>OX384541.1:40996877-43396877 GCA_947538895.1 Neoitamus cyanurus
AAAAAAAGAAGATTAATACGTCTTCCAGGAAGACACGGAGCAAGACACAGGACGACAGGACGACCGGACGACACCAGTGGACGGGACAACAGCACAGGGGGACGGCCTTAGCGCCTTCACCACACCACCCACCACACAAAACAGAGGTGACGTAACCTCAAAACAGTGTTCCCTCGATTTCTCCCGGAACTTCATGTTCCCCGGGGAACGGTCCGGCGCAACCGATGCATGGGACATTGGCCGACCAATCACTTCGAAATCGCAACGCGAAATCACCTGAATAGCGCGAAAACAGGTGAAAATTGGCGTGTCGATCGGTCGGCCAAAAGTCGGTAAAACTCCCCAAAATCCCTATCCCATAGGATTTCCGAGATAGCACCTTTTAGGCAGTTTAGGGATTTACCTAGTATTCCGCGAGGAAGTGTTTTTTTCTTTTCCAGGTAAAACAGGCTGGCTGCGAGATTAATCGCGAAGGTTGGCCAATACCCGTTATACCACGGAAGTACTTCACGATTTTTGGGGCTCTTGGACTTGCTCTTGGGGGATAATTCACTAAAAACCACATTAGGAGCACTCAAATTCTGCGAGGGAAACACTTAAATACTTGATATTCGACTTACCTGACGTGCACTTTTCTTGGAGGAAGTTGATCCCACGCCGTCCAGCTATCGCCAAGGGAACACGGGAAGACGTCCTGGGAAGATCCTAGTACCCTGGAAACAAAAGAAAGGAAGTAAAATTACTATAAGAAAAAGTTCAGGTTAGTAAACAACTTACCTATTTGACATCTGTTGGGTGGCTGTCAGCCACTGGGATGACGTCGAACAAGCTGCAAAATTCGGAGCCGACGAACTGATCGGATAAGTGGAGAGGCTCAAAACGGTGACACGGAGTTGGTAAAGGGATCGTGTGTCACGGTTATATTTTTGTTCGAGTGGCTGAAAATTGATTTTATCCCGAAGTGCGTTAGGAATATAGGGTCGTGAAGATAAATTGTTGAAGATCTTACCAGATACGCGGAGTAGTAATCCGAGAGTCGGTGGGAGCACCAAGTGAAGTTGGCAGTAGTGGTCGTGTGTTGTCGGTGGTTGAAGAAGTAATTTCACGGGAATCCAACTTTGGTTCCACTCGGTGTTTGGACGAATTGGGTGGCAATTTCCTCGGTGAATATCGGGAGAGCGTTGAGAACCGGCTCGTAGGATCGTCAAATTTGAGGGCCATTTTCCGGTGATTGAACTCGGGTATTTGGAGTGAGTAATTTGTAGCAATTTGAGGGCCATTTTCCGGTGATCGAACTCGGGTATTTTGGAGAGAATAACCGTCGATTTTGAGGGCCATTTTCCGATGATCCGACTCGGGCGGTTAGAGTGAATTTTGGGAGATAATAGATGATTATCTTTGGAGCGCCTCGACATAGGACGGTTGAGGAATTATATTGGCCTGTCGGGAAGGCCTGGAAGAATTGAAGTCGAATAGAACTGTCGCCGGTGGATCGCCATTCGGGTCCTAGTAGATTTTCGAGCGGGGAAGTCAACGTGACGTGTCGGGAGAACGGGAGCATAGCCCGTGAGTTTTTGGGGACGGCATAAACTTCTAATTTTAGGTAGAAGTCTGGAGAGTGAAGTGAGCCACGGGCGGATATTGGTGTGGCCGATGGTTGGTTTTACCGTCCAGGATCTATAGACCCGATCAGGGAACGCCCGTCTGGAATAAGTCCCCCTCGGGGTCGCAACACGTTATTCTTTCCTCGGTGTTCATTCATCGCATCCCCAGTAATTTCGCTTAATGATACCTATAGTTCACATTGAATATTCCTTTCTGCTTATTTATACGTACATATTTCGCATATTATTTTTGCCTATTTGCCCATTGATCTTTACGCCCTAATCTTGCTTTACATATTTTCTTTCATACAGTAGTTTTATTGTCACACCTTGACCTTTTTTTTTATATATCTTTTTATGCAATTAGTTTTTTTATCAGTTTTTTTTGCTTTGCTCGCACAGTATTTCGACAGTCGTCACTTTGTGAGACATGCCGCGTTAATTCAAATTGTTTATATAGTGTCGCATGCCGTTGTGTTGACCACGCATTGGTCAGTTCGGAGTGACTTAAGGTCATTAATATTTTTATACATCGTCTACCCTCAACCCCCCTGTATTTCTTTTTTGTCTACGCGCTGTCTCCAAACTGTAGTGTCGTGAGAGGGTGTTTGGGGAAATTTATTTTTTTAATTATTGTCGAACACCTTTGAGAGAATTCTTGGTTGCCGGAAGTTGCCGGTCAACAGATAAGAATCTGTGTGGACGTACCAAACGTTGTATTTGTAAGACAGGTATATGGGAACCCTGTGAGGTTATTGGAGGACTCTTGTGACTGTTCGTCGAAAAAGGATTCCGAGGACTGTCGAAATATTTGAGTCGATTTGGGTTATTTTGCTTATTTTGCTTTGATAATTTAATCTTTTATTTTCTTTTACAATTATTTTTGTTGCCCCATTTCCTTCCTACCCCTTTATCTCACCTCCTCACCCTACTTAATTATCGTACATCCATATTGTAGTATTTTCTTGATTCACATTTTGTTCTCTTTTACTCCAAACAAGTTTTGGGTTATTTTGATATTTTAATATTTTGATTGTAAGTTATATAAATTCAATTTCTATCTTAATATTTACTCTGTTATTTCATTTGTTTTTTTTTGACTTAACGTAGTTTTCTTTTCCTGCTTTTGTTTGACAATTTCATCGAATCTTTTGTACATTAGTTAGAATCTTTTTTTTTCTTTTGCATAATAATAATATTGTTTATAAGTTACAATTATAGCCAGCAACTCTGTAATAGGGCAAATAAAATTATAACTGAGCATTACATAGTGTTTGAGAATCCCTCCCCTTTCGACACTCTCGCCCTTTTCTCTTTGCGTTGGTACGTCGGATTACATATTTCAGTTTTGGTGCGTTTGGTTCGACTTCTGCGTTGTAAACCGGTTTCGTGGTTAGAGCCGGAGTTATATTTTTTTTTTTGCTGCTGTTGGAAAAACCACGTGGCGCCCGTTCCAAACTTAAGGTTTGGAGTAATAACCCCGGCCCACCCCGTCTGAGCTAGCGGCACTTTTGTCGCGGCGGAGGCACCACCCAGCGTCGGTCGCGGGTGGCGAAAAAGGGCAATAACAAAACATTTAAGTAGCTTCATACTGTGTAAAAATTTATTTCAAAACTTGTTGTTGCTTTAGCTAAAAAGTGTAAGTTGAGGATATATTTAAGAGATAGGCTACTATAAATTAGTAAAATATGTTGTTATAAGGATTATTGTACCTTCTTTAGACAGGTGTAAAGATAAGGCTTCAACTGTGTGCAAAGAGAGCGGTCATCATCGTCAGCGGATATTATTCTATCACGGAGAGTCGTAAAAGGTCGCAGCTAGATAATGTGGATGCGTCATGTTGAAAATCTGTCTGAGGTGTATCGTGATCTAAAAAACCTTACCAGGTGCATAGCATGCGATCTTAAAATTGATCAGGGCAGATGTCTAACTAATTTTGCAAATGACGTCGGTTGGAGGTCTTTAAATAAAGAGAGAGAGGTGAAATCTCGCCGGGGACTTATATCTTATATCTTAATGATAAAGTCAAGATGGAACTTTTCTGCGATTTGTTCTTATGCGTCAAGCTGTACGCTTATCTCTGGGATCTAAGACATTTTCTACCTGAGGAGATTGCTTTTGAAAAATATTATTACTCGCCCACTTCAGAAATCATCGATCTTGGAGAAATGCCTAGGCTAGGTGAACTTACAAATTATCAACTTCCTTGCAAAATCCACAATAATGTATCTTTTATCCGTTGTGCGCGATAAAAACTGTGTAAATATGTACCTGTATATGTTAATCAATAAATGCATAAAATAAAATTAAAAAATACTTTATTTGTTTTTTATTTAAAAATTTTTTCCAAGCTTATTATGTCGAACAGAATATGCTTATATTTACTGATGCATTACCAAACAACAATGAAACATTACCGTGGGGATCATTATAGTATAATGGGTGTAGATTAATATATGTATCAGTGAATATAAGAATGTTGTAAAATGAATTAATATATTAAATAAAGAATAGATATAAAGTATTAAAATCGGTGTTCTATTTTTAAACTCCGTTTTTACCGCAGCTGTTATAAATTTCATGGTCAAAAGTTTTCCTTGGGTGTAAATATTACATACGTTTCATTGGCTTATAACTTGATATCAGCAATTAAAATGAATAAACTTTGTTATCAGCAATACATTTTTAAAAAACAAATAAACTGATAATCATTTACATTTTAATGCAATAAAGTTAAAACTTATTCCTGCTAATTAAAGTGAATGAACTTGTTATCAGCAACAAACTATTAAAACGTGCGCAATATTTAAAATTTTATATACAATCGGAAGTGATAATAGACCTTGACAATCAAATGCGATGATTAAAATTCATTGACATTTACGATAGTGCTCTGAATGTCAAAGTGAAGAAATTCAAGTAAGCGCGGGTAAACGGCGGGAGTAACTATGACTCTTGGCGGGAGTAACTATGACTCTCTTACTAACCCGAAAGATGAGTAATCAGCCATTGTTAGGTCGAAAGGGGATGGATATAAACATCGCTTGGGTCAGTTTGACTGGTGGACTAAGATTGATAGATGGGTTCGTCGTAGTACGTAATATGGCGGGCAGTCTATTAGTCAAGGAAAGCCGGATCACCCCCAGGGCGGATGGTGATGACTGAACTGATTCCTAACAAATGGCTGCCCTTAGGTCGAAAGGTGCAGATTTTCCTAGATTTTCTGTGCCAATTCCTAAGGGCTAACACAGCCTTGGAATGGCACGTTGTTGCGTTGAAACAACTAGCCCTCCAAGGTTGTGATCGATAGTAGCTTTGCTACTCTTAAATACGGCCCAACAGTGGGGGGGAGGATGGACTACCATATCCTAATCCTCCTCACAACGTTGTGGTGTGGTATGATTTCGATCAAACCAAATGAGTTCAAAAATTGATATTTGAGACAGTGAAGAAGGAGGTCTCTGGTTGAGTAGATGCGATGGCGTGTGTTCCATAGGATGTGTAGAGGTTGGTAAGAAGTCGTGGGTGCGCCGATCCTCTACCTCCTAGTGGTGCCCGCCGGTAACACCTATATTATGTATGCCAATATGACATGCAGGGTATAGGTGGCTAACAGAGGAAGGTTGATGGGTCCTAAGGGTTGCCAGCCCTTTCGACCGACTACTTGTTGGCACAACTAATAACAATGATAGCCTCGGATCACGAATAGGTACTAGGTCCACTGACTTAGTGCCCCAACAAACTACCAATGACGACCATAGCGAATTCA
This sequence comes from Neoitamus cyanurus, assembly GCA_947538895.1. Lineage (NCBI taxonomy): Eukaryota > Metazoa > Arthropoda > Insecta > Diptera > Asilidae > Neoitamus > Neoitamus cyanurus. The sequence continues at coordinate 41,002,251 of OX384541.1, forward strand.
TCTGTGAATTTTGCTCTCGCACGTTCGCAACGAAAACAGGAAGAGGAGTCCACATGAGGAGAACCCACCCAGATGCCCTAGACGAGTTACAGCTCATAGAAAACACAAAAGCTAGATGGAAAGACGAAGAAATTGCGATGATGGCTAAGAAAGAGGCAGACCTGATGGCTGGTGCGGCCCGGGTAAGATTCATGAACCAAGAATTGGTGAAATTTTTCACTGGGAGATCGCTGGAAGCCATAAAGAAAATGAGGCAGAAAAACACCTATAGGGAAATGGTCAGGACATACTACACGGAGAGAACACAAACAATCGTTACAAGTCCCCCTGCTCGGGACTCTCCGAATTCTACGCCAGCATCAACGTTACTACTCCATCTAAAGCAGCTTCCTCCCCCTCGAACGACGAACGAATCGTATAACCACTCACAGCTCCAAACAATAATTAATAGCGCAGAGGAACACAACAAAGGAACCACGCTTATAGATTTAGCAAATTATTTATTAACCATTTTTCCCCCCAAAGATAGCCGAACAGTAATTAAACCACCGACCATTGAGACATTGACGAACAAGAAAAAGCAGAGAAGGAGAGATTACGCTCTCACACAGCGTAATTTCATTAAACATCAAGGGTGGTGTATAAAGGCCATCTTAGATGGCCCTAACAAATCAGTGGAACCGAGTAAGGACATAATGCTGCCATTCTGGAAAAATATCTTCACCAGAGAGAACACAGCAGAACCTGCATACGTAGACCTACACCAGGAGCTATCCAGAATATGGGGCCCAGTATCGATCAAAGAAGTGGAAACCAACACCATCGATCTCTCATCCGCCCCAGGACCGGATGGAATCACCCCAAGGCAGATACGTGCAGTCCCATCGATAGTTACAACAAAGATTTTAAACCTTATATTATGGTGTGGAAAAGCGCCCGATCATTGCAACGAATCGAGAACACTATTTCTACCTAAAAAGGAGAATTCTACCGCACCCGGAGAATTCAGACCTATCACAATCCCTTCCGTATTAACTCGTCTCCTACACAGTATCCTCGCAAAGAGGATACAGAACCACATGGACTTTGACAAGAGACAAAGGGGTTTTCGCCCCACGGATGGTTGTGCAGATAACACGGTCTTGGTAGATATGGTAATAAGGAAGGCGAACTCGGTTCATACATCGTGTTACATCGCTTCGTTGGACGTGAGTAAGGCCTTTGACTCCGTGTCGCACAAGGCACTATTTCAGGTTCTAAAATGCTACGGTTTCCCGGACCAGTTCATACAATACATCAAGATGCTTTATGGAAAATCAACTACACGGCTAATAGGAAAGGGATGGAGATCGGAACCCATCCACCCTTCGCAAGGAGTTAAACAAGGCGACCCATTGTCACCAGTACTATTCAATATAGTAATAGACAAAGTGCTGAGGGACCTACCAAAGGAAATAGGACTAAGAATAGGTGGAGAAGTGGTAAATGCCGCTGCGTTCGCCGACGACATAATCCTAATGGCTTCAACACCCGGTGGCTTGCAAGACCTAATCAACACAATTGCAGCTTCATTAAAAAGTTGTGGAATGGACCTCAACGCATCGAAATGCATAACGTTAAGCTTAAGAGGGCAACAGAAATCAAAAACCACAGTGGTGGAAAGGGTAATGTTCAGACTAGGAAGGAACGAACTACCAGCGCTGCGGAGAACAGAAACTTGGAAATACTTAGGTATAATGTTCAATGGGGACGGAACAACTAAAATGGATGCTCTGGAAGAACTGAAGGTGAAATTAAATAGACTGGAGAAAGCCCCATTGAAGCCGCAGCAAAGGATCTTTGCGCTAAGGGTATACTTGTTGCCGCAATTCTATCACAGATTAGTGTTGGGTCGGGTACTAATTGGAGCGCTTAACAACTTGGATAGACAGGTAAGGAAAAGTGTGAGGAAATGGATAAGACTACCAGCTGATGTACCTACCGCGTACTTCCATGCGACCGTAAGAGATGGCGGATTGGGCTTACCATCCTTCAGATGGTTATGCCCACTTTTAAGACTAATAAGATTGAGAAGACTGGAGACAACGCAATTGAACGACGATAACTTCGAAGACCGGTTCATTAGCAAGGAGATCGCTACATGCAAGGATAGACTGACAGTGGATGGAGTACTTCTAGCCAAAAGGAAGGAAATAAACGACAGATGGGCAAGTAAATTACATCGGAGTATGGATGGCTATGGTCTGAGGGAAGCAGCGGACCATAAGCAGGCGCATCGATGGATTCAGGAGCCAACGAAGTTACTGACGGGTAGGGACTATGTACAGTCGGTGAGACTGCGCATAAATGCCCTGCCTACTAGTAGGCTAGACGGCGAGGAATTTTGGGTGTATTTTTCGGGCACAGGCGAGATTATTGTTGGAATCGCTTCGTTTTAGGGTGTAGTTCAACCCCCTAAGTTTGCTTACAAATTGTTGGTGTGCTTGATTTTATAATTACACTATTAGTGACGAAAATAGTGCTTTTTTCTCTATTTCCTTTAATATCTCCGTTCCTCTTGACTTTTAGTATAGCATATGCATTGAGAAAGTTGATCCTTATGAAATTTCCTAAAATATGAGCTCTGACAGAGGTCGCTAAGTGCAATTGTTAACTTGCAAATAGCCCCGAAAGTTAAAAAAAACAACGGGTGCACTCTGGGAGTGCCGGCAGAAGTGAAAACTCATCACACGTCGGAGTAAATAGTATTATACTTTACCGCATGGAAACCCGTCGTGAACTAACTAACCACGGGGCGATAAGTAGCCGATTGCCCACGATAGCTATTAACGTACTCGCTTCGCTCGTGTGTCTAACACCGCCATCGTGGGCAATCGGTACATAATATACACGAATTTTACAAGTATACAGACGGTCGAGCCATCAGCAGACACCATCCGTGGATCGCGTAGCAAGCTGTAGTACAAACACACACGCACACTCGCGCAAGCGCCCTGCACCGCTTAAACGAGGGGGATATTACTTCCTCTCCTACGCCGCGCTGGCCTTCACACTCTTCCTCTGTCTTACGAATTTTCGATCAGGACACGTGACACCTGCGCGAGTTTAACATTTTGTACCCATCCCAAAAAAGTGCAAGGCCCCGCTAAAGAAGTTTTCACTTCAAAAAAACGTTTTTTTCACTATTTTTTTACTAAAAAATGACCGCACATAGATGGCTGAAATGTCTTAAAAATGATGTGTATGTGGACCCAAACATTCATGAATAATTTTAGCGTCATCGGTCAATTACTTCTCGAGTAATTAACGATCACTTTTTTTTTTTTTCCTTAATTGCAACTTGCGCCATTTTTTTCACAAACGGGTTTCGCTGGTCGGACCAAGCCAGAAAAATCACAAATCCATTCAACTTTAGTATCCCGTTGGAATTTTTGGAAAAAATTAATTCTAACCGATTTTTTTTTTTTAAGGAACGCTCGGAGCACTCCAAGTGCTCCCAAATACATTGCATGTATATCTATATATACAGAATCGTTATAAAATCGGAAATAATTAAAAGGAAATATAATGTAAGTAAGGTAAGGACAACATCAATGACGTTAAACTGGAGAGGCGTGTGGAGTGGTACATCGGTAGGGGACCTGCTAGAGATGGGAGTATTGAAGAAAAAGGATACTGCGGTGGTAAGTGTAAGGACTATAACTGGAGGACACAAAGCGTTTGTGTTATTCAACACTTCGACATCTGCACAGTACGACAGCCGAGCGGTAGGAGTAACATAAATGGATGAATAAAAATTTTCTGGTAATTCCCAACCCCTTTTAAAAATTAGCTAAACCTTACAACCCCCCCCCCCCCCTAATCTAACCCCTATACCTTCCCCTCTAATCCCACAGTAGTGCTGCCTGCTTTTCAGGCATAAACCCGAGGAGGGGTTTTAGTGAGTATGCCCTGCAAGGGGAGAGCCTCACACTAGGGTTGTCCATAAGGAGGATTTCCCCTCCTCAGCAAAAAAAAAAAAAAAAAAATAGCCAAATGCCTCGTCATCTAATTAGTGACGCGCATGAATGGATTAACGAGATTCCTACTGTCCCTATCTACTATCTAGCGAAACCACAGCCAAGGGAACGGGCTTGGAATAATTAGCGGGGAAAGAAGACCCTGTTAAGCTTGACTCTAATCTGGTAGTGTAAGGAGACATAAGAGGTGTAGCATGAGTGGGAGATATATTAATTTTTTATAAGATTTTTATTTCAACAATGAAATACCACTACTCTTATTGTTTCCTTACTTACTTGATTAAATGGAACATGTATTAATTACTTAGCCATTATACGGATATATTTAATTCTCATGTATTCTCCATGTTTTTAATACATATTTATATGAATTATTTATATTTCTATTTTTGATTTATTGGCATAAACTGCAATGCAAATGCAAACCTGGTAAAGTCAATGAATTTTCATCATTGAAACTGATTTTCAAGGTCTAAAATATTATATATAAACCGGTCAAGTTCATGAATTCAAATCAATGCGTTTGATTTTAAGTGCCTTTAATTTGGCTTGTACTAAATAAAACGAGCTAGAAAGTGTGTAAAACAAAAGCAAGATATAAAGTGAAAAAGTTTGAAAGTTTGAGAAAATTATTTAGTGAACATGAGTTTAAGGCAGTGCTTTATAATGATAATAACAAGCCTATAGCTAGTTCAAACGACTTCGTATGTGCTGAACAAGGCAAATTCTGTTATGGAGCCCACAATGGTAATTTGTAAAGACCATTCGGGGGATGATTTTATTGACGATGAAGCCGTCAACAATTTGATTTTTACTAGCTGGGGCTCTTCCTGCTGCTTTCAACAGTTATTTGAGAAAAACGCTGGAGACGACCATGATGTGGTACAAGCTGGCCGTGAATCGGAACATTAACATACATACAGCAACTCGACAGAGGCCCATGTGAAAATTAGTCTTATATTCAGCAACGATCAACATGTATGCCGGCAAACGTTTGGGGAAGGTTTTCTTGGCCATGCATTCTACCCACCTTACAGGGCAGGCGCAACAACATTCGAGCAAGTTTCCTTACGTAATTATGGGCAAGTACATTTAAAAATGTATGACGTTTTTTACTTCTTTAATTGTAAAATATTTGGCGGAAATTCACATTGTTTAAGGGATTTATAAGCGATTTTATTCCATGAGATTGGGCATGCGTTCGGTTTACAGCACCATAATAATAACACAAACATTATCTACTATAGTTATTTTCCCGAACATTTAAAATTCCCGATTATTGCACATACCGGTATTTCTAATGATTTTTTGCTTGCGTTTTCGCGAATATATGGGGCAATTATTATAATAATGCTCAAATTAAAAGATTTGTGAAATCGGCGTATCAGCTCAATTTTAGAGACTTTAAAATTTATGGGATCAGTGAATTTTATAATGCCTTAGGCGTAGGCAAAATTAATTGTGAGCTAGCCCAAAGTTTATTTAATGACAGACCTAAACTAATAAAATATTATTGTAATAACATATGTGAGCTTGATGTAGATTTACATCTATCAAGTAAAATTAAAAATTTGGAGAACTTTGTAAATAGACTTAATAGAGTAAGTCTAACTAGATCCGAAATTATCTATATACAAACGGAATTGCTTCACTATGAGTTTAGTATATTATTAGACGGCTCCTGCTCTTTTACACAGCTAGAACACCTATTACAACTAAAGGAGAGTTCAATAGCTACAACTACAACCACGTCTAAACCAACTGTCGTTTCAACTCAGCCCGCATTTCCGAATGTGAGTTCAATGTCCATGATTCGGGCTTACTCGTTTCTAGAACAAACTGATTTTAGCGTGCCGGATTTAGTATACGGCTCGTTTACAAGCCCCGATATACTACCATTAATACCACAAAACCATTTACAACTAACAGATAAATTTTGTGATATTTCGGCAACACCAATAATCTGCAAATCTCTGAAAAATAACACAGAGAAAATGTATCATACACAATTATTTTATTTTCAAAATTTTGAATGTATTATAAAAAATCGGAATGATTTTTATATTTTATCGCGGGACAAATTATTTAGAGCGTTTTTTAGTGAAAGCATTAACTATTTGTTTTTCTCAGAAATAAGTTTTTCAAATCTACATATACCAGTGTTTGTAAAAAATAAAATAACAGAATTAAAGCCAAAATATGTTTTTGCTACAGAGCTTTGTTATTTTATAAAAACAATATTAGTAAATATACGCCGATATACAAAAAAATTCTATAATACTAGTTTTATAATAAATTCTCCGATTTTTATAAGAAACAAAATATATTTGTTTATAATGGTAATTATAAGAATATTTATATATAACAAATTTTTAATTTTTCATATGTTATTAATTTTGTATTGTTATCAAAACAATTAATACAGTTATTAAAAGCCACAACAGATTTTTGTTTTTATTTTGTCTTTAGTTTTCCCCGTCCATTTACATGTTTTTGAATTTCAGATCATGCGCATTTTTAATCTTATTTCTCAAAGATGTGATTTGCTGTTTTTCTATTCTTGGTGAGCGACCTGTTTAACGTGTATGACATCGTATTTATGAAAAATCCTTCTTGATTGCTAAAAACAGCCACAACTTTAATGGAAAATGTACGATAATTTTAAAGAAATTTATGGGCCTGGATACGTTTTAAAGTTGGCAGATAATTTCACATCATAACAGAACTAATTTGTTGGCATATAAAGTTTTAATATTGTTTTTCAACATTTCTTCTTCTTCTCCGGTGTCGTTAGAAGCAGGCTTTTTTTCTTCTTCTTCCCCCATACCTTTAGAAGAAGATCAGGATACAGGATCACCACCCCCATCTTGTTCTTTAGCCGAGATAGCTGAGGCCAAATCTGGCGTAGAAGTTCCGGTGGGTGATCAGGATATAGTCTTGCCCCCAACCCCTGGCCCAAGGACATGCACTCTAGCTGAAGCGGGAGCTGCTTCAGAAGTTTGGCCTGTAGGTGAGGAGGATATAGTCACACCCGCATTCCCGGACCTAAGAACATGCACACTAGTGGAAGCGAGAGCTGCTGTAGCACCTTGGCTGCGTAATTCTGCTACAGCTGGACGGGCGTCGACTATACCACCCTGGCGCCGCCGCGCAGAACTATACAGGATGCCTCGCCGCCCATTTTCTACTTTTCCTACTTTCTTTCACCATATGGAACCGCATCAGCCGCCGGAACCGCCAGAGCCCTAGACAGTTCAGATAGCGTCTATGTTGAGCAATGTAACGGAATCAATAAAAACATCTTCTTTTATTTCATTTTGCTTTTCTATCTCGATTTTACCTGCAATAAAAACATTTTATCTCAACCGAATTGGTTTTTTGTTCATTCTTTTACCAAGCTTTCACCTACATTCGCGTCATTCACAACACCAGGTTCACCGACTGCGGCCGGTTATCATCTTTCTTTAATCTTTTTGCTCCAGCCCTTTATCACACGCTGCACGCATTGACCGGCACAAGACCACGTGCATGCATAACAACATCATAACTTGTTCTTCCTCAAGCTGTTCCGGCCAGCAACTTTTCTCTTTATCTTTTTGTTTTCAAGCGGCTTTTTCACCTTCTCCCCGAGGCACGCGGCAGCATCACGACTTTTTGCCTTTGTTTTATTTTTTCAAAAGCTGCTTACCCACTCTTTCGCCCGATCATTTCACAGGCACGATCACTTTGCCCACTCGGCCTCCTGCCTTTTCGCTCTTGTCATCAAAAAAACTCCTATAGCGCACCTACTTGCACCCACCAGCCACAGCCATCCTATCAGCTGGCCCTTTCCACAACCTGTTATTGTCTCCCGTCCTTCCCACAGGCAGCACCAACTCACCCCCTCTAACAAGCCATCTACAACAACACAACTCAACTTATTTTTACCCCCTGTGCTCGGAACAGGGACATGTCTTTCCCGCTCCCGCCTCACACACTTCTTATCAGGCGGTGGGAACCGTCTTGCAGAAAACCCCACCGGTGGGATGCCAACCGATCGTGAGGTAGCTTGTCCCTTATGCGCCTAATGATAAGTAGACGTGGGGTGGTACTCTTACTACTAAAACTCTTCGAGTTCTACTGCCGGCCGATTTTTACAACGTGGTTTCGAGAAAAACGCGTAAAAAAAAAATTTTGAAAGTGGCTTCGGAAAAATTGGATTAGAGGCGTTTTAACATTTAAATACACCTTTCTACAAAGTTTTGATTCAAGATATGTTTAGGCACTATTTAAGCCAATAGAAAAAAAAATGGAAAAAAAAAATTAGCTGGTAATAACCCCAAAAAATTTCAGTTTCATTCTTCCCTTCTATTTTGTCGGTGACTTGAAATTTTTTTTTGTTATTGATTTATATGCTAAACTATCATCTAGCGAAATTTTATTTTATTCTCCCGTGATTTTAGATTTCGATCCAGCCTCCTTAAGCAAGCATTAGTGAAATTTGCATAACCCCAATTCCTAAATTAAAAGCAAAATAGTTGTAGTCAATAATGTTCAGGGGAACGAAATGCGTTTATTGGAAAACTTTGGAGAAGTTTATTAGTCGGCTTCCTGAAGCATCAACACTGGGATCAAGAATAGGGAGGAAAGTAACAAACACGATAACAGGAAAGGCAACATCTGGAATGGCCAGTCATGATAGCATGAACGAAACTGGAAAACTTCCCAAAGGCACACATTTTTATCTTCTCAGGCAATCTGGGGGCGGTAGGAGCAAATATAAAGTTTTTAAGAGGCATTCAAACAGCAAACCGCTTTCAATTGAGCTGAAAACTTTATTAAAATCATAAAACTGCGCATACAACCAAGAAAGTATTCTCTTCAGGGGCACCGCGTCCTAATATTCTTCTGCAGCAAATCTGGTTGCTGTGTCGCCATGTTTGAGCTCTAATCACATTTGAAACATGATACCCTCTTTCGGAATCCCCTAATGGCCTAAATAGAGGATCATATCATGCCTATGTGAGTCAGGTTAGGGACGATGGCGAGGGGATGTTAACACGCTGGAAATGTCAAATCCAACACCGTGAATGATGTAATCCTGTAAAGTGGACAACATCATCCGTAGAGAATCCTTCATCTATTATGTATTGCGATATCCTGACAGGTGCCATTATTCCCAGAATATGAGCCTGCAGAGTCCAGATTAAAGTCAAAGTGGATAGGCTATATGTTTGTATTAATTTGTCCGCTCAAGCGGCATGCAAGCCATGTGATGTACTACATATGCCAGGAACCGGACTCATTACGGCTCCAATGAACCATGACGGCAGGGAGGTATGGTCACCATATATTTTCACTTTATTGGCATCTAATTAAGCAGTGACACCAGTCATAATTTCATCAATGTAAAAGGTATCTGTGTCCTTGCTTTTCTACATACATATAAAGGAAACTTCATGCAGAACTGGAAATCAATTAAAATAAAAACACGATAAGAGGAAAATTATATTTGGGTCAATACTGCAGATGTAAGAAATTTTGGGATGCAAATTAATTGAATTTCTTTATTTGGCGCGACATGTTTTCAGTTTTCATTTATATAATGTCTGAATTTTATTTCATTTTTCAGAGTTTGGACGTATGACAACTTTATCCTTAAAACTGTTAGTCCAGGCGGGATCTGTATTAATAAGCGTTATGTTGGATGTTCCATATAAGAACCGTAGTTTTTTTAAAGCCTCCGGAAGGGCTTAAGTAAAGATAATTTTGATGTCCGCTAGTTCAAAAAGTTGTGATAATTCAAAATGTGTAAAAATCCAAAGAAAAATTTCGTTTTTCGATTATTTCCAAGGTAACTCGGAAACTATTGATTTTAGGGAAAAGTTGAAGGTGAAATAAAAGTTTCACAATAAAATGTCAGAAAAGATAGGATAACTTACAAACCCCAGCATGCATTGTTGTTGTTGCAAAATAGGAATGATTAACGAGAACAATTAAATAAAAAAAGGTTTATCTTGGAATTTTTGTCGACAAATTAGAATGTACGTACGATCTTGAAATTTAGGTGGAGAGTACCTTTTGCTGTCGTGAAACAACGTGCCAAATTGCATCCAAATCGGCTTGACAGTTTTTCATATAATAATTTGGTAATAATTTGTTGTTGATAATTTAATAAGTGTTGTCATGTCATGAATCTATAGTTTTCGCAGCCTATTTTTTAACGCACTCTTGGAAATGCAGGTGTCCCTAATTTAGTTTTATTTTGGTTTTAATTAGTACGTTTTTAGGTTTATTGCATTCACGAATGAATCTATTAGTTAGTTACAGTGCCGTAGACGAGATTAGCTCAACGTTAGCTCTATGGTGGAGTGTAAACGTATTGTAGTGCCACGGCAAATTGGGACTTGATTTTAAAATTTTATTTTGCATGATATAAAGCATGATTGCTTGAAATATTTTGTTTATAAAGTATTACTATATTTTCGATATTAAGGTGGAAGTTTCGGTTACTTAGAATATAACACTTTGATCAGTATTTTTGTTTTTGTTAACGGCTACGTTATAGTTGTTTAATATAAACTTTTGTCCACATAAGCTCCTAATTTAATATGTTTATTCAACAAGATTGTAATTAGTTGACCATCTTACACTAACAATAATAAACAAATGATTTTTAAATAACAATGCAATAAAATTAAAAAAAAAAAGTAGAGAAAAAAACAATATGTATATGAAAGACGCAAACAATAAAATAAAATTTTAATAAAATTATTCCGCTACATGGTCAAATAGCGTTTTTGCAAGTGTAAGTGTAGTACTGCAAAAATCCAAGGAATTAAAGTAAATAACTGTAAATTCTTCAGATGGACTATATCGGTTCAAAAGGGCCATAGTTTGTCCTGTGGTAGGATGAAAATAAAAAGTCTCGTCCGTTAGTCACTCGGGGGCGTGCATTTATATTCACAAGGCATAAGAGAGTGGGACAGTCCATGGGCGTAGGTATGCAGGACAATGTTCAGGGTGGGGCAAAAAACAAAATTCATATTCAGAAAATTTTATTTTATTGCCCGGAAAGTGGCAGTAACATTGAATAGCGGATGCCCTTGAACTATAAAATATCGCCGTTCCAGAAGAACAATGACGTAACTGCCAAAATGAAGTTGTTCAGAAAACGCAAAAAACCGGAAGTTATATTTTAATAACTCCATAATTCAAAAGTTAATTAATCTGTGGAGTTGGGACTTGGGCAAATGGTTACAATATGGTTCACAACAAAGTTCAAATGTTAAAATTTACGCCATACCCCCACCATCACACCCTTTAGCAAATGCGTCATTGTTCTCCTAAAATTATGAATCAAACTAACAAATTCGGGCAAAAAGGAAAGGGAAAAAAAAGAGTTCTAGAGAATTGCCTTCTAAGCTATCATTTTATTTGATAGTTTCCAAGGACCCTAAATAAACAATGACACAAAGTTCACTTACGTCGTTGTCGTACTGGAATCTTAGTTAAAGTTGTCCAAATTACGCCGAATTTCACAATTGCATCGTTGTTCCACCGGACACTAACACAGACTCGATCACGTCAGGCACAGAACTGACACATACGGCGATTTTCTACCGAAATTTTGTCAAAAACAGCTGATATTTCTACAACGACGCAACTTCCTCTAGCGGCCATGAGAGCAACTACAGTTACGTCGGTGTTCTCCCATACGCGCTACATATTATTGAGAACAGTGAGGTGCTTAACTGCAATCCATCGGTGTCACTATACAATCGGAGTTCTCTGAACCTGGCAGAGAGACGGCCGTGTGTTCTCCTGCACGGACGATGCAGCGAGCCGGGGAGGGGGTGCATCTGGAGGTTGAGGCGAGATTCGGGATCCAACACGCCTACTTTTCGATATCACAACTCAACGTGGCGCGCTTTTCTTCGCAGAAGAAAACTGTAGCCTTAGTGAAAAGTATTTTGTATATGCATATGTGAAACATTAGCTTTACATATAAATATGTTTCGGCACTTTTCCTAGAATATGATCTTGGGTCCTCTTTCATAATCTGCATTACAATACATTAAATTTGATCGAGTCTGGATTGATAAGTCCAGTATAAGACTAAACTATAAACAAATATGTAGATGTAATTTCAAAATATGTTATAATTAAATTGTTTTAAATATAAGAGATAATAAGGAAATTTTGAAAATTGTAACATTCTTCCGAGCGCCTACAGAAGACCTAAGTGAATTTATTGAAACCCTTGATCAGATAACCTTCTTTAGAATGAATTATCACAGCCATTACCACTATAAGTAATGCGATAAATGTAACATAGATTACTGGACTATTAATAGTACTCGTGGTTTGCAAGTAAATTGTACTGGCTCTTCACCATTACCAAAATGTTCATGGACATTAACTCAATAATGTAAATAATATGCTTTCTACGTATATTTTCGTTCTTCCTATAATGCTTGTAAACGTTTGCACAATTTAAAATAGAACTATTAACCGCTTTTGCACTAACTGCTCAATGAACAATTAATACAGCAAGTAAGCTGTGTTAACTGCAATAGTAAGAAAGAATCAAATCGTTTATTTGATTTTGTGCAGTAGCTGTGTGTATGTAGAGGAGACTATATACAATACATAACATATATACATTATGAGCAATGAGTGAAATGAAAAATACGTGCATTGATAAAATAGATGATTATGACAGTGATGCAACCTATTGCTCGCAGTTAGAGAAAGGTAGGACAAAAACTTGATTGTTATTCGGATTTTATATCATTAAAATACAGCAATCAATAGAAAATCATAACGACAGTTATATCAGCGATGCTACTTACTGTGCAGAGCATGAAACGGTTAAGAAAATGGAGAATATTTCGCAGAGTTACAAAACGTAATAACCTGACAAAAACTTAATTCTCAGAGGATGAAACAAGTGACGGAGACGTAATTTTTGTCGAAAATGATGCTGACCCACTTATTATTATTAGCGACTATGGTGAGGTCAACGTTGATTATTTATTTGAACATATGTAGAATATAATAGTTAAAAATTTATCATAGCATTTAAAAGGTCATAATTTTTACTACGGTCAACATAAATCTACATATTAGCTGTGTTTTTTCACCGTTGCACACTAAATGTAAATAGCCTGGAGCACTGACCAGAATGTATTAAGGAGTGAATATATATATATGTATAATAATCTATAAAACAAGGTAACTAAATATAATATCATCTTTCATGTTTTTCATATCCATCCATATCATATGTTAAACCTTCAATCACATTCTGCTTGCAAAACCAAACAATATTTTGGCATAACGTTTTCGCAGATCTGCTCTGTAAATAACTTGCATACTCGTATTTTGAATTAATTCATGGCACTATTTTATATGTTATATATGCCCAGGACAATATAATAATAATATACAAAGAATATTTGATTCTAATTTAATAATAAAGTACCTAACAATTCTGTTAAAACTTCTCTGGGTGCGTACATACTAGTCATCTGTCACGATTTTCAGAAAACCGTAAAAATTCATATGTAACACCGAGAGATGAAAACAATTGTATTAAAACAAAGATATTAAATAACAAATACAATTCATCATTTCCGTCATTATAAGAACTTTTACTGTTTGCAGCTAGCTATTGCAATTAGAGTACAGCGCATGTGAATTGAAATTTTGGTAACGCCTGGCGCGTACGCCGTCACATCATCTCTCTGTCGTGCGTTAAACTTTAACAAAGTAAGTTCGGTACTGTAAAATGGGTAGAGAAAAGCAAATGAAATAGTTCTTGGGTTTTATATAGTGGACGAAGAAAAAATTACGTGCAATATATGTAGTTATTCCTTTCGAGGTAATTTTATTACAAATTTAAAAAGGCATTTGGAAAAAAAACACAATGACAAATATTTGGAAGAATTAATGTTCGCAAGTGAAAAGTTTTGAAGAGAAACAAAAACAAACAACTAAACAAATAAAATTTTCAATTGAAATGTCTACTGATATCGCTGTTGATGCTTCTGTCGGCTTAGCAACCCAACATTCTGTTTCTTTTGCATTGTTTGATAGTAAGCATTTTAAAGTTCTCACTGAACAAATTTTTAGAGGATTAAAAATTCCTCAAATTATTTCAAAATCATCATGAATTTTGTGGATGAAAAATATGATGTGTTGAAAGAAAAAGTAAAAGCTTTAGTGAAAGGAAGATTAATTTCTCTAAAAGTAGACAGTGCCAGCCGTTATGATCGTGCAGTGTTGGGTATAAACATACAACTTATACATAAAAAGAAAATTATATGTACCTTAGCTGTAGTAGAACGTTTAAAATGACATACAGCTGAGTATTTAAAAGTGGTTATGGAGAACACTTTACATAGAAGAGTTTGAAATAGACAAGAAGCAAATATATTCAATTACTACCGACAATGGTAGAAATATTGTTAAGTCGATGGAACTAATTTCCCCATATGACGATGACAGTGATAGTGATACCAATTATAATGAAGATATGGAAAATAGATTTGAGAAAATTTTAGCAAAGGATAAGATTATATACGTAAAGTGTGCAGCACATACTCTACAATTAGCTTTCAAGGATTTCCTGGCTGGTCACTATCAGCGATGAAGAAAAATTAATAAAATGCTAAGAACACCCACGTATAGGTATGTATCGTATTTCACTTAGTCACTTTCCTTTGTACATATGTATACAAAATTCCTTTAAATTTCTGTTTTATAATGCTTATTTAGGTATACTTTGAAAGAAACGCATTTAAAAAAACCAAGATTTGACGTTGCGACTCGTTGGAATTCCACCTACAATATGTATTGTTACAAAATTTTCCTGGAACAAAGAGGGAAAAAATTAATTTAAAGAAAGTCCGGCTATCGGAATACCTGTTTCCCTCGATGAGCAGGATTCCGTGGTCCTTCCGAAGGGCCCTGGGGTGCTGAATAAATTTTCTTGCTGAAAAGAAAAGAAAGCATTAATCAAAGCTCCAGGGTCAACGAACTCACCCGCAAGGCCGAAGAAATATGGTCCGCAGGGTACCGGAAGGACCCGTAGCGGGACATCGGTTCGTTGTCTCGGCTCGAGAGCTCTGGCTCGCTCTTTTGGAAACGAACCACCGAGTCGAGCAGATCGTGTGAAGCATTTGAAAGAAAAAAGTAGCCAGTGAAACCAAAAATAAGTGCAAAAGAATTTGCGGATCTACCGTGACAATATTGGAAATTTGGAACCCGGATCGTGGACTAGTGATTGACATTTAATTAGTGCGGACTTTTATTGTGGGTGCACCGAGAACGAACCATAGTGCAGTGAGTGCCGACAAGGTGGGAGCCCGACATCGGACTACATCCCGCAGGACTGCGGGAGGACCCCGTCAGGACACCAACCATCAGACATCCTTCAAAGGTGAGTACCCTCCACAGTTTTTCTTTCTTTTGTGCTTTGCCCCCTGAGAACACGATCGCCGGCTAGTTCTTTAATTTTCGTGAGCCTATTTCTTTTGCCGAAATATTCACGGCGAAGCCCGATAAAAAATTCGGCTTCGAGACGCCCTTGCTCAATCAGTTAAGCCGTGAAGCCCTTGAAAAGGAAAAACATACAAAAGTCAGCCGGTCCGGTTGATCAAAACAAAGCTGGGCAGAAAAGAGATTTAATCTCTCCAGCAACGTCGCCGGCTGATCACTTTCGAGTTTCGCCCACCACCCACAGCACAACACACACGAGAGCGTGACGTCTTCGCCTCACACATACCGCGTAGCTGTCTCACCGTCATCGTCACCGAGAATTACGCCTCTGTGTGCGTCACAGCAAACGTAGCCGATCCCGGGTTTTTCCGCAGGAATAAGTTTCAGGAGCACTTACCTGCCAATCCTGGTGGCACGTCTTCCTTTGCGGCCGGCCCCTTACTTGAGCCGTCCCTCGGTGATCCATTGGCAACACTGTGGTGCTCCAGCAGAGATCCAGTGGTGACTCTCGGGGCCCATTTGCCCACCTGAAAAAAGGTAAACTGTGATATAACTTGATAACAACACATTGCAATTGCCCGAGCACAAGAACAAAAATGCTTACATGCAACTAGAGGCGAGTAAAATCCTGACCTATCCCACAGCCACACAACAAGTGTGATGCATGGACACCAAGGTCAGGCAAGCTCTAGTTGCATGAGCGCTGAGTCCCGATACAAACAATTGCTGATATGCAATATGACGCGCGGGGTAGCCCAGCAATTAGCCATGTGCGCGTGTCTCCGGGTAAATGATCGCGGATCGGCAGCGCCGGCAATAAATGCTCAGCGTGGCGCAATGTGTTGCGAAAGATAACAAATAATTCGAAACACCGAATGACCCACGAAGGGAAATCAGTGCCGTCTGACACTGCACTTTCCCTTGGGGAAAGGCATGGGTTGGGGGAGAGTGTTCAGCCAATCAGAGCGCCTGCACTAAATTAAGAACTTGTATAAATAGGGTAACTTTGAAATAAAGAACCAATTCTCAATTCCCACTCAACCTTGCGTTTAGACTTTGGCTGGTTATCGCTCGAAAGAGCAACTGGTTATAAACACCATTTTCTTCCCTGGATAGTACTCTAGCGAGCCTCTGGGAACCCCTAGGTGAATCGGTCTCGATTCACATGAGAATTCATCGACACCTTGCTACAACCATCACAAAACAAAACTCAGTCGATTTCACATACTTCCACTTGCGTACAGCACTGCACTTTCCTGCGTTCCACGGCACTGTCTTCCCGTGACGATATTTGCCAAAATAAAACACTCCGCGACAAGGAATTACTCCAAAACAAGTACCGACGCCCGAAGTACTTGTGATCTCGATTGCTACTGCCGGCTGGTAAACAGTAGCCGGCACACACACACTGCGAGGGATACCCAGCGCACGTGGGGAACAGCGCGATTGGCTAAGCACAGCTGGCGGCCATTACCATTTTGCGCAGAGCTTTTGACGGTGAGCCACACACACTGCAGTGAGGACGTTTCCCCTCCGTACAGCCAGTGGTGCTCAACCTTTCGTTGCCAGTCTTTTGCCTGAAAACTTTGTCGCTTCCGACACATCGGCACAAAGGAGTCAAAATAAAAAACCCTCTCGGGACTCGACCTTCTCTTTTTCCCAGTGGACCCGGGGAAAAAGGTAACACTGGTGCCAGGTGTGGGGTATTTTCCATATTTCGAAGGAAATACCCAATTTATCCGTAAAGATGTCGGAAGGCAAACAAAAAGGCAACCGACGACGGGAAGAGCCCACGGGGGATTCAGCAGACCTAGCAGATACCAGCCTGAGTCTGACTGCAAGAGAAAACGTGCTGGTAGGACTGACTCATCATCACACCAGCTCATGGAACGGGTTGAGCGAGTTGAGGTGAGTCACGCCGGGGCTGTGAACCAGATTTTGGAGGAGATGACCGCCAGCTCCACGCCACAGACCTCCCGGAAGAGACAGGAGCAGACAGGAGGACCATCTCACCCGTCCTCCGGGCCCAGCTCGTTGCCGGTATTATCCGAGCCTGGTCCGTCTCGACCGCAAGAGACGCGAAGAGACCCGGAGACGGACGAGAGTAGTAATCCGATGCCCTTCACTCCCGGTCCCATCTCGTCTACGAGGGTACGGATTCAGGACCCGCCAGCGGAGGTGTGTGAGCCACCTCTCTGCTCTCACCATGCTCCATACGTGTCTCGTGCGCCCCAACGGTCAAGGGTTCCATCACCACCTTCCCGAACGGTGAACGAGACATTCACCCACCATCAGCCTCCGGTACTGAGGAGAGATTTTCTCCCAGTAATACAGCCGGCCCGTATTCCCCTAACACCGCGGGATTATGACGGCAAGGAGCCGTGGAATATATACCGGCGACATTTTGAGGCCGTTGCACGGGCAAATGGTTGGGACGCTACGTTCAAGACGTTGTACCTGGTCCCTTATCTTCGAGGTACAGCGCTAAATTTTTTCGACACGCTGCCGGCGACGACCAGGGACCATTACGGGGTCCTGAGTAGAGCAATGGAGGAGAGGTTCAGCGAGGAATATCAGGTGTCGGTCGCCCACATCCAGCTTCGCGGGAGGTTGCAGCGGGCTAACGAGAGCCTGACGGAGTTCGCCACCGATGTCCAGAGGCTCACCTACCTGAGCTTTTACGATTGTCCCGAAACGGCGCGCAATCGAATTGCCTTAGGGCAATTTGTGGACGGGATTGCGGACGCCGATACTCAGCGTAGGGTGAGAGACTCGATCCCCCCAACGTTGGAGGCGGCGTTAGCGATGGCCACGAGGGTGGAGGCTAGCCGTGACGCCACGAGGATCAGTCGGCGAATGGGGAGAGGGGCGGACTCCGTTATTCCTCACCGACGGGCCATCGGCGATGAGGAGGAAACCCAAGAGCAGTCGGGAAACTAACGTCGCCCAGTCTAAAGGAGCGCAGACTGGGCCCAGCATCCTCGAATGCTCCCAAAACGAGGAACGTTAGTTTCGCTGACGTTGTGAAGGAAGGAACAACACCAGTGGAGCAGAAAAAGGCTGAAGCGACTGCCCGAAATCCCTTCAGGGGGAAGCCCCAGCCGGACCATGGCACAATAGCGTGGGATTCGGCCCCAGAAAAGGAAGGAGGCACCTGCGACTGCTAGTGGTAAGCGACCGACACCATCCACCGGCTCGAAGGACGCGACAAGGAGTGGAGAAGGAGCTCCCAAAGGAAAGAACGGACGAAAAAAAACCAAGGCGTCAGCAGCAACACCCGGAAATCGTCCTTCCGTTCCATCTCCGCCCAAGAACTGCCCGCCCACTCCGGCGCCGAGGTCTCTTCCAGCCGGAGACCGTAAAGCAGGTACCAGCTCACAAGCGAACGAGCCCCAGGTTCGCGGCCGCGTAAAGTGGTTTAATGTGCGGATGAGGTATGGCTTCATTAAACGGGCGGATAATGGCCAGGACGTGTTTGTACACGCCACTAGGATCCAGCGGCCTAATCCCGAACATCGGACCCCCTCACTGAAGGACAATGAGCGCGTCCTCTTTGACGTTGTATCGAGCAACCAGCGGCCGTATGCGATCAACGTCACTGGTATCGCCGGAGGTGCAGTAGAGGGAAGTAGTTTTGCTGAAAAGAAGCGACAGCGGCAAGAAAGCTCCACCAGCCAGGAGGAAAGGACCCAGGACCCCGCAACAAGTGCGGCTGAAATTCCCTGGCAAGAAAATCCGCTCTTCGCACCACCTACCCCTCTACAGAGCACAGCTGATCCGAAGGATTTAAACCTCTGCCCGCTGACTCGTTGAGGCAAGAGTTGGCGGAGAGCACTGCCTCCACCACTATAAAAATCCTTATCGGATCGGCGGGCAGCGAGAATAATCTCTACGTCGTCGGCAGCATAAACGACGTTGATTGCCCGCTTATCGTCGACACTGGAGCGAGTCAGACGATCATCCACCCTAGGGTGTTGAAAAACACAGATCTGAAGACTGCTTTGACACCATCCAAAGCACAGATCCAGAGTGTGAGTGGCGACACATTTCCGGTAAGCGGAACCATCGAAGTGGAGATCTCGATGGGCAATTTCACCACCGCCCACGTCGTTTACGTAAAAAGAGGAGTTTTGGTGATCGAGGAGGAGATTATTCCTCTCGGGCAAAAGGACCCCATTAATCTGGCCGCTAAATTATGCCAGACGGTGCAAATACCTGCAGGAGCAGAAGTGTCTGTGCGGCTCCAGACAAACGCCGAAGACGAACAGGAAGTCCTGATCATGCCGTCCCTCTTGTTAACGGACGACATCCATCTGCTGCCGATGCTCACTACGTCGCAGCATGGGACTGTCACTGTTCGGCTGGCAAATCTCGCAGAATGAGAAATTGTACTACCGGCGAATGCGCCGATTGGAGTCCTTGAAAAAGAGCCAAGCAGAGTCCAGCTGAAGAGCGCGACTCCGGCCCCCACCACTTCGGCCGAGCTCAACGACCTTTTTCTGCGCAGCGTGTCCACCTTGGCTAGCGCACAGCGAGAACAACTTTGGAACACGCTAGTCGGCTTTAGCGATGTGTTCTCGCATACCAAGACAGATCTGGGACGCACGGCCCTACTCCGGCACAAAATCGACGTTGGAAATGCCAGCCCCGTTAAACAGCCCCCGAGGAGAATTCCCCTATCTCGCCGCACAGAAGCCGAGGCTTTGCTGACGGATATGGTCCAGCAGGGGATCGTCAGACCGTCAGAGAGTGCCTGGAGTAGCACCGTAGTCTTGGTAAAGAAAAAGGACGGATCCCTCCGGTTTTGTGTGGATTACCGGAGGCTAAATGAGCTCACACGAAAAGACTCGTACCCTTTGCCGAGGATTGACCTCACCTTCGATGCATTAGGAGAGTCGAAGAGGTTCGCGACACTGGACCTGCAATCTGGCTATTGGCAGGTAGAGATGGACGAACTTGACCGAGACAAGACGGCTTTTTCCTCTGGAAGCGGTCTGTTCGAATTCACGGTGATGCTGTTTGGCCTGACAAATGCCCCAGCCACATTCCAGCGCTTGATGGAGCTGGTGCTCCGAGGACTTCCCTACACGGTCTGTCTGGTATACTTGGATGACGTGATAGTACACGGCAAGACATTCGAGGAGCTGCTTCACCACCTGCAGCTTGTCTTGCAACGTCTTCGGGGAGCAGGCCAAATGCCAAGTATGCCAGAAGGAAGTCAAGTTTCTGGGGCACGTCATCACCGGAAGAGGACTATCAACAGACCCGGAAAAAATCTCTGCCGTGCGACATTGGCCACAGCCGAAGAACAAGACCGAAGTCTAATCCTTTTTGGGACTATGCGCCTACTACCGGCGATTCATAAAGGATTTCTCAGCTATAGCTAGGCCGCTCACTAGCTTAACTGAGAAAAAGGTCAAGTTCGTCTGGACGGAAGGACAGGAGCTCGCGTTCAACACCCTCAAGGAGCGCTTGACGACAGCCCCGATACTCGCACAACCCAGTGACAATGACCTGTTTATCCTGGATACTGATGCGAGTCAATATGCCTGGGGCGCAGTTCTCTCCCAGGTTCAAAACGGAGAGGAAAAGGTCGTGGAATAATACAGCAAGACACTGAGCCGGCCGGAGCGCAACTATTGTGTCATTCGGAAGGAGCTGCTAACGGTGGTAAAGGCGATTGCGCACTTCCAGCCTTACCTCCTAGGCCGCCAGTTCCTACTGCGGACCGACCATGCTTCCCTCCGTTGGCTCATAAATTTTAAAGAACCAGAGGGACAGATAGCCAGGTGGCTGAAGAGACTGGAGAGTTTTAATTTTGAGATTCAACATCGCTCTGGCAAGAAACACGGCAATGCCGACGCCCTTTCCCGGCGACCGTGTGCGGCACAGGACTGCCAGTACTGCGATAGATTGGATCAACAACAACTCCTCGTCTTGCGCGTGGCTGTAATTCAGGAAGACTTGGGGGAACAGCAGGATCGCGACGACCATTTGCAGCTGGTCAAAAAGTAGCTCAAGGCTGGAGAGCGCCCACCACGGGAAGAAATCACAGCCCTTCATCCAGCGTTAAAGAGCTACTGGTCAATGTGGCCTTCTTTATGCCTACGAGACGATACAGCGTGCCGAATGTTCTCCAATTGCAGCGGAACACACTACCAGGTCCTCGTTCCTCAGTGTAAACGAGAGGAAATCCTGAGGCAGCTGCATGACAATCGGGGCGGAGGACATTTGGGTATCGACAAGACCACCGCGAAGGTAAAAGCTCGCTGTTACTGGCCAGGATGCGCTGAAGATGTGATTAAGTGGTGTCAGCGCTGCACGCTCTGCCAGCAGCGAAAAGGCCCTATGCCACGGACGCGAGCCCAGATGCGAGTGTACAACGTGGGAGCTCCTTTTGAACGCGTCGCTCTCGATATTCTCGGCCCATTACCGGTTACTACGAGAGGTAACAAGTACGTCCTTGTGGTGATGGACTACTTCACCAAGTGGCCTGAAGCTCTCGCCCTCCCGGATCAGACAGCGGAAACTGTTGTTGAGGCGCTGATTGAGCACGTCTTCTCTCGGTTTGGCCTTCCCCAACAGATCCATTCGGATCAAGGCCGAAATTTCGAATCGACTATCTTCAGGGAGGTCCTGAAAAGGTTCGGAATCGAGAAGACGAGGACGACTTAACTACTACGACGGACTTAAAACTACTTAAAGGGCTAAGAAAATAGGGCTGAAAAATAAAAGAAAAGGGCAAAGAAATAGCAGCTGCGAATCAGAAGCGAAAGGGCCAAACAACTTTCCTTCGCAAATGGTTGCAACTGGGCAAACTTAAACTAAGAAAAAACAAAAGAAAGAGAACCATCGGAATGGGTACTCACCTGTTCGTCGCGTTCGGTTCCGCGTCGAAATTTTCCACGTCGGGCGAGTGGGAGGCGCCTGGTATCAAAACTCCCGTGATCCAGGATCACTTTGATGATCCCCCGAAGGCGAAGAGGCCGAGCATGCCACCAACCCAAGAAAATGCTGGGCTTTTACCATGCCCTTTCTCCGAGCATTAATTTTCCTTGGTCCTTCGAGGGGAGGCGTCAATTTAGACCCTCTTCTGCGCCTCCAGCGTAGCAGGAGGAACCCTTACTTACACCCCCCCCCCCCCCCCCCCCGTCAACACTACGACCTTTCCGAGGACCGTAAGGCTATCGGAGTCGAGGACGACTCCCTGTTTTCGTGGGGGGCAGTGTTATAAAATTTTCCTGGAACAAAGAGGGAAAAAATTAATTTAAAGAAAGTCCGGCTATCGGAATACTTGTTTCCCTCGATGAGCAGGATTCCGTGGTCCTGCCGAAGGTCCCTGGGGTGCTGAATATATTTTCTTGCTGAAAAGAAAAGAAAGCATTAATCAAAGCTCCAGGGTCAACGAACTCACCCGCAAGGCCGAAGAAATTTGGTCCGCAGGGTACCGGAAGGACCCGTAGCGGGACATCGGTTCGTTGTCTCGGCTCGAGAGCTCTGGCTCGCTATCTTGAAAACGAACCACCGAGTCGAGCAGATCGTGTGAAGCATTTGAAAGAAAAAAGTAGCCGGTGAAACCAAAAATAAGTGCAAAAGAATTTGCGGATCTACCGTGACAATATTGGAAATTTGGAACCCGGATCGTGGACTAGTGATTGACATTTAATTAGTGCGGACTTTTATTGTGGGTGCACCGAGAATGAACCATAGTGCAGTGAGTGCCGACAAGGTGGGAGCCCGACATCCGACTACATCCCGCAGGACTGCAGGAGGACCCCGTCAGGACACCAACCATGAGACATCCATCAAAGGTGAGTATCCTCCACAGTTTTTCTTTCTTTTGTGCTTTGCCCCCTGAGAACACGATCGCCGGCTAGTTCTTTAATTTTCGTGAGCCTATTTCTTTTGCCGAAATATTCACGGCGAAGCCCGATAAAAAATTCGGATTCGAGACGCCCTTGCTCAATCAGTTAAGCCGTGAAGCCCTTGAAAAGGAAAAACAAACAAAAGTCAGCCGGTCCGGTTGATCAAAACAAAGCTGGGCAGAAAAGAGATTTAATCTCTTCAGCAACGTCGCCGGCTGATCACTTTCGAGTTTCGCCCACCATCCACAGCACAACACACACGAGAGCGTGACGTCTTCGCCTCACACATACCGCGTAGCTGTCTCACCGTCACCGAGAATTACGCCTCTGTGTGCGTCACAGCAAACGTAGCCGAACCCAGGTTTTTCCGCAGGAATAAGTTTCAGGAGCACTTACCTGCCAATCCTGGTGGCACGTCTTCCTTTGCGGCCCCTTACTTGAGCCGTTCCTCGGTGATCCAGTGGCAACACTGTGGTGCTCCAGCAGAGATCCAGTGGTGACTCTCGGGGCCCATTTGCCCACCTGAAAAAAGGTAAACAAAACTCAGTCGATTTCACATACTTCCACTTGCGTACAGCACTGCACTTTCCTGCGTTCCACGGCACTGTCTTCCCGTGACGATATTTGCCAAAATAAAACACTCCGCGACAAGGAATTACTCCAAAACAAGTACCGACGCCGGAAGTACTTGTGATCTCGATTGCTACTGCCGGCTGGTAAACAGTAGCCGGCACGCACACACTGCGAGGGACACCCAGCGCACGTGGGGAACAGCGCGATTGGCTAAGCACAGCTGGCGGCCATCACCATTTTGCGCAGAGCTTTTGACGATGAGCCACACACACTGCAGTGAGGACGTTTCCCCTCCGTACAGCCAGTGGTGCTCAACCTTTCGTTGCCAGTCTTTTGCCTGAAAACTTGGTCGCTTCCGACACATCGGCACAAGGGAGTCAAAATAAAAAATCCTCTCGGGACTCGGCCTTCTCTTTTTCCCAGTAGACCCGGGGAAAAAGGTAACAGTATGTTGGAATATCTTCTATTATATATTGTAAAGATTTTTGCAGAAGAGGATCTTAAGATATTTCATTTTTAACCTTAAATCAATGGAAACAAATTGAAGATCTTATAGCTACCCTGAAGACCCTCAATATAGCGACCTTACAGCTATTATACAAACAGAGCAACTCACTTTCGGATATTTTTACAAGTTGTGGTTGGAAATGACATTGCAGATTAAAGCTGTAAAAAGTGAATTGTCCACAATTATATTGAATTACGTGGAAAAAAGTGAGATTAAATTGCTGGATATTCCAACAATCACTGCAACATTGTTTTTGGATCCCAGACTTCGGCGGATTTTACGGTGGGAAAAACCGGAAGAAGCTAAATCACATTTGAAAAAAATCGCTATGCAAATGGAATCCATAGGAAATGTACGATGCTAACAAAATTTTTTGTTAATACATATCAACCCACGGTCGCCAGGTGGGTACTAAGAATTTCCCTTAGAGCCTACGAGCAAATAAATTTTAATTTTCAGGTTTCTTTTTTTTTATAAATTTAATTTAAATATCCTGTTTTCAGGTTGATGAGCCATGCAGGTCCGCAACACTGCCCCCCTGTCAAAGGAAGAGCTGTCCTCAGCTCAGGGAAGGGAGGAGTCACAGCTTCGTGGGACTGCGTGGGACTGCGTAGGAGAACAGGCGCCGCTTAGTTGGACTTCGAGGGAGAACGGATATTTCCGCTGGGAGGTAGGTCCTAACATGGGCCTCAACAGGTGCGTATGGTTTCCTTTCTTCCGTTGGCTTCCTCGGGTGATATTTTTTTATTATATATTTTTATTATACCAGCTCAAGCTGGTCAGAGCCGTTGGCATTTCCGCCCGCGCGCGGTTCATTGTGGCGATATAGGTCGGCCGGCTCAAGCTGGTCCTGGAACGGCGAAAAAAAAATTCGAATGGCGAATAATGCGTGCCGTGCCGTTTGGTTTCGTTTCTTCGGTGCGCTTTTATTTTTTTATTTTTGGTTTGCTATAAAATCAATAGAATCGAGTCAGATAAATCGAGTTCGGGTTGATTTGTCTGAAAGAAACATAACGCGTAGCCAGGAAGCAATTCGGATCGTGGATCATTATTTCTTTTTTTCTTTTTGTGCGATTTCATTCCGGCATTCGCTTCGCGCATGGACTTTGATTCGGGTTCCGGTGCGTTATTTTAGTCTTAAGTTTCTAGCCTTAACCAAACAATTTGTTTTCTAGCCTTAAGTTGTCGCGACCATTATCTTTAATTTTTTTTCTTGCCCTTTAGTCTTCCTTTATTTTTTCTTTGGTTTAACCTTTTTCTTTCAGCACGCCCCTTTACCAGTTCGGTCTAAAGTTTTGATTGATGGCTTTTGATTTTTTTCTTCTTTATTTCAGCTCGTCTGTTTTTAGTCCTTAAGTTTTAGCCTTTTTCGGGGCCTTTGGGAATATTTTTTTTCTTTTAAATCGAATAGCCCTACTTTAGGTGGCTGGGGGTGCGGCTCCTTTTGAGCATCTGCCGTGCCTTTATTTTCTTATTTCGCGGTCGGGTTCCACCGGACTTTGCGCTCAAAGCGCAATCCCAGCACCGTGGAACCGTTTCTTTGCCTGCTCCAGACTTATGGTGTCTTTTAGGGGGCTAGCCGGTTTTTTGAGCATCTCCGCCACTTACGACCTTGTAGCTCTTCGGAAGGTCGATGATCGATGGGTCTTGACTTACCGTTGCTAGGTCTCACACCGTGTGAGTCAAGGATTTCTCGTTCGGGAGCTCTTGCGGCCCCTTTTTACTCCATTCGTTGGCCCCGAAGAGGAGGTCAGAAGTCCTTCGTGTATTCTAAGCAGGTGTGCGGTAGGGGGCCAAGCGGTTCCGGTGTACTACCTCAGTTTCGTTCGGCGGGTCTCGAAGATCTTTGCTGATCCGGTAGTTAGATGTAGATGTAGATTATCATGAGGCGGGAATAAAAACCCTGCACTTAGACTAAAGGTCCATTGTACAAACCTCGAGAAGATAGACTGACATCTGAGTTAATCTCGGTGCCCGGATAGAGCCGTTAGACGACCAGTTCTTCTAACAAAGCTCAAGATGGTGGGCAGCGTGAGTTTATGTAGATCACTGGGATCTACATAGTGGTTCCCGAATATAGCGGTTCTGGCGCTGTTGTAGAGCGGACATGCACACAAAAAGTGAGCAATAGTCTCGTCCTCCAACTCGCACCTGCAAAGCGGCGAATCCGCTATACGTAAAGTATGAAGATGCTTGTTCAGCCTGCAATGGCCAGTAATAATGGCCATTGCTAGGCTCAACTGGCATCTGCTGAGGTTGAGTAGACGTCTACCGAGGCCTAGGTCGACCCGGTGCAAGAACATCTTAGACTGTCTACAATCCACTCTCGCGGCCCACCTCTCACCGTGCTCGGAGCGGACCCAATCTTCCATCGAGCGGCTGATGAGAGATGGTGCAACACCCACGTAGGGTTCTGGTCCTATAAAGGAAGAGCAGGCCCCTTCTTTCGCCAACCTGTCCGCAGTCTCATTGCCTGCTATGTTACAGTGGCCAGGGACCCAGATTATTGAGACTTGGTTAGAGGTCGCAATAAGATCAAGCGAGTGACGACACTCACTTAGGAGTTTAGACGAAACCATATACGAGTCAAGTGCTTTAAGAGCAGCTTGACTGTCGGAGAAAATAAAAATGTCTTTCCCACTCAGTTTCCTCTTCAGAATCTCTTGTGCACAGATCAGGATGCCAAGAACTTCCGCCTGGAAAACGGAGACGAATCTGCCTAGCGAGCGGGAGATGCACACATCTTCATTCAGACCGTACACTCCGACTCCAGCCAGACCCTCTGCGAGGGATCCGTCCGTGAACCACGCTGAGCTTGCATCCGACACTGTGTTACCGAGATAGTCCTCATCCCACTCCATTCTGGAGGGAATGGACACAACATACCTTTTACATAGGCTGAGACGGGGCGTCACATAATCCGAGATCATTTGGACGCAACTGTTGGTATGTAACAATCTGTCCCAGATCTTGGAATGCCCTATCAGCAGATGATATGGTCGCGATCCGGTAGTTAACACCATTAACTACTTCCAGGATCTGGTAGGGGCCTTCCCAGTCCCGCTGAAGTTTCGGGCAGTGACCTTTTTTGCGTTTTGGGTTATGGAGCCACACTAAAACGGCAACCTTGAAGGGATTCGCCTTCGCCGACAGGTCGTAGCGCTGCTTCATCGTTTCGCTGCTTTTCTTCAGATTCTTCCGGGCAAAATCGTGGGCCTTTTCCAGTCGGTAGTGGAGCTCCTGCAGGTATCGACGCATACTGTCTACTAGAATACCAGGTGGTTCGCCAGTCAGTAGCTGCAAGGGCAGGAGCAGTTCTCGGCCGAAAATCAGCATCGCTGGCGTCTGCTTGGTCGCTTGGTGGACGGCCGACCTATAGGCGAGCATCACGAAGGGGAGGTAGGCGTCCCAGTTGCTTTGGTTCTCGTGCACGAATTTCGAAAGCGCACTTAGGAGGGTTCTGTTAAACCTTTCGACCATGCCGTCGGATTGAGGATGCAGCGGGGTAGTTCGGGTCTTATCTATCCCGAATTTTTGCATCACGCCCTGGAACACCTCCGACTCAAAATTGCGCCCCTGATCGGAGTGAAGCTGCAATGGCATGCCGAACCGGGAGAACACGTTCTGAATTAGTGCATCGGCTACGCTCTCGGCTGAATAATCCTTCAGCGGCATTGCTTCCGGCCATTTTGAAAAGTAGTCGATGCACAGTAAGACATAGTGATGTCCGTGTGGGAATGTGGGTGGTAGGGGTCCCAAGATGTCGATCGCTACTCGCTCGAATGGTGATCCGACATTATAGAGCTGTGGCGGGGCCCTTCTTCGCGGCGTCGTACCAGTCCTTTGCTGACACAAGAGGCAGCTGTGGACAAAATCCTTTACCGCCTTACTACAGCCGGGCCAGTAGTAGCGCTGTCTGATTTTGGCCAACGTTTTTTCAGATCCCAAGTGCCCTCCTGCTGTGCTGCTGTGATAGTGAGAGATGATATCCTGCTGCCTTGCTTCGGGGATTAGGATCTGCGTCACCCGAGCGTTGTTTTGTTCGCAGTCTCGATAGAGGATATCAACTTCTAGGAATAGGGAGTCAAACATGGTCCAGTAGGTCTTCGCGGCTGGATGTAGTGGGCTGATCTCCGTCCTGTCTGGTCTCTCTCCCTCATTCACCCATTCGTTGACCACTTTCAGCACAGCATCTTGGTCCTGAAGTTCAGCCATGTCTTCAGGTAGGACAGCGAGGCGGATCCTGGCTATGTGCTGCTCGTCCTGTCTGTCGCAGTATCCACAGCCGCTTTGTGCGCGGTGTCGCCGGGATAAAGCATCGGCATTTTGGTGTTGTCGTCCAGGTCAATGTTGGACTTCAAAGTCATAGACTTGAAGTCTGTCCAGCCAGCGAGCGATCTGTCCTTCAGGCTCCTTGAAATACATAATCCAGCGTAGCGAGGCATGGTCGGTGCGTAATAGAAAGGGTCTACCGAGGAGGTAGAGCTGAAAGTGGTCCATGGCCTTTACTACAGCAAGTAGTTCCTTGCTTGTAACGTAGTAGTTCCTCTCGGCCTTACTCAGCGTCTTGCTATAGTATTTGACCGCTTTCTTCCCCCCTTGCTGGATCTGAGAGAGGACTGCTCCCCAAGCCAGATTGCTGGCATCAGTATCGAGAACGAATCGGTTTCGGTCGTTCGGCCGTACCAGAATAGCGGCGGTAGTTAACCTCTCTTTCAAGCATTGGAAGGCCTCCTCGCATTCCTCAGTCCACAGGAACTTTTTGTTCTTTTCGGTTAGTCCGGTGAGGGGTTTGGCGACCTCCGAAAAATTCAGGACAAACCGTCGGTAGTAGGCACACAGGCCCAGGAAAGATTGTAATTCAGTTCCATTAGGCGCTGGAAAGTGGCGGGCGCGTTAGCGAGCCGAAACAGCATCACCGTAAATTCGAAGAGGCCACTTCCAATGGAGAACGCGGTTTTGTCTCGTTCTTCTTCCGACATCTCTACCTGCCAATATCCGGACTGCAGATCCAGGGTACTGAACTATCGCGATTCTCCGAGCGCGTCTAGCGTCAGGTCGATTCGAGGGAGAGGGTGTGAGTCCTTCCTCGTCACCTCGTTTAATCGCCGGTAATCGACGCAAAACCGGAGCGACCAGTCTTTCTTTTTCACCAGTACCACTGGACTGCTCCAAGCGCTTTGTGACGGTTGTACCACTTTCTCCTCAACCATCTGTCGCAGGAGTCTTTCGGCTTCGCACCTTCTGCTAAAGGGAATCCTTCGCGAAGGCTGTTTGATTGGCCGCGCGTTTCCTACGTCGATCTGGTGGTCGGTGAGAGCAGTGCGGCCCAGATCGGTTTTTGAGGAGGCAAACGCAGATTTGTTTTCCTGCAGCGTCTTTCATAGGCGCTCGCGTTGAGCGGTGGTAAGAGCGGGCGCCGCGCTCTGGAATAGCTGTCGCAATTCCGGGATAGTGGGAGGCGATCGAACTTCTGCCGTCTGGACAACTTGCGGGTTGGCCTCGAGTTCAACCAGCTGAGTGCTGAGTAGTACCATGATGTTCTCAGCCGACGTATTTTCTACCAGTACTCTAAATATTCAGTCCTTTGTAGCCGAGACTGATGGAAGGATGGTCAGTTCGGTACGGCAAGCTGGCATGGGTAGGACTAATACGTCGGAGTCCTTTTCTATACCGCAATGCAAGTCGACCATCGTTTCGGTTCGCGCCGGAAAGTGCAGGACTCTTCTCACGGAACCCACTAAAGTGTTACACGGCCTGCGTTGGAGTGGGAACATTTTTTCTCGACTAGGAGGATTCCTTGCCGGAGGTCGATGTTGCAGTCATGCCCGTCGAGAAAGTCCATGCCGAGTATGCATTCATCGGCGATGGGCGCTACCAAGGCTTCCTGGGTGGCCGAGAAGTCCGCAAAGTGGACATGGAATTCGGTGGTGCCACTCACGGAGAAGAGTTCTCCGGTGACGCTTTGGATACGGGCAAAGCAAGGCGACAAGCTGGCAGTGAAGTTCGCTTTCTGCAACACGGCCGGATTGACGATAGTTCGAGTGGCTCCCGTGTCGATGATCAGGCTGCAATCGACCCCATTAATTTTCCCAGTGACGGAGGGTGTTTCAATCCCCGTTGATCGGATCACGATCGTGAGGGGGGCCGGCTTTCACACTGGATTTTGGCCCTTACGATCAGTGGGCATTAGTTTTCCGCCGATCTCGATCAAGGGGCTGGCGTCAGTGTCGGTGGAGTGATTGCAGGAGCTCCAGTTAAGGCCTGCTGATTGTCAGCGATGGTAAGCCTGGTCGAGCTGGGGCTTCTCCGGTCCGGTGCATATCTGCTGCCCTGTAGAGCCACTCCTTCAGGGCCGGTGACGTTCACGGCCTTGCTTC
This sequence comes from Neoitamus cyanurus, assembly GCA_947538895.1. Classification (NCBI taxonomy): domain Eukaryota; kingdom Metazoa; phylum Arthropoda; class Insecta; order Diptera; family Asilidae; genus Neoitamus; species Neoitamus cyanurus. The sequence continues at coordinate 41,033,080 of OX384541.1, forward strand.
GAGACTCTCCTTGTCTCACGTCGAAGACAACCCGTTCTCCTTCCTCTAGCGAAGGCACTCGTTTCAGGGGATTGTTTTTGGAAATCCCCGTGGAGTAGACAAAAATGTCTTCTCCCGTGTCGTCTCTCCTAATGAAGCCGCATCGCATCCGCACATTAAACCACCGGACGGTGCCCCCAACTTTTCGCTTCACGATGGAGGAGGACGGTGAGCGGGACACGGGAGAGTCAGCTGAACCTCGCCCAGCTTACACTGGGCTAGCGTTCTTTCTCGCCTGTGCCTTCGACTTTGGTCCACTCCTTGTGCGTTTTGGGCTGCTCTAGGGCACTAATTTCGTAGGGCGGCCTAGGCTTTGTCCCACAAGCCTAGGCGAAATAAGTTTCCCGAACTCTGGGAATTGGAGGGATTTCCTGGCGTTCTCCCTGCTCTCCTGTTGGGAACTATCGGGGCCACGCTCATTCGCAGGCTTCGACGACTGATCCGGGTCGCATCTCTGCTGGCTTCTACGCGGATGGCCTGGGCTAGCGCATCTTCCAGGCTGGCCGGTACTGAGTCGCGAACTCTTCGCTGAACATCAGCATCCGCAATCCCATCAATGAATTGCGCTAAGGCAATTTTATTTTGAGTCACCTCGGCCGCCTCGCTGAAGCTCAGGTAGGTAAGGCGTTGTACTTCGGTGGCATATTTAGACAGGCTCTAATGGTTCCGTTGTACCCGCCCTCTCAGCTGGATATGCGCTATTGGCTGCTGGAAATTATCACTGAAGCGACTCCCGAAAGCTGCATCCAGCTTTTCGTAGCCTTCCTTGATCGCTTCAGGAAGCGTCTCATAAAACGTGAGGGCGGTGCCTATGTGGTAGGGTGCTAAGTACAACGTCTTAAGTTCGGGGGACTAGTTGTTGACGCGCGCCACGGCCTCGAAGTGGCGCTTGTAGGCCGGCCAGGGCTCTTTTCCGGCGTTGTTCTTGGGGTGATGGTGATGCGATGGGGTTGTAGCGGATGGTGGCGTATTCGCTGGGTCCGCTGAGACCTGTTGGGTCCTAGACAACCTTCCCAATTGATGTGTCGTCGGGGAGGTTACACCTTGGATAAGTGTAGCTTGGCTGCGTCTGTATCCTCCCTTGAATGGAGCTGGAGAAGCTGTTGGATGGCTGTAAAAAAACCAGCCGTTGATCCTTAACCAGAGGGTCCTGGTAGAAGTAGAAGCACTGAAATACAATAGAAATGCGCCCTTGATGCGTCTCAGAACGAGGGCTCTTGATCTCTCATAACGTGAAGAAAACTCCGAATTCCAAACACATAAAAAACATTTATTTACTTCAGGTATCGTATTTTTCACAAGCGAACTCTAACTGACTTTTTCACAGACTAAAAACAATTTTCACTTCTCTCCCCGATCCTACTGGGTTTTCCCCGCACCCCTTGCACTGATTTCTAAGTGTGAAATTTACAAAGTACAAATGAGATTTTCTAAAGCTACTGCTACTAATTTTTACTCTTCCTTCGCACTCAAACATTATTACTCGATACCAGAAAGGACGAGCGCGATTTCTTTAAACCTTGTGGTGACTTCCACCAAGTCCGGGAAAACCATCCACCCTAGACTCACAAAGTTTCTCAACTTAACCGAAATCCACAGAACTCCACGGCCGCCACATCACCCCCCTTCCAGCGACGGCTAAAAGCAAGCGAAAGTCTACTTTTTTTTTTTTTTTTAAAACAATTATGTGCGAAAGGTAACTTTTTTGTAATGTGTTGTAGGAATTTTTATCTCATGTATGCCTGGGGTGGAAAGTGAATTTTCTTGTTGCAATCCTCTCACAGACACTGGTCTATGCCGAAGGAATTGTTCTGTTTGGACAGTCTCTGGCTGTCCCTTCTTGTGTGTTGAGCTAGACTGAATAAATTTGGTTGAATCTGCAAAATTTTCGTGATCAACTTCCAAAATTTCTGCGACGAAAGATGGTTTTAACCGGTCCAAAGAGACTTTGATATCTTTCCCTCTAACGCTGACTGTAAAGAAATCTCGATCTCTAGTTACCACAGGGAATGGTCCATCGTAAACATTTTGAAAAGTCCCCTTAGCTGCATCATTCCGAATGAACACATGAGAGCTTGAGTCTAAATTTTTATACTTAAAAAATTTAGCCTTGGAATGATTTGAGGCCGAGACAGGACGAACGTGGTCGAAAACATTACGCAATTGGCTAACGAATGTACTTTGCGGGCAACTTGCCGATTTTTGCTCTATAAAATCTGCGGGGAGTCTTAAGGACTGGCCATATAAGAGTTCGGCGGGCGTTGCTTTAAACTCTTCCCTGAAGGAAGTTCTCAAACCAAGTAAAATAACCGGAAGTACTTCAGACCAAGAATCTGATTGATACGTTCTAATGGTCGCTTTGAGGGTTCTATGCCACCGCTCGAGGAAACCGTTTGGCTGTGGATGATATGCGGTAGTCCTACTGTGTCGAAAACCTAGGAATTTTGCTAGCTCTCTGAAGAGATTTGATTCAAATTGTCTACCTTGGTCTGTGACAATAGATTTAGGAACACCGAAACGAGAAATCCATCCGTGATAAAGGGCTCGCGCGCAGGATTCAGCCGAAATATTTTCTAAAGGAATTGCCTCTGGCCACCGAGAGTACCTGTCTATGATGGTGAGACAATACCTGAAATTTTTCGAAGGTGGAAGTGGACCAATAATATCCATGTGAATAATCTCAAAACGAGAAGAAGAAACTGGAAAAGAACCAAAAGGGTGTTTAATATGTCGCGAAATTTTGCTCTTTTGACAAGCTAGACAGCTTCGACTCCAATCCACCACTGTAGCGGATGGTGGCGTATTCGCTGGGTCCGCTGAGACCTGTTGGGTCCTAAACAACCCTCCCAATTGATGTGTCGTCGGGGAGGTTACACCTTGGATAAGTGTCGCTTGGCGGCGTCTGTATCCTTCCTGGAATGGAGCTGGAGAAACTGTTGGATGGCTGTAAAAAACCAGCCTTGATCCTTAACCAGAGGGTCCTGGTAGAAGTAGCCGCACTGAAATACAATAGAAATGTGCCCTTGATGCGTCTCAGAACGAGGGCTCTTGATCTCTCATAACGTTCTAATGGTCGCTTTGAGGGTTCTATGCCACCGCTCGAGGAAACCGTTTGGCTGTGGATGATATGCGGTAGTCCTACTGTGTCGAAAACCTAGGAATTTTGCTAGCTCTCTGAAGAGATTTGATTCAAATTGTCTACCTTGGTCTGTGACAATAGATTTAGGAACACCGAAACGAGAAATCCATCCGTGATAAAGGGCTCGCGCGCAGGATTCAGCCGAAATATTTTCTAAAGGAATTGCCTCTGGCCACCGAGAGTACCTGTCTATGATGGTGAGACAATACCTGAAATTTTTCGAAGGTGGAAGTGGACCAATAATATCCATGTGAATAATCTCAAAACGAGAAGAAGAAACTGGAAAAGAACCAAAAGGGTGTTTAATATGTCGCGAAATTTTGCTCTTTTGACAAGCTAGACAGCTTCGACTCCAATCCACCACTGTAGCGGATGGTGGCGTATTCGCTGGGTCCGCTGAGACCTGTTGGGTCCTAAACAACCCTCCCAATTGATGTGTCGTCGGGGAGGTTACACCTTGGATAAGTGTCGCTTGGCGGCGTCTGTATCCTTCCTGGAATGGAGCTGGAGAAACTGTTGGATGGCTGTAAAAAACCAGCCTTGATCCTTAACCAGAGGGTCCTGGTAGAAGTAGCCGCACTGAAATACAATAGAAATGTGCCCTTGATGCGTCTCAGAACGAGGGCTCTTGATCTCTCATAACGTGAAGAAAACTCCGAATTCCAAACACATAAAAAACATTTATTTACTTCAGGGATCGTATTTTTCACAAGCGAACTCTAACTGACTTTTTCACAGACTAAAAACAATTTTCACTTCTCTCCCCGATCCTACTGGGTTTTCCCCGCACCCCTTGCACTGATTTCTAAGTGTGAAATTTACAAAGCACAAATGAGATTTTCTAAAGCTACTGCTACTATTTTTACTCTTCCTTCGCACTCAAACATTATTACTCGATACCAGAAAGGACGAGCGCGATTTCCTTAAACCTTGTGGTGACTTCCACCAAGTCGGGAAAACCATCCACCCTAGACTCACAAAGTTTCTCAACTTAACCGAAATCCACAGAACTCCACGGCCGCCACATCACCCCCCTTCCAGCGACGGCTAAAAGCAAGCGAAAGTCTACTTTTTTTTTTTTTTTTTAAACAAAAATTATGTGCGAAAGGTAACTTTTTTGTAATGTGTTGTAGGAATTTTTATCTCATGTATGCCTGGGGTGGAAAGTGAATTTTCTTGTTGCAATCCTCTCACAGACACTGGTCTATGCCGAAGGAATTGTTCTGTTTGGACAGTCTCTGGCTGTCCCTTCATGTGTGTTGAGCTAGACTGAATAAATTTGGTTGAATCTGCAAAATTTTCGTGATCAACTTCCAAAATTTCTGCGACGAAAGATGGTTTTAACCGGTCCAAAGAGACGTTGATATCTTTCCCTCTAACGCTGACCGTAAAGAAATCTCGATCTCTAGCTACCACAGGGAATGGTCCATCGTAAACATTTTGAAAAGTCCCCTTAGCTGCATCATTCCGAATGAATACATGAGAGCTTGAGTCTAAATTTTTATACTTAAAAAATTTAGCCTTGGAATGATTTGAGGCCGAGACAGGACGAACGTGGTCGAAAACATTACGCAATTGGCTAACGAATGTACTTTGCGGGCAACTTGCCGATTTTTGCTCTATAAAATCTGCGGGGAGTCTTAAGGACTGGCCATATAAGAGTTCGGCGGGCGTTGCTTTAAACTCTTCCCTGAAGGAAGTTCTCAAACCAAGTAAAATAACCGGAAGTACTTCAGACCAAGAATCTGATTGATACGTTCTAATGGTCGCTTTGAGGGTTCTATGCCACCGCTCGAGGAAACCGTTTGACTGTGGATGATATGCGGTAGTCCTATTGTGTCGAAAACCTAGGAATTTTGCTAGCTCTCTGAAGAGATTTGATTCAAATTGTCTACCTTGGTCTGTGACAATAGATTTAGGAACACCGAAACGAGAAATCCATCCGTGATAAAGGGCTCGCGCGCAGGATTCAGCCGAAATATTTTCTAAAGGAATTGCCTCTGGCCACCGAGAGTACCTGTCTATGATGGTAAGACAATACCTGAAATTTTTCGAAGGTGGAAGTGGACCAATAATATCCATGTGAATAATCTCAAAACGAGAAGAAGAAACTGGAAAAGAACCAAAAGGGTGTTTAATATGTCGCGAAATTTTGCTCTTTTGACAAGCTAGACAGCTTCGACTCCAATTGTTGATATCTTTATGCATAGATGGCCAAAAGTATTTGGCTGTTACCATTTTGTTAGTAGCCCGGATACTTGGATGAGACAACTTGTGCACTGAATTGAAGATTTGTAATCGAAATGATTCGGGAATGAAAGGTCTCTTACGAGATTTAGAATCTTCACAAAAGATTTGTTTATCAGAGCCAATGACTGGTAATTTGGAAAATCTGAAATTAGGATTTTCCAGATAACTTTGAAGCTGACTATCGTTCTCTTGCGCAAGAGCTATAGCTTCAAAATCTACCGCGGCTGGTAATTGAATTTCTTCAATTCGTGAAAGTGCATCCGCTACCACGTTGTCACTTCCTGCTATGTGGCAAATGTCTGTGGTAAATTGTCCGATATAGTCTAAATGTCTCGCTTGTCTGGGGGAGGCTTTGTCTGGGTTTTGCCTGAAGGCGAAAATTAACGGCTTGTGGTCTGTAAAAAGTGTAAACGTTCGACCTTCGAGATGGAATCGAAAATATTTAATGGCTTTATATGCGGCTAGCAATTCGCGGTCGTAAGCACTGTATTTAATTTGAGCCGAAGAAAGTTTAGTAGAGAAAAATCCTAGAGGTTGCCACTCATCGTTTACTTTTTGGTTTAAAGCAGCACCGATTGCGACATTAGAAGCATCCACGAATAATCCTAGATGCGAATTGGAATTTGGAAAGGCTAAAAGGGTGATTTTTGAAAGTTGAGCTTTAGCAATTTCAAAAACCTTAAGTGCCTCGGATGTCCAATTGACAGGCTTATTGCCGTCTTTTTTACTTCCTGTTAAATATTGGTTAAGTAACAGCTGATATTCAGCTGCGTGTGGTAAGAAGCGACGATAGAAATTCATCATCCCTAAGAAACGTCTAAGTTCTTTAACTGTGATTGGCTGTTTAAATTCAATAATTGCTTTAATTTTTTCAGGTGAAGGCTTGATACCTTTTGAGTTTATGTAGTGGCCGAGAAACTTCACTTCTTGTTGCATGAAATTACATTTCTCGACGTTTATAATCAACCCTTGTTCCTGAAATTTATTAAAAATTTGTTTTAAATGTTCTAAATGCTGTTGTCTAGATTTTGAGGCTACCAAAATATCGTCTAGATACACGAAACAAAATTGGAAATCTTTTAATATCGAATGAATAAATCTTTGGAAAGTCTGAGCAGCATTGCACAGTCCAAAAGTCATTCTTGTAAACTCAAATAAGCCAAAAGGTGTACAGATGGCTGTTTTTGGGATGTCCTCAGGTTCTACCGGAATTTGGTGATACGCTTTAGCTAGATCTAAAGTGGAAAATATTTCACAATCCTGCAGATTGGACGCGAAATCATGAATGAGGGGAATCGGGTAACGGTCTGGCACTGTTACCGCGTTTAATCTTCTGTAATCCCCGCAAGGTCTCCATTCCCCATTGGCTTTCGGGACCATATGCAAAGGGGAAGACCAACAGCTACTGGACGGCCTGCAGATGCCCTGATTAAGCAAGAACTCGAATTCTTTCTTTGCAATCAGGAGCTTTTCTGGTGATAATCGACGTACTTTCGAGAAAATCGGCTGACCCGACGTTTTAATTTGATGTGTAATCTGGTGTTTGACCGGTTTGGAAAAACCAGTATCTGCTGGAAATTATCACTGAAGCGACTCCCGAAAGCTGCATCCAGCTTTTCGTAGCCTTCCTTGATCGCTTCAGGAAGCGTCTCATAAAACGTGAGGGCGGTGCCTATGTGGTAGGGTGCTAAGTACAACGTCTTAAGTTCGGGGGACTAGTTGTTGACGCGCGCCACGGCCTCGAAGTGGCGCTTGTAGGCCGGCCAGGGCTCTTTTCCGGCGTTGTTCTTCGGGCTGATGGTGATGCGATGGGGTTGTAGCGGATGGTGGCGTATTCGCTGGGTCCGCTGAGACCTGTTGGGTCCTAGACAACCTTCCCAATTGATGTGTCGTCGGGGAGGTTACACCTTGGATAAGTGTAGCTTGGCTGCGTCTGTATCCTCCCTTGAATGGAGCTGGAGAAGCTGTTGGATGGCTGTAAAAAAACCAGCCGTTGATCCTTAACCAGAGGGTCCTGGTAGAAGTAGAAGCACTGAAATACAATAGAAATGCGCCCTTGATGCGTCTCAGAACGAGGGCTCTTGATCTCTCATAACGTGAAGAAAACTCCGAATTCCAAACACATAAAAAACATTTATTTACTTCAGGTATCGTATTTTTCACAAGCGAACTCTAACTGACTTTTTCACAGACTAAAAACAATTTTCACTTCTCTCCCCGATCCTACTGGGTTTTCCCCGCACCCCTTGCACTGATTTCTAAGTGTGAAATTTACAAAGTACAAATGAGATTTTCTAAAGCTACTGCTACTAATTTTTACTCTTCCTTCGCACTCAAACATTATTACTCGATACCAGAAAGGACGAGCGCGATTTCTTTAAACCTTAAACCTTAAACTTCCACCAAGTCCGGGAAAACCATCCACCCTAGACTCACAAAGTTTCTCAACTTAACCGAAATCCACAGAACTCCACGGCCGCCACAGGGTGTTCTGTTGCTCTCCGCAAGTTGATGTCTTGCGAGGGGCTCGTTGGTGCCCCGTATAAGGACTGTTGGAGTCCAAGCTAGACCCTGTTGTAGTGGATGACGGGGTTCTACTCGCGTGGAGGAGCAGATTGCGTTGTCGAACGGATTTTGATCAGCTCCCCGTTCGGTCACGTGGGTTCCTGCAGGCGGCGGGGCTTCCAGATCGTCGAAGCAGAACAGATCGCCGTTCGGAGGGACCAATTTTTGTAACGGAGGTTCGTGATGTCGGCTTGGCGAAGTGGGCTCGGCAGCCAGCTGATCAATAGCCAGTTCGACCGCTTGATGGTGGCCCATCTCCAGCCGGTTGATTTTTCTGGCTAGCTCATCCACAGTCTCAGTAAGGGCGCTAATCTGTTCCGCCTGTTGTGCCATCAGTCGGCCAATACCGCCCAGATCGAAGGACGCAGCAGGTGCTCCCGATCGGTTTCTACGAGACGGTTCGCTTGGTTGTACAATTCAGCTCTCCATGTTGGTGCGAGCAGCGGGTAGGGGTGCTCTTCGCAGACGGTCGATGTTCACGGGCGAAAAACTTCCGCGTCCTGAATCGGCCATTATTTTCCGGGTTTTTTAGTTGTTGATCGTTGTATCCTTTTCTCTTTGTCCGAGTTTTTCGTCTTTTTCCTTCCCTAGGTCAGCGAAAGGCAAAAAAAAGACAAAGGTCTGTGGGAAAAATTGTTTCCAATTTGAAACGTAACCTAACTACGCCAAAGCTCACGTGCGCGCAAGAATGTGTGTGCCAGTGGTTTGTTTGGCGGTTACGTTGGCAGCAGGCTCGGACGCGTCTCCTGCCAGTAATTTAAGTTATTGAGTGAACTACCGGGTTTCCCAAAAAAAACTAGTGTCACGCAGCCGAGGTAAAGTGTCACCGAAGTGCAGTGCCACCCAGTGATTGTTTTATTTCTGTTTTGCAGGATGGCGGCAGCGGCAAGGCGGGACGTTCTATACGGCAGGATCCCGGAGACGACAGCCTTCAGAGGAGCCTCTTTCGGGATGAGCAACAGGTAAGTCAAATTAAAATTCTCTAATTATCGATGCTTAAAGTGGCGTCCAGGCAATCGTTTCCCCGGTAACGAAAGTTGTTTGTGAATCGGCAACAAAAGTTGCGGGGACAATGTTGCTAAGGAAACTTGACAGCTTTTGGGCCTCGATCGGCGGGGCTGCAAAGTTTGCCGTAAATTTCACTTAGTGAGTGTCTAATTTGGTTTCTGGTCTATTCAGGATAATGCGGATGAGCCCTAGAAGAACCGATTCAGTGCTGGGATAGAGACGGCCAGGATCCACCGATGGAGGCAAAATGAGCCGCTGGACGGATTGTGGGCGGAAATGGTTCTCGGGTAAATCGTTCTCAATTTTCTTAGTTTACTTAAGTGACTTAGGCTAAGGCTCGGCTCTGGAATAAAATTACCAATGTGATTTCGCCGATGGCAAAATCTGGTACCCGGGGCGGTCGTAAATGCGATAATACACCGGCTAGCGACTTCCGCAGCAGCCGGACGGTGTATTGAGGCCGTTTTTTAATTCCTTACGCGCTTCTTAGCGAATTCTTTGAAGAATTTCACAACGGATCGCGATTCAGCTCGCAAATTGAAAGAGCTAACGTCTACTTAAACTAGAAGAAACAAAATCGCGCTGAATACATAGGACACGGACTTACCGCTGATCCCCTTTCAGCCTTACTGGAGAGCCCCTTGGTAGATTCACAATCTCGTTGCGGTGCATAAATACACTCTCACCATCGTCACTTCGGGTTATGAATCCAAAATTCCGACCTTCGAGAAAAATCCTTACCTTTCCTCTAACACCTTTCTCGGTGGCACGCTGTGTTATTTGGGATGGTCCGGGGAAATTGTATCGTGGCCTGGGCTTCATTTGTGGCGACCTTGGAGCAACCGTTTTAATCGCAGCTGGAGCTGATTGTAAATCTGCGACCATGGCCCGTATTTACCTCCTGCAAATCCGCGTCGCTTCCCTACTAGCTTCGATAGGTTCGGCCAGAGCTAAAGCATCTTCGATCGTTTCGGGAAGAGCATCTCGAACCCGCTGTTGTGTTTTCGCATCAGAGATACCGTCGATTATTTGGGCTAACGCTACGGCCTCTCGTGTAGACGCAGGGTCGTTCTCGAAAGCTAAAGCCGCCAGTTCCTGTACCCGAGTGACAAACTCCTGCAAGGCTTCTCGTGGTGCCTGCACACAACCACGAAGTTTAATGTGTGCCACCGTCTTTTCCATCCGATTACTAAATCGGCCATCGAATGCAGCGCTCAGTCTCGCGTAATCTACTCGCACGTCTTCACCCAGCGTATTATAAAAGGCTAACGCAGTACCCCGGAGAAAAGGTATGAGATATAGAACCTTCATCTCAACAGACCAGCCACTTATTTTCTCTACGGCCTCACAGTGCCGACAGTAGAGACGCCACGGTTGTTTCCCATTGTACTCTTGGGGCGAGACTTTCACCTTAATTGGTGTTAATATCGGCACATGCGCTACCATAGGTGGAACTGGCTCATCAAGGGTTTTGTTATTTTGGATTCGCATACCCGGGTAAGGAGACGATGTTTGGGCTGGTAAAATACGTCGATTTGGAATATGCCGGCGAGGGGCGGAAGTAGGTAAAGTGGAGGAATATGAAATGGCTCCCTGGGGGGGCTTTTGGGACCACCGTGAGTTACAAGGAGGTGGTGTTCGCGGCGTCATTGGGATAGAGTTCACGTTGGTTGGGGACGATCTGCTGGGATATACGTCGGAAGGTCCTTGTTGTTGGAAATCAATCAGATTTTCCAAGGAACCTTGTAAGGGGTCTGGACTGTAATTGTGATCGGCTGGTGGTCGCTCAGGGGTAAGTTCAGACGCTACCTGGTCTAAACGCGCTCGAACAACTTCTTCGTGTGAGCCTTCCACCCGAGAAACTCTTTCTCTTAGCTCCCGCACTGTGCTAAGTATTTCGTCAATCATCCGGTTCTGGTACTCGACGAAGTTGTTGAAACCATCCTGCATGTCCTGCAGGGTCTCGTAATCTTGCTGATTTCTGTCGCTTGCCATTTTGAACAACAAAAAAAATTTTTGTTTTTTAAATTTATTTTATTTGGTGAATTTTTCACCAACTTTCGCAAAGATTTTCGTGGCACTAGTACGCTTCAGTACTCGGTCATTTACCCCACACCTGACACGAATGTTACTCGTGGTTGGCCTGCGCGGCCGCGGGAAGTAGAGAGGGACACTTCCCAAGGGTCAATTGCTCGAAAACTGGGATACCTCTTGTATCTTGCCGTGGGAGGCACGGCCCAAGTACCTTCGGGGCTGGCTCCCCGACCGTTTGCGGGACTACAATTCCGCCCTAGAGCGGATTCCTAGTTTTAAATGGCAGGGGGGGAAGGCTAGCGAAAATGTCTAACGAACGGGCACGGTACTCACCTGTGGTTCTACGTCCGGTCCTTCTCGGGGGGAGCCTCTTCCGGGATTTTCTTTCTTTCTTCGTGTAGCCGGGTCCTTCCTGCCTTCTTCACGGGCCTCTGCTTCAGCTCTTCTCTCTTCTTTTCTTGAGCACACCCCCAGAGCACAGTATGGAGGCCACTACCAGGCTTCGGCGTCGGCCGTACACACACACCAAATCCGTGCCGCACCACACCGCACGCACACACCAGATCCGTGCCGCACCACACCACACGCACACACCAAATCCGTGCCGCACCACACACTCGAATTCACACTATTAGCCGGCCCGGAACTCGCACCCGCAATATGAATATTGGCCATCCCCGAACTCGCTACACTTCCGGCCGTCCCGTTTTGCACTTATTTTGCCACTTATTTTCACATTATTATTCACTCTCCACAAATCCTGCGTATTATACGCAGCACAGTCGCACTAGTTCACCACAGTCAGAACGATTATTTCTTCACTTTCCCGATTTCGCACTAATTTATTTTCCTTGCTTCTCTCCCGACCGCCCCGTTTTTCATTTATTTTGCAACTGGCCCCGAACTCCTCTGATCCCTTGTTTTTCATTTTTTTCCGGTGTCCTGCCTACTCCCCGGAACAACTTGTTCCCCCTACAAGTAGCGGACTAAGGCAGGAGTTACAGTTAAATTTGCCACACATAATATTGAATCAGGGGGTTACAGGATCAAGGGCAATGGTGTAACGGCAAGGGTGTAACCGTGTAACAATATATTAAAATGTTCAGGAAATTTAATTTTTCATTGATTAGTATTTTAAAAGCGGTTATGCTTATCAATTTTAATAATTCACTTTCTGCAGGAAGCTTCAGAGTCGAAGTCTGAAGTAATTTATTAACACATCATTTTCCAGTACTTCAAATGCCTGGAGTTATGCTGGTTTTACTAGCTGGTTTTGTAAATTTATGTACCTCTTATATAATATTTTATTTCTGCGCATTATTTTCATTTCGATTTCATTATCCTTGTAGCTACATATTTGAATTTCCGTTATGTGTTCTTTATTTGTCGCAGATAGTGTTTCCATAACGCGCAGATCAGGCTGCGGTTCTATGGGGTTTAGCTGCTTTCCTTGAGAACTTGTTGCTGTCTTGTCGCTTTCTTTCCTCATTGCACGAGTTTGTAATGGTAACATGTTGATTTTTTTTAGGGGGGAGATACCTTTAGAATTTTCAAAAAATTGAATTTTATTTTCATAATTCGAATATATAATGTGTAGAAAATATACTGTTAAAAGGATAAATCGAAATATTGAATATAAATGGAGTTATTGTCAAAAACGTCAGAGTTCGCATACCGTCATTAACCACGTAGTCGGAGAGCTTGGGTCGGAGCACTGCCTTTTCACAGTGAAAAGAAGATCACATCTTGAAGATCTTACTCTATTACTTGGCGACAATATAAAAAAACATCTTCTACCAATTTACGAAGATTTGTCCAGAGATGATTTACTGGAAAGATGCTTGGCTCTGGCCATACCCAGAATGCCAACGAAAGTTTCAATGCGACAATTTGGCGAGCACCTCAATTATGGGCTAAAAATTGTTGAAATTTCAGCTTTCATTGCTGCTGGTATATTTATGAAGGCTACACCTCAATTCTCAAATTTATGAACGAGCTGGGTATAATTGTTGGCACGTATTGTAAAGTTTGCCTGCTCGTATAAATTATAAACGAATTCTTGTTTTTCCTGTAGTTTCCTGTCCGTGTAAGGTCGGTTTTTATTTTTTTTTTAATTCGCTAGTATCGTTTGCAGTTCCTCCTTTATTTCTCTTAACTTGTCTATCCGTTAGTCCATCGGCTCTTTTCATATAGATTCACGGGGTTATTCCTGAAGTAGGCTGCTACTTTCTCTAAGCTTATATTTGTCAGGTAAACCAGTGTCAGAGTTACCATTACCAACGTTAACAGTATGGGAATAATTTCATGTTTTTCGATTTTATACCGATTTCAATTTCGTTAAGACGCGTTTCTGATCAGACAATGCTCTTTATGTAGAACTAAATTTCCCCCGGTTGCAAGTAGAAGGCTGGTCAAATAGATCAGCCGCTGCACTCTGGTGTGACGAGACGCGAGTTCGAAACCGGTGTACAACAACCAATTTGTTTCATGTTTTTCGATTGTAAAAGATATTTCGATTTGTTAAGACGCTCGATCGCATTCAGATAGTGTCCTTTATGTAGCACTAAATTTCTACCGGCCTGTTAGATAGCCTAATGGGTAAGAGAGTTCGACACTGGTGTCAAAAGGAAAGTTCAAATTCTTCTCCTCCATCGTAAAAAATTGTTTTTCATATATCGGGTTTTATACAACCCCCTTGATATGGATATCAAATTAAATGGTTTGATGGGTACATCATGGTGCTGCTAATGTAATTCGAATGGTTTATAGTTAGGTGTGCTAACCATAGGTGACGCTAAAATCTTACTTCTATACCACTTGACCGACTGACTTTACCATATATTCACATCATATATTAGTCAGATCGCGATAATGGTTTGTACTTTGGTGTGCTCACCATAGGTGGCACTATAATCCAACTTCTATAGCACTTCACCGATTGACTTTATATTCACATCATTTGTTAGTTAAATGGAGAGAATGGTTTGTAGTTAATAAGCTCCTGCCGCTCGTTGAAGACGACACGCACAATTTTTTATTCTTTCGTTTTGCATCCCCTCCCTATGGCACACCTCTTCCTTATGCCCTGTGTGGGGTGCGGGTAGTCTCATTCGATCAAGCATAAATATATACACAACTCCCCCATACATCACTTTTACCTGTTCCTAATACCTTTTATAAATCAATTTTCTTATATATTTTAAAACGGCTGTAGCTGAATGTACGCCGCTTCAGATATTTCCCAATATGAACACCGCAGTTTCTATATTTATCAATATTTTTATTTCAAAGTTCGTACATGTATTGTCGCACATGTTTTCTATTTTCTTCACTCTTTCGGAATAAAATATTTACATATCTTTTTCACTCTACTCAGTGGCGCAGCGTGGGTGTCAGCCGCCCAGCGCGGAAGATAATTACGCCGCCCTCTTAATGAGGTATTTCAATTTAAAGACTATAATATACAGTAATTCTAAAGAAATTTTCGGAAAGAATTGTCATCATTATTATATATTATACAGGTTATAAATAAAAATGACATAGGTACATATATACATATATATAGGGTTTCCTAATAGGGATGACTTGGTTTTGATAGGTCGTGGCGGCCATATTTGTTTATGGTTTTTTAACAGATCTATGCAGTTATGTTAAGCAAGGTTTGCGATTACATCGTGACACCTTTTACTTTGATTCAACGCTTGGAAATTGTTCAAAATCATTACGCAAATTCGCATTATTTTGTCGGTACTGTAAGAGCGCATCGTGCAGAAAACGGTCGTCATAATGCTCCTTTTGAGCACGCTATAAGACGCATAATAACAAAGTGTGATAGTGAATTCACTCTTCACGATACAAAGGTGCCTGTAAGACAAAGAAATGCCCGAAGTAAACAAAAAATTGCCGCCGTTCAAACCAGTGTTCGTGAAAACTCAAATGCGTCTGTTCCGCGCCGTTCTCAAGAGTTGGGGCTTTCCAGGATGACGACCTGGCGAATTTTGCGATTTGATTTGAGTCTGCATCCTTTCACGCTGGTGTTGGAACAAGAACTCAAGCCAACCGAACTTCACATTCGTCGTAAGTTCGCTGATTGGTCACTAGAAATGTTGGAAGCCGACGGCGACTTTCATCGCAAAATCATCTTCTCAGATGAGGCTCATTCCTGACTCATTGGATTCGTCAACAAGCAAAAGTGCCGCTATTCGAGTGAGTCAAATCCACGAGTGGTTCATGAATCACCATTGCACCTACAAAAATTGACCATTTGGTATGGATTATGGTATGGCGGAATCATCGCAACTTATTTCTTTCGAAATGAGGCAGGAGATACCGTTTCCATTAATAGCAACCGCTAAAACACGATGTTGACCGATTGTTTTTTTCCGGAAATTGATGTGGACGACCTTTATTTCCAACAAGACGGTGCACCGTCTCACACTTCCCCACTTAACATGGACTTATTGCGCGGTAAATTCGGTGAGTCATTAATTTCCCGAAATGGTCCCACCGCTTGGCCGCCTAGATCATGTGATATAACACCTTTGGATTATTTCCATTAGGGCCACATTAAGTCGAAGGTTTACAGCAACCATCCTACAACTCTTGAGGCATTGGAAGCCAATATTCGTCAAACCATAGCTGAGATACTGGCCGATATATTGCACAGAGTCACCAAAAATTGGTGTGAGCGGATAAACGTGTGCAAGAGGAGCCGCGGTGGCCATTTGGCCGATATTTTATTGAAATCATAAATCGCATAAAATTATCGTTCAAATGAAGCAATCAGAACCATTTTTGCTAGAAAATTGTGTGTTTTATTCAAATTTAAAGTTCAGACCTTCTTATTTGGAAACTGTTTATATACATATATGTATATGTAATATGTATATGTCTAACAATATAATAATCCCATATCCCCTTACATTATTACATACATTGATATTACAGGTATAAAACACTTATGATTATACCTTGACGATCGACAAGATTAAGTTATTCAATTAGAACTAGAACGATACTGTTAATATTTATATTTTTATTGCGAAATAATATACTTGTTAGAATTAAAAACAAAACTTCTGTCTTTAACTAAAACTTTATTCGTCTACTTTTTTTTAAGAACAAAGTCTTTTATTGCACTATCAATGTCTATAGTATTACATACCTCTCACATATAATAAATATGTAAGTATAATAGACAAGATAGCCAGATTAGATTTCACAATAAATTTTAATAATTCAAGTTAGTCCGCAATTGCCTGTGGCAGCAATTAAAGTTCACAATCGAAGTTGTTCCAGCTTGAAATCCTGCTTGTCAATTTCGGTAAATGCGTAGTCAAGATTACATTTAGTGTCGCCCGAATCGAGTAATATAGCTGGCGGTAGATAAGCAAACTTATCCGCCGAATTCTGTAGCTGCTGACCAACTCGGTACACTCCATCTTTTGTAGTGCACACCGTCTATTATGGCCTGCAATCGGCTCAAATCGGAAACTTTTATGACAACAAAATTGTCGAAAACGCTTTAAAAACTGATGATGGCGACTACAGTCGTACAGGTGGTTTACCGCAAACTATATGCATTAAAGTCGGTGCAAAAATTATAATCACAAGGAATATCGATGTTACTGTAGGTTTAGTAAACGGTACAATTTCCGTGGACAAATCAGTATCACGTAACGTCTACACTCAGAAGTTTGTTTAAACAGGTTGCAGTATGAAATGACAGCGTGTCTGTCAAATCTACTGAATGTGTAGTTGTTATGAAGTGAAGTCCTGTTGATCAACTAGAAGCCTGGTTAATTTAAACAGTTGTGAATTTTGTACATATTAGACGCGTTTTGTATTTGCAACAACGGCGGAGGTTGAAATGTTCAATTGTGCCGACGTGGAATATGTGTTTAGCCATTTTAAGGAGCACAAAGCTACCCTAAAACATTTAAAAATAATAGACAAGGAGGAAATAAAAGTGCTTATACGGAATATTCATTTGGGATGCAGGATTGTGTTGAGCGACACAGTGCGATATACTTTGAATTAAAATATAATAAATAAAACAAAACGATAACGATTTTACCATCCACGTGCGTGTCTGACACACATCAAAGTAGGCTTATGTACGCCAAAAATCGTTCTCCGGTTCAATTTTCTTCAAATCATAATAAATTGTACCCTGATATCTCCTGGGTATTGTATACCTAAAACGTGAAAAAATATCACATTTCAAAAATTTTAATGGCGCTTTTCTCAAAGCGGATTTTCTTCTTATGTGCGTTACTGCGTAACTATTTAGAATCAACGATTTTAGTCAAATTCGTGTTAAGGAGAAGTCAGCTGACACCCTTTCGGTTAACTCCAATGTAAGCAAAAGGGTGAAAAACAATACCTCCACGAGTCAACCAAGCACTCCAAGTAGCTCATATGGTGAATTTGTATGTTGAACAGCAGCAAATGTTAGCTGACACTATTGTTGAGCATTTCCTCAAAACGAACAAAAATTTACGGCCCGATGATATGAACAAAATATCAGAATCTATTGAGCAAGTATTTCCGTCAGAGGACATGGTATATCATTATTTACAATGGGATCCTTGTTGCATTTGTCAGTAAAATATTTTTATAAAAAGAAAACTTTTTTTTCACCAAGTAAGCCAGGAAAAAGCACAACACAAATTTCGAAGACTCCAGAATCCATGGACTAAAGCTGTGGCATTATGGTTGCAAACTTTTAGTTATCGAAGAAGGGACATTCTCAATCCGGAATATATTGTTCAAAATATATTTGAGAGATGGCCACTTTTCAAGCATCGCGACGGGCGCCAATTGGGAAGATAATATTATTAAGAAAATACCTATAAAACTAGCATTTATGTTTATAGGTAGTAATTTATTTTGTCCGATTATTTCCAGCAAATTATAATAATTTACTTTTAAATTGGACGCCGAATTTTGATTTTATTAAGGAGATCATTCATTTACATTTAAAAGATCAGTCAACACTTAAAACTTTTGGAATAATTAAAGACTGCACAGATGATAGTAATTGTATTAAATACTTTATATATTTCAGATTGTGCAATTATCTCTTTCTTTAGGTTCAAAGACTGCATTACATTTCTAGCTCTACACGCCTTTTTAAACCAACAGTGCGGTTGCCTTTCACAAAAAAGGCTCATTAGGCACACAAAAGAAATTGGTATGGAAACCTAGCATAAGTGATCCTCAAAAAAGCACTGCTGTTTGACTCGGATGGTCAAAGTAAATGAATACTCAAAAGGTTCTTTGAATACTGAATTTATTTAACAAAACCGTTCGGTATTTATAACAATAAGAACTTACGACTAATCAGATATGTTGCGATTAATTAGGTGAGCTGGTCATTACTTCATATGAAATTGCGGTCAGACCAAATATTGCTTATGTTGACTTCTGCAATTTCAAGTAGGTGACATGAAGTAATGACTGACTTGTTACACTTAGGAAAATAATTACAAATTGAGAATTACAAAATAATAATAAGATTGTTCAGTTCTGAACATGCTGGGGGGGGGCTGGGGGCCAGGACCCGATGATAATGTTGTCCAATTGATGTTTGAGGAGATTCTGGTGGATTGTCGACCTTGGGCTGAGAATTTTTTGCCTTATGCCTGAGTACCAAACCCTTGAGCTGCTGCCGGTACTTCCATCCAAGAATAGCAAGAAGGAAGGTGATGAGTGTTGCTCCTACGCCTGATGAATGCAGAATTAGCGCCTTCCTTAGATTAGGTCCGTGCAGTTCTGGTTCAAAGCTGTAGTCTAGAAGTTGCTCGGTTGATTGGAGAAGACTCTTGGATTTCAGTATTGATGGAGGATTCTGTGGCGTAATGTCAGCGGCCTCAGGTGGAATTTCCTTCATATGGGTTCCTAGAACCTCCACCGACTCTTCAAAGTTGGTTTTTAGAGTCACTTCCTTCGTTTTTACATGGCAGTCATCATGTAGATGAATTATTCCAGTGCTGTTGAGTACTGCTTCTGTTCTGGTACCCTTACACATAACAGCGATTACTGTCGTTTCGTTTGTGACGTAAAGCCAGGAGTTTTTCATTGCCATTGCCTTCCAGACTATGCCCATGACCTTCACTTGGTGCATTTTACACATAGTTTTTGGATGCCGATTATAAAGCTCGTCAATGACACAAGATGGACTTTCCTCTATGTTGTATACAATTGTTGGCGTGCAGAAGTGAAGGTGATGGTCTACTGCACATGATCTCAGTTTTTCTCCTGTTAAGCTGAAGTATGTTTGTTGGTTGAAGTTGATCGCAAGAGTCGAATATTGTATATCAGCTACCACATATGTGTCTTCTTTGATCCTATGTGGCGTTGGAGTAACATGAATCAAGCTATAAATTGTTCTTTCCACTATATTGAGATATCCATACAAGTTCATTGTACTGTTCTCGACCTTAACATCTAGCCGAGATTGAGGCACTTGAAGTATTAAGAAGTTTGTGCCCAGTTTTTGCGAAACATTTTGTATGATTGCATTTATGTCCCGGATGTGCACAAAGTCCAATATACTCCCATGATTATGCAGTGCTCTCAGCCATTTCTCATATTTTTCCTTTAGCTCGTCATAATAGTCTTCTGCGCTCAGGTAGGCGGAAATAATTTCTATGTTTAGCCTGTTGTGATCTGCCCTTGTGATATATGATGACATCTCCCTAATTGTTGAGCTAGCGTCATCTATCCTGGCATCAACTTGCTTTAAATATTCCAGTGTTCTAAAGTTTGACTGATTTATTTTGGTATTTAGGAGTAGTACTTGCTGATTTGTAAAGTGCAATATATCTTGTTGATTATGCTGTAGGGACTCGATGTCACTGTAAACTTCATCGTTTACCCCGAACACTGAAGTGAGTAGTCTGCCAAGGATGCCTCTTTTGTTCCTGCTATTGTGCTCTAACCTTTGTCGAGCTTCATCAGTAACCCTGAGAAGATCCTGTCTTCTTGTAGATATGTGCTCAAGATATGTCTGGCAGCGAGTTATGTAAGTAAGAGCTTTTGTCCTCTCGCACATACTTTTAACTTGATCCCACGTAATGTCAATATTTTTTTGATCGTTAATCAGTTCATCCTTTGGAAGAGATACCTGCAGCCTAAGATTGCCTCTTTTTATTTGAGCATTACCTAGATTTTCCACGAAGAAGCCCAATTTCGGTTGTACGATCTCGAAGTCCCTTGCGAACGCTACAGTCAACCAGTACAGTATTAGAATGGTTGTGTGCAGCAATTTCGTTGCCCAGGTGCATGGAGCAATTCTCCGTTTTTTCTTCCTTCTTTCGTTTGTGGGCGTGCCTGTTCTCTTCTTATTGTCAGCTAAGGTATTGCTCTTTGTTGTGCAAATTTGGTCAAAGTATTCTGGTTTTGACCAAAGTTCGGGCTCTGTATGAACTATTCTGCGAGAATTTCGCTTCCGTGTGATAGCAGTCATTGTTGTAACAGGTTTGGTGCTGGGATTAGTGTCTTCTTCGTTGTAGATTGAAAGCGGCAGTTGACATAACTTGGTTAAAGGACGTTTCTTGATTCCATTCTTAAATTGTACAGAAACAACACGCACCAATCCGTCATCTCCAGGATGTAGTTCTGTAATTCGGCCCAAGGCCCATTTCTGTGGTGGCATGTTATCCTCTTTGATGAGGACTAATTCTCCAATTGTTGGATTCTTCCTTTCCGTTTTCCACTTACTTCTCTGTTGAAGCAGGGATAGGTATTCTAATGACCACCTTTTCCAAATGTCCTGCTGAAGCTTCGCTACCAGCTTCCATCTTTGATGTAACCCCTTTTCTTCAATTCCTGGAACTGGGGGTGCTATTAGTGGCTTGCCTATCAAGAAATGTCCAGGCGTAAGTGGCTCTAGGTCTCTTGGGTCACTAGAATGTTGTCCAATAGGTCTTGAATTTAAGCAGGCTTCTACTTGAGTCAAGACGGTACTGAATTCTTCATAAGTGAGCAGCGTTTCGCTCAAAATACGTCTTAAGTGTCCCTTGACCGATTTGACTCCGGCTTCCCAGAGTCCTCCAAAGTGTGGACTAACTGCTGGAATGAATTTCCACTCTGTACCGTCATTCGCTAGTGCTTCAGCTGCTTGTTTGGTCGCACTGGAGATTGCAAGTTGTAGATCTCTGGTTAATTTGTTATTGGCGCCAACAAAGTTTGTCCCATTGTCGCTATAAACTGCTTTGCAGATTCCTCGACGGGAAACAAATCTTCTGAATGCTGCGAGGAAGGAGTCCGTGGTTAAATCGCTGACAAGCTCTAAATGAATTGCCTTGGTGACCATACATACAAATATGGCTATGTATCCCTTAAGTGTTTTAGTGCCTCTCCCCTTTGAAGCCTTTGTCAAGAAGGGTCCTGCATAATCTACTCCTGTACTTGAAAATGGTGGGGATGGAGTGACTCTTACTGCTGGATAGTTGCCCATGAGTTGCTGAGAATGATTTTGGCGATATCGAAAGCATGTAATACATTTGTGGTTTCTTCCCTGCACTACTCTTTTGGCATCTATAACCCAAAACGTCTGTCTTAGATAATTAAGTGTAAGCTGTGTACCACCATGTAGCGTTTGTCGATGAGCGTAATCGATTATGAGGTTCGTGACATGATGTTTTGGAGGTAAAA
Organism: Neoitamus cyanurus; assembly: GCA_947538895.1. Lineage (NCBI taxonomy): Eukaryota > Metazoa > Arthropoda > Insecta > Diptera > Asilidae > Neoitamus > Neoitamus cyanurus. The sequence continues at coordinate 41,054,777 of OX384541.1, forward strand.
GTATTTGATGTCTTGCATCTACTGGCAAGGGTGACTTTTCCAGCCTACCCCCAACTCTCAAAATGCCGTTTGAATCTATAAACGGATGAAGTGAGAGCAACTTGCTATTCTTCTTCAGCTGTTGATTTTTGTTGAGCGCCTTGATTTCTTCTGAGAATTCTTCCAGCTGTACCAATTTTATAATGGAATCTTTTCCTTTCTGTAGTTCCTCTGTGGATAGGTAGCTTGTTCTTCTTTTTGCCTTGTTCAGTCTAGCATTGTTGATAAAACGTAAGGCATAGGCGATCACTCGGACTTGTCTCGTGAATGAAGAACATTTAAAAATATCTGGAGAGGAGACAGTTATGGCACAAACTGTCGTTGTTTTTCTCTCCTCCTTGTTGGTTATCAAATTGAGTCTTTTTAAAGGCCAGGATTCCGGTGATTTGGTAAGCCAAAGCGGTCCCTTCCACCAGAGATTGTTTGACACAAGTTTGCTAGGACTTATCCCTCTGGTTGCGAGATCCGCAGGATTTTCAGCGGATTTGACATGTCTCCATATCTCTCTTCCTACTAAATCATGTATCTCACTTACACGATTTCCAACGAAGGTGTGCCAATTGCAAGGGTTTTTTGATATCCAGGCGAGGACTATTTCAGAGTCGCACCAAGCAAAGATTTCCGGAGAGGATATCTCTAATGAAGTCTTGGCAGTTTTAATTAGTTGTGCTAAAAGAAGAGCACCGCATAGCTCTAAGCGGGGCAGCGTGGTCTTTTGTTTTAAAGGAGCAACCTTGGTTTTTGCTGTTAATAACGTTGTATAAACCTTGTTCTTGCTGTCAGTTGTCCTTATATATAGTGCTGCAGCATATGCTTTTTCAGAGGCATCACAGAACCCATGAATTTGAACTTCTTGATTTTTCCGATAGCTTATCCATCGAGGAATTTTAATTTTGTGCAATTCCGTCATTTCTGTTTCAATTTTCTTCCATGAGTTTGTGATCTCACTTGGTAGGAGCTCATCCCAATCTGTTCCTATCTTCCAAAGTGATTGCATTATCAGTTTTGCAGATATAGTGACTGGGGCCAACCATCCTAGAGGGTCAAAAATTGTTGCGATTGTCGATAATAGTGCTCGTTTTGTGAGTTCGGAACTGCTTTCCTTCTGATTGATCATAAATTGAAACTCGTCTCTTCTGGGATTCCAGTTTAATCCCAATGTTTTAACTGAATCATCCTCAGTTATTTCCAATATTCCCTTTTCTAATAAGTCTTGAGGTATATTTTTTATTAATTCGTGGTGATTGGATGTCCATTTGCGCAAGTTGAAACCTCCTGCTTTTAACAAATGAATAATTTGCTCCTGGAGTTGATAAGCTTCTGCCTTGGTGTCAGCACCGGAAAGCATGTCATCAACGTAAAAATCTTTTGTTAATACCTCTTTCGCAATGGGGAGATGATTACCTTCATCTATAGCAAGTTGTTTTAGCGCTCTTACCGCTAGATACGTGGCTGGTGCTGTGCCGTAAGTAACCGTGTTCAATGTGTATTCCTGAATTTGCTGGGAGGGATCTTCTCTCCATAGTATCCTTTGATAGTTCCTGTCTTCTTCTGCCATATTTAATTGCCGAAACATTTTTTCGATGTCCGCCGTGAATACGTACCGATGCTTACGCCATCTCAATAGAATCTGGCTTAAGTCGCACTGTAATTTCTGGCCGGAGTGCAGCAAATCATTAAGACTTGTTCCTGATTCAGTTTTGCATGATCCATCGAAAACTACTCGTAGCTTAGTGGTAGTACTGTCCCTTTTGAACACTGCATGATGGGGCAAGTAGTATACCTTAGAAGGATCTCCTAAGAATATTTTCGCTGGACTCATGTGCCCGAGTGCTAGATATTCCAACAGAAACTGGTTATATTCCATCTTATCCTGAGGTGATTTGCTTAGCCTTTTTTCCATTTGTATTAGTCTGGCTACTGCTCTAGCTCGAGAGTTACCTAATTTCTCTGGAGTATCCTTGAATGGTAGACGGACCACGTACCGGCCATCCTTGTCTCGCTTATGGGTAGATTGAAAGTGATCGTTGCATGAATCACTGAGCTGGCTTAGTGGATTATCACTGTTTAGTTCCCAAAATTGTCCAAGCTTCTCATCAATTTCGGCAAGAGAGAGGAAACTTGAGACCTCATTGCGACTCTGGCTGGCCTTTCTTGGGATGTCTCCAAAAACTATCCATCCTAGTTTTGTGTTTTGAGCAGTCGGTAGGTTGTAATCAGCTATAACTCCTTCCATGATTATCCTTGCGTAGACGTCAGTTCCCAACAATATGTCAATAGGACCTGGCCTATTGAAGGTGGGATCTGCAAGTATAATATTCCCATATTGCTTAATGTTAACTTCCGGTATTGAAGTATCAGGCAGCGCCGAGTTTAATTTTGGCAAAACGAGAGCTTCTACACAAAGGAATGAGTTTCTTTTATCGTTTAATTGCATTGAAAACCTTACTTTGCTGTAAGCTTTTGCTGCTTTGGATTCCCCAACACCCAGGATTGTTGTTTTTATTCGCTCTTTTATTAATTTGAGCATCTGAACGGCCTCCTCGGTAATGAACGATACCTGGGACCCTGGATCAATCAATGCTCTAAGCCTTTCTGATTGCCCAAGAGTGTTTTTTATTCTTATTAGCGCCGTTGGTAGTAGGACGCTTCCTACTTTTGTGTTGTTGTGAAAGGCCATTGCGTCGTCAGATTCGGTCTGTTTAGGTGGATCTCCTTTAGACTTTTCTTTAGGCGATGAAGTTCCGGCAGATTCTGTTTTACGGTGCAGCAACGTATGGTGTCTCTGGTTGCAATAGAAACATGATTTGTTTGTCTTACACCTTTCAGTTTTGCTATGAACCATGCAATTAGTACACAAATTCCTTTTGGCAACAAATGCGCTTCGCTCATGCACACTTAATTTCTTGAATTCTGTGCATTGATATATTGGATGCCCCTTATTGCAGAAGGCACAGGATCGGTTTATTGTGGCATGGAATGCCTTTTTTTTAGAAGCAGAGTTGAACTTATTTTGGTTTGACTCTTTGATGCAATCCAGCACTTGATAACGTTTCTCCAAAAAGTTTAGCAATTCGCCAGTTGTCGGCATTTCCCTTGGATTATTAAGAGATTCTTCAAAGTAGCGCAGGCTCTCGGCGTCTAGTTTCCTCATGGCGATGCAAACAATTATCGGTCCCCACTCTTGTGTTTGGCAATTAAAATTCTTTAGTGCTTCGATACATTCTCTTATAGTGTCGTAAAGCATAATAATATCTTCCTGACATCTATGCTCTACCTTTTTTGTATCTAGAATAGTATTAATGTACGTCGTAATAATCTTTCTGTTATTACTGTACCGTGATTTTACCAGCGTTAAGGCTGTATCGTAATTCTCGTTACAAAGCTGAAGATGGCTTATTACCTTCTTGGCATCACCTTCCAAATGGTATAAAAGGTATTGCATTTTCTCTACTTTGCTCAGATATATATTGCCGTGAATCACATTAGTGAAAATGTCTGAGAAGGGTTTCCATTCTTTATAATTACCAGAGAACTTCGGAATTTTCACTGGCGGTAGCTTAGGTAAATTGTTGTACCGGCTCGCTTCTAGGCCTAGGGGGAGAAACGATTCCCAAGCATTGACCTGAGGATGTGTGCCAACATTAATGTTTGGGCGCAGAGAGGAAGCCGGAGGCGCAGGTGTCTCTGCTGAGGGTGTAGGCAATTTTGCCAAATCGTGGTCTGTAGAGCTAGTTGTTGCAGTTTTTTGTAAGCAGGCCATGATTTTTTCTGAAGCATTTAAGTAAATCCTTTCAGTTTTCATGTATATTTGCTCTTTGAAATAGGCATGATTCTCATCTTTGCTGAGTTGCTGCACTATTTGGTCATGAAGAAGCTTGAAATTCTCCCATAAGAGCTCAAGTTCCTCACTTTTCTTCTTTAAATATTCCGGCGTTTTTCGTTCCGGACTGTCTTTTTTAAAGTTGCTTAGAAAGCGCTCAAGTTTCTGAGCTATCTCCATTTGGTTGGCAATCAAAATTTCTGTGCTCATTTTGCAACTGAAGGTTCTTGCTTACTCGGCGAATTTTGACTCGGCGATTTCTGTGATGCAATCAACTCGAAGCTGGCAGTCTTGATGTCGTAGGTCCGGGTTTGTTTTGGTTGAAAATCCGGGTTTGTTTTGGTTGTTGTCTCCAGAAGTAAGGTATAGTGACCTCTACGGAGTGTAGATGATGCTCTCGAGGTGAAGTGCTTAATTGTTGAATTCTGGAAGTTCTTGCGCAGGCGGCAGTTGTATGTGGTTGTGGCTAAAAGAATCCAAGGTTTTTGAATTCTGGAAGCTCTTTGCGCGGGCGGCAGTTGCGTGGTTGTAGCTAAAAGAATCCAAGGTTCTTGAATTCTGGAAGCTCTTTGCGCGGGCGGCAATTGTGTGTGGTTGTAGCTAAAAGAATCCAAGGTTCTTGAATTCTGGAAGCTCTTTGCGCGGGCGGCAGTTGTATGGAAAAATTCAAGTGGCTTGAATTCTCGCGGTACTTGTAAAAGGTTCGAAGGACCAATGTTTGACTCGGATGGTCAAAGTAAATGAATACTCAAAAGGTTCTTTGAATACTGAATTTATTTAACAAAACCGTTCGGTATTTATAACAATAAGAACTTACGACTAATCAGATATGTTGCGATTAATTAGGTGAGCTGGTCATTACTTCATATGAAATTGCGGTCAGACCAAATATTGCTTATGTTGACTTCTGCAATTTCAAGTAGGTGACATGAAGTAATGACTGACTTGTTACACTTAGGAAAATAATTACAAATTGAGAATTACAAAATAATAATAAGATTGTTCAGTTCTGAACAACTGCTTTGCATGTGGTCAGTGTCAATGATATACAGCGAAAATTCATGATTTTAGAAGAATTTACGCAGATTTAAATCTTTCACTTCAACCAATAATTATAGTCGCAATTTGGAACAATTTTATATATACGAGTTGTTGACGGTTTCTTGTTTAAAGCTCATTCTTTTGTAAAAGCTTTAGATATTGCCTCTAAAGTCTTTCACGTATTAAATATTGAGTATCCTAAAACAAGCTCTGGAAATTGGCTGTTTTTACAATACTGCTTTCTTTATATAGCTAACTACTCCGATATTGAAAATATTAATTGCAGAAACATAATAAAATCCATCAATAAAATAAAATCTAAGGGCCAACAATTTAAACTCTTAAGAGGTAGCATTCCAAATTGTATTTATGTTACTTATGCCAAAAAGAATTAAATTTAGTTCAAAAATTGATGGACCATTTAAAATATCTGCATAAAAGTGAGCACAAAGATGTTTTCATATGCATCAGAAGCTGAAATATTTATTTCTTATCATAGTCCTCGGAAGCGCGTTAAATATGATATACCTTTTTTTCAATTGCTCGCAAAAAGGATGTTGTACATGCAATCAAAATTCAACATTCTGCCTTAAAATTCACTTTAGAACAACACTGTGAAAATAATACCACGCGCCAAGACGTTTTGGAAGAGAAATTAAAACGATTTTTGCCGCAAACATCGTAGAATACCTTCGGAAATATAACACCTTATTGAATTGTAACGACATAAAATGAAAATAAATAATTTGTTTCCGAGTTTTTCCTTTTTATTAGAATCCCTATAAGCTTGCATAATATAATTATAATTCAGCACAGGGGCATTCCCAGGTCAATTTTCTAAAAATAATAACGTTTCGGAATAAAATATAGTCCGAAGCTTCACCAATTAATATTGACCAAAGTAAAATTATTAAACGTAATGTGCTAAAAAGCGGTTTATCAAATAGGCAGCTCTATAGTTAAAATTTCTTTGAAGGTGTTGTTACTTTCATATTGAAAATTAAAAGCCGCATATTTCAATACAATACTTGTGATATGCAATAAAACATTTGAAGGTTATTTAAATGAACTTTGAAACTATGCACATTGTTTTCACCCACTAGATTCTTATAGCAACCAATAAGGACGGTTGGGGAACATATGTAATAACAAGTATAATTTCCTTTTTATCTTGTTGAAAAGACGTGCGAATATTTTTAACTTAACCCTGACATCCCGTTCGCCATCGCATTTTTACCAATTGTTGTAAGATAATGATTGGTTGTTTTAACTACCTCGCAAGTTTATATGAAATGTGGTTCCTGTTGTTACATAATAAATATGCACATTCTTCCCCGAATTAGACGGTTTGGGTAATCACTGAAAATTACGTTCAATGATTGCCTAAACTGACAATTCAATTAAGCAGGATAAATTTCAATAATCATTGAGAATTCCCTTTCAATGATTATTGAAACAAAAATCAAAGATCGAACAAACAAAGAACTCAGGTTGCGCCACTTAAGACCCTTGCTTGTCTGAGAAGTTAAGGGCTGCGTTGTCAAATTCCAACGTACACGCGCAGCCGTTAAGAAGTTCATCGGAAAACAATTCTCTCGGGTCACCACCAGAGAATGGGAAATGCAGCGATAGCATTTTGGAACGCCGCTATGCAGCAACAAAGTAAAGGCAGGCCCCCATAGAATCCGGTAACGGCAAACGTCGCCTCTACCCTCGCCGCATAACTCTTCAATACATGCATTCATATGGGAGCTAACCCATAGCCGACGCAACGGCAGCGCAGCGCGTTACAGGAGAGAAATTTAGAGGAACCTTCTACCATAGACAAATAACATATAGATTTCCATTCTGGTCCTAAAGCTCAATCCATTGTGCTTTCAATTTGGTAGCCTGATGTCGCCTGATCTTACTAACACATCCCTAACATGGCTCGACATATCATTTCGGGAAAGAGAGAAAATTGTTCGTTTAGCTGATGGTGGACATGTACTCTACTCACTCCTCATTGAGTTAATGGAGCGATCCGAAATTCATTCAGGCCCGGCTCTGTAGCTCAGCACGCGGGCAGCATGGATTCTGCGGTGGCGTGGCGGCGCCATATGTCTTCCTCTTCTCTCGAGTCTCAGCCGTCCGTTAGCCCCTGCAATTCGCTTACAGTATATTGGGTCGTCTGTTTGGAGTCGTCCTAAACCATGCCGATTTGCACACTTTCCCGTAGCCGTTATAGATTCCTAGTAAAACAACATTTTTTCTATGAATTTCGTGCCTCCTACTTCATCTTTCCGACCTTTTTATCAAAAAATAAGAGGCCCGTGAGAAATGTATTTATTCTATCATGCTAATAATTCCTAAAACAATCTTTTTTTGCAGAAGTTCGCAATTGGGCTGGTGAGCGGGCTCAATATGAAAATTGAAAAAGAGGCAGTGTTCTGAATTGAGAAATATTCTAAATATTTATCTCACGCACACAAACTTAAAGGAAGTTGAACTAGATGAGCTTTCCGCTCAGATTTGTTTTCATAGGAACAAATTTTGCTATGAGATTGGATATCTATGCTTCTACGTTTCGTTGCGGCAATCCGGAGTGACGGAGCTTTTGACAACCATTGACAACTGCCAGTTGGGATTCGTTGAATCAGCTGTTGTTGACAAGTAAAAGTTTGAATTTGATATCTGTGAATTGTTTTGGTGATTTTGTAATTATTCGGTTTGCTGTTTCTTCGTTTGGATTTCCTGGAGGGTGCCGAGTTTTTCCCGAATTCATTAGTCTACTTGCTTGACGAATTGGTACTATGCAGATTTACCTGGTTAATTCACCTGCGGAGTATACTGCGCCAGTTGACGGTTGGTCTCGAATTGCCCTAAACAGCTGAGCGGGAGCGGATGCGTCGACGGATTCTATGGGTTTGGGTCGCTCTTGCCGACTCAAAATGCCTGAAGCTCTCAAGCTCTGCGGCAAAGGCGACGCTTCGTTTGCCGTTGCTGGATTCTATGGGGGCCTGCCTTTAGCCGTTGGCACCTTTGCGTGTGGGGCACTTTCGCTTAGAAAAAGCTCCCTTGGAATCCAACCAGGCGCGGCTAGAGATTTTGACGGAGAGTCGTTTATTGTCCCTCACGGGAGCCAAGCCGTGAATTTTGCACAAGAATTAAATAAGTGAATTTCCACTAATTATATTACGAAATGAAAGATTGTTAAAAATGTGTGAATTTTGCACAATAATTGAATAAAGTGTATTAGGCTCAAACAGTTTACCAGACTGTATCAAGCTGGGCATCGCTTGCCCTTTCCTTTGGGAAATTAGTTGTTCAAGCAAGAAATTATTTAGCGGTACGGAATCACAATGCCATTGAAAAAGTGAGAATAACACTGTGTTCGGGCGAAGAACAGAATATAGAAAGAATGAGTATTAAGGGATCGTTTCAGTGTGAAAAATCGATTTTTTGTGTTGTTGCATTATCGGATAGCATACACTGTAATAAACATTCTCTCAAATTTTCAAATCGAGAATAAAATTAGTACGGTCGCTACAGCGTTTCTTGTAGAAAGGGAACGGAGGGAACTGATGAGAATTCCCAGCATCAGTATTGTCCTTCGGGAGGAGATTCGTGGTGCGAATGGCGCAAAGCTAAGGCCAATGGATTTCAGGAAAAATATTCTCATCCACCAGCGCTCGATGACGATGTCCAAGAGGTTTTGAAGCCAATCTACGAAGATTTGACCACCAACGATTTGTTAGAGAGATGTACGGGCGCTTCAATCTTTAAACGCGTTTTTCTCAGAATGGTGTTTTTCAAAACGGTTTCCACTCTCAAAGGAAGAGTTTTGAAGATATCTAGTTCCAATTTGGAGAGAACATTTTTAACGTCATTCTTTGTGGCGCTATGGAAGTTTTTTTTTTTCCTATTTTTGTTTACGGAAAACTGTGGAAATAAAGGGCCAAATTCGATACTTTTTGTTCAAACCGCCGCCATTTTGTCAAATTGAAAAAAAACCCTCCATAGCGCCATAGCGACTTCCCTACAGATTAATAATCTTTTTGAAATTGTTGTTTCGGATCAAAATTGCGGCCGCAATCGTGGAAACCGTACAGGACCTTTTTTTTACGTGTCATTTCAACAATTTATGTAACTATTATACACATAATAAATAAACATAAAAAAAATCATTTGGTATTCGTCATGAATGTATTTATTTATAAATAAAAAACCGGACCGATTAGTTTATTTCAACATTAAAAAAAAAATCGCGAAAATCAGTGATTTTTCGGAGGGTCACACTGAGACGATCCCTTAAGTTCGAGATCATTGAAAGGGCTTACGTAATTAAAAAGCCATTTCCGCTTTACCTCAGCCATGCCAGAAAAATTCATAAATCCCAAAGTTTGAGTCTCCACAGAGTGATTATCGATGCAAGAAACAGTAGGTATGTTTGCCCAAGGACAGGTCAACGTCGCGCTATAAAGGTTCAAACCTCTCGTGAAGGACAATCCAAGTGCGATTGCTGAATATAGCAAACTGCATCGACAGACTGCATCGTAGGAAAAGTAATTGATGACAATGCATGGGCTGCACTTTCCAAAGTCTTCAAAGTCCAAAAACCAGTAATAAGTAAGAAGAACATCGAATTGTATTAAATTAATTGATAAAATTACAATAAAAGTGGAAAATCACAAAAAAATTGTTTGCTGTGTGAAAATAACTTTTATTTTGACACGATGAAATGAAGAATTATATTGATATAATTAATAAAATAATAGCAATGAAAATGGAAAATGATATAAAAAAACATAATTCCGCAATATGCCAGTAAGTAGGCAGGGTCTATGTCTATATGATGTCGTAATGGAAGGTGTGCGATTTGTAAGAGAAAATTTTATTTTTTGTAATAAGTATTTTGTTTTAATATTCGCAAATGTGAGATCCTTTGTTACCGGATTTCAAAATTATATTTAGGGTCTGTTTTACATGAAATATTTTCCAAGCCCATTTTTTCCTATCGACAATTGTTTTTGGAAACATTTTCATTTTTTTTTGTGGAATTTAGAATAATAGATGTAATTTTTTTTGCTCTGCATAAATTTAGAAAGAGTTCTTGCTATGTAGCTTAAGCTGAAATATTTTTTAATATCAGTTCTCATTTTTCGCCTCCATTAAGGGCTCGAAAAAACGTTTATTGCGCAACATGTAATGCTGAACCATTATGCTCTGTGCATTCAAATGTCGCAAAATGACTGTGTGTTAAAGCATTTACTACGGCATATATACATACATCATATATTTTAAGCGCCCTATATTCTTTCATACATGTAGAACACACAAACGTCGTGAATACGCACACAAATCTGTCAATGCATGTAAATGCATGAAGGTTTGCGCATGTGTGCACAAGGTTATAAAATTTTAAATTAAAGCGGCCCATCCACTGGCAACCATATATACATATATGACATATCTATATCAGGTTTTTATTTTATCGTTATTATATATGATTAGCCTGCAGTAGCTATCCAGGCTACCATCTAACGCCATCAGGAAAAGCGCATCTTATATATATTTGGAAAGAAAGGGGGGGGGGTTACAATCCCTACAAGATTCCTCCATTCTTTCCTTCTTAATTTCTGGACAGTTTCTGCAGCGTACTTATCGGGACGTCCTATAAAGAGTTGTGTGTCTACAAGTTTGTAACACGGACCATCTCTGCGCATGGATTGTCTCTATGTGCCGAGTTATCCAGGTTTTCACTATTGCAGAATTTACGCCAAACTGCGGTCCATAGGCTGCTTTTCGCACCTTCTTTTGCTAAGCTATCGGAGTTTTCATTACCCTCGGTACCTTGACCCTATGTCTTCCAAAAGGCCTGCCTGCATTGCCAAAAGGCATTCAATGCTCGGGCGGATTTTTGTTCGACATGTGATTTCCACGTGAGTTTACTGTCTAGGATTACTCCCAGATACTTAACCTTAGTGGAGAGTTGTGTTGTAACACCCTTTAAAATTGGAAGTTTGAGGATATTCAGCTTTCTTTTCCTAGTAAACAATATTAGCGTTGTTTTACTAGAGTTCATTGATAACCTGTGCTCCTTGCACCAGTTCTGGATACTATCCAAAGTCCTTTGCGCTTTATGGCAAATTATCTTTAGTGAATACCCACAAACTAGTGCGCACACATCATCGGAATAAGCCTGTGCGTTCAAATTTGGTGCAGATAATTCACCTAACAGTGCATCTGCTAGAAACCACTAAAGCAGTGACGACAGTACGCCTTCTTGGGGGAATCCTCTGCCTACCTCAGCCCTGGTATCGGCCGCACCGTCAACGATTAGTAGTATATGTGGCACCATGGAGTGTGTCCAACGTACCAGTACATTGTTGACCACATGCGCTGTGGCTGCGTTACACAGGGAGGAGAAAGTGGCATTGATAAAGACCCCTCAATATCCACGAACACGCCAAGAGCAAAACCACCCTGCTCCATCGCACACTCGATTTTTTCGAACTAAATCGGACACCTGACAAGCGGACACCTTCTCAACACCCCTCCCCTATTGTACTTTTCAACCAGGTTTTCCAGACATTTCAAAAGAAATTAGGTTAAACCGGGTATGAAACTTTTGGCTAGAGTGTAGTCGTCTTTCCCTGGTTTGGAAATGAAAACAACTCTAACATTTCGCCAGGCGGTTGGTATGTATCCCCAAGTTATGCAGGCCCTAAATATTTCTTCAGCATTGCAGGATATACCATTAAGTCCGGGAGTTTTGTGGTTTTTAATGGAGGATGGAGGATAAAGTAAACTCTGTTCTCTACTCCGTGACAACTCTGGATGCTATATATCAGTCATGCCTAGTGATGTTCAGCGAGTGATCATCAGCTGGGCCTACGACTGACTGGGTATTTTTGCTAACGGGGAAATGTGTTTCAAATAATATTTCGATTACCTCCTGTCTGGAGTCCGTGTAGCTACCATCAGATTTTCGAATGGAGTGCAGGTTGGATGCGGTATCCCTTTGGGATATCTTATGCAGTCATGATGTCTTCTTCATCCCTTCTAGCTCTTCGAAGCGCATCTTAATTATGGTCCGATCCATTCTCGAACCGGGGACCCCTAGGGGATAGCCCAGCGTACTTACCACTGAGCTATTAGGTCCATATACATGTTATACAGCAATTTTAAAAATGAATTCATTATTATTGCGCCTATTGCAGGTAACATATAGTAGATGACTGCTTATTTATAATTGTCTGAATTCATGCTGCTAATACATTTAAAAGGAACATTTCTAATGCCATTACTATTTGCCCTGGTACGATACAAATATAGTTCTTATAAAAATTGCAATTCTCCTGTTTGTGATGACCATCACCTTTTCATAACAAATCCGGACATGATTCATGCCAATTAATAAATGGTCAAAGCGTTGTTTCGACATCTGGAAGAAATTAAGTCATTATCGCATTAATCCTGAATGTCCCGAAAATGCAGAGCTCGAGCGAGGCCACGTATGATGTAATATGTTCGTTCACTACATTACCACACAGGCAAACAACAACGTTTTGATTGGGAGCTTTATTGCTATGTAATTTGTGCTGCTAAGAGTTCTTTGATTCCTCCGAGTATATAAGTGCAGGGGACATCAAGCACAGCTAATTGACTGTAAATTTCGTGTCCTGGGCAGCTTTGGTTTTGTAGTCTGCCTTAAAGCGTTCTCTTATGTGCATTATAATGTCACAATCACGGCAACTAATATTTACTAAACTGTGCCAGAGCGTCGAGAGGTTTTATGATCGCCGTTTTCAGAGCCCGTCGAAAAGGGTTGTCCATTGTCAACATCGGTTTTGTTCACGAAATGAGTTTGCAGAGAATGAATTATGCACAGCGGACGAGCATAATTAAGAGGTGTATTCAAAGAACCGTAAGGGCGGCAGACATCTATACATTGGAGGCATAGGCGATAGACGGAGAATTCTCTCCAAAATTAATGGGGCGCATAACTAAACGCGTCTAAACAGATACTCACCGCGAAACGTGAGCTTCCCAACACAATGGACGTTGATAAGGGACAACTCATTAATAAATGAAAATGCGATGGAATATAAATGAATACATTGACCGCATTTACTCGAATCTCGTTTCCATCTCACAGAATTTTAATTCGGTGGACATTATGCTAGGCAAAGATAAGAAACGTCAAAGACGTCATGATATTTTCGAGAAAGGAAGAGCCAATCGAATGGTCTTTATAGCTACACTTATGTTATGCCCAAACTGTCCAAATATATGTGTATTGCAGGCACAAAATGTCTATAGATATGTAGGTATATCCATTGATTATATTCATTCAACTGAGAATAGGATCCCCCGTAACATTTTAGGATGGAAGCATGAAGTTGGGATATCCGTGAATAAATGATAAGCGAACATTTGTCTTGTCTAATTGAATTTTTGCCAGTTACCACGGATAGAAGAAATATACATATATGAATGCCTTGATACATTTTCGACAAAAGGCTGAAATATTTTAATATGTGTGTGGCGAATGAATTTCAATCCATTCAGATATAATTTTCAGTATAATTGTTCTTGGTAACAAAATGTGACGATAAATGATTACTATTACTGACACTTAGATGACGAATGAATTTTGAATTTTTAGCCCGATTTTTTTTCAAATTATGTTCTGTCAAATGCACGATATAACTCATTTAGCTGATTGCTTTCAATTGCCTCCAAACTTAATCTATATGTACATTTTACAACAATAGTATAACATAATGCCGAATCTCCCCAGAAAACCAGAATATGATTTGACTGAATTTGCTGACAAATGACGTCTTTACACTTTATAATAATGTAATTGTCAAATGTTAGTCAGCCAGAAACTTGCACCAAATGCGTTTACCCAGTTGGGAAAAGAATAGGTTCTGAAGTAATTCAGAATAAATTATGCGAGCCAAAACCGTTTCTACTTTCGCTTACTGTATGAACAAAAAATTCATTACTTTTACACATGTAAATAGGCTGTAACCAATCGATACCACCTACATAACCAGTAATCAATTCAGAGTCACTGGAATGAAATTTATTTTGCATCGATTACAGAGATTGTATATTCAGTTAATATGAATTCATTCTATATTAGTGAATTGGAATCATACATATATGTATTTCCAGCTTGAAAGGAATAGATTCTGGATTAATTCAGAAAACATTTGGGAGTTTAAAACTGATTCCATTTTGGATTGCGGTACCAACCTTTTATTTTTATAATTTTTGAAAAAGTGGAAATTTGGAAAATAGAAATGAATGGAAAACATTCGTATAGCATAACATAAGACAAAGTTTATACTCCGTACTTTTCACTTCAACGCAACCCTATCTAAACTGAAATTAGTAATCATGCCACATGTGCGTCGCACAATTTTCATAATAACGGGGCTTAAATAAAAACAATCAATCCAGCTCCCTCTTATGCGGGGCGGGAATCGTGGGTTTCTGCAGACCTTAACAAAGGATCGTGGTCAAATGACTGATTCCTTACTGCATTACTACGAAACAAAAGTGGAATCAATAGGTTTTCTTGCAATGTATTCGGAATCTATTACTCGAATCGGTGATTCTTTTCTCAACTGGGTAATTGTATTTGACATCTCAAAATTGTCAAAAAAAAGAAAAGGCTAACACATGGTGACCAAAATTAGCGAGAGAGGTGACAAAATTCCAATAAAAAGGAAAGAGCTGCAGCTAAATATTTTGGTTGGTTTGGTTTTCTATGGAGATTAGGCATCACCTTATATTACAGAATATGTTCACCATATCTTCATTTGTAACATCGTGCGGACACCGAACGCTTAGTAGCCTTTGTGCTCCTTAACTTGTGCTTATAGGCCTAGGAATTATGTCAAAAGTTAAACATAAAATCACTAATCAAATAAGTCGTGTGATTTGAGTACCATATCGTATCAATACCAAAAACTTATGGAACACCCTTCGTATTGTATCTATTTAGGAGTAAGTCAGCTGGGTATAAAATATTTTCCGACGCGTTTGTGTCCTTCGGCTGAATGAACTACAGGAAATCATCCTGTTTTTTTTTATTGTCGCAATAACAATCAATTTTTATGGAATCTTAGTTGCATGTTCACCAATAAAACTGTGATATTAATATTTCTTTTATTCTCCTTAATACAGGTATTGCTGAATGCATTGAGCAGAATCTTTAACCCCGATGACACTCGAGCTTTTGTCTGAAATTCTGTAAATTTGTGTGCTACGGAAATCAAATTAACATGCATTTACAATTCCCAGGGATACAATTCCTCATCTTGGATATTTTCTGTTGAAGTTTGCTAGCCTGCTGAGAGCAGCACACAAACTTTTATTTCGCTTGAGTATTTCGTCTACAGCTTGCACCCCTCGACCAGCAGACGTGATGAGGGGCTAATTTGTTTTTAATGTCAACATTTATATGCTCCAGAAGTAAGCTGAATCTTATTCAGCGTTTTATGTTCGTTCCCAGACACTATGAATTATAACGGCGACGAGGCTCACCTCTGAGGTGGATTTATACTTAGATGCGGATACGAAAGGAAGAGCCAAAACAAAATAAGCGACAAACTTCGGCTTCCTCCAGGCTTTTTTCATATTTTCTGCCACACTCCTGACAGATGAATTTCCCCCACAGAAATGAAATCTGGAAAGGATATGCGTGAGCGGAGACTTACCGTTTCTGGGCTCATGTAAGACTTTAACACAAACTTTATCAGATCGATAAATTTAGGCGAAAGCCTAGTTAAGTAGGTGTTTCGACAGCTCCTTTTGATGAATGCCCTCGACGCGTTTCATACGAGGTGATTACTGTCTGCTTATGTTTTGTAATCATAATTTACTCAACAACTCTTGAGCTTTCAAGGTATTTTCTGCAATATAAAACTCATTTCCGATTTACTAAATAAATGAAACTGACATATTTAAGTACCGTATTACTTTTGATTACAGAAGTACATAAGTTTGTATTGACGTGAAAACAGCTACGGATACGTAACGTATGCATAAGGGTGTCTTGCAAGGATCACCATGTGACGATGTTGTGACCATAGTTAAAATGGTACTGGCAGTATTACTAGAAATATTGGATTTGTTATTTAGATAAATTTTAAATTAAAAAAATGTTAAATCCCCAAAATTAGTATCCTTAATGAATAAAGGAGGCAAATTAATTAGGCGTCGTATTTCGTGTAAAACGTATCAAGCCTGGACAAATTCATAGGCGCGACTTTTCACTTTATTTTCCTGTTATGGAAAATTGATCGAAAGAATAAAACGGATGGAAAAAAATAGTCTCTTTATTTTTATTAATCGTACATTTTATAAGAGTAAATTAGAAACCGAACTAACTGCTTCGAGGAGTGGATCAAGACTGCAACTACTCTGAGTTGTTATCGCTGGGAGTCGGGAGAAAATGGGACGCTAGGAGTTCTGGGAATCAGATGTCTGTGGGATATTTTGTCTAGAGCTGGAGCAATGGTAATATAATATGAAGCAGTGAATATTCACTGCTGATGACAGCTAAACTAAATTCTTAGAATTAAAGTGGCTGGGAACGTTATTAAAGATAACTAAATATTCTTAGAATTAAATATTGCTGGGAATATGACTCCCCCACTGTTAGATTGAACATTCTCCTCAATTTCTTCATGCTCCACAGATTTTTCTTCGGCTTTCTTTTTTCCTAATTTGATTTTTACAAAATATATAATTACAATTGATATTGCCAAAGTAATTGCCAAAGATGAAAGAGAGTACATAGAAATTGTATTGTTTTTGGATTTATAATTGATTTCCTCAATTTTGTTAATATTATCTATTTGTTGGAGATGAATATCCTCTATATTCATTTTAAGACTTACATTTTCGATACTCAAATAGTTTGGTAACACTATATGGTTGATTACAATATTTTCTATATTTGAGAATACAATATTCTTTATCTTTATCGTACACTTTTCGAATGTGATAAGATTATTTCCAATTAGTTTATATTTAGCATGATTACAATCATTACTTAGAGTAATATTCTTTGCATTTTTTACTAGAATTGTATTTGGTGAAATTTCAACTATCTCATTTTCCGTTTTTATTATTTTTTTGCAATCATCATATTTTTTATTTATAATAATACTATTCATACAATTATTTGCTAACTTTAACTGTTTTACATTTATTTCTCCGTTATCCACATATATTTTATTTTTGAATTGGAGAATATTCGTATTTTCGATAACAATTTCTTCAAATTTCTTGTTTGGAACAGGTATGATTTTATACTTGACCGCGAGATCTTGCGCAAAGTTGGGTATTAAAACGACAAAAACCAATTTATTATCAAATTTAAGAAGGCAGCTTTTGATTTCTTTATATCTAAATATATCTACATTATACTCATCTATTTCGTTGTCGGTAAGTATTGACTGACTCATAATCCCATATCTTGCAAAAACTATTATATATTTTGTTGAATTTTATTTATTTCGGAATTCAGAATGTTAATATCGGTAAGTATTGAAAGAAAATGAAAACCTTTTATGCTTTTTCTGGTTATCTCGGCTGTTTGTGTCAACATGTCAAGAGTAAGAATTAAACTTTCGTTTATACGTTTTTGTAATATTTGTAAATTATTTTGTAGGTCATTATTGATTTTTATTTCTTTATTCAAGTTAGTAATAGCATTGTGGTTATTTAAATCAATTGCTTTTAGGTGTTCTTCAATTTCAGCTTTATCGTCGCTATCCATGGTTCCGAATAACCAACTGGCTATTTTTCCTCCTAAATTTATGAGACCTCGTTTTTGCCTATGTAGTGTTAGTGTTTTAATGTTATGTCTACTTTTCTTAATTTCAGTTTCTAGTTGTTTGATTAACATGATATCTTCGGTTTTGGAAAATGCTTCATCCATGCTCATTTCTAATTTATTTAGTGTGATTTGAAACTCATTAGGGTCGATAATGTGTAATAATTTTGAAAAGTTTTGAATGAGAGGAATTTCTCCTTGTCTTATTGTTTGAAAACCTCCTTGAGTCTCCAGTTTTTCTATATTAATCAGCGCTTGGGTTGGCGTGATGAGTAGCAATAGTATCAAGGTTGTTACCTGGAAAATATTTGAAATTTCGTTTGAGTCTACAGGGATGTATATTACGATTTTTTGGGTCTGTCAATTTTCCATTGACCTTTTTCGTTTTTAATTTAATGTACCGGGGTTCTGTTTTATGCCTTTCTATTTTGGGATTTTTTTACTAAGACCTCTTCTTTGTCTTTTAAAACTACGGTTTCCCTATCCTCATTTAATTTTGATATAGTCCTAATCTTTTTCTTATTTATTCTATCCTTAATTTTATCTAAATCTTTAATTTGGTTATTAATGAAATCAGACGGTTTTGCTTGCGTTGTTGAGTGAATTGTGTTGTTATACATTTCAACGGCTTTGAGGACCTTTTCTTCTGGATTGAGTTTTATTTTTTCTGTTTCAAATATTCTCAAATGCTCATTTAAGGTACCGTGAACTCTTTCTACGTCGGAATTTCCAGTATGTGATCGCGGTGATGTAAAATGAATTTCAATTTCTTCTGTTCGTCCAAAGTCTCTCATGTTAAGGCTATCGAATTCATTATCTAATACTATTTCTTTGGTTTCCCGAAAAGTGCAAACCTTTGTTTTAAAGTTTGTATAATGGTAATACTATTTCTATCATTTAATTTCGATGCCATCAAATGTTTAGTAAATTTGTCGATTGTTGTGAGAAATGTTTGATGGTAACAGAAGAATAGATCTCCATGGATTATTTCATTAGGTGAATTTGCTGTTTCTGATAAATTAAATTTGTGTTTTATGGGGTGTCTGTCATATTTAGCCAGATTACATGTATCACAATTATTGATGTATTTATATAAAAGTTCTTTTAGTTTTGGAAAAAAATACTTGTGTTTTAATTCAGCAAAATTTTCAGTAATACCTCTATGATTCGTGCCTCTATGGATTTGTTCGATTACCTTAATGGCTTCATCCTCGTTTTCTAGGTCTTGTGCTCTAATTGTACACTTAATAAAACGTATTTGTTTATCATTACTAAAAAGTTCTAGTAGTTTTTGTTGCATTAAATTATATTTTGTGTCTTCTAGTTCAGAATAAATACCTATGGTTCCCTTTTTTATTAACATTCTAAGTATATTATTCAAATGGTCTTCATTTGTTAATTCCTCTTCTGTTATAAATATATATTTTTCTGTATCTTTTGTGTTTTATAATTAATTCTTGATCCTTGGTTTTGACTAAATGTATTATATTTGAGTGAGATATTTGTTTATTATTACTTCGGCGATTGGAATATGATCGTTCAAATTTTCATTACCACTGTGAATTGTAGCTTGATCACTTTCCATATTTTCTTCGACCGCATTTATTTCGTGACTCTCAGCGTTTATTCGACTGAGAAAGTCTGCGACCTTGTTGTCTTTCCCGTTTAGAAATTCTATTTGGTAGTCGAATTCGTTTAATCGAATCCGCCATCTTTGCAGTTTTGCATTTGGCTCCTTCAATGAATTTAACCATATGAGAGGTTTGTGGTCGGTTCTTATTATGAACTTTTGACCAAAAAGATAAGGTCTGGAATATTTGGTTGCCCAAATAATTGCCAACAATTCCTTTTCGATGGTGGAATATCTAATTTCATGCTCATTTAAGGTTCGACTGGCAAAAGAAATGGGGTGATTGTCTTGTGACAACACTGCGCCAATTGCAAACTGACTAGCATCAGTTGTAAGGGTAAATGTTTTCTTAAAGTCTGGATATTTTAAAACGGGGTCCTTTGTTATGAGTTCCTTTAGCTTTTCGAAAGCTTCAATGAAATGTGGATCATATTCATTGATTTTCTTGTCCTTTTTTAAACACTGTGTAAGGGGTAAGGCTATTTTCGCATAATCACGAATGAATTTTCGATAGTAGCCAGTTATTCCCAGGAAACTTTTTATTGCTGTACGAGTTTTAGGTACTTTCAGATTCTGAATAGTTTCAACTTTTCTAGGGTTAGGTTTAATACCCTCACTTGTCAAAATATGACCCAAGTACTCCGTTTCTTTTTCAAAAAAATTAGATTTGTCGACCTGTATTTTTAAATTAAATTCCCTCAATTTTCGAAAAATTTTATTAATGGCGTCGACATGTTCCTGAAGTGATGTGCTGAAGATCAGAATATCGTCTAGGTATACGACACATATTCTGTTAATATAATCCTTCAACACAAAATTCATCAGTCTTTGGGAAGACGCTGGGGCGTTTTTTAAACCAAACGGCATCCTTATATATTCGTAGTGCCCTTGGGGTGTTGAAAATGCCGTTTTGGCCCTATCTTTTTCGTCTACGAGGATTTGATGAAAACCCTTAGCGAGGTCGATAGTGGTGAAGTATTGAGCCCTTCCCAATTTATCAAATAAAGATTCTATATTTGGCATTGGGAATTTGTCGTCTACGGTTATGTCATTAAACTTCCTATAGTCCACTACAATCCGCCATTTTTGGTTACCTGAATTATCCAATTTTTTTGGAACCACCCAAATCGGTGAATTGTAGGGAGAGTTGCTTGGTTGTATTATGCCGCCCTTTAACATTTCCTTTACTTGTCGTTCTACCTCCTCCTCATGAATTTTAGGAAATCTGTAGGTTTTGGCATAAACTGGAAGACTATCTTTCGTTATTATCTGATGTTTGATCTCAGTTACATTGGTTAAATTTTGGCCTTCTTTATAGAACAGATCGTTATATTTTGTAGCGATTTGTTTTAGATGATGTAATTCCTCGGAATTTAAATGGTTTGTTTTTAGTTGATCAAGTAAGTCAATGTTATTTAGATAATTGACTTCTAATTGGTGTATTTCGTCATATGGACAGGTATCCCTGAATTTTGTTAATTTG
This sequence comes from Neoitamus cyanurus, assembly GCA_947538895.1. NCBI lineage: Eukaryota > Metazoa > Arthropoda > Insecta > Diptera > Asilidae > Neoitamus > Neoitamus cyanurus. The sequence continues at coordinate 41,075,637 of OX384541.1, forward strand.
TTTTTAATTTCTATAGTTCCTTGTTCTATATCTAGTTTAGCACCTTTAACAACTTCCAACTCATTGTTGCCTTGTGGTTAAATTCGTCTGGAACTTCTGTAATTATTTCTTTTGTTATTCTTTGTTTTCCCGATAATGTAACTAAATCTATTGGCTTATCTAGATGAATTCTTTCGTAGTTTGGAAAGAGATCTTTATGCATAATTGATGTAGTGGCACCGGTATCGATAAGACAATCGATTTTTTGTCCACTTATGGTGAATGTTACTATTGGTAATGAGCTTCCCGAGGCTCTGATTGAAAATTTCCTTCAATCTCAACGTGGTCAACTTCCATTGGTACTGTCTGGTTATTTGTTAAAAATTGTCTGCTTTGAGGATCATTACCGCCTGTATTATTCGGGCGATTATTTTGAGAATTTCCCATATTTGTATTTGTGTGATTATTATTGAACCTTTCAGAGTTATTTGGATTACGTTGGTTTTGATTTCTGCCGCTATTAGGATAAAAATTTGTATGATTTCCGTTAGGGTTTCTACTGTTACGTCTGTTATTATTAGAGTAATTGTTATTATGGTTCCTATTAGGATCCCTGGTATTATTGTTTACAGAATTATTGTGAAATCTGTTAGGTTGATTTGGCAAACTGTTTTTGTGTGTCTGATTTTTATTCCTAGGTTCAACACTTGTATCAATTCCAGTTTGGATCAATTCATGATAGGCTTGTTCTAAACTATCTGCTTGTTTTATCCTAAGGTACATACTATCCGAACGAGGTAATTTGTTTAAAAACTTTTCCAATATGCTAATTTCGTTATTTTTGGGTTTAAAGTCTATCGGTTTTTTAACCTCTAAATTGTATTTCACATTTAACTTATCTAAAATCTTAGACAATTCTTCATAATATTGACTTACATTAATAAACCTGGTTGAATCTGCTTTCTCCTTGAGTTTTAGGTAGGTTTCCTGCACTCCAAATGATTTTATGAGCTGCTTCTTGATGGTTTCTCAGTCTGGGTTCTGGGTTTGTATCCTCCTTATTGAGACTGCTGCATCGCCTTAGATTTTTGTAGTTAAGATCCGGAAAATATACTGCTTTGCTGCGTTGTCTGTTACCATTCCGATGAGAGTTTCGACTTCGCTGATAAAGTGTGATAGCTCGTAAGTTCCGTCTCCTCTGTAAGCTGGTACTGCTCTGGCCTCATTGATGATATCTTTTACTGTTATTGAAGTTAACGCCATGTTGAAACTGCCTTGAAGGTTTTCTAACTTTTCAACGTCGTTTGGTTCGTACACAGATGGATTTATCATTAGTTTGTAAGACTATTTCACGAAAACCACCGTTAAATTGTTCGTTTTACTCTACTTTTTTTTGTTTGTTCCCCAGTTTATCTAGTGGAACTTCGTATTTTCGGTTGATCACGATTAGTTTTAATTCAGACACCGACTTAATTCTTTTAAAAGAAAAGTGTTTTGGTCCCGGTCACTGATCACAAATTTTTCGTTGATCGAAACTTTTATGTGGATCGAGTTAAAACAAAACACTGTCGGTATCCTACCGACTGCGCCACTTTTCACTTTATTTTCCTGTTATGGGAAATTGATCGAAAGAATAAAACGGATGGAAAAAAATAGTCGCTTTATTTTTATTAATCGTACATTTTATAAGAGTAAATTAGGAACCGAACTAACTGCTTCGAGGAGTGGATCAAGACTGCAACTACTCTGAGTTGTTATCGCTGGGAGTCGGGAGAAAATGGGACGCTAGGAGTTCTGGGAATCAGATGTCTGTGGGATATTTTGTCTAGAACTGGAGCAATGGTAATATAATATGAAGCAGTGAATGTTCACTGCTGATGACAGCTAAACTAAATTCTTAGAATTAAAGTGGCTGGGAACGTTATTAAAGATAACTAAATATTCTTAGAATTAAATATTGCTGGGAATATGACTCGCGTGGCCACGAGTACGAATCGTTCTTGAAAAGTTATCTTGCCTATTCGTCAGTTAATTTTAGAAAGATATCTTGTTTTTTGGGACCTCTGAAAAATAAATAGTGTAATATAAATCAAAATGAGAGATGAAATCCTCTTTTTTCAGAAAAAAATATGATGCCTTTTGCGACAAGCTTATCAAAACCCAGAAATGGTTGAGAGGGCAACCCATGCTAGTGTATTTAGGTTTCTCCTAGTATAAGGAAATATCCACTTTTAACAGTCCTTTCGGACTAACACATAGAATTTTCGAGCTGTGCCCTCCCTTCTTACAGATTAGGTAAAAGCGTCGTTTAAACAAAATCGTTAAAATCCGTCAATTTGCGTTGTTTTAAATTGTATTAAAGCTAAAGAAAATGGGGTGCTCATTTATCGCCAGCATACTTATTACATGAGACTGCGAATGTACTTTGACACTAAATTTATCAAATCTTACATAATATTATTTAATAAAATTTGTAATTTAAATTATGGAAATAATATTAAAATTAAAATTTTTTTTTCAACATTATCATTGAATTTTCATTATCATTGAAGTTTACCTAATATTTTTTATGATTGAATTGAATTTTTCAGTGGTAATTCAACAAAAATTTCATTGGCATTGATTTTATCAATAAATTATAAAGTGATAATGCTGAAACGCCCATCTTTTGTAGAAAGGCTGAAAATAATTTTTATTTTTTAAATCTGAACTTACAATCACAAAATAATTTTTATTGTTCAAGTATAAAATAAAAATCTTGAAATAATTTTTTTTTTTTAAAGAAATTCTGAAAATTTTTTTTAAGTATGCTCTATACCAATAACGTAGTCACGTTACACGTTATATAACATAACATACATTTTTGACGTCACCATTTTGAGAAGGTCGGCCCTTCACATGATATGTGACATATGATGTGACATGACACGTCACACACATTTTTTTCTGCACCATGTGGAGGTGGCCATATTACGTGTTATGTGACATGTTATATGATAAATGTTGTGACATGACGCGGAACATACATTTTTTAATTGAGCCATGTTGTAGACCATGCTGGAAAAGCCCTGCAGGACTTGCAGTGTTCTAGAAAGCCAGTATATGGGCAAAAAGACCCCAATCATTTTCAGATTTTTATTTTATATTTTAAAAGTGTAAATTGTTTTTTAACTGTTATTTCCTATGTTAATAATTATTATTTCGTGATTTCTATTTGACATTTTTGATATCAGAATTAAGAAATAATGTTTTGCTTCTGACATGACATTTGTACAGAAAAAATCATAACTCTCAAGATTACTGGTTCTGAACGCAAAAATATACGTTATGTAATGAAATTCGCTAATAATAATCTTCAAGGGACTTGAGGAATCAAATCCGGTTCGAATTAAATAAAGGACAGAAAGCAAAACGGCGTCTGAGTTAAAAAAGAAAATTAAAATGTGTACCTGCGTAATATATGCGGGCTTGTAATCCAGTAGCAAATTCCACGAATTCACCACAAAGAAAATTGAATAATCACGGGAGATCGCTAGTCATTAGCCCATTACCATTACTCAGAAAATAGTAGGGGAAAACAATTTCCGAGTTTTCTCAGAAATTTGTTAGGTGTGGTTTTTTTGGAATGTCAAACAAATCCGAAATATGTATGGTTGTAATCGGCATCGCCTTATAAATATATGAACAAGGAGAACGCATGAGTTAGGAAAATAACCAAAGCATTGCTACGAAGCGTTGTGAGCATTCTTTCTACCCTAATGCTAGTTATTTCCATATCATGCGCTCTTGCCCTCAGACCTACATACCTTGCTTCCAAAGACATGAACCCTGAAATGGTCGCTACCTGCATCTTTGGACTTGCTGATGATCAGAATCATCCAGAATGATGAATTTCTCGCCCTTGTCCTCAAAAAGTGCGCTGATAACTTGATTGAACCCCATAACTTTATTTATCAACTTTCAATCACCCAGGGGATATTCCCTGCTAGGTAGAAAGATTCATACATCATCCCCATTCATAAAAAGCACTGTCAGAGTGACATTTATAACTGCTAACTATGGCCGAACTGTCCTGTATACCCAACCTCTTTGAAAGTGTCTTTTAAGATGGTGTGTTTTTTCATTGTAAATCCATATTTTCCCCACCCTAGCATGGTTTTCTTAAAGGTGGATCAACTACCACCAACCTAACCGACTGCGTCTCTAAAACGCTGTGTACCTTGGAAAATGGTGACAAGGTCGACGTTATTCTCACCGACTCCAGCAAGGAATTCGATAAAATTTCACATAATTTATTTTTTTCAAATTCTGCTCCCTTGGCTTCACTTAGCTTTTCCTTTTCTGTTCCTTTCGTGGCTAATTCAGCAGTTCCTAAGGGTAGCCAATTAGGCCCGTGCTGGTTATTAATGATGTTGAGTATATTTTATTATTCAGCACTCAGATATATCCTCTACGCTGATTATATGAAACTCTCCAAATTAATATCCGCAAACACGGAATCTCGACTGCTTCAAGACGATCTTGATAATTAGTATTTGGTGCCAAAAAAACTCCCTCGAGCTCAATCAATGCCAATCCTTTACCTACTCCCGGAAAGGCCCTTCTTCTCCCCTTAGGGTTTACCAATTATATGATGAACCTATTCCGACTGTCTTCTCTCTTCGCGATCTCGGTGTCATTTGTGACAGTGAACTAAATTTTCGTGATCGTATTGTCAGCGTTGTTGCTAGAGCCAACATCGCGCTTGACTTTGTGAAGCGTTGGTCTAAGGAGTTCCTTAATCCTTGCGTTGCTAAATCCCTAAATTTCTCGTTAGACAGGCCTCTCCTTGAATATGCTAGTCTAGTCTGGCCTTACCCTCTCTATCTACCAACATCCATAGACCTTAAGCAGTCCAACGCAGGTTCCTTCGCTTTGCTTTACGTAAGCTTCCCTGGTCTAATCTTAGGAATGACCTGCACCGCCCTCTTGAATTCTAGTTATATGTTGTCCCTCTTTCTTTTTGTTGCAAGTTAATATAATAAATATTCTATATTTCGCTGCCCTTAGTCATCCTTATTTTTTGGCTACTTTCCCTTTCTGCGCTTAGCATAGTTTAATTTTAGTCATCTTATGTATATTTTTGTATGTAGCCTGTACTAAACGAATGAATAAATTATGTAATAGGTAGAAGATCTAGCTGTCTGCCAAGATTGTTGGTTATACCACTGATTTGGCAGAGACCAGAGTCGGAGAGACGGTCGATGAGTAAAGTCTCATTGCCGGAAAGGGCCTTATAAGGCACGCTATGGAGTTCGTCATCAGACCGAAACCATTGAAGGCAATGAAGATGAAAGTCGCCAAGCACTATGACTTTATCATTAGGCTCAAGAATATCAAAGAGTTGTTCGATGACATCGACCTCAAGTGATCTGGTATGTACAAGAATTTACAGAGTTGTAAAGTTTGAAGAGTTGAAAAGGCTGGCGCCAAAACAATTATGTATAGCGAGAAGAACGTTTCGGCTTTCAGGGGTTAAGTCGTCATCGCAGGCGTCAGCACGAAAAACAGAGAAGTCAATGGAAAATAATTCAATACTGCTTATGCTTGGAATTAGAATGGATTCAGTAAGAGCAAAGATGTCATTTGGAAAATCAAGGAAATTCTGGAAAACTGTGCAAGTTTTGTCACGCAATCCCCTGACATTTTGGTAGTAGATGAAAATACGGCAGCAGGAACGGGCATTGGCAGAAGAGAGGAGGGAACAGGATGAGGGAGCAATAGAAGATGGAATGCTTGTAGAGTTAAGAACTAAAATAATTTCTATGATCAGTGTGGACTTTTTGAAGGAAGGAGACCCGACGAGAGCTGAGAAATAGTTCACGCAGGGTAGCAAGGTCAGTAGCCTTCCTGGTGGATTGGTTTTACTATCAATATAGACAGAGTCTGGTTTATCGTTGAAGTAGGCAAGGAGAAGACGGATCTTATCATAGATTCGATGGTCGCGCAAACGCGATAGTAGATTACGTCCTTCTGTAGACCCAGCAGATTGTATAGTGAGTTCAACAACGGGTGGTATAAATGGGTCGATAAACGCATGTTTAAATGGACTGCTGGGAGTGGAGGGAGCAGATGGGCTCAAATTGGAAGGCGGTTGCCTTGAAGAGGAAGAAGAAGCATAAATGGAGGTGGAGGAAGGATTAGAATGTTCAGATTAAGAAGGAGGAAAAGAAGAAGGTTTAGAGCAAGCAGATTGATAAGGAATAGAAGGATAGAGTATGTGAAATTTCACACAGTTAGGGTATTTAATAGGGTACATGGATTAAAGTTTGCGAATACACCTGCCTTAAATTACGTACTCAAACCTCGTACTTTTTATTGTGACATTATAAAATAAATTTTAATCAAAACCATTCAACGTATTTTTGAAATTGAATTGAAATGAGCTTATGTGTTTCCACATTAATTCTCGTGAGTACCACACCACTCAACCCTTTTTTTAGGGTTCCGTACCTCAAAAGGAAAAGGGGAACCCATATACAGGGTCTTTCAATATGCACGCTCGACTTTCAAATGTAAATAAAACAAGTTTTGTGTGAGATATTCACTCCATTTTTAATTCGTTTGAAAAAATATTTTATTGAATTAAGTATGGAATATAACGCCGTTCAAATGTCAGCCGCGGCTTTGCTTGGTGGCACGTATTCGGTGGTCCAATTCGAGCTTCCTTATCGAAAGACCCTATAGGATTACTACGTTGTACTTCTGTTTGTCTGTCTGTCTATCTGTCAAGACCCTTTTTCTCAGGAACGCGTTCAGGTATCTAGTCGGAATTAATATCAAATACTTAGGTCTACGGTTCTTGGAAAATCCAATTATCCAATTATCCGTCCATTAATGCCGCATATTTTGACACTTGCAAACATGCAAGCGAAAACCTATAGGCTACTTCCTATGACCTATAATGAAATATACCATGAAATTTGGCAAGAGGAAAGGTCTCACAGCACAATTAAGGAAAAACTTCATAAATCGTTAATTTGTAGTTATATCACATGAACATATTTTTTTGAAAATTACAGTCATTTAATTTGCAGCAAATATCCGTAACACTTAACGCGCGAGTCTGCCTCGCACTTGCATGACTCTTTCATGTTGGCGTCAAAGGAGATATCCCGAATAGGTCGTAGTTAATCCAGAGCGCTTAAAGTTGTTCTGAATGGGTATGTATAGCGTGTGTGGCGACTCGGCGCATTAACGGAAATATAAAACATAACATTCTCCGCGTCTAGAGATTTTAAAACTTTTATTCGGCATTGTAAATGAAATTGGGTTGAAAAACATACACCTGGTTGAAAATCTTATTGTGAATATTCTGGGTAACATGTGTGGAAGTAGCGCTCAATTGCTTATACTCTCGTTGCTAGCTAGAACAACTTCCAAATTCATGTAAAATGCTCCCACTTCCGTTGTTGTGTGTAGTAAAATTTTGAGAGTAAACTAGTAGGCAAGGGATTTATATTTTTGAACGAGTAGGCGTAAAATTAGAGAAAAACAATTTTGTGTAAAAATCAAAACAGTTTTAGTACCTAATCGTTAAATTCTAAAATTATATTCGTTACTCGTTAATCCATTTAATTTATTAGAATCAATTTTTTGAGTTTACGATAATTATCTGGTGGATAAATTTATTTGCTATGAATGTCTTCTTTATAAAGTTCCAATATATGCATTCATAGTGAGGTCAAGCAGAAATAAATACAATAATGTAACAAACATAGATCTTTTTTTAATTAATAATACAAATAGGTAACAAAATATGATAAATAATAAATATACTTCCTCTTAAAGTAAAATATTCGATAAATAATAAACAAAACTAAAATTTAAAAAAAAACATTTAACAAAGAAAAAAATATGAACAAAATCTAACGTCAATGAGTAATGCATTTTCGTGTTTAACGTATCCGTATATGCAGCTATAATATTCATTCATATCGAAAATGCATTACTAATCACTTGATGAATTCTTTATTTGAGTTTAAAAATATAATCATTTTTGTATTATCTGGATGCAGTGCCGCTCGTTTTTGACCCGACTGCGCCAGAAGGAGGGTTATGTTTTTCGAGTGTATGTATGTATGTATTATATATTTATTTGGCATTCTCTGTAGCCTAAACGGCTTGATGTATTTTAGCTTGAGAGGTGTCGTTAGATTCGTCTTAATTGTAGGATTGACACTGGATATATCAAAATCATAAAAATTAAAATAGCCGATTTTTGGCGCCATATTACACGTCTTCAAAAATTTCGATTCCCTCAAAACCTATCAAGTGGATTAACAATGCCTTCGGGTTTATGTTATTGTTGTTGTGTATTTTTGTTGTCTGCCTTTGGAGCTTTATCCGGCCAGCGCGCAAGTGCTCTAGCAAGTGTCCAGCCAGATCGGGCTGCTCTGGTAATGAACTTTAATTAGTCTCCTTCCCGGCTGTTGTTGTATTCATTATCGCGGCCGCGGCTTAACCCCCCCACCGGAAGAATTTCGATAAAAGTTTCTCGTACGTCGATTCATTAATCAATTCAAATATTGACCAGTTAGATATCTAGGTACATCAGTACTTATGTAAGCAATATAATACATATACCTTTAGGTGCACTCACTATCAGCATACAACTAGAGCGACGCAAGTACAATTTTAATTGTACTAATTTATTTATAGATTTTATTATGAACGTGTCTTGTTTACATATTTTTAGTTCTTTTTTACAGTCATCCGGTTTTTTTGGTTTTTCAAATTAACTCTTTTTAGATAAAACTTATCTCGCTAAGGAAAATAGTAAAATACTCTTTCAATGGGTACAGAAGTTGCTCCGACGCTTTAATGACGTTTTGCTTGTTTGGAAAGGTTTGGATGCAGTATTTCTCTTGTTTTCCACCAGATTAATGGATCTTCATTTAAATTCAAATAAGGTTCCTCGATATGTTGCCTCAATTCCAATATCGCTGATGTTTTTTCGTTTTTTTAGTATCTAACATACTACTTCATTTGTTTGTGAATCACTACCTGCAGTATCTTCATTAATATGACTAACTATACGTGCTAGATGGGTTATACAGATATTTTCTTTTCTTTTAATCGAGGCCAGTGCATCGCCAAATGCTTTTGTTTTGAATCTAGGATCTAAAAATGTGGTCTAGAAAGCATAGGTTTTATTTATAAATTATAGAACCTTTTATTTAAAGCTAAATTTAAGCTAAAACTGAGTTTGTATAAAAGCTCCTTCGACAAAGAATGTTCCAATTCATGTTTCAAACAAGCAAGACGTAATATTAATCCCTGCAACATAACATTGACCTTTGAAATGGTAGCATATTTTTCACACGATAACTGAGTTTTTATCGTTTCATATGACTCAAGGATAGTGCAAATTTCTTTCAGAACTTGCCATTCTTCAAGAGATAAAGAGGATACTGGATTGTGTAGTATCCCAAGAGCGGCTTCCAATAACTTTTGAATTTTGACAGTCCTTTCCTTTTCTTTTTATCATTTACAAGTTTCAAAGGCTTACTGTGCGCGCTATGCACAAATATAAAAATAGGTGCCGGAATAAAACTCACAATTAAAATTCACAATATATTAAAGCTATTATCACAGTAATTCATACAAATGCAAATTCATCGGTTGAGTTCAAAAATTCAAAGGTATAAATAATACGTAATTCAAAAATTTTATCAATTCAATAATTCAATGCGTTGGGTGGTGGTTTTCCGCGTAACTCTAAGAGCGGTGTGTCTCGAGAGGCTTCGTCTCTTCTGTAAGCGGGAAGTAAAAAGATCAATTAGTAAATTGGACTATAGCACACTTTCAGAGTATATTTCTGAAACAAAGGCAAGGGAATGCCTTCGTTGAAATTTGTAAGTCCGAATTAATTTTCCGGTAATGTACTTGGGTACAATTTTTCTAAGTCCAGATTATAACTCTGGACTGTGGAGATATTTCCAGATAAGTGCTCTGGTGGACTAAGTGCAGATTACAATTCTGCTGTTTAAAGTTTCAGAGTATTTTTCTGATGAGTAAAGTGTCAGAGTAGTTTTCTGATAAGTAAAGTGTCAGAGTAGTTTTCTGATAAGTAAAGTTTCAGAGTAATTTTCTGATAGGAATTATATTTTCCTTTGATCTTATGTCGACCGAGACTAGATCAACTAGAACAGCTCCAGTGGCAGTACTAGACCAGCCGTTTGGTCTAATTTTGCCTGCCACATGAAGCTGTCCTATGACACAGCCACAGCTGGTTGCTTTGCCATCTGACAGATGTGACAGTCGGGACCTGTCAATTGTTGTTTGTTCCAGTTTGTTTAATTTATAGTGAGGGCCCGAACATTCTCCGCCCCCAAAATTTGTAATTTTATGTTTGAAAATAAATACCTTTTTTATGAAACAGTATCTTAAATTTGCCGTTTGTTTTCCGTACGAATTTTAAGGCTGTTCCATCGGGGCGATGATGGATGTAATATTTTCGGGCTATAAGTATCCTGTCCCAGGGCAAGTCGGTGATGATCATTTCTTTTAAGGTAGCGTCCTCCGGCATTATGATACGGGTTAATACCCGTTGAGGTAGCTGCTCCGGATGGACGACTGGCTGAGGCGGTGATTGTGGTTTCTCTGGGCTTGCTGGGACTTTAATTTGGTGTTGGGAAGAGATTGGCCTTATTTTCATTGCCGGTTGTCCCTTACTCTTTACAAGGGTTGTGTTGTCGATTGGAGGCGATGCAACTGTCGTTTCGACGATCCTCACCTTTGATGTCGGGACTGGTAACGGGCATGTGCGTTTTCGGCGGGCCAAATACTCATCCAGAGTAATTTTTGTTGTATGGCGCTTGGCAGGAATCGGTGGTCTCGTGGAGACGAACCGTGGGGGGTTCAGTTCCTTGGCCATGGCCTCCTCGATGACTGCCTCGATGTTGATATTTAAAATGTCTTCCATTTTAGCTGTTTCACTGTTCACTTTGGTGCACTTGGTTTGATAATTACCGACTGAGAGCCTTGTTAGTTTGACTGCTCTTTAAATTCAAAGTTAACGGGTCGGTGATCCGTTTGCTTGTGGTATTGCCAGTAAAAGAAAAAATTTTTAAATATCGTCGTTATTTATTGGGAGAGGACAGATTTTGGAGATAGGTCGTACGTAGGTATTTTTACTGGTTTTTATAGTAACGGTTCTCACTAACTTATCCTTCCCTGGATGAGTGTTGACGATTCTGCCTATTGGCCAATAACCTGGCGGACTATTGTCTTCTCTAATTAGCACGATCATTCCCGGTGTCAAATTTGCCGATGTAGTTTGCCATTTGGCTCTTTGATGATACAGGTGTAGATATTCCTGTGACCATTGTCTCCAAAAATGTTGATAAAGCCATTGTATATACTGCCATCGTTTGAGGGGGTGTGTGTTCGGGTTCAAGCATGGTTCTGGTACCGAAATTAGATTTCTGCCAGTCAAAAAATGTCCTGGAGTCAATACGTTCTGGTCGTGGGGATCGTTAGATACTGGAAATAATGGTCTGGAGTTAAGACAGGCCTCAATTTGTACCAGTAGAGTCGTTAACTCTTCATATGTGAGTGACGTAGTTTTTGTGGTCCTGTATAGGTGGCGTTTTGCCGATTTGACTCCGGCTTCCCATAATCCACCATGATGAGGCGCTGCTGGTGCATTGAATTTCCAATCAATGTTTTGATTTGCTATTGTGGTAGCGACTTCGGTTTCCATCCGTTTTACTGCTTCGTCTAATGTTTGGTGCAAGACTCTGTTCGCTCCTATGAAGTTGGTACCTCGGTCGGAGTACATACAATTGGGTAATCCTCGTCGTCCTACAAATCGCCTAAATGCAGCGAGGAAAGTTGCGGTTGAGAGGTCTGTAGTGGTTTCGAGATGTATGGCTCGAGTAGCTAGACAAACGAATATTACGAAATATCCCTTGGTACTCCTTGCTTGCCATAGTTTAGATGTTTTGACGCTGATAGGTCCAGCATAGTCAACCCCTGTATGTTGGAAAGGCAGAGACTCAGTTACTCTTGCTGCTGGTAGAGAGCTCATAAGCTGAGAAGTCGGCTTAGAGTTGTAGCGGAAGCACGTAACACATTTGTGAATTCGGAACCGAATAGTGTTACGAGCGTTGAGTAGCCAGAATTCGTTGCGTAATGTATTTAGTATTATCTGTGTACCGCCATGGAATGTACTTTTGTGGAGATGGTCAATTATTAGAAAGGTTATATGGTGTCTATTATCTAGCACCATCGGATGTTTCTGATTGAAGGTGAGGTGGCTGTTTGTGAGCCGGCCCCCTACTCTCAGAATGCCGTTTTCATCCAGGAATGGATGTAATGGAAGTAGTCGGCTATTGTGGGGAATTGATTTCCCTTCTCTCAGAAGCTTGATCTCTTTGTCGAATGCATCCCTTTGAATGAATTTGATGATGGTCTGTTTGGACTGCTGGAGTTCTTGATTATTCAGAAATGATGTTTTACGAAGGTCCTTGTTGGATTTGCAATTGTAGATGAATCGTAAGCAGTAAGCGACAACCCGAATGGTTTTGGCGTAAGAGCTGAATTTGTTTAGTGCTGAGAAGTTCGGATCAGTAATCGTCGCAGTTAATCCTCGAACCCTTTTTTCTTCCTGATCAGTTGAGTGGATTTTAGGCTGTTTGGGCCAGTCTATACATGGCTTCTGTAACCAGCTAGGACCGTTCCACCAGAGGCTCATTTTCTCGAGAAGCTTTGGTTGGATGCCTCGAGATGCGCAGTCCGCTGGATTGTCTTTCGTGGGTACGTACTGCCAGCTTTGTTGGGGTAGATTCTCTTGGATCTCTGTAACTCGGTTGGCCACAAATGTTTTCCATCTGGATGCGTGACCTCGAATCCAGGCGAGGCCAATGGTGGAATCGGTCCAGGCATATATTTGGCTCTGGTCCACCTTGAGCTCGCTTTGTACTTGTCTGAGTAACTTTGCCAATAGTACCGCTCCACACAATTCGAGTCTGGGTAAGGATACCGGTTTCGTTGGTGCTACCCTAGTTTTAGAGGTGATGAGCTGAGTAGTGGCCATCTCGTTTGTGTCCAATACCCGGATATATATTGCGGCTGCATATGCATGAATTGAAGCGTCACAGAAGCCGTGGATCTCGATTGTTTTTGCCTCTGGCTGGTACCTTGTCCATCTTGGTATTGTTATGTTTCCAATGGCTGGTAGTTGCGTCCGGAAGCTTGTCCATTCTTTTGTAATATTCTCGGGCGGAGCTTCGTCCCAGCCGCATCCTGTCAGCCATAATTTCTGAATTAATATTTTGGCTACTACCACAATTGGTGCCAGCCAGCCAAGTGGATCGAACAAGGACGAGATTTCCGAAAGCATTTGCCTTTTGGAGTGCGGACCTTCGCCTGTTGGTAATTTTATTGAAAATATTAAAGTGTCTTGTGATGGGCGCCAGTGAATTCCTAGTGCCTTTATGCTGTTGGAATCATAAATGTTATAGGTCTCTTGGAATTCACGGTCCTCTGGCGAAATATTTTCGAGCAATTGGGGAGCATTAGTTGTCCATTTGCGCAAGTGTAGTCCTCCTTTCCTCAGCATGGCGCTCATCTGACTTTGAAGGGTTTCGGCTTCTTGCAACGAATGATGTCCGCTAACAAAGTCATCTACGTAAAAGTCTGTTGGTAAGCGTTCAGCAGCTTGTGGATAATTTTGTTGTTCATCGCTTGCTAGCTGTGTTAAGGTGCGGATAGCGAGAAATGGTGCTGACGTGGTTCCAAACGTTACAGTGGTTAAGGCATAATCCTGCACGCTACTGTTAGGTGTTGGTCTCCATATGATTTTTTGGTATTTTTGGTCATCGTTGTGCATGTGTATCATTCGGTACATCTTCTCAATGTCAGCAGTGAAGGCGTATTTGATTTGTCTCCATCGTAGCAAAGTAGCCCAGAGGGTTGGCTGTATTGTCGGTCCTTTCATGAGCTGTTCGTTCAATGATTTTCCGTTTGTCGTTTTGGCGGATGCGTTAAAGACTACCCTTAGTTTAGTGGTAGTGCTATCTTTCATCACCGCATGGTGGGGAAGGTAGCATCCATCCGATTCTATTTCCTTGTTTGTAATTGGACGCATGTGCCCTAATTTAATGTATTCCTGTATGCACGTGGAGTAGGCAGTTTTGAGTTCAGGCCTTCGATCGAACGTTCGCTCGAGCTGATAGAATTGTCTCGTGGCTTGGTGTTTGGACTGACCCAGTGTTGGTGCCTTGTTATCAACAAACGGAAGTCGTACTTCGTAGGTGCCATCCTTCCGCCGTTTGTGAGTCTCTCTGTAAAGGTTTTCGCATAACTCGTCTTGAGGACTAGATTTTCTAGTACTGGGGATTTCTTCTATCTCCCAAAATTTGATCAGTTTATCCTCTAAAGTTGGATTTGTTTCAATATGCGAAAGCAAAGTTCTGATGGATGTTTGGTGGTCGGGCACTGATCCTAATAATATCCATCCTAGATGTGTATTTTGGACTACAGGGAGGTCCTTGGGTCCTTTTCTGATCCCGTTGCGAATGATACGACCGTAGACTTCGGCGCCTAGGAGTAAGTCTATTCGTCCTGGTTTGTGGAACTGTCCGTCTGCCAATGGAATGTTTTGTATGTGGGTCCAGTCCTTGTGTGTAATTGCCACGGTTGGTAGAGCATCCGTGATTTCCGGGATCACAAGTGCCTCCATATCAGTTTCGAATTTAGACTGGAGTGATCTGATTTTAAGTGGTATTTGCTTTCGAGCATAGACGGTGTTTGTCTTTCCTAAACCAGTGATTTTCAGATTTGTGGATTCGCCCTTGATTTGGAGTTGTTTGTAGGCTCTTTCAGTTATGAAAGATACTTGTGATCCAGAATCGATGAGAGCTCGTAGTGTCCTAATCCGTCCCGTGGCAACTTGTACCTGTACCAATGCGGTTGATAGTAGCGCCTTTGTAATGTTCTTGGTCAAGAAGGACTGGATCGTTTGATCAGGGTTTCCACTTGGATTCTTTCCAGATGAAGGTTGTTGAAAGTTGGCGTTGCGTGTGGTCGCATCGTCGTGTATGAGACTATTGTGTCTTTGATTGCAATGGCTGCAGTTTCTCTTGCTGAGACAAGGTTTTGACGCGTGTGCGGCTAGACAATTTTTGCATAGTCTGTGGACCTGGATGACATTCAGTTTGTCTGATAGACTGAGGGCTCTAAACTCAGGACATTGGAAGAGTGTGTGGTTGCTCTTGCAGTATACACATGGAGTTGATGTCCTTTGGTTTGTACGAAGTCGGTGACTCGTTTGGGTTTTTTGTCCTTGGAGATAGATCTCATTCTGCACCAATCCGTAGGTCTGTTTAGATGTTCGAGCATTATTGCGAGTCGTTGTGGTTTCCTGTACCGCTTCCAACGTTCTGAATCGCGATTCCAAGAACGAAATGAACTCGACATATGTGGGAAGATCTTCCTTTTCTTGGAGGTGTTGTTCCCACAGGTAATGCGTTTCGTGTGGCAGTTTTTGGACCAGGATGTGAATAATGAGATCACCCCAATGTTGTACCGGTAAGTGCAGAGCCTTCAGTTCATGTAAATACTCTTCTGTTTTGTCCATTAACGTTCGGATGCCATAGGGTGATTCTTGCTTCATTGCAGGTTGGTTGATCAATCCCTTTAAATGAGTGTTGGCTAACACTCTTTTGTTGTTGTAACGTTTCTCTAGGACTAACCATGCCTTTTTGTAGTTCGTGTCGATAATCTCAAATTGCCTCAGTAGTCGTTCTGCCTCTCCGGTTACCGCTGATTTGAGGTAGTGTAGTTTTTGCACGTTGGGAATGGTCGCTTCATCGTGCACTAACGACTTAAATAGGTCGTGAAAGGATCTCCATGATTGATAACTTCCATCAAATTTGGGTATGTTGATCCGTGGGAGGATAATGTTGGATGTAGTTTTTATCTCGCTGTTAGCCTGAGGTTCTCCTTCTGATTGTAATTGTTTTTTCAGAGTTTTTACGTTTTCCTTAAGATCGGTAATTAGATCCATGTAGATTTCCTCAGTTTTAGCGTATAGGTCTTCGTCCAGATATTGTTTGGTTCCTGACGGCTCGTGGACGAAGATCGAGGAGTGATTGTCGGAGAAAGTCTTCCACAACCCCTCAACGTTTTGAATTCGTATTTCATGATAGCTTACTGTGGATCGATAGGTTTTATTAGCTTTTTTGTGGTTCACAAGAGCTTTCGAAATTTGCTCGTGCAGAGCTTTTTGCATTTTGATTAAAGACTCCATTGTGACCAATATAATGTGATAACTGTGATAATCCGGCTCGAAGGACCAAAATGTGCGCGCTATGCACAAATATAAAAATAGGTGCCGGAATAAAACTCACAATTAAAATTCACAATATATTAAAGCTATTATCACAGTAATTCATACAAATGCAAATTCATCGGTTGAGTTCAAAAATTCAAAGGTATAAATAATACGTAATTCAAAAATTTTATCAATTCAATAATTCAATGCGTTGGGTGGTGGTTTTCCGCGTAACTCTAAGAGCGGTGTGTCTCGAGAGGCTTCGTCTCTTCTGTAAGCGGGAAGTAAAAAGATCAATTAGTAAATTGGACTATAGCACACTTTCAGAGTATATTTCTGAAACAAAGGCAAGGGAATGCCTTCGTTGAAATTTGTAAGTCCGAATTAATTTTCCGGTAATGTACTTGGGTACAATTTTTCTAAGTCCAGATTATAACTCTGGACTGTGGAGATATTTCCAGATAAGTGCTCTGGTGGACTAAGTGCAGATTACAATTCTGCTGTTTAAAGTTTCAGAGTATTTTTCTGATGAGTAAAGTGTCAGATTAGTTTTCTGATAAGTAAAGTGTCAGAGTAGTTTTCTGATAAGTAAAGTTTCAGAGTAATTTTCTGATAGGAATTATATTTTCCTTTGATCTTATGTCGACCGAGATCGGAAAGTGATCTGAAAACTTGTGGCTCGGCATCAACTTTTATACCTGTCTGTATCAACTAGAACAGCTCCAGTGGCAGTACTAGACCAGCCGTTTGGTCTAATTTTGCCTGCCACATGAAGCTGTCCTATGACACAGCCACAGCTGGTTGCTTTGCCATCTGACACATGTGACAGTCTGGACCTGTCAATTGTTGTTTGTTCCAGTTTGTTTAATTTATAGTGAGGGCCCGAACACTTACTTTCACGATCCATTTGTAATTGCACCATTTTGAGCTTTTCACCAGTAACTGCACTTCTGTGAAAATGTTCTGAACCGTAACGGTGTTCTCAAAAACGAGTCACGAGAAAGTTTACCGTAAGTGGTGGCTAGTGTAGTGAAATAAATAATCGTGCGTCTTGATTCAAGTCACTTTTATTCAAATTACTGATCCTGCAATTTTCACATGCAAATTTCACCAATACCAATTTACAAATTTCAATGAAAATTCAGCTATTATTATAATAATTTTCTAAGTCATAATTCGAATTTTTATTGTTTCAGTATGTTGTTTCTAGTACGAGGGCAAAGAAATTTGGGGAAGGGTCGCATCTGTGCGTTTCTAGCAGGTAGTGCAATAAAACTTTGAGATGTGTCATCATGTTTGTTTCTAGCCAGGTAGTGCAAAGAAAATTTTGAGTTGAAAAATTATTCGTATGCCGTGATCTCTTGGGTTCAGTTGTGGTGCAAGTTGCAAGTGAAACTACGAAGTAAAATTAAGAACTGAAATTAAGAAGTGATATTAAGAACTGAAATTAAAAGTAAAAGGAGCTTCAAGTTGAAAGTAAGTGTTTTATTTCGCAAATTGTTCAAACAAGTAATTTACATTTAAAAATGAGTAGCAGAGGAAATAGTAAGAGTAGTTTAAGTAGAAAGATTTTAAAAGAAAAGGAAAATCTAATAAATAAATATAGACAGTGTGATGCCGGGACAAGTGTAATTGTTACCGATACTGAAAACACTGAAGACGTTTTCATCGAAATTCAAATCCCGAGCGACATTTTAATTTAAATAAGGCGAATAATATAAGTGCCGATGATCAATTTAATACTGAGCAGAACCATTTAAACGCTGAAATTATTACTGGCCAACATTAATCTTTAAAAGAAAAATTGAAAAATTGGTATTACGAACATAACCAGACAAGGCCAAGTGTTAACAATTTACTAAAAATATTACATTCTGGGCGTCTAAATGTGCCTATGAGCCTCGCGGGACTTTTGAAAACAAATAATAATAGCAAAACTGTTATCAAAAGTGTTCCACCTGGTCATTATTTTCATCTAAGGTTAGAAAATCAATTTAAAAAAATTCCAAGGAATGTATTACCTGAGCAGAACGAAATAATTTTAGATATTGGTGTGGATGGGTTGCCACTATATAAAAGCAGTTCCTTAACATTATGGCCAATACTTGGAAGAGTAATTATAAATAAAAATATTGTTTTTTTATTGGAACCTATCTGGGTAAAAAAAAACCATATAACGTAGACACTTTCTTGCATGACTTCATTACAGAAATGAAAAAAATTAAAGATAATGGCCTTATGCTACATAATCGTGCATTTAAAGTTGAAATAAGAGCTTTTATATGTGATACGCCAGCACGATCCTTCATGTGCAATATTGTCGGTCACAATTCTTTGATTGGTTGTTCCAAATGCTACCAAATAGGGCAACGAATAAATAACGTAACCACTTTTAGCAACAACTCATCAGAATTAAGGGGACCTATATGGCTTAAATGAGGTTTTGCGGAGTCAAAAGATTTTTTTTTTCAAGAAAAAAACCACGTAAAATCTAGAAAATGAGGAAACTAGTTTATTACTGACTACTTTAAGATTGTTTATGGCCTATAAAAATCACAAAAATACCCATGGGCTCTTATGGGTTGAGCGTCTCTTGCAATGGTGGAATTTCACCGTTGCCGTAGCTTTTTTCCAGAACCCCTGATCTGAAACACATAGACAAGACATTTTCTGTTAGATAACACTTGACTGCACAGAATGAATTAATTAGTTTTGCTTTTCTGCAATTATTTTTGATTTTGTGTAGTTTAGAGTTCAATTTTTGAAATTTTTCATTACTTATTGAACTAATAAATATTTTAAAAAATAATTATAATCTAAATATTCAAATATTTTTTAATTCATTCCATGACCAGATGTATCATAAACCAGCCCACCAAATTTCAAATAATTTGAGCTAACGGTTTTTGAAATTTTCTACGGCAACGGTCAAAACACAGAATTCCGAGCAAAATCGAATTAAAGTTTGACTTTACAGAAGAAACACGAAGTTTATCAACGAAAATGCTACTTAGAAACGCACTGATTAAGGTTCGTTTACACAACAAACACAACAGAGAATTACAGGGAACATAGTTGCTCTGCTGTGAGCCAAAAATAGCGTGGATTTAGCTCGTCGATTAGGCTACCGTTATTACAGAGTATTTTAAGTACTTTTTTTTAACGACAAATCCAAAAGTAAAAAAAAGCCATAACTTCGTTACTTTCTTACGGATTTGAGTTTAGTTTACAGCGTTTTACTCGGAAATAGTTGAACAAAAATAAAAGCCAATAAAAAAAAAATCGAAAATTAAGCCATATAGGTCCCCTTAAGAACTGATTGCCAATTTTCGGACAGGATACAGATCGATTTCCACAAAAACTTACATGAGAATACTCCCAGCAATTTAGAATTAATTGGAATTAAAATGATTACACACATTACAGATTATGTCTTGCGGTTTATAAGCTCTTTCGCGGATAAAATGTATAGTGAGCAATCCATTATTGCCACCAAAGTAAACACCATCTCAGCTAATATTGGAGGTCTTCAGATGCTTTCGGATGATGTATTGCAACTTCATCAAAAACTGGACAAAATCTTAGATTCGACGGCTCTACTTAACGCAAACTCTTCTGAAATACTTGCCAAACTGCACACCGCTTCCAGCATCATTTCTTCTGCCTCCGATTCAATCGATGATCTACAGCAGCATCTTGCCGAGAATACTCGGTTTGCGCCTTCGGGTTCGTCTGCTGTGATGCCGGTTCTTGACGACTTGCAGCGGGGCCTCATGCAGCTCAGGGTGGATGTGGGTTCCTGTAGCGGCATGGCTTCGCTGACTTCTGATTTGACGCGCACTATCGCCTCTGATCTGAAGAGCCTCTTGACCCGTAATGGAGACCCTCTGCCCCCTGTGGTCCCGATGGACACTTGTCAGAATTCTACTGCGGAGCAAAATTCAACACGCGGCCTGCCTGCCTGCTGAAATGCAATCCGAACCTACAGCTTCTCGGACTGTTCAGCATCGACATAAGCGAAATCATCGACAGCATCATTCTCTTGCTGCTGGGTCTCCTCGTAACGCTGGGTTGTCTGCGGGGGATGAGCTCATCACTCTGAGGCCCGCTATACATCCGCGGTCAATTTTTGTGTCCAGGATACACCCGGACACTTCTGAGGCAGAGATTGTTCGGTTGTTATCTTCGCGCTTGGGAGTTCAGCGGGAATTAATCTCGTGCAGAAGACTCAACTCGCTTCGCGGAAACAGGTCTCGGTCTATTACGGCGTCTTTTAGGATTTCTGCCCCTGAGACCCTATTTGATGCCATCGTTTCTTCCGACATCTGGCCGGCTGGTTGCATCGTCCGGGAGTTCATTCCCAGGGCTGTATCTTCTTCTGAACCTAATTCAAAAAACTCATCAGTGAAATCTCCCTCTACTACGCTAACATAACCGGACTTCGCTCCAAGACAACTCCCCTTTTTATTGGTTCGACGAAATCCTGCTTTGACGTGGTTTGTTTGACTGAGACCTGGCTGTGTGGAGGGATTGAGGATGCTGAGCTCTTTGCTTCTGACTACATTGTTTTTCGACGTGACCGACATGCTAATTTGAATGCTCCTGTTGGCGGTGGAGTCTTATGTGCTGTGCGGCGCCAGGTGTCGTCTGAACAGATCGATACGTCCCACCTCGCCAGCTTGGAAATGATATTTTTTTTTTTTATTTATTTAATTAACTTCGTACAGAAATAATTTCCAATTACACTCAGCTGTCGGGTATAACAACAAAAAGAAAAGTAAAGAACTCTATAATGAAAGAAAAAACTAACAGTAGGAGGTAGGCAAATTATTTAAGACAGCACGCTTGAAGCATTGAAATGAGCAGTTCAGAGGACCGAATTGCAACCTATCGTGATTCCGTTGACAACGTAACAAAGGAGAGTAAAAATACACATCAAGCGAAGCATTAAGTGGGCTAAAAATATCATTGTTTCTGCTGTTGAAAGAAGGGACCCACAAACTAAGCTCATTAATCAGGTAAGTGTTCAGGGTTCCATTGTACAGGCGGTAGAGTAGGCATTCGTCCAAATAAAGTCTTCTATCAACAAGAGGATGAAGGTTGAGGATAGAGAGTCTCCGGTGGTAAGGAATATGACGCTGTTTAAACAGTCCAAACAGACTTCGAGAGAACCTTCGCTGCACACGTTCGATTCTGTCGATATGATAACATATATATATGATATATGATATGTATAGTTTTACATCTTCCACACAAGAATATTTATATTGTCACTGCATACGTTCCTCCAAACGCTGCATCCGGTGTCTACGAGCTTCTTGCTGCCTTTCTGGATGTCCTTTCTGATGACATCTTAGCCTCTGACGAGCTCAATTTGGTTGGCGATTTCAACTTGCCGTACGTGGAATGGAGTTTCTCTGGTGACGATATTGGGCTTCCTTCAGTGAATGGCGGTCCGCATTTTATTCCATCTTTTCTTGATAACATTGCCACCCTTGGACTATCGCAATGCAATACCGTGACCAATGAACATAACAGATTTCTTGATCTGGTTTTTTCTACGGATCCATCTTGCACATCAGTTAGACACTGTCCTGCACCGTTGCTTCCGGAAAGCGCACATCATCCTGCTTTATGTCTACTTTTTTCATTCGATCCCACATTTGTTGCGTCATCTTTACCATGCAATCTCTGTTACAACTTTAAAAAAGCCGACTTTTCTAAAATGAGTCTCTGGCTCTCAAATTGTGACTGGAGTAGCGTCTTGAATGAATGTGACATTGAAAAAGCTATTAAGTCTTTCTACGACATTATTTCTCTCTGTTTTGCGTCTCTTGTCCCTGTTAAGAGGACTAATAATAATTCGGACTGGAAACCTTGGATCAATTCCGAGGTTAAACATTTAAAGAATATAAAGAGTAAGGCTCGGAAGACGTTTTGTTCCTCTCGGAGTGATCCGGATTATCACGCATACTCCGACATCCGCAATAAAATTGTCGCTGCTGTTAAAGATTCCTATTTTGCCTACATTAGTAATGTGAAAAGCTTTCTTCGTGATGATCCGAAGCGGTTCTGGAGATTAGTTAATACCAAACGTGGTTCTGACGGTTTCCCATCTTCACTTTTCTATGGCCCTACGAGTAGCAGTGATCCTCGAGTAATTTCCAATCTTTTTGCCATTTTTTTAAAACTGCCTTCTGTGATACAACCTGTGATATTAATTCTAATGATTACTTGACGAAGCTTCCGCAGACGGAACAAGTTCTCGACAAGCGCTCTTTTTAGGTACCCTAAAACCTTATGGAAATGTTCCGTTTATGGTCGGAACTAGTGTATTAGGGAGGTATTGTTTATCGCAAGCAATAATTTTCCCAAAATTATTTTGTTTTAATGCAAAAAATTGAAAAACAATTTTTTGCTAAAGCACTACCTCGTTCCGAACATTAATGGAACATTTCCATGGTTTTACGCCTAAATTACTTACCCACAATCCCCCGCAGGTTCTGACGACTGCTGCTGCTGCTTCTGCTGCTTTTCCGCTGCTTTTGTTTACCTAAAAATATATAAATTTTAAAAATTTTCCAGACAACTTACCTTTCTTTGCACTTCATCGAAACTTCCCACGAGAACTGTCACTTCAGATCTTCTTCCACTTCTCCATGCAAAATTTCCCATTTTGGGATATTTGTCGCCGTGCCTGCGTTCGTTAAGAGAACTTCCATTCTGCTTTTCATCACAAATCCACTGACAATATTTTATAAATTTTATGTGTTATTGTTATGGTCAACATAATCCGCTCATGTTGCTGACATCAATTGCCGCGGTAGTACCACCGCACAGTGTGGTATTTGGTCCTAAAAGTTGGCCAAAAATATTTGGTTCCCCTAATGGCTGCCTAACAATGTTTTATTTCAGTTTTAGCTTGTAAAATGTAAAAAAAAAGACATGTAATATATACAAGCATTTATTCGTCATTTTCGTCGTCATTTTCAAAACTCACATTTAAAATGTCACTTTTAAGCAACAATTTTAGAACATCAGCCGAAAGTGGCTGTTTAGTTTAATTTTTCCTTTTTCTCATGCCTGTCAGGACAGGATCAGAAGTTAAGAGGAGCCTGTTTAAAACATCTGCGTTGCAGGCTACCCGGGAAAACTTCAAGTAAAACTTCATTTACTGAGTATGGAATGTGTCTACGGAAAAAAAATCACCAAAAATACGGGGGTACTTTGGGGTGGCTATTTTGCGCTTATTTATATCATGTAGGATCTACTTTATAATAAGCAATTGCTATTTTGGCTTAGAAATGATGAGAAATATATTAAAATTCCCTTTAATCTTCCAAAATGTGTTTTTTTTAGCAGTTTCTTGGTGCTTCTTCTCAGGTAGGTATAAATGAAGA
Source organism: Neoitamus cyanurus (assembly GCA_947538895.1). Lineage (NCBI taxonomy): Eukaryota > Metazoa > Arthropoda > Insecta > Diptera > Asilidae > Neoitamus > Neoitamus cyanurus. The sequence goes on from OX384541.1 coordinate 41,099,337, forward strand.
AAGACTGTAGTTTAGTTGTTGAAATTAAATGCCAAATAAAGTACATATCTGGTTGTGCACAATACATCATGAAAACCAACACAAAATCGTTCAGTCACCAAATAGCAAGAATTTGCAAATGATGAAATCTGAGCGCATCGAACAATTACACGAACACTCTAGATGAACGATAACTTCCGACTGAGCGCACGGCGCGCTGGATAGCGCTATCGCTTTGTGTATTTTGCTATTGTATGGAACGGTTATACTAGTTTTTGGAAAAAATGGCGTAGAGGGAGTAGAAATAATATAAAAAAAAGTGATTTTGGCCAACTTTTAGGACCAAATACCACACTGTGCACCGGAGCAATTGATGCCACCAACATGAAGCTTGCAAATAATCAAAATTTTCCTTCTACCGTACCCGCTGTAAAATGGTACAGGCAAAAATACAACCCTATGCGGCATTACATCGCCCAGCATAAAGCTCGACAAATGTTAAATCTCTAATACCCGCCATGCCCCCGTAGAATTTATACCTGAAAAGGAAAACGCTGAGATGTTGCATTTAATTGCCCATGTACCAGCGAGCAAACAGCCTAACATTAACCGGCTGCATAAATTGTCCACACGTAAGCCGAGCAACCAAAGTAGCCTTGGCCGTGCGTTCAAAATGCGCAAACAAAACTCCCAAACGAATGGCTCGCTGTGGAATGCCCTTATAAGGTAACAAAATCTGAAATCAAGCGTCCCCAATCTGTTCTATGAGTAACTTATTTTGAATCGACTGTACTACCCAACGGTTTTAAAAATAAAACTATTTAATAGTATGAGTGTGGGCTGAGGCGAACAGCCAATAAGGAAAAGATCGCCTGACAATTCTTACGGGATCATGTACACACACCGACCGAAAAGTAAAGGTTTTGAATGGCTGGTGGAGTGCGTAATCCACTCAGGCAAGGCAGTTTGCATTTGGAATTCATTCGCGTGGGTCGGAAGAGTTTTGAGTCTCGACGACGGCGGGCACAAGTAATGAGGAGTTTCAAGAGGGTAGCCAGGGGTAAAAGAAAAAAAAAACTAAAACGAACAATTAAAAAGATTTTGCGTGAGTGTTTCGGTGGCTAGTTATGGGCGCCCCGCGATCTTAATCAATTTTGGTGAAAATCCAAATTTTTCTTTCCGAGAGTACGTCTGCACGGGTAGTGATTACGGCGACATATTCTTTGCTATCGAGGATGGAAGTTTAACTCGCGTGTCGACCAACAGTTTTCCCCTGAGTTTACTCTCCTGATCGCGATAAATTGCGCGAGTTGCCTCCAACGCTTTTATCGGAGTGTTCGCCAGTTGAGCTGTCTTTCGGAAATTTCCATTCGGATTGAAGATCTCCTCCTACTGTGAGGAAACAGCGTTCCTTCTAGAAAAGGAAGAAAGGGAAAACTTAAAGTGAAAGTGGCCGTAGTGGAGTGCTACCGTAATATCGTGTGACGCAGACGCTAGGAAGTGCTCCAGATGTTATCTGCTGTTCAGCGAAGCGTAGAGTTCGGGCCTAACGGGAATTCAATTCTTTTGCGTGCATTCGGGCGTCGCCGCTTGGAAGTAGCCTTAGACCGACAAAAATAGTAGAAGTGCCTCCCCGTGTATTGATTTGGGAAGCTGGAACAAAAAGGCAGTTTACCCACCCTTCGATTAGCTACAGATAGGAATACAGACAGACCCGATAACCCTCCTTTTTTTTCATTGCTCTGCCGTCGGGGCTTAGAAACACGTCTCCTAGAGCAAAAAGGCTATTTTCCAGTCTATTACGCAAATTAAAATTGGCGGAACTGTGGCATTCCAATGTGAAGAATAGAGTTCGTGGCGCGCTGTTTTTTTCTGTGTGCGACTCTCACACCCCCCCTGGAAACGGATTTTTTTTTTGGGCCAGACCGAGTAACATTGACTCAATTAGCGGTTAGGTGTTGATTTATTAATCTGGTGCTATTATCTCCGCCGAGTTATTTAACTAGCTTCCTTTTAATGTCAAAACGTATATCGACCGAAATTCTCACGAAGAAAGACCTTTTCGCAATATTGCTGGAGACATTTCTTTCGAAGAAAAGAATTCCCTGGTTTCCTTCTGGTTTTGTTTGTGTGTCGCTGAGTTGTCTGGTTTTAAGGAGACATTCTCCCAGCACAAAAGTTTGGTGGCCGTATAGAGTGGGGAAGTGATAACTAAGAAATTCGAACAACGAGGCTGGAAATTGTGAAAACATAAACTAAATATAGGTAATTAGAAACTGTGAACGGAAGAAAAATTAAATTGTTAAAAGGAAATAGAATAAACTAAAAATTTAACTGGTGAAAACAAAAGTACAAACTGACAATATAAAGGAAGCAATAAAATAAATAGAAAAGATAATATAAATTGGAAATAAACTAACGAGATTAAGTATCTAAGAAAGACAATAAAAATAGATAAAATCATGAATAAATAAAATAAAATATAATTAACCAATAAATAAAAGAAATTAAATCATAAATAAATAAGATAAAATGAATAAAATGATAAATGAAAGAAAGAAGTAAATTAAAGACAAAAAAAATAAAATAAATTACCTAAAGAAGAAAAAAAAGATAATACTAAAAACCAAAAAGTGGTAACATACCACAGAAACGGGGTACGAGACATCAAGGGGGACCCGAGGAGGAATTAAACATATGGACCTCCACCCCCCAACGAGGGAGGAACCCCACATCCACTTCATCATCAGTAGCGGCGGCCGCCCACCCAGCAGCAACACATCATCCCTCATCAACAACCTTACCATCATCCAAGCAGCGATAAATAGCTTCGGCTAACTCAGGTTTTTAAGCATGCCTTTGATTGAAATTTGTTTTTTTTTTTTTTGCATTCACCTATCTAAATTTTTGAGAAATCCATTGGAATTAAAAGATTTCGGGTTTCCTTTTTGGTAGTTTGTTTTGAAAAGAAAAAGTAACTTAAAACCATTGAACGAATAGTACTTAGCATTAAGTTTAAAGAATCATAAATGTGTGCGTATGTTATACATTCACCTATGCGAATAATTCTGTAATTTGCAAGAGAGCGATGTGTGAGCAGGACACTTCACCTATGCTCTTTAAATCTTGTTTAATCAAGAAACAATATTTTATTAAGTAAGTTTTTTCTTGCGTCCATTAATTGCGGGGTAATCATTATCCGATAATTACATAACTACCATAATTTTTTTTGATTTTTGCGTATTTTTCGGTAATAGAAAAAAAAAATATATATAGGGATAAGAAAACGAAAGAATTTTTATAAATTGATAAAGATTGATGATTTTTTTGTTTTTTCACAACTAATTCAGCTTACTATAAATGACCTCGTCACTACTAGAGGTAGTAATATCGAGCGAATAGCAATATAAGACTCACTGGTAGTAGCCGATATTCGTATAATAGATGTCATTTTAGTCTATTCTTTTTTCTCTCTCTTTCAAATGAAGTGAAGTGTTCTTGCGAGGGTAAAGACAGACCGATGTTTTCTGACAAAAACCCGTTATGTAAAGATGTTAAATAAGGTTAGTAGGGAATAGATAGTCCTCTATGGTTAAGTCGAAGTTGTAACCTGTTTGTAATGCAAAGATGAAGAAGGAAATTGTACTTAGATTAAAATCATGTCTTCATTAACTTAAAATTTTATTTGTTCCGCAAATCCCCTCAGCCTCCTCTAACGGTTTTCGCGGTTTGAAAATTAAATAGGGACCTCCCAAATTAATTGGGCCAAATGGGAGGTCATTGGGCGGTTGGGGCTAGGCCAGGGGGGTCCATTCCATCGGGATCCCCCTTTCGGAGAGTCATTCGCCGGCAGGAACAGGGGTTCCTCCTGCCGTTATCCTTCTCTCCTATACCTGCTGTTCCGTCTGCGCGAGAATTCGTTGCGGGCAGCTCGCCTCCGAGGCTAAGCGCGGCTTTGGCAACCCCCCCACACTATCGCAATGCTAGCCTGCCAGCTCGCGCTGCCGCACACCTCGGAGCAACAGTTTTAGCCGGGCTGTTGAGAGCTCGCTCCCGTTTAACAAAATGGCGCCCAACGAGTGGCCTTCCCTATCCCCTCCCCTTTGAGCTTAGGGCTCCCAATTCTCAATTACCTATTTCTAAATCCTGTCGAGGCCCTATTGGTCCCTCCTGGGGTTGAAGAGGGCTTGAGATCCTTGATAAATACGAGGAACTGGCAGGGTGCTAGTTACCCGTCTCAGGATCTCAAGACCGCTTCATCCTCAGGAGAGATCGGTAGTGGGGAATCCTGGCCAGTGTGCACTGCTGGGCCTGTGTGGCAGGAACTGCCGAAGTGTCCTCCTGGAATTACAGGAGTTGGCTATTTTGGTGAGGCAGCTCCTGTCCGGAGGAACACTTCGGACATTTCCAGTCATGCAGTCCCTGCAGTTGTGCCTGGTCGGGATCCCTTCCTCAAATTTCCTTTCCTGTAGGAGGAATGCTCGGTGGCCAGTGTTTGGCTCTCCGAACGTTCGCGAAACTTGTCGAATTTTTATCATCTTAGGAGCGAGGCTGAAAGAGAAGAGGGGGATGGCGGGAGCATTAGTTTTTTTTGAGTATTTTGAAATATAACGAACAACCAGTTTGGTTTTTCGTTTTGGCTTTATTGCGGTTACCTTTCAATTCACCGAACAGGAATATTTGGTACATTATTCTCTATTTTTTTTTTGTTGAAAGAGTCGTCTTGTATAAAATTAGAAACGACTGCATGCGATTATATTAATAGGTCAAAGAAATAACATCTTTTGGTAAGGAAGATCAAGTGTAAAAATTATTGTAAAAGGTCACCAAACTTCACGGTCTTACGGACAAATTGCCAATTATTACATCGAACAGCTTCTCCAGTTAATTAACTAGGTCTCTGATTGACCTACGTAATTTTTTTTTGTTATTGGCTATTTTCCTCTCGTTGTTCAAATAGAAAAATAAATAAATTTCTTCTATCTATCTTGTAGCAAGAGATTTATTTTGCTAAGTTATTAATAATAATATCATTTTTACTATATTGCGGTATAAGTAATTGCAGCGTCCGGTGGAATTAACAATTGATTAAGGATCTTTCTGCTTTCTGCACCAACCTTTTTTTTTATCATTAGGCATAGTCGTTAATAGTATCAACGCGTTACGATACCTCGATTGGATAGCGGCTTTCTCTTTTGCCGGACTCTCTTTGTTCTTCCACCAATTTAATCCCACTGAACATGGCAGTTTCGCGATCGCCCGCTGAGTTCGTTAAAACTCCGGCCCAGATCGAAAAATGCTCGATTTGTCGCGTTGAAGATTGGTCCTCAACCACAGATCCGATAGTCACGGTCTGTTACCATGTGTTCCATCGGAGGTGCCTGCGAGAATGGCTGCAAACGGACAGCAGCTGTCCGAACTGTCGGCGCGTAGTGAACATGGCTGACTGTATATCTTATACAGGAGCAATCCCGAAAAAGTATAATACGCGATCGAGTAGTAAGAATAATACAGCTGTTTCTTTGGCGCTGCCCAATCCTCGCAGCCACTTCCACAGCGAGCTCAACCAATCGCCGACGATTCTTCGCCGCGTTCGGAAGCTGCTAATCGGAGCAGTAGTCGCGAACCAAGTACGGTCGATCATGACTCGCCGCGAGTCGATTCTGCCGCGAAGGAAGCGTTGATGGCTGGATTAAAATTTCAAATGTCGGAATTAATTCGTACGGAAGTGGCTCGAGCGTTCGAGACCAATACGCGCGGAAATATACCACCTGAACGTCAGCAAAGACCACATTCAAGACCGATGCCTTCTGCCTTTTTGCCTCCGTCACAAACAGAGCGTTTCAGTCTGCCTCCGACTTTCATGTCGCAACCGCAGCTACCTGATCGCCCGATGCCAAGATACCAAGTATCGCAACATCAGCGTTTACCGGCTTCTAGTCGTTCTAGTAGTCCAATCCGACACTGGAAAATCCAGTATGACGGAGATAATGCCAAGCTTCACTTGGAAGAATTTATCTTCAGGACTGAGACTCTCACCTATGGAACCCTTCGGGGAAATTTCGATCTTTTGATCGACAACTTCCATTTGTTGCTTAGTGGCGCAGCCACAAATTGGTACTGGACGATCAGGAGAGCATATTTAACACCGCCTACTTGGAACGAGCTGAAAGGAGCTTTAAGAGCGGACTGGGGAGAACATCCGAATGACATAGAGATAAAACGACAGATGCTGAACCGACGGCAGCGGCCCGATGAGCGTTTCGCATCGTACCATCTAGCGCTAGTCAACCTGAGAAATCGGTTGGCTATTCCTATTTCCGAAGCAGAGTTTGTGGGAATGCTGAGAGCAAATCTGCTCCCGTCAATTCGAGAACGAATTTGCTTCCGGCATACTCACTCAGTGGCTCAGCTGAGGGAATTAGTCAAAGAGATTGAGGAAATGCGCAGAGAAACCAGAAACGCGCGGCTGCCGTTCGTTCACCGTCCAGCTCGTATCGAGGAGACTTACGTCTTCGACGACATGGCCGAGACCCTGCAGGAAGTATACCCTGAGCCTGTGGACGCTGTAGTGCGTAGTCAGCCCACAACCATTAAATGTTGGAATTGCGACGAACCCGGGCATTATTATCAAGATTGTCCGAAAGAACCTACTGGGTTCTTTTGTTATGGCTGCGGCCGGAAGGGAGTGGTTAAGCCCCGTTGCCCTATATGTTCCGAAAAAAACCGACGTCGGGTCGGGAGCAACTACACCAGCCCCCGACCTCTTCGGACGCCAGCAATTACGGCGGGCGAGCCAACGAGCACTCCTCCCCGCCCCCAGACATAGCTGGTGACGATCCGACAAATTCATCTTTTACCTCTTCTAATTCTAATACCCTGACGGGAATTCAGCCTCTGAATTCGGTACCCCATGAATCTCCCTCTCTAGCGGTTACGATTTTGCAGCGTAAGGCTGGCTCGCGAATTGAAAAACGGTCTGAACCATTTCTCTTCCCGATCAAGCCTTATCACATTCGGTTGCAGGAGTACCGAGCCGCTCGGAAGAGAATTTTCATGGAGGACACTGAACACCCGCTGGACAGGATATGTGAGATAGTAAAGTTATCCAAGCCCAAAAGATCTACATTACGTATAAGAGCATTTTGGAGGCTTGTTTTATCTAACCGCCGGAAATTGGCTACCGCTTTCGTGTCTGTCCCAAAGACGTTAGATCGTACGCCGAAGTTAGTATCTTGGGTACTACAATTGTTGGCTGGACAACAGTAGGGCTAGTATCAGTATTTTGGGTAGACAGCCGGAAAGCTTACTGGAAAACACGAAAATTAAGTGGAGTCGGTACCGATCTGTGATCGAGGTGGCCAACGGAGCCCGACCCGAAGTTCAGGGCCATGCTGACGTAGATATTTCATTTCGAGGCGAAACTAAAACCATTCGCCTCTATATAGTTCCAAGTCTAACCCAAAATCTTTACCTTGGTATCGATTTTTGGAAAGCTTTTAACTTGGCTCCAGACGTCCTGGGTCCGGTGTCTGCCTTGGACACCCCGATCGCGGTGACCACCAATACTGCCGCTCACATATTACCATCTCATCTCCAGAAGCGTCTAGAGGAAACAAAAGCGAAATTCCCCTTGTATACGTCTTTGGGCTTGGGAAAAACTCATCTTTTGGAACATTCGATCGATGTTGGAGATTCCAAACCAATTAAACAACGATTCTATCCGGTCTCACCGGCTGTTCAAAAATTAATGGACGCAGAACTAGACCGAATGCTCTCGCTTGGGGTGATAGAGGCGAGCCAAAGTCCGTGGAGCTCTCCAGTCGTATTAGTCAGAAAGCCGGGTAAAGTCAGACTGTGTTTCGATGCCCGGAAGGTCAATGCGGTAACTAAAAAGGATGCTTATCCTTTACCGCATATTGATGGCATTTTGAGTCGCCTTCCACCTGCGAAACACATCACCAGTCTGGACCTGAAGGATGCTTTCTGGCAAATCCCCTTAGAAAAGAGCTCCCGGGAGAAAACGGCTTTTACGGTCCCCGGTCATCCCCTCTATCACTACACAGTGATGCCATTCGGTCTCTGCAACGCCCCGCAGACGAAGTGTCGACTGATGGACAAAGCCATTCCTTACGATCTTAGAGAGAATGTGCTCGTGTATCTCGACGATCTTTTAATCCTGTCTCAGGATTTCGATACACACTTCTCTCACGAGTGGCTGAATGTCTGCAGAAGGCGGGGCTCACAATTAACGTCGAGAAAAGCAAATTTTGCTTGAAAGAGACGAAATACTTGGGCTTTATCATCGGCGAAACAGGCATGCGCATGGACCCTGAGAAAATTTCTGCAATCGTGGATTACCCCGCCCCCAAAAGTGTATGACAAGTACGTCGTTTTATGGGCATGGCTGGCTAGTATCGACGATTTATTTCCAACTTCGCAGATCTCTCAGGTCCAATCACCGATACTCTGAAAAAATCGAGTAAATTCTGTTGGTCCGGCGAAGCGCAAATAGCCTTTGATAAATTAAAACAACAGCTGACTACAGCCCCTGTATTAGTGAGCCCCGACTTCTCCAGACCATTCATCATTCAGTGCGATGCAAGTTGCCACGGAGTTGGTGGAGTTCTTTCTCAAGCTGATGATGAAGGAAATGAACGCCCTCTGGCTTTTGTCTCTCAGAAGCTAAATTCGGCTCAGCGGACCTATTCGGTGACCGAATTGGAGTGTTTAGCTGCAATAGTTAGCGTAGAAAAATTCCGACCATATGTGGTCTTTAATTAATGCCTTTTAAAATCATCACGGATCATGCCAGTCTGAAATGGTTGATGTCTCAGAAGGAATTGAGTGGTAGACTAGCGAGGTGGAGTCTGAAGCTTCAACGCTTCGACTTCACTATTGAGCATCGAAAGGGTAGCCTGAACGTTGTGCCAGACGCCTTGTCCAGAGCCGAAGCCGACGCGCTGTCGGTTCCGGAAGAAGTAGTGCCTGAGGTCGATCTCAGCTCTCCACACTTCACTTCGGTGGAGTATGTAGAGCTGGGTCGATAACTGGAAAATCACCAGGCAAAATTTCCGGATCTGACAGTGCGAGACGGTTTCATCTACGTCAGGACAAAGCCGCGTTCAGGTGACCCTGCTCAAGAGGACGAAGCGTGGAAGCTTTGGATTCCACCCGCCCTCACTAGCGATTTAATTAAAAATGCTCATGATCCGCCACTGGCATCCCATGGAGGAGTTGGAAAAACTCTCGAAAAAATCAGCTGATGTTCGCAACTGTTTCCAAAATGCCTTTATTTTGGTTTGAGTTAAGGTGCTTGGTACCTTTACTCTAATGGCGTGATCGTGGTGCAATGTACCACTTCACAACAATTCCCAAAATGAGGTGAGGTTGAGAAGTAACGACGTATAATAGCTGCTGGCGAAAGTTTAGCTCTTCACTGAGCTACGAGTCTGAAAAGGTAATTAGTTAATTCAAACACACAGTGACAATACTAACGACAACTGATCATTTTATTTCCAAGCGGCTTTTTAAATATACATCACAATGATGACTTAGTTAAATTATATTGCTTGTTAATTGATTGCATTCGTGCGCAACGAATTATTGATTGCATCGGCGTCAAGTGCTAGCTATGCCGAAATTGCATGAGCCGTTGACCTGCAACTGGGCGAGCGTTTGGCTCATGCGGCTCATATCATATTACGAGTTCAAGAATTTGTTGCGTATGAATGCTGACAATGATTTACAAATTGAGAAATTTATTGTTCTACATTCTGACTGATCTTAACTTCTAAGCTTAAATTATTTTAGAATAAACATTCTCCCCCGCGTTGAATGGCAATTCAACAAATCCTAGACGTCGAATCGGATGTTAAAGGCTGGTTCTGCATTGGGTTCTGGATTGTTCTGTTGCCGTGGTGCTGGGGCTGGTTTCCATACCCTTTGTACTGGGCAAATCTTGGTTTGATATTTCCATAGCAGAGTGACTCCTATTACAACTATTAGTGCGAGGCTTACGTATCCTATTGAAAATTGGTGTATCTCATGTGCAGGTAACTGCACTGACGTACTCGTGTGCATCCTTAGCTGTTGGACCTCCTGCTTTAGAGTTTCTATTTCCGCTACATACGACTGGTATTCAACGGTGTGATTAAGGGTAAAATCCGACCTATTTGCGATGTTCATGTCTGTGAGGTTGCTTAGTGGGATGTAGGATGCTCTCATAATAGATGGATAGATGTTGTGTCCTTGTATGGTTACCAAGGGTTGTCGAATTATGCAACGATCGCGAATTTTTAGGATTCCTGTTCCCTGTATTACTTGCTGAGAAATTTTGTCACCGCATACTACATTTATCGTCGTCTCATTGCTTAGTACGTATATCCACTCATTTGCAGTGTATAGTTGAATCCAATGAGGTCCATCTTCAACTCTGATAATCTGGCAAGTGGATGAGGGAGGTGCATGATTCATATAATTGATCTCGCATTCGCTGACTGAAGATCCCTTTCTATATATAGGGTGGTTTTGGTTGCAAAGGTGTTTGCCTTCTTCGATGATGATGCATGCTTGAAGTTCTTGCTCTGTTACCGGATAGTATTGGTCTCGATGTAAGTTGATCATCAGGAAGGGAGATGATGGTTTAATTGCCACATAGCTATCATTGAGCCTCACTGGCACAGGAGTGACTTTGAATAGCTCGAATTCTTCTGTTGATAGTAAAGGTATTATCAATTTGAAGATTGCGTATCTGTTTGTAATTCTTCCTTGAACTCTCATTAATGAGTAATATTTAATTGGCTCGTTTCGTTGTAGCGGCAACTGCAAAGATGATGGAAGATGTGTCTTAATTTTCACAAGTTCTTCCTTTAGTTGTTGCGGAGCAACAAGTAGTGGGCTAATTCTTCCGTGATGAATGTCAGCAATCACGTCTAAAATTGAGGTCTGAATTCGAAGAAAGTTGGTTGCTGTGAGAATTACTGACAGGGTAGCCGTGATAAATGTTTGCGCCAGTTTTTCTTGGTAGAGTTCTGCCATTATACCATTTATTTGTCTGGTTACTTGGTCAATGTTGGCCTGTAGCTGATGAAACTGGTGACTAATTGCCTCTTCTTCTCTTTGCATGATGTTTAAGGTGGCGTCTAAAACCGATGTTTGGTTTTTCATCAGCTCTAGTGCGTGATTCTCATTTCCCTTGATCTCGGCTATTGTTTGAGTCATTTTTAATACGCTTTTATTAGCTTCACTTGTAACTATGTATGTAAGAAAATCTTGGAATCTTATTTCAGCATATTCTGAATCTAGAACCCCGAATAATGCGTTTGCGACATTTCCGACGAAGTTTAAGGCTCCTCTCTTCCTCCGCTTTTGATTATTACTTGATGACAGTAATATGTTGTTCGTGGTTAATTCAGATAGCAGATGTGCTAAATGGCTGACAATTCCTCTGCAGGCCTGATTATCTTCGATTTTTCTACACAACATTTTGAGAGACGTAGTATAATTTTGTAGAAATTCGTACTCTTTCCAATAAGGTGCCAAATCATAATAAACTACTAGGTCCCATTCGTTTGAAATGATGTTGGCTGCTCCTAGATTCTCAAAGTAGATTCCTGGTTGATGACTGAATGGTGTTATTTCTATTTCTGCGGCCTTTGCTACTGGCATAACTAAACAGGTAAGTAATAGCGATACCACAGCGGCGCCTAGTGATATTCGTTGTACCTTTCTAGGGCTGTGCTCACGGCTGTTGCCTTCAATGCTTTCTGTGGCATTTCTGTCAGTAGTTATCGAGTTGACAGATTTTTCGAGTGATTCTTCCCTTGGACGCTTATATTCATTGTCTGAACGTTCCAGATTCACAGGAAGTGGTGCTAGCTTATGAATTGGTCGACGACTAATTCCATTTGCTGTTCTTACATCAACCACACGGACCAAATCATCTTCTCCTTTAATGACGTTGATTATTCGACCAAGCATCCATTTCAACGGTGGTAAGTTGTCCTCCTTTATTAATACCATAGTGCCTGGCATAACATTTTCCTGTCGTTGCTTCCACTTGTACCGATGTTGTAACTGATTTAGGTAGTCTGTGCTCCAACGTTTCCAGAACTCATTTTTAACATGAGAGACGAGTCTCCAGCGAGTGATGAGACTGCCTCTTGCGGGCTCGGCATTGGGATCAATTGTACTCGTTAACGGCTCTCCGATTAGAAAATGTCCCGGAGTTAACGCCGTTAAGTCGTTTGGGTCTGAGGACATCGGACTGATGGGCCGAGAATTGAGTATGGCTTCTATTTCCACAACTGCTGTTTCGAGTTCTTCATAGGTTAGTGACGCTGATCCTAAGGAGCGCTGTAGTAGATGCTTGGCTGCCTTGACTGCAGCTTCCCACAGTCCCCCAAAATGCGGTGCTCGTGGCGGTATGAAGCGAAAGTCAATGCCCCTTGAGCTGCATGTTTCTGTGATTTTAATTTGGGCTTCTTCTGATGCTAGCATCTCCTTTAGCTCATTTATCATATTTTTTGCACCGACGAAGTTTGTTGCATTATCGCAATAAATCGTCTTGCAATGTCCCCGCCGCGCTGTGAAGCGTCTTAGAGCTCCGAGAAATCCCTGAGTAGACAAATCGCTCACTATTTCCAAATGGGTGGCCTTTGTTGGAAAACAGCAGAATACCGCAATATATGATTTCTGGGACTTCTTCCCGCGGATCTTGAAATGAGTCCAGATGGGCCCACAGAAATCAACTCCAGCATTTACAAATGGCCTTGCAGGCTGAACTCTATCGGCTGGTAAATTACCCATCATCTGTGTCAGCAGTCTTGGGCGTGCTCTTGTACATTGAACACAATGCTGCACTACCGATCGAGCTAAAGTTTTTCCTTTTATAGGCCATACTGTCTGGCGTGCTATTGCTAATAGAGTTTGTGGGCCGACATGTTTGTTTTCCTTATGAAGATCACTTAACAAGCATTTAGTTAAAGGATGCGAGTATGGCAGTAGTGTCGGGTGTTTGGCTTCATATGATAAACTAGCTGCTTCAAGTCGGCCGCCAACTCTAATCACCTTATCGCTGTCGATGAATGGTGCCAAGCTACTGAGGCTGCTGTCCTTGGACACTTCTCCATTTCGTTGCAAGTATGCTAAGTCGTCCTTGAAGCCTTCTTGTTGCATCAGCCTGACGATGACTACTTGAGCTTCCTTTAGTTCATGTGTATTTACAACGAGAGTGTCTGGAATGCGTGAGCTCTGTTTTCTGGACCCTTTAATGAATCGTAGTGCATAGGCTATAATGCGCTGCACTTTGCGGAATGAATTTTTATGATCTATGCCTTCCAACAACGTTTTTGCTTCTGCATTGACTGAAACTCCGGCTACGGCTTTTCGCCTTCTTTCTGTATCATTCTCAATGCTCTTCTTTGCATATGCTGGTGGCCATAAATCTTCTGAACCATGCAAAAAGGTGGGTCCATAAAGCCACAGATTGCATTTGCCTAGCTTTTCGGGCATTAATCCTCTTGACAATACGTCTGCTGGGTTCTCCTTGGATCGCACATGTCTCCATTGTTCAGGGATAGACAGTTGTTGAATTGAAGAAATACGATTTGCCACGAACGTTTGATATGACGACGATGATGCATTTATCCATGACAGAACTATTTCAGAATCTGTCCACAGATATGTTGGAGAATTCTTGATGTTAAGATCCTTCTTGAGGCGATGTGCAAGCTCTGCTGCTAGTTTCGCCGCGCATAATTCTAATCGAGGCAGAGTGGTTTGCTTAATAGGTGCTACTCTGGATTTCGCACAGAGTAAGCGTACTGCTATAATATGATCATTGTCTATTGATCTTACATAAGCTGCAGCTCCGTATGCCTTTTCTGAGGCATCTGCGAAAACATGGATTTGAGTAAGCCTTGGGATCTTGTGAGCGAACACATGCCTTGGTATTTTAACATTATTTAGTTCCTTTAGACCTTCACGGAAATTCAACCAGAAGGACTGTAGTTCCTGAGGCAGAGCAGCATCCCAGTCACATTTTAACAGCCACAATTTCTGCAGGAAGATTTTTGCTGTAACCACAACCGGTCCTATGATGCCAAGCGGATCAAAGAGTTGCGCTATTTCCGAGTAAGCTGTGCGCTTTGTGACTCGATGATTGAAAATTCCTGCTGCCTTTATGCATAGATCGTCATTCTTAGGCCGCCATATTAATCCCATTGTTTTAATGTGCTCGTCTGATTTGCTACCGACATCCAGTTGTAGCTCTTGGTCCTCCCTTGAGATGTTTTTCAACAAGCTGGGGTGGTTAGCGCACCACTTCCTTAGCTTAAATCCGGCAGACTGTAGCAGAGATTGCAGCTGAGCTTGTTTTTCTATTGCTACAGTGAGCTTGTCTGCCCCAGTGAGGACATCGTCTACATAAAAGTCTTGTTTAAGTACTTCTGTCCCCAGAGGGTATTGATCAGCCTGCTGTTAGGCTAGCATTTTCAGACATCTGACTGCTAGGTATGGAGCACTTGTAGTTCCATACGTTACCGTGCATAGCTCATAGCAACGTAATCGATCGCTAGGACTGTTTCGCCACCAGATAAGCTGATATTTTCTGTCATCTGGATGCACTTCTATCTGCCGGTACATCTTTTCGATATCCGCAGTAAAGACGAATCTGGGCATGCGGAAACGTAATAGAATTGCAAACACATCATCCTGTATAGTAGGTCCAGTATACAGTAAATCATTTAAGGATATATTGCTGGAAGTTTTGGCTGATGCATCAAAGACTACGCGTAATTTTGTAGTTGTACTTTCAGGCTTGATGACGCAATGATGTGGTAGGAAACTATAGGGTGCCTGGACTTTATTAAAATTGATTTCTCTCATGTGTCCCAATTTAATATATTCTTCCATGAAGCTGATATATTGATTTCTTAAATCTTCTCGTACGCTGAGTTTCCTTTCGATAGCCAGTCCAGTCGATGATATGCGATGTTCTTCGAATCTCCTAATTTGTTAGGGTCATCCTTGAATGGAAGTCTTACTACAAAACGCCCAGTATCTGTTCTTCGTGTGGTCTGCACAAAGTGCTGTTCACATCGTCTCTCAGCAGCTGTGAACGCTCTTGATGCTGTTTCTGCGTCATCTAATGCCCAAAATTTTTCAATTTGTAGCTTGAAATCTTCCTCCTCAGAGCATATTCCACAACTTGCTTGTGATTCTTGTGCATGGTGCACTGTTCCTGCTGCTGTCCATCCAAAGACAGTATTTTGTAAAATTGGTAATGAATCTCCCAATTTGATTTGGCCTACAGACAGAGTTGAGTAGTATAAGCCTGCTCCAATCAACAGGTCAATGTTGTCTGGCTGATTGAACCTTGGATCTGCTAATTGTATATTAGCCGGTATTTCCCATGTTGAAATGTCTATTTCCTGTGAAGGCTGTGGTGAAATGATGCGAGGCAGCACATGAGCCTCCAGTCTAGTGCTGAATCCATTGATTCGTGACTCTAGCAGAATGTTTACTCGCTTCTGAGCCTTTTGTTTACCAGAGCCGATGCCTTCTATGTTCAGGATTTCAGGAGTTCCCGTTAATCCGAGTTTCTTGACGAGCCTTTCGCTTATGAAATTTAACTGTGAGCCACAATCTAGAATAGCTCTGCATTCAATACTAGTCCCATGTTTGTTGGTCACTTTTACGCTGACTGTACTCAATAAGACGTAATTTCTAGTTGCTGAGGCCTTTGTGGTAAGTGAAATACCTTGATCAGTGTCCGTTGTCGATTGCGGAGGTTGTGCTTGTGTTGTTTTTGGGTCTAGGGGTTGTGTTTGGCTGCGAGATGTAGTTTCTATGTGCAATAATGTATTATGCCTTTTTCCGCATTTAGAGCAACCTCTGGATGTGCAATTGCTCAGATTGTGTCCCATTTTCAAGCAGTTGAAACAAGCCTTAGTGTTCTTGATTAATGATACTCGTTTACTTGGGGACAGCTGTAGTAGTTTTTTGCAAGCGAACAGTGGATGATTGCCATTGCATGATGGACATCCTGAATTGACTGTACTCGCTAAGGCCCTTTGCGTGGGCAGTCTTTTGTTATCGACCTTGTTCCCGAGTGCTTCTAATGATTGGAAACGATTCTCTAAGAATTCCAGACATTCCTGGAGGGATTGTAGTGATCGAGGTTGACTAAGAGATTGTTCCCATAGGGTGTGTGTAGTCCTATCCAATTTCCTTATCAAAATGTGAAGAATAATTGGATCCCAATTCGTGATATCGATCCCAAGATTGCTTAGTGCCAGTAGACATTCTTGAGTAGTGTCGTGAAGTATCTTTATAGCTGATGCGCTTTCTGTTGTCACTGCTGGCTGTGCTAATAATTTACTTAGAAGTGCAGTGACTAGTAATCGCTTATTTTCATAGCGATCACAGATCAATTTCCATGCCGTAGCGTAATTGGCGTCTGACACGGTTAGATGTCTGATTAATTTTTCGGCTTCGCCTGATAGACTGCCTTTCAGATACCATAATTTCTGACCGGCGGATATTGATTGGTTATGTACTAATTCGGTATACAGGTCGTAAAATTGCCTCCACTTGAGGTAATCGCCATCAAATTTAGGTAACTCGATTTTCGGGAGCTTGATGGCGGACCTAACACCTTCTGTGGGAATGCTAACTGTAGTAGCTGATGATTGACGCTGACACTGACTCAAGCCTTCATGGAGGAGTAATAATATGTCCCGTGTTTGATCTTCAAGCTGTAAGTAGTCTTCCATATGTTCGAGAAGATAAGCTTCGCCAGCTTGATCTACTAATTTTCTGTGCAGATCTTGAATTTGTTCCCACTGAGCATTTATCGCTTTTATCATCAATTCATATGAATTGACTGACTGCAATGTTGTACTCAGGGAATGCTTTGTGAGTAGCCTTCGCAAACCTTGCATTAGATATGCTTTGTGACGGATATTGCCGTCTTGTTGATGCTCTGATCCTCTTGCACTGGTGGACGCATCGTTATTGCCGGAGTTTCGAGATTCCTGAATCTGATCCTGCTGCGGCTGCTTTTGATTGGGCTGATTGCCCTCTATAACTCCGACATTCTTCATTCGCTGCAGAATGTCTTCTCGGACCTCGTAATACCCGGCTCGGATACCCTCATAGTACCCTTTTACAAAGTAATCGTGGTCCAGTTGTTGTCCATAACTGATCCGGATTTTGTTATCTGTGGCCTCAAAGTCATCCCATAGTTGTTCCAAAGATTTAAGGCGTGCTGCAAGATATTGCTCTGTCTTGCGTGTTACACTATCCTTCTTGTAGTTGATCGCCAATCGCTGGATCTCCTGTCCGGTGATCTCTTGTTGGGCAGCAAGTTCGTTGAGACTCATTTTGGGAGTACGTGAAAAGTAATCACGTCGGGGTCACCAATGTTTCCAAAATGCCTTTATTTTGGTTTGAGTTAAGGTGCTTGGTACCTTTACTCTAATGGCGTGATCGTGGTGCAATGTACCACTTCACAACAATTCCCAAAATGAGGTGAGGTTGAGAAGTAACGACGTATAATAGCTGCTGGCGAAAGTTTAGCTCTTCACTGAGCTACGAGTCTGAAAAGGTAATTAGTTAATTCAAACACACAGTGACAATACTAACGACAACTGATCATTTTATTTCCAAGCGGCTTTTTAAATATACATCACAATGATGACTTAGTTAAATTATATTGCTTGTTAATTGATTGCATTCGTGCGCAACGAATTATTGATTGCATCGGCGTCAAGTGCTAGCTATGCCGAAATTGCATGAGCCGTTGACCTGCAACTGGGCGAGCGTTTGGCTCATGCGGCTCATATCATATTACGAGTTCAAGAATTTGTTGCGTATGAATGCTGACAATGATTTACAAATTGAGAAATTTATTGTTCTACATTCTGACTGATCTTAACTTCTAAGCTTAAATTATTTTAGAATAAACAGCAACTATGTTCTCTCCTGCGATATCTGCAAAGAGACAAAAGCTCAAAACACTCCACTTCGTCCACCTATAGTAACCCCACCTACCGCTGAAAGACCTTGGCAGCGCATTTATTTAGACTTGTTGTGTCCTTACTCACGTACAAAAAATGGGAATGTCTGTATTTTTATAGCCCTGGACCATCTTTCTAAATTCCCCTTGTTCAATCCCATGCGTAAGGCATCCACTTCCAACATTTGTGCATTTGTCGAGAAGGAAATCTTTCACATGTTCGGAGTTCCCGAAACTATTGTGACCGACAATGGCACCCAATTGCGCTCGGCTCAGTTCGCCAAATTACTGGAAAAGTATGGAGTACAGCACATGCGCACGGCACTTTACTCTCCCCAGGCTAATGCCTCTGATAGAGTAAATCGATCAATCCTAGCAGGAATTCGTGCGAATATTCAGAACGAGCATCAAAGGTGGGATGGACATCTCAGTAGTATTGCCGGTTCTCTTCGGAGTTCAATACATCAGGCAACTGGTTATCCCCCTTTCAAAATGCGGTTCGGTCTGAATATGATCACCCATGCTTCCAGCTACGAACTGTTACGCCGTTTGCAGAGTCTAAATGCCGGATAAACTTCAATTTATTCGAGCCAACGCACAAGAAAATTTGAAAAAGTCGTTTGAACAAGGTGCGAAGTCCTATAATTTACGGGCTAAACCGACAGATTTCCAACTGGGCTAGGAAGTCTACCGACGAAATTTTCAATTGAGCAACGCTGCTCAGCAGATAAGCGCCAAGCCAGAGAAGAAATTCCTAAAATGCCGGATTAGAACTAAAAAGGGGAATTCACAGTATGAGCTGGAAGACCTGAAAGGGAAACTCATCGGAACCTTCCACGCTAAAGACATCAAGCGTTGACACCTGGATCTTAAAGGACACAGATAGGGTTATTTATCTCTTTTCTCTTCGCTGACACACACCTATATAAATGGTTTTTATTGCTGGTTGGATGCCTTAGATGTTGAGATATTGTTCTGACGTTCTATCGTTCAGAAATATCTTACCAATTTAATCGGTAGCCCTAATAAGGCATCCGCCCAGCTTAACTGGTATCGGGAATGTCACAGAGCCGCCTCTACTTTGTATTGCGGTGGACATATCCCTGCTCAGCCCTTACCTATCCTAGTTAGCAGCCCCATTACCTTAATCCTATCCAATCCCCTTGCTTAGAGCTTTGAGCTCAATTTCAACCCTTCTTCTTTCATTCGTCCAAGAGGCCGCGCAGGTGACCCTCGGGGGAGTGGCGAGTTCGAGACCTCTGCGAAATACGTGGGGTTGGCGATGGCGCTAGCTACCCGTCCGGAGGCCTCGGACTCACCTCACCCTCGGGTCGAACCGGCGTTGGAGAGACCTTTCCACGGACCCCACGGGGTGTGTGCGTCGGAGAGCTTTCCCTGGAATAGCAGGAGTTGGATGATGTAAGCTAGCTACCTGACCGGGAAAATAGATATTTTTGGGGTTGACCTGTTAAGCTTTTGTTTGTCTCCCATGCACAGATTCCGTGGGCGAAGTTGCGAACGGTCCTTTTCCTCGAGGACTCTCTTCCTATACGGTCAGCGGACCTTCAGTCCGGTTATTCCGCTTTTCAGATTTTTTTCCCCAATTTTTATTAACCCCTTGACATGGTGGCTTAGCCCCATTATTTATTATAAATACTTCTATACCACCAATTTTTTTCTCTTGCGTCTTTGTCACTCCTGATGACCAAATTTTCTGGTCGGATGTTTAACGATTTTTGTTAAAAATCAAATCGGTCGCCCTAATAAGGCATCCGCCCAGCTTAACTGGTATCGGGAGTGTCGTAGAGCCGCCTCTACTTTGTATTGCGGTGGACACATCCCTGCTAAATCCCTTCCCCTTCCTAGTTAGCTTTCCCCTATACCTTAATCCTATCCTATCCCTTTCTTTAGAGCCTTGAGCTCAATTTTATTTTTTTCCATTATCTTCCACTCTGGTCCAAGAGGCCGCGCTGGTGACCCTCGGGGGAGTGGCGAGTTCTAGACCTCTGTGAAATACGTGGGGTTGGCGATGGCGCTGGCTACCCGTCCGGAGGCCTCGGGCTCACCTCACCCTCGGGTCGAACCGGCGGCGTCGGAGAGACCTTTCCACGGACCCCACGGGGTCTGTGCGTCGGAGAGCTTTCCCTGGAATAGCAGGAGTTGGATGTGTTAGCTGGCTACCTGACCGGGAAAATAGATATTTTGGGGTTGACCTGTTAAGTTTTTGTTTGTCTCCCATGCACAGATTCCGTGGGCAAAGTTGCGAACGGTCCTTTTCCTCGAGGACTCTCTTCCTATACGGTCACCGGACCTTCAGTCCGGTTATTCCGCTTTTCAGATTTTTTTCCCCAATTTTTATTAACCCCTTGACATGGTGGCTTAGCCCCATTATTTATTATAAATACATACTTCTATACCACCAATTTTTTTCTCTTGCGTCTTTGTCACTCCTGATGACCAAATTTTCTGGTCGGATGTTTAACGATTTTTGTTAAAAATCAAATCGGTCGCCCTAATAAGGCATCCGCCCAGCTTAACTGGCATCGGGCCTGTCGTAGAGCCGCCTCTACTTTGTATTGCGGTGGACACATCCCTGTTAAATCCCTACCCTATCCTAGATAGAGTTCCCCATTACCTTAACCCTGTCCTATCCCTTTTGCTTTTGTGCATTTTTTCCACCATTTTATCCCCACCTCACCTTTAGCCTGAGAGGCCCTGGCTTCGACCCTCGAGACCTCTTGAGAATTACGGTTCGGTTGGACTTTGGGCCAACCACCGTCTCGAGGTCTCGGGACTGCCCTGTCTCTGAGGCAAGGAGTCAGGGAGGGTCTCCGCTGGTCTGCGCTGCGGGAATCCGTGCGTCGGAGACAACAGGAGAACTCCCTGGAAATACAGGGATTGGCTATTTGGTGGGCCAACCCCTGTCCGGGAGACCTCTCCTGTTGTTCTTCGTCGCTGGATTTGAGTGGAGTAGGTTGGCGGAGTACCCTTTCCTCAAAAGCTTTATTTTATTCACCCCTATACGGTCACCGGACCTTCAGTCCGGCTATTCCGCTTCTTAGAAAACTTTTCGCCTCGAATTTCATTAAACGCCCCCAATATGCTGGCTCAGCCACATCAGATACCTCTTATCTTATTATATCTTGGCACCTCAATACATCCCTCTTATCCAAGTACATCTAGTATAACTAGATATCATTTGCTTTAATACATTTTTTTTTGAATTCTAAGATATCGTTGCATATTGTTATACCCCTTTTATCTGAACATACCTCCTGTATTAGAATACCTCTGTTATCAATTAATATATCTCGTTAGCGCAATACATTTTTCTTCGGCTCGTTTGGGAGAAGTAGCTCCATTTGGCTATATTAGAGGCGGCATTGTATCTTAATCCATCTTTTGGCCTCCTAATATATCTTTAGTATCTATGCATCTCTTTATATATCTTGTATCGTATGATACCCCTAATTTAAACTATCCTCCTCAGTGGATTGTCGCTATATAGTGACCTGCCTTTTGATTCGTAATTTCTTACTATTGAGACTTCACCTTTTCATACAAAAGATGCTCGTCTTACTGGAATTTGTTTTTTAAACAACAACTTTTAAATAATACCTCCTTTACATCTTAAGGTATCCGTGGCCTTCTAATCCATCTTCCTTTTTCGCGTTTTATGAAATATATTCCATTCGGCTATATTAAAACCGTGATCCGGTACCTCGACACCTTTCCTGAATCTATACGTATCCTTGGTATACTAATACATCCTTTATCTAAAGCATCTCTTGTGGCATAAGATGCCTCTTCTTCCCAGGCATCTTCCCCTTTTTTTTTTAGCTCGTTTTCTTGAGGATTGTTCCCTTCGTAAAAGGATCGGTTCCAAAACATTAATATTCACTTTAATGAATAAAATAACACCATGGAAATGGTCACAAATGCCCCATGAGTCGGATTGCATCGATGGCACCCCCGATATCTTTTCTGTATTACATACAACCCTTTTACTCCTTTTGTATCTGTATACAAGTTTTAATTTAATTTCTCGCATTTTTCATACAATTTTTGACTCCCTTTTGTATTCTTATACAATTTTTGACTCCCTCTTGCATTTTCATACAATTTTGACTCCTTCTTGTATTTTTATACAATTTTTGACTCCCTCGTATTTTCTGGACGTTCGTTCAGGTCTCCATGAGACATTCTTGGCATCACATTTGACTTCTTTTTTGCTGACTCACTAAAGTCCGCGAAGCCCTGACTTCAACCTTCGGGACTCTCGTCCCCGGAATAAGAGGCCAGGGAGGGTCCCCGCTGGTCTGCCCTGCGGGAATCGGAGCAGCGGAGACGTCGGGAGAGTCCCTGGAGATCCAGGGATTGGTTATTTGGTGTGCCAATCCCTGTCCAGGAGACTTCTCCTGCCGTACTCTGTCGCAAGGATCCCGTGGAATGGGCTGGTGGAGGTAACCTCTTTCTCGGAAGACTTACCTCTCTTTCACACGGTGTCGCTAAAGCATCAGCCTTGGCCATTCCGTATTAACATTCTCTCTTGTTATAGTTCTTCTATTGTATCAAATTAAACAGTTAGGTCACCTTTTTAGACAAAGTTTTATTATTCAACAAAAAACCGTCAACCTCGAGTACAAGTCCCTTTTCTTCTGTTTTTTTTTCTTCATGTCCTGCCTACTTGAAACGAACAACGAGAAAATTGGCATTGCTGCGCCATCTATAGGAATTGACATTTAAACTAGCAAATTCAACTTACTTTTACATATCATTTCAACACTTTCCCTTGTAAAATACAGTTGAACGAAATAAACACGATACAAAGGAAGAAAAAAAATTTCACAACAAATAATATTCATTCTATTGTCCACTGCATTTTCTATCTCACATAAGCCCCATCTTCACGCATAAGATTCTCAACCGTGTCCTTGGCAAGGGCTTCGTCATGATGTCAGCTAGCTGATACTCCGTAGAGATCTGCCGAATGCCCAGTTTTCCCTCCGTCACCTTTTCTCTGATGAAAAAATGTTTGATAGAAATATGCTTGGTTCTGCGGTGAAACTCAGGATTTTGTGCAAGTCTCACTGCTGCGGAGTTGTCGACTTGTAAGATGGGAACTTCTTTGAGTTTGATGATCCCTCTGAAGAGCCTGCTTAGCCAGATGGCCTCTTTTGCCCCCTCGTTCGCTGCTATAATCTCTGCTTCTGTTGTTGAAGTAGCGACAACTGCTTGACGTTGACTCATCCAGGAAACTGCTCCACCCGAGTACTTGACAATGACTCCTGTGGTTGAGCGACCCGTTGTTACGCACCCTCCAAAATCTGCATCACTGTAGACGTCCAAGCAACCTTTGTTCACATGCCTCCGGTAGACTATTCCAAGGTCCAAGGTCCCTGCTATGTATCTGAAAACTCTCTTGACTTGAACGATGTCTTCCTGGGTTGGATTTTCAAGTGTCCTTGAGATGAACCCCACACTGTAGGCCAGATCTGGTCTCGTGCCAAGCATCAGGTACATCAGCGCTCCAACAGCTTGTCGGTATGGAAATTTTATTTCCTTGTCAGCTTTCCCTGAAACGGAAGTTTCAGCGTCCTGGAGTATTGGAGTCGAAACCGGCTTGCACTCTGAAAAATTAAAACGTTCCAAAATTTTCTTCGCATATGCTTTTTGCGTTATTTTGATAAACTCTTCTGTCTGTTCAATTTGAAGCCCCAAAAAATAATCTGCATTCTTTGAGACAATTTTAAACTCCGATTCCAACTCTCCAATAAAAAGGTCCAATTGCTGTGAGTCCGTTGCAGCTAGCAAGCCATCATCCACATAAATCGCAAGAATGAGTTTTCGATCATCCCTCTCTCGAATGTATAAACATGGGTCAGCATCACTGGTCTTGACCCCATGTTTTTCCAGAAAAAATCCAAGCCTTTTGTTCCAACATCTGGGTGCCTGCTTTAGGCCATAAAGACTTTTTTTCAGCAGGCACACCTTGCTGGTTCCGTCCTCGTACCCTTGTGGTTGTCTCATGAACACTGTTTCCTCCAGTTCTCCATACAGAAAAGCCGTTGATACATCAAACTGTTTCAGATGTAGCTTCTCACTTGCTGCAATGCTGAGAACCGAACGAATTGTGCCCATCTTCGCCACAGGACTGTAAGTTTCATAATAATCAATACCGTAACGCTGATTGAAGCCCTTGACGACCAATCTGCCTTTGTACTTGTCGATACTGCCGTCCGGATTTTTCTTGAGTCGGAAGACCCACTTGCATGGAATGGCCTTCGCACCTGGTGGCAGTTCTGTTAAGATCCAAGTCTGATTTTCTTCCAAGGAGGTCATTTCACGATCCATGGCTTTCTTCCATTCGGCTGAATCCTCACTTTTCAAGGCTTCTTCGAAGGTCTCAGGATCCCCCGTCACTTGGTTTGCGAGTTCCTCTATGGCCATGGTGTAGTCTTCGAGATGTTTGGGTTTCTTCAAGGTTGACCGATTCCTCAAGCTCCTCCCGGATGTCTTCGTCTCTTCTTCAGTGTTGATCGGCGGCTCACCATCGTCTTCAACCTCGGATTCTTCTCCATCATCGTTTTCCTCTTCTAATTGTCCTTCATCACGGTTTTCTTCTTCCTCACGTTCTATGTCTTCTATTGGCAGCTTGACTTCCTCTTCACACTCTTTTAGTCTTTCCTGAAACTGGACATCTCTGGACAGGATTACCTTGTGATTGCTCGGAATGTAGACACGATAACGTTCATCTCCGTCATATCCTACAAGAAACCCTTTTTCTGCCTTCTTGTCCATTTTCTTCCTCTTTTCAGCTGGTACGTGAACGTAGCAGGACGATCCAATGATGCGCAGATGTTTGATTCTTGGTTTCTTCTTGAACCACAACTCGAAGGGAGTGACTCCATCTTCTGATGATTTTCCGGTTCTGTTGAGAATGTAAATGGCTGTCGTCACTAGCTCTGCCCACATTGAATCTGGAAAGTCCACTTCACAGTTTGAGTACTTGAAAGTCCTTGCCATTTCAACAATTGTTCTGTTGTCGCGCTCACTGCCACCATTTTGTTCTGGTGTGTATGGCGCTGTCAGTCTCTGCGTCCAAGTGTCTTCGCATGAGCTAAAAACTGTTTCAACACAACTCGGACATCTGATTTTTGCTTGATTACAAAACCATACCGAAACTTTGTGTAGCTATCCTTGAACACAACTAAATACCTTTTCTTGCTAAAAGATTCGCAAAATGGACCCACAACATCAGTGGAAAAGAGTTCTCCAGGTTTTGAGGCCTTCACTCTAGTACCAAAAGGCAAGCGATGTGCTTTTCCAAAAACACATGGTTCACAAATTTCTCTCACCAGCTTCACAGTGATGCCCAACTCTTTCTTAAGCATCTCTCTGACGTGCCGTTTGTCCTGGTGTCCCCATCTCTCGTGATACAGCTGCGGTGTCGACCCTCTCCGCTTTCTCAGGAATGGTTTGTTCAATTGCTGCTTTGTATAGAGTCCCACCTTTCTCACGATGTCCGTACAGCACCGTACTCGAGGTTGACGGTTTTTTGTTGAATAATAAAACTTTGTCTAAAAAGGTGACCTAACTGTTTAATTTGATACAATAGAAGAACTATAACAGGTTATGGGTTCCAGTATTCGCGAGTCAATCGAGTACAGAGAAAAAGTACGCGCGAAAGTTTTCCGAGAGTAAGAAAAGAAAAAAAAAAAAAAAAGGAGTTCGCGAAAAGTTCGTGTCGAGGTTGGCTTTATTGTGGAGTGTCGTCATCTCAGCAATTTTCAAGATGGACATGGCGAAACACATAAAGCCCCTGGCTTGTGAGGCAGACTGGCCGATTTGGAAGCGGAAATTGCGGGACCTGCTGGATTATCACGAAGGGGCCCTGGACGCAATTGACGGCAAGTTGGTGAAACCTGAGCCCTTAGAAGATGGAGCTACGGACATTGCCATTAAGAAACACAAGCAGGCAAGTGAGTTATTTCGTAAGGCAAATAGCTACGCGAAGTCTATGATTTCGAGTTCGGTGACTGACGCGGTTTATCAGAAAATAATGGATAAGCAAACAGCGCATGAGGCGTGGGAAGCATTAAAGTTGAATTTCGAGGCATCCTCCAAAGATCAGCTGTTCAAAATATGTACAGAATTTTTTGCATTCAGTTGGATTGTTGGAGAGGATGTTTCAACCCACATTGCAAAATTGAGAAGTTTATGGAATGAACTCAACAATGGTCTGAAATCGAAAGACGAAAATGTGCTTCCTGATTTAATTCTTGTTTGCAAGGTTTTGCAAATTTTGCCTGGCGATTTCGAGAACTTCAGGTCAAGTTGGATGTTGTTGTCGAAAAATGAAGAAAAAACCGTCAACCTCGAGTACAAGTCCCTTTTCTTCTGTTTTTTTTTCTTCATGTCCTGCCTACTTGAAACGAACAACGAGAAAATTGGCATTGCTGCGCCATCTATAGGAATTGACATTTAAACTAGCAAATTCAACTTGCTTTTACATATCATTTCAACATCTCTTACACTCAATTTTTCTCTTTCCCTTAAGATATGTGGATGTAGACCCTTTTAGCGAGCAAAGGACGCTTAAGTCCTGCTGTTAAAGACATGAAACGACATCATATATACGTATACTATTTTGTGAATGAGGTCAGAAGATCCAGATGTCAGCGCTGATGACAGCGACGCAGGCTAGCGGCGATCCGCCCTGCTAGTCGCTGTCAATTTGTTTTTCTCCTCTGTTACGCTCCTCGACTCGCCACATCGTCTGTGAACGGTCTCGGTCATGTCTCATCGTATATTTACATATTCGACGTATAACACCTCTTCGTACCGACAACTTGGAGGCAGACTGAACCATCTTCAAGGCCAAACAAGGGCGAAAATTATTACGAACTCTCTTTCTCTCCCCTCCCAATTTTTACCATTTCCCATTTTTCTCCCCATCGTTTTCTACTACTACTTGGGAGCCTGCACCCCAATCTCACCTCTTCGAGTTTAAAGACTGCCAGACAGGGATCCTGCAGGGGAACCCTTTTCTTGGTTCTTTTAAAGACCAATACTAAACCCTAAAAAATGTTTCTGCAAATCCCACACTCATGCCCCGGAGTCGCAGCAGCTCACAAGTAGGGGACAGAGTGACACGGACCCTGGGTAGGTGGACCCGCAGCAGGCCGTGGGATGGTTTTAACCACAAAGAATTTTTTTTTGGGGGGATAAGCTTCCTCCTCCTGACAGCTATCACATTCCGAACTGGAAAGCTGATCCGCTGTCGGGAGGAGGGACCTTATCTTTGCCCCCCCTGAACCGGACGTTCTGGGGGTTAACCTATTTTACCTTAGGAAGTGTCTATTTGCACCCAACTATGTCCATGTGTGGGTGTATCCGTACGACCGAAATCCGCGAAATGCATGGCCTACTGAGTGAATATTTGCCTTTTTCAAAATATCTACGCACTGAAATGTTTTCGCATTGCCATTGTACCCGTGTATTTACACGGCAAAATCGGGTGCGAATAGACACGGCCTTTACCTTAACGCCAGGTAGTCCCTTTGCCTCGTTTCCGTGGCCCCGGATTCAGCCTGTGGCGGATTATCTCACTAACCATACTACTAAACTACATTAGATGTAGCATCGCAAAATTTAACATTGTGAATATTTATTGAGAGATGCGCAGAAGTAATGTGTAACACCTCGGCCGCACACAAATAACAAAATTAAGTAAAGTATCAATGTATAAATATGTTTTCTTTAGATTTCATAGTCGGTCGCTATGACTACTGTAAATTCCACTCAAAATTCACTGTAAGATAACGAGAGAGCAAAGTAGGGGTCGTTTGTAAATTTTAGAAAAGAGTAGGTTGTAAGAAAAAAAATAAAAAATGAACTAGGCGCAGAAGTCAGTTCACAATTGGATTTTGTACCCAGAACATCGCAATAAAAAAGTATCAAGATATCCCAAGGCGTTTCTATTTCAATTTTATATGGTAAGACTTTGAAGATTGTAGGTTTCAAGATCCTACAGCCCAACAGCCAGTCGTCGAAGCAATATATTGTGAGGGAATATTCTGCATCAACAAATCGTCTACAGGACGAGATATACCGGTAAAACAAATTGGTACACACCCCCACATAACTGGTGACCCCGACGAACACCCCAACGGCAAACGCTCCGACAAGGACAAATTGGATGCAGCTAACAACAGACGACTTCGGCAATCAACATAACGAAAAAAGTGTACACTTACACTCACACAATTCCAATTTTAACGATACCCCCCGCCAGTGGTAAGGATCGTTAAATACCAAAAACAATACGTTATTAAAGCCACCCCCCACCAGTGGTAAGGGGCTTTGATAGCACATAATCATAAATACAAACATTAGTACTAAAGGAACCCCCCACCAGCGGTAAGGTCCTTTAGTACGAGCAAATTCAAAGAAAAAGGAAAAACCAAGAAAGAAAAAGGAAAAACCAAGAAAGAAAAAGGAAAAACCAAGAAAGAAAAAAGAAAAACCAAGAAAGAAAAAAGAATAAAAGAAACATCAAAAAAGAAAAAAGAATTAAAGTAAAGCCCGTAAGAAAGAACAATCACCGGAGGAAAGAAGAAAGAACAATCAGAGGAAGAAAGAAGAAAGACCAATCTAAAAAAAGCAAGATAAGTACATTAAGTTTAGCTAGTGTTAGAAAATTTTGTCAAATTTTAAAAAAAAAAGAAAAAAACAACAATCGTTTAAAATTACACCTTCTCTCTTCGTTACACACGTTTCCTCTGCGTTTCTCTCAAGTGTTAACCGTGTTCTCTCTCGTGAAGTTTTTAATTTTGTGAATTAAATTTAAAAAAGTGTGACAATGCAAGATTGTGGTGATTCGGTCCACAATCCGTCAACGCAAGAGAATAATCTTGCAAATGCAGAAGTTCGACCTTCAGTTGCTGCATATGCGGTGACAGCACCTGCTTTCTGGCGAACTGCACCGAACTTTTGGTTTCAACGCTTGGAAGCGCAATTCGAACTCGCTCGAATCACTCTCGAAACCACCAAATTTAACCATGTTCTCTCCGCGTTGGATGAGGATCTTATTCGTATCGTGAGTGACATTTTACAAAATCCGGATACACAAAACCCATATACCCAAATTAAAGAGGCGTTAATAACGCGTCTCACGGCTAGTGAAACAGCCAAGTTAAATCGGCTTCTTGGAGATATTGTGATAGGTGACCGGTCTCCTTCACAATTTCTCCGGGAAATGAAAAATTTATCAAATGGGACATTAAGTGACGACGTGCTGAGGACTCTCTGGATGCAGAGACTGCCTGACAATAAGAGGGTAATATTGTCGTGCAGCACAGGCACATTAACGGAGTTAGCAGAATGCGCCGACAAAATTTTCGAGGTGAATAATAAACCCTCCGTCTTCGCCTGTTCCAAGCAACAAGCAGACGAGGGTATTTTAGTAAACCTCACCGTCCAAATTCAACAATTAGTTAATCAAGTGAGAGAAATGTCCCTGGAAATTCAAAATTTGAAATCCAGGCCCTCACGAAATCACTCTCCACATTACCATTCTCGGCATTCCTCTTCACATTCTGAGAATAGGTCAACGCAAAAATTCAAAAGAGATAATTCTAAGGTAAGGGAACACCCTGATTGGTGTTGGTACCATAATAACTTTGCAGATAAAGCAACTAAATGTGTTTTGCCATGCACATTTAAAAGTATACAGCAACAAAAAAAAGAGAACGTTTATCATTAATGGCGACGAATGATAAAAGTAATTATACCAGTCGCCTGCATATTTACGATAAAACATCTCAATTAAACTATTTAATTGATACAGGAGCAGACATTTCAGTTATTCCAGCTCCACTAGACAATAAATTACCAGCGTCTAGTTTACGACTTTCGGCAGCAAACTCTTCATCCATCAACACGTATGGGAAGAAAATTCTTTCGTTGGACTTGGGTTTGAGGCGAAATTTTCAATGGCAATTTATCATAGCGGACGTTATTAAACCCATATTAGGAGCAGACTTTCTGTTCCACTATGGCTTAATAGTCGATTTAGCCAATAGAAAATTACTCGACCCACTTACAAATCTCAAGTCAAACGGTAAAATTATTAAAGGTCCATTCAATACTCTTTCGGTTCTCATAGAACCAACTATTAACAAACAAATTCAAAATTTACTCAAAGAATTCCCTAGTATTACAAGGGACACTGGGTTTACCAAGCCAGTTAAACATATGGTGACACACCAAATCAAAACTAATGGGCCGCCAATATTTTCAAAAGTACGAAGACTTTCCCCCGAAAAACTCTTAGTGGCAAAGAAGGAATTTGAATTTCTTTTAAATCAAGGTATCTGCAGACCATCAAACAGCTGTTGGTCCTCACCATTACACATGGTACCCAAGAAAAATGGTGAATGGAGACCTTGCGGTGATTATCGGCGACTAAATTCAATTACAGTTCCAGACCGTTATCCAATCCCGCTGATTCACGATTTCACCTTCCAGCTTCAAAATTGCAACATATTCTCAACTTTGGACTTAACCAAAGCTTATCACCAAATCCCGGTCGAACCGGAAGATATACCCAAAACTGCAATTTGCACTCCTTTCGGTTTATTCGAATTTACCAGAATGACGTTTGGTCTTTGCAATGCAGCACAAACATTTCAGAGATTTATACACTCTGTTCTTCAAAAATTACCGTTCTGCTTTACATATTTGGATGACGTATTAGTTGCATCAAATTCAGAACAGGAACATATCAACCATTTCAAACAAATTTTTCTACTTTTCCAAGACCACGGCTTAATAATAAACACCGAGAAGTGTAACTTCATGAAATCAGAAGTGAAATTTCTCGGGCACCTTATTAATTCCAAAGGCATTACACCAACTCCAGAGAAAGTGGAGATCATTAAAAATATTAATCAACCTTCCAACGTCAGGGAATTAAGACGTTTCCTTGGCATGATAAATTTCTATCGCCGTTTCCTGCCACACGCAGCGCAGAATCAACTGCTACTAAATAGATACCTAACTGGGAACAAAAAAGATGGGACTAAAAAAATTGACTGGACGCCAGAAACGATTAGAGCTTTCGAAGAAGTCAAAATTCAGTTATCCCAAGTTACTTTGTTAACATTTCCCAACAATAATGCTAAGTTAGCATTATTTGTAGACGCCTCTGATACAGCTTTAGGCGCCGCTCTAAATCAATTAGTCGAAAACCATTGGCAACCTCTCGGTTTCTTTTCAACGATGTTAACCACTACAAAGCAAAAATACAGCGCTTATGACCGAGAGCTATTAGCAGCATACGCTGGAATAAAGTATTTTCGCTACCATTTAGAAGGTAGAAATTTTACACTTTATACAGACCATAAGCCACTAACTTTCGCATTTAGACAAAAACCAGAAAAAGCTACACCACGACAATTCAGACACTTAGACTTCATTGGCCAATTCACTACAGACATAAGACACATTTCTGGTGAACACAATATAATACCAGACACCTTATCAAGGGTTGAAGAACTCCATATTCCACCTTCAGTAGATTTTGAAGCGATAGCAGAAGCACAACAATCAGACACTCAACTCAGCACACTGCTTAAAGATTCATCTTATACAATTTCCAAATTTCCAGTTTTGGGAACCGACAAACAAATTTTTTGTGAACATACAAAAACCAATATCAGACCTTATATCCCAAACACATTTAGGAAAACTTTCTTCAACTCTATACACAATCTCACACACCCCAGTATTAGGTCAACAAACAAAACTATTACAAAAAAATACTTTTGGCCATCAATTAACAAGGATACAAACAACTGGAGTAGAGCTTGTTTGGCATGTCAGAAAAATAAAATTTCTCGTCATGTTAAAATTCCATTTACTTCTTTCCCTACAACAACAAATCGGTTCGAAACCATCCATTTAGATATTATAGGTCCACTTCCACAGTCACAAGGATTCAGGTTTTGCCTCACAGTCATCGACCGTTTTACTCGATGGCCTGAAGCAATTCCTCTAGTTAATATTACGGCAGAAACATGTGCAGCCGCACTCTATAGGGAATGGATTACCCGTTATGGAGTACCCAAAATTATTGTGACTGATCAAGGCAGACAATTTGAGTCGAACCTTTTCAACGAATTATCAAAATTTTTAGGTTTCAAACATAATCGTACAACTCCGTATCACCCTCAATCAAACGGTTTTGTGGAACGTTGGCATCGGACATTAAAAACAGCATTAAAAATGCATCAAAACACTTCATGGTCCGACACGTTACCTTCAGTATTATTAGGTCTACGTACTGCATTCAGAGAGGAATTTTCAGCAACACCGGCTGAGCTACTTTACGGCCAATCGATACGACTCCCTGGAGATTTCCTTCAACAAAATTCGCAGTACATACCACAAAGCTCATTTATCGATAAATTACGAAATTCTTTTAACAGTATAAAACCTACCCCAGCAACCAACCACAACAAGCCAAAATTTTTCAAATTTAAAGAGTTGGAAACTTGCTCGCATGTCTTCATCCGAAACGATTCTCCCAAACACACTTTCCAAAATTGTTATGAAGGACCATTTCGGATCATCAGTAGACAACCAAGTTTCTACACCATTAAATTAAAAAACAGAAATGTTAACGTATCTTTAAATCGTTTAAAGCCATGCTTCACCACTACGGTCAACGAAGATCCAAATTCAACAACGGAGATAACAGACGTACAAATCAACACACATACTTTAGGAGTTCAGCCAGCGCCTGTCTCAACATCAAACGGTCAAAATTGTCCAGTGAGCAAAATTAATACATTTACAACCACAATGTTAACAGCTACAATTACATCCCAACCAAATTTCAAAAAACACAGTGTTAAGAGTGTTAAGTTCAAGGAAATTCCAGAATTCACCGAGAATTATGTTCGCGCTTCGGGCAAATCGCTGGAAGGGGGGTGTTGTGGTGGATTATCTCACTAACCATACTACTAAACTACATTAGATGTAGCATCGCAAAATTTAACATTGTGAATATTTATTGAGAGATGCGCAGAAGTAATGTGTAACACCTCGGCCGCACACAAATAACAAAATTAAGTAAAGTATCAATGTATAAATATGTTTCCTTTAGATTTCATAGTCGGTCGCTATGACTACTGTAAATTCCACTCAAAATTCACTGTAAGTTAACGAGAGAGCAAAGTAGGGGTCGTTTGTAAATTTTAGAAAAGAGTAGGTTGTAAGAGAAAAAATAAAAAATGAACTAGGCGCAGAAGTCAGTTCACAATTGGATTTTGTACCCAGAACATCGCAATAAAAAAGTATCAAGATATCCCAAGGCGTTTCTATTTCAATTTTATATGGTAAGACTTTGAAGATTGTAGGTTTCAAGATCCTACAGCCCAACAGCCAGTCGTCGAAGCAATATATTGTGAGGGAATATTCTGCATCAACAAATCGTCTACAGGACGAGATATACCGGTACCACAAATTGGTACACACCCCCACAAGCCCATCGACGGAAACAGGCTCTGGAAAAGTTAGCAACCCTTTTCGTTGTCAGAGGAGCCTACCTCTCATAAGGGTAAGCGCTCCTCTGCCAATGAAAAGGGGAGGACTGAATCAGCCCTGGACTCTCCGACCTCTCATTAAGGTTCTTGGGGATTCAGTGCTGATAATGGCCGGCTATCTCAGTCTAGAGCGTGGTTCCAGAGCCACACAAAGGGCGCCTGAAGAATGACCATTTTTCAGCCCCAGTGTCCACGGAAGCGAGGCCAACGGACCTGCCCTGTTATGGTCAACATAATCCGCTCATGTTGCTGACATCAATTGCCGCGGTAATACCACCGGAGCAATTGATGCCACCAACATGAAGCTTGCAAATAATCAAAATTTTCCTTCAACCGTACCCGCTGTAAAACGGTACAGGCAAAAATACAACCCTATGCGGCATTACATCGCCCAGCATAAAGCTCGGCAAATGTTAAATCCCTAATACCCGCCATGCCCCCGTTTGTACCTGAAAAGGAAAACGCTGAGATATTGCATTTAATTGCCCATGTACCAGCGAGCAAATAGCCTAACATTAACCGGCTGCATAAATTGTCCACACGTAAGCCGAGCAACCAAAGTAACCTTGGCCGTGCGTTCAAAATGCGCAAACAAAACTCCCAAACGAATGGCTCGCTGTGGAATGCCCTTATAAGGTAACAAAATCTGAAATCAAGCGTCCCCAATCTGTTCTATGAGTAACTTATTTTGAATCGACTGTACTACCCAACGGTTTTAAAAATAAAACTATTTAATAGTATGAGTGTGGGCTGAGGCGAACAGCCAATAAGGAAAAGATCGCCTGACAATTCTTGCGGGATCATGTACACACACCGGCCTAAAAGTAAAGCTTTTGGATGGCTGGTAGAGTGCGTAATCCACTCAGGCAAGGCAGTTTGCATTTGGAATTCATTCGCGTGGGTCGGAAGAGTTTTGAGTCTCGACGACGGCGGGCACAAGTAATGAGGAGTTTCAAGAGGGTAGCCAGGGGTAAAAGAAAAAAAAACTAAAACGAACAATTAAAAAGATTTTGCGTGAGTGTTTCGGTGGCTAGTTATGGGCGCCCCGCGATCTTAATCAATTTTGGTGAAAATCCAAATTTGTCTTTCGGAAATTTCCATTCGGATTGAAGATCTCCTACTGTGAGGAAACAGCGTTCCTTCTAGAAAAGGAAGAAAGGGAAAACTTAAAGTGAAAGTGGCCGTAGTGGAGTGCTACCGCAATATCGTGTGACGCAGACGCTAGGAAGTGCTCCAGATGTTATCTGCTGTTCAGCGAAGCGTAGAGTTCGGGCCTAACGGGAATTCAATTCTTTTGCGTGCATTCGGGCGTCGCTTGGAAGTAGCCTTAGACCGACAAAAATAGTAGAAGTGCCTCCCCGTGCATTGATTTGGGAAGCTGGAACAAAAAGGCAGTTTACCCACCCTTCGATTACCTACAGATAGGAATACAGACAGACCCGATAACCCTCCTTTTTTTTATTGCTCTGCCGTCGGGGCTTACAAACCCGTCTCCTAGAGCAAAAAGGCTATTTTCGCGTCTATTACGCGAATTAAAATAGGCGGAACTGTGGCATTGCAAGGTGAAGAATAGAGTTCATGGCGCGTTGTTTTTTTCTGTGTGCCACTCTCACACCCCCCCTGGAAACGGATTTTTTTTTTGGGCCAGACCGAGTAACATTGACTCAATTAGCGGTTAGGTGTTGATTTATTAATCTGGTGCTATTATCTCCGCCGAGTTATTTAACTAGCTTCCTTTTAACGTCAAAACGTATATCGACCGAATTTTGAGTTAGATTATATCTCACGAAGAAAGACCTTTTCGCAATATTGCTGGAGACATTTCTTTCGAAGAAAAGAATTCCCTGGTTTCCTTCTGGTTTTGTTTGTGTGTCGCTGAGTTGTCTGGTTTTAAGGAGACATTCTCCCAGCACAAAAGTTTGGTGGCCGTATAGAGTGGGGAAGTGATAACTAAGAAATTCGAACAACGAGGCTGGAAATTGTGAAAACATAAACTAAATATAGGTAATTAGAAACTGTGAACGGAAGAAAAATTAAATTGTTAAAAGGAAATAGAATAAACTAAAAATTTAACTGGTGAAAACAAAAGTACAAACTGACAATATAAAGGAAGCAATAAAATAAATAGAAAAGAAAATATAAATTGGAAATAAACTAACGAGATTAAGTATCTAAGAAAGACAATAAAAATAGATAAAATCATGAATAAATAAAATAAAATATAATTAACCAATAAATAAAAGAAATTAAATCATAAATAAATAAGATAAAATGAATAAAATGATAAATGAAAGAAAGAAATAAATTAAAGACAAAAAAAATAAAATAAATTACCTAAAGAAGAAAAAAAAAGAAAATACTAAAAACCAAAAAGTGGTAACATACCACAGAAACGGGGTACGAGACATCAAGGGGGACCCGAGGAGGAATTAAACATATGGACCTCCACCCCCCAAACGAGGGAGCAACCCCACATCCACTTCATCATCAGTAGCGGCGGCCGCCCACCCAGCAGCAACACATCATCCCTCATCAACAACTTTACCATCATCCCAGCGGCGATAAATAGCTTCGGCTAACTCAGGTTTTTCAGCATGCCTTTGATTGAAATTTGTTTTTTTTTTTTGCATTCGCCTATCTAAATTTTTGAGAAATCCATTGGAATTAAAAGATTTCGGATTACCTTTTTGGTAGTTTGTTTTGAAAAGAAAAAGTAACTTAAAACCATTGAACGAATAGTACTTAGCATTAAGTTTAAAGAATCATAAATGTGTGCGTATGTTATACATTCACCTATGCGAATAATTCTGTAATTTGCAAGAGAGCGATTTGTGAGTAGGACACTTCACCTATGCTCTTTAAATCTTGTTTAATCAAGAAACAATATTTTATTAAGTAAGTTTTTTCTTGCGTCCATTAATTGCGGGGTAATCATTATCCGATAATTACATAACTACCATAACCTTTTTTGATTTTTGCGTATTTTTCGGTAATAGAAAAAAAAAATATATATAGGGATAAGAAAACGAAAGAATTTTTATAAATTGATAAAGAAATAAGTTTTCATATTGATTTTTTTTTTCACAACTGAATTAGTTAGCTTACTATAAATGACCTCGTCACTACTAGAGGTAGTAATATCGAGCGAATAGCAATATAAGACTCACTGGTAGTAGCCGATATTCGTATAATAGATGTCATTTTACTCTATTATTTTTTCTCTCTCTTTCAAACGAAGTGAAGTGTTCTTGCGAGGGTAAAGACAGACCGATGTTTTCTGACAAAAACCCGTTATGTAAAGAAGTTAAATAAGGTTAGTAGGGAATAGATGGTTAGTCGAATTTGTAACCTGTTTGGTTAAGTCGAATTAGTAACCTGTTTGTAATGCAAAGATGAAGAAGGAAATTGTACTTAGATTAAAATCATGTCTTCATTAACTTAAAATTTTATTTGTTCCCCAAATCCCCTCTGCCGTTCAGCCTCCTCTAACGGTTTTCGCGGTTTGAAAATTAAATAGGGACCTCCCAAATTAATTGGGCCAAATGGGAGGTCATTAGGCGGTTGGGGCTAGGCCAGGGGGATCCATTCCATCGGGATCCCCCTTTCGGAGGGTCATTCGCCGGCAGGAACAGGGGTTCCTTCTGCCGTTATCCTTCCCCCCTATACCTGCTGTTCCGTCTGCGCGAGAATTCGTTGCGGGCAGCTCGCCTCCGAGGCTAAGCGCGGCTTTGGCAACCCCCCCACACTACCGCAATGCTAGCCTGCCAGCTCGCGCTGCCGCACACCTCGGAGCAACAGTTTTAGCCGGGCTGTTGAGAGCTCGCTCCCGTTTAACATTATTTAAGTTATTCTTAAGAAAAGAAACAATTGTTACTAGCAATTTTTAGAGAACTAATTGTTTTATTTAATGGACTGCTAAATACAAAATATTTCCGAAAATTTTGTGTTTTTCTTTGAACATTTTATGAACGTAATTTACAACTTTATAACGGTAAGTTCATTCTTGATACAAAAGTGACATGTGCAAGTTTGTTTAATTTTGTGCTGTTATTATCTCTATTAAATCAAGATTAAAATAAAGTGGTAACTTGAAAATGGTAAGTACTGCATTTCCACTTATTTAGCTTCATAATTTTATAAAAATATGTTCGCCAAAAGCCATATTCATCAAAGCCTCTTCAATGTGGGTCATTCTTTTCCAAACCGAACACCATTTTAATATCGACATTTTAGAATCGTCTGAAATTTTTTTTACAGCTTCTTAACGTAGAATTAATCGACACGCATTTCAGGATTTTTCTCAAAAAAATTTTGTGTCGAAAATATCCACATGTGAATTTGTCATAATTTGCTAGATTTTCTCCAATCATCTCATATTCGAAATTCATTATCTCCCGTTGTGATGATCGGATTGACCTAGTTTTTTTTTATATTACGTGTTTCTACGTCAGCTTTACAATAGTTTCTGAAAAAATTATTTATTGTTGACATTTGAAAAAGTTTATAACAATTTAATTTTTTAAACAGTTTTTTTATGCTGTTGCTCCAGGTTTAGTTAATTTATGAAAATATGTTTTTGTTTCTTATTATTTTACTTAAAAAATAAAAAAATAAAAACGGAGTACTACCCGAATAACGCTGTTCGTCTCCTTTTTTTAATCAGTCAATATAAATTTTATATAACAGGCAGCAACACGTATAAACGTTGAAGATATCGTCAGATTAACTGATGACTACATGACGTTAATAAGACAATTGGGGCAATGGGGACTCCTTGCGCAAGAGGGTGTCCTCAAATGTTCGAAGTTCGGGGGCAACTAGTGCTCTTCTTGAGAGATCGCATGGAGTCTTTTCTAAATTATCCCTCATATCGGGTACCCTGGAAGATCTACATTCGGCGTTTTCGGTTTGTGATTTGCCGCCTTCTGTTATGCCGGTGGTCGAGGACATTCGCCGTAGCATGCGGCAAGTAAGGTACGACTTGGGCTCCTGTTCAGCGACGGTGACGGCTAACTCGGAGCTAATGGGGTCTATTGCGGCGGGCATTGGATCGCTTTCTATGCGCCAGTCGGGAGTGGGACTTGATGGCTCGAATGGATCGCCGTCTTCATCGCCTCCTTTGGTTGTGTCTCGGGCTGGTGCTACCGATAATGAGGATTTGTCTGTCATGTCTCCGATGCAAGCCACTGCTGCTGACGATGTTGCGACTCAGGATTCGTCGACTAAAGGAAGCGCTCTTCGCCGGCGCAAGGGTGGAAGGCGTCGCCAAGCCGCTAATGTTATCAGCGAAATTTTGCCCCCTGCTGCCACGGTGCCCTCGTCACCATCTGAGGCTCCTTTCACTCCCTCTCTTTCTACCATCACACTGCGCCCGGCTAAGATTCCTCGCCAAATTTTTGTTTCCCGGCTCCATCCGGATACGACGGAGGAAGAGATTGTCCAGCACATCCCGTCTCACGTTGGCACCTCTCGGGAGTTGGTTGCATGTAGACGAATCACGCCTAAGCGCTGCCAGAATCTCGCGCTCTATGCGTCATTTAAGGTTGTGGTTCCTGAGGACCTGTTCGCTGCTGCTGTATCTCCTAATATCTGGCCATGCAACACCATTGTTCGCGAGTTCACGCATGTTCACAGGGGCAAAGCCTCACCATCAACGACAAAAAACGCATCAGCGAGCTCTCGTTCTACTACGCCAACGTAACTGGCCTACGCTCTAAGACGACGCACCTTTACAAAGGATCTGCAGATTTTTCATTCGACGCCATTTGCCTCTCAGAAACGTGGCTATGTAGCAATATATCCGATGCTGAACTTTTTTGTCCAGGATATTTAGTTTACCGTCGTGATCGTCATGGCGCTGCTATTGATGCACCGGTTGGCGGGGGAGTTCTCTACGCTGTTCGGAGTGATATCCCATGCTGCCTGATCGACGTTGCTCATTTTAACGAGCTTGAACTACTGTGTGTGGCTTTGGCGCTCCAAAAAAGGAAGATCTACCTTGTTGTAGTATATGTTCCGCCCAGGGCTCCACCTGCAACTTACGAGCACCTGGTTGCTAGTATAGACGGGATTGCTGCGGCTATGGATCCGCATGACGAACTCTTGGTTTTCGGCGATTTTAACCTACCCTCAGTTGGCTGGTTTTTCTCGCCCGACGATGACTATGCTGTACCTTCCTTTACCGCCGCCTCTCAACATGCATCCACCTTCATTGACGGATTGACATCATCTGGTCTGACGCAAACTTGTGGGGTTCCAAACATCAGCGGCCGGTTCCTCGACTTAATTTTTTCAACTGATCCGGAATGCACAACGGTTAAACATTGCTTGACGCCCCTTGTTACCGAGACTGGACACCATCTTGCTCTCCAGATCATCTTGTCCACGGATCCATTCTTTTTGAGCTGTGATTTTCAGTCCGAGCTTTGTTACAATTTTAGAAAGGCTGATTTTTCCATTCTAAACAAATGGCTCTTGACTTGCGATTGGAATACTGTACTTAAAGAGCGTGATATTGACGTAGCTGTTAATTCTTTTTACACTATACTCGATAAATGCTTTCAGCATTGTGTTCCAATTACTAAGTCTCGTGGCTCGAAGAATTATTCGCCTTGGCTCAATGACGTTACGAAACATGTCAAGAATAAAAAGTATAAGGCTTGGAAGAAATTCTGTGTTTCAAGCGACGATGCCGATTATGAGTATTACTGCTCCCTTCGTCGTCAGTATGTCGCTGAATTGGAGTCCTCCTACAACTCCTTCCTTGACGATGTAAAGCATTCCTTGCGCGAGAATCCTAAGCGCTTCTTTAATTTCATCAATTCAAAGTCTGGGTCTGATGGATATCCGTCTTTACTTAGCCTCGGTGATGTCATTAGTGACGATCCTCGGTAGATTTCTAATCTTTTTGGTGATTTTTTTGAAACTGCTTTTTTGGCAGACTGTGATTCCGTTACCTGTGATATTAGTTTTAAGACTTTTTCACATTTGACGACGCTTTCGCCAACTTCTCTAACGGCTGCGGATTTATTTGTGGACGAAGCTAAGATTTTGACTTCAATCTCAAACTTAGCGGATAGTTATTCTAAGGGACCTGATGGCATCTCCGCCTTTTTTATCAAACGTTGTGCTGTGCCTCTTGTTCCTATTTTTTGTTACTTGTTCAATTTGTCCCTCTCCAGCGGTGTTTTCCCGACATCTTGGAAAATGTCGACTATAATTCCGCTACACAAAAAAGGCTCTAAAGCAAATATATCTAACTATCGTCCTATCGCCAATCTATGTTGTGTAGCTAAAATCTTCGAATCTTTAATTTGCGACACCCTGTATTTTCACTGTAAGCCTTTCTTGCAGTCTTTTCAGCATGGTTTTCTCAAAGGGAAATCCACCACAACCAATTTACTAGATTTTTCAAATTACTGCATCTCAAATATTGAAAAAGGCAAACAAATTGACTGCATTTTTACAGATTTTAGCAAAGCTTTTGATAGAATCAATCACCGAATTCTGCTCTATAAGCTTAGCCTTCATGGATTTCCCGCTCTCTTTACCGAATGGCTTGGCTCGTACTTGTCCCAACGTTCGCAGAGAGTGTTATTTCGAGGCGTTCTGTCGAGGGAAATTTCTAATATTTCGGGTGTACCTCAAGGCAGTCATCTTGGCCCACTCTTGTTCATTATCTTTATTAATGACGTGTCGATGATCTTATCAAATTCTAGAATTCTCTGTTATGCTGATGACGCCAAGATCTTTCGGGATATAACCAGCGAGCAGGATTGTATTCTTTTAAATTCTGACCTTGATGTTTTTCATAAATGGTGTGGCCTCAACCGCTTGCCATTAAATATTGACAAGTGCACTTATATGTGTTTCTCACGTAAGAAAACCATCATCACTTTTAATTATAAGATCGACGATTGCTCGCTGCACAGACTTGACAAAACGAAAGATCTTGGAGTCTGGTTAAACAGCCGTTTTTCATTTGACGATCACATTGATGTCACTGTTCGCAAAGCGGGTGCTACCCTGGGCTTTATCAAGCGGTGGTCTAAGGAGTTCAATGATCCTTATATTATACGAACTCTTTTCTGCACACTTGTTCGACCAATACTTGAATATGCGAGTCTGGTTTGGTCTCCATCCCTTAAATCGCACATTAATCGTGTTGAGGCCGTACAACGACGATTTCCTAGGTTCGCTCTTCGAAACCTTCCCTGGTCTGACCCTCTGATTCTGCCTTCGTACGTGGACCGACTCAAACTTATTTCATTAGAATCTCTTGAGCAACGCCGCAACAACTTTAAGATATTGTTTGCTTTTGATTGTATATCAGGTAACGTCAACTCCCCTGAACTTGTCGGTCTGTTTAACATCTGTGTTCCGGTTCGCCCGACTAGACACTATAATTTCTTCCAAACGCCTCTTCATCATACAAACTACGGATCGAACGAACCTATTACGTCAATGTCACGCACTTTCAATGCTAATTTTCATCTTCTTGATTTTCATGTTTCCAGAGTCACGATTAAAAATCAGCTTCGTTAAAATTGCTGTTCGCTTTCCGTATGTTATGTTGTAATCAGTTCTTTGATGAAATCGTAATAAATAAATTACGAAACTTATGGGAAAAGAGGATATGATCTGGAGGTGTAAAAACAAGGTGCCTGTTCCAAAAAAAAAGAGTGTTTTATGCGATACGCAGCAAGCGCTTCGAAAAAACACTTTTTTCGAAAGAACTAAATTGAGCTGTAACAGATTTGTTACATATGAATTTTCATAGAGTAGAAATTTACTTTCCATTGTTCATCTTAGATTCTCCTATTTTCCACCTGTGGGTTTATAACGTGGAGCTGCAGTTAATTGAGCTCCAGGCTAGAGTGAGCCACACAGCTGCTGTGGATTGGAACTCCTTCTGCTACGAAGTCGTTATCGACTTCGGGGTCACACGGGAAAAACCCATCGGTAATATTAATAAACATTGTTTAAAATTTCAAAATTTGATTGTTTTTTTTTATTTAGGTGGCGAAAACATGACTGTCGAAGTGGACGAGTCAAAATTTGGCAAGAGAAAGTACCACAGAGGCCACTTCGTGGAAGGGCAATGGGTCTTTGGTGGTGTCTGCAGGGAGACTGGCGATGTATTTCTAGTGCCTGTTGAGCGTCGTGACGCTGCGACGTTGATACCACTCATAATGAAGTGGACTCGGCCCGGAAGTACGATTATCAGCGATTGCTGGAAAGCGTACGATGGGCTGGATGCAGCGTCGTTCCGGCATCTTAAGCTTAACCATTCGGTTAACTTTAAGGATCTGGAAACAGGCGCACATAGCAACACAATTGAAAGTCTCTGGCGACATGCCAAAGGCAAATTGCCTAAGTACAATCGAAGGAAGATTCTGTTTACTGGCTATCTTGCCAAATTTTTATTCGGCCAATTTTGCAAAGTCCGTGACTTAGACCCAACGGTGGAGTTTTTCAGAGCAGCAGGAGAGTTGTACAACCCGTACAAATCCGGAGAACCATCCACAGCTGCGCAGGTAAAGCTTGTAAGAATAATTTTGTAAACAATTCTATAATTATTATATCAACAGGAAAATGCTGAAGCAGGCGAAATATCTGGATACGTTGAAGAGGAAAACGAGGAAGACGCCGATCCAGATGTAAGCTAATTTGAATTAATTAATTTTAATTTCATGACATTTTATTTTTAACAGCTCCTCTACTGAAGATCCATCAGAGCCAGGTTACCCGGCTTACAGGTTACTGCCCCCGATTCAGATGTAAGCTAATTTGAATTAATTATTTTAAATTCTAACATTTTATTTTTAACAGCCATCCGAGTCACCATCTCTGAAAGAACCATCTGAGCATGGTTACTCGGCCAGATGATGTCTTTTAGGCATATTTATT
This sequence comes from Neoitamus cyanurus, assembly GCA_947538895.1. Lineage (NCBI taxonomy): Eukaryota > Metazoa > Arthropoda > Insecta > Diptera > Asilidae > Neoitamus > Neoitamus cyanurus. Next base: position 41,142,858 of record OX384541.1, read on the forward strand.
CGTGCCTTGCACTAGAGAGGGTATGGAGTCATTAAATGCTTCGGGAGTGACGAACCGAGGGGTCCCTCTCTAGTGGGAGGATTAGGGCTACTGGGGCGAAACCTCCTTAAAAAAAACGAGTGGGTCTGATTACCTCCTTGGTCACTTGGAAACATCAGAAATATATTTTTTTCGCTACTTTGGTTTTGTTTTATAGGAAAAATAATAACTAATCCCAATCCGAGATTTAATAGATAGTTTTCCTAGAAAAAATGCACAAAAATTACCTTTTCCCGGCTCCTAAGTATATACATATCTCCCTTGCTAATTTCTTTACTCTTTGGTGACGTTTTTGGTAGTCCTGAAAAGGACTGATTTTTTGGTAGTCCTGAAAAGGACTGATTTCTTGGTGCATGGTGACTATTCCTTCGCAATTCTTTCGCCATACCTACGCACATCCCCATTACAAAACATTACTTGCTTTGTAATAGTGTTGTAGCTGTAGTATTTCCTAGAATTTTCCGGATTCCTCAACCATACAAACAACTCTTCGATTTTTCTCTTGTCAGTTGGCTTAAATGGTCTCCATTTAACCAACTGACAGATTTGCTCAGGTGTTAAACCATTAACAAACCCGAACGTGGTGACCAGCAAACGAGTGTGATAAGTTCCTTCCCCAAAGAAACCATCAACAATAAAACCCGGCACAGTCGAAAAATCACAAATATCCAGCTTATTCAGCTGGTCATGCACGCGCACGACTTTCGCGCACGAATTTTATTGGCTGCCACTCGCTCTTTTGTCGCACTGTCCATTTTGCATTAACAACAAAATTAGACTGCGTCAATTAAAATCTCTCGGGAGACAGCTGGAAGCGTTTCCGGAAAATTAACAGATCTTTAGTATAGCCTAATGAAAACTGAAATACTCAGTCAGTAGATATTTTTCAGAAGAACGCAAGTTGTAATAAACCTTTTGTAAAAGGTGAATACTCAGTCATTAGATATTTTTCAGAAGAACGCAAGTTGTAATAGACCTTTTGTGAAAGGTAAATACTCAGTCAGTAGATAGTTTTCTGAAGAACGCAAGTTGTAATAGACCTTTTGTAAAAGGTAAATACTCAGTCAGTAGATATTTTTCAAAAGAACGCAAGTTGTAATAGACCTTTTGTAAAAGGTAAATACTCAGTCAGTAGATATTTTTTAGAAGAACGCAAGTTGTAATAGACCTTTTGTAAAAGGTAAATACTCAGTCAGTAGATATTTTTCAGAAGAACGCAAGTTGTAATAGACCTTTTGTAAAAGGTAAATACTCAGTCAGTAGATATTTTTTAGAAGAACGCAAGTTGTAATAGACCTTTTGTGAAAGGTAAATACTCAGTCAGTAGATAGTTTTCTGAAGAACGCAAGTTGTAATAGACCTTTTGTAAAAGGTAAATACTCAGTCAGTAGATATTTTTCAGAAGAACGCAAGTTGTAATAGACCTTTTGTAAAAGGTAAATACTCAGTCAGTAGATATTTTTTAGAAGAACGCAAGTTGTAATAGACCTTTTGCAAAAGGTAAATACTCAGTCAGTAGATATTTTTCAGATGAACGCAAGTTGTAATAGACCTTTTGTAAAAGGTAAATACTCAGTCAGTAGATATTTTTTAGAAGAACGCAAGTTGTAATAGACCTTTTGTAAAAGGTAACTACTCAGTCAGTATATATTTTTCAGAAGAACGCAAGTTGTAATAGACCTTTTGTAAAAGGTAAATACTCAGTCAGTAGATATTATTTAGAAGAACGCAAGTTGTAATAGACCTTTTGTAAAAGGTAAATACTCAGTCAGTAGATATTTTTCAGAAGAACGCAAGTTGTAATAGACCTTTTGTAAAAGGTAAATACTCAGTCAGTAGATATTTTTCAGAAGAACGCAAGTTGTAATAGACCTTTTGTAAAAGGTAAATACTCAGTCAGTAGATATTTTTCAGAAGAACGCAAGTTGTAATAGACCTTATGTAAAAGGTAAATACTCAGTCAGTAGATATTTTTCAGAAGAACGCAAGTTGTAATAGACCTTTTGTAAAAGGTAAATACTCAGTCAGTAGATATTTTTTAGAAGAACGCAAGTTGTAATAGACCTTTTGTGAAAGGTAAATACTCAGTCAGTAGATAGTTTTCTGAAGAACGCAAGTTGTAATAGACCTTTTGTAAAAGGTAAATACTCAGTCAGTAGATATTTTTCAAAAGAACGCAAGTTGTAATAGACCTTTTGTAAAAGGTAAATACTCAGTCAGTAGATATTTTTTAGAAGAACGCAAGTTGTAATAGACCTTTTGTAAAAGGTAAATACTCAGTCAGTAGATATTTTTCAGAAGAACGCAAGTTGTAATAGACCTTTTGTAAAAGGTAAATACTCAGTCAGTAGATATTTTTTAGAAGAACGCAAGTTGTAATAGACCTTTTGTGAAAGGTAAATACTCAGTCAGTAGATAGTTTTCTGAAGAACGCAAGTTGTAATAGACCTTTTGTAAAAGGTAAATACTCAGTCAGTAGATATTTTTCAGAAGAACGCAAGTTGTAATAGACCTTTTGTAAAAGGTAAATACTCAGTCAGTAGATATTTTTTAGAAGAACGCAAGTTGTAATAGACCTTTTGCAAAAGGTAAATACTCAGTCAGTAGATATTTTTCAGATGAACGCAAGTTGTAATAGACCTTTTGTAAAAGGTAAATACTCAGTCAGTAGATATTTTTTAGAAGAACGCAAGTTGTAATAGACCTTTTGTAAAAGGTAACTACTCAGTCAGTATATATTTTTCAGAAGAACGCAAGTTGTAATAGACCTTTTGTAAAAGGTAAATACTCAGTCAGTAGATATTATTTAGAAGAACGCAAGTTGTAATAGACCTTTTGTAAAAGGTAAATACTCAGTCAGTAGATATTTTTCAGAAGAACGCAAGTTGTAATAGACCTTTTGTAAAAGGTAAATACTCAGTCAGTAGATATTTTTCTGGAGAACGCAAGTTGTAATAGACCTTTTGTAAAAGCTAAATACTCAGTCAGTAGATATTTTTTAGAAGAACGCGAGTTGTAATAGACCTTTTGTAAAAGGTAAATACTCAGTCAGTAGATATTTTTCAAAAGAACGCAAGTTGTAATAGACCTTTTGTAAAAGGTAAATACTCAGTCAGTAGATATTTTTTAGAAGAACGCAAGTTGTAATAGACCTTTTGTAAAAGGTAAATACTCAGTCAGTAGATATTTTTCAGAAGAACGCAAGTTGTAATAGACCTTTTGTAAAAGGTAAATACTCAGTCAGTAGATATTTTTTAGAAGAACGCAAGTTGTAATAGACCTTTTGTGAAAGGTAAATACTCAGTCAGTAGATAGTTTTCTGAAGAACGCAAGTTGTAATAGACCTTTTGTAAAAGGTAAATACTCAGTCAGTAGATATTTTTCAGAAGAACGCAAGTTGTAATAGACCTTTTGTAAAAGGTAAATACTCAGTCAGTAGATATTTTTTAGAAGAACGCAAGTTGTAATAGACCTTTTGCAAAAGGTAAATACTCAGTCAGTAGATATTTTTCAGATGAACGCAAGTTGTAATAGACCTTTTGTAAAAGGTAAATACTCAGTCAGTAGATATTTTTTAGAAGAACGCAAGTTGTAATAGACCTTTTGTAAAAGGTAACTACTCAGTCAGTATATATTTTTCAGAAGAACGCAAGTTGTAATAGACCTTTTGTAAAAGGTAAATACTCAGTCAGTAGATATTATTTAGAAGAACGCAAGTTGTAATAGACCTTTTGTAAAAGGTAAATACTCAGTCAGTAGATATTTTTCAGAAGAACGCAAGTTGTAATAGACCTTTTGTAAAAGGTAAATACTCAGTCAGTAGATATTTTTCTGGAGAACGCAAGTTGTAATAGACCTTTTGTAAAAGCTAAATACTCAGTCAGTAGATATTTTTTAGAAGAACGCGAGTTGTAATAGACCTTTTGTAAAAGGTAAATACTCAGTCAGTAGATATTTTTCAGAAGAACGCAAGTTGTAATAGACCTATTGTAAAAGGTAAATACTCAGTCAGTAGATATTTTCTAGAAGAACGCAAGTTGTAATAGACCTTTTGTGAAAGGTAAATACTCAGTCAGTAGATATTTTTCAGAAGAACGCAAGTTGTAATAGACCTTTTGTAAAAGGTAAATACTCAGTCAGTAGATATTTTTTAGAAGAACGCAAGTTGTAATAGACCTTTTGTAAAAGGTGAATACTCAGTCAGTAGATATTTTCCAGAAGAACGCAAGTTGTAATAGACCTTTTGTAAAAGGTAAATATTCAGTCAGTATTTTTCAGAAGAACGCAAGTTGTAATAGACCTTTTGTAAAAGGTAAATACTCAGTTAGTAGATATTTTTTAGAAGAACGCAAGTTGTAATAGACCTTTTGTAAAAGGCAAATACTCAGTCAGTAAATATTTTTCAGAAGAATGCAAGTTGTAATAGACCTTTTGTAAAAGGTAAATACTCAGTCAGTAGATATTTTTTAGAAGAACGCAAGTTTTAATAGACCTTTTGTAAAAGGTAAATACTCAGTCAGTAGATATTTTTCAGAAGAACGCAAGTAGTAATAGACCTTTTGTAAAAGGTAAATACTCAGTCAGTAGATATTTTTCAAAAGAACGCAAATTTTAATTGAGCAGAATGAATGTTCTCTTAACGAACGCAGGCACGGCGACAAATATCCCAAAATGGGAAATTTTGCATGGAGAAGAGGAAGAAGATCTGAAGTGACAGTTCTCGTGGGAAGTTTCGATGAAGTGCAAGGAAAGGTAAGTTGTCTGGAAAATTTTTATAATTTATATATTTTTAGGTAAACAAAAGCAGCGGAAAAGCAGCAGAAGCAGCAACAGCAGACGTCAGAACCTGCGGGGGATTGTGGGTAAGTAATTTAGGCGTAAAACCATGGAAATGTTCCATCAATGGTCGGAACGAGGTAGTGCTTTAGCAAAAAATTGTTTTTCAATTTTTTGCATTAAAACAAAATAATTTTGGGAAAATTATTGTTTGCCATAAACAATACTTCCCTAATACACTAGTTCCGACCATAAACGGAACATTTCCATAAGGTTTTAGGGTACCCAAAAACAGCGCCGGTCGAGAACTTAAGCCCAAAAATGACATCTCCAATTATAGACCTATTGCCAATTTATCCTCTATGGCAAAACTCTTTGAAGCCTTGGTCTGCGAAGTTTTGTATTTTCATTGCAAACCTTTTCTGATGTCATTTCAACATGGCTCTATTAAAGGTAAATCGACTATTACCAATCTGTTAGAATTCTCTAGTCACTGTATTTCAGCTATTGAATCTGGTAAACAAGTCGATTGTATTTTACCGATTTTAGTAAGGCTTTTGATAAGATTGATCACCGGATACTTTTATATAAATTGACTTCTTTGGGTTTCCCTTCTTGTTTTGTTGGTTGGACTTCGTCATATTTGGTTGAGCGTACACAACGGGTCTGCTTCCGCGGCGTTCTTTCTGAAATATTGAGGAACACATCTGGTGTTCCGCAGGGCAGCCATCTTGGTCCTCTTTTATTTACCATCTACATCAACGAGGTCTCCCTCATACCTACTTACTCAAAGATTCTTTGCTATGCTGACGATGCAAAGCTATGTATTTTGTACAATCTCTGATGATCGCGACTGTCAATTGCTGAATTCTGACTTACAGGCTTTTCAGTCGTGGTGCTTAATCAATCGCCTGCCGTTGAATATTTCAAAATGCACCTGTATGTCTTTCTCACGTAGGAAGTGTCTACTGCTTTATAACTTCACTATTAATGGACGTTCTCTCACTCGAGTTGTCAAAGTGAAGGATCTTGGTGTTGTGCTCAACTCTCGTTTCTCCTTTGAGGATCACATCGATACCGTTATGAATCGAGCCAACGCCACTTTGGGTTTTATCAAAAGATGGTCTAAGGAGTTTGATGATCCTTACATTTCTCGACTCCTGTACTGTACATTTGTTATGGTAGACCAATTCTCGAATATGGTGGCCCTGTTTGGTCTCCCTTTTATGAAAGCAACATTAACAGGATTGAAGCGGTTCAACGCAGGTTCTTAAGGTTCGCTCTTCGTGGACTACCCTGGGAAGATAACCTTCATTTGCCACCATATGTTGATAGGCTTGCACTCATCTCCCTTGAATCATTGGAACAACGGCGGAACAACTCCAGAACCGTTTAGACATTTGACTGCCTGCAAAGCACGGTTAACTCTCCTGAATTGCTTGCCCTTTTTAATATCTCTGTTCCGGCTCGCTCTTTGAGGCATTACGACCTCCTTCATGTTAATCATCACCGCACTAATTATGGCCTACATGAGCCTATTTCATCAATGTCACGTTCCTTCAATTCCCGCTATAATATTATATTATAGATTTTCATATTAATCGTAGCCAGTTGAAAGGTCGTCTTCGTTAATTTTTTTTATTTAATTTGGCTGTACTGACTTGAAACTTTGTTATAGTAATCAGTAATTTGATGAAGTTGTGACAAATAAATAAATACACAGTTTCCACTTGATGCTATGCACTTGTTGGATCTAGGAGTGACCCGAAAGATGTTGCTTTGTCTTCTCAATGGAAAAACAACAGAAAGAATTAGCACAATTAATAAAAATCTTATTTCAACCACATTAACGTCACTTTCTGCATATATTCCAAAAGAATTTCAAAGGAATCCAAGAACTATCTCCGAAATTTTAAAATGGAAAGCCACAGAATTCCGTCAATTTATCTTTACACTGGACCAGTTGTGCTCAAAAACATTGTAGACGACGACTTTTATTATGAATTTTTATTATCTTATAGATTGCTTGCAACCGCAGCTAACTTTGAGGCTAATATAAATACCGCATACGAAATGTTAAAATTATTCGTAGCAAATTTTCCAATTGTATTTGGAGGCAGTGGTGTGACATATAATGTTCACAGCCTCCTTCATTTAACTAAATGTGTAAGTGACATGGGCATTATAACAAGTTTTTCAGCATACGACTTTGAACATTTTATGCAACATCTGAAACGAATAATTCAAAAACCATTGTGGGATGGGATTTGATGTGCGATAGGATGGTTCTTCTTAATTTCCCACAATTGCTGATTGCTGTAGTCCTGAATCTGCAAGCTTCTGGACACCAATATATAAATGAAAGAAAACTCACTACTTTAGAATTACACTTTATTGTCCGACCTTGTCGCAATGGCTATTTATTGTGAACTGACTTTTTCTATTTTAAATTTTGTTTTCTCCCCCCAAACCTACTCGTATCAAAAATTTACAATCAAAATCCTACTTCTCTCTCGCGTTGGTGTACAGTGAATTTCGAGTATAATTTGACAGTAGCCATAGCGACCTTCTATGAATCCTCAAGCAAACATATTCACACAATTAAACTTTATTTGAATTTACTATTGATGTACGGCCGAGGTGTGTCACGTTACTTTTGCGCATATTCGTTAATACATGAAATTCACAATTGTAATTTTGAGATAGACATCTTATCTCTGCCAGGTTCTAGAGTAATTTAGATAGTCCGCCACACCATCAAAAATTTTAGAACAAGTAAATAATGCATACTCAGAAAGAAACATTGCTATAATAGAAAAGCAGAAGGGATTTAAAAGAAATATATTTGGCCGAGTTTTAAGCTTACAAACATAACACTGGTTTTTGAGTACTGTTCAACCAAATAATTGTTGCTGCATTAAACCGTTTGTTCCCATTAAGATTACGGGATTTTTGGATGAAAATGAAGGATTTGTCAGAGGTGTAAGAATTACAAATTTGAAAAACTTTTTTGAGGAGCCCTTACAATTGCTGCCTTGGAAATTGTACTGGAGAAATACCAATTGAAAATGCAGAAGGAGAAATATTTAGTGTTAATGAAATTTCCCATAAAATAATGTGTTCACCATATGAAAATATTTACGTACTAGTTCCTCTTCTGCATAACTATGTATAAATTTAAACTTAAGTAGCAAAAAACTAAATTAAATATTTTACATATTTACACAACGAAGACGCAGAGTAACAGTCCTAGAAGGGAAAGGGTCATTTTGCGAAGATTCGATGCTAATCTAGGGATGAATGTTGCATAACCACCTTGTCATGAACAAGTAAAAGGTAAGTTTCACGTTTCACCTTATTGCCGTTTTAGGTATTAATCACTATTTTACAGATTTACAAAGCGAAATAAATTGCCTGCAGAGTATCATTAAAAAACAAAATGAATTAATAATGGGGGAGTTAGCGGAGATAAAAGTTAATGTTCGTCAGTTGGTTACAAATAATAGATGCCATGAAAGCATCATGAAATGGTTTCCAATCAAATCAACTTCAGAACTGACGGCACTTGAGGAACAAATTCCAACTTTGAAGGAAGATGAGGTGGTAGGTTAATATATAAATGATACGAAGAATTTTTTAATATGATTTAATGATTGTTTTCTAGGTTGCAACGATTAGTAAAATCGTTATTAGAGGGGGTTTCACTAAAAATCTACGCAACCTACGCAGAGATGAAATTATTCTAAATTATAATTATGACGGAATTACAAAAAACAGGCATTTAAAACCTATACTGCAATTAATGACCTATTTTACAGTAAGTATTTTCGCATATGCGATGTTTAACTTATATCTTATTCCTTTCTTTTCTTTTTAAAATGCAGAAGCTGTTTCCCAAGATGCCTTTACGAAGGATAATTACATAGGAGATATTAAAAAAGGCTTTAAGAACAGCACAATAAACTCCACAAACTAAAATTCATGCAGAAAAGAAGAAGCACGGACGAAAATTCAAACTTGTGAGAAAGATGTGTTTATATAAACAGTGCAGCGTTAAGACAGAAGGGAAGGCATTAATTTATTTTGTTACACAAGGAGTAGATTCAGTTTATTTTGAGGAATTACGATTATATATTTAATATGTAGATAATTATATGAAATACTATTTTGCGACAACCATACAAGTTTCAATTTTGTTTAAGAAAATAATTTATCTCGTGTAACAAGAGAAATGGAATTAATTTGTTTTACAAAATCGGACCATATGAAGAGTAGTCTCATGCACCTGTTTTTTTCTGTGATGCTGAATAGATTGGACTAAACTGACGGTTCGAATAACACAAATATGTATAATGTATGTTTCACATAACATTAAGCGTTAATACTGAATATTTAATTTGTTGTTTTATTTTAAAAATGAGATGTAATATATATTTTTATGTTATTTAAAACAATTAAATTTTTTTATATACGAAAAATTGAATTTTCAATTTCCAGCGGAATGATGTTATCTGTTTGTTTGTCGTTATTTGGTAAAAAGGAATTTACAGAAGATTGGGGATGAATTGAATTCAGAAGAACTTCAAAGGGATAGCTTATATCACCAATTCTACTTCATTTCTTTCAGAATAACTCATTGCAAATGGTTATTTACATATAGTGCACGAATGCATTTGTCCAGGTCTACTGAGTAACCTTTTCTATCACTATTTCAAACTAAGTGAGAGAGGAACTGCTTCTAAGTAAGTGAGAGAGGAAGTCCTTGCCTCCACTTCCATTATGGGTTAAAAAGAAGAAAGAAAAGAATCGAGTTGGGAAGGCCTTCTAATGCTGAAGAAGCAATTCTGTCATTGCTTCTTACTCCTTCTTTTTTCTACTGGGTACCTAAAACGACGGCAGCGGTCACTTTGACCGACGAAGGAAATTTACATTGGGCCAGTTGATAATTGCGTCTGTTATACGTATTTAGTACTCTAAGTAAGTACCTACTGTACCCAGTGTAACACAAAAGTTTTATTGTCATGCTGATAATGCTCTAATTTGTTTCCGGAAATTTTATTTGCTTTTTATACCTCTTTTTTCGAATCCCAATAAACAAAAAAGGACTTGTCATAAAACTTGGCGTCGCTTGTTTACCGCTCAATTATCTGGATTTCCCCGAGTTTTTTCGATTTATTTCGACAAACATACATCAGATAATCGTCTGGCGCCAAAGGACCTTTATTAACGATACTTGCAAAGACGATTTGAATCAAGAGAAAACTTTCATAGACGATGAAGGTATTGTTATTTCACATACAAATTATATTTATTTACTTTATAATTATAAAACTATTAAGATATTTTCCATTACTATTTACTATTTTTCGACACTCGACGCTACCCCCACGAGCGTAGTAACTGCTGGTCCTTTTACTTTTGCGAGGATTCCCTCATCCACGAGAATACCCACGTCTACAAAGAGGATACACAGTCGACGCGCAGACCAGTCTCAGCTATCACAATTAACCGTTGATGAATGAGTGGTGGCTCGAGATTGCACAACATAACATAGGAGGTTTGGGACATCAGTGAAAATACAGACAGATTTCCAGATCATAATGTATTGCGGGAAACTTCTGGACCAACACATCACGGTATACGCAATTCAATAGACACAACCGCTTTGCGTCTTTTTAGTGACGAAATGATGCTACAACACATCCAGAAATGCACTGAGACCGAGGCGCCAGCTTTGAGTGAAAAATTGGGGCTTGCCTTTACATGAACTTGACGCACTCGCACTCGTGTATGTTCGTGAAGCTACAGATCCAAAAGGCCTTGAACTCAACAGTTTATTGAGAAAACCTGGGGGTAGAACTTCTTCAAAGAAACTATGTCGCCTGATAGGTTCAAGGAAATTTTAAGATTCTTGCGTTTACTTTGCTCTCACCTCTGATGTTTGGAATCAATTCATGCAAAATTGCCATATATATGTATGTGTTATAAGCCTGGCGAACACATCACTGTAGATGAACAGATATGTATTTCCCACTAAAGCCAGGTGACATTTTCAACACAATATGGCCAATAAGCCAGAGAAATTTGGTATTTAACTTTGGCTCGCTGTTGATGTACGATCGTAGTATCCCTTGAATGGCTTCTCTTATCTTGCTAAGGACGAAACACGCCCTTCTTATGTTTCCCTCTACGAGAATGTCCTTCTTCGTTTGATGGACACCTTGACAAAGGTAGAAATGCCACCATCGACAATTTTTTCACGTCCGTGAAGATTGCGGAAAAAAAAGTCTCGTCGGCACTCTAAATAGGGCCAGAAGGGAGGTACCAGCTGTAGTAAAGGTTTCTCGCAATAATCTCTACGATACAATGCTGCTAAGGAACGAAGTCTGCACTATTACGGTGTATCAAGCTTAAGTGATGGTGGAAGTATTGGTATTGGGTCAGATAGGAAAAGCCTCTCCGAAACTGTGACTTACTACAACTCGACTAAGTTTCAGATGAAATGGCCCGTAAATACTCGACGAAAACTGCGGGCCGACGATGGCCGTTACAAGTATTTTTCAACATCCTTCATTTGGCCATAAATGCCTGGATTCTTTATAAAGAAGTCATAGAAGAAAAAAAATCAGTAGAAGAGATTTCATTCTGTAATTGTCTGACAATATTTTATGCCTTTGGACAGGTACTGAACGACAACTTGAAAATTTCGTGAGAGAGGTATAAATAAGATAGATGATAAGATAGAGTTCACTGTGGAAATATAATAGATAACAAAATACTCATCTTTTTAGACTTGACACTCACGATAGATAATAACGAGCTTGACTGCAAGATTCTTAGCAAACCCATCTTCTCTGACGCGGTTATTCCAAGGAATTCTTGCCATTCATGGAACATAAAAATAGCGGCTTTCCACAGCATGATTAATAGATTAATTAGTGTTCATTTAAATAATGAATAGTTCTATATTGAATTGGAAACTATTATAACAATAGCAAAATATGACGGGTATAAAGAAAAACAATATTACATTTACTAAATAAGAAAAACCTTTCTCACGTCCTTAAGTCAAGGTATACACCAGCGATTTCAGCTGAGACCAGAAATGCATACAAAAAAATACCTTTCATCAAGGGTCTCTCAGAAAAACTCTCTTCCGTGTTGAAGAAAGCAAATATTTCACCCGATTGTTTATTTTAGACATAATCTAAAAAAATTTTTAGTGAATAACAAAATAAAAAACAAAATAGACGACGTTGAAAAAAGCTGCGTTTACAAAGTAAGCTTTGATAATTGTGACGCAGAGTCCATAGGCAAGACAAAGATATCAGTAAGAGTCAGTTATAAAGATCATATTATTCAAGCATGACTAATAAGACCAATTCTGGACTAGCAAAATATTTACAAGTGATGGAACACACAATAGGATTACATAATGTTGAATTAATACATAATTTAAAAGGCGGGAAAGTAGTGGACAAATATGAAATGGAAGTGTCTATTTGCACTCAACTATGTCCATGTGTGGGTGCATCCGTACGACCGAAATCCGCGAAATGCATGGCCTACTGAGTGAATATTTGCCTTTTTCAAAATATCTACGCACTGAAATGTTTTCGCACTGCCATTGTACCCGTTGTATTTACACGGGAAAATCGGGTACAAATAGACACTGGCATATGAAATATATGAAATTAGAAAAGAACAGTGTTTCACACTTAGTTAATAAGCAAGTAGATTTTAGCGATAGGGGTCCGTTATTAGATCCAACACTTCTAAAGGCTTCATGCTACATTCTATGTAGATCTGAAATGAGCAGTGGCCTGGAAGGTGTTCTAATCCAATGAAACGCGTTGTCTTCTGAATCAGAAAAATTAAAATTGTGAAACAGTAAAGTAAAGTGGTTAGCATTGTACAATCATGGTTTCTGTGTTCCCACACAATTTTCGATTAACTTGATAAATTAGCTTTGCAATGGCATAATTTTATTCTTCTTGGCTATATCGTATTTATTTAATTTACCACCACCATTGGTTTCTTCCTTTGGATTAAACATTGTAAATAAGAGATTCTACGCGGTCGTGATTCAGGCTTTTTAATATTTAAAAATGTTAAATTATGCTGTTAATACTATGGGGAATTAGTTTTATCGTCCAATTCGATTCAATGTCGATACTTGAGGTTTTTTCATTATTATTTTATTATAAATATATGTGTGTAGCATATGTATAATAATATAATTTAAAATGCTCTACGACTTGTGACGCGTTAATTTTCACATTATTTGCACAATAAATCTGGGGAACTATACGAAAATTTTGCTTGACATATTAAACACACACAGTCATTGAGCGTCACACCTTAATACTGTCATAAATTTCACTCGCATTCCTAAGGAAGCCTTATACCAACAAATTCATTCAGACATGCCACCAGAGGCGTTACGTATTCCATATACGAAAGTATGGTAAATCAACGGGAGATCATGGTCTCATCCGTGCGTTATTACAGAGTTACCTGAGCAGCTGAGTCTTCAAGGCAAACTTTCCCCAATATGACAAAATTATATTGCATAACTTGGAGAAGTTCATTAAAGTCGCTCTGACATTCAAATTTTTTGACTCCTCCGTATTACGAAATAGCACCGTTCGGTGAAACACACCCTTTCCCAAGCGGGAGTCCCTTGTTCCGCTCTTTGCAATCATTATGCAAGGACACACTTTTCGAGTTGGTTCATTTCTTGACAAAAGTTTCTCTATACTCCGAAAGCAAACTGAAATCATATTTCATGGTTCTCGAGAAATCAAATGAAATTTGACAAATAAATTCCTTCCCTCTGGAGTGCCTTGGTGTATGCGGACTCCTTCGAAGTTTTCATGTCGTGGATCCTTATCCCTAAGTTTTTAAAAGATTTTGAACTGCACTGAAGCGAGGACTGTTTCGGCAACTTTGTTCCTTTATTTAGTATTTTGCTTCGAGGAGCGTACCTACCTCCTTTTGTGCATTGTAAAAATGCTGAGCGGAAATTTCGTTTCAATTGGTAAAAGACTGATTTCCTGTTCGATTTTCAGTAAAAGATTTCTTTAATTTATCATTCAAGTAGTTTGGAATGGCCTTGGGTTTCTTACCACGGAAGTTCTTAATTATGGCCGATAATCTCATTATAATTTCCAATTAGTAATTTAAATCAATAGTAGCAGTTTTGCTGCATGAAAGCTTTTGCAATTTAAACGGTTAGGCGATTTATGGGCCTGTTTGAATCCAAATCTTCATCTTCGCCTTTGTCTCGTTGTGACTGTTAATGTACCAACAAATAAACTAAGCTATTATAACAAATAAAGCAAAGACAAAACGCTATTCGAATTCGATTACTTAGGGTCTAATTTGAAATGACTTTTGTAAATTAATTAATTTGTAAATAAATTAATTTTTAAATGACCCTTACTGTCATTTAACCCGGTTGTTCAAAATTTTCCTTTTAAAAAGTTGCTTATAAACTCTTTCCCGTAGCTCAAATAATTTAAATACTTTCTCAATTTCACGCAAATCTACCTAACTAGCGAAGCAATTGGCTTAAATATTATACTGCGTAGCTAAGCTCACTGATATAGACATAAATTCGTACAGAGTTTTACTCGGAGTGATGTCATGAATTATCATAACAAAACGAAGACGAAAATTTCTTCACAAAGCTCCTATGTATAATATAAAATTCATAAAAAGGAGTCATGCATGTGCGCATTTTTAACAGAACATCGTCTACAGATGCGTATCTCTGGAATAGTAGTAATATGTTTTGAATGAAAAATAAATAAATCCGATTATGTTGATAGAAAAATCACAAAACTCTCTCTCTCTCTCTCTCTCTCTCTTATTACAAAGCAACTAAGCCGTTTTCAACGCCAAAAATAGATAATGCCAATCTTACATACCCTTTTATTGAAATATTAAATATTACTCCTTTATTAAAATATTAAACAAGCAAACAAACTCGGGACCTTCCCTTGTAAAATACAATTTGCTGATTGAAATTAGCTGTGACAGCTAATATACAGAATCAAAAAACAAACACAATGAGCTATTCAGTGAAGCTGACATATTTGATCTTTGATTCGGCGCCTTTAAAAATGACATTAGAGAAAAGATTACTACTCCACTAACTAAATTCGTTTCTTTGCAATTAATGCCTTTGACACACTAGCCATCTTTAAGCGTTATTATGACGGTAACAAAATGATGGATATTTCCATCATTTTGAACAGCATAGCGCCGTATTCACACCTTTTCGTTGTTATTTCAGTCACCTGAATGTGAATACCTAGTGGCGCGTGATATTGTCGTTCCTTAAGTTTCACAGGATTATTATACTTTAAAAATATTTCGGAAGTGAATTTCAAAGCTTGGTTGATTTATTTTTACGTGACCTACTCCGCCCAAACAATTAATATGGCCTGAAATGAGTGATCTATAATATGTCGCCTTGTCATTTTGAGATTTAAGAGAGTTTTGGAGTCCAACCTCCTAGGAGTTAACCGAAATTAGCTGAGGTCTGTCCAAATATGGGGGCAAAAAAAAGCCAATCTCCCAGGAAAGCCACAAAGAGCAAACCGTGAAAATTTGCGTTTGGGCAGCCACTAGTGACCAGCAAAAAAGGTGTAAAAGCGACTACAAAATTAGGCAATCTGCGAGCATTTTTAATGGTCTGACAAGACATGTCGCTTCGTAGGACCCTAGACTGTAAGACACAAAAGGCCATCTAAACTTTTCGTCCGCTCGGTCGTACTTGGGGAATCAGCCCCAAAATCATCCACTGTATCTACACTGCTGTAAACAGACCCAGTTTCTTTTCCGGTGCGCTGCACGGTGGGGCAGAATGCCAAATTTTTTCGAGGCTGCTGTTTTCGAACATGTTATCAAAAATTTAAGATTGCAAATGGCGGATGCAAAAAGTAAAACTTTGTTGATCGCGAAAAAAATCAGTGTATTGAGCTTTCGTGGCTGCTGATTTCAAATTTGTTATCAAAAATGTAAAATTCAAGAAAGCGGATCCAATATGGGGCCACAATAGAGCAAGAAACCTAAAAAGTTGACATTAAATCTTTGACGACAAATTCACAATTTAATCTGCTTCGTGAATATGCAAATTTATTAATAGGGATAAATAAAACATGTTATGTGTGTACTATGTATTCAGAAATAAAAAAAAATAATAGATAAAATTAGAATTACCCATACAATATCAAAATTTATCTAACATTACATAACAAAATTTTGTCACAAAAGAAGCAATATAGAGCAAAATTCAAAAAAATTTTACAATGAAGACTAGTAAGAGTCTTTAAGAAAACAATAACAACAGGCGGGTCAGGCTGGGAACATTATCAAATGGCTTGCTGCTTCGAAGAAAGCAATAAAATTACCTGTCTTTTGAGAACCTTTTTAACGCTATATATTAGGTCCGCAACTAAGTTCTCGCTGTTTTTTTTTATGAATATAAAACTTTATTATGAAAAAATGGTTACAAATGAGTTATTCAAAGTACTGCCCATCGCTAGCGACAACCTTTTCCCATCTTTCTGGCAGAGCTCGAATACCGTCACGGTAGAAGTGTTCGTCTTTTGAGGTTATCCATGAATCAAGCCAATTTACGATGTCGTCATATGAACGGAACTCCTGATTAGTCAGAGCATGTGCCATCGAACGGAATAAGTGATAATCGGACGGCGCAATATCTGGGGAATATAGCGGGTGGGGTAGGACTTCCCATTTGAGTGTTTCTAAGTAGGTTTTGACGGGTTTGGCAACGTGAGGCCGATCGTTGTCGTGCTGTAAAATCACTTTTTCGTGCCCTGATCGTATTGTGGCCGCTTTTCGCGCAGTGCTCGGCTCAATCGCATCAACTGAGTTCGATACCGTTCCCCAGTGATCGTTTCGTTCGGTTTCAACGTCTTTTCAGCGTTTTCGAAGATTTTCGGCCTTCCTTCACGCGAACGGTCGTCAACATCAAAATCACCGTCTTTGAAGCGACGGAACCAATCACGGCACGTTGTTTCACTTAGAGCAGCATCTCCGTAAACTTTTTGGAGTTCTCGATGCGCTTGAGCCGCCGTTTTCTTCGAATGAAAAACGAAAAGCAACACTTCCCCGCAAATGACGATTATTTGGCACATAATCAGACATTTTCACACAACCAAAAGTATATGTTCCAAAAACAAAATCACAAATGTATCAAAGCGGCTTGCTTACCATATGTCTAAGCTTGGTTCATGACGTTTTAGTAATGCTATAATCGACCAACTCTTACTACTGGAGCCATCTATTGAAAAACAGCGGGAACTTAGTTGCGGACCTAATACATGACCTAATCTTTGGTTATTCATTATTATTCACAATAATACAAATATTGCTATATACCTGAAGACATAATTTTCAATAAAAGTGTCAATACGCAGAACCACTGCACTTAACTAATTGCTATTTAACTATATGATTTGTTCATTAAATGTCACCATTTTTAGTGCCTTGCCCGCTGTGCGCTGGCCTGGAGGCATGAAACTATCCTGAGGATCATTAGTCAGCTCTACACCATCGTAGAAAAAGAGGTGATGAAATCTGCCTTGCACCTAGATTATAATAATCTTTGGCGTACAAAAATCAGTTAGTAGTGTACTCTAAGATCTAGAACGGACTGACCCGAACCACCAACGGTAATGTCCAGATATTCTCGGACTACAAAATGCCAACAGATGGATATCTAGAAGGCAACCGGAGTTGGAATGTGCGGTCTTCAGTAAGAAGACACATCTTCACCTCTCTGGGCAAGTTTGTCTCTGTAGGCAGAAGTTCTCTTGATCTGTGGCTGTGCCTATGAGATTCAGAAGAGGAACATTCGGGGAAAAACATTTCAATTTTCTCAGATAGGCAAGCTGCACTCTAAGCACGAATGTAGTCTTGTCTGAATTTCTCAGCGAGTGTCGCAACTCGCCTCGCTTGTCCTCATTGCGACTTTTAACAAAGTATCAATTATCTGGGTTGGCCACTGCAACATCACAGGCTACTACATAGACTGCTGATAGGCTGGAAAAGAAAGAGGCCTGCTTCCCATTTATAGGCCTTGAGCCTTTATGGGTGTAACACTATCTTTTATCACTCGTTATCTGGACGAGTGGGTTCGAATAAAGCAAAATGGCAGGAGGACCGCAAGGCAAGAGTGTAGACAGTCGAAGCACTTTCTAAATCGATTGTCATTCATACTGGAGCGTTAAACATTAAAATTGAATTTTCATTATCATTGAAAACTTCAATAATAATATTTCACTGGAATTGAATTTTTTAATGGTAAAGCAACAGAAATATCATTACCATTGATTTTTTCAATGATGAAGCAAAACATTTTTCATTAGTATTGAATTTTTAAACGGTCGTGCTACAGAAATATCATTAGGATTAATTTTTTCAATTATATTGTCAAATTCAATGATAATGCTTAAACGCCCATCTTTTTTGGAAAGGTTGAAAAAGCTTTTTTATTTTTGAAATCAAAAGTAACAATTAGAAAATATATTTTATTGTTGAAATACAAAATTAAAATTTTGAATTACTTCTTGCTATTTAAAAAAAATTAACAATATTAATTTTGGGTGTGCTTTATATATGTATGTATATCTATAACAGAGTTATGTAACGCGACACTTGACATAAACTTTGTACTGCACCATGTTGAAGAGGACATTTCGTTACGTGTTATATGACATGTAATGTAACATGACACGGCACATACATTTTTTACTTGTTCTGTTCTTCTACTGTGTGATTCAGTTTTCGTGAGCTCATATTTTCCCTGTCATTGTTTTCATCACTCGTTAAGTCTAATAGAAGTGGAGCCAATCGATGAATGGCTTTTCTAAAAACTCCAGAGCTCGTTTTTACGTCTGCTACTCTGACTATGTCGTTTTCCCCTTTTATGGTTTCAACTATTTTTCAAATGGGCCATGATAGCACAGGAGTGTCATTCTCCTTAATAATGACCATTGTTATGGGTTTAATAATAATAATAATAATAATTTTTATTAATGAATAAAGTACAAAGATTACAGAATTTTTAATGTACAAGGTGAACTGGAAAAATTATAAGAACGTTAACTATAATAAATTCGGATAATTACAAAACATTTATTCCAACCAAGAGTACTAAAATAATAGCAGTGAAGTTATAAGAAGAAAACCAACAATAAAGGTAGAAAGGAAACAAATAGAGCACTCAATCAGAAGAAGAGGAAGAGAAATAAGAACAAAAAAGGTATTTATCATTGTGGAATTTAATTTGTTCAATAATTGCTGACGTAAGGAGTCTACCAAAAGTACTGCTGACCTTCGCGCGCTGGGCATCATGTGAAATTATATTCCTCATACGGGAGCATTGGAAAAAGTAGGAACGTTGTCTATAGTCCATAGACTTACAACGTGGAACCAGAAAATCCTTACGTCTAGTGGATTTCAGGAAATTCAGCCTCTATTTAGGTATGTGGGTTTTCGAAAGTATATCAGCTTGTGTAAGAGAGTCAATCTGCGCTGGGTGAAATAGTCCTTTGGAAGTAACCAAGCAAACACGAACTATAAGGCGATATATGATATGATATATCTTTTCAATTTAAATGCAAAGCGTATTACGTCATTGAACGCCACAACGAGTCTCCTTTGACAAACAGAGACAAGAACCGGAAAAATTATACATACTACCATACATGAAATGAGGTATAACCAGTGCCTTTACTATTTTATTTCCCATGTGTAATAAGATGTATCTAAATACATACTAAACAGTAATGGTCACAAGATAGAGCCCTGAGGTATACCGAGGCTGGGAAAACTTGTGTCCGAAAACATACTTTCTACCTTCACAAACTGACTTCTACGATGCAAAAATATTTAGATTAACTTGACTGCTATGCTATATGCTATGAGCAGGAAAATCTCTCAGATAGTTTTATTAGAAGCATTCTGTGGTCAATAGAATCAAACGCCTTCCTGAAATCGAGCAAGGCGAGGACGGTTAGGAAGTCTTTATCTAGTGCTTCGTGAATATCTGTGGTTACCTTTAGCTTCGCAGTTTCACAACTATAAACCGAGCGAAATCCCAATTGCCATATGCTCAACAAATTATTAGGGTTTATGTGCTCCATAGAGTGTAAATCACCTTTTAAAACACCATGGCGAAAAAGAACAAAAGGCTAATTTTGCACAAATCGCTTGGCTGAGAGGGAGTCGAATTTTTGGTTATAGGAATGACTAGTGCATTTTTCCACTTGCTAAGAAATGCTGATGTTGTAAGGCAGAAATTTAAAATGTGGGTCGGGATTTTGAAGATTCTGTCCGCAATTATTTTAATAAATCGCGGAGGCAGACCATCACATCCTGTTGCGTTAGACCATCACATCCTTTATTGCACACAACGCCAGCCACACCTCACATTTATCAACATTCCGAAAAGTGAATCTGTCGACTGCAAAGTCGACATCTGATTCATTGTCTAGCGAAGAAGATGTTGACTGAGAACATGCCGTAAAGAAGCATTTAGCGAATTTTGATCTTGACTTATTGTTTAGTGCAGCACGCAAGTATTTATTGCAATTTGAAAAACTTAATGATCCTGCAGAAACTTACAATTCTTCAGCTCCTAAAAGTGTGTCAGCAAAAATTGGTGCAAAACTCTCGCATGTATGCTCATTCTTTTTTTTACCAGTTAATCACCTGCAACAATAATAATTATGTTCTCTGTTCGACTGTCGAAAAAATTTTTCTTTGTAGAACAACTAAAATATTTTCCTTAAGATTTTCGTTTGTATACATACAGTAAGCGTTTTCGTAACTTGGCAGGAAAAGTACGAGACGGGTATGGTTTCCACGCCCTTAGTTACGCTTGCAGTTAATTTATGACGGGTGGGGTGCATACTAATACTCTTTAATTAAAATATGATATGAAGTACTCTCCAAAGATACCCATCGTGTGGCGCGAGGCAGTGCTTAGATTTTTAAGTTCTATTGTATGAAATTACCCGTTTTGTGCGCCGTTCTCCCTATGTGAACAGGCCTCTTAGCAACCACTCCTACAGTGCAATATTGCAAAAGTAATTCACTTTGAACGTTATAAAGGATTCCACTTTGTTTCTGTAACTCAAGCACCGCCATAAAAGAGCGCCTAAAAGAGTTCATGAACTCTTTATGAGCTACACTGGTCCTGGCATATTGGGGGTGATAGTCCACCATTGTATATGATTTATTACCCTTTTAACAACTTTAAATTTTTCAGCTCAGGAAGGATATCAGATTTCATTTGCTGCAAAGAGGAACTCCAACAATATATAAGGCGTCATATTTTCTTAACATATTGCATTTGCATCGTAAGCTGCTTTTGATCTTTTAACGTGTTTGATTCCTTAATGCAAATTTTGCAAATGTCGCCTAAAAAAATAAGCTGGTATTAACCCCTTAATAAACTTTAGTTTGATTTTTCTCTTCTATTTTGCCGGTGACATGCATTTTTTTTGTGATAGATTTATATGATGCTAAACTATCATCTAGCGAAATTTGAATTAATTCTCCCGTTTTTTTAATTTTCGATCCAGCCTCCTTAAATTGTGAAACTTTTGTACTGCTGGAAATTCTCGGTTATAATAAAACAAATGTCACCCTTCGAGAATAATAATTTTAGAATAATTCCATCATGTGACTCGCCCACATATTCTAAGTATTTAACCTCCGCTGTTGAATATATATCACTCTTAATATATTGTTGTTTCAAGGGTCCGCTGCAGTTGCCATCATTTTTCATTTTTCGAACATCAAATTCCTGCCAGTATTTCTTCAACTCAGCATGTTTATTTTCATAAACACCAAGCGTTCTTTTCTCTAAGTTTGTCCTTTTTCCGTTCACTGTTGATCGTTCTAATTTATCAGCTACCACTGCTAGTGAGATTAGAGCTTATCGTTTGTTGTTGGAATTAACACACAACAAAAACTAAAAATAATTACATACCAAATATTATTTCAAAAAAATTCAAATATTTTTAATTGCATAAATTGTTCACGAGAATCAAAAATCAGGTTTCACACATCCGGCTCGAAGGACCCAAAAAAGTTAGTAGAGGGACTGAGGAATCACTGAAATGAAACTAGTTAGGATGTATGAAACTTATTATTTTGTATTTTTTGCGGTAAATTCAATTTCACAAGTTTTATTAATTATTTTTGTATTACAATCTAGCAAAATGACTGTCACAAAAAAATTAATTAAAAATAAAATTCGACGTTGTGTAAGAAATTTAAGTCAAAAAGAAAATTCGAAAATTAAAAAAAATTCCAAAAAATTAAATTAATTTTACGGGGCCTTGAAAGGGGCCGCGGTGAGCTCTTCGGAATAGCAAACGATTTTCTACCTTAAAATGCTGTCGAATGCGAGATCCTGATAGCTCGCACGAAGTCACACAAAACTTGATGCTTGCCGTGTCTTTTTATACTGTCGTGTACCAGAAACTGTCGAAAATGGCTTCTAGCAGCCGTTTTGCCTGCAGTTGTGGAACCACTCTGTGTAAACTTATCTTCACTTTTAAACCTGATCCTCCTTTTTGCAAGCTGTATTTTGTATGCCTGGTGCTCCTTTGCAATTTATTTGTTACATTTCGCCTGATCAACTTTACACTTGGGATTGCACTTCAATATCCGACGTCCGGAATATAAGAAGATTAAAATTTATGATATTGCACAACAATAATAAAAACAGATAGAGATCATACGTACGAACAATGAGATAATAGTATATTGTAACGATAATCCTGATATGAAACTAGATTCTATCACGGAGAAGATACGAAACAGCGGTACGCACACCAACTACAAGGATTCTGATACGAACTACGTTTATATCATGAAAAAACTGTTGGATGCTACACGCGATATGAATATTTTTGAGCTAGCTCTATCAAAGGAAGATAAGATTTTTGAATGCATTCAGAAACAGAAATTTATAAAGCTATTCAACATGCTGCAACAGGAGAAAGAAAACAAGAACCTGTTATCTATGAAATATCAAAAGTTATAAAATTTGCAAGAAGCGTATCAAATTGCCATGAATTTTACCCATCCAAACTTCAAATATTGAACTGCAAAAATATTGGATTAATAACAATTCGGAAGTCCTGAGATCCAAACAAAAAAATTTTTCCAATGTTTAAATTTTATTAGTTAGTAGTTAATTAGTAAATAGTTAGATAGTAAATCTTGAATAGTTTAAAAAATACTGGATTAAAATGAAAAGTTTTTTCACGAAAATACTGAGGAACGATGAGCGCATAAAACATCGCTAAATTAATGGTTTCCACTTTTTTTTCAACTTGTTAATGATAGTGTTATAAGTAAACACAATTAAAAATTTCTTCTATGTGTAGTGGTAGAATAAAAAGTTACATAATATCTAGAATTTATTTACGTGTACCTTCCATAAATAAAATTGCTGAGCACTTTAAAAACAAGAAAGTTCTACGAATTTTAGTGTAGACCTGCGAGCCTTCGAACATACGATTGGTACCTATTGTAAAGTTAGAGTGCGCCCGTTTCCCGAAGGAATGTACAATTTCTTTTCTCTTCATGGATTAATTAAAAGGTCATTATACAATAAATCGCGAGATATTTTATTTTAGTTTAATTAATTTTTTGTAACTTTTTTAAGAATATTAATCTTCATTTCAGAATAAATTTTGCAATGTATTTCGGCATTATTTACGAGCATTTCGTGAAAAGTTGAATGAGTTCAACGAGTTTAAATTATTATTTAACATTATGGCGAGTAAGCGGCGACAATTCTCGATTAAATTTATTCTGTAGCTAAAAAGTACGGTATTACGTAACTAAGTGAAGGATGCCTTTAAATATGTAGAAATAGGTACTCTATTTAGCGTCATGCACTTAATGAACATCCATGCCTGGAATCACTTGATCGAAAACAGGCCGAGAATAATTTGTTCTGCGTAGCGTGACAAGAGGTCATTAAGGATTGGAGGTACACATTAGCTAAAGCTATAGGAGAATACAGCAGACGCCCGTGTAGAAGGGCCATGAGGTGGTAATGAATGGGATATAGTGTATACTAAGCTGTCGGTCGATTGCGGGTCCGATGCTACGAGAAAGAAGTCCTGGAATAGCAGAAGTTAAAGTTGTTGGAACGCTCAAACCCTGCTCTGCGCCTACCAGACGGTCTCTCCGATGACTAACTTTTTCCACGGCATAGGTCTATTCTAAGCTGCGGCAGTTTATTTGCATATTCCGACCAGGGGCTTGTAAATCTAATACACATCGGTAATTTGTAGTTTGCATGTGATGACTGAGATTCCTGAGTTATGACTTTAATTAGGAATGGCGGCAGGTTAAGGCATCGATTTGATTTTTCCCGAGGCCCACAGGCGGAATAATAATTATACACTTTTTTGCGTATATTCGGCACGGAAATCTGAATGTAATTTTGCTGTTTAAGGATTAGGCAAAGCTTTATTCAAAATTTCTACAAATCACTACTTCCTTTCGTGGCTAATGATAGTTTTTTTTTATTTATTTTTGTTCATGCCAACCATCCATTCGGATGTTTGCGCTTGAGCATGCTTTTAAATAGCACACTTTGTTTCAGGTTTCATGATGAATGCAGTACTTTAGCAATATCTTAATCACTGTCTTACCTGCATACTCATCTTGTAGACATAGAAGTGGCGCTTGTGTCTAACAGCGCGGCGCTTTGTTACCGTGATATTATTTGCCCATTTGCTTGAATTGGAAAACTCGTGTAAGAAATTTGTTATGTGCTGCCAAAAAGCTGTTTTGCTAGCGATACCCACTATCGCCGGAGGGTGTGCCTTGGATTCTTGTGTAGGAGCCAAGCATCTTGGCGTGTCTTTATAAAAAAAATTGTGACCAATGTGAATCATGATATTTTAGGTAAACATAAAAACAAGATTGTTCAAGATTATTTTATAATTTTTAAAGTTTACATTCATTACATCTTTGCTTTGTTCTAAACCTATTTCTCGGCTTGATACGCCTCCGCATATAATAAATTGTTCTCAAGTTTTTTCTTACGCAGTTAATTTCTTAAATCTAGTTCAATTGAACAATTTTTACAATCCTTCTCAATCTTTGCTGGATCTTATGTTTGTCACTCGGGATTATTATGAAGTTATGCTTTCAGATGAGCCTCTTGCTCGTATTGACTCACATCATCTCCCTCTGGTTTGTCGCATAGCTGGGGCACATGAGTGCCCTTCGACTACTTTTTCTCAGAAACTGGATTTTGCTCACGCTGATTACTTTAACTGTGTTTGGTACTTGAATAACTACGATTGGGATACGATTTTCGCGGATAATGAAATTGATGTTGATATATCGGTTTTCGAAGAGATCTTATCTGACTGCTTTTATAGATTTGTTCCGTTGAAAAAGAAAAACATTTCAAACAATTACCCACCTTGGTTTACATCTGAACTTAAAACTTTGATAATTGAAAAAAAATTAGCTCATAAAAAGTTTAAACGCACTCGATCCCCCTTGGACTATGACAACTTCTCAAAACTGAGGTCCCACGTCAAGAGATTATCCCTTGTTGCTCATACCGATTTTTGCAAGAATAAAGAGGATCGACTTCGTGAAAACCCAGGAGATTTCTTCAAAATTGTTAACGACGGTCGAAATGACAATGTGATACCTCAATCTCTAACATATAACAATGTCTCTAGCTCGAATATCGAGGAGTCTTGTGAACTTTTCGCTGACTTTTTTTCCTGTGTTTATGAACCTTCCAATGACATACCGGTACCGAATAGCCCTATGGCTGACGCTCCGAATAATGTGTTGAGTTATCTAAATATATCTCTTGAAAAGAATTTTCGCGAACTATCTTGTTTGAAAAATAATCGGGGGCCAGGCCCAGACCAAATACCTAACATCTTTTTGAATAACTGTGTGTATGCACTTGCGAAACGGCTACATATTTTATTTAATAAATCTCTTTCCACCGGTTTTTTTCCGGACGCCTGGAAGAAAAGTAGGATCACGCCTTTTTTTAAGTCAGGTTGCAAAACGATGTTTCAAACTATCAACCCATTTCCATTATGAACTCATTGCCAAAATTGTTTGAAAAATTGGTTACTCCATTGTTATACGCGGCCTTTAAACCTACAATTGGGAATGCACAACATGAATTTGTCGACAGTCGATCCACTGTATCAAATCTAGCATGTATTGGAAACTGTATAGTGAGAGCTTTAGAAAGCAGAGGCCAAGTAGATGTCATATACACGGACTTTGCCAAAGCGTTTGACAAAATGCCCCATAATGTACTGCAGTCGAAATTCGAAAAACTAGGCGTTGCTAATCCAATCCTTGCATGGATCGCTACCTATCTCTGTAATCGTAAACAACTTGTGCATATCGGTGGTTGTAGCTCGCGTGAGTTTGATGTAACGTCAGGTGTGCCTCAGGGCTCACATCTAGGACCTCTGTTGTTTATAATTTTTATTAATGATCTCAAATCAGTTTTGAAATTCTCCGATATTTCATTATATGCGGACGACGCGAAAATATATAGTGATATCAAGTCTTTAAATGATACAGAAAATTTACAAGCGGATCTCGACGCTGTTTACTCTTGGTGTAATTCGAATCTATTGTCTCTTAACATCTCTAAATGCTCAGTAGTTAGGTATACAAACAAAAACCAACCGTTTCTTTTCGATTACAAATTGAATAATTGTGTTCTCGCGGTGAAGCAGGAAATCAACGATTCGGGAGTTACTTTCTCGAGTAATGGGTCTTTCAAATCGCATATTGAAAAAACAAAAAACAAGGCTTTGACAGTTTTGGGTTTTATTAATAGAAACTCTCAAATTTATAGGTATCCATCAACCTATCTTCTGCTGTTCAACACATTAGTTCGACCTATTCTCGAGTATGCTTCCCCAATCTGGTCTCCTCAAACTTTGGCCTATATGAAGCTACTTGAATCGGTACAGTCTAAGTTTATGCGTAAGCTTGCTTTCATGAACTGGATCCCACTGCCATTTGATTGTCATGATTACTCTGAGATTAAGAGTCAGTACGGCATAAAATCATTAGATAGTCGAAGGAAAATCGCGGATCTAATTTTCTTTTACAAAATTTTGCACGGTGCAATTGACTCCCCCTACTTGCTGGGTCAAATTGGGCTTCGCATTCCTTCGAGAGATACGCGTTTTCAACAACTATTCGCCACTCCTTATCTCCGTACTTCTCTAGCTGACAATCAATGTATATCTCGTATGTGTAAACTTGGTAACGAGATTTCTCATCACGTCGACTTTTTTGATACTAGTCTCACAATGTTCATTCAATTCATACGTTCTTATTTCTCCACTTAACTATTGCTATTGTTTTTTTTTCTGAATTATTTATTGTATTTTCTTAATTTATCTTTCACTGGATGTATGAATTTGTTTATTATTGGTTTATAATTTGCTTATAATTTGTGTAAAAGAACTTATCTGTGATGTGAATGCGACACAATTATAAAATCAGAGATGCTATATGAAATGTATAAAGGGAGTATTCCCGTTTAATGAATAAATAATAATAATAAAATCACATACTTATATATTAAATATTTCAGTACAAAAGATTACAGTAAGAAAGAAATCTTGTATCTGTAAAATTTTCCAGTAGGTAAATAATTATTATTATATAGGTTTACTGATATAAAGTTAGATGAAATAAGACAATTTGTACAATAAAAATTTTCAATTAAATATTAAGGAACGTGGGGAGAGACAAAAGTAAAGAAATAAAATAATAGTAAAAAATCAATAAAAATAAAAGATGGAAGAAAAGCAAAAGAAGAGAAAAAATTAAATAAAAATAAATGCTAATCGCGCCAATCAAAATGATGGTAAGTGTTCGTGAAAGTTCCACGAATTATTTATGAGATCGCACAAACGATATTGTTTTTAGTTATTAGAATGTTAACACGGACAGGGCAGAATTAATTTCAAGGTTAGATTGCACTTTGATTAAGTATAAAGAAAACTCAGTGGAGAAGTGCAACGAATGTGCTTTATTTCTCGACGGCTAGTTACAGAGAAGAGTTACAAAGCAAGCGGTAATAGTTACTGGGCAGGCAATAATACATAGGCAAATCAGGCGGTTAGAACAATAGATTAGTACAGAGTGCAACACTACAAATATAAGCAAGGAAGCAAACAGTGTTACGATTACAA
Source organism: Neoitamus cyanurus (assembly GCA_947538895.1). NCBI lineage: Eukaryota > Metazoa > Arthropoda > Insecta > Diptera > Asilidae > Neoitamus > Neoitamus cyanurus. The sequence goes on from OX384541.1 coordinate 41,170,958, forward strand.
TAAGAATACTGAAATTCATGATGCAATTAAGATCAAGTAAGCGAGTATTTGTATTGTTGTTCTAATATCAATTCTAGGACGTTGAAATTTCGAACATTCGAAATAAATAAATAAATAAAACTCGAAATACATACGCTTGAAGGAACCATTCTTGTGCCGAATAGTAACGACGCAGGTGTGTCCGTCTTTGCCAGGATGTTGCAGCCATTTAGATGGAGGAATTCGGCCAACTTTCGTGAAACAGTGCAGTCGTGTTTGCTCCCCTTTTATTATTTGTTTTTTACTTCCCGCTGTAATTCTACCAAAAGCTGTCGTCGCTTCCGTGTCGTCACTTTGCCGTGCCTGTGTTAACAATCTGTGTCTGTTACTGCTCGCATTTTGTTGCTTACTCGGTGTCATCACTTTGCTGTGCCCCAATTATCAACCGAAGTAGCGTACCACCGAAGTTGTGTAAGCTGTCTTGGATTTGTTTTGCTTCACATCTGACCTTCACGATGAACGCCTGCAAGTTATGCAATGGGTCGTTGGCTGGTGAGCTTACTGAGTGTGATGGCATCTGCAACCAATCTTTTCACGCAACCTGCCTAAAACGCAGTGCCCGTTCCCTGACTGCTCCTGTTGCTTCAGCATGCCCAGAGTGCTCCGACATCAAACCGTGTCACATATTAAAAACCCTGGTCACCATTGCTGACTCCATCTCAAACGAGCAATCTCTTTTGGCGAATAAAATTCAGGCAACTGGGCTTGCCTCCAATCAATCTCGGATGATCTGGCTACAATCAATGGAAAGATCGATAAAATTATAAATACCTCATCAACTGCCGAATCTAACACAGAAGTCCTTCTCGAGAAAACACATATGCTGTCGTCGAAATTGTCGGTAGCATCAAGCTCCCTGGACGATCTACACTCTACGTTTGCTGTCTCCAATGTTCCCTCATCTATAAAACCGATGATTGAGGGCCTCCAAATCAACATGGAAGAATTCACAAATAGACTCAGCTGCTGTCACGCAACGGTGTCAGCCAACTCAAATCTGCTGAGCTCTATTTCCGCAAACATTGGATCTCTCTCCGCCCGTGTTTCGACTCCGGTAAACTCCGCATTGGACTCCTCGGCCGAGCGGAACACTTCAGAGCAGCACACAGTCATCGATTTAACCGCTCCCTCGGTCCCTACAATAAAAATGTTCTGCACTACCTGGACAAAAATAGATTGGTGTCAACGGCTCGCTAAATTCAAGGACAGGCATGTACCCACACTTGAGGACCCTCCCTCGTTCCTGCTTAAGGGCGCTCCCCGACACGCTGACAAAACCTGGGTGTTTAATTTCTTCAAGCAGCATTTTGCCTTCAACCCATCCACGTGCAACAAAATCTCCTGGTTCGCATCTCCGCGAAATACGCCTGGCTCTTCTCTGGCCCATCAAATGCTGCGCTCAATATTGGTAAAATTAGCTTATCTAAGTGCATTGCTAAGTCGGTCAAGTTTAATGTTAACGCAACAAAACCTAATTCTAAGAAGGATACCAACTCTAATCCTGGCCCTAATCCCTCCTACCCTAAGCTCGACGTCAACAACAGCACTTCTACTAAATCTCACTCTACAAGCCGGGCTAAACCAAAACCCCGTAGTAAACGGCAACGCGTAGATCCTCTTCCTTCTCCTCCAACTGGCAGCTCAAAGCGAGCTTATTCCCCAATTTGAATCTGGCCACTCCCATAAAATACCCCAACTTCATTCGCTCTCACATATTGAACCCTGCTGTCCCATCCATCCCTCCTACAACTTTCACCTCCTCTGAACCCATTCCCTCTACCACAGAGTACCCTACCAAGCGAAGCTCCACTACACCTGCTTCCTCGTCCCTAAATCCTAAATCCACTCCGCCTGCTCTTTGCCCTCCTGCCGAACACCCCTTTCGAGCTATTCCGTCGACCACCCCCCCTCTTCCTCTCAACAAATTTCTAATAAACCCTCCTTCATTGACCCTCTTCTACCTCCTGTTGTCAAGCTTACCATGCAGTCCGCTGAATCGCCGGACAGCCGATATCTGCTATCTCGCCTACGTGAGCACAGAATCTACGAAAATGTTCGTCTATATCTGGCTTACCTTCACGACAAGGCCGACTATATCTGCATTGACGGCAAAACAAAAACCAATGTTATGATATCCATCCATCAGGAAGGGCTTCCAACTGACCCCGCTGTCCTGCGCCATCTATTCTTCAAATTCCACACAGCCTTCAATATTCCCCCACAGAAAGTTTCCGAAGACCTTTCTACTTACGCATCTTACGTTAGTTCTATGCGTATTTCCCATCTGCAAAAATCCCGCACTGATTCGAAAAATTACTTTTGTTCCTAACCCTTCTGGCAGCTCCTTCCCTCGTACTTGCTCTTCCCTGCCCAATAACAGACACCTGTTAAATTGCATCACCCTTTATTACCAAAATGTCAGAGGGCTGCGCTCTAAAACCCGTAATATCTTCCTGAAGTCCCAATCCCTCCCTTACGATGTGTTTGCTCTCACAGAAACTAATTTAACTCCAGGCTTCAATAACAATGAACTATTCTCGTCTGATTTCTGCGTCTTTCGCGCCGATGCATGGTAGTTTAAGCGAATCCGAAACTTCCGGTCGCGGTTCACAACCGTTTTAGCGCCACCCAAGTTAATTCCCGGGATTCATCTATGTTTGAATCAGTCTGTGTAAAAATACCGCTAAATCGTCGCTCCATTTTCATTCTTTGCTGTTACATTCGTCCCGCGCGGCCTCTCATTGCCTTTGAGCACGCAGTTAATGCTATTGACGCCCTATCTGCTCTAGCCAATCCGCTCGATGACATTATAGTCCTCGGTGACTTCAACCTTCCCCGGCTTCTATGGTCTCCCCCCGATGACAATTCCTTTTATTCCCCCGTTAATGCGTCCTCAACTACTGAATCTGTAATTACTGACCACCTCTCTGACGCTGGCTTATGCCAAATCAGCGGTGTTAAAAACCATCTTGGTAGACAGCTCGACTTAATTTTCTCCTCAACCCTATTGATTCTGTTGTAATTCAAAGCAATCACCTTCTTTCTACTCTTGACCTGCACCATCCTCCACTCTTCCTAACTTTTTTCCTCGAATCATCAAACAAGCGCACTAATTCTGAGCCCCTTTTCCGTTACAACTTCCGTAAAACAGACTTCTCTAAGCTAAACTTCCTGCTTAGTAACTCTACCGTCCTTTCAAACTTCAGTGACTGCCTACTACCTATAAACAACCGACTCGCTCTTTTCTACACTGAAATATTTAGTTGCCTGTCCCTTTGTGTACCCTTCGAACCTATAAAGAACCGCTCCTCATCTCCGCCCGGGTATGATAAAGACCTCCGTGCCCTACGCAACAAAAGGAACAAATTGTGGCATACCTACCTCCTTTCAAGGTCTGACTCGGACTACTCTTCATACCTGGTTGTCTCTTCCCTTTTTCCCAACGTTCCGAATCCCTCTACAATGATTACCTCATTAGCATGCAGTCTAAACTAATCTCCGAGCCCAAACAATTCTACAATTTTATTAATATCAAAAGAAAATCAAATGGCTACCCCTCGGTCCTCAAACTCGGTAACTCGTCCTCTTCTAACCCTTCTGTCATCGCTAATCTTTTTGCAGATTTCTTCAGTCAATCCTTTTGCGACCACGACTCCGTCCCCGATCTTACATACTTTTCTTTTATGAGACATTGCCCACAAACCTCCCTTGTTTTCATTGCCATTGATCCGTCTCTTGTTGCCAATAAAATCCGCACTCTCGCCGATGACTTTGATCCCGGCCCTGATGGGATTCCCGCCATTATTTTAAAAGAATGTGCTACCCATTTCATTAATCCACTAACCAATCTTTCTCACTTTCCCTATCTGAGGGCATATTTCCCAATTTTTGGAAAGATTCCTATATCACCCCAATCCACAAAAAAGGCTGCAAGGGCGACATATCGAACTATCGTCCAATAGCTAAACTATCATGCATCCCTAAACTCTTCGAAAGCCTTATCTATGATTCCATGTCCTTCCACTGTAAGTCCATTTTGTCTTCATCTCAACATGGATTCCTCAAAGGTAGGTCTACAACTACCAACTTAACGATCTTCGTATCTAGCACCTTACAAGCAATGGAAAACGGGGTAGAAGTTGATGTCGTTGCCACCGATTTTAGCAAAGCTTTCGATAAAATCTCCCACCAAATCATTGTCCTCAAATTAAATTATCTTGGCTTCCCACCCCGCCTCATCTCGTGGATTAAATCTTATCTTAGTAACCGCCGTTACAGGGTTCGTTTTGATTCCACGATTTCAAACCCATTCATATCCCATTCCGGCGTCCCGCAGGGCAGTCACCTTGGTCCTCTAATTTTCATACTAACCATAAACGATGTTGAAAAGGTTATCACTCACTCCGAAATTTTGATTTATGCTGATGACATGAAAATCTTCAAACAACTCACCAACATATCTGACTCTACCCTACTTCAAAACGACTTGAACAGTTTCTCCATTTGGTGCTTCAAAAACTTCCTTGATCTCAATGTATCTAAATGCCAATCGATTACTTTCTCCCGTAAACGCGCCCCCACCTCTCCTAGAACCTACGTTCTCTCAGGCGAACTGATTCCATCTGTTAATTCCCTCCGTGACCTGGGTGTTATCTGCGACAGTGATCTCAACTTTCGTTCCCATATTGATCACATCGTAAATAGAGCCAACCAAGCCAACCCTAGGCTTTGTAAAACGTTGGTCTAAGGAATTTTCTGACCCTTATGTCACCAAATCACTCTACATCTTCTTCGTTAGGCCACTTCTAGAGTATGCCTGCCAGGTCTGGTGCCCCTCCCAATCCACCCTCATTAACAGAATCGAAGCAGTTCAGCGTAGATTTCTTTGCTTTGCGTTGCGTGACCTTCCCTGGACTGATACCTTCAACCTTCCTCCCTATGAAAGTCGGCTAAAACTAATTAACCTCCAGCCGCTTGCCCTTCGTCGTGATGTCGCTGATGTTATTTTTATCCACCAAGTCCTAACCGGCTCCATTGACTGTCCCGACTTCCTATATAGTATCTCCCTTAACACTAACCCCCGAAACGTTAGATCCTTTCGCACCTTTCGACTCGATAATCATCGCACTAATTACGGCCACTTCGAGCCCTTCACCAGAATGCTGCGGAAAGTCCACAACACAGCAGCCTTCGACTTCCATGTTGACAAAGCCTCCCTTAGGCATTCCCTTTACTCCCCCAACCCACCCCTATAATAGCCATCTATTCTGGTCATATGTTTTAGTTCTTAGTTTAATTTATAGTTTAATGTAAGTCTGTAGCTTGTATTAAGCGAATAAATAAATAAATAAATAAATACATAAACTTTGATTAGCTCCAGACTGGCCACTAGAACCGGCTTCGAGATTTGATGCCATTGAAAGTCGAACGAGGGTGTGGAATTGGCTTTACGGATTATCCTTGAAATTGGTTCGTAAAAACCATAATTGGCACGGTGCGTGAGAGCAAAGGCGGATGAGAGGAACTGATCTCAGACGACGGGGATTGGTGTGGAGGGATCTCAGCTGGAACAAAGATTGTTTCAAGGGAAGTAGTACTACGTATCTACTGTCAGTGTTTCTGTAATGCGTGTCTGCAAAGAACTTCACTCACTCGTGTTCTTCTGGGCTTAATGTGGATGCCTTAAGGGTTACTACCAGCTTAATTTTTTCTCTTCAATTTTTTTTTCTATTGGCATAAATAATGCCTAAATATCCTTCGAATAAAACCAAACTTTGTAGAAAGGTGTATTTAAATGTTAAGATGTCTCTAAACCAATTTTTCCGAAGCAACTTTTTAAATTTTTTTTAAACGCGTTTTTCTCGGAACCACTTATAAAAATCGGCAGGCAGTAGAACTCGAACAGTTTTCATCTGATTTTAACTGGACCTTTATTATAAAATTATCTACCGAAGTACACACGATCATATTTTTAGAATTTTTTTCCGAAAATGGCAGTTGTTTGAAGAAAAACCGTTTTTTTCGACGAACTAAATGGCTTATAACTTTTTTCCCTGATATACAATCGCTATAATCAAAATTGAAAAGATAAAATTAAGCTGGTAATGACCCCTTAAGCGGTTCTTCCACCTCCCAAAATTATTTAGTAACTGCATCAAGATCAGCTGTATTTGTGTGTAGACTAGTAACTTGGTGGCTATCCTAAAGAGAAGGATAAAACCTACCAGAAAGAATCCATACCAGCGATGTAAAATGAGCCATAGGAGAGTCTGTATCACCACGTTGTAGTTCCCCGCGCAGAATTTGAGTATAGATATCAACTGTGAGGAGCATATCAATGCGTGAAGGCATGTTGAACTCAGGGTCCTCTAGCACAAGGCCTGAAATGTGAAGCCAGTTGGTCTCACCGATATGTTTCGAAGGCATTTGCTGTGTACGTGTAGGCATGATTAAAGACGGGGCTGTGTAACAGCAAGTGGAATACACTGCAGGAATTATCTCATACCAAACTTAAGCTATCACGACACTAGAGTCAATAGCACCAACTCCGTTGACAGCGATATTAATTTTATGCTTTGATAGACGTAACAGATTTTCTAAAGCAGTGGTTATAAAGTTACACTCAGAACCTTGATCGATCAAGGCACGTGATTTAACAAGGCGACCATCAGCTGATCGAATATAAACTGTGACAGTGGCCAATAAGACAGTTTGAATCGATCTTTGGTTGTGCACTAAGTGACATTACTAGTACCTTGACTTTCAGAATTGAATTTAGCTGTTGTCGTATTTGCACTGGACGAAGAAAGCCCGTACGTATTGCTAGATTGTGATGAAGTTTGAGGATTAGTAACATTTGTTTGAACACTCGTTGAATTCGTTTTATGCAGCATATCATGATGATTGTTCTGACAAAGCTTGCATCGTTTTTCTGAACTACAGTACGATGCATTGTGGTGGGACTTCAAACAATTGGAGCACAACGTTTTTTCCTGCACAATAGCAATTCCACCATCAACAGAATCAGCTCGAAATTTTGGACATAATAATACAAAATGTTTCTGCTGACATGAACTACAGCAATGATTGGGCGCTGACGTGCAAAATCTTTTAGTGGTAGCCGTGGAATAGGTAGAAACTGGAGCAGCTGTCCAATTTTGAGAACAAAAAATACACCAGCTAATAATTCCAGTTATCTACTGGACGTTTAAGATTTTCAAGAGCTCTCACATGTTGGGTGGAGCTATCTGCGACAATTCGAAGTTCCATGGTTGTTTCCGACGACATTGATCGAAGATTAACCAGAGCGGTTAAATAAGAGCTATCCACAATTCTCGGGTTATTATAGCGATCAGAAAGGATCTACCATGCCGTTAAATAATTTGCATCCGTCAAGATTAAATGTTGCAAAAGCCTAGATGCTTCTACTGATAAAGAGGATTTTAGGTAGTGCAATTTCTGCACTTGCGATAATGAATGATTATCATGGAAAAGCGACTTGCATGTGTCCCGATAAACCGGCCACTCTAGACACGACCCGCTAAAAGACGGTATGCTAATTTTTGGCAGTTTAACTACTTGCGCCAGAGGATTTCATCGAATAGTGGAACTTAGCGATGTGTCCTCAGATGAAGATGAATTAGGACGAGACAGACGATTGCATATGTTAACTAATCCAGGAGGAAGATTCAATGTAAGACTCTTTAACTTTTGAAAAAGTTTCTGAGTTATAGAATTCATCCGTTTTCAGCTGTTCACTAGTAGCCTTCTCCCATAGATCATCATAACTTTTCAAATACTGAGTCCAATAATTGCGGAGCAGCTGAAGGCGAGCATTTAGAAAAGCATCTGTACATTTAAATTTACCAGTTTTTAATAAATCTATATATATAAAAATGAATTGCTGTGCGTTAGTCTCGCTAAAACTCAAAAACGGCTTGACCGATTTCGATAATTTTTTTTGTTTTGTTCGCTATAATATAGGGGAGGTTTAAAAAAAAGAAAATTCGGGAAACCGCAAAGGAAAACCCGGAAAATCGAAAAAACCAAATTTACATAAAAATGAATTGCTGTGCGTTAGCCTCGCTAAAACTCAAAAACGGCTGGACCGATTTCGACTATTTTGTTATGTTTTGTTCGCTATAATACAAAGAAAAAGCCGCAAAATCGAAAAAATCGAAATTTCCGTTCTGTATAGGAAGCGAATTTTCCAACTTCAAGGAATTTTTATGCCAAAGGCAATTGGAGGTTTTTGGGGTCGCAGATCTCGATCTTGCATTCAAAATTTTGGAATTCAAGATGGTGGATCAATATGGGGACCGAAAAGTTAAACTTCAAGGGATTTCCCTGAAAATCCGCACTAGGGAATTTTCGGGATCACTGATTTCGAATCTGCTATTCAAATTTCTTAATATGAGACCACCCCCACCCCGCTGGGAGATATAAAAGAGGGGATGCAATAAGGAGGTGGTGTAAATTGAAGAAAACTAAATTTAATAATACTGTTGGAAAATACCTAAAACATGTGCAAAACGCAAATAGAAAAACGCTTGGTCACATAGGAGAGGCGGTGGTGCAGTAGCGAGGCGTTGTTATATTAAGAAATACAATTTAATAGTATCCCGGGAAACGCCGGATCCGGGCAAGTTAGTTCGTTATAAATTTCTCACCGCGATCGCCGTATGTTGCTAATTGGATTTTTTCCATTTTGTAGGAAATTACTAGTTAATTTATTGTTATGCTATTGAGTGGTTTAGCAGCAATTATGATGCAACGAAGAATGCAATATGTATATTTATTATATAGTCATTTACCAAATGTAGCTTAATTGTTTCTAAAAAAACACTCTTATCAGCACTACTAAAATATGACGTTATAAGTTCGCAGTTTATTCAGTTAAAGGCTAGCAAATTTCAACTCCCCGCTCTGGTATGCATGCGGAAATTACAACAAGTCCGAAAGTTCTAGTTAAGATTTACTCTAAGTTATGTCAATTTCAGCCAAACACTTTCACAAGTTTGCACTCAAGAGCTTATAGCTGTGCGCAAGCGAATTGTTTTTTTTTAACGTTCGGAAAATTTCACTTTATGTAGTTCGAGGAATATATAATATAATCACTGGTTGAATTATGCTAAATGTTCAATATGTATTTAGTCAGTTGTCAATTTTACAGGAAAATCGAGTTTATCGCATAAAATCAAAAGAAGCTGTTGAGCTCTCATTTGCTCTTAAATATAGGAGGATAATGAGACTCCTTATGATAAAAGCTTGCGCTTTAAGCTCAGCGAAATTCTTGGCGGATTATGATCTATGTTGTGATCACTTTATGCGTTTTAATTTCAAAGCATATGTATTAACTTTTAAACTCCTACCTCAGTACCTATCCTATCCAAGTGGAGATAATGTGGAGTTCACAATAATCGTCCAGGCAGAATGCTCACTAAATGCATCACCATAAGTACACCGATCACAGCGCGGTAGCTGGACTTGGTCCGTTATACCGTTAGAGCACTTGCCACATTGATCGATCGATCGAGTGAATCGCTAAATGCACTTTTAATATGCGAAACTGATTTGTCAATTTTACAAGTTAACAACGTTGATCACGATTTTGACGATTTAGCTAATTTAGTCGTAGTGATACCGATTGCAATGACTTAGGTAACTAATTACACCGTTCCCTATCCGGCTCGAAGCACCAGATTTTTGTTCGTGAATGTTGCACGAATTATTTATGAGATCGCACGGACGATATTGGTTTTAGTTATTAGAATGTTAACACGGACAGGGCAATATTAATTACAAGGTTAGAATGCACTTTGCTGAAGTGTGAAGAAAACTCATAAGGGCAACGAATGTACATATGGCTCAAAATCAACAAGGTGCAGAATTGGCTTTGCTAGCAATTTAATATCTTAAATCTTGACTTTATTGAGAAAAGAAAATTAATAAAATACTACAACTAACCTGTTTTGTGTGTACGTCAAATAATATTATACAATTTATTAAAGGAGTACATTTTAAATTAAATCAATATAAATGCAGAGAACGTCATTTCTGGAACGCGTCCTAATGTAGGATCTTCAACAGCAAGTCCAAAATATTAATGAAAAATGTAAGGTATTTAACTCCTGTCATTACTTAATATACCGTATTTTTTATACAAAATCTAGTTTTGGAAAGGATGATAAAACATTTTTTTTTTTTAAATTAAAAAATGCGAAAATACTTTGTCCAATAGCGCATAAGTCATTTCAGTGAACGCATCGATAACCGAACAAAAATAATTTTAAGTGAACGCAGCCATTCTGTGTCAAACGTTAGTAGAGGAAGCAAACAATGACAAAGCCGGCTGTCAGTATATTTATAGGCAAATAAATTAATATTTAAGTGGTAAGTACCTTTCAATTCATTTTTCGTAGAGCGTACATCAATAGTCCGTCATTTCGGGAACGTGTTTTTTACATTTAAATATTCATGTGAATCTTTTTTACGACCCGAAATAAAAAAGTAACCTCAAATATAATACTATTTACAAAGTCAGGCCGCATTTAAGATGGCCGCTGAATAAGCGCGAGCTTATATGAAATCGTCATTTCGGGAACGTTCCCGGACATGATGGTATGTTCCCGAAATGACTGTTGCGTTCTCGTTTTTCGACGTATTTTGCTTGTAAAAGATTTTGTATTTATTGTTTTCAATATTGTTTGTATATTATGAATTCATAATATACCCATGTTATTAAATAATCCATAAGTTATGTGCTTTGTTTTGTTTTTGTACATTTTATCAAACTTAGAAAAACGTTCCCGAATTGATGGTTTTCTGTAAGATATTCAGTGCAAAAAAAATTTTGAATTCTGTGCGCTGCCCTGTCAAAGTTTATTAATATATAAATTTTGCAATAGTATAAACCAAGAGTCATCACTATAGCTTGATATTTTTTTGGCATAAAACCAATCTTGAAATTCGCAACCTTGGTGATTTTGAGCCATATGTACTTTATTTATCGACGGCTAGTTACAGAGAAGAGTTACAAAGCAAGCCGTAATAGCTACTGGGCATGCAATAATACATAGGCAAATCAAGCGGTTGGAACAATAGATTAGTACAGAGTGCAACACTACAAATATAAGCAAGGAAGCAAACAGTGTTACCATTACAAAGGGTATACTGAAATTAATGATGCAATTAAGATTAAGAAAGCGAGTATTTGTATTGTTGTTCTAATATCAATTCTAGGACGATAAAATCTCGAACAGTAACTCTACTTTGAGTAATTTTCCAAAAACCCTACTGGATACCATTCGCTGAAACCAAACAGGCAAACAATTCCACTTCCGGAGTACTTGCAAAATTAGGAACGCTCGCTATATCGGGAATAGAAGCACGGGATGAGCAGCCGATTGTGTCTGGATGAATGCAAAAATCATACAAGGAAGCCAGCTGTTTTTACTATAATATTATAATTAGCTTATGTAAATGTTATGATTACTATTGCACCTTGTAAATTTAAAGTCTAGTACACTATGAAATTGTTGTTTAGTACATCATGAATTGAGGTTTGTACTAAGTTATAAAATTTGCATTCGCTGTGAAGTCATCAGAAGGCAACCACGCATATCCCTTTATATCCCGAAGCTTCCTGAACCGTTAGGATACAACATTGGCGACGAGGATCATGCCGGACTCTACGCAGGAATTAATAAATTCAAGCATTATCAAATGCACTACAAAGCCTAATACCATCGTCAAACTTGCTTAACGCACATTTTGAGCCATTCAACGAAAGCGCGGAAGTATTTCCCAATTACTTAAGCGTCTGAAGAATTAATTATCTCGCATTGCGTGGAATCCGCGACCCCACTAAAAAACGAAAATATTAATAAATTGCATTGGTGCAAAATACTACCCGCTTTTTTTGCAACTTGACAGCCCCAAAACAACCAGAAAGCAAAACCTGCGAAAAATTGATCGATAGTGTGGCGGCCGTTCCGACAGGTGGCGGTTCTTTTCACTTCTTTGGAATTGTGAACTTTGACAGTCCTTGTAGGTGGGTGTCCCGGCCTTGGTGGTTGTCACCACAAATTGATTTTAATCGCGGCCGTTTTCTCTTTTACCTTGTAATGATTCCGAGTGTGAAGGAAGAGGGTAGAAAGGGTTATCGGTAGCGTTAGTTAAAGTTAGATTTCGAGCTTTGTCGTTTCGCACCTTGAAGTCGGTGTAGAGTTGTACGGGGGAATCAAGTAGCTTTCAAGTGAATAGGGTGTTTGTTTTAATGAAAGAAGCAGTTCAATTTTGAATTTTGAAAAAAAATGGTCGGTTGTGATTCTAAGTAACCAAAAAATTTCATCCTAAGATTTTAACAAATAATAACTAATTTTAATTGCGATAAATAAATAACACAGCGAAGTTTGGACCCGCAACACTCTATCATTCTTCCCACAAAAGCCACCAACCAGCAACCGAAGGTAGCATAGCGACCGGAATATTTACCAGCCACGACCGCTACCACAATATAATAAAAGAAATTATTTAATTCAAACTTTAATTATTGGTTGAAGTTGAGGAAGTATAAGGATACCTCTTCATTAGTGACCCCGATAGTAACAACAACCTTCCCCATCCGACAACAAAGAAAAACGAAAAAAGAAGAAAAGAAAACCGACGAAAGAAGAAAAGAAAAGTTTTAAGAAAAAGGTTTCTTTAAGGGAGTACTCTTTGTTTTCCAGCAATTTTCATTAATTATTTATTAAATTGTGAATTTTCCTTCACTCTCCGCGTTCTCGTTCGTGTTGAAAAAGATTAGAATGAACGGTTTAAGTGCTGACTTCTCACGAGTCTCCGTGATTCCGGGAATCCATCTGATCTTTCGGGATCTCAAAGTTTTTCGGAAGGTGACATACGTTTAAGTCCGCTTCCAACACCTCGTCATCTTGCGGCCTCCACACCGACTGTTCCAGCGATTTCTACGTTTTCTGTTATGGCTCCACCTTTTAACGTATCGTGAAATTTTGTTCTTTTGACAAGCCAGACAACTTCGACTCCAATTGTTAATATCCTTGATGGCCAAAAGTATTTGGCTGTGACCATTTTGTTAGTTGCCCGGATACTAGGATGAGACAAATTGTGAACCGAATTAAAGATTCGTAATCGAAATGATTCTGGGATGAAAGGCGTCTTAAGAGATTTAGAATCTTCACAAAAGATTTGTCTATCTGAGCCAACGACGGGTAATTTGGAAAATTTGAAATTAGGATTTTCCAGACAACTTTGAAGCTGGCTATCGTTCTATTGTGCGAGAGCTATAGCTTCAAAATCCACCGCGCCTTGCAATTGAAGTTCTGCAATTCGCGAAAGTGCATCCGCTACAACGTTGTCACTTCCAGCTACGTGACGAATGTCTGTGGTGAACTGCCCGATATAGTCTAAATGCCTCGCTTGTCTCGGAGAGGCTTTGTATGGGTTTTGTTTGAATGCGAAAATTAACGGCTTGTGATCTGTAAAGAGTGTAAAAGTTCGACCCTCAAGATGGATGCCAAAATATTTAATTGATTTATATGCGGCTAACAATTCGCGGTCGTAAGCACTATATTTAGTTTGAGCTGAAGAAAGTTTAGTGGAGAAAAATCCTAGAGGTTGCCACTCATCATTTACTTTCTGGTTTAAAGAAGCACCGATTGCGACGTTAGAAACATCTGCGATAAATTCTAGATGGGAATTGGAATTTGGAAAGGCTAAAAGGGTGATTTTTGAAAGCTGAGTTTTAACAATTTCGAAAGTCTTAAGTGCCTCGGATGTCCAATTGACTGGTTTATTACCGTCTTTCTTATTTCCGGTTAAATATTTATTAAGTAAAAGCTGGTGTTCAGCTGCATGCGGTAAGAAGCGACGATAGAAATTAATCATTCCTAAGAAACGTCTAAGTTCTTTAACCGTGGTCGGCTGTTTAAAATCTGTAATTGTCTTAACTTTCTCAGGTGAAGGTTTGATACCTTTTGAGTTGATGTAGTGGCCGAGAAACTTCACTTCTTGTTTCATGAAATTATATTTCTCGGCGTTAATGATCAAACCCTGTTCCTGAAATTTTTGAAAAATCTGTCTCAAATGTTCCAAATGCTGTTGTCTAGATTTGGAGACCACCAAAATATCGTCTAGGTAAACGAAACAAAATTGGAAAATTTTGAGTATCGAATGAATAAATCTTTGGAAAGTTTGAGCAGCATTGCAAAGTTCGAAATTAATAAATCAAATAAAAGGATGGACGAGCTACTTCTGGAAGTCAAGGCATTAAAACTGCAATCTAGAGTATCTAGCTGTTGTTCACGTAACGGCTCAAGATTTTCAGGTAGTCGGTCGGCATCGCACCATCGTTCTCGATTTGATTTTCATCGAGACACGTCGAACGACACGTCTCCCGAAACCCCTCAATCCCAAGACAAATGAAATAACAGAGCAACACAAGTATTTACTTCGGCTACAAAACGAGGGCGAATCTATTTCTAATTACCTGGGAGACTTGAAAAAGCTCAGTACGTGCTTCAAATTCCGCCTGTCAAGCCTGCAATAACACTACACAGAATAGCCATTTGCGTTCACAGTTTATTAGGGGGCTAAGGGACTCGAACATCAAAGAGAGTCTCTTGAGAGAGGTTGATACGAAGACAAAGCAGTGGATTTTGCCCTTCCCATAGAATCCTCCAAGCTTCAAAGCCGCAATATGCACACAGTGTGCATCAAGAGCATTTTAAAGAAACCGCGCAAAAGAAAAATGATTCACAAAAGAAGAAAGTTCCAATCAAGCAGCCGTCGCGAACATGCGTGTTTACTAGAACTCGCGACCTTGCAGAGCCCCAATTTTGCTAAATAAACAAAGTGCAACCATTTAATGTGCAATTGTGCAATCAATGAATAAAAGTGTGAGTGAAGCAGGTGACAAAAAGCAAAGTGTAATCTGTCCACCTGCTGAGTGCAGTAGGTGACAAACCCCGACTGAAAGTGCTGTGCAAGAAATCGACTCTGACGATTAGTGCTCGGATCATGCTGCAATTTCCGCTCAGGCTTCCAAGTCAAATCAGCCCACAACATCTTAAGCAAGTTCAAAGTCCCACAACCGATGTTTAAGGTAGAACTCTCCGCCGAGGCCATCAAGGCGCCGAAAGGCAAGACCCACCCAATCTACGACGTCGAGTATGTTCTCACCCGCAAAATCTCCGTCGAGGAGCCTCACAAAAGAGCAGCAACCGTGCAGTGCGCAAATTGCCAGGATTTTGGACACACAAGATCCTATTGCAAACTCACGAATGTGTGTGTCGGCTGTGGAGAACTACAACCGACCAGGCACCAAGGATAAAAATAACCCTGAAACTAAAAGATGTAGCAACTGCAACAGGAACCACACAGCGAACTACAGAGGCTGCCCAGTCTTCACTACAATCAATAAGCGCTATCCCGACAATCTTTACGCTCGGAGGCGCCCCCGACAACACAAAAACGGACAAAAGGCTTACTAACTCTAGGACTAATTGGGAAAAATTCCATGAAGCATTCGGGAACAGATTCTGTCCGCGCATCAGACTAAAATCTAGCTCCGATATAGATAACGCACTAGAGTATCTCACTCTCATGAGATGAGACAAAAGGAAAGCTAAAGCAGAGTGGCTAAAATCAAGAACCCCAAGAGCCAAAAGTGCTCTCAACGAAGCCACAAATCTTCTGAAATGAGCCCTCTACAAGAATAAAACACCCAAATGCAAGAACTTATTGAGGGATTGGATCACTACGCTGACTCCAATTTCTCTATATGGAAAGTCACCAAAAGGATCGAAAAACCTGTTCAGGCCGAATCCCCAATCAAGGACACCGAAGGCAACTGGATCAACGACTTTTAACTGTGAAGTGAATGCTTCGTGGGTTCGAAGCCAGGTTTTATCTTGGCAATTTACCTATTAGAAAATTCTTTAATATCCGTCGTAGCCACGTATTGTGATGGTGGAAAAAATTCCCAATGGTTAAGAAGAATGGGGACAAAGTGGGGACCAAGTGGGATTTTTGAAAAGGGTGAATCTTTCAACGCCTTTGGGAAGGAGTCAAATACTTTAAAGGGCCGAGCGATGGAGCATACCGTGAGATTTGGGTTCCTTTTGAAACTTTTTTGCTGGTAGGAATAGGTGGTGAGTTACGATCCCAGATTTTCGTCGAGTGTTATCTCAGTTACAATAACTGGATTGGATGTCGGATCAAAATTTCTTCCCGACTGATTAGCAGTTTTAATCTCGGAAAGTCGGGATTAGAAAAGAAAATTTAATTTAGAAGTACACGTAGATTGTTTTATCACTATTTAATAATAAAATAATTTCCAGGGTTTGTAACACAATTTATCGCTGCTAAAACAAACTTCCTTTAACTCTTGAACTCAACTGCCTTCCATTCTTTTCGCTGATGCCTTAGTCGGGCGCGAAGCGTGAGAAAATGCTGAGTAGGAGTTTAGAAAACTGCAGTGGAAGACATGCATTCTGCGTTTTGGGAAATTGGTGCGGACGCGCGTGTAGATTCAGATTCACATTCAATTTATTGTGACTTAACAAATGAAATTACAATTATGTTACAATGACGTTTCTAAATGTGGCAGGTAACTCATAACCCAACCGATAAGACTGACTTTAGGCGCCCTAACCTTATTCTCAGAGAGGATATTTGAAATTGTATGCGCTTGCACCCGGCACATATGGTTCACTGGCTCTGAATCAATATTCTTAAAGCTAAGCTTAACAAATAATAAAAAGAAGAGGGAAATAAAGATAGAAATAAAATAGAAAGTAAAATAATAGAAAAAAAAATAAACTACAGCTATTGCTACTAAACATAACTAAAGGAAATATCGGCTTCATACATTGGCTAGTTAAATAATTAGCAGCATGTTGATAGATATGATGTAATTCAGATGATGGGGATGTTACGCTAGTCGGTTTTCCGTATCGCTACAATTTCAGTGAGCCCTCGGTGAATTTAGCGGTTGGCTCCACGAATTATTTAATTTGGTTCCGAAACCGCTTCTGCAGCTAAGCAGCAACCGAATTGATGGCAGAAGTTTGCTCCGGCAAGGCTTTGTCTTGCCGCAAGAGCTTTTCCCCTCCGTGTGGTACACCCGTCTCCTCGAATTTAATGGCCGCCGTAATACACACAGCGCGCGGTCTACACAGCGTAAGCTTACCACGTCGGCGCTCTGTTGAATGTACGTGTATGCAAGTGGAGTGGTGCGTACTACACTTCCCCACTTGTTTACGTTAGTAGTGCGAGATGAATGGCAGCTGGCTGTTCGGGTCGTTAGCAGCCCGGTCCTGCTAAAATTCGGTGTGTTTTACGAAGTGACAAGTAATCGCGGGTGAATGGAGTGAATGTGCGTAGCAAGTAAGGTTGTATCGTTCCACCAGGAGTGAAATGTAATAAATAGTGCAGTGCGATTAATGGTGGTTTATTTACAGGAGACAGCAGCGGGCGGCGGCGTGGGAGTCAGGACGGCAGCCTCCGAGGGAATGATCTGTGAGATCGTTCACAGGTAAGAGAACTTTGTTTTATTTGCGTAATTAGTGGATCGCGGCAAATCGTGCTCCTGGCGTAATCGCGTGGTTTTGGGGGCTTCGCTGGCCACCAAGTTTCCTTGGCCGGTCTCCGTGTGTGTGTGTGTGTCAGCCGGTGAAACTGAAAGTTGCTGTCAACAGCGAAAAGTTGCGGCAACAAGTCGTTCGCAATGTTATTGCGAGTGACAGCGCGGAGCCCCAATTCCACGGGAGCCTTTGTTTACTTTGGGAATTTGTAATGTCCAGAACTAACTCTTTCCTTTCTTTTTCTTTCAGGTTCTGATCAAGGAGGCCCTGGACAGGATCAACCAGGGGCGAGCGGGAGCGGCCGATCCGGGCTCAATTGGGAACTCGCGGTTGGACAGTTCACTCGTCGGGATAATCACGGGTGAGTGACTTTGTTTGACTAATTCTTACTTTAGGCTTAAGATTAGAACTTACGACTAGATATTCGCGAGTTAGGCTTAGAGTAAGGGTGCGCACTTAGACTTAAGAATAATGAGTGCGCTATCGGATTTTAATCCAATTCTTGAGCTCGGTCCGGCACCGAGGTCTCGTGCGTGTGCTTCGCTTTCTACACGGCGGGAATTTGTTGAGTAATTTAAGCTCGAATTTACGTCTTTTTCTTCCGCGGCTAATCGAGTCGGAATCGCGCTAAGGAACAAAAAAACTTACCGTCTGCTGATGTCCTCAAGTCCTTCGGCGATTCTGGAGTCGGTTCTCTGCTACTGGTGGGGCCACTTCCTGCGCTGAAAGGGGGAATAATTTTCGCGGCTTAGGCGGCGGAGGAGGAATATGAGCTCCTATTGACCCTAAGTCCTTCTTGCTCTGCGGCTTGGAGTCTCTCGCACAGTAAATAAATTAAATTTACGATCGCTTTTCTTTCCACACTAAACCGTCACAGGGGAAGCTGAATGTCAACTACGGAAAACTAATTTAAACAGAAACTCGATTATTTGCTAATTTTTTGCTACTTTTTTTAGCACGCGGTATCAGACACTTCTTCGCTGTGGGAGCACTTGATCAAGAAGGAAGATTTCATGGCGGTCAGCTGGCCTTCCGGCCTTGACCTCACCTGGCCTTGACCGCTGCTATTTTCGGCGTCGCTTCGGTCGCCAGGTGAGTACTAAAAATTTAGTGCGTTCGAATAGTCAAAAACAAATAATTAAATTGTTCTTTTTTCAGGGGCCCGTAACAGTATCATTAGGTATGGCTTCCATTCCAGCTATGGCATCTGTCCAAATGTCGCAGTGCTAGGTACGCTGGTTGTGGATGTTGATTGGAGATTTGTCGTCCACATGATGGGTATTGGTATTGGGGTCCGTTGTTAATTTTTGAGAAGTGGCGTTGCACGGAATAGTAGGTCCGTTTTTATTTAGTCGTAGTGCTGGATGAGAAAATCTCGTCAGGAGATCTTCAGTTTGGTGTATATTATGTTTTCTGTGTGCCAATGAGGTTTGAATTTGTATTTGTCTTACAATCTGATAACTTCTTGCGAAGGGTTGGAGTAGTATAGTATACATTATTCGTAGGGTTGTTTCTGGGTATATCTTCCGGTCCGGTTATTACGATTAACTGTAGCAGTGCGGATGCACTTGTTGTATTGTTTTTGTAGTTATGATTTTGATAGGAAATTCAGTAGTTATGAACTCTGTGATGAGTAACGAGGGTTACTGTAGGGTTATTGTTGATACGGATATGTGTTTTTTTCTTGAATGGTTCGTCCAGTATTTAGAATTGTCGATCTGATGTATAGTTTTCTTTGCGGGCATCGTCCATAGCTGGCCGGGTGTCCTACATCTTTACAATTGGCACAATATGGTGGGTCCTTTTCAGATGGCATACGTCTGCAGTTACCCATAAACATACAAATTTGTAGAAACAATTTGCAGATATGTGACCGAACCGTTGACAGTTAGTACACTGTAGAGGACCTTGTTTTTGGTATTCTTCCCAGCGTATCCTGTGGTGTAGTAGTGTATTCTTCTGCGTTATTGGTGAGATTAGTTTTTGATTGTAGAGTTGAATTAGGAATTTGTCATATGGTAACTGGTTGTTTGGGGATTGGCGAGTTTTCAGCCTAAGTACTTTGAGCTCGGTATCCCGTATTATTCCTGTGTTGATGAGTGCCTGTGTAACTTCATGTTCAGTGTATGAGTAATGTAGGCCCTTGAGGACTAGCAGTGTAGGTTTGTTTGCTGCCTTTGTGAAGGTGTATCCCTCCAATTTGGCTTCCTTCATTAACTTTAAAAAGGCGTCATAGGTTTGCGGGTCTTTTATTATAACTCTGGTTCTGTTTTTGAGATTTGTTAGGTTGAATTCGCCTGTATTATTGGATATTTATTTAATTGCTTCAGTAATTTTTTTGGTGTTGGTATATTCGAGGTATATTGGTGGGCATGTTGTTTGCCCTTTATTCTGGTGGTTACTAGTGTAACTTTTTGGGTTGTCGTTCTGGTTGAGGTGAGGCCTGTAGCTCTCAGTGAGTAGCATAGGTTCTTTCTTCATCATCGAGCTAAATCCTTGGAGGATTTTTGCTCTGTTGACTTCTGAATGTATCTCAGCAATTAGCTTTGCATATTTACTATCTGATTGGTGATCTTGGTTCCCGGGTCTTCGTTGATATTTATATTCCGTTGTGATGTTCCCTTTTCTTATGAAGATAAGGTGTCTGCGGAAGGTCAGTGGGGGGTTTGTGGGTACTTCCACTATTGTGGAGTTCAGAGAGTTTGTGGAAGAGGATGACTCGGAGTGTAGTGCTGGTATATCTTCGTCTTCGTTGACCTGTTGGCCTGTGTCCGTTACTTTTGGGACAGCCATTGGTATCTGGGATTCGAGGACGTTGTTATCAATTGTGGTGTTATTGAGTGTATCTTTGTTTTTATTTTGGTGGTAAGTAGTTGATCCATGTTGTACGGGCCCTCACCAAAGTCTTTGACAATTTTGACAACTGTCATAACAAACTATCACTGACAATGTAAAATAGTTCAGTGGGGAACATTTCGACCAAACACGATTGGTCTTTTTAGTACTGCCACACGGTTCTCTTGGATGCAGGGCAGTATAAAAGGTAGTCAAAATGCATCCAACGATCAGATCAGCTTTCGATCTCCGGCGAAATAGTCGTAGGAAGGAAATCTACTCCTCATCAGAAAATTAATCTGAGAATACTTAGCAAAATATTACTTTGCATTAGAGAAATAATCTAAGTCATTTATTCGTACCAGAAAAATACTCTGGAATCACTACTTCCCCAGAACACTAATCTGGTTCCGCCCTAGTACTTATCGACTCAAGTTAAGAGTCTAAGTACAAAACCGAAATACTAATTCGGCAAACTAAAATAAATTGGCGCCAAACACTAATTGGCCGAGAATTACCCTCGCAGAATCAGTTCTGTTCGAGGGAATAAGTTATCAACTAACCACTAATCGTCGTTTAATTCACATTTCAGCCACCAAACCCACTCATCGGATATAGTGAGTGAAGTTGGCCACAATTTAAAGCTGTAGGACAGCATTTGCGTATTTTAAGTGGCAGGAAGCCCAGTTATTTGAATTTTCACGACATCAGCGGCACGACTAGCAAAGGACCATTTGCCTGAGTCGTTGCACTAGTTAGTAAGAATAGTGAAATTTGTAAATTGAAACCAAATATTGAATTTCTGTGATAGTCTGTGAACTGTGATATTGTATTAAAATAAAAGTTGGACTTTACGACTTTGTGATTGCACGTTTTATTCCGGAACCTTTCTTTTTATTTTTGTGCATAGCCCGCACATTTTTTGGTCCTTCGAGCCGGATTGAAACGCAATCACATTGGTAGCAATGGAGCCTCTTATAAAAATGCAAACAGCTCTGCACGAGCAAATTTCCAAGGCCCTTGTGAATCACAAAAAAGCCAACAAAACGTACAAGTCCACAGTCACATATCACGAAATTCGTATTCAAAGTGTCGAAGGGTTATGGAAGAGTTTTTCCGATAACCACTCGTCAATTATCGTGCATGAACCATCCGGGACGAAAGATTATCTGGACGCAGACACATACGGCAAAACAGAGGAGATGTATATAGAGCTGATCACGGACTTAAAGGAGAATATCAAAAATTTGAAGAAACAGATGCAAGCAGAGGAAGAACCTTCCACGACGAAAGAAACGAAAAACTCGTCAAACTTCATCCTCCCGCGAATCAACATCCCCAAGTTCGATGGAAGTTACCAGTCATGGAGATCCTTCCATGACCTATTTAAGTCTCTAGTCCACGACGATCCTACGGTTCCTAACGTGCAAAAATTGCACTACCTTAAGGCAGCTGTGTCAGGAGAAGCTGAACGATTATTGAGGCAATTCGAAACGGTGGACACCAATTATAAAAAGGCGTGGCTAACCTTGGAAAAGCGATACAACAACAAAAGAGTGCTCGTCAGTACGCACTTGAAAGGGTTACTAAATCAGCCCGTGATGAAGCAAGAGTCACCTTCCGGCATCCGCACCTTAATGGATAAAACAGAAGAGTACCTACATGAACTGAAGGCTCTTCATCTGCCAGTCCAGCACTGGGACGACCTCATCATCCATATTTTGGTACAGAAGCTGCCACAGGAAACACACTACCAGTGGGAACAACATACTCAAGATAACCAAGAACTTCCAACGTATGCCGAATTCATTGCATTTCTGGAATCCAGATTCAGGACGTTGGAAGCTTTGCAAGGGACCACAACACACAATCAGACTAGAGCTCACAAACAAACTTACGGCTTGTTGCAGAACAATGCCAGTCCACAATCTCAGAAGCAAGGATCCTACAAAAATCAACAGAACAAGAACCAAAGGGCATTTCCGCCATGCGTGCAATGCAAAAATAATCACTCTCTCTTCCACTGTCCTGAGTTCAGAGCTCTCAGTCTAGCTGACAAATTTAACGTTATCAAGGATAACCAACTTTGCAAAAACTGCTTATCAGCCCACGCGTCCCGACCATGCTTAAGCAAGCGAAACTGTTCCCACTGTAACCAACGGCACAATAGTTTACTGCACCAGGAAACAGCACCACCCAAATCCAAGGCATCCGCTGCTCCTATTAACAGCTCCACAAGTGGACAGTCATCTCCAGACGCTCAAACATTTCTAACGAAAAACATACGGAAAGCACTACTATCTACAGCACTTGTACGAGTGCAAACTGCCTCTGGACGCATGCTCACTTTACGAGCCCTCATTGATTCTGGATCACAAGTGCCCTTCATCTCCGAACGGGCCTACCAGCAGCTCCAGATCAAGGGAGACCATACCAACCTGAAGATCAATGGTTTAGGTAAAACCAATACGGTCCACGTTCGGAAACAGATCCCGATCGAGATCAGGTCCATCCAGTCTAAGTTCAAGACTGATATACAGGCACTTGTGATCCCAGAAATCACTGACGCGGTACCAACAGTGGCAATCAACTATCAGGACTGGGCACATGTTCAAGATATACCATTAGCCGACAGTAACTTTAACATACCCGGACGAGTGGATCTCCTCCTAGGAGCAGAA
This sequence comes from Neoitamus cyanurus, assembly GCA_947538895.1. NCBI lineage: Eukaryota > Metazoa > Arthropoda > Insecta > Diptera > Asilidae > Neoitamus > Neoitamus cyanurus. The sequence continues at coordinate 41,194,119 of OX384541.1, forward strand.
GTATACGGTCGCATCATCCGCAACGGCATCAGAAAAGGAAAGGCAGATCAGCCAGTGGCGCAAAACACCCAGTTAGGATGGATCATAATGGGATCGGTACCAGATGCCCAACCTCCCATCAGCACCCTGCATACACAGATTGCTTCAAGTCCAACATTGGACGACAAATTGGTAAAGTTCTGGGAGTTGGAAGAAATCCCTAACACCACTCGAGCAAGTCCCCAAGATGCATTGTGCGAATCCTTTTTTAAAGAAACCCATAAACGAATGGAAGATGGGTCCTACGAAGTTAGACTGCCATTCATCAATCTGAAGCCACCGGTTTTGGGCCAGTCCAGACAACACGCTGTGCGACAATTTCAACAACTTGAACGAACGTTCAGCCGAAAGCCTGACCTAAAGACAGCCTATTCTGCTTGCATACAGGAATACCTCCAACTAGGTCACATGCGTTCAATTATGAATCTGGATACAGCAACAGAGGGCTGCTACTTACCCCATCATGCTGTATTGAAGGAGAGTACTACGACCAAGCTAAGGGTAGTATTTAATGCATCTGCCAAAACAACGAATGGAAAAACACTGAATGAGCAAATGATGAAGGGACCAACCATACAACCAACACTCTGGGCCATCCTGTTACGATGGAGACAATATAAGTACGCCTTCACTTCTGACATCGAGAAGATGTACAGAATGATACACATGAACAGGGAAGATCAAAAGTATCAAAAAATTGTATGGAGACCCTCATCTGACAGCAGCATACAGGACTATGCTCTAACCACAGTGACATTTGGAACCACGTCAGCTCCATTTCTCGCAATCCGTACCCTGATTCAACTAGCAAGTGACGAACAAAAGAACTATCCGTCGGCATGCGAACGGGTTCTAACAGATTTCTATGTCGACGACTTTGTCAGCGGACATCATTCGTTGCATGAAGCCGAGAACCTGCAAAGTCAAATAATCACATTGCTAAAAAAGGGAGGACTACACTTGCGAAAATGGACAACGAACACACCACAATTACTCAAGAATATCCCAACAGCTGACCGTGAGTTTCAAAACACTTACAACATCCATGAGTCGGACAGCATCAAAGCTCTAGGAATCCATTGGCTCCCATCACAAGACGAACTGACTTTTTCCGTTAAGTTCCCGACGAACGAAATTCGACACAGCAAGCGGCAGATGCTATCTGAGATCTCCTCCCTGTTCGATCCACTAGGTTGGCTGGCACCAATAGTAATAGTGGCAAAAATTCTAATCCAAAGATTGTGGTTATCAGGCTGCGGATGGGACGAAACTCCCCCTGAGAACATTATGCAAGAATGGTTAACCTTCCGAACACAACTGCCAGCTATCGAATCTATCAGAATCCCAAGGTGGACCAGGTACCAACCGAACACAGAGTCACTCGAAATTCACGGTTTCTGCGACGCATCAATCCATGCATACGCAGCCGTAATCTACATACGGATACAAGGCGAAGGACATCCAACAAGCACCCAGCTACTCACTTCAAAAACAAGGGTTGCCCCAACAAAGCCTGTATCTATACCAAGACTCGAATTATGCGGAGCATTGCTGTTATCAAGGTTGTTAAAGCAAGTTCAAAACTGAAGATAGACAACAATCAAGTCTACGCCTGGACCGATTCCACCATCTCCCTCACGTGGATAAGAGGACACGCGTCTAAATGGAAAACATTTGTATCCAATCGAGTAGCCGAAATACAGGATAATCTTCCCCAACAAAGCTGGCATTACGTGCCCACGAAGGACAACCCAGCAGACTGTGCTTCTCGAGGGTTACAACCAAAACTCCTGGAACACATGCAATTATGGTGGAACGGTCCCAACTGGCTAAACAAATCCTGCCCGGACTGGCCCAAACAACCAAAAATCGAATCCACGGAACAGGAAGCTAAAAGGACGTTAGGATTCACCACTACAGTCGCATCTACTGAGCCCTCATTTCTAACTAAGTATAGCTCTTATACTAAAACAATTCGGATCGTCGCGTATATCCAACGTTTTATCTACAACAGTCGAACAACTAAAATTTTGCGTACAACATCATTCCTGTCTACCACAGAGCTTCATAACGCTAAACAAACTATCATCAGACTCATGCAACAGTCGGTATTCGGACAAGAAATTAAATTACTGAAGGGCAATAAGCCAATCCCACACAACAGCAGACTTCGCTCGTTGAACCCGTTCTTGGACAAGCATGATGTCCTACGAGTAGGAGGACGCCTCACTAACAGCCATCTCAGTTTCGCTCAGAAACATCCGACAGTATTGGACAACAAACATCACATCAGCACTCTTATTATTGACCACCTACATAAAGCAACTCTACATGGCGGTACACAACTTATAATGAACACGTTACGAAACGAATTCTGGTTGCTCAATGCTCGCAATGCCATCAGGTACCAGATACATAAGTGTGTAACCTGTTTTCGATACAACGCCAAAGCCAGTTCACAGTTGATGAGTCCATTACCAACAGCCAGAGTGACTGAATCCCTGCCATTCCAGCATGCTGGAGTCGATTATGCTGGTCCCATCACTATTAAAACTTCGAAACTACGACAGGCAAAGCTTGGTAAAGGATATATAGTGCTATTCGTTTGTATGGCTACGCGAGCAATCCACCTCGAAGCCACGACAGACCTGACCACCGCAACCTTCCTAGCAGCTTTTAGAAGATTCGTTGGACGAAGAGGACTACCGACCTGTATGTACTCCGATAGAGGAACTAACTTCGTGGGAGCAAACAGAGCTCTTCAGAACTCATTGGAAGAAACTATAAAACAGGTAGAGACTGACGTTGCAGCAGACATAGCTAATAATAATATAAACTGGAAGTTCAACGCTCCAGCAGCTCCTCATCAAGGCGGTTTGTGGGAGGCTGGAGTAAAATCTGCCAAACGCCATCTTTACAAAACTACGAAAACTACGTCGCTCACATTCGAGGAATTATCGACTCTCCTGGTCCAAATCGAAGCCTGCCTCAACTCACGACCTATCTCGCCTCTCAGCAACGATCCTAACGATCATAATGTACTAACTCCAGGACATTTCTTAACTGGAAGAGGTCTGATATCAGTTCCAGAACCAGTGCTGAACACTGATTCACACCCCATCAAGAGATGGCAATATATACAATGGCTCAGTTATCAATTCTGGAAAAACTGGTCCCGAGATTACCTGTCCCAGTTCCAACAAAGAACCAAATGGCAAAACGCGAAAATAAATTTAAAACCAGGAATGATAGTCATCATTCGAGAGGACAATCTTCCCCCTGGACACTGGCCTATTGGTAGAATTACCAGCACCCATCCTGGTAAAGACAATCTGGTACGAACGGTCACAATCAAAACTATGAAAAACACATACGTTCGACCAGTTACAAAAATTTGTCCACTTCCGATTACTACCGATCAAGCTTAATGTCTGGCAATGCCACGAACCAACGGTCAACATCGACCGTTATATTCAAATTTAAGCGACAACCCACCAAACGACGATCCTTTCAGTGCCGGACAAGCGACCAGTAAACTACTACGAATTAAAAAGTGCAAGTGAAAAAGATGGAGGACGTTCTCAACATCAATATCGAGGCTGCAATTGAGGAAGCTATGGCTAAGGAGCTCAAGACGCCTATCCCACAAATGCCAGCCATACCAAAGAAGAGGCACATCACCAAAATTACGTTGGAGGAGTATTTGGCACGGCGTAAGAGGACAATGCCTATGCCGGTACCTACCTCGAAAGTAAAGATCGTGGAGACCGTCATCAGCGCCCAAGACTCTACAGCCACCAGCAGTGACCATCCACCTGCTAAGATTCGGCCGATTAGCCGGCCCCCAGCAGTAGCCACCAAAGACGCATCAACGTCAGCATACAGTTCCCCGCCGAGAGCACGACCTCAAAACTTGCCTCTGCCCCAGCGCATCACGTCTAGGGTTATCATGCCAGAGGATGCCGATTTAAGGCAGATGATAACCGACCAACTTCCTTGGGATAAAATACTAATCGCCAGGAAGTATTATATCCACCACCAAACCGACGGGACAGCGATAAAGTTTGTCAGGAAGGGAAATGGGAAATTTAAAGTCCTATTTCACAAAGGTATGGTTTCCTTTTATTATTTACAAAAAAAAAATGTACTCATTTTTTGGGGCGGAGTAATGTACGGGCCCTCACCAAAGTCTTTGACAATTTTGACAACTGTCATAACAAACTATCACTGACAATGTAAAATAGTTCAGTGGGGAACATTTCGACCAAACACGATTGGTCTTTTTAGTACTGCCACACGGTTCTCTTGGATGCAGGGCAGTATAAAAGGTAGTCAAAATGCATCCAACGATCAGATCAGCTTTCGATCTCCGGCGAAATAGTCGTAGGAAGGAAATCTACTCCTCATCAGAAAATTAATCTGAGAATACTTAGCAAAATATTACTTTGCATTAGAGAAATAATCTAAGTCATTTATTCGTACCAGAAAAATACTCTGGAATCACTACTTCCCCAGAACACTAATCTGGTTCCGCCCTAGTACTTATCGACTCAAGTTAAGAGTCTAAGTACAAAACCGAAATACTAATTCGGCAAACTAAAATAAATTGGCGCCAAACACTAATTGGCCGAGAATTACCCTCGCAGAATCAGTTCTGTTCGAGGGAATAAGTTATCAACTAACCACTAATCGTCGTTTAATTCACATTTCAGCCACCAAACCCACTCATCGGATATAGTGAGTGAAGTTGGCCACAATTTAAAGCTGTAGGACAGCATTTGCGTATTTTAAGTGGCAGGAAGCCCAGTTATTTGAATTTTCACGACATCAGCGGCACGACTAGCAAAGGACCATTTGCCTGAGTCGTTGCACTAGTTAGTAAGAATAGTGAAATTTGTAAATTGAAACCAAATATTGAATTTCTGTGATAGTCTGTGAACTGTGATATTGTATTAAAATAAAAGTTGGACTTTACGACTTTGTGATTGCACGTTTTATTCCGGAACCTTTCTTTTTATTTTTGTGCATAGCCCGCACACATGTGATGCTGTGGAGTTGAGTCTAGTGAGTAAGGTATTTTTGTCCTTATCCTGGAGATCTGTGTTATCTGTTATTGGATGGTAGTTCTTTTCTTTTCACGATTGATTGGTTGCTCGCCTGTATAGTTCTAGTATAGATGAATTCAAAGACTCGGTGTGTGGTGGTTCCACATAACTATGTGAAGGTATGTCTTCTTTGTTGTTGTTGTTTTCCTGTTGTGTGGGGCCTGTTTCTGTAGTTACAATAGTTATAGTCTGTGGTTTATTACTGTCGTCGGGGGTATTGACTTCGTACAATCTGTTTTCCTTATGAGTACCAACTTCTGATGGGCTAATATCTTCGATACAAGTAGCCGTTGATAAGTCCTGGTTAGTGTTTGATTCCTTAAGGAGAGTTAATGAGGGGTTGGTGGCTGATTCCACTAACGCGGAATACAGTGGGGAGGTGGGTAACGATGACCTGGGCCATAGCTCTGTTGTCTCGTTATCTTCGTTGACCTTGTTATTGGTTATATTTTCGTCTATTGTGTCTTTATTATTATTCTTGTGATTGTTGATTGTTCCGTCGGATGTGGTCAAGTCTGGGAGGTGGCAGGTTGTTGTCCTTGCCTGGTAAGTCTGTGTTAGTCATTAATGTGACTATTTTTGTTTGGTTCTTCTTATTTGTTGCATAATGTTGTGTTGCTATTTTGTATAGCTCAATTGTTGGGGAATTTAAGGCAGCGAGATGTGGTGATGACACATAACTATGGGGGGATATGATGTCATTGTTACTATTATTGTCCTTCTGTCCATTTTTGATTTGGATTCCATCCTTTGTCAGACTAGTATCGTCTGCTCCGGGATTAGCTAGGGAATCTTGATTTGATGTTGGTTCATACCTGGTAGCTTCTGTCAGGCAACTTCCAGTGGTGCCGTAATTAATTGGCTGCTCACTGGGTCCCAAGGTCTCGTCCTGTGAGTGACTAGGTATTGCACGTTTAGATTTCGTGTCAACTACGTGGTCATTACTGTCATATTGGTGAGTACCTGTCTCTGAGTGAGTCTTGGTCTTGATGGAAGAGTTTTTAGAATAGCAGGCTCTGTTTACTCTTTTTTGTTTCCTGTTTTTCTTGTTTGTTTTTTTCTTTTTGGTAGACATTTTGTGTTAATGTCTTATGTCACACTTATTGTGACTATATGAGGATTATATATAGTACTAATGGAGGTGGGTTTATTTGTTTTGTTCGCATATATCTTTATATATAAAATTCTACTGTACGTGTGTTGTGACTGAACTCCTCCTAAACGGCTTGACCGATTTGAATGATTTTTTTTGTATGCGTTTGGGTGGCGCCCCGGATGGTTTAGATTCACAAATCAGCCCGGTAGATGGCGCTACAGTCGGTATGAATGTAATGAATTTCATATGTTGCCGTGGCGTGTGCCATGTTATGGGTATCGTTGGAGAGGGGAGTTAGTGTAGAATGTGTTGGCGGAAGAAAGGTTGGTGAAAAGAACTAAATGTGGGAATTATTGGTGAAAACGTATTTTTGTTGTTGGGAGGGGTGAGGGGTGACACCCCCCAGAAGTGTACCTCAGAGGTAGAAAGAAGAAGGACTATAGGAAATTGGGCCGGGTTGGTGAAAGTTGGTGAAAATAGTGAAAACTTGGTTTTTGCGGAAAGTCACTTCAACACCATGATCTGTAGCCTTGGACACTGATAATAAATTTGTGCGCAAGTCTGAGACATATAACACTTTTTCAAAGTTGATTTCAAGATCTCTTTTGGCATCGAGTATTAACCGAACGTTTCCCGTACCTGTGATGCTCGTACTCTCATGGTTTGCTGGCGTTAATTCTGAGTTTGTGGGTGTGAATTTCTCAAAAATATCCTTTTGATTGCACATGTGGCTGGTGCTTCCACTGTCAAGACATCATTCTCTACTTGGCATAGCATACATAGCCTCTTCGGATGTACCTAGCATCGTATTTTGTTTTTGCGATTGGTTCTTCGAGTTTGAGGCTTCGCTGTGGTCTGATTGTTGAACGCTTTGTTTGGATTTTGCTGGATGCTTCGCTCTGCATTCCCTGGGTATATGTCCTTCCTTCTCACACCTATGGCACTTGACTCTTCGTCTTGGCGCTTGGCTTGTTTGTCCTTGAAGGCGTTCATGTAGTCTCACCTTCAGCGCGTCTAATGTGGGCAATTTCTCTTGCGATTCAATGGACTCTTTGAACATCGCAAATGATTCTGGCAAGCTGTGCATTAATAGCGTTACCAACATCTCATCAGGAACAGCTATTCCAATGTTGCTTAATTTGGCTGCTGTATCGCAAAATTCGGTGACGTGTTTTCTCAAGTCGTCACCCTCGTGCATTTTCATGGTTACGCACTTCTTCATCAGCGTTGATCTTCTCGTTGCTCCGCTTGACTCGAATGTTTCTTGGAGCTTGTCCCATATCGCTTTGGCTGATTCCAAACGCGCACATAATTTAAGTTCTTTTCCTCTCATGTGTAGTACGAGGTTTGCTTGCGCTTTTTCATCATTGGCGATCCACTCTGCCACCTTTTTGTCGTCTTCCTTGGGTTTCGGGATTTTTCCACTGACATGTCCCCACAGGTCATTCATCCTCAGGATGGCCATCATGTGTATTTTCCACTCACCATAGTTTTCCTCTGTGAGCGGCTCAATTTTAGTTGTGGACGCCATTTTGTGTTGCGAGAAAGAAAAAAGAAGAAAAGAAAGAAAAATAGATTAACATAAGAGGTTACAAGAATTTTGTGCACACACGTCGACTTCTCAAACCGTACGAACCGTTGATGCCTGGTGCTTACGCACTTGTGGTAAGCAGCCAGGACTCCAGAATGTTCGAGGCTCAATAAAAACAAATTTTGACTGTCCTTAAAAGATAATATGAAATGTATCATATTTTTGCCATACGACACGATGCATAAGAAATCCACCATCGATTATGTATGTTGCATTATCACAAACTACTTGATAATTAATTGGTTCGAAGTAGTCGTATATTTTCGACTTTTGAGTTTTTCTCATACCAACATTATCAAATAGAGCTGTTGGATATGGACTGTTGTTGCAGCAAATATGGATGCAAATAATTTGATTAAGATGTTCAAAAGTTGGTGGAGATTGCCGTGGCCAGTCATGCTTAAACGCAGAGTCAACCAATGATGAAAATGATGAAGATGTCGATTTAAATATAGGAATAAGTCCACTCGACGTTTTGTCAGCAATTGTTAATGATACAGAAACTGAAGATATCGACAATGAATGACAAAAAAAGATTAAATACTAAAGTTAATTTTTTCTGTATTTTTCAGTATTCAAATAAAAAATTATTCACTCTTAAATAAAAAAAAAACCTCTTATTACATATGTGGAGTCATCTGCCACTCCGTGCACGCGGCGGCGCTCCCGTCGCCTCCAGCTTCTCCAGCCAGCCGCCATCTTCGCATCCGGCTAGTTTTGTGCCCAGCACTCGTAACGTCAGCACGCTCTCGTCGCGCTCTACGCTAACGCACATCCAATCTCGGTCTACACGTGTGGGGCCTTATCCAATATTTATTAATAGTTTAAATAAATCTATTGTGTTGTTAACTTGAAGTAGTCATCAATTACCGCACCTTATTGCAATCCTGTCCTCGCGCATCTCGCCCTTTCACCATATACGGGATCTGCATAGTGGTGACCCCCTCATTTTTCAAGTGCTGTGCGGTACAAAAAAACATTTGTGACATTAACATTCGTTCGTGTAGTTTATAGTGACTATAAGTGCCTATTCACACAAAACATTGTTCACAGGCCTTTTTCCTTTGTTGAGCGTTGTTGTATAACCTCCAAATAGAACGTGCTTGCTATATACATTTTGCACAAAGTGCGGCCATCTTGGGCACCGTCTTAGTGCGCTTCTCACTCGCCTTCTTCACCGCGGCGCTCTCAGCGGAACCACGCACTGCGCAAACGCTAGCGCAGGCCACCCCCACCGCTCGCACGATGGTATTAGAAAGTGACGACGATACTCGCCAAACGGGGCCGAATACCCCCACCGCCGCTGGCACGGCCGCTGGTGGCGCTGGGACTGATCAGCGACTCGCTCCAGTGCAACAGCAGCCGACGTTTGGCGTCAATGCAGTGGGCAACTGTAAGCTGCCTTCTTTCTGGAGAGCCAGCCCAGTGTCGTAATCATACACTGCAAGCCATGCGCCTGCACTTGAACTTGACGCCAACAATGCACCGGCTGCACGGAGTGATTTGCTTATCACCATGACCTGCCCTAAGCATTGTCGGTGATTACTCACTCCGTTTAATGCGAAGCACATGCGGACTTCATTGGGTTCTATGCATCCACGGGCCGGTTGAGTAATTGTACTCATTTGCTCGGCCCAAATGCTATGTAAACATAAAACACATGAAGAAACCGAAACGCAGGCGCCAGTGAAATGCATTGGGCGAGCTCAGGTTGCGTTAGACCAATGGGTCAAGCAATTAGTGCCATGCGTGTAATACGACACCCCTTTTGCATTCGGGTGAATACCGGCGTACGTAGTGAGAGAAAGAAGTATCGAAGAAAGTGCTAAAGTGCTAGGAGTGTGGCCATCGTTCAGTGTTTAGCACAGCTGAACAAGTTGTATAAATAGGGTAAGCAAATATGAATAAACAGGAATTTCTAAACTAACTTTCGGTGGTTTCACTTGGAGCGTGCTCTCGAGCTTGCTACAAATGTTAAACTTCTAGTAGTGACTTGCAATATTGCGGCACTACCCCGAAGTATCCCTGAGGAGACAGTCTCCTCTACCTTTTCTGCCTTTTCAACCGGAGAAGAACATCACTACACCAGACTTGTGGTTCTTTCAAGTCGAGTCGCAATTCCAGGTGCCCCAGGTTACCAGCGACTCTACGAAATACCATATGGTCGTGTCATCATTAGATCACGATACGATCGCGGATGTGTCTGATGTGATACGCGCACCTCCTGAAACCAAGAAATAGAGCTTTCCTTGCGCGCCTTACTGACTCGCCAGATGCTCAGCTCCATAAGCTGCTCACCGGCGTCCAGCTCGGTGACAGACGACCGTCGCAGCTTTTTCGTCACATGCGCAACCTCACGGGTAATCTTGCTGGTGACAACGTTTTACGTGTAAACTGACTCGATTTGCTTCCTACGCAGACTCGGCGTATGCTGCTGGTTTTAAAGGAGCAAACCCTCGAGCAACTCGCTGCCGTCGCAGACGAAATACATGACATGGGACCTTCCGTCATGGCTATGGCAGGGCTCCCCTCACGCACTCCTGCTTCAGCTCCTAGCCGCTCCACCTCATTCGATGGACTTGGTCGTTCAAGAGCTAGCCGCGCTCCGCCTGGCCATTTCGCAGCTGACCACCCTTACCAGGGACGCTATCCTGAGTCAGGCCGATGCCCTGTCACAAGTTGAAGCGGTCGACTTTCCGGTCACTCTCGACGCAGCTACCATCAGCCAGGCCCAAGCACAGGACAAACAGTTGCCGCATCTCCTGGCTAGATCGAGAACCGGACTTCGCCGCCTCCACGTCGATGGTCAACAGCTGGTTTGCATCGAGCAAGATAGCTACATCAAACCGTACCTCCCGGAGTCGTTGCGACGTCAGGTGTTCGACGCAGTTCATCGTCTATCTCACCCTAGCGGCAGAGCCACGGCCAAGCGCATAACGCTTAGATTCTTCTGACCTGGCTTGCGGAGGGACGTCTAACGCTGGCGAAGCAGTGCGTCCCTTGTCAGATGTCCAAGGTTCACCGCCACAACCGGGCCGAGCTTTGCAGCTTTACAACGCCCGACTGCCGTTTCGACCATTTGCATGTGGACTTGATACAGGCGGTGGCGCTCCCGCCGCCTCCAGCTTTTCCAGCCATCCGCCATCTTCGCATCCGGCTAGTTTTGTGCCCAGCACTCGTAACGTCAGCACGCTCTCGGCGCGCTCTACGCTAACGCATATCCAATCTCGGCCTACACGTGTGGGGCCTTATCCAACATTTATTAATAGTTTAAATAAATCTATTGTGTTGTTAAATTGAAGTAGTCATAAACTACCGCTCCTTATTGCAATCCTGTCCTCGCGCATCCCGCCCTTTCGCCATATACGGGATCTGCATACATATCATGAATTATGCCTACGGGGGAAACCATGTAAAAAAAACGCGCCTTGCATTCTACCTCGAAGGTGGTTAGGAAACGAGTGCATCGTCATAATATAGTCGCTTTCTCAGCGCTCTACTCCGAAAACAGTTAATTTTACAGAAAAATGCAACAGGCATTTTTTGTAAATAATTTCACGACAAACAATTTATTTAAAATGCCTAAAATGACTGGACTATATTGAATTGGCACAGCATAACCCTTTGTGCATTATATTTCGAGATATTTTTCCGAGCCAACTTTGTCCTTATCTGTGATTAAGATGTCTGAATAGTAGAAGATAATTTTAAAATAAACTTATTTGAAGAATTCCAAGCGAACTAAATACCTGTGCTATTCGATTTAAAGGATTTTGATATATTCCGCCGTTTTCAGTTACTAGCTTCATAACTTTATTTTTTCTGTCGCCAGTTAAACCAGTGGAGGTTATTTTAGCGTTATAGAATATCGGCAGGCTGAATTTCTCAAATTCACTGGTGGTCGCTGACATTGTCTTGTTCTTATTTCGGTCCCATACGGGATATACCCAATCGCAGAGCATAATTGGCAGTGCGTTTAATGCAGCTTTCTCGTATTTTACTGATTTAATGGTATTTGACACTAAGTGGGTACAAGGAAGGTTCACGTCATCAAGTAGTATCCACCTATCGAGGAGACGAGAGACTTTATTTTTGGAAGAGGTTTAAAAAATCTTTTGATTTTTTCGAGCCTGCCTTCTCTGGAACCGAAAAACCTGAGGCGGATATACCTAAACCTCTCATAGCTGTGGTAAACACTGGCGTTTTGTTGAGTGGAATTGAGGCATTTTTAACTAGGCAAGAAATCAGACATCGGGGACAAACGATTCTATGAATTTTGAGACATTTTACAACTATATTTACGAAACAAGGTTTTCTCTACTCACAAGCTCCTGTTTTCCCGTAAATAATCAAATGCATCGCCAGAAAACTTAGCTAATACGAAAATGTGTCTCTTTGTTAGTTTGGCACCAGTGATTGTAAGACACTCGGATTTTTTGATGATTTGGACGCTCTTGTCGTTTGCGAAATATTTCTTGTTATTGTTTCGGAGTCTCCTTGTGACGGTTACGGTTCCTGCCGATCGGAAAATTCGGCTTGACTGGAAAATCAGCGGATTTTCCACGTTTAACGTGCCGTGAGTGAGTGCAAAAGGTGGAGTGTGCAGTGCTTTCCCTCTTAATTCGAGGAATTCTGTGAAAACTAAATTTCGGGTATTCCAGGAACACGGCGACAGCAGCGTGGCAGTGGGGCAGAGGCAACAATGCGGGAGAAATTTCAAAGATAAACAACTTTACCAACGATGGATTACGGGTAAGTACATTGCAATAAATTCGCTAAGACGTAGCGAATTTCGTTACCGCAACACAGTCTCTTCAGGCCGACCTAGTGTGTGTGCGTACAGACGGCAGAGAGAAAGTTGCACAACAATGTTGCTCGCTGACAGCTGGTGACCCAGATTCTATTTTTTTTGTGTACACAAACAGTGCGTGCACTAATTCTGGATCCTCATGTAGCGCAGTACACTCTGTACTACTACTCAGGTATAGCCAGTAGGACGCCGGACGCACGTATTCCTGGTTCGACGAATACGGTGTAGAAACAAATAAGGTGCTGCTTGTCCACTTGTAGGACCCCCGGACTGTGCTTCTGTATTGGCTCGACGCTTAGTTAAGGCGACTTTTAATTGAATTTAATTTTACACTGACAACAGCAATTTTGGTGGCAGGCACCACGCTTTCGCCTCAGTGTAGGGTAATTTTTTAGCTATCTATTTTAGTGCCTCCGATGGGATTTCAAGGGGTACTTACTTGGAGTACGAAACGCTACGGGCGCCTGGGCATGGACTCACCGGAGTTCCCTCGGTACTGCGAGTAGATGTTGAGATGGGGCTGCGCAGGCCTGTGGTGTTAAAGCTTGATTCCGTGTGCCCGTCCAATATGCTGCAATTAGGTACTGTTTAGGATTAAGCAAATTCCTAAACTTTCCTGAGATTGCACTTTTCCTCGCTCGCCACCGTAATAAGCAGCAGCGAAAGAATTCGTGCCGCGACATATGAATCACATTTCATCAGGCATGCACCTGACTGTCGCCACGCGACATCGGAAACCGTCCGCTGTCGCGATGAGGAGCTTTTTTGTTTCCACTGGCCGAGGAAATGTGCAAGCCCGGCAAAACTCTGTGTCTATGTAAGATTAGTGTAATTGCTAGTTTAAGCTCATATGTATTATTTTGTATATAGGTTAGATAATAAATTATTCCCGTCATTCAGTCAGGAGAAGTACAGCAAGTTGGTTGTATCTATTAACCCTTTCCTTTCCAGAATCGTCTTGCACTTGCGCTCTGGTACAAGCACCAGTAACGCACCCAGCAATTGGTTAAGGTACAAGCACCTTTTTCCAAATCTCTCATTTAGCAGAAGCAAAGCAGCTTCGTACAAGGTACTCCACACTTTCCTGAAAATGGAAACACTACCCGAACAATTTACCGAAGTTCTCGCGGTGATAACAAAGAAAAAATCAAAGCGAACGATTTTAAACAATTCTTTATTTTCTTCCGGCTCAAGCAACTAACACACAAGTTTTCACATCAAATGCTCTTTTTCAACTCTTCTCAAGCAGCCGCAAAAACAAAAACCAGAAAAGCAGTCGCCTACTCGGATCGGCTAGCTTCCTTCGTTTCGTTCGTTAAAAATGCCTTGCCTGAGTGTGTACCCAAAAATATCCCTTATTAAATTCTACGAATAAATAAATTTTAATTTTGAAATAAATAATAAACAAATTAATAAATTTTCTTTCTCCTTTATTTCAGGAACTCTGCCGGTTCGCAACAATATTCTAGAAAAGATTCGATACCGTTATTCCTTTACTTAAAGCAGCTTACAACGTTAGCGCAGGCACAATTCGTGGTATATGAATTAATAATAACAGTTAGCTATTAACTACAATTGGTTCACAACATACATTTTTATTTAAAAATATAATTGTGTAATCCAAACACTGGAAATTTGTGATTTAATTCAATAATTACTTGTTCAAATTGAGTGTTTAATATAAAATAGACCAGAATTGTACAATGCCCACACACTTTTTAGTGTCTACTCTAGTGCCGAGTACTCCTGGAATACTCCACCATTTCCTGGTCAGCGTTCACGGATCTCACTCATAAACAGCTTGGCAAAATCAGCTACAATCTTTATAAATGTCTCTCCTACTTTGCACGTGCCAGTGGCCTAGCACTGAATAATACTACTGAAATCAACGAGTAAATTAACATTAGAAGTTTATACTGCCGAATACGGTGCCAGCTCTCAGATCCAACCGTTCCCTCGATACTATAAATTAAAGCATTATGCACTTCATGGGCTGGAAAATAGAATTGCTAAGCTCATGAACGAACACTACTCAATTGTCAACTTCTTCGATGATCTTTACTCTGCGTTTTTGACCAAGATAAAGGAACTAGGTACCTACTATAGTGGACTAAACTCCACTAAATTATCATGCCGCTAATTTTGCTGATTGTGATGTCTTCCTAAATAAAAATTTGATTACACTTCTAATCACACACAGTACATAGTGTGTGATTAGAAGTGAAATATTACTACATACTCTCTTTATTGTATAAAGCAAATTGGTCTTTAAATAAATATTATAAAAAAGTAAAAACTCACCGCATATGCAATCTGCATACCTTCCATGCCTTCATAGTCATCGCGACGAAGTAAAACTTTAGGTTGTTCTCCTTGAAGTTTACCTCCTCCATGATTAGTGATTTATAGCACTATACCTTCCGTAGATAGTATGAATATGAAGAAAAAGGACAGTTAGAAAAAGAACACACATGTAAATATACGGTACGTCACAACCGAAGAATATCTATTAACAAGAATGGACACCCTAATGCGTCTGGCTGCAAATGCCTAACTAGGATGCAATATCTGAAATATATGTACATCCAAAAAAATTTCCCATTAGCTAAAACAGAAACGAACGAGTACCATTCTATTCCTGCAAGCAAAAATTTTTCACGTACGGCATGTACAGTACATTTTTTTACAATGGAGTTTTAAGCGTGATTTGTGACTCTCCCTATTACCATGATTTCTCTGTGATACCGTGCGCTCACGTGGCTAGAGAGCTATTAGGTACAGGGTGGTGTTATTTTATTAAGAGAATTGAATTGACATGAAAAGTTCGGAAAATTTTAAAAGGCAATTAAGTAAATAAAAAAGTTCTTTCGTTTTAAAAATAATGGGTAAACATCATATAAGGTTTTTGGTTTGTGACTTTGCGAGGGACAATTATCAGGAAATAAGTTTTGTGCCTTACTGGAAAATAGAAATTGTTCAAAATAAAATCACGCACCCTGCACATGCACTAATTACTTGTTTGTAACAATATACATATTTCTAACAAAATAAAACGTCTGGACCGGTAAACGGTACCCATGGCTGTTGAAAGTTAAGGGAAAATGTTACGAGTGTTCCTTCTTGTTATTAGATATTCTTTAGCCAAAAATCTGAGCTAACACCAAAGTATTAGAATTAAAGTTATTAAGAAATCTAAACTCGACCCGGCGTATGTGCTGGCAAGCCGCCGCATGTGGAAAAATATCACCTTAATATTTCAATAGTTTAATAATAAGAAGTTTATATTTACACCCGACTTTTCCGTGTAAACTTTTGCTTACACGGAATTACAGGGGTACACGGGTCGCTCGGAAATCTTCTGGATCGCCTGTCCGTGTGTAATATATGTAGTTAACTTACTATATTCCTTTTCTTACTGATAATTACCTTTTACAACAAGTTTATGTAAACAATTTAAGCAATTTCATTTAAATTGCGTAAAAACGGATACACCATTTACTTACTTATTTACTCGAGTACCACGGGCATGCATCTGGCTTTTCCCTGGCGTAGCCCAGGCCTTCGACAAAGTCTGGCACCAAGGCCTAAAATACAAAATATCAACCACCCTGCCCCCACAACACCACAAAACCCTCTGTTATCTGTAAGATCGCTCATTCAAAGTGAAGTACAAGGAAAGCCTGAGCAAAGCATATCCAATCAGAGCAGGTGTCTCCCCCAAAGGAGCGTGCTGGGCCCAGTCCTATACCTGATCTTCACAGCAGACCTCCCAACAAATAGATACTTTATAACCACAACCTTCGCCGACGATACGGCTATACTGTTCTCCCACACCAACCCGACCACCGATGCGAGGGAACTCCAAGAACAAACCAACAAAATTCTTGAGTGGACCAAAAAATGGAAAATTAAAATGAACGAAACAAAAACTGAGCAAATTACTTTCTCACTCAGATAGATCGAATGAAAACCAGTAACCATCAATGGGAAAAGAGTAAATCTGGTAAAATCTGTAAAAATTTCCAGGTAGGGAATGCATCTTGACAAGAAACTAACTTGGAAAACGCACATACTGAAAAAGAAAGAACAACTTAAAACAGGTTTCAGAAATCTGTCATGGCTTCCCCATAGAAAACCAAAATTGAACTTGAGCACGAAAATAATAATCTATAAGTCCATACACAAGCCAATATGGGCATACGGATTGCAGCTGTGGAGCTCTGCTAAAGCGACAAATATCGCAATAATTCAACGCATGCAGACCAAAATAATAAGGTCGATACACGGTGCCCCGCGTTACGTCAACAATAAAATCATACAGCGCGACACTAAAACAAGTCCAGCGCAAATCGAAGCAATAAAACTCTGCATGAAATACGTGAGTAGATTACGCAAACACCTCAATAAGTCAACGGGAAACATTCTGACCATAGGAAAATTTAGTCGACTAAAGCGAATCGACCCGCTAAAGCCGGCGTCATAACTGGTATAAAATGCACCCCAAAAGAAAAAAGCCCAAACATATCCATGGGAACCACCCAGACGAAGCAAGTTGTAAATACGGGCGAGGTAATTAACTCAATCATTATCAGCCCAGTAGATGTGGTGTCAACGAGGATAGAAACCATCCTGCTAGTACTGACATCGCTTGTGGGAGTGTCCTTACTCTACCAGTTCTACAAGGATTTCAAGAAAGAAGAAACACAATGTCTCCAGCAGCTGTTGACAACATCGGGATCGAGATAACCCAGCCAACTGGATCATACCGGGACCCTACAAAATAAGGATACCGTAACTCATAATCTTACGGAAACACTGGCCTCAGGAGAAGAAACTTAACTACACAGAATTAAGAGTCGCAATAGAATAAGCTAGACGTCAATCAATGACCTAATCCTTATGTAAATAAACCTATGTATATGTGCTAATAAAAAAAAAGAAGAAACCTAGAAAATAGCTATTAAGAATGTGCGGGTCCATAGTTACTTGTGGAGCTTGTTTCTTACATATGTCTAAATTACGCATATGTTGCCATAATTTCTTTGGAGGAATAGTATAATCAGGCTTGTTTGTAGGAAAAATTTTTGTAATTACGGACCTTTGATGCTACTTTATTTGTGACCATTTCATAAGTTCCATAAACATCAGGGTCGCTAGAATTCTTGCACCTTAGATGCGGGAAATTTCATTCAGTCATTAGATGGTCAATCTCTTCAGTAATCCAAGGACATTGGTCATTTCGAGGGACGCAACTTTGGAGAAGTTGAGTTTATTTTAGTTAGCGCAGGGTGGCCCATTTGAAATTGAAATTTCTTTTTGTTATAAACAAAACGGCTCATCCGGGTTCATCCAATTTTTAAGTACATTTTCGATTGTTTCGGCCTTTATGTCAGCAATAGCAGCTTGAATCTCGACTTGAGGTCTTGAATTGTTTCTGGTTTATTGGCGTAACATTTATTTTTCACCGTTCCCCAAAGATAATAGTCGCAGCTTCTTGCCGGCAAATCACATCACCATTTTTGCTGATTATGCGATTTCCGAAGATAGGGCGCGGTTTTGGCGTTCACTGTATGGCACGTAGCGCCGTCCTGTTGAAACCAAATATCGACCAAGTCTTCGGCTTCAATTTCCCCAAAAACCAATCGGACAACATTGCGGTTACGGCGGCTCCGTCTTCATTTTCGAAGAAAAATGGGCCGATGGCACTGCCGGACCAAAATCCGCACCAAACAGTCACTCGTTGTGGGTGCATTGGCTTTTCAACGAAGACGTGCGGGTTTTCTGTGCCTCTGATGCGACAGTTTTGCTTATTAACATAACCACCGAAATGGAAATGAGCCTCGTCCGAAAAGATCATTTTTCGGTAAAATTCGCTATCTTCGGCCAAACGATCTTCCGCCCAATTTGCGAACCGTAGATGGTTCGGATGGTCAACCGGCTTTAGCTGCTGTACAGCTGTACCAATTGTACTTTATATGGCTTCATGGCAAGGTCTTTACGCAAAATTCGCATCAAAGAAGTGCGTGCAATGTCTAATTGTTGAGAACGATGACGAGTTGATATTGATGGTTGCTCACGCAAACTTTGAGCAACAGCAGCAATGCTTTCGGTTGAGCTCACCGGCCGATTTTCACGAGCTCAATTCATGAATTGATCCACAAATTGGGTTTTTGGAAGTTTTTTTTTTGTCAATTTTTTTTTTCAAATTTCTCACAGTTTGAGTAGAAGACTTTCATATTTCCCAACTTTCTTCATGCGCATACCGTCCCATTTCGTAAATGTCAAACCTTAAGCTAAATTTCTGTTAAGTCGAGAATGATATATAATCAAGTAAACTTCAAATTACCGGTAGTTCAAATTCCAAACACTAGATGGACCACCCTTTATTATCGTCCAAAGTCACTCCATTATAAATGTTTGTCCACTGCAGATATCAGCTCGTCTATATAAATACAATTATAATCACGATATATATAACAAGAAGGTTTTGTTTTAGTTAAGCTCATGTTGTAGCTTACAAATAAAAAATCATTGTCAAAGTTTCTTGGAGGACTGATTTGGTTCTGAAGCAGATCCTTGTCATCTCTGTTGGTGAGAATAAAATCAAGTTGTGAGGGACGGGCTGCATTAAGTGGGTAGAAAATTTGTTAATCATTTTTAAGGTCCAAGGTTTCAAGCAGGTATAAAAAATCACCCTTCGAAGTGTTGTTTGACAGAAAATTTACATTCATATTAGCACAAACAATTACATTCTGGTAACGCAAGTTGCAATGATTAATTGCATCAGTAAATTCGGCAGCTACAAAAATTGGGTGGACAATATACTATATACCAAAGAGCACGCATTTTTCAAACTTGGAACTTAGTTCGATGTCAAGAAACTCTTGTTCAGCGCACAAATGTTTAATTATCGTTACCTTAAGCGAGCAATGAACATAAATTGCTACCCCGCCGCCTATCCTACCTACACGATCGTTCTTGAAAGCATGGTAATTTAATATTGCTACAAACGCAGATCTTATATTTTCATTGACCCAAGCATCTTTGAATCAAAAAAAAAAATCGTGCAGATCGCTTATCTTATCCCTAAGACTTTTTGCGTTCATATAAACTACGATAATGTAACTACTGTTAGCGCTAAATATATTAAGGAGCGTTCTTACCTTGTTCAATGGGGAAATGCTACTCATCAAGGATTCCAAAAGTTAGACTCCAACCAGCGACCAGTAATAGGGAACAATTGGATGAATTTTGGCCTCCATATTGGATTCGCCATTCTGCACTTCCAAAATTAGATATATAGATTCGAGATAAGCGACTCCGAAAATATAAAAGGACCCATTTCCATAGCAATCCGTTGAAGTTCAGAATTTATGGTCGTCACATTGGTTCCGCCACCTTTAATTTCTAAATTTCAATAGTAGATTCGAGATCAGCTATCGGGAATATATAAAAGGACGCGTTTTCATTTAATTCCAAATTTCGGTAGTAGATTCGAGGTCCGTAACCGTAAAAATATAAAAAAAACCGTTTTTATAGCAATCCTTCGAAGTTCGGAATTTTCGGTTGCCATACTGGATCCGACATCTTGAATATCAAAATTTCGATAGCAGAGATCAGCGACCCCAAAAACAAGTGTACATATATTCCTTTACACAGAGATCCGTTCAAGTTCCACTATGCTACTTCCTCTCAAAATACCATTTGACGCTTTGCGAATCCCTTGTCGCATAAGAAGTATTCACTTCAAATACAGTTTATTCAGCCCTCACAAGCGCCACAGGAAAGCTTTAAATATTCTAACAGTTTATTAGCTATAAATCCTTACTTTTCACCACATTCTGCAATTTTATATTGTGTCCCTAACATTACAAATAAGCATAGCGTCATCTACCTTGAAGTAGTGTTGCACTACTCTATATTTACTGTATTTCCATGAAGTGTTAACTCTGAGTTCACTCTAGTTAGAGTCCGTGGAAACTAGAGTTTAGTTGGATTTCCTTAAACCTAGCTTAACTCCACGAAAGAGGCTGAGTTTGGCTGAGTTACGTAAATGTGTTCGCAAGTTGTTTACTTTTATATTAAAGCTGTTTGTATAGTCGGTCGAGTTTTCTGGGGAGAGGAAGAAGTTGAGTTTTTAATTAATGTTTAAATTCTCGTATATAACGAGACACGAAACTCGATGAAAACTCAACCCTGTCCTTGGAAACATAATAATTGATACATTGGCAGAACTCCACCTACCCCGACAAGCCCTAATAGAAAGTAGGCTACTATAACTACTAACTATAGGCTGGTGCGCTAGTCGATAATAAGGCACACACCCGTTGGATGTGCAATAGAATTCAAAATTGATCAATTAATCTTGTTCATTTGTTTAACGTTATTATGACAACTGATTTCTGAATATGATATGTGACTTGTGAGCGCAGCATTAACAGAAGAGCACAAGTTATACATCCATTGTTCACATAGCATTTAATTTGCGACTATTACAAAACCTGACGTCAAAAATTTCAGTGCGATATTCCATTAGTAGTAGAAACTGCTAACTTGTGGTAAGCCCTTATCAATCATTAGATAGCACAACGGATGGTAAACTGAAGTTGGCATCCGTAACACAGCTAGAAAAACCATACGTGTCAAGATAAAATTTGTAGGAGGAGGCACGTAACATATTTTCTGGCGGTTAGATTTCCTTACAAATGCTGCTATCTCCCGCAGGGTTCATAATTTCCTCTGATCCTACAGGTAAGTGCCATCATGCAAGCGCTAGGGTAGAAAACATTAAATCAAAAGTCGCCGGTTTTGGATTTATTTATTCATCCCTTATGCATAGATACATACACATACACATGAATAAAACAGGTAGGAGGAAGTAGGGCTTGCCGGAAAGTAGATTCGAAAGAAACAATGCAGCTTTTTGTGTCTCTTGTACACGTGGAACTTGATTGATGGCAGCTTCAAAGTTCCATGCAGGTGAAAATTGTCACGTCCTAAAATTAAGATGATGCCTACATAACATACATCGCCATAAGTGCGGTCAGGCGATAATTATTTTGAGTGTTGAATTCACTTTAAAAGAAAAATACGACGTAATTTCAATTTTTTTTCAGCACACGTGCGGGGTAAGTGGTACTTTACCGCACGGGTTTCCATGCTGTAAATCATCAATTAACCACGGTGCGGTAAGTAGCCGATTGCCCACGATGGCTATTAACGTGCGAAACCCGTGCGGTAAAGTACCTTCTACTTACCCCGCACTCGTGGTGAAAAGTAGCATACGTAACTCGGACGGTAAGTAGCCGAGTGCCCATGATGGCTCTTAACGCACTCGCTTCGCTCGTGCGTCTAGTAACACCGCCATCGTGGGCAATCGGCTACTTACCGCCCTTGTATCGTAATATACTATTAAATCATTGTATTTCTTTGTGCCGTGAAAAAGAAGATTTTCGGTATTTTCAGACAAGGATCGATATGTTCAAGCTGGTATGCTTGTCATACAGGGGCGACTGGAGTTCCTTAGAATTCTCCCACGAAATTCGATTACCCCTCTTCAGATGAAAACCACAACGCGCCTCTTCGAGTCCATCAGAAGACAACAGATTCAAATTTGCAGCTGGAACCAATTAACTCGTGACACCGTCGACTAATTAAAATTCAATGTCTCCATTTAAATTCTTGGAATGTAGATGAGTGAGTCATGTCGAGTCCTTCCAGCGTTCAATTGATTGGACTTTAATTTTAATTTATCAATTTAGGTCGAGCCTTCAGACAATGTTTTTGTAGTTCTCGAACAGGATTGGGAGACTCCCAGTGATGCTAAAATCGATTGCTCCTGGCTCTTGGTGTACTATTTGAAGTCGCAGGAAGAAATCGCTAAGATGAAGTGGTAGAACAGAACAGCCCAAACGCTTGTTTCTATTGATTGTCCCATTCGAAGTTAATTTCGCGAAGGAATTTGTTATTCAAATCTTTGGGTCTGTGTTTGTATTTGAGATGTTCAGGCTCTCTTTTGATGGCAATTAATTTCCATATTGGTACAACTGATTTCAGTGGTAATTAATATAGCCAAGAGAAAGGCGAATTAAATTTTCTTTAACAATGGATGGTTCTTTAATAGTATTGTGTTTGTTTTGTTTGGCTTTCTTAATTTACCTACCCAGCGGGAAAAATGTCAAGCGCTACCTAAGAGCAGTGAGATGGAAGCGCTCCTCCACAATAAGAAGGTCGCAGTGAGGAATGCGTTGAACGGAAGTTTCACAAAGTTGAAAAATAACTTGTCTTCATATCATCCAGAATTACGTAATTTTCCCAGGGCAGATTTGTCCTGAAAAAGGCAATCGATGTGCAAAAGTGCAGTTTTGTGCGACGACGGCTAAAGTGAAAGTTAATAATTTAAGTGTTAATTGTGCGAAGGTGTTCTTTACCACTTGACATGCCTTAAGAGGTATGTTTTCGTTATATGAAATTAACTTATTTTTTTGTACATCTAATGAAATATTTTGAAATTATAACTCTTTGCCTTTAATATCACACTGACAAAACCGAATTTTTTTTTGAAAAGTGCGTAGAGTGCTGTTGCAAAAAAACAGTCTTCCGGATAAACAAATTGAATTTTGCAAAAACTATCCAAAGAATCGGTTTCAAATTTTTAACACTTATTCGGTACCACAAGAGCTACCTATTTACGAGGACTCAAGTTCAAACACATTTTTACAATAGTTATTGTTAATTGAATATTTAGCTATTTTGATTATAAATTAGGAATTATCTAAGCAACCAATTGACATTTTCAAAATCGATTTCCGTCAAGTTGTCGGCTTTTGCATTACCTACAAGATGATTGCAATAAATTGCTGTTAAAACTATTTATTTAAATCTGGTAAGTAAAAATGTGTTAAAATTTCACTTTTTTCACTTTTAATTGTTTATTACTCGAAAACGCCGGTTAACCAGGAGTGGAAAAAAGTATAGGTATTATTGCTATAGGTTAGTATTTCGCGAAAATCGTATTGGTTTGCTGGATCATTCAGTGTCCCGAACAAATACTTATTTCCCTGGATTATTACCTACTTCCACCTTTTGGTGCGTGATTAATACGTATATTTGCAGAGGTCTTCTTGACAATTTGTTGATCGGTTGAAGTTTTTGATTTCTTCTGGAAATCTTGTTGAGCGCCGGATGCAACTCACAACTCGGTGAAAACCTGAATTTGTCCGTTGGTTGTTTGGCCCCGAGAAAGTTCGTATTCGAAGGTGTACGGTAGAGAGCACGATCGAAATTTAGTCGGGAGTTTAATATTCGGTGCTTTCGTTTGATCGAACGGTGAGGCGAGAATCCAGGAGTGGTGAATTTTGTAGGCAGTCCACGGACATTGAGGTGGTGAAATAAAATCGGATTATTCGAATTGTTTCAAAGAGAGAATCGTCGGGTGATCGGTACGAGTTTTGTCTTCGTTGGGAATTTCGGGAATCGTGTTGATTGTTAGATAAAATATAACTGGGATATCTTCGATTTGGCTTGTTTAGTGTCCAGGTAAGCCTGGACGGATAATTCTACTCACACCACCAGTCGCTTATACATTAATTATTAAATATATAAATATATATAAATTATTATAGTATTCTGCCTCGCTACGTGGTGTTGTGAGAGGGAATTTGGGATCGTGTCGTCAGACTCCGAAAAGAGTCATATCAATTTTCTGGGAGTCGCCGGCTAGTTTCGCTAACACTGCTAACCCTATAACTTTTTGTCCGAATAATATATTATACATATGTATAAGAATTTCTTTTTCACTTATTGGCTTAGCAACACAACTTAAGCGTCTACTCAATTATTGTATTTATTTCTTGGCCGAACAATATAACTGTGGGGCGGATTTGAATAAAACGGTTAATTTCGTTAGGTGAAAGAAAGCCTCTTTCCTGACAATATAGTCGCTTTTTATTATGAGGATTCAATTACTATGATTTAGTTTTATGGTTTTAACTGTTTATTGAATTCACGGGTTTAGTGTTACTTAATTACAATTATTAGTGGGTAAATTATTAAATTGTTCACTATTAGTTTTTACGCAACACGTTGGGTTTATAACGGCAGCACAGCAATATATTTAGCGGCAACAAGAGTCACAGCGCTGGGGATAGTTGTTTAAATTTTCAGCACAGAACAGCTCAGCGTTATTTGTAGCACGCACCGGTCAGCACATTCACGAGATTTTATCAGCAGTAATCTTGCCCCGAGCCCGGTCAAGGGACTTGGCTTGTGGCTATGACGATTCACCGACCCGAACTTCCACATTCGGCCGTCCTGCAATGATGTCGTCCGATCCCGGTGACCTTCTCCTTCGTCTGTGCCATCATTGTCTTCTTGGCAGCCCTCCCAAGGTTTTATGAAGTCAGCTGAGGATCATGTCTGGTTTGGACCCTCGTGACAACCAACCTTCCGGACGTCATACCGATCCTTGTCCTTTACTTTGACGACTTCATACAGTCCTAGGAATTTCGTGTATAGTTTAAGGCCGGGACCGAATTAGGTCCGTTTTACAGCGACGAGGTCGTGAACTTCATATGGCGTAGCAGACTTCTTTCTCTTGTTGAAACTTCGTCGATTTTCTTCCTGTATTCGCTCGATCTGCAACCTAGCTTCCTCTCGCATCTGCTTCCTCTCCAAAGTCGTCCATCAACTGCTCCTCGATTTCTTTTAACAGCTCGTTGTCTTCATGGACACGCATAGGAATACCCAACATGAGCTCAAACGGTGATTTCTTTGTAAATTTGGATACTAAGGAGTTCATCATTCGCTGCACCATCGTCACATACTTGAACAATTTGTCCGGCTATGATACAAATAGCTTAGAAAGGATTGATATAATCGTCTGATTTGCACGTTCGACTTGACCATTTCCTCTTACAATACCGGTGGTAATTTTGATGTGGTTGATATTCCTTTCAGTACAGTATTCTTGAAAAGTGTACCAAGGCCGAACCACGAAAGGGATCTCCAAAAATCTCACTTTGCAGCTCTAGCTTCTAAATAACCTCCTCGGCTGCTGTAGACTTTACTGGATAAATCCATATGAACTCCGTGAAGCCGTCCACTATCATAAAGAGGTACTTGTAATTCTTCGAAGTACTAGGCAAGGGACCCAGGTAATCCAGATGCAAACAGTGCAAGGGCACCTCCGACTTACCGATTGGATTTAAGAATCCTTCTTGCTTGCCTGCTTCCTCGATGCGAAGATACAAGCAACACAATTTGCTATAACGTCTTCGGCTTTACGGATCACTTCCGGGACATAATATTCTTGACGGCCGTTTCTACGATCCTCCTAACGTTTATGTGACCTCGCTCGTGAATATTTTTTAAGATCTTTCTCTGCATCTTCTTCGGCAACACTAAAAGATACCGACCTCCTGACAGCTTATATAACAAATCACTACGTAGTAGAAAATCCTCATAGGGATTTTCCTTTAAAATGTTCATCAACAACTGGCAGTATTCGTCGTTTTGCTAATCGTTTCTGATTTTATACAGCAATTCATCTTCAATCAGTAAAATGCTGGCATAACAAACAAAACTTTAGCTGGATTATGCCTTCGTCCAACCACTGCTTAATTTGCTCGTCAACTATTCGTTTCTCTTTAAGAGCTAGGCGTCTTGGCTTTTGATATACAGGTATTGAGTCTTCGAGATAAACTTGCATTTGTATACAGGACCTTTGGATCATAGCGCAAAATAAGACCTTTGATTTCAGTGGAGTATTTACAATTGGCTAACCCGTCAACGTGCAATTTATTGTCTTAGATCAGTTGTACTACATCAATTTTACTTAAAAATTCCTCATTAGGCACAGGCGCATAGATTTTCCTCAAAGCAACTTTGCAGTGATTGATCGTGACTATTACCTGCCTAATGGTATCCTTTCCTATAAGCACATCTTCCGGCAATCAGCTTTCAGGGACTACGTGCAAAGTCGTTTCGTATATCTCGCCATCAATAAAAACGGGCGAAGAGAAAGAACCGATTGTTTTATTTAAAACGGCTCCAAATCCGGCTAAGGGTATAAGGGTATGCTAGGACCCAACTCAAGCTTCAATTCCTTTATAAGGGTGTGGTATACCGACCTTCTTACTAGAGAGACATCGCTACCATTATCAACTAAGGCCAAATAAGTCTTGCCTTTTATTTGAACGCTAACTTCCATATCAGGGACCGACACAACGGTCGGTTTACCTAGCTCATGACTACTTTCGCCCTTTTTTGACATCTATTAGACTCGTGACCAAACTCTCCACAACTGAAGTATTTGGCCCCTCTCGTTTTGTTTGGCCATGCAGCAGTTAAATGCGAAATAGGGCCACAGTTGTAACACCTCTTCTTTATGTTGATAGCACCGCGATTTTTATTATCCGATCGGTGATCACTCTTGTTTTGTTTGACGAGTTGTTGCTTTCTTACAGTTTCATAAATTCTTATTTTCTCATTACGTTCCTCAATATTTTTGACGAGTTGTTGCTTTCTTACAGTTTCATAAATTATTATTTTCTCATTACGTTCCTCAATATTTTTCGCATCATACAACAAGGATTTATTCGCAGGATTATCTGATATGCCCACTGCGATATAAACAATTAAAGATCTATCATTGATAATACCGCGATTTGCGATGATCTTCAATGCGTAAATGTACTCTAAAACTGACTCGTTCGGCTTTTTCTTTCGTCGCTCAAGAAGCTTATGAGTATTTAAAGCAGTAGGGGAATTCCTGAACTCGTTTTTTAATTTCTCTTTAAGTTTATCCGAGCTGGTTATACCCGTGCCAGCCTCAATAGATAACCTTGCGGCCCCTTGCAATAGCCGACGATAATATAAGTATTTTTGAATATCGCTCCATCCGCATACAGCGGCGATATCCTTAACCCCTGTTCGTCGAAGAACGAACCCCACGAAAAACCCTTAAACTAAAAAGGACAAAGGGCACATACCGTCGCAATAGCACATAAAAATGCAACTCCCTGTATTGAGGTTCCCTCGGAGGAGGCAGTATGTAAGGCTCTTTGTCCCACGGTGGAGCACTCAGGTGGTCCCACGGCGGAGCACTCATTAGTCCCACAGTGGAGCACGTATCCGAGAATGCTCAAAATCTGATAGCAAGTCACCTGTTTGGCCATACAGCGACTGCTATTTCTCCTAAAATAGTTAAAAAATGAATTAAATTATGAATAACTATGCACTGAACAAAGAATGAATACGTAAACAAAGAATGGGGCTCGTTTAGTTAAGCTCACCCCAGAACACACAAAAAGGCTGAAATTAGGTAAATGAATTATAATATCACCAGGTATAATAAATAAATATGCATAAATCAATGCATTTACTTACCTTTTGCCACACTAATTCAAATATAAAGTCACTCGCGCACGATGTAAACAAACCGAACTGTCAGATTTCCACAGGCAAAAACCTAAAAAGTAACATGCGCCGCGAAATCGCATGTTGATAACTTGACATAAAAAAATTCGCTGAAACGAAAATTCAAATTAATTTACGAATAAAATCGCGATTTTACATAACCTCACCTTTTAGGAGGGAAAAGGAGGGAAATAGGTTAGAACAGAGATTAAACGCTGGAAAAATTTCCACGACCCACACATGTCATTGCAAGCACAAACCAAGGAAAGGTTGTAATTTTGAATGCAAAAAAATGATGAAAGTGGGGTTGAAACTAATGGAAATAATGCAGACAGTATATTTTGAATAAAAATAAACCTTGTGGCAAGGGATATTTCCCGTATGGGAGTAAAATCTATCAGTCGAAAGGTGGAACGTGTGGAACGAAAGCCATGAAATGAACTAATTTCAGTTCCGCACGCTTGATATTTGGCAACGCTCTTGATTCTTGGAATTGAAGGATATATAAGCACGAGACTCGCTGGACTCGACCTCTTTGGTATTTTTGAATTTGACGACGACATTTGAAGCGATAACTAGTAATTGGAACTTTTTGGATTTTGGACTTGGTAAACCATTGGACTTCTTTTGGACATCATTTTTGGACTTGGCAAATTTGGATTACTCGTTGGATTTCTGGACTTGGCAAACTTGGACTATTCTTTGGACTATTGGACTTGGCGAGATTTTGGACTGCGGCACATTTTTAATACCTTTTTCTTTCAGAATCGGGACAAAGTTAGTGAAAAAGGTATGCCACATGACCGCAAGGTTGAAGGGCTAACCGGTAATGCTAACGGGGTTTTGATGACTTTTAGAATAGAAAACGGTGTATAAAATTGTGAGAAATTGGATTTTTCTGAATATATCTACTGCAATAAAATCAAGTGGGTTTTTATTGAATCTGATCCCTATCCTTTATAATATTTTATACAAAAATTTCATTGGTCCTTCGAACCGGATCAGCGCTTTATTATTGCACTATTTCAGAAAAAATTAATTTCACTTTCGAATAAATAAACTGTGTCCGTGTTTTAATTAGTAACTAATTTATACGTTCAAAGCGGTTAAAATGGCTCCAAAATTAGAGCAATTAATAGGTCTGCAGCAATTGAGTGCAAATAAAATGAATTTACTGCTAACCAACACGAGAACCGTTACGGGTAGTAACACTATTGCCGGTTTTCTTCAAGGCAGTAGCGATCGCTGGAAGGCGTATTGGCAGGAATATGATGCACGTGACACAAAAATTCGTGAACTACTCATTACTGCGCCAGAGGAATGCGACGACCCATATATAACTGCAGACCACTATTCCCTAATGCAATTAAAATATTTGCAAGGTCTAGGAGAATTAATGGATGGAACGGCATCAAGCACACGACTTGATACTACATCGGCTGCATTTTTAACCATGCCACATACGAGTCACAATAATACTCATCTGCCTAAACTACATGTCCCGAAATTTAATGGTGATTTTAACGAATGGAAATCTTTCCACGGCTACTTTGTTTCACTCGTGCACAATAACACCGAGTTAGCACCATTTAAGAAACTTCATTATTTGAAGGAAAGTTTAATTGGAGAAGCGGCGAATTTAATTAAAAACATGCCTATAACGGACGCCAACTATGCTCCAGCTTGGCAACGGGTTATGGATCGGTATGAAAATACACGATTTGTTGTCCATTGCACTTCCAGCCATAAAATTCGGGCAAAACACCAAGCGAACTATCTTGTCGACGATAGCTTCGTTGTATGACCCTCTTGAATGGATTGCTCCTATAATAGTAATCGCAAAAATTTTAATGCAACTATTACGGATGTCTGGTTGCACATGGGACGAGAAAATTCCGGAACCACTGCAACAGCGATGGAATGAATTCACACATAATTTGTCAGAAATCCGACAAATAAAAATTCCCTGATGGATCCGATGGACTGCAAATGCTAAGAGAGTTCACCTAATTGGATTTTGTGATGCATCCCTCAAAGCATATGCTGCAGTAGTATACTTGCGGACCGAATTAGCAAATGGAGAGATCGCTGTAACATTATTAAATTGCAAACCTAGGGTAGTACCAGTAAAACCCATAACTCTTCCACGATTGGAACTAAATGGGGCAGTGCTACTGACAAATTTAATAAAACATACCATTGAAGACATGCAGCTAATTAATCCAATCGTCGTGGCATACACTGTTTCGATGATAACTCTCCAATGGATCCAAGCATACCCTGCAAAATGGAAAATGTACGTCTCTAACCGTGTTGCAG
Organism: Neoitamus cyanurus; assembly: GCA_947538895.1. Taxonomy (NCBI): domain Eukaryota; kingdom Metazoa; phylum Arthropoda; class Insecta; order Diptera; family Asilidae; genus Neoitamus; species Neoitamus cyanurus. The sequence continues at coordinate 41,224,496 of OX384541.1, forward strand.
AAATTCAAACGACTTTACCCCCAAGCTGTTGGAATCATCTTAACACTAAAGAGAACCCAGCGGACCTAGCAACACGGGGATGTAAACCTGCAGACTTAATACAAAATAAATTTTGGTGGAATGGACCGTTGTGGCTATCATGCTCACCTGATACTTGGCCCAAGCAGTCTGTAACAACGCAAACAGAACTGGATGCAAAAACCGTAAGCAGTTACGTATGTATAACGCCAGCTAACGATGAAATAATCTTGAAATTTTCATGCTTCACACATTTAATAAGAGTGGTATCAAGAATATTTCAATTCTATAACAAAATAAGAGGAATCTCCCGTTCGCAAGATAAATGGCTCACCAGTATGGAATTAAAGGACGCGGAACTCAGAATCTTAAGAGAAGTCCAAAAACAAATGTTTCCAACTGAGTATAAACAGTTGCAAAACAACGAGCCTCTCTCGTCAAAAAGCAAATTACTTAACTTAAACCCAATATTTGAGGACGGGTTAATACGGGTAGGTGGTAGGCTCAGCAAGGCGGCAATACCGTACTCTAGGAAACACCCCATCATACTACCACACGAGCATCATCTTACTAAATTTCTCATAAAAAAAATTCACCTGGATAATCTACACAGCGGACCCACGTTAACTATTAACGCAACACGTAACGAGTACTGGATATTAAATGCGAAACGGATAATCACAAGGTTAATAAACCAGTGTGTCACGTGCGTTCGCTACAGCAAAAGAATGAAAAGCCAGCTTATGGGCGATTTGCCCGCAGCCCGGGTAAACATCACTAAACCATTTACACATGTGGGTTTAGATTATGCTGGACCTATTCTAGTGAAAACGTCTCCACATAAATCAACAAGAAAATATAAGGGCTATATTTGCATATTCGTGTGTATGGCCACGAAAGCCATACATTTGGAAGCTGTGTCGGACTTAACAACACCAGCGTTTATAGCAGCTGTTAAAAGATTCGTGTCGAGACGAGGATTATGTTCCGATATATATTCCGACTGCGGAACAAACTTTGTTGGCGGAAGGAATTATTTAGATCGTGAATTGGCTATTAACACACAAGCTACGGAAATTGGGGAAAAACTCGCGATACGAGGCATATCGTGGCATTTCAATCCCCCCGCATCCCCGCACCACGGAGGCCTATGGTAGGCTGGCGTGAAAGCGGTGAAATTTCATCTGCGAAGGACCCTAACAATTACCTCCTGTACATATGAGGAATTGCCCAGTATCCTCACGCAGATAGAAGCATGCCTGAATTCACGACCCATTTGTGCCATCGAAAATAACGTCGAAGACCTTGAAGTACTATCACCAGCACATTTCCTAATAGGACAGCCGTTAAATGCGGTTCCTGAACCAGAAAAAATCGGCAATTTAAGAATCTTTTTTCACAGATGCAAGCTTACGAAGACGATGTGCTCGAGATTTTTGCAGATTACGTAAATCTTCCGGCGTCCTTCCTGGATGAGAGCGAGTTTGGCGACTACGGAGATTCTCCCGCAAAAGATGCCACGACAGGTCGCGCGCAACCTCCGACGGCTATGAAGAATCTTCAACCAAAAACAGAACTCAACTCATCAAGGAAAAGAACTGCGCCGTATATGAGACCATCGCTCAAGGGCATTCAAGGGCGGACTTGGATTTTACAGTAAATCTCCCCGATAAATTTCAAGTCCGCCACAAAATTAAAAAGGACGGAAAGGTGGTATTTCATCATCACCATAAGAGGGGAATACGCAAATTGATTCAAAAGGTTGTTGAACAAAGTGTTCAACGGGAGGGAGAATGTTCGTCGAAGAACGAACCCCACGAAAAACCCTTAAACTAAAAAAGGACAAAGGGCACATACCGTCGCAATAGCACATAAAAATGCAACTCCCTGTATTGAGGTTCCCTTGGAGGAGCCAGTATGTAAGGCTCTTTGTCCCACGGTGGAGCACTCAGGTGGTCCCACGGCGGAGCACTCATTAGTCCCACGGTGGAGCACGTATCCGAGAATGCTCAAAATCTGATAGCAAGTCACCTGTTCGGCCATACAGGGACTGCTATTACTCCTAAAATAGTTAAAAAATGAATTAAATTATGAATAACTATGCACTGAACAAAGAATGAAAACGTAAACAAAGAATGGGGCTCGCTTAGTTAAGCTCACCCCAAAACACACAAAAAGGCTGAAATTAGGTAAATGAATTATAATATCACCAGGTATAATAAATAAATATGCATAAATCAATGCATTTACTTACCTTTTGCCACACTAATTCAAATATAAAGTCACTCGCGCACGATGTAAACAAATCGAACTGTCAGATTTCCACAGGCAAAAACCTAAAAACTAACATGCGCCGCGAAATCGCATGTTGATAACTTGACATAAAAAAATTCGCTGAAACAAAAATTCAAATTAATTTACGAATAAAATAGCGATTTTACATAACCTCACCTTTCAGGAGGGAAAAGGAGGGAAATAGGTTAGAACAGAGATTAAACGCTGGAAAAATTTCCACGACCCACACACATGTCATTGCAAGCACAAACCAAGGAAAGGTTGTGATTTTGAATGCAAAAATATGATGAAAGTGGGGTTAAAATTAATGGAAATAATGCAGACAGTATATTTTGAATAAAAATAAACCTTGTGGCAAGGGATATTTCCCGTATGGGAGTAAAATCTATCAGTCGAAAGGTGGAACGTGTGGAACAAAAGCCATGAAATGAACTAATTTCAGTTCCGCACGCTTGATATTTGGCAACGCTCTTGATTCTTGGAATTGAAGGATATATAAGCACGAGACGCGCTGGACTCGACCTCTTTGGTATTTTTGAATTTGACGACGACATTTGAAGCGATAACTAGTAATTGGAACTTTTTGGATTTTGCACTTGGTAAACCTTTGGACTTCTTTTGGACATCATTTTTGGACTTGGCAAATTTGGATTACTCGTTGGATTTCTGGACTTGGCAAACTTGGACTATTCTTTGGACTATTGGACTTGGCGAGATTTTGAATTCTTGGTACCTTTGGTAATATTCGAACTATCCATGCACATTAAATCGCCCACGTTATTATAATTTTCGCTGAGCTACAAAAGTAACTTTCGTGTTTAGAATTTCTTTTTTTTTCTCTACCTTCAAAATGTTACTAAGGTTGTCCGATTCCGGCACTGAGACTTCAGCAAACGCAATGAAAGTTCGTAATATGTAATTACTGTTAGCAGCACAACAGCAAATGAGAAATTTCCTCGAACGATTTTGGGAAATGTGATTGCTAGTAAACGCTCACCCGCACTTAACCGCATAATGGCGCCACGTACCGTACTACCCGATAAGTATAAGTTCCTAGCATGAAATTATTCCGCAAATGTTCTCTTATTCCAGCAGTTTGCAGCACAAAATGTTTTCACGAATTTTCACTTCTGGCGATAAATTTGGATCCCCAGCCCAGCCTAAGCGACTTAATCTCTACAAAGCGTGTTGGTAGAGAGTTTTGATATCGCTACAGGATACTGCTAATTCTTTCGCCTCCTCTATGAAGGACTCACACAATTTTTTGCCACTGATTTGTTTATTTATTTTGTTAATTTCAAGCAGCAACGGTAATTGGAAAGATCTCACCTGCAAATTCCGTACTTAATTCTTCTTTTGTTTCTAAAAGATTTTCGCTGCAGTTTATTTGGCGAGACTTTTCGTTGTCTTCCAACAGCAAAATGTTCACAGGGTTAAAGTTCACTAAATCTTCCACTTATTATTTCTGTTATTTACCATTATCCCACTTCTTGCACCATTTGTGGTGGCGAGATCAGAATAAAACGGTTAATTGGGTTAGGTTTAAGTGAAAGACAATATAGTCGCTTTTTTTATGAGGATTCAATTACTATGATTTAGTTTTATATAATAGTTTTAACTGTTTATTTAATTCACGGGTGTAGTATTACTTAATTACAATTATTAGCGGGTAAATCATTAAATAGTTCACTATTAGCTTTTACACAAAACTTTAGGTTTATCACGGCAGTAGGTACAGCAATATATTGAGCAGCATAAAAAGTATTTATTAAGAGTCACAGCGCTGGGGATAGTTGTTTAAATTTTTCAGCACAGAACAGCTCAGCGTTATTTGCAGCACCGGTCAACACAGTAAGGAGACTACATATTATATACCAGTAGTGATCTTGCTCCGAGCCTGGTCAAGGGACTTGGCTTAGCTCGGTTGTCTACGATAGCAGTACTTGCGGTACTTGCTGACCGCGCCGAGTTTGCTATGACGATTGACCGACCCGAACTCCCACATGACTTATTTTTTTCACTTATTGGCCAAGCAACGTAACTTAGGCGTTTACACAATTAAATTTTTTATTTCTTGCCCGAAAAATATGACTTAGTCGCTTCCACAATTAGTTTATGTGTTCCTTGCCCGAACATTTTAACTTATTGGCTGAAGAATATACATAAATATTTATTTATTTATTTATTTATTTCGTCTACAGAGTACACTCCAACAGACAATTCAGTATAGTTATCTATACATAATAATGCTAGATCTAACAATTCAGACATACTCCTAACTGATAAACTAGTACTGATTTAAAAGCAGCTCTGTCCATCGACAAATCAACATGCTTACATATGTCATTAAACTTATTTGAATAAAATGTAACCGGCTCATGTGCTCCATAGTTTGTTCTATGTGTGTTAATAAAAAGCAATGGCCTAGACCTTAAGGATAAGGAAGGAATGTAAATGTTAATCAAGTTGACTAAAGCAGTGGATTTAATTCTAAAACAGAGAATATGACGGATAAACATAATACCAATAATGGTGCGTCGCGTCTCTAATTTCTGCAGGCCAAGAAGCAAACATCTCGATTCATATGAAGGGATTCCATTTTGCCACTGAAACTTACGAACCGCGAAACGTGTAAAAGCCTTCTGTACCGACTCAATACGTGCTGCTTGATGTAAATCATATGGATTCCAAAGATTGACGCATATTCTAATTGAGAACGAACTAAAGAAACATAGAGTGTTTTAAGAGTACACCAATACCTCGCTTTGCGTCGTTTCGCTTTGCATTTTTTCGAAGTTGCGTCGCTGCTTAATTAGTACTAATTTTCACTGTGCGTCGTTAGATTTTCGAGGTTGCGTTGTTTTGGGTTCTGGAATTGCAGAATTGGAAGAAGATGACAGTGACCGTTCAATAGAAATCTCTGAAGAACAAAATTTAACCTCCAAACAAATTTCCAAAGCGATGTGTTTGATTGACAAAGCTATGGAGATTTTTTTTAAAAACGATTCTGACAGCGGAAGGAGTTTTAAAGTATCCCAGGCGGTAGGTACGAATATCAATTGCTACAAGGAAATTTATTTTACGTTGAAAAAAAAAGCTGCTCAGCAAACATTGGACCAATTTTTTGTGAAAGAGGGCCGACTTACGACAACAGCCACTATGGACTCATCAGACAGTGATTAATTTTAATTTTGTTTTTCATAAATTAATTGAATAGTTTATTTTGTTTTAATTGAACACGTTTTTTTTTTGTTTATTGTATGTATGTAATCAAATTTTATATTATTTTTGTTTTTTAAATGTTTACTTTGTTCAATTTTATTTTTAAAAAGTAGTATTTTCGTAACCCTGGAACCTATTTTCGACCTTTACATGGTTTGCTATAGAAAATCTTAATTCACTTTGTGTCGTTGCAATTTGCGTCGTGTTTTTTTGGAACGTAACCCTGACGCAAAGTGAGGTATTGGTGTAATAGGATCACGAAAATCTGTTGAGTTCCTCTTAATAAATCCTAACATCCTAAATGCTTTTGAACACACATTGTCAATATGGGAATGGGGATTAAACCTACAATCAAAAGTCACACCAAGATCACATATAACATTGGGAGCGTCAATAGATATTATATTAATATTATATGAATATAACAGGGGTTCACGAAGACGGTAAAAAGAAAACTGTTTACATTTAGAAGGATTAAGCTCAAGACAATTTTTCTGGGACCAGTCAACTAGCACATTAGGTTCACGCTGAAGCGTAATACAATAAGGATTATTTAGATGCAAATAATTTCAAATCATCGGCGAATAATAAAAAAGATGCAGAAGAAAAAACTTTGCTCACGTCATTTATAAAAATTATGAATAAAAGAGGACCAAGATGACTTCCTTGGGGAACGCCTGATTTCACTGCAATTGTCCTTCACAGTGATGAATCTATTTTAACGGATTGTTTACGACCACATAAATACGAAGCAAAACATTTTAGTAGAGCAGAATGAAACCCAAAAATGCGCAGCTTTTGAATCAATAACTGAATATTTATTCTGTCGAACGCCTTAACAAAATCCGAATATATTGCATCAATTTGCTCTCCACGTTCAATGGAATTCAAAGCAAAATTTTTAAAAATAGTTAGGTTAGTGACCGTTGATTTACCACTGGTGAATCCATGCTGCTCCTCACAAATGGCGCCTATAACATCAAAGTAAATTTGATCCTTTACTAAACTTTCAAAGCACTTGGGTATGGGCAGCAATTTAGCAATACCCCTATAATTAACAACATGATCACGCCGCCCCGATTTATAAAGTGGCTTAATATAAGAGAACTTCCAATTGTCTAGAAATACACCTGATTTGAGTGAAAGATTAAAAATTAAAGAAAGAGGACGAGATAACTCAAGTCTACAAGCTTTTAGCAACAAGTTACATATTAGGTCAGGTCCATGGAAAGTACTATTATCAAGCTTACCAAGGCTCATTTCAATATCACAACAATCCAGTTGAATTAATCCCAAATTAACAGAAGAAGATGCGCCCCCACAATAAGATGAATCACCCGAAGCCACATCATTAGTATACACGGACTCAAAATGCTTAGCAAACAGTTCACAACTTTCCAGTATATTATTAGATACAACACCATTAAACTCCATATTCACAGGTATAGACGAACAACACCTTTTAGTATTAATAAAAGTAAAGAAGGCTTTACTATCGTTTTTAATATAATATTAATCTCAACTGAGTGGATATATTGTTTTAATAGAAATTCATGGAGGAAGTGATAATCTTTAAGAAGCCCTTTAAATGTAATGAAGTTTGAATCAATACGATTTAACATGTATATTTTATGGGCCTTACTCTCGCATTCTTTAGTCTTATCAAGCCTTTGTTAAACCACGGAGGATGGCTTGCCGAAGATGGAATCGTAATTGGTATATGCCGTTTAATACCACAGTGGACTAATTCGATAAATTTTGCATAAGTCTGATGCCAATTATTAGAGCAACTTTCAAATTCAGTATTCAGGCCAACATAATCGCCTTTCAAAAAGTTATACTTCAATATTTTTAGCCCAGAAACCTTAGCAATATTATAAGCACTAATGTTAAGAACAATCGGCTTATGATACAAATCAACTTTACCTAGAGGTAACAACGCCTCTATAACATTAACAATTCAGAACTTAAAAATACTAAATCCACGTACCTACCAAGACAATTACCAAAACCATTTACTTGAACCAGATTAAAGCTAAAAGCTGTGTCAATAATGAGACTTTCAATTCGTGATGAAAAATTTGTGGGAATAAGATAATCCTTGTCCGTGGAGGGCACCCAATCCACATCCATGAGTTCTGACCTGACTGCGCCAGAAGGAGGGTTATGTTTTTCGAGTTTATGGATGTGTGTATGAATGTATGTATGTATGTATGTACATATGTATATTTCTTTGTTACGCTCTGTAGCCTAAACGGCTTGATGGATTTTCACTTGGGAGGTGTCGTTAGATACGCCTTAATTGTGAGAGAGACAATGGATATATCAAAATCATAATAATTTAAATGACCGATTTTTGGCGCCTTCAAAAATTTGTTTTCTCTCAAAACCTATAGAGTGGATCATCAACATAAGGGGTTTTTTGAATGGCTTACAACAATATTTACAAATTATATGTTTAAATTCAATGAAAAATAAAATTGTGAACTTAAAATTGTCAAACTTAATTATTAAATTAACTGTCTTTTAGTTCTTTTTTACAGTCAGTCAGGTTTTTTAGTTTTTTAAAGTAACTTTTTTCACTTATTGGCCAACATAACTTAGACGTTTACACAATTATTTTATTTATTTCTTGCCCGAACAAAATATTTTAGTCGTTTACACAAGTATTTTATTTATTTCTTGTCCGAACAATATATCTTAGGCGTTTACACAATTAGTTTATTTATTTGCCCGAACAATATAATCGAGTGACCATTTACTGTAAACCTTGCGCACCCAACTTGAACTTGACTTCACCAAAAGTGCATCGACTGCACACGGAGTGAAATGTTTATCACCACGATCTAGCCTACGTACGGCCGGTGATTACTCTTTCCGTTAATGCGAAGCATATGTATATGTGTTTCACAAGGGTACAATGTACCCACGGGCTAATTGAGTAACAAGTGCTAAGTAAACAAACAGCACGTGAAGCAACTGCCGCACAAGCGCCATACATAATGCGCTAGGAGAGTTCGCCAGGCTATTTGGTCAAGAAATGGTTACAATTCTTGCAACCCGACACCCTCTGCGTTCGGGTAATCGCGGTCAGAAAGTAAGAATGAAGAAAGTGCTAAAATGCTAAGAGTGTGGCCGTCGTTAAGTGTTTGGTCCTGCCAAGCAAATTTGTATAAATAATAAACAGAACTTCGTTTAATTCACTTGGTGTCTGCATACTCTGCGGTTCCTCTGAATCTTCCTAGTGTCTGCTTTCGTTGCGGCATAAACTTAACTCTTCCTTAGTTGTTCTGCTCTAAGTAGCCCGCACCTACAGAAGTGCTGCCTTGACGCAGGCTCCTCTCTTCGCTTGACATAGCCACGAGCTACTTTATAAGGCCATCGTTGGACCACCATAACCAGAAGAAAATTCACTTAGAAGAGGAACATCACAAGGCAACCGTGACAAGTGCGTCAAACATCACAATAAGTTATTTATTTATTATTATTTATTTATTATTTTATTTATTTATTTCTTACCCCAACAATATAACTCATAGATGGTTACGGCACAACTATATTCATGACGGCGACTAATTAACGGCTCTGCTGGACTTAACGTCCAGCCGCCCCCAGTTAATTCCGAAGGGAATTTTCTTATCCCATGCTCAAATAAGAGAAGTATTTTCTTCGTCTCGGTTTCCAAGAGCCGCGCATGTGCATTGGAATTTGTCAACGCAGAGTCATTAAGACATTTTAGAAAAACAAAAATCTCAAGTGGTGAAACCCGAGTTCTTTTTTTGTTGTATTTTTTGTTTCAATAATCAACGAAAGGCGTTCTTCAATGATTATTTAAATTTATCCAAATGCTTGAATCATCAGTTTCGGCAATCATTAAAACGGAGTTTTTTACTATCTATAAAACTCCCTCCAAATCTCCTAATTCCGTTACTGCTCCGGTTTCTTCTTTAAACTCCAATTGGCAATTTAAGGCAGGTTTATACCCAAATTTCAATTTCCGTACCCCAATTAAATATCCTAACCTTGTGAAATCTCATACACTCAATCCTGCACTCCCGCCAGTACAGCTGTAGCAAAACCCTCCTTTCCCTTTATTGACCCGCTTCTAACACCCGGCTCTACCAAAGGACGTTACCTTCATTTCTGTCTGCGCGACCGTAGAATCGGCAATAATGACTTCACTTGGCCCACCTCCACAAAAAACCTGACTGTTGCGCGTATCATCGTTACGGTCGGTCGCGAGTCGCGCGCAAAGGCTGCCCCTCTCTGACGCCGAGAAAAACCTGCTAGTATGCGTGTAAAAGGTGCATCGCTCCTGAATTGGGTATCCGCGTTGCTTCCTAAAATAAAAGGAAGGGATGAGCCGCCGAACGTTATGAACGCGTGATTTTTCGTTCTGTCTGTCTTTTGCCTCATGCCGAGAGTGGATATTTTCGTTTACACCTCTTTGCTGACGCTCTGTTGCCAGTGGTCTTTGTTGCATCACAATAGATTCCTGATACATATTGAGTTGTAATTTTTGATTAGTGAATTTGTAAATTGGAAAACTAATCGCGTGTGCGAGTTTGTTTTTCACGTGCGCATACCCGTTACGGGTTTCACGAGGTTTTTCTCTTCAGATAGTTCATATACGAGAGTTACACGCCGTCGTGACTATGATTCGGCTACGCAATTATCCGACTTTTTGCGACCGCGCCTGGCCAGCCGGTCCATGAGTGCAAGAGCATCTCTTCACTGTAATATCTTTGAGACGTCTTTCCACAGCGAACAACGGGAATCGACCATTCCATCTTCCCCGTCGCTTGGACTCGGCACCACGTGCCTACCTGCCTTGATTTACCATATTCCCGCTATACCTTCAACACATACACACACACACTACTCACATCCCCATAGTTTCTTATTAAATCTAATATTTGTTGTATTCCTATGAGTTCCATTTTTTAATAAATTGGGTTTTTTTGTGCTTTTGCTTTTTTCCCATAGTCGTGCATTTTTAATTCAAACATCCTCTCCTTAGAGTACTAACCGCTAACAGATCAAAAAATCTCCTCGACTGCGAAGAGGTTTTCCGCAAAAACATTTTGGTGCCTCCTGTGAGGATTGAACTCACGACGCTCATATTTCTTTCTCATATATACATACGTATAAAGAGAATATCATCAACGAGGAAACGCCGGCGAAATTTAACTGCAGCCGATTTCGATAGTTTCCGCCGTCGCTCCCGACAAGGACGCCTCCCTCTCAGCCAGCCGCAGCTAACAACAGCAGATAAGTACACCTCTGTATATCCATGTAAATTTGGTTTTATTTTTCTCGACTGTCCGCCTTTATCGAAATCCATGAAGTTATATAGTTCCGGCTTACATTGATGCAGTAGCTCTATGCGTGACTAAACACGTGCGTCGTTTATGTCATTAGCGTTCAGGCTCGTACGCGCCCATTTCTCAGAAGTGAGAGAGAGAGAGTCAGGCAGCGGCTTGCAGTGTGTTTATGTATAGTTGAGTCTCTCGGGCATTATTTCGTATAGGTCGCTCTAAATTAGTTATGACCGGCTCATCTCAGCGCATAGCTGCGATCGCGAAAAAACCTGCCACGTTGAAGAGTAAAATCACCAACCTGAGCAATTTATTGAAAGAGAATAAGTTAGATAAGACCAACGCCAAATTGCTCCTCGCGAATTTTACCGCGTTATTTCATGCGTATGAAGAATTACACGAGGAGCTTCTAGAACTTGAACCCGAAAACGAAGATTTAGAGATAAATCAAGCCGACATCGAGAACGATTTCTATAGCGTCGCGAGCCTTGTAGAAAATATGCCGGGTGCTGGCGGCTCGGGCAATCCGACGAATCCCTCGTTCGGTCATTCAACTTTTGTCGAGAAACAGCGATTGTTGTAGCTTCCCGTGGCTGAGCTTCCGAAATTTACTGGCGATCACAACACGTGGCTTTCGTATAAGAATACGTTTATTATTATGTTCGTCGAAGAACGAACCCCTAGCAAACCCTTACACTAAAAAAGGACAAAGGGTACATACCGTCGCAATAGACCAAACCACGCAAACTTCCTGTATGGAGGTTCCCACGGCGGAGCGCTCAGTAATCCCTCGGCGGAGCACTCTGTAATCCCACGGCGGAGCATGTATCCTAGAATGCTCTAATTATGTACAGCAAGTCACCTGTTTGTCCATACAGGGACTGCTGTTAGTCCTAAAATAAATAAGAAATGAATTAATGAACGAACTAATATGAAATCAACAAACAATGAAATGTAAACAAAGTCTGGGGCTCGCTTAGTTAAGCTCACCCCAGACCACACAATGAAGCTGAAATACGGGAAAATGAATAGTTTAGCTTATTCTAATAAATCAATATGCATAAATTAATGCATTTACTCACCCTTTGCCGCAATAATTTAAATCGAAACTTTCACTCGCGCCCGATGTAAACACGCGAACTGTCAAACTTACACCGGCAGACAACTTGAGAACTAACATGCGCCGCGGAATCGCATGTTGATAACTTGACATAAAAAAATTCGCTGATCACGTTCACAGCGACGAAAATTTAAATTATTTTGCGAATAAAATCTCGAATTAACATAACCTCACATTTTAGGAGAAAAAAGGAGGGAAATATGTTAGAATAGAGAGTACACGGTGGAAAAATTTCCACGACCCACACATGTCATTGCAAGCCCAGACCACGAAAAGGTTGTAATGTTGCATGCAAAAAATGATGAAAGTGGGGTTAAAACTAATGAAAAGAATTCAAACAGTACATGTTGAATGAAAATAAACCTTGTGGCAAAGGATATTATTGATATGGAAGTAGAACCAATCATTCGAAAGGTGGCACGTGTGAAACGAAAGTCATGAAATGAAATAATTTCAGTTCCGCACTCTTGATAGTCGGCAACGCTCTCGGTTCCTGGAATTGACGGATATATAAGCACGAGACGCGCTGACTCGATCTCTTTGGTATTTTTGAAATTGACGGTGATAGTTTAAGCGAATATTATTAGGTGTACAAATATAATAGCAATTGGAATTTTTGGATATCTGGACTTGGCAAACTTTGGACTTCTTTGGACATTGTTTCTGGACTTGGCAATTTGGACTATTCGTTGGATTTTGGACTTGGCAGACTTGGACTATTCTCTGGATTTGTGGACTTAGCAGACTTGTACTATTCTCTGGACTTGTGGACTTGGCGGAGTTTAGATTGCGGCACATATTTAAGACCTTTTTCTTTCAGAGGCGGGACTAGTTAGTGAAAAAGGTATGCCACATGACCGCAAGGTTGAAGGGCTAACCGGTATGCTAACGGGGTTTTGTGAACTTAGAATAGAAAACAGTGTATAAAGTTTGTGAGAAATTAGAATTTTTTTCTGAATATATCTACTGCAATAAAATCAAGTGGATGAAAATTATTGAATCCGATCCTTATCTTTTTGTACAAAATTTTCAATTATGGTTGATGGACGCGCGGATATCGACGATTTAAATAAGTTTTGTATTTGAAAAGCTCACTTAAGGGCTCAGCTTCTAGTAAAATTTCGATTTATGACACAAAGCGCGGATAACTACACACTAGCGTGGAAATTGCTTACTGATACGTACGATAAGAAACTGGTCCTTGTCTCAAAACACTTGTACGCTATACTCGATACGACCCCCCTCAACGTTGCAACATCTAGGGGACTATCTAAATTAATCGATGACGTCCGTCAACACCTCAACCAGCTGTCTTCCCTGGGCGTTGCGTCCGAACCTCGCCTCATGCTTGCTTTCTTTGAGAGGGCACTTCCCAGCGATGTCCGCCAAGAATGGGAAAAATCTTTGGACCTTATCGTTTTACCGGAGCTCGAGAAGTTTTATTCCTTTATTGAAAATTTGGTTTATCGCCTCGAGTCGTTAGAACAAACAGATGCGCATGGAAGGGTGGGTGCCACCGGAAAGCGTCCGGCAGAGCGAGAATCAGGTACATCAAAAATACGGAAATTTGAGTCCGGGGCGCGCTCATTTGTTACTTCTACAAATTCCACCATCGCCGTTGCTTGCCCTAAATGCAGCGGGAACCACGTTCTCTTTAAATGTCCAATTTACGACAAGCTGACTGTTCAACAGCGCTGGGACTTTATTAAAGCTATTAACTTGTGTCGAAACTGTTTGCGCTCTCACGAAGAAAAGTGTGGTTCCATGCACTGCAAGCGTTGCGAGCGTTATCATCACACTTCGTTGCATGCTGATCCCAAAGCGAAGGCCAATCCAAAGTCCGAATCAACTCAAAAATCGAATTCATGACTAGGCGCAGATGTTTTTAGTACGGTTCTTCCCACTACCCAACACCAACTTATGATGAGCGCAGTAGTTAGCGTTAAATGCGGGGACGGGAAATGGATTGAGGCTCGCATGTTGCTCGATATTTGTTCAACCGCGCATTTCGTTACCGATAGTTTCGCACGTAAGCTTCGACTTCCAATACAAGTTTGCCTAATGCCAATTACTGCTATGGACGAGATGAGGTCAACATCAAGGGGTACTTTAGAAATAACATTTTCTTCGCGCACAAGCGCATTTAAGCAAAATTTAATTTTCCTTACAGTACAGAAAATTGCTGATCTCGTTCCACGCGAACCATTTCCACGAGCCTCGATCGATGTACCTCCCAATTTAAGTTTAGCCGACCCTCAATTTCACCTCCCGCGATCCGTCGATTTATTGATATGGGCGGGCGCGACATTGTCTTTGTTTTGCATCGGTCAAATAAATTTATCGCGAGATGACTGCGATTTATTTTTACAAAAATCGACTCGGTTGGACGATCGCTGGAGGTGTCAATAGCAACATGAGGGCGCGGTCAGCGACATGTAATTTTTCCGAACTAAGCGAGCAGCTCGCGAAGTTTTGGACAATCAAAGACACCACTGATAAATCGTCGAGATCGCTCGAGGAGACGCTTTGCGAAAATCACTATGTTCAGAATACGCGACGAGATCCGAGCGGGAAATATACGGTACGTCTTCCATTTCGTGCATGCGATCCTACTTTTTGCGACTCTCGTGCGTTAGCGCTACGTCGATTTCTCGCTCTACAAGGAAAATTCAACGCCGATCCTACTTATCAAGCCGGCTATACGAAAGCCATGCAGGAATACATCGACTTAGGGCACATGACGCTGATTAACCAAGAAACCCCGGGAGGCTGCTACTTACCCTATCTCGCTGTACTGAAACCTTCGAGCGCCACGACCAAATTACGAGATGTGTTCGATGCATCGGCAAAGAACAATAAAGGATGTTCGCTAAATGATGCGTTAATGGTTGGACCTACGATACAAGCCAAGTTGTTCGAACACCTATTAAGATTTCGTTTTCCGGTTTATGCTATCACCGCTAATATTGCCATGTACAGGCAAGGCCTCATACACCCGAACGATCGAAAATATCAACGAATTTTTTGGTACGATTGAGGCGGGATTCGAGCATACGAGCTTAAGCGGTAACACCACTGTAAATTTTTCAAAAAATCGTTTTTTTGTTTTTAGGCTTCAAAAATACTTTGAACCTTTTAGAATATGGGGAAAAGTATTTCATACCTCAAAGTATTTTTTTTTTTCTTGTAATTTCGAGCTCTTCTCCAAGCGCGTCGGACTGGTCCGAAACGACACCTGCGTCAGATGGATACCTGCTGGGAAGGTACAGCCTAATTTCCTACCTTTTGACACCAAGCATACAGTATATAGAGCACTCATCTCTAACAAAAATTTGTCCGCCGTGCTTATGAAGATTTCGTCTTCGATTGGCTTCCACCGCATTCATTCACTTTAAATGCGTTTTTCTCGAAACACGATTTTTCAAAACGGGACGTAGCATAACTCCAACAATTTTCATTCTTTTCATTCGAATTTATTACAATATCGTTAAAATATAATAAGATTTTGAAGAGATCATTATTTATTAACAAATGATTATCTTTTTTGTTGTTGAAAATTTAACGATTTAATTAAAATACTCGCCAATCACACAAAAATCAATATTTGTAAAATCCCCCACGTATTTCTCTAGCTACAAGCATGTACAATAAGTGTTGTTTTTTTTTTTCTAAATCCAAATTTGCAGCAGCTGCACTGCGTGCCGCTGAGCGCCTCAAATTTTTTGTCATTTTTGTATATTTTTTTATAATAACTTTCTATTTTGTTACTTAAATATACGCTAACTAACTTCCTCCAATATTATAATTTTATTACCTTTCCTTCCACCCAAAAAAAAATGACAAAAAAACACGTTTTTTTAGGCTGTTACAGTGGTGTTACCCCTTAATATAGTTACGTTCGGCGTGTCGTCCGTTCTTTTTCTGGCTATCCGCACGATTCAACAACTAGCTAACGATGAGAGTACCGATTTTCCGCTAGCCAGCGCGATTCTGAAGCGTGATTTTTACGTAGGTGACCTTATAACGGGCGCGAATTCGTTTGATGAGTATTTCAAAATACGTGACGAATTAATTGAGGTGTTACGACTAGGCGGATTTAATATACGGCAGTGGGCTTCTAACAATCAGTGTTTGTCCAATGAGTCAGATGAGAAAGTAATCGATTTGTATCGGGCCGTGGAAAGGGCTGAAATTAAGATAACTTTAGGTGTATTTTGGGACACTCAATCCGACAAACTAGGATACTCTACGCAACCTATCGATTTATCCGTTAAAATAACAAAACGTTATATTCTCTCTGAGACCGCTAAAATTTTCGACACACTTGGCTTGTTGGGTCCAGTCATTTTGGTTGCGAGACTCATTATGGAAGAGTGTTGGAGATCCAAATCGGTTGGGACGAATCGGTGCCCCAAGACTTATACACAAAATGGAACTCACTCGCGAATCAAATCGATCGTTTGCGCGAATTATCAATCGAGCGGCATCTTTTAGTCGATAATCCGAGATAGATTCAAATTCACGGTTTTTGCGACGCGAGTAAGGCCTTAAACTGCAATTTTAGCCACTCGTACGAACCTATAAGTTTATAGTTCTATGTTGACAAGTGGAAGTGCCGCAATCCGCAATTGTCAATAGAGTCAAGCAACGGTTGCTGACTGCTGTTGGCTAACTGTGCTGAAAAATTTGAACTGGTTGAACTGAAAGAACAGAAATGCTAGTCCAATATCAATTTATGGATAAACTGCTATTAGTAATAAACGTATATTTGGTGTACTGCCAATTTGTACGATTATGCAGTATACACCGGCAAGGATTAAGGACACCTCAAGCCTGGCCCCCATAGAATCCGTCGGCTTCAGGCGTCGCTTTTGCAACTATTGAATGCATGCATTCATACGGGAGCTAACCCATGGCAGGCGCCGCGGCAGCGCGTCGCGTGAGAGAATTTTAGAGGAAACTCTAATATTTCGGCAAAAGCGACGCGCCGTATAATAGCTTTGCTGAGAGAGCTCTACAAGTTGCGATTGGCCAGTTGGGATTCGTTGAATCAGCTGTTTATTTGACAAGTAAGCTTTGAATTTGATATCTGTGAACTGTTTTGGTGATTTTGTAATTATTCGGTTTCCTGTTTCTTCGTTTGGATTTCCTGGAGGGTGCCGAGTTTTTCCCGAATTCATTAGTCTAGTTTCTTGACGAATTGCTACTAGATTTCTTGTTAATTCACCTTCGGAGCATACTGCGCCAGTTGGCGGTTGGTCTCCAATTGTCATAAACAGCTGAGCGATAGCGAAAGCGACGCCTGAAGCCGACGGATTCTATGGGTTCGGCTCTCTCTTGCCGCGCTAAAAAGGTGAAAGCTCCGCGGCAAAGCGACGCGCCGACGCGTTCTATGGGGTTAGCCCTTAAAGTAGTTACGGTGCATGCTTATACGTGCGATTAAGCGATGCTAATGGGCGGGTTACTGTGTGATTGGCTTGCGCAAGATATAGGGTTGCGCCGATAAAGGAAATGACTATTCCGAGACTTGAGTTGTGCGGTGCTTTAACTCTGACGCGTCTGTATGGGAAGGCACGGTCTGTATTGGGCGTTTCGATTGATGGAGTGGTTTTTTGGTCGGACTCGACGATTGTCCTGCAATGGCTCAAGAAATCGCCTCAAGCTCTTCAAGTCTTCGAGGGGAACCGGGTAGCGGAGATACAAACTCTCGACGATGATATTGAATGGCGACACGTGAACGGGAAGGATAATACAGCCGACGCGTTATCACGAGGGCAATTCCCAGTCGAATTTTTGAGGAACGATAGCTGGTTTTAGGGACCGACATGGCTGCGAGAGCCCGCTGAGGCTTGGCCTGTAAGCAGAGATGTTGTGAATTCTGATTTGCCTGGATTACGAAAAAATATCTGCCTTATCTCATATCCGGATACTTGCACATTATTTACGCGTTTTTCGTCTTACTCAGTTCTGTTAAATTCAATGGCTTATTGTCTACGTTTACGTCCTCCACGTTTGCGGTCCACCACATATAAGGGAAAGGAAGTTTGTACGCAGGAAAAATTAGAAACCGAACGGAAGGTTCTCTCAATAATTCAACGGGAACAATTCAGCGAAGAAATAAAGCGCATATCGGAAACCGGCGTCGCGAAAAATACCAAACTTGCCGCTTTGAACCCGTTTATTGATGAGCACGGTTTATTAAGCGTCGGTGGCCGATTGCGCAACGCAATCATTCCCAATCGTCAAAAATATCCGGTGCTTTTGCCTTCACATGATAACGTAGCGGACTTGATTATAACCGAAATTTATCGCAATAATTATCACGCTGGGACTCAAAGCACATTATACTCTTTGCGACATCGTTTTTGACTTTTTGATGGTAAAAACAAAGTAAGAAAAATCGCCGGCCGGTGCGTTACCTGCATCCGACATCGAGCGATTCCGTTCAGGGCACAAATGGGAGATTTACCGAAATCAAGAGTCGAGCAAGCGGCCATTTTTGGTCATGTATGCGTAGATTTTTTTGGACCCCTTTTTATTAAAGAAAAAGTATCGTAATCAAAAAAAGCTTAAAGTTCACGGTTGCGTATTTATCTGCATGACTACAAAAGCCGTACACCTTGAGATAGTCAGCGATCTAACGACCGAAGGATTATTGGGAGCGTTTAGGCGATTTTGCGCGCGCCGCGGAATTCCGTCCCACGTATTTTCTGATACCGGGACGAATTTTATAAGCGCGAACCATCAGTTACGAGAACTTTTTGCATTGTTCAACTCGAATCAATTTCGCGAAATCGTGCATCACGACGCCCGTGAAAAGGAATATTCATTGGCATTTTAACCCTCCGTTATCACCGCATTTCGGAGGTATTTGGAAGGCCGCGGTTAAGTCATATAAACACCATATCAAACGGGTTGTAGGCAAGAATCTTTTTACGCTCGAGGAACTTAATGCTTTAGCTGTCGAGATAGAAGGTATATTGAATTCGAGGCCTATCTGCTCCCTTTCGACTGATGCGAACGATCCCGCTGCACTCACTCCTGCGCTTTTTTGGTGGGTCGTCCACTCACGATGCTGCCCAAAGATAATTTGATTTCTGTTCCAGCAAATCGACTATCCGTCTGGAAGCTTATTACTAGGACCCGTCAGGATTTTTGGAGAAGGTGGCATCTCGAATATCATGGCGAACTTCAAAAACGCCAGAAATGGCTTGAATCCAAAGGCGAAATTAAAGTAGGCTCTATCATCATAATCATCGACAAACGATTGCTTTGTGATCAATGGCCGCTGGGAGTGGTCCTCGAGGTCCGTCCTGGGAACGACGGAATCATTAGAGTTGCTTCGTTCAAAACAGCCCAAGGAGAATATACCCGCAACATTACACAGCTATGTCCACTACCAATCGTGGCATATATACATACCATAAATTATTATATCATGTGTTAATACAGTCACACATTCACACTCATACTTGCTGTTCAGAACTGAACAATCTTATTATTATTTTGTAATTCTCAATTTGTAATTATTTTCCTAATTGTAACAAGTCAGTCATTACTTCATGTCACCTACTTGAAATTGCAGAAGTCAACATAAGCAATATTTGGTCTGACCGCAATTTCACATGAAGTAATGACCAGCTCACCTAATTAATCGCAACATATCTGATTAGTCGTAAGTTCTTATTGTTATAAATACCGAACGGTTTTGTTAAATAAATTCAGTATTCAAAGAACCTTTTGAGTATTCATTTACTTTGACCATCCGAGTCAAACATTGGTCCTTCGAGCCTTTTACAAGTACCGCGAGAATTCAAGCCACTTGAATTTTTCCATACAACTGCCGCCCGCGCAAAGAGCTTCCAGAATTCAAGAACCTTGGATTCTTTTAGCTACAACCACACACAACTGCCGCCCGCGCAAAGAGCTTCCAGAATTCAAGAACCTTGGATTCTTTTAGCTACAACCACGCAACTGCCGCCCGCGCAAAGAGCTTCCAGAATTCAAAAACCTTGGATTCTTTTAGCCACAACCACATACAACTGCCGGCTGCGCTAGAACTTCCAGAATTCAACAATTAAGCACGTCACCTCGAGAGCATCATCTACACTCCGTAGAGGTCATTATACCTTACTTCTGGAGACAGCAACAAAACAAACCCGGATTTTTAACCAAAACAAACCCGGACCTACGACATCAAGACTGCCAGCTTCGAGTTGATTGCATCACAGAAATCGCCGAGTCAAAATTCGCCGAGTAAGCAAGAACCTTCAGTTGCAAAATGAGCACAGAAATTTTGATTGCCAACCAAATGGAGATAGCTCAGAAACTTGAGCGCTTTCTAAGCAACTTTAAAAAAGACAGTCCGGAACGAAAAACGCCGGAATATTTAAAGAAGAAAAGTGAGGAACTTGAGCTCTTATGGGAGAATTTCAAGCTTCTTCATGACCAAATAGTGCAGCAACTCAGCAAAGATGAGAATCATGCCTATTTCAAAGAGCAAATATACATGAAAACTGAAAGGATTTACTTAAATGCTTCAGAAAAAATCATGGCCTGCTTACAAAAAACTGCAACAACTAGCTCTACAGACCACGATTTGGCAAAATTGCCTACACCCTCAGCAGAGACACCTGCGCCTCCGGCTTCCTCTCTGCGCCCAAACATTAATGTTGGCACACATCCTCAGGTCAATGCTTGGGAATCGTTTCTCCCCCTAGGCCTAGAAGCGAGCCGGTACAACAATTTACCTAACCTAAACTACCGCCAGTGAAAATTCCGAAGTTCTCTGGTAATTATAAAGAATGGAAACCCTTCTCAGACATTTTCACTAATGTGATTCACGGCAATATATATCTGAGCAAAGTAGAGAAAATGCAATACCTTTTATACCATTTGGAAGGTGATGCCAAGAAGGTAATAAGCCATCTTCAGCTTTGTAACGAGAATTACGATACAGCCTTAACGCTGGTAAAATCACGGTACAGTAATAACAGAAAGATTATTACGACGTATATTAATACTATTCTAGACACAAAAAAGGTAGAGCATAGATGTCAGGAAGATATTATTATGCTTTACGACACTATAAGAGAATGTATCGAAGCACTAAAGAATTTTAATTGCCAAACACAAGAGTGGGGACCGATAATTGTTTGCATCGCCATGAGGAAACTAGACGCCGAGAGCCTGCGCTACTTTGAAGAATCTCTTAATAATCCAAGGGAAATGCCGACAACTGGCGAATTGCTAAACTTTTTGGAGAAACGTTATCAAGTGCTGGATTGCATCAAAGAGTCAAGCCAAAATAAGTTCAACTCCGCTTCTAAAAAAAAGGCATTCCATGCCACAATAAACCGATCCTGTGCCTTCTGCAATAAGGGGCATCCAATATACCAATGCACAGAATTCAAGAAATTAAGTGTGCATGAGCGAAGCGCATTTGTTGCCAAAAGGAATTTGTGTACTAATTGCATGATTCATAGCAAAACTGAAAGGTGTAAGACAAACAAATCATGTTTCTATTGCAACCAGAGACACCATACGTTGCTGCACCGTAAAACAGAATCTGCCGGAACTTCATCGCCTAAAGAAAAGGCTAAAGGAGATCCACCTAAACAGACCGAATCTGACGACGCAATGGCCTTTCACAACAACACAAAAGTAGGAAGCGTCCTACTACCAACGGCGTTAATAAGAATAAAAAACACTCTTGGGCAATCAGAAAGGCTTAGAGCATTGATTGATCCAGGGTCCCAGGTATCGTTCATTACCGAGGAGGCCGTTCAGATGCTCAAATTAATAAAAGAGCGAATCAAAACAACAATCCTGGGTGTTGGGGAATCCAAAGCAGGAAAAGCTTACAGCAAAGTAAGGTTTTCAATGCAATTAAACGACAAAAGAAACTCATTCCTTTGTGTAGAAGCTCTCGTCTTGCCAAAATTAAACTCGGCGCTGCCTGATACCTCAATACCGGAAGTTAACATTAAGCAATATGGGAATATTATACTTGCAGATCCCACCTTCAATAGGCCAGGTCCTATTGACATATTGTTGGGAGCTGACGTCTACGCAAGGATAATCATGGAAGGAGTTATAGCTGATTACAACCTACCGACTGCTCAAAACACAAAACTAGGATGGATAGTTTTTGGAGACATCCCAAGAAAGGCCAGCCAGAGTCGCAATGAGGTCTCAAGTTTCCTCTCTCTTGCCGAAATTGATGAGAAGCTTGAACAATTTTGGGAACTAAACAGTGATAATCCACTAAGCCAGCTCAGTGATTCATGCAACGATCACTTTCAATCTACCCATAAGCGAGACAAGGATGGCCGGTACGTGGTCCGTCTACCATTCAAGGATACTCCAGAGAAATTAGGTAACTCTCGAGCTAGAGCAGTAGCCAGACTAATACAAATGGAAAAAAGGCTAAGCAAATCACCTCAGGATAAGATGGAATATAACCAGTTTCTGTTGGAATATCTAGCACTCGGGCACATGAGTCCAGCAAAAAAATTCTTAGGAGATCCTTCTAAGGTATACTACTTGCCCCATCATGCAGTGTTCAAAAGGGACAGTACTACCACTAAGCTACGAGTAGTTTTCGATGGATCATGCAAAACTGAATCAGGAACAAGTCTTAATGATTTGCTGCACTCCGGCCAGAAATTACAGTGCGACTTAAGCCAGATTCTATTGAGATGGCGTAAGCATCGGTACGTATTCACGGCGGACATCGAAAAAATGTTTCGGCAATTAAATATGGCAAAAGAAGACAGGAACTATCAAAGGATACTATGGAGAGAAGATCCCTCCCAGCAAATTCAGGAATACACACTGAACACGGTTACTTACGGCACAGCACCAGCCACGTATCTAGCGGTAAGAGCGCTAAAACAACTTGCTATAGATGAAGGTAATCATCTCCCCATTGCGAAAGAGGTATTAACAAAAGATTTTTACGTTGATGACATGCTTTCCGGTGCTGACACCAAGGCAGAAGCTTATCAACTCCAGGAGCAAATTATTCATTTGTTAAAAGCAGGAGGTTTCAACTTGCGCAAATGGACATCCAATCACCACGAATTAATAAAAAATGTACCTGAAGACTTATTAGAAAAGGGAATATTGGAAATAACTGAGGATGATTCAGTTAAAACATTGGGATTAAACTGGAATCCCAGAAGAGACGAGTTTCAATTTATGATCAATCAGAAGGAAAGCAGTTCCGAACTCACAAAACGAGCACTATTATCGACAATCGCAACAATTTTTGACCCTCTAGGATGGTTGGCCCCAGTCACTATATCTGCAAAACTGATAATGCAATCACTTTGGAAGATAGGAACAGATTGGGATGAGCTCCTACCAAGTGAGATCACAAACTCATGGAAGAAAATTGAAACAGAAATGACGGAATTGCACAAAATTAAAATTCCTCGATGGATAAGCTATCGGAAAAATCAAGAAGTTCAAATTCATGGGTTCTGTGATGCCTCTGAAAAAGCATATGCTGCAGCACTATATATAAGGACAACTGACAGCAAGAACAAGGTTTATACAACGTTATTAACAGCAAAAACCAAGGTTGCTCCTTTAAAGCAAAAGACCACGCTGCCCCGCTTAGAGCTATGCGGTGCTCTTCTTTTAGCACAACTAATTAAAACTGCCAAGACTTCATTAGAGATATCCTCTCCGGAAATCTTTGCTTGGTGCGACTCTGAAATAGTCCTCGCCTGGATATCAAAAAACCCTTGCAATTGGCACACCTTCGTTGGAAATCGTGTAAGTGAGATACATGATTTAGTAGGAAGAGAGATATGGAGACATGTCAAATCCGCTGAAAATCCTGCGGATCTCGCAACCAGAGGGATAAGTCCTAGCAAACTTGTGTCAAACAATCTCTGGTGGAAGGGACCGCTTTGGCTTACCAAATCACCGGAATCCTGGCCTTTAAAAAGACTCAATTTGATAACCAACAAGGAGGAGAGAAAAACAACGACAGTTTGTGCCATAACTGTCTCCTCTCCAGAAATTTTTAAATGTTCTTCATTCACGAGACAAGTCCGAGTGATCGCCTAAGCCTTACGTTTTATCAACAATGCTAGACTGAACAAGGCAAACAGAAGAACAAGCTACCTATCCACAGAGGAACTACAGAAAGGAAAAGATTCCATTATAAAATTGGTACAGCTGGAAGAATTCTCAGAAGAAATCAATGCGCTCAACAAAAATCAACAGCTGAAGAAGAATAGCAAGTTGCTCTCACTTCATCCGTTTATAGATTCAAACGGCATTTTGAGAGTTGGGGGTAGGCTGGAAAAGTCACCCTTGCCAGTAGATGCAAGGCATCAAATACTTTTACCTCCAAAACATCATGTCACGAACCTCATAATCGATTACGCTCATCGACAAACGCTACATGGTGGTACACAGCTTACACTTAATTATCTACGACAGACGTTTTGGGTTATAGATGCCAAAAGAGTAGTGCAGGGAAGAAACCACAAATGTATTACATGCTTTCGATATCGCCAAAATCATTCTCAGCAACTCATGGGCAACTATCCAGCAGTAAGAGTTACTCCATCCCCACCATTTTCAAGTACAGGAGTAGATTATGCAGGACCCTTCTTGACAAAGGCTTCAAAGGGGAGAGGTACTAAAACACTTAAGGGATACATAGCCATATTTGTATGTATGGTCACCAAGGCAATTCATTTAGAGCTTGTCAGCGATTTAACCACGGACTCCTTCCTCGCAGCATTCAGAAGATTTGTTTCCCGTCGAGGAATCTGCAAGGCAGTTTATAGCGACAATGGGACAAACTTTGTTGGCGCCAATAACAAATTAACCAGAGATCTACAACTTGCAATCTCCAGTGCGACCAAACAAGCAGCTGAAGCACTAGCGAATGACGGTACAGAGTGGAAATTCATTCCAGCAGTTAGTCCACACTTTGGAGGACTATGGGAAGCCGGAGTCAAATCAGTCAAGGGACACTTAAGACGAATTTTAAGCGAAACGCTGCTCACTTATGAAGAATTCAGTACCGTCTTGACTCAAGTAGAAGCCTGCTTAAATTCAAGACCTATTGGACAACATTCTAGTGACCCAAGAGACCTAGAGCCACTTACGCCTGGACATTTCTTGATAGGCAAGCCACTAATAGCACCCCCAGTTCCAGAAATTGAAGAAAAGGGGTTACATCAAAGATGGAAGCTGGTAGCGAAGCTTCAGCAGGACATTTGGAAAAGGTGGTCATTAGAATACCTATCCCTGCTTCAACAGAGAAGTAAGTGGAAAACGGAAAGGAAGAATCCAACAATTGGAGAATTAGTCCTCATCAAAGAGGATAACATGCCACCACAGAAATGGGCCTTGGGCCGAATTACAGAACTACATCCTGGAGATGATGGATTGGTTCGTGTTGTTTCTGTACACTTTAAGAATGGAATCAAGAAACGTCCTTTAACCAAGTTATGTCAACTGCCGCTTTCGATCTACAACGAAGAAGACACTAATCCCAGCACCAAACCTGTTACAACAATGACTGCTATCACACGGAAGCGAAATTCTCGCAGAATAGTTCATACAGAGCCCGAACTTTGGTCAAAACCAGAATACTTTGACCAAATTTGCACAACAAAGAGCAATACCTTAGCTGACAATAAAAAGAGAACAGGCACGCCCACAAACGAAAGAAGGAATAAAAAACGGAGAATTGCTCCATGCACCTGGGCAACGAAATTGCTGCACACAACCATTCTAATACTGTACTGGTTGACTGTAGCGTTCGCAAGGGACTTCGAGATCGTACAACCGAAATTGGGCTTCTTCGTGGAAAATCTAGGTAATGCTCAAATAAAAAGAGGCAATCTTAGGCTGCAGGTATCTCTTCCAAAGGATGAACTGATTAACGATCAAAAAAATATTGACATTACGTGGGATCAAGTTAAAAGTATGTGCGAGAGGACAAAAGCTCTTACTTACATAACTCGCTGCCAGACATATCTTGAGCACATATCTACAAGAAGACAGGATCTTCTCAGGGTTACTGATGAGGCTCGACAAAGGTTAGAGCACAATAGCAGGAACAAAAGAGGCATCCTTGGCAGACTACTCACTTCAGTGTTCGGGGTAAACGATGAAGTTTACAGTGACATCGAGTCCCTACAGCATAATCAACAAGATATATTGCACTTTACAAATCAGCAAGTACTACTCCTAAATACCAAAATAAATCAGTCAAACTTTAGAACACTGGAATTTTTAAAGCAAGTTGATGCCAGGATAGATGACGCTAGCTCAACAATTAGGGAGATGTCATCATATATCACAAGGGCAGATCACAACAGGCTAAACATAGAAATTATTTCCGCCTACCTGAGCGCAGAAGACTATTATGACGAGCTAAAGGAAAAATATGAGAAATGGCTGAGAGCACTGCATAATCATGGGAGTATATTGGACTTTGTGCACATCCGGGACATAAATGCAATCATACAAAATGTTTCTCAAAAACTGGGCACAAACTTCTTAATACTTCAAGTGCCTCAAGCTCGGCTAGATGTTGAGGTCGAGAACAGTACAATGAACTTGTATGGATATCTCAATATAGTGGAAAGAACAATTTATAGCTTGATTCATGTTACTCCAACGCCACATAGGATCAAAGAAGACACATATGTGGTAGCTGATATACAATATTCGACTCTTGCGATCAACTTCAACCAACAAACATACTTCAGCTTAACAGGAGAAAAACTGAGATCATGTGCAGTAGACCATCACCTTCACTTCTGCACGCCAACAATTGTATACAACATAGAGGAAAGTCCATCTTGTGTCATTGACGAGCTTTATAATCGACATCCAAAAACTATGTGTAAAATGCACCAAGTGAAGGTCATGGGCATAGTCTGGAAGGCAATGGCAATGAAAAACTCCTGGCTTTACGTCACAAACGAAACGACAGTAATCGCTGTTATGTGTAAGGGTACCAGAACAGAAGCAGTACTCAACAGCACTGGAATAATTCATCTACATGATGACTGCCATGTAAAAACGAAGGAAGTGACTCTAAAAACCAACTTTGAAGAGTCGGTGGAGGTTCTAGGAACCCATATGAAGGAAATTCCACCTGAGGCCGCTGACATTACGCCACAGAATCCTCCATCAATACTGAAATCCAAGAGTCTTCTCCAATCAACCGAGCAACTTCTAGACTACAGCTTTGAACCAGAACTGCACGGACCTAATCTAAGGAAGGCGCTAATTCTGCATTCATCAGGCGTAGGAGCAACACTCATCACCTTCCTTCTTGCTATTCTTGGATGGAAGTACCGGCAGCAGCTCAAGGGTTTGGTACTCAGGCATAAGGCAAAAAATTCTCAGCCCAAGGTCAACAACCCACACGAATCTCCTCAAACATCAATTGGAAAACATTATCATCGGGTCCTGGCCCCCAGCCCCCCCCAGCATGTTCAGAACTGAACAATCTTATTATTATTTTGTAATTCTCAATTTGTAATTATTTTCCTAATTGTAACAAGTCAGTCATTACTTCATGTCACCTACTTGAAATTGCAGAAGTCAACATAAGCAATATTTGGTCTGACCGCAATTTCACATGAAGTAATGACCAGCTCACCTAATTAATCGCAACATATCTGATTAGTCGTAAGTTCTTATTGTTATAAATACCGAACGGTTTTGTTAAATAAATTCAGTATTCAAAGAACCTTTTGAGTATTCATTTACTTTGACCATCCGAGTCAAACACTTGCTATTATAACTACTATTCTATCACTTGCTCGCATTCCTCGCAACGGGAGCGCCTGTATCATCGTTACAGTCGGTCGCTAGGCGCGCGCAAAGGCTGCCCCTCTCTGACGCCGAGAAAAACCTGCTAGTACGCGTTTAAAAGGTGCAGCGCTCCTGAATTGGGTATCCGCGTTGCTTCCTAGAATAAAAGGAAGGGGTGAGCCGCCGGACGTTATGAACGCGTGATTTTTCGTTCTGTCTATCTTTTGCCTCATGCCGAGAGTGGATATTTTCGTTTACACCTCTTTGCTGACTCTCTGTTGCCTGTGGTCTTTGTTGCATCGCAATAGATTCCTGATGCATATTGAGTTGTAATTTTTGATTAGTGAATTTGTAAATTGGAAAACTAAGGTTTCACGAGGTTTATCGCTTCGGATAGTGCATATACGAGAGTTACACAATACGCAATTATCCGATTTTCTGCGACCGCGCCTGGCCAGCCGGTCCATGAGTGCAAGAGCATCTCTTCACTCTAATATCTTTGAGACGTCTTTCCACAGCGAACAGCGGGAATCGACCATTCTTCCCCGTCGCTTGGACTCCGCACCACGTGCCTACCTGCCTTGATTTACCATATTCCCGCTATACCTTCAACACATACACACACACACTACTCACATCCACATAGTTTCTTTTTAATATCTAATATTTGTTACCACCATTCTATCTACATCAGCTCCATCTTCCTGTTCCCTACCCTTGTCTTACCATACTCGCTCTCCCTGTCATCTTTGCCTGTACTGACAAAATGTCAGAGGCTTGCGTAACAAAACTTGCTAAGTTTTCCAGAACTCCCTCATTTTTCCTTATGACGTCTTCGCTCTCACTGAAACCAACGTAATTCCGAGTGTAAATAGTAATGAGGTATTTTCCACCGACTTCTCTGTTTTTCGCGCAGACGCCTGCGATAATGACTTAATCCCTAAAAACCACTGCACGCAATCGTTTTGGCGCCAGCCTTTTCGCTTCCTCTAACTCCCCAAGCTGCAACTTCGTCTGTGACAATATTTCTGTACCCCTTAAACTCTTGTGCATTCTCTGTGTCTACATTCGTCCCTCCCAACCACTTGAGCTTGCAAATTTGCCACTGATGTTATTGATTCCCTCTTTAATATTCTAGCGTCTAATGATGAAGTCATTGTGCTTGGTGATTTTAATCTTCCTCGCCTCCTATGGGTTCGGTCTGATGATGAACTCCATTCTTCCTTCTAACGCCCCCTGCGATAAAGAGGCCTTACTCATCGACCGTCTCTCCGACTGCGGTCTCTGCCAAATTAGTGGCATCACCAAAAACCTCGGTAGACAACTTGACTTGATTTTTTCGTCCGACCCCGTTAACTTGGCTGTAACTGAGAGTACCCTTCTTCTTTCCACTCTCGACCAGTATCACCCTTCTCTTTTCCTAATTTTTTCTCTCAAACCCCCCCTCTCTTCACGAACTCAGAATCGTCGTACTGCTTCAACTTCCGAATAGGCGATCGACCAATCGTCCCATCCTGGATGCCCTAAACCTTTTCAATACTGAACTTTTCGCCTGCCTGACCCAATCTATTACCTATCAACCTCGGAGAGATTATTCCTCATCTCTCATGATATAATAAAGAACTGCGATTCACATCACCCTCCTCTTAATTTGTTCTTATCTTTCGAAGGTGAAATTTCAAACAGCATTGCAAGCACTACTCCTGTTTATGATTTTAGAAAAGCGAATTTTGAATCGATTGCAAATGATTTGAGTGCGATTAATTGGGAGTGTTTGAACTGCGAATCTATTGATCAAGCATGCGACTTATTTTATCGTCACATTAATCCTATACTCAAAGAGCATGTACCAATGAGAGTGATTTGTAACGAATCACATAAAAATGTTCTAGATGTAAATTTGAATAAATTGCTTATTTTGAAACGTAGAGCTCATTTCAGATTTAAGTCGACTGGCTCCATTGCACACAAAAACGAATTTTCTAAATTGCGAGCTGAATGTAAAATGATAGAATTTCCTTCGACATCAAAACTTTTTATAACTACATTAATAACAAAAGGAACTGTCGTGGTCTGCCGAATTCGATGTTTTTGAATAACGAAACCGCGAACTCCGCCGAGGAAACTGTTAACTTGTTAGCGCGACATTTTCAATCATGTTACACGTCGAACTTGGGCGATACTATTCCTATATATAACTCTGAAACCGTTGGTATTTTGAACATCACACCTTCACTGGTGTTGAAAAAATTGCTTTCTTTGAAGAACAAATTTAATGCAGGACCAGACGGTATACCTGAGATTCTCATGAAAAAATGCGCCGTTTCACTTGCTCTACCTCTCAGTATGCTATATAATAAGTCTATTCAAACGGGTTCTTTTCCTTTTCTATGGAAATCAAGTTTTATTACACCAATTTTTAAAAAGGGAAATCGCAATGATGTTAAAAACTACAGACCAATTAGTATCTTGAACTGTGCAGCAAAATCGTTTGAAAGCATTGTATTAGATTGTATTAAACCTCAGTTAGAAAATATTATAATAGAGCAACAACATGGTTTTGTTAGCGGCAGGTCTACGTTAACAAACCTACTTCTTTTTACAAGCAATGTTCATGAAATTTTAGATTCGAATTGCCAAGCCGATATTGTTTACACAGACTTTTCGAAAGCTTTTGATAGTGTAAACTTAAAAAAACTGTGTGAAAAAATTGCGAATATTAATATAACTGGAGTGAATATGAATTGGTTCGTTAATTACTTGAGAGATCGCGAACAAATAGTTAGACATCGTGAGTTTAAATCACATCCATTCAAATGTAGTTCAGGCGTTCCTCAGGGCTCGCACTTAGGCCCATGGCTTTTTCTCATTTTTATTAACGATATCTCGTTGGCAATTAAAAATTCTTCGTTTAGTTTGTACGCTGACGATTGTAAAATATGGCGTGAAATTCGTAGCTTAGGCGACGTGCAATTGTTAAGAGAAGACCTCTCTAGTCTCTCGAACTGGTGTATAGATAACAAACTAGAATTAAATGTCTCGAAATGTAAGGTACTGCGCTGCGCGCGTATTAAGAAAAAAATTAAGGATCTTGGAGTAATTGTTAATAGTACGATGACTTTTAGCGACCATATAGATTACATTGTAAATAGCTCATTAAAAACACTTGGCTTCGTCAAAAGGCAGACGTACGAATTCCGTTCAATAAAAACCTTGTCTATATTATATAATTCACTAGTTAAGAGTAAACTCATGTATTGTTCAATCGTTTGGAGTCCAACTAATGGCAATAAAATCAAACAACTAGAACGTGTACAACATAGGTTCTTATCATATATTGCGTGCAAATTGAAAATCGAGAATCCTTGGTACACGCATGATTATTCGACGATCGCTAAACTTGCTGAGATTCCTTCATTGGAAACAGCCAGAACTTATCGAGATGTTTTGTTTATGTTTAAGTTGTTGAATGGAGAAATTAATTGTATTTCATTATTTAATCTTTACCAGCGTTATGATAACTCTCGCAACACTCGATTAGCGGTAGTAGTTAGAGAACACTTTTGTAAATCTGCAGTTACTTTCGACTCTGCTATACCTCGTATGGCGCGTTTAGTTAATAGATTTGCAAATATAAACGAACTTACTAAATCTCTTTACATGTTCTCCACGACCTTAAAAGAAAGGATTTTGTTATATAATTGAAATATATTGTAGATTAATTGATTCTGTAAAACGGGACTGTAAAATGTGATGAATAGATGTATACCTTTTTGATTTACATATGTACTTGGGCACACTACCTGTTGTTTAATAATAATAATAAATAAATAAATAAATAATAAATAACTTCGGTCCCTTCGGAACAGGCGAAACAAATTGTGGCAGGCCTATCTCTTATCTCGCTCCGATCCTGACCTCTCCAACTACCTTTCTGTATTTTCTCTGTTCTCTGATCTCAGCGAATCCTCTTATCTTGATTATCTCGAACGCATGCAATCCGTCCTCATATCCGATCCGAAACGCTGGTACCAATTCAACAGCATCAAAAGAAATTCGAGTGGCTACCCCTCAACACTTAACCTTGGTGACACCTCTTCACTCATTACTTCAGCCTTCAACTACCTGCTCTTTGCCTGTTTGCGGTTTTTATCAAAAATACCAAGTGAAAGATTTCAGGTATTAAAAATTCACAAACTGCATTAATTGCATGAAAAAGGACATTCAGTAGACAGCAGTACACGAGGATCGTGGCTTATAAGCCAGAAAAACACAACTCGTTTGTCCAGATCAATGAAAAGGCAACAATGAGTAGTAAACCACTCAACTGCATACCGAATGCGAGTCATGAGAAATTATACAACGATAAGCCGACTGAGGAATCTATGATTAGCAGTACAACATATTCCGCGCAGGCTACTAGAGCACGAAGAGATTACATTCTGTTGAGCACAATCCGAGTAAACATTGGCTTCTCTATGGGACAGGAAATCGAGTGCAGAGCCACTTTAGATTCTCGCTCTTAGCTAAATTGCATAACCGAAAGATTGGATAAATACTTATCGATAGAAACATCAAAAGATTCCATTAAAGGGATTGGAAATGGAAGTCAACACACACTAAAGCGAGTTACTATCGCAATCCACTCAAGGAAGAATGGGTTCTCGACTTACTTGTGAGGCTTTCATCCAACCAAAAATTACCGATCAACAACCAACAAACAATACTATTCAATCCAGAAAAACGGAACATTCCAAAAAATTTCGTATAAGCCGATCCGTGCTTCAGACATAACACATGGATTTATTGATTGGCGCTAAACACTATAATGACTTCCTATCAATTGGATAAATCAGATTAGGAGAAAATCCCTTAACACTTCAAAATACCGTGTTGGGGTGGATTGTTGCTGGTCAGGTCGGAGATTCTTTCCTATCAGAAGGAATATGTGGTATTTACACCCAACAAGAATATGCAATCGAGGAACAACTTGAACGATTCTGGGCTTTGGAAGAAGTAGAGTCAGACACACTTATATTATCAGCTGCAGAATGGAAATGTGAGTCACTATTTTATCAATCTACACGTAGAAATGAATCAAGCCGTTTCATTTTCAAGCGTCCCTTCTTTACAGAGCCATTTTTGTTTGGTCTAGTTGGCACAATGGTATTGGCCCGCCGGGAAATGTGTGGTCTTCTTGGCGCCTACGTGACCTCACTCGTCGTGATCACTCCTTAATACCTCCTTCCGTCGCAGCTCGGGAATGACCTCCTTCCAATGGTCCTGCTCGCTCGCCAACGCTGGACAAGGCACTCGAACTTTCCAGTTGCCGAACTTCTTCGGATTGGCGGGCACTGCAGTCTTCATTTTGTCCCACCATCTATCCAGGGGGTCATCCACGCAACCAACGATTGGTCCTTCATCCTGGATGGCGCGCGACAAGGCATCAGGCACGGCATTGTCCTTACCCTTCTGATGCACTATGTCCAGCTCGAAATGCTGAAGTCGGAGGGCCCATCGCGCTAAGCGCTCTCGAGGATCCTTCAGCCGGTGCAACCAGAGAAGGGAATGATGATCGGTGATGACGGTGAAACGGACTCCCTCGATATAAGACCGTGGTTTTTCGACCGACCGAATGACCGGCAGACACTCCTTCTCTGTTGTGGAATACTTCCGTTGGGCTGAGCTCAAAGACGGACTAAGGTAACAAATCACCTTCTCGCCATCGGGGTGCTTCTGAGACAGGACAGCACCAAGACCGTAGTCCGAGGTGCTGTCTATACGACAAAAGGCAGGCTGTAGTCAGGGCAGGAGAGGATCGTGGCCGTCACCACGCATTCCTTGACTCTCTTGAAAGAGAGTCGCACTTCTGGTCCCACACGAACTTGTTCCCCTTCATGAGCAAACCAGTCAGAGGAGCGATGAGGGTGGAAAAATCGGGAACAAAACACCGATACCACGAGACCATCCCTATGATGCGTCTAACACTGAAGACATTCGTTGGTTGTGGTAGGTCCAAGATGGCCTGTATCTTCTCCGGGTCGACGCTGAGCCCGTTTTCGTTGACCACGTACCGCAGGTACCGTAGCTCGTCCCTGCAGAACTGGCACTTGTCCCTACCAACAACCAGTCCGGCGCCCTTCAGCCTCCTCAGGACCTCCTGAAGGACTTTCCGATGAGTGTCGAAGTCCTGAGTGACGATGACCACATCGTCCAGGTAGACGAAAACATAGGGCTGCAAGTCCGATCCCAGAACGGTATCGATAAGCCTCTGCCACGTCGCTGGAGAATTGCTCAAGCCGAAAGGCATCCGTCGAAATTGATACATTCCCCGATTCGGGACGGTGAATGCCGTGTACTTCTTCGACTCTTCGGCTACAGAAATTTGCCAGAAGGCGGACTTGATATCGAGCGAGGAAAGGTATTTTGCATCCCGCAAGCGGTCCAGTATGGAAGAGATGAACGGCAGAGGGTACGCGTCCTTCTCCGTGACCTTATTTAGCCTCCGGTAGTCCACACAGAAGCGGTACGACCCATCCTTCTTCTTCAGGAATATGATAGGAGAAGCCCATGGACTCGTTGAAGTTTCTACAATCCCATCCTTCAGCATTTGGTCCATCTCCTAGTCGATGTACTTCAGTACGGCCGGAGACACCGGGTAATATAATACCATTGTTTCAAGGGCGGCGAAGTAGTCTTAATGACGTGGTCTGCCCTATCCGTACACCCTATCCCTTCCATACCCTGAAATTCCTCTTCCAATATACTCTCTCAGTCCTCCGCCTCTTCCTTACTCAGCTTCGACCTAGGCTGAAGTGCTCCTAGCGCATCTGTCATCCTTTTACCGTCGACCGAACACAGTTGGACAGCCTCCGAAAACTGCCAGACTCCGTTCCTCAAACTCGCAACGATGCCCATCTCTGCCCAAAAATCTGATCCCAATATCAGATTGTGGGACAGGCTTGGCAACACTGCAATGGACAAAAGCC
Source organism: Neoitamus cyanurus (assembly GCA_947538895.1). Lineage (NCBI taxonomy): Eukaryota > Metazoa > Arthropoda > Insecta > Diptera > Asilidae > Neoitamus > Neoitamus cyanurus. The sequence goes on from OX384541.1 coordinate 41,259,265, forward strand.
TGATCATGCCTTCCAACTCCACTCGTAAGTGAGCAACACCGACAATGTCACATGCCTCTCCGCTCGCCACAGAAACGTACCGTTTGTCCGGCTTCTCCAGAAGCACTCCTAGGCCTTTTACGACGTTCCAGCCCGAGCTACCCAAAATGGTACACGTCGCTCCGGCACATACGGCCCTGTCGCAAAATTAGGATCCTCGTCGCAAGTAGTGATAGCTGTCCTGTCATCCGCTCGTTCCACCGAACTCTCCACACCTAACGACCGAATGAGGGATTCCTCCGTCTGGCAACGAGTGGAGGTGTGTCCCGGTTGTTTCCAGTTGTAGCAGACATAGCGAAGGTTTGAAAGCAAACGTCCGCCTGTTGCAGCAATTGTGGATGGCTGGGCTTGGCAACTGGAGCAGGTAGATAGTGGTGTTTCCTTGGACGGAAGCTCGCTGCTGGTCACTGCATACGCCAAATCGGGTTCCAGGAACGCCTGATGTTTCTTGGGGTGGGGGTATAAAAGCCTCTGTCCCTGCGCTGATACCTTCTAGGCGTATTCCCTTCTCAAAGAGATCTTCCATCAAGCTGACGTCGAATATCCCTGGCTGCGCCTGGTAGAAGAGGTCAAGGCTCTTCATGACCATCCGAAGCATCGCAGCTTCCGAAAGCGACTCAGACAATCGCCTTTCATCACGGCGACGTACATCCCGATCAGCTCTCTCCAGGAAACTATTCACGGAAGAAGTGCCATCTTCGGTGAATACTAGATCCCATTTGTCTACAAGAACTCGGGACTGAGCATCACTCCGTCCTACCTCGAGCGTTGGTGTGCCAAGGGCCTCACGACTACCGGATGCTTTTGATCTATTTGGACATTCACCTGTTAAATGAGAATTGGAACCGCAGTTCAAACATCTTATTTTAGGTGGACGGCTTCTCCCTGCATTCACTGCTCGATCATCAAATCTTGTAGGTCTTTTTGCACTTTCTTTGCACACTCCGCATATTTAAATAGACTTAAAACTTCTCCTTTAATTCATCTAAGTTCTTATTGTCTCGTATAAAATACTTTCGTTTAAAGGTTCATCATGAATGCCTGCTAATATATACGCAACTAAAGACTTTTCATGTATATTCCCTCGGTTACCTATCATTTACATACGACTACAGTAGGCTTATTCCAAAAAAGTTTCGTTACACACCTTTTTCCTATACTCTAACTTCTTGTGAATGGACAAAGAAGTATGCGTGGAATCAAATTCCTTTCATAGCTTTAATTTGAGGTAGATCCAGCTAGTTATACCCGTCGATGCTTCGATGGCAAGCTTTGCAGCTCCTCTTAACAGACGTCTACTATAGAGATATTTTTGGACATCGGTCCATCCACAAACGCTAGAAATTGCTTCAAATTCCTTGACCCAGCTTGAAAACTTTCTTCCTGATTCCCAACTATACATGTCTCGGGGTCCTTAAAAACAAAATTACTACTACATGGCTTTTCTTTGTCCTCTGGCATGTTTTTTTACTATGATCCGACTCGAAACCTCAGAATGTCGATTGCTCTAGGATTGACGTACATACTTGATTGAAAATCGGTCTCTAGTATTTTGTCTAATTCGGAAGTTTCGCCCTGTCCCCGACTGCTTAGACTACGCAATTCACAAGGTTATTCTCTAGTTTTACGGATCGTGTCTAATTTTTGTTTGGAGAGGCGATCCTCCATAAAATTCTTCTTTGAAGTACGCGGAATATTCAATATATTTGTGTTCTCAACTGCTGTAAGCTAATATGATCTCCATATGTCATACCGTTAGCCATGGACCGTTATACCTCGACGACCTAATTCGCAATACATTTTCGGCTTTATGCAGTAAACGAAAAGAAGATGAACTGACCTCTTGTTTCGTGCGTTTGGATATTTTCGGAAAATTACTTGCCGCTTTTAAAGGGATATTTCGTTTCTTCGGGGGATCAAATTCAAATTGCACCAGCACTCGCTGTTCAATTAATCTAACCAGCTTTTCGCTTCTGAAACTCTCAAGTCCTGCAGCATAAATATTACAAGTTTATATTCTTGTTCAGCAATGTGGTCACTCCGCCTTCACTTTTTAAGTTCGAAAAAAACTACCGGCAATAGAGCTCATGCACTTGCCCTTTAACTGCTTAACTGTTTTTATTGGAGGCTATTGTTCAATCGTGCTAACGATCTGATTTGCACTTAATTTCACCGCTGCCACCAAAATAGTGGGATTTCGGGTCAACAAAACAATATCACAATTAAAATTTAATTCAATTTGTTTTGAAAATAATTCAATAGTTCAAGGTATAATATTAGAATAGCTTAAGTGGGAAACTGCTTGACCGGCTTTTCTACTCTCGGCTTATCACGGCGACGGCTTATCGAAGTCTGCTACTACTCAGGGCCGACGTATTACCGATAGATCCGGAAGTCCGTTAGCTGCTTTGCCGACTCACTGATGACGGCTATAACTCGCACATTGGTAAAACAAATCTTTTTAAGTTGAACGGTTTTATTTTAATTTATCAGCTGTAAAAAACTACAAAATAATTGGGACATTTATCTGAACCGTCTTGAGATTCTGACATCTGGTAAGAAATCATGCAATACTAACAGTGCTACTTTCTCATGTCGGATGCCAACGGGCACTTTGTGTCGTTGCGTCAACGAAATAAGTAATAATCTGGGACTCTTAACAGACTAGATTAAAACCGTGGGCTGGGAAACACATTTGGCTAGATAAGCCGTTCTTATTTAATTACACAGTCGTTATACAAGTTTTAGTAGTGTAAAAATTCAACATACCACATAGCAACAAGCTTTACGTCACATAGTCGCAGTGGATCCAAAAATTTAATTCAGTAAAATTCGTTACAGTTTCTGAACACAGCAAAAGTTTTACAAATGCCTTGAGTATGCAGGTAAAGACATAATTTTTTTTTGGTGCATTTGAATTAAGTAAAAGCTTCTTTTTAAAAATGGTTTTTTTCACAGTTATTTTATTATTTAACTTTTTGGTTTTAGTGTACCTAGGTAATAACAATTTTTTCAAAAAAAATTTTTTCTGCATATAATTTTATTTAAATTTTTTAGTGATGTACATACGTCTTAAGCTATGCATTGCTGATAATGCATCATTATTATAAGGACATTTTCCTGTTAGCACATAAGTTTAGGGTCTAAATAAAGCACGTTCGACAGTGCTGCCATGTAGCTTGTGCACAGTGTGAGCCCAGTATAATAGCATTCTTCGTTCTACCGTACCATGGTTGTATTTATCTTGAAACTCTACAGATTTAGGATGAATGACGTGAATGCATTTAAAATGAATTTAGATCTTCGCGGCGAGTAGCCAAAATAGTCAATTTGTGCAGCGTACCGTACACTTTTCTCACAAAGTTGTTTATGCGATCGATCGAGTCTAAGGTCTTATTAAAAATAATCCCAAGATTTTTTACTAAAAGCTATGAATAATCCATAAAGACACAATTCAGGAAACCGCGATGTTCAACTACGGTTCTGTGAATAGAAATAGCCTGAGCCTTGTCGGAGTACAGAGTCCGTTAGCCCAAGCCCATCCAGCCACACCTGCCAAATAGTCATTAATCATGTCATGGGAGTGATTCGAATACCCCTCAATATAAGGCACCTAAATTTTACCTTTGGACGTCACATTTCCGGCCACTCTGTATATTGGGAAAACCACTTATATGGGCCAAAGGAATACATTGCTTTTAAACAAGATTACCGAAAAGGACTGATAAATTAATTTAATAAAGAAACCTATAATTTGATCTATAAAAGCTAAACATAGTGTTAACACAAATATTCAAACTCTCACATACAATTGCGATTTATTTGAACTCACAATAAAAATTCTCATGAGCATTAATTTCTACAAATCAAATAACCTACAATATAGGAACATAACGTGATTTGTCCGTCCAAATATCTACATAGAAAGTTGTTGTAGTAATCGATATTATCCCTAGTAGGAAAGACAAATAACATAGGACCCCTTTATGGGGAAGCTAAAATTCTCTCTGCGAACCATGCTATCAAATGAATAAGTAAGTAGCCAGTAGTCCTATATTCATAAGACCTTTTAAGAAACTTTTTAACAAGCAAAAGGTTACGATAGTATACCTACTTTCTGACTGGCATAAAAATAAATCCCAAAAAGTGGTAAGTCGTTATTATCTACTTACAAGAATCCTCCGCCGGAGCCACCCTTAAGCAATCTGCCGACGTTTCGTGATGGTGAGGCTCCATTTCTCAACAGCCATCAGAAATTTATCGTATTAAGATGTGTTTGACCAACTGGTGTTCTCTTGTAGCCAAAGCAAATACATAATACGCCTGCCGTAAAGATAGATAACTTTTCCTCTGTAGCATCGTTCTAGTCTCCATCTTTAGTTTCTTCTTTGTTTTTGTTTCAGTGATTCCAATGACATTTTTTCACACATTATGTCGCAGCTGTTACAAACGGACGAAGGATCGAAGGAAAATGGATTGCAAAGTCAATCAAAGATGGTGTTGTGAAAACAATAACAAATTCACCGGCGAGGCATCAAGGAGAAAATCAATAGCTGTCGGCAGTTTGAAGTTAATAATTGTCCAGACGAAGTGACTCTTCTCCCCGAGTGCATATTACATAAAAACCGTAAATAGGGCAGGCCGTTCACATGTCAATGAACAAAAACGCTTTTGGGTAGCCCTTGTTAGGAAACTGCAACAGCTGTTGCTATGTGATTTTAATTAACGAACTCTCCCCTATTTAAGAATTAATCTAAAAATTATATTCAACATGGCATTATATCTATATACGAGTACTTAGAAGAATCATCGAAAAAATAAAGTCAAGGAAGCTACCAATAAAAAAATAGATAGTAGTATTCCTTTAGTATGAGAGATTGGGCTCTTGCTTGAAATATGTACATACATACGTAGGGTAGACTGGGTACGGTTGTGACAATTTTCATTTGATCGCCCATAATTTTGTGAGTAAGTATGCCAGTGAGATGACAGAAAGGGGTTTTTTATAGTAAAATGTAGATTTGTCTACGTATCAATACTAAAATGTGTCCCTAAGCACAATTTATTAACTCATAGGAGAAAATTTAAAAAAAGAAAAAAATGTCACAACCGATCACACCCTGGGGGCGGTTGTGACAGTGCTTGGGGTCGGTAGTAACAAGGTTCAAAAATACACCAAAATGGTCTAAAATCACTTTTATTGTAACATAATAATATAATCGTCCTATGGAAAAATTAAACATTTACGTAACAAAAGAAATAAAATCTGGGAACACTTCAATAGCTTGTAACTAATAAGGCATTGTAGCATCTACTTATTATAACATTCTCCATATTAAAATCAGTCAAAAAATTTAACTGAACATGTCTAATTATACATTACGGTAACTTTATCAAAACAAAAACAAATATTAATAAATATTATATCAAAATCAGTAAAACAACCGTACCCAGAAAATATGTTACAACCGTACCCAACACACAAAAAACCAATCTCCATGACACTACAAAATAATCTACATACAAAGTAATTACTGCTATTTAACTATTAATGTTTAACTTATAACGAGGAAACACATTACTTTACTTTACTCTATCTGTACAAATATAACAACAATTATTAAAAGAAATCAAATAAAAATATTTACATTTAACAAACAGTTAAAAAGTAATGTAGGCCCTACACTGAATAGGTTCATAATGTAATTATTGCATGTTTACCTGCAGGAGTAAAACTACATGTACATAATCGGGAGCCAATCAAAGTGAGCCACATTTCGGAGAAGTACAGGGCATGCGAAAATTCTTGGAAACTATAATAATTATTATATACAAAAGGTGCGGTGAGGAGAGAGACAAATTCCAGTGTAGCCTAGGAAAGTAACAATTTTTCAGCGAATAAAATCCAAGTGAGTTTTTCTGACCGGGATTATCTTTATTTAGGTATAAGAAATAACGGTTCATGGAAAAGTTAACATAATCAAAGTTAACTTAATATAAAGTCAGGAAGCACTGGAACAAAACATGCTAAAATCTGAGTTTTGTATGAGAAAGAAACATAGGTAAATCAGTCATCTTTTTCATATGCAGTAGTTAAGTATCAGTATACCACATATCAGTAAAATTCTGGATGAGTGATAAAAACAAAAAGTTCTGCACAAATTGAGAGACAGATTAGGGTTGCCAGGGAAAAATATCATACTTTAAACAAAAAATACAAATGTTTACTCCCGGACTCATCGACCTACAATTTTCCACAATGCATTTCCAAGAAAAGACAGCTAACTTATTTTCACTCATTTTTGCTTCCTTTTTCAAAGAACGCTCAAATAAGAATGATGATTGATCAATAAAAAATGTTAAAGGCAAGCCTAATATCTTCAATCCAACTGAGAATAATTGCAAGCAACCACATGCCGGTCAAATAGCATGCTATTTACAGCAACAACATGGGAAATATCTATCTGATTGGTTGAAATTAAAAACGTCAAAGTGAAGTGCGAATGAAAGCTCATGCTTCTCTCTCAGATCTTGTATTTCACATATGTATTTATAAGTAGTATTTCCATCGCATTCCATCCTTTATAACTTTCCGCACGGCATTTTTTGTTTCTTACAATTTAAAGATTCTGAGAGAATTTTATTTTTGGTTTTAATTAAATATTATCTCTTTCCTTTTCTCCCTTTAAATGCTTAATGGAAAACGATCGGAAATCTCTTTTGCTTTCCTAGGTTAACTTTGACATAATATAAAGTTCGGAAGAATCTGTGCTTTGTATATTTTGCATATGTTCGTAAAGAAGCCTATCTTTTGCATATGTGTCAGAAAAGAACCAGAATATTGAACATCAGTAAAAAGCAGGATGAGTAAGAAAGATATAAAGACCTTGTACGAGTCGAGAAAAAAATTCTTTGCAAACGGAAAAATGCGAAAAACGAAATATTATCTCTCTTCGATTACTTTGAAAGCATCACCTCTGGATTAAAAATTGATAACCCAACTTACATTATCGATAGAGGATTTCTCCTTTATCGTATCATATGACAAAAGGATTTATTTTGATCTTAATCACTATATAGTTGTCGTATTTGATGGTTATGTCAGCAAAAATATTATATAGAGACATTCCGGTTTTTCGGCCCAAAAAATAGGTCATTTTTATTATTTTTTTTAAAGGAATCTTTGAAAGATATCAAAACCGGGTTTTTTGGGTTTTTTTTAATCATTTTGTTCATCCTTAACTACTTTCTGGAATTTTTTCGAGTCACTCCCGAACCGGTAACCCCCCCTCCAGGTGTCCAAAGGTAGCCGTGCAGCCGTGCGCGGCCCGCTGGTGGCAGGTTTTTTAGCGTTAATGGTGATCAGAAATGAAAAATGACGACTGTTTATTAATCTTAAATGTACTTGTCAAAGAATAGTGGAATACTTTTTCAAAATTCGAAAAGATAAAAAATAGTGGGCAATTGAAAAAAAAGTGCCTTGTTCGGCGATTTTTTTCACCGTTTATTTGTTATAACTATGCAAAAAAAAAGCAACAACAAATCTGTTCCACGATTCTTTGCATATACTTATTAAGAACAAGTGTGCCAAGTTTCATAAATATCGCATGCACGGTTTTTTCGGAAAAGCTGCAACCGCCGACAAAAAAAAAGTTTATAGAAAACAGCTCTTAAAGTTTTGAGATTTATTTCGACTCAAAAAAAGTTTAATTTCTCGATGATTTTCTCATGAACTAATCGGGATTTTTTATACTAACACCTAGACATCTATTCCAGGACCATAAACAATTCCTTCCACAAGTTCAAAGTTGTCTTCCTGTTCTATTTTCGCCTTTTTCTTCGCTGTTCGCGCCTCGTGCGAGTTGTACACCTTGCTCCGGTCGGCGTCCTGTAGCCGATCGCTGTCTCTTTCGTGCGCAAACGCTTGTGCAGCTTTCCCAATTTCGATGCCCATGGCTTGCATCATTTTCAATATGGAATTAAACCCCTCATTAAACATGCATGTTGCTGAATAAGACGCTATTTTCCTACCGCAGTAAACCATTTTTGGCGCAATATGCCAGATAGTAGAATTAAAACTTTCATTGTTGTTTTGCGTGTAACCTACTGCGCAACGTGCTAACAAATTGGGTTCCGTCAGTTTTTCGTAAACTGGGTAAATAGCTGCTTGAACTTTCGGATCTAAGGGAGGTTTGTCGTGGTGGAACTTAGGCAGCGCATTCGCAGTATCCGCGTGTCTCGATTTGCACCATGACTCGGGGCCCTCTGGACAGTTTTGGTGTTGCGGCTCATCATCGGTCGATATCTTGTGGTAGTATGTTGCCCACACATCCTTTTTTATTGCTTCAGCAGAATGAGCATTCCGTCTAATCGCAAGTCCATAATAAACCGTAAGTTCATTTATCATGTCTTCCGTAAGTTTGCCAGGACCAGCTCCGCCTAGTTGGTCTGATTGTTTTGCTTTTTTTTTTGACACTACGCAATTGCGAACCCATTCGCTTTTGTACGTGATTGACACACTCGGCTTTTACAAGATTTGGAAATAAAGGCGAGAGCGCATTCATTATTTTTACATCTCCGTCGCCAACGCAAATTTCATAATTTGAGCCATGCAGTTCGACAGCGCGTTGGAACATCTCTAAAATCCCATCAGACTCCATTTTAACCGAACTTCTATTGTTGTTAATTGTGCAAGCTGGTTCATGTTCATCCATCCAAGTATCGTATTCCACGGTGCCCTGTTTCGATTTCATAAGATTGCATCCTTGACAATAACACGATTTCACAATTAGATTGAGAACTTTGTTTGTTTTGTGGCCGATCAATGTCATAACACCATAATTAGCTGTATGGCCTCTTTTGCTCAAAGAACCATCTCCAGAAACAGTTAATTTTCCTTCTTCATCCTCAGCAGTTTTTTCTAATTCTTCTTAACAAGCCTTTTTTATTACAGCAGAGAAAACGAAGATACAAGCGGTGTGCATATTTTTAACAGCAGCGTAGTAGATGTGTTTCGAAAATTGGCCAATATCCATCAGCGAACAGAAACCATTTAATCCTTGTAACCCGATACATATAATGCGCATTACGAACACAACTCTGCGATTGATTTCGTAAGCTTTGTTTGCGATTTTTGGACAGGAATCAATGCTTGTTTCTCCACACTCGCATTCGACAATCGGTCTGAATCCTAAGCCTTTTTCATCAGTTTGTCTGAATTTCACCGGACCGTCACATCTTTTACACTTTAAAATATTTGAAAGTTCGGAAAAAACTACAAAAAAATGTGAAATCACGTATGCTGTCGTAACCGTGATCGATGGAGTGTAGTCCGACGAAGTGGCCAATTTTTGTGCCGATGAAGTCGTATATTCCGTTTCAAGTTCGTTTGGAGTTGAAAATGATTTCCGTTTTTTATATCGGCGTCCCGGACGGTCACCTGCCGCACGCGTACTTTTTTTATCTTTAAATATATACGTGTATATTTATAATAAATATTTTACCGTTCGAATAGGCCAAGCTCGCACCTGCTCTCCGGCTTGTCGGCTCAGATCCTGAGCGGCGGGAGGCACGCCTCTTCAATTGCCTGCAACTTTTGAACCGCTAAAGATTTTGGTTTCAAATTTTAACATGTTATTTGTAAAGGTACAGTTACTGTTTTCCCCGGGTCCACTGGGAAAAAGAAGGCCGAGTCCCGAGAGAGTTTTCTTTATTTTTTGACTGCCTTGTGCAGGTATGTCGGAGTCGAAACAAGTTTCTAGGCAAACATCTTGCAAAGAAAGGTTGAGCACCACTGGCTGCACGGAGGGGAAACGTCCTCACTGCAGTGTGTGTGGCTCACCGTCGAAAGCTCCACGAAAATCGTAATGGCCGCCGTCTGCACTGAGCCAATCGCGCTCTTCCCCACGTGCGCTGTGTGTCCCCCCAAATATGCGTGTGCCGGCTACTGTTTACAAGCCGTCAGTAGCAATCGAACCCACAAGTACTTCGGGCGACTGTACTTGTTTTGAGTAATGTCTTACCGCGGAGTGATTAAACTCAGTGAATATCGACACGGGGAAATTGTGCCGCGAAACACAGGCAAGTGTAATTGCTGCAGACACCAAAGTACGCAATAGTGACAGTGTTGTTTTGTTTACGTTTCAGGTGGGCAGATGGGCACAGGGAAAGTCGCCGCTGGACCGCCGATGGATCGCCGTTGGACGGACGCAAGTGAAGGGCCGCGAAGGAAGACGTGCCAGGTGGATGGGCAGGTAAGTAATCCACCAATTTCTTCCTTCGAACACTCGGGTCAGCAAAGTTTATCGGTGGCTCGCACAGCTGGCTTAACTCTCGGCGACAATGAGAGATTCTTCGCGAGGTTAGTGTGAGGGCGATGACGTCGCGCTCTCGTGTGTGTTGTGCCGTGGGTCGCGGGCTAGATGATCAGCTGGCGACTTACAAAGCAGAGACACAAAGCCTCTTTTGACGTGTTTGTTTTTTTTTTGGTCAGCCAGACCGGCTGATCGTTATTTATTTCCCTTTTCAAGGGCAATGGCCTTCACGGCTTAAGTGATCGAACAAGGGCAGCTCGAAAGCGATTCTAAAGGGGGCCGTCGATGAATATTGCGGCAAAAGGAACAAGCTCGCGATTTATCTTGTCGTTCCGGGGCAAAAATAAACCTCGAATGGTACTCACCTTTGATGGATTGGCCAGGTGCTCGCTTGATGAATTCGGATGCAGCCCTCCTGCAGTCCTGGGGCTGTAGTCCAGGGTCCAGGGCTCCCACGTTGTCTGCACTCACTGCACTCACAGCACTATTCTATTGCTTTGTCAATGTGCACACATTAAAAATCCGCACTAAATAATTCGTCACTGAGAAATGAATGCTTCGAATTTATTCCACGGTCCTCGGAGTTAATTTTCAAAATTTTGTCACCATCAAATAATTAAAAATCTTTTCAACTTTCCGCATGATCTGCTTCACTCGGTGGTTCGCTAGCAAGAGAGCGAGCCAGAGCTCTCGAGCTGCGACAGCGCGCTGATGGCCCGCTGCGGTCCTTCCGGTACCCTGCGGACCAAATTTCTTCGGCCTTGCGGATGAGTTCGTTGCCCCTGGGGCTTTGATCAATGCCTAAATTTAATGCCTCCTTTTCTTTTAGCAAGAAAATTTATTCGGCACCCCAGGGCCCTTCGGAAGGAACACGGAATCCTGCACTTCAGGTATTCCGGTAGCCAGACTTTCTTAAAAATAATTTTTCCCTTTTTCTTCCAGGAAATTTTGTAACACTGCCCCCCACGAAAACAGGGAGTCGTCCTCGACTCCGATAGTCTGGCGGACCTCGGAAAGGCCGTAATGTAGACGGAGGGGTGGCAGGTGGAAATGTTTCTTCTGCTCGGCTGCAAACGCAGAAGAGGTCTAAATTGACCCTTCACCTCGAAGGACCAAGAAGAAAAATAATGCTAGGCATGGCAAAAGCCCAGCATTTTCTTGGGTTGGTGGCATATTCGGCCCATTCGCCTTCTGAGGATCATCTGGTCGGGACTTCGCTGGATTCCGATGGGAGATCACCTGAGCCGGTGGCATTTCCGCCCGCGACGCGCCGAGGGAATGTAGATCGGGTTCGGCCGGCTCAAGGTGATCCTGGAACACAGGAGGTTAGATACCAGGCGCCGCCCACTTGCCTGACGCGGATAATTCGACGCGGAACCGAATGCGACGAACAGGTGAGTACCGATTCCATTCTTTCTTTTGTTTTTCTTTAGTTTTAAGTTGGCCCAGTTGCAATCATTTGCGAAGGAACGTTGTTTGGCCCTTTCGCTTTTGATTCGCAACTACTATTTCTTTGCCCTTTTCTTTCTTTTCAGCCCTTGTTTTTAGCCCCTTAAGTAATCTATTCAGCCCTTTTACTTTTTTTTTTTCGTTTCGGCCTCATTTATTTTTAATCCCTGTGGTGGCGGTGAACTCCAAATAATTTTTAAGCAGCCTTCGGGTTGGGTGGCAGGTGCTTCCACCTCTGCTAGGGTCCCGGTCCTGGTCCTGATGGTCCCACGTCGAGCTGGCTTCCTGTCGGCCGATGGTGGATCCGGATGGCCTGGCTGAGGAGGCTTTAGTAGACGGCAGTTTCCTACGGCGCGTCAAGTAGTGCGGCCTGGGTCTTCCTGGACTTCACGCCTAAGCGTGATCCCAACACCGAAAGAGACCAGAAGGTCCGGGTTAATCAAGCTGACGGAAGGGCATCAGCCTATTTCGGTACACTACTTGGGTTTTTGCCTTGGCTTCGTGCTTAATCCGGTAGGTCACGTCGCTCAGCATCTCCAGGATCTGGTACGGTCCATCCCAGTCCCTTTGTAATTTTGGGCACCTTCCTTTCTGCCGTTTCGGGTTATAAAGTAGGGCCCGGTCTCCTACTTTAAACGGGTTCGCCCTCGCCGATAAGTCGTACTGGTCTTTCATCTGGCGGCTGGCCTGGTGCAGACGCTGTCGGTTAAAGCTGTAGACAGCCTCCTGTCGATTTTCGAGTGCCTCCAGGTACTCTATGGCCGACTGGTAGCCGGAGCTCTCTCCCGAAATTGAGCATCGCCGGCGTATTCTGGGTGGTGTTATGCATTGCTGACCGGTAGGCGAGCAGAAGGAACTAGTACAGATACTAGTCCCAATCTCGCTGATTCTCGGCCACATATTTGGCAAGGTAATCCAAGATGGTTCGATTGAACCTTTCTACCATTCCGTCGGACTGCGGATGTAATGGAGTCGTCCTTGTCTTCTCGATTCCGAACCTTTTCAGGACCTCCCTGAAGATAGTCGATTCGAAATTTCGGCCTTGATCCGAATGGATCTGTTGGGGAAGGCCGAACCGAGAGAAGACGTGCTCAATCAGCGCCTCAACGACAGTTTCCGCTGTCTGATCCGGGAGGGCGAGAGCTTCAGGCCACTTGGTGAAGTAGTCCACCACCACAAGGACGTACTTGTTACCTCTCGTAGTAACCGGTAATGGGCCGAGAATATCGAGAGCGACGCGTTCAAACGGAGCTCCCACGTTGTATACCCGCATCTGGGCTCGTGTCCGTGGCATAGGGCCTTTCCTCTGCTGGCAGAGCGTGCAGCGCTGACACCACTTGATCACGTCCTCAGCGCATCCTGGCCAGTAGTATCGAGCTTTTACCTTCGCGATGGTCTTGTCGATACCCAAATGTCCTCCGCCCCGGTTGTCATGCAGCTACCTCAGGATTTCCTCTCGTTTACACTGAGGAACGAGGACCTGGTAGCGTGTTCCGCTGCAATTGGAGAACATTCGGCACGCTGTATCGTCTTGAAGACATAAAGAAGGCCACATGGACCAGTAGCTCTTTAACGCTGGATGAAGGGCTGTGATTTCTTCCCGTGGTGGATGCTCTCCAGCCTTGAGCCACTTTTTGACCAGCTGCAAAAGACGACGAGTTGTTGTTGATCCAACCTATCGCAGTACTGGCAGTCCTTTGCCGCACACGGTCGCCGGGAAAGGGCGTCGGCATTGCCGTCTTTCTTGCCAGGGCGAGGTTGGATCTCAAAAGTGAAACTCTGCAGTCTCTCCAGCCACCTGGCTTTTTGTCCCTCAGGTTCTTTGAAGTTCATAAGACAACGGAGGGAAGCGTGGTCGGTCCGCAGTAAGAACTGGCGGCCTAGGAGGTAAGGCTGGAAATACGCAATCGCCTTTACCACCGCCAGCAGCTCCTTACGAGTGACACATTAGTTGCGCTCCGGTCGGCTCAGTGTCTTGCTGTAGTATTCTACAACCTTTTCCTCTCCGTTTTGAACCTGGGAGAGAACTGCGCCCCAGGCATATTGACTCGCATCAGTGTCCAGGATAAACAGGTCACTGTCACTGGGTTGGGCGAGTATCGGGGCTGTCGTCAAGCGCTCCTTGAGGGTGTTAAATGCGAGTTCCGGTCCTTCCGTCCAAACGAACTTGAATTTTTTCTCAGTTAAGCTGGTGAGCGGCCGAGCTATAGCTGAGAATCCCTTATGAATCGCCGGTAGTAGGCGCATAGTCCCAAAAAGGATTGGACTTCTGTTTTGTTCTTCGGCTGTAGCCAATGGCGCACGGCCGATTTTTTTCCGGGTCTGTTGATAGGCCTTTTCCGGTGATGATGTGCCCCAGAAAATTGACTTCCTTCTGGCATACTTGGCATTTGGCCGGTGACAACTTCAGGCCTGCTCCCCGAAGACGTTGCAAGACAAGCTGCAGGTGGTGAAGCAGCTCCTCGAATGTCTTGCCGTGTACTATCACGTCGTCCAAGTATACCAGACAGACCGTGTAGGAAAGTCCTCGGAGCACCAGCTCCATCAAGCGCTGGAATGTGGCTGGGGCATTTGTCAGGCCAAACGGCATCACCGTGAACTCGAACAGAGCGCTTCCAGTGGAAAAAGCCGTCTTGTCTCGGTCAAGCTCGTCCATCTCCACCTGCCAATAGCCAGATTGCAGGTCCAGTGTCGCGAACCACTTCGACTCTTCTAATGCGTCGAGGGTGAGGTCAATCCTCGGCAAAGGGTACGCGTCTTTTCGTGTGAGCTCATTTAGCCTCCGGTAATCCACACAAAACCGGAGGGATCCGTTCTTTTTCTTTACCAAGACTACGGGGCTACTACAGGCACTCTCTGACGGTCTGACGATCCCATGCTCTACCATATCCGCCAGCAATGCCTCGGCTTCCGTGCGGCGAGACAGAGGAATTCTCCTCGGGGGCTGCTTAACGGGGCTGGCATTTCCAACGTCGATCTTGTGCCGGAGTAGGGCCGTGCGTCCCAGATCCGTCTTGGTGTGCGAGAACACATCGCTAAAGCCGACTAGCGTGTTCCAAAGTTGTTCTCGCTGTGCGCTAGCCAAGGTGGACACGCTGCGCTGAAAAAGGTCGTTGAGCTCGGCCGAAGTGGTGGGGGCCGATGTCGCGCTTTTTAGGTGAACTCTGCTTGGCTCTTTTTCCAGGACTCCAATCGGCGCATTCGCCGGCAGTACAATTTCTCGTTCTGCGAGATTTGCCAGCCGAACAGTGACAGTCCCATGCTGCGACGTAGTGAGCATCAGCAGCAGATGGATGTCGTCCGTTAACAAAAGGGACGGCATAATCAGGACTTCCTGTTCGTCTTCGGCGTTTGTCTGTAGCCGCACAGACACTTCTGCTCCTGCAGGTATTTGCACTGTCTGGCATAATTTAGCGGCCAGATTAATGGGGTGCTTTTGCCCGAACGGAATAATCTCCTCCTCGATCACCAAAACTCCTTTGTTGAGATCGAGGGTGCAGCCGTAGCGGATGAGGAAATCTACACCGATGATGCAGTCATCTGAGATTTCCGCTACATAAACGACGTGGGCGGTGGTGAAATTGCCCATCGAGATCTCCACTTCGATGGTTCCGCTTACTGGAAATGTGTCGCCACTCACACTCTGGATCTGTGCTTTGGATGGTGTCAAAGCAGTCTTCAGATCCGTGTTTTTCAACAACCGAGGGTTGGATAATCGTCTGACTGGCTCCAGTGTCGACGATAAGCGGACAATCGACGTCGTTTATGTTGCCTGCGACGTAGAGATTATTCGTGCTGCCCGCCGATCCGATAAGGATTTTCACTGTGTTGGAGGCCGTGCTCTCCGCCAATTCTGGCCTCAACGAGTCAGCGGGCAGAGGTTTAAATCCTTCGGCTCAGCAGCTTGCTGTACAGGGGTAGGTGGTGCGAAGAGCGGATTTTCTTCCCAGGGAATTTCAGCCGCACTTGCTGCGGGGGCCTGCATCCTTTCCGCCTCGCTGGTGGAGCTATCTTGCCGCTGTCGCTTCCTTTCAGCAAAACTACTCGCCTCTACTGCACCTCCGGCGATACCAGTAACGTTGATCGCATACGGCCGCTGAGTGCTTGACACAACGTCAAAGAGGACGGGCTCATTGTCTTTTAACGAGGGGGTCCGATGTTCTGGATTAGGCCGCTGGATCCTAGTGGCGTGTACAAACACGTCCTGGCCGTTATCCTCCCGTGTAATAAACCCGTACCTCATCCTCGCATTAAACCACTTTACGCGGCCGCGAACCTGGTGCTCGTTCGCTTGTGAGACGGTACCCGATTTTTGATCTCCGGCTGAAAGAGACCTCGGTGCCGGAGTGGGCGGGCAGTTCCTGGGCGGAGATGGAACGAAAGGACGATTCCCGGGTGTTCCTGTGGATGTTTTGGCTCTCCTTTTTCCATTTGTTCCCTGGGACGTGGCTTGACCACTCCTTGCCGCATTCTTTGAGCCGGTGGGTGGTGTCGGTTGGTTGGTATGAGCAGTTGCAGGCGCCGTTTTCCTCTTCTGGGGCCGATTCCCACGATGTTGTGCGGGTCCTGCTGCTGATGGGGTCTTCCCCTCTGTTGTTGGCGGCCTACGTCTAGCCTCACGAGCTTTCTTAGGCTCTTTCCGTGCCGGGGGCTTCTTCTTCTCGCTTGGGGGTCGAGATTTCGGCGCTGGCGGCGGTGTTCGGCGCCCAGAATCCCCATGGTCCGGCTGGGGCTTCGCCTTGAAGGGATTTCGAGCAGCCGGTTTCGCCGTTTGCTGCTCCACGGGTGTTCCTCCTTCCTTTACTACGTCAGCGAAACTAACGTTCCTCGTGATGGTGGCATTCGAGGATGATGGGCCCAGTCTGCGCTCCTTTAGACTGGGCGACGTTAGTTTCCCGACTGCTCTAGATTTTCCTCCTCATTTCCGGTGGCCCGTCGATGAGGAATAACGGAGTCCGCCCCTCTCCCCATTCGCCGACTAATCCTCGTGGCGTCACGGCTAGCTTCAACCCTCGTGGCCATCGCCAAAGCCGCTTCCAACGTCGGAGGGAGCGAGTCTCTCACCCTACGCTCAGTGTCGGCGGCGTCCGCAATCCCGTCCACGAATTGTCCTAAGGCAATTCGATTGCGCGCCGTCTCGGGACAGTCATGAAAGCTCAGGTAGGTGAGCCTCTGGACATCGGTGGCGAACTCCGTTAGGCTTTCGTTACCCCGCTGTAATCTCCCCCGAACCTGGATGTGGGCGACCGACACCTGGTATTCCTCGCTGAATCGCTCCTCCATGGCACGACTGAGGACCCCATAATGGTCCTGGTTGTCTCCGGCAGCGTATCGTAAAAATTGAGCGCTGTACCATGAAGATAAGGGACTAGGTAGAGCGCTTTAAATGTCGTGTCCCAACCATTTGCCCTCGGGACGGCCTCAAAATGTCGCCGGTATACATTCCACGGCTCCTTGCCATCATAATCCCGCGGTGTTAGGGGTATACGTGCCGGCTGTATTACCGGGAGAAAATCTTTCCTCAATACCGGAGGCAGGTGGTGGGCGAACGTCTCGTTCACCGTTCGGGTCGGTGGTGATGGGACCCTTGAACGTTGGGGCGCACGAGACACGAAGGAAGCATGGTGGGAGCAGAGAGGTGGCCCACACACCTCTGCTGGCGGGTTCTGGATGCGTACCCTCGTCGACGATATAGGGCTGGGAGTCAAGGGCACGTGACTACCGCTCTCGTCCGTCTCCGGGTCTCTTAACGTCTCTGGAGGACGAGACGGACCGGGCTGGGAGTGTGCCTGCAACGAGCTGGGCTCGGAGGGCGGGTCGAGACGGTCCTCCTGTCTGCTCTGGTCTCTTCGGAGAAGTCTGAGGCGTGGAACTGGCGGTCATCTCCTCCAAAATTTGGTCCAGGGCCCCGGTGTGACTTACCTCCACTCGCTCTACCCGTTCAATGAGCTTGGCCATCATGTTGGTGAGAGTGGCCATCTGTTTGCGCTGCTCTGCCATTTTATCGGCTAGGTCTGCTGAATCCCCCGTGGGCTCTTCCCGTCGTCGTTTGCCCTTCCCTTTGCCTTCCGACATCCTTGCAGATAACTGGGTATTTCCTTCGAAATATGTAAGTAAATACCCCACACCTTGCACCAGTGTTACCTTTTTCCCCGGGTCCACTGGGAAAAAGAAGGCCGAGTCCCGAGAGGGTTTTTTATTTTTTTACTGCCTTGTGCAGGTATGTCGGAGCCGAAACAAGTTTCTAGGCAAACAACTTGCAAAGAAAGGTTGAGCACCACTGGCTGCACGGAGGGGAAACGTCCTCACTGCAGTGTGTGTGGCTCACCGTCGAAAGCTCCACGAAAATCGTAATGGCCGCCGTCTGCACTGAGCCAATCGCGCTCTTCCCCACGTGCGCTGTGTGTCCCCCCAAGTATGCGTGTGCCGGCTACTGTTTACAAGCCGTCAGTAGCAATCGAACCCACAAGTACTTCGGGCGACTGTACTTGTTTTGAGTAATGTCTTACCGCGGAGTGATTAAACTCAGTGAATATCGACACGGGGAAATTGTGCCGCGAAACACAGGCAAGTGTAATTGCTCCAGAGACCGAAGTATGCAATAGTGACAGTGTTGTTTTGTTTACGTTTCAGGTGGGCAGATGGGCACAGGGAAAGTCGCCGCTGGACCGCCGATGGATCGCCGCTGGACGGACGCAAGTGAAGGGCCGCGAAGGAAGACGTGCCAGGTGGATGGGCAGGTAAGTAATCCACCAATTTCTTCCTTCGAACACTCGGGTCGGCAAAGTTTATCGGTGGCTCGCACAGCTGGCTTAACTCTCGGCGACAATAAGAGATTCTTCGCGAGGTTAGTGTGAGGGCGATGACGTCGCGCTCTCGTGTGTGTTGTGCCGTGGGTCGCGGGCTGGCGACAAAAAGCCTCTTTTGACGTGCTTTGTTTTTTTTTGGTCAGCCAGACCGGCTGATCATTGTTTATTTCCCTTTTCAAGGGCAATGGCCTTCACGGCTTAAGTGATCGAACAAGGGCAGCTCGAAAGCGATTCTAAAGGGGCCCGTCGATGAATATTGCGGCAAAAGGAACAAGCTCGCGATTTATCTTGTCGTTCCGGGGCAAAAATAAATCTCGAATGGTACTCACCTTTGATGGATTGGCCAGGTGCTCGCTTGATGAATTCGGATGCAACCCTCCTGCAGTCCTGGGGCTGTAGTCCAGGGTCCAGGGCTCCCACGTTGTCTGCACTCACTGCACTCACAGCACTATTCTATTGCTTAGTCAATGTGCACACATTAAAAATCCGCACTAAATAATTCGTCACTGAGAAATGAATCCTTCGAATTTATTCCACGGTCCCCGGAGTTAATTTTCAAAATTTTGTCACCATCAAATAATTAAAAATCTTTTCAACTTTCCGCACGATCTGCTTCACTCGGTGGTTCGCTAGAAAGAGAGCGAGCCAGAGCTCTCGAGCTGCGACAGCGCGCTGATGGCCCGCTACGGTCCTTCCGGTACCCTGCGGACCAAATATCTTCGGCCTTGCGGGTGAGTTCGTTGACCCTGTGGCTTTGATCAATGCCTAAATTTAATGCCTACTTTTCTTTTAGCAAGAAAATTTATTCGGCACCCCAGGGCCCTTCGGAAGGAACACGGAATCCTGCTCTTCGAGGGAAAACAGGTATTCCGGTAGCCAGACTTTCTTAAATTAATTTTTCCCTTTTTCTTCCAGGAAATTTTGTAACAGTACATACTATCGATTAAGCAAAAAATCGATTTTCTGACCGAAATTTCCCCTTAAAACAATGGAATTAAAACAGTGAAACGTGAAATTAAGGAGCTTTATTCCAATGTCGCAAGTGACTGTGTCTGCAGTGGTAGAGGTGAATCAACATTGGTGGCGTTTTTTGAAAACACATTACGTGTAGTTGTTTGACGTGAGACTACGCAAAATAGCGGAACATATATGGGGTTAATTCGGATATCCGTCAATATGAGGCACCTAAATTTTACCTTTAGACGTCAATTCTCCGGCGACCCTGCATAATGTGGGTAATGAACTCCCGTTTATCAACTCAGTAAGGCCAGAGCCCTTATACAAACGTTACTCTCGTCACGGAACAGAATGCCCAGGTCATCATGAATTGGAAGGTCTCTAATGACGCCTCGCTCTCCGATCATGGATACATCGAATTCGAAGTCGATATGCAAGTTCCCGTGCGATTAGCCTATAGGAATAGAGGGAGAGCCAACTGGGTGTAATACCTGCATTTGAAGGGGGTGTCGAAATGGGATGTGATCACCCTTCATCTCCTTTTCCTCCTCTTCCGTCCTTCCTCCTCTTCTGCCCATGCCTTCCTAGGCTTTCAGGGGACGTCGGGGCGACTTTTAAGCATCGCTTAGGTGTCCTTAGTAACGTCCGGTTACTGGACAATTTGGTTGACTATTTTTCTAAGCCAAATACGGGAAGACGCTGATGACTGGCTCGTGTGTGGAGAAGAAATTTGAATTGCTAGGATTGGGTGGACATTTTGCAGTATCGAAAACTCGGACGATTTAGGTGGAATCTTGATGGAACTTGTGATTCGCGGCTACATCGGAGAGCCATAGTAGAAGTCGGTTGGGAAGTCCACTCGGGACTTCAGGAAGAAGGGTTGACAGTCGGGGTCTGACTTTGTCGGCTGATTGTTATTCGGGTCATCAGTATAAAATATTCGTGTACAGGCATTCGTGTAGTGGAAGCTCTAGTAGAAGTAGATTCGGATTGGGGTAGTTTGATTTTAGGCGAGGTATGATTTTCAGATTATCCAGCTGAACGAAGAGTGAGGAGCTACCATTGGGTCCTGGTTGGCAGGAGGAGGCCCGGAGAGCTGAGCGAGCCACTGATGAAGTGTATTGTGGTAGATGACTGGTTTTGCTGATCCGAATTATTGCACCACAGTCGAGGACCAACGCTCGCTGTTTACAAGTCCCTCCCGTAGGGCTATATTAGATCATTATTTTCCCGGATTTCCATTTCGTCCCTACACATCGGATTCGCTTGCTTATATACATACTTTTCACATTAGCCCTCTTGCTTATTTACATATTGGTCTCTACGCTTTCTTTTTTTTTTATACATTATCTTTTTTAATTGCCATATTTTGACCTTTTTCATAACTTCACGTGCAACTAGTTTTTTTATCAGTCTTATTTTATATTATTATTCATTAATTATTTCGACAGTCTTCACTTTGTGAGACATGCCGCGCTAGTTTAAAATTCATTAAATTTCTTTTATATACCTATCGTCTACCCTCAAACCCTCTGTTTTTTTGTCTACGCGCTGTCTCCAGATTCGTAGTGTAGTGAGAGGGTATCTTGGGAGAATTTATTAATTTCTTTTCGTCGTCGATTATTGTGAGAGAATTCTTGGTTGCCGGAAGTCGCCGGTCAACCGATAAGAATCTGTGAGGACGTACCAAATTTTGTAATCGTTGAACAGGTACAAGGGGACCTTGTGCGGTTATTAGAGAACTCCTGTGAGTGTTTGTCGAGAAAGGATTGCGAGAATTGTCGAAATATTGGAGCCGATTTGGGCTAATTTTTTTTCCTTTTATGGAAATAAATGATAATTTAATCTTTTATTTACTTTTACCATAATTTTTACCCCATTTCTTCCCACCCCCTTATCTCACCTCCCTACCCTACTTAATTTTTCGTATACTTATATTGTAGTTTTTTTTTCTGACATTTTGTTTTCTTTTGCCCTCAACGAGTTTTGGGTTATTTTAATTTTTTTTTGATACATATTCATTTCGTACAATTTATATAAATTCGATTCCTTTCTTAATATTTATTTTTACAATTTCATATATTCTGTTTTAGCCCATTTAACGTAGTTTCTTTTTTTTGCTTTTGTTTAACAATTGATCGAATATTTTTGTACAACGGTTAGAATCTTTTTCTCTTGCATCATAATAATATTGTTCATTAATTACTATTATAGTTAACAACTCTATTGATAGGATAATAAAATTATATCTGAGCATTACACGTTGTTTGAAAACCTCTCCCCTTTCGACACCCTCGTCCTTTTATTTGATTTCAGCATTGGGTACGTTTGTTAATATTTCAGCTTTGGTGCGGTTGCTCGACTTCCGCGTTGGTACGTCGGTACAAGAGTCCGGTTTCGTGGTTAGAGCCGGAGTTATACTTTTTTTGTTGAAAAACCACGTGGCGCCCAGTTCCAAATTAGAGATTTGGTTAAATAACGCGGCCCACCCCGTCTGAGCTAGCGGCATCATTGTCGCGGCGGAGGCACCACCTAGCGTCGTCGCAGGTGGCGAGAAAGGGCCGTAACAATTTTGGCGCCCAACGTGGTGTCAATTAAGTTGTTTTGGGGGTTGAACTTATTTTATCTTGGTATTTCGGAATTTTTTTTGAGACTTCGGAAAGAATTTTTTTTTCTTTCAATATTTTTTTTTGAGACCAATTGTGACAATTGTTTTTTTTTATTATTTTTACTGGTAAGAGGTACATCGAACTTGGTCAATTAAATTGTTTTGGGGGTTCGAAAATATTTTACTTCGATACCTCGGAAATTTTGTGGAATATTTCGGAAAGCGAAAACTTTTTTTCTTTCAACTTTTTTTTGGGGGCCAATAGTGGTAATATTTTTTTATATTTCATTATTCTTACGGGTCCACGACTTTTAGGGCCAAGAATATCGTGGGCTTGGCCGATATATATATTTTTTTTTTGGGGACTCGAATTTATTTTATTTTTTTTGGAAAATTCTTTTGAGTCCGACGTTTGGATTTTGGGAATTATTTTGGTTTGATTGGACAGCAGGTCCAATAGTCGGAAGTTTTCGAATTATTTTTTTTTATTCCCGGCTTTGAATTTTTTTTTTTTTTGTCGTTTCGGGTCCTTGCTGGAGGGAATAAAAATTTTTTTTTGGATTAGTGACAATTATATTCTTTTATTATATATAATTAGTTTAGTCGTAGTATTTTGGTTACGGTTATTATTATTTTTTTTTTGGTTTTTGTCGACCTTTTTGTATTGATCAATCGTGATGGCATCCAAACGATTCAGAGATGACGTAAATCGACTGGCCCAGGACGAACTCCAATATGAGTTGGCCATTCGAGCACTCGGTGATGGTACGGTGGACGAAATGAGGAGGACTCTTCGTGGTGCGCGCCGAAGGGAGAAGGAAGGTGAGGTCACCTTGACGAAGACCTACCCCTTCACGTTCGCAGAGGATGTACAGGCGTTGTTGGCCAAGATTGAGGAGGCCAAAGGATTGATTGCGGAGTTCGACGGGAACGAGACCTCGCCGAACTATCTGAAGATTCGGACGAAGCTGGAGTGGGCTCTCCGATGGGCACAACATGCGAAGCCGACGAGCGACCATGACACGAAGAGGATCGAGGAGATTCGGGGAAAGTTGTGCGCCCTTATCGAGGAGCTTTATGAAAAGGCGTGTCCTACGACAGATTCGGAGGATTCGGAGGAGCCCGAAGTGAGCCCGGCTACCATACGACAGGCATCGGGTAGTCGTGAGGTCGTTGTAACGCCAACGCTCGAGGTAGGGCGGAGTGAGGTACAGCCCCGAGTCCCTGTGGCAAAATGGGGATTAGTATTCACCGGAGATGGCACCTCCTCCGTGAATAGCTTCTTGGAGAGAGCGGTAGAGCTCCGACGGGCCAGAGGATTAGGCAAAGGTATGCTGTTTCGGTCGGCGGTCGATTTGTTCGCAGGACGAGCCCTAACTTGGTACAGAGCGGTCAGGGACAAGGTTGCCGATTGGGATGGACTGGTAAGGGAAATGAAGTTGGAGTTCCTTGGCATGGACTATGACGATAAGCTGCTGGAGGAAATAAGGCATAGGTCGCAGGGAAAACGGGAGAGCATGGGGATGTACGTGGCTGTAATGAAAGGCCTGTTTGGGAGACTGTCTGAGCCGCTCTCGGAAGCTGCGAAGCTTCGAATGGTATTGAAGAACCTCGACCCCTTCTATCAGGCGCAGCTAGGCATGTTTGACGTCAGCTCGATGGAAGACCTCATCGAGAAGGGAAGACGTCTCGAAGGAATCCGTGCTCGGACAGAGGCTTTCATACCCCCACCCCACAGGAGAAATCAGGCGTTCCTGGAGCCTGATTTGGCTTATGCAGCCACCACCAGCGAGCTGTCGTCCAAGGAGGCAACACCACCTGCCTGCTCCAGTTGTCGAGCCCAGCCACCCACAATTGCTGCGACGAGCGGAGGTTTGCCAGCAAACCCTCGCTTCGTCTGCTTCAATTGCAAGCAACAGGGACACACCTCTAATCGTTGCAAAGCTCCGAAGAGATGCTACGGGTGTGGAAAGCCTGGCGTGTTCAGTAGGAATTGTCCTACTTGTAGTCCGGGAAACGACCAGAGGGCTCACCAACGGGCAACGCAGTGAGTCCTCATCATCAGGCCCGTAGTATTGCCGAAGTTGCCACACCCTCTCAACATCACCAGGGAGATCGGCTACGAGGGAAAGCGAAGAAGAGAGACAAGGCGAAGGAGAGGCGGAAGGGAAATAGTAGGTCGGTTGCAACGCACACGGAGGAGCATCTTGTACAGACTTTCGGTGCGAAGAGTACGGTGGAGCGAGCGGAGAGCGGGTCGGCCATCACCCCCTACGCTGAGGATCCTAGTTTTGGGGATAGGGCCGTATGTGCCGATTACGTCCTCGGGCAAAGGGAGGGTGATAGTAGACCGTACCTGACCGTCAAGATTTTCGGGCAGCCCTTGGTCGGCTTGTTGGATTCCGGAGCGACGTGTACCATTTTGGGTAGCACGGGCTGGAACGCGTTACAAGGACTAGGGGTGCATCTTGAGAAGCCGGACAAAAGGTATGTTTCTGTGGCGAACGGAGAGGCATGCGTGATTGTCGGTGTTGCGCACTTACCGGTAGAGTTGGAAGCCAGGATCAGGCTTCTGTCCATAGCAGTGGTGCCTAGCCTGTCCCACAATCTGATACTAGGTTCAGATTTCTGGGCAGAGATGGGCATCGTTGCCAGTTTGAGGGACGGAGTCTGGCAGTTTTCGGAGGCAGTACAACTTTGCTCGGTTGACGGTAAGACGACGACAGACACACCAGGAGCACTTCAGTCGAAGTCGAAATTGAGCAAGGAAGAGGCAGAGGACTTGGAGAGGATTTTGAGAGAGGAATTTAAAGGTATGGAAGGGATAGGGTGCACGAATAAGGCAGAGCACGTTATAAGGACTACTTCTCCGCCCTTAAAGCAGCGGTATTACCCGGTGTCTCCGGCCGTGCAGAAGCACATTGACGAGGAGCTGGACCAAATGCTGAAGGACGGGATTGTGGAGCCTTCGACGAGTCCATGGGCTTCTCCCATCATATTGGTAAAGAAGAAGGATGGGTCCTACCGCTTCTGCGTGGACTACCGGAGGCTGAATAAGGTCACGGAGAAGGACGCGTACCCTCTGCCTTTCATCTCCTCCATACTGGACCGCTTGCGGGATGCGAAGTACCTCTCCTCTCTTGACATCAAGTCCGCTTTCTGGCAAATCCCTGTGGCCAAAGACTCGAAAAAGTACACGGCATTCACCGTCCCGAATCGGGGATTTTACCAGTTTCGACGAATGCCCTTCGGCCTGAGCAATTCCCCAGCGACGTGGCAGAGGCTCATTGATACCGTGTTGGGATCGGACCTGGAACCCTATGTCTTCGTCTACCTGGACGACGTGGTGATCGTCACTCAGGACTTCGATACTCATCGGAGAGTCCTTCGGGAAGTCCTGAGGAGGCTGAAGGATGCCGGACTGGTCGTTGGTAGGGACAAGTGCCAGTTCTGTAGGTACGAGCTACGGTACCTGGGGTACGTAGTGAACGAGCACGGGCTCAGCGTCGACCCGGAGAAGATACAGGGTATCTTGGACCTACCACGACCAACGAATGTCTCCAGTGTTAGACGGATCATAGGGATGGTCTCGTGGTATCGGCGATTTGTTCCCGATTTCTCAACACTCATCGCTCCTCTGACTGGTTTGCTCAAGAAGGGGAACAAATTCGACTGGGACAAGAAGTGCGAAGACTCTTTTAAGAGAGTCCAGGAATGCCTGGTGACGGCGCCGATTCTCTCCTGCCCCGACTACAGTCTACCTTTTGTCGTCCAGGCAGACTCCTCGGACTACGGTCTTGGTGCTGTCCTGTCTCAGGAGCACCCCGACGGCGAGAAGGTAATCTGTTACCTGAGCCGGTCCTTAAATTCAGCCGAACGGAAATATTCCACAACCGAGAAGGAGTGTCTTGCGGTCATTTTGGCGGTCGAAAAACTACGGCCTTATATCGAGGGAGTCCGTTTCACCGTAATCACCGACCATCACTCGCTGCTCTGGCTGCACCGGCTGAAGGATCCTCGAGGTCGCCTAGCGCGGTGGGCCGTCCGACTTCAACAGTTCGAGCTGGAGATCGTGCACCGGAAAGGTAAAGACAATGCGGTGCCTGACGCCTTGTCACGTGCCCTCCAGGATCAAGGGCCGATCGTTGGTTGCATAGAGAAAACCACGGATAAATGGTGGAATAGGATGAGGACGGCAGTGCCTGCTAACCCAAAGAAGTTTGGGAACTGGAAGGTCCAACAGGGCGTCCTCTATAAAAAGGTTCGAGTGCCTTACCCAGCGCTGGCGAGCGAGCAGGACCACTGGAGAGAAGTCGTTCCCAAACCGCGACGGAGGGGGGTGTTGAGGAGTGGCCACGACGAACGAGGTACTATTGGCCGGGTATGAAGTGTTGAATGTTGTTTATAAAGTAGAAGAGGTAGTTGAGTTTTAACGTTAGGGGTGGCTGAAGCCCTTAATTGAGAAAAACAGTGTTGAGTTTTTAATTACTTTTAATTTTTACAAAACTTGTCTGTCCTCGCCAATGGTTGCCTGAAGAAGAGAAGGCACACTTAAGTCGAACGAGTCATGACAGGAACATGGCTTTCCTTTTACAAGTAGATGGCGCTCGAGTCTTATAGGATACAATTCAAATAGTACTGCCATAGTTATAATTCAATTGATTTTACAAATTCAAAGCAGCATTAACATTAATAAATTAAAACTAATAGTTTTGATTCCTTGAGTGTTTGCTAGTAGTTTGAACATTCCTCCCGCCTCGTATGGAATACGAAGTCGTCAGGGTCCAATGCTGGATCCGCCTGCCATGAGGAAATATGATCCTATAAGAGCAACAGTTGATATCTGTTCTGCAAAAAAGGATGTTAGATGGTAGTGCTTGTAGGACTAAATTTGGTCGTCATCATGTTTTATTGGTAGACGACACAGTTTTATGAGGGGTCGTTTAAAAACTCCTTCCTTCCAACGTACAGTAGCAACGCGTACATTGTTGTCAGCACCGGGGTGTAATTTAATAACGCGCCCAAGCAGCCATTTGCAAGGAGGTAGACGGTCGTCCTTAATCAGAACCAGATCGTTTATAACTAAGGATTCCCTTTTGTAATGCCATTTATTACGTAATTGCAAGTGGTGATGTGAATAGCGCGTGTACTCAAGCATATGAAGACTGCAACATATCCTTTTCTTGACTTTTGTCCTCGGCCTTGGAAGGGTCGTATATGGATGGGTCTTGCGTAGTCTATTCCACTATTCTGAAAGGGTTTGCAAGGACGGACTCGTTCAGGTGGTAGAATTCCCATTATCATCGGTGTTGCCTTGTACCTACAGCAAACAATACAGTTCCTTATGAATTGGCTTACACGACTCCTACCAGCGAGAATCCAATATTTTGTGCGAATGTGTTGCAGAGTTAGTTGTACACCGCCATGTAGGGTAGCTGTATGCGAATGATCTATGATCAAATGGGTAAAGTGGCTAGATTTGGGTAGTATTATAGGAGAGCGTTCTTCGAAGAGTAACAAGGAATTTTCCAATCTTCCTCCAATTCTAAGTAGTCCACTGTCATCGACAATAGGGTTCAACTTGATAAGTTTGCTGTTTGTCGTAATGCTTCGTCCTTTTGAGAGACAAGAAATTTCGGATGAAAATGATGAGTGTTGAATAATTTTAATCCACGTAGTTAAAGCAGCAGTTATTTCTACAGCTCTTAGAGGTCCTCTTATCCCATGTGTTCTTCTTACTTTGAGATTATTGTAGAAACGAAGACAATATGCTGTTGTCCGCAGAAGCTTTAGGAGGTTCGAGTAGCGATGGAGAAGTTCCGGATAGGGTTCCAATTCCAACTTCAGTTGGGCATGAACATTAACGGAGCGTGTTTCTTCGATAAGTATGGAAGATGAAGTTCTTTCAGTTGATGTATGAGGCCATTGACTCGAATGGTGATGTAACCACAATGGCCCTGTCCACCATGCTCTGTTCTTCTTGAGTTCTTCTGCAGTTAGACCTCTAGTTAGCAGGTCGGCAGGGTTGGAAGTTGAATTGACATGATGCCATTTTGCTGATGGAAGTTTTCTTTGAATGAAACTCACACGATTAGCAACATAAACCTTCCATTTAGATGGATGCTCATTCAACCACGCCAGAACTATGGTGGAGTCTGTCCACGCATGTACTGGAACATCATGTAAGTTAAGTTGGTCTTGAATATATGATAGCGATTCAGTCAGAATAGTCGCTCCACATAACTCCAGACGGGGCAGCGACTGGGTTTTAACAGGGCTGACACGTGTTTTCGATGACAGTAAGGATACTTGGATTGTTTCAAAATCATGAAGTATGCGAAGATATATGACAGCTCCATAAGCATCCAGTGACGCATCGCAAAATCCATGCAGTTCCAAGCTTAGATGAGAGCCGCTAGTTGTTCCAAGCCATCGATCTATGTAGACATTGTTGAGTTTCCCAAGATTGTATCTGATAGCGGACCAGAGGACTTCCAATTTTGGAGGCAAGGGCTCATCCCAATCCAGCTTTTCTTTCCAAAGAGTTTGTAAGAAGATTTTTGCAGTTATCGTGACAGGACTAAGCCAACCTAAAGGGTCATAGATGCGACTTATTTCTGAGAGAACTAGTCTTTTAGTAAATTTATTTGTGAGCGGGAGATTTAATTGAATGCTGAACTGATCAGTAAGAGTATTCCACTGAATTCCGAGAGTTTTGATTTGTGGATCGGTGCCTATTTGGATTGAGTCCTTTAATTCTTTATCGGCTTCTGGTATATTGACAAGTGTATCGGCTGAGTTTGATATCCATTTTCGTAGGTTGAATCCTCCTTGTCGCAGAAGAGATAGTAGCTCGTTTCTTATACGAATAGCAGACCCTTTATCATGGGCTCCAAAGAGAGCGTCATCAACGTAGAAGTTCTCTCGTAAAATTTTTGCAGCTTCAGGATGTGTATGTTGATGATCAGACGCTAGTTGCGCTAAGGTTCTGCAAGCTAGATAAGGTGCGCTGGCCGTACCATATGTCACGGTTAGAAGACGGTAAGAGTGGATTGGTTCAGATGGATGAATTCTCCATAGAATGCGCTGTAGATTGGTATCGTTATCGTCTACGAGAATCTGACGATACATCTTTTCAATGTCAGCAGAGAGCGCAAAGCGAAAGAAACGCCATCTAAGAACTACCGAGAAGACGTCGTTTTGCAGCTTAGGACCAATGTGCATGATATCGTTTAGAGACAAACCCGACGTTTTTTTTTGCGAAGCATTAAATACCACTCTCAGTTTAGTGGTTGAACTACTGGATTTTATCACACAGTGATGCGGAAGGTAGTACGAATTGCCTGGAAGGTTGTCCTCTTCGGAGATCAGTTTCATATGCCCAAGTTCTAAATATTCAGTCATAAAGTGACGATATCCTTCAAATAAATTTGAATCCCTTTGAAAGCGGTTTTCCATTTTCCGTAAGAAGGATTCGGCTACTTCATGGGAATGTCCTAGTAACGTAGCAGGAGATTTTAAAGGAAGTCTTACTATATATCGTCCGTCAGCTGTGCGAGAATGAGTAGCGACACAAAACTGTTCACATTCTTCTTTATCCGCGGTTAAAGGAGTTACTTTTGGAGGTTCCTCAACTTCCCAGAACTTTCTAAGAAAATGGTCTAGATTCACAGTAGACGTATGATGACTCAAGGTAGACACAGAGTCTGATGAGTTGTTCACGGGTCCGGATAGTATCCAACCAAGAGTGGTCGATTGAGCGACAGGTGACCCAGAGCATCCTTGTTTTACTGCACCTTGGAGAATCTGGGCATAAATCTTCACACCCAAAATCAGGTCTATTCTCGAAGGTTTGTCAAACGTTTGTCAGCAAGTACTAATCCCTCTACGTGCGGCCATCTCGCGTTCTCAATGTTTTGAGATGGTAACAGATGTGTCAAGGTAGGAAGAACTAATGACTGAACTGAGTAGGTGTATGTCGGATCAAGGGTTGAAGTAACTTCGTGGTGTACGCAGGACTTAACAACTCCAGCTTCACAGGCCCCAACACCAGTCACAGAAATGTTAACTCGTTGTCTAGGCAATCGCAATGTGTTGGCCAATGCAGTTGAGATAAAGTTCGACTCAGATCCTTGATCCAATAATGCTCGGGCTTTCAACAGTCTGTTACCTCGAGAACGGACATAAACAATTGCAGTAGCAAGTAGCACTGAGGGAGATCGATGACGACTGTTCGATAAGTGTGAGTTGGTTATCAATACCGAAGGTTCACTAGCACTGACTTCACATGTGGAAGTAGATGTTGAGGGAGCATTAGGGGCTGAAAACTGCTGATTACCAGACTGAGATAGTGTTGGTTTTGATACACCAGTCGTGGATTTATGTATCATAGTATGATGTTTTTGCTGACAGAGTTTGCATCGATTTGTTGACTGACAATTTGTTACCGAGTGATTGGATTTCAGGCAATTATTGCACAGCTTATTAACCCGAAGGAATGTGATTCGTTCATCAATTGATTTTGACCGGAATTGTGGACAGAATAGCAGAAAATGGTTTCCTTGACAACTGAGGCAGGATGGGGAGGTTGTTGATTGGTGAACACGAGTGTTGAGTTTTACTGGACGTTGACCGAGTTTGAGTTTCGAAGGACCGCTACTTTCTTTGATCGCGTTTAGAGTATGAATTCGTCCTGCCAGAAATGTTTCAATTGATTCGAAACTCGGAGGATCAGTGGAAGTCATAAGAGACGTTTCCCAGTCTTTACGGGTATTATTGTCTAATTTACTCGATAGAAAATAGACAAGCCAATCATTCCATTCTGTAACTGGTCTTTTGAGGTTTTCCAAGGCCCGTACTGCCTGAGTAAAGCTATCAAGAACGCGGCGCAATTCAGCGGGAGATTCTGATGACATACTTGCGATATTTATAAGCGCACTCAAATTTGAATTTATTAACGCACGAGTATTGTCGTAGCGATTCAAAAGAATTTCCCAGGCCGCGATATAGTTTGCATCCGTTAAGGCTAGATGTTGTAAGAGCTTTGATGTCTCACCCGATAGTGATGCTCGCAGATAGTGTAGTTTCTGCACCTCAGCTAGGGACTGATTCTCATGAATAAGTGAGACATATGTATCTCGAAATGTAGGCCATGCAAGATATGAACCGCTAAAATTGAGTAAGCTTATTTTGGGTAGTTTAACGGCTTGATAATCATTAGATGTTCTTACAGTAGAGTTTAAACTATTGTCGACATGTGAAGATTTTAACTTATTTATTTGCTCGTTGAGCCACGCTAACGCTTCAGAATACGCAGATTCAACTAGGGTATATTTATCACTTGCAAAATAATCATCTTCTTTCAATTCGGCACTAGTAGCTGTGTCTTGTAATTCATCGAACAACGTTAAATATTGCGACCAATAGCTTTCTAATAATTGCACGCGAGCCTGATAAAAGCACTCAGTTCTTTTTTCTTTAGCAGTTTTTGTTACATTTACTGTAAACTTGTCTATGCGATCACCCGCTCTGGTAATTTTAATTTTAAGTTTGTCCATGCTTATGCGAAATCAAAATCGTCCGAAAATACCGACGTTGGCGTTTACTTTTGGGAGGCAGAATAACGTTCGCTTGATGATATGCAAGGCTTCCAGTGATTTTCCAATATTGCGTTCAATAATTCCGAAATAAATAGAAAGATTCAATCGACTTACTTGCATCCACTTTACGTTTTAATTAAACTGCTGTGTTCGGGAGGGGTTAACTCTCAGTCCAGTAACGACGAATGAATGTAGTCGGAATGCACTGAGGTGTCCTAAGATGGCTATGCGGCTGAGTGCAGCCAAGTGCTGCAGAAGAGTCCTCCTTGTAGGGGTTAGTTGAACACGATTGCGGGTTCCTTCACTGATCCTTTTCTGATGATTCATCGACACTCCACAGAACTTGTGCTCTTGTGTTTTGATTTTCAGCCTCGTGGTATGCAGATTACTGAATCTCGATTGCAGCTAGAGTATTGAGTTGTTTTGTTGTTGATATTCTGCACTTATTGTGAGATGCAGACAGCAGGAACGGTTCCGACCACATGGAATCCGATGATGAGATTATGTGATGACTGCCGCTAATCCGATTTACAGAACCGGTTCGAAGGACCAAAATGTTGAATGTTGTTTATAAAGTAGAAGAGGTAGTTGAGTTTTAACGTTAGGGGTGGCTGAAGCCCTTAATTGAGAAAAACAGTGTTGTGTTTTTAATTACTTTTAATTTTTACAAAACTTGTCTGTCCTCGCCAATGGTTGCCTGAAGAAGAGAAGGCACACTTAAGTCGAACGAGTCATGACAGGAACATGGCTTTCCTTTTACAAGTAGATGGCGCTCGAGTCTTATAGGATGCAATTCAAATAGTACTGCCATAGTTATAATTCAATTGATTTTACAAATTCAAAGCAGCATTAACATTAATAAATTAAAACTAATAGTTTTGAGTCCTTGAGTGTTTGCTAGTAGTTTGAACATGAAGCGAGACGTATCTGACTATGTGAGGAGGTGCACCACATGCCAGGGGATCAAGCCGGATCTCCAGGCCCCTGCTGGCATGATGCAGACCCGTAGCAGCTACGTCAAGCAACCCTGGGAAAGGCTGTGTCTGGATTTCATAGGCCCCCTACCACGTTCGTCGAGCGGACACTCCTACATACTTACCGTGGTTGACTATTTTAGCAAGTACACGCTGCTATTCCCATTGCGGTCCGCTACTGCCTCATCACTGGTCAAGACGATGGAGGAATCGGTATTGCTCTTGTTCGGAGTACCGAAATGGATCGTGTGCGATAATGGCGTCCAGTTTCGGAGCAAGCAGTTCGGTGAGTTGGCGAAGTCGTATGGAGCTACGTTAAGCTTCACCGCGAGGTATCACCCACAGGCAAACCCTTCGGAGAGGGTCAACCAAGTGGTGAAAACGATGTTGAAGGCGTACGTAGGGGAGAATCATCGGACTTGGGCCAATCCGAAAATTGCCTGCGCGATTCGCACCTCAGTGCATGAGGGCACCAAGCTCACACCTCATTATATTCTTTTCGGGAGAGAGATGCTCCTCAAGGGGGATTCGTCACCGTTACCTGAGGATGGAGTCCAAGTCGAGCGGACCAACGATCTGGAAGGCCAGGAGAAGGCCAGGAGAAGGCCAGGGAAGTTCTCTTCCAAGACGTCAGGGACCGGCTCGCCAAGGCGGCACAACGAAGTGCCAGGGTCTACAACCTTCGGCGACGTCCGGCAGAATACAACGTGGGAGACGTTGTATGGAAGAGAAATTACGTGATCTCGGATGCAGCAGGGCATTTCGCTGCAAAGCTTGCTCCGAAGTTCGTTGGGCCCTTTCACATCGCCAAGAAGCTCTCAAACGTAGCTTACCAGCTACGGGACGCGGACGGTAAAGACCTTGGCGTATGGCATGTGAAGGACCTGAAGAGCCATCGTGGAGAGGACCAATTGCCATAAATAATCGAGCAATTTTTTTTTTGGTCGATAAACTTAGGCTACGGTTGGATTAGGGAATAGTTTATAGG
Organism: Neoitamus cyanurus; assembly: GCA_947538895.1. NCBI lineage: Eukaryota > Metazoa > Arthropoda > Insecta > Diptera > Asilidae > Neoitamus > Neoitamus cyanurus. The sequence continues at coordinate 41,293,001 of OX384541.1, forward strand.
ATAGGTTAGAGTTCGGTAAAATGGCAGGCTAACGAGTCGAATGAATCTCGAGGACCAATAGCTAGTTGAATTTGGGTAAGGGGTTGGACATAAATAATTTTATTTGAGGTTACTAGCATTGGAATTAGGAATCGGCTAGATTTAGGTTAGCTTCGGTAGCTTTGGGACCAAAGAATAGGTCGTACGACGTGGGTCGTATATATATAGAGGGTCTTCCGTTTATTGGATTTACGCGACGGAACCCTTTGTTCTTTTGAATTTGAGCCTACCCGACGTTAACATGATCAGGGGGTGTCCGAAGAAATTTTAAGAAAATTTCTCCGAAGTTGGGGTGGGATTGTAATACCTGCATTTGAAGGGGGTGTCGAAATGGGATGTGATCACCCTTCATCTCCTTTTCCTCCTCTTCCGTCCTTCCTCCTCTTCTGCCCATGCCTTCCTAGGCTTTCAGGGGATGCTGTCCGGGGCCCAGGGCCCTTTCCAATGGCCTCCAGGGCAGTGACTTCGCGGCACCTAAAATGGAAAGAGAAGATTAATGCATCTTCAAGGAAGACATGGAACAGGACACAGGACGACAGGACGACACCAGAGGACAGGACAACATCACAAGCGGACGGCCCTAACGCGCACAGGACACTTCCACAAAAACAAAACAAAGGTGACATAACCCCAAAACAGTGTTCCCTCGATTTCTCCCGGAACTCCATGTTCCCCGGGGAACGGGCCGGTGCAAGCGATGCACGGGACTATTGGCCGACCGATTAGAGCGGATTCGCGACGCGAAATTGCGCAAAAAGCGCGAAAATGACGTAAACACGACGAGACGATCGGTCGGCCAAAACTCGAGAAAAGTCCCGAAAATCCCTATGGGATCGGGATAGCCCGGGAGAATCGAACACAGGGAACACTGTTTTGTAATACTCGCGGCGCGAATTTGCGAATTTGTGGCAAAATCCGTGGAAATTGTTTACCTGTCAAATGACAGGTGAGACATTAAATTAATCCACGGCAAACAATTTCCACGGATTTACACACCACTCGCGGGGGAAAACGACACTCGCGGTTTCAAATTTCGCACTCGCAAAGGCCGAAAAGTGTCGCTAATAGTATGATTTACTATTGACACTTTTCGGCCAATCACAACCGAAGATTTTCCCCTGATCATGGCCGTCGTCATTCACCAATCCGCCTAAACAAGGAACCCATTATTATTAATTTTTGGGAAAATCCGCCGACGGGATAACCCAAAAAGGGACGCGGATCCAGGATAATGGGGCCCGGTATTATCCTGGATCAATCGGGCACTTTATCACTCGCGATATCGTTCACTAGGCACATTACAATGTACCATAAGGAGGGGAAAATCTGACTATATAAACCCCAGATTTTGATCACTCGGCCTCTTTTTCCGACGGAAAGTTCCAGGCAGCGAAGCTCACACAAGTTTTTTTTAAATAATTCGGGAACAATTAAACTTTTAGGGACAGTTAGAAGAACGCGAGAAAAGTTGTGTTTAATTTTCGGGATATCACCTTTAGGACAATTTAGAATCGTAGTGCGTATACCGCGAGGAAGTGCTTTTCCTTTTCAGATTAACAGGCTGGCTGCGAATTAATCGCGAAGGTTGGCCAATACCCGTTACACCTTTAGAGGACTTCCACGATTTCGGGGCTCACGGACCTGCCCCTTTGGGCACGAATTTCACGACACGGAGCACTCGAATTCTGCACGGAAACACACTCGGAGTACTTAACTTTTGACTTACCTGAGGTCCACTTTTCCCTGCGAAGGTTGATCCCACGTCGTCCAGCTATCTCCGGGGAAACACGGGAAGGCGACCTGGTGGAGATCCTGGCATCCTGGAAACAAAAGAAAGGGAGAAAAATTACTAGTAAGAAAAAGGTTCAGGTTAGTAAACAACTTACGTATTTGACATCTGTTGGGTGGCTGTTAGTCACTAAGTTAACGTCGAACAAGTTGCAAAATTCGGAGCCATCGAACTGATCGGATAAGTGGAGAGGCTCTCAACGGTGGCACGAAGTTGCCCGAGGGATCGTGTGTTGCGGTTATTTTTGAGTGGCAAAAATTATTTATTTTTTTTAAACGTGTTAGAGTAAAGGGGACGTGAAAATTACCACAGGACTTACTTGGGACATCGTGGAATAGTCCGGCTGTGATCGGGAAGGCCTCGTGAAGTTGGCATCAGATGGATATTGCGGCGGTATAACGTCGGGGCGACTTTTAAGCATCGCTTAGGTGTCCTTAGTTACGTCCGGTTACTGGACAATTTGGTTGACTATTTTTCTAAGCCAACTACGGGAAGACGCTGATGACTGGCTCGTGTGTGGAGAAGAAATTTGAATTGCTAGGATTGGGTGGACATTTTGCAGTATCGAAAACTCGGACGATTTAGGTGGAATCTTGATGGAACTTGTGATTCGCGGCTACATCGGAGAGCCATAGTAGAAGTCGGTTGGGAAGTCCACTCGGGACTTCAGGAAGAAGGGTTGACAGTCGGGGTCTGACTTTGTCGGCTGATTGTTATTCGGGTCATCAGTATAAAATATTCGTGTACAGGCATTCGTGTAGTGGAAGCTCTAGTAGAAGTAGATTCGGATTGGGGTAGTTTGATTTTAGGCGAGGTATGATTTTCAGATTATCCAGCTGAACGAAGAGTGAGGAGCTACCATTGGGTCCTGGTTGGCAGGAGGAGGCCCGGAGAGCTGAGCGAGCCACTGATGAAGTGTATTGTGGTAGATGACTGGTTTTGCTGATCCGAATTATTGCACCACAGTCGAGGACCAACGCTCGCTGTTTACAAGTCCCTCCCGTAGGGCTATATTAGATCATTATTTTCCCGGATTTCAATTTGGTCCTACACATCGGATTCGCTTGCTTATATATATACTTTTCACATTAGCCCTCTTGCTTATTTACATATTGGTCTCTACGCTTTCGTTTTTTTTTATACATTTTTATACATTATCTTTTTTAATTGCCATATTTTGACCTTTTTCATAACTTCACGTGCAACTAGTTTTTTTATCAGTTTTATTTTATATTATTATTCATTAATTATTTCGACAGTCTTCACTTTGTGAGACATGCCGCGCTAGTTTAAAATTCATTAAATTTCTTTTATATACCTATCGTCTACCCTCAAACCCTCTGTTTTTTTGTCTACGCGCTGTCTCCAGATCCGTAGTGTAGTGAGAGGGTATCTTGGGAGAATTTATTAATTTCTTTTCGTCGTCGATTATTGTGAGAGAATTCTTGGTTGCCGGAAGTCGCCGGTCAACCGATAAGAATCTGTGTGGACGTACCAAATTTTGTGATCGTTGAACAGGTATAAGGGGACCTTGTGCGGTTATTAGAGAACTCCTGTGAGTGTTTGTCGAGAAAGGATTGCGAGGATTGTCGAAATATTGGAGCCGATTTGGGCTAATTTGTTTTCCTTTTATGGAAATAAATGATAATTTAATCTTTTATTTTCTTTTACCATTATTTTTACCCCATTTCTTCCCACCCCCTCATCTCACCTCCCTACCCTACTTAATTTTTCGTATACTTATATTGTAGTTTTTTTTGCTGACATTTTGTTTTCTTTTGCCCTCAACGAGTTTTGGGTTATTTTAATTTTTTTTTGATACATATTCATTTAGTACAATTTATATAAATTCGATTCCTTTCTTAATATTTATTTTTACAATTTCATATATTCTGTTTTAGCCTATTTAACGTAGTTTCTTTTTTTTGCTTTTGTTTAACAATTGATCGAATATTTTTGTACAACGGTTAGAATCTTTTTCTTGCATCATAATAATATTGTTCATTAATTACTATTATAGTTAACAACTCTATTGATAGGATAATAAAATTATATCTGAGCATTACACGTTGTTTGAAAACCTCTCCCCTTTCGACACCCTCGTCCTTTTATTTGATTTCAGCATTGGGTACGTTTGTTAATATTTCAGCTTTGGTGCGGTTGCTCGACTTCCACGTTGACACGTCGGTACAAGAGTCCGGTTTCGTGGTTAGAGCCGGAGTTATACTTTTTTTGTTGAAAAACCACGTGGCGCCCAGTTCCAAATTAGAGATTTGGTTAAATAACCCCGGCCCACCCCGTCTGAGCTAACGGCATCATTGTCGCGGCGGAGGCACCACCTAGCGTCGTCGCAGGTCACTTGTCACAAAGTCGTAAATGACAATCTTTCTAGTGAAGGGCCAGCCACAATTTGCTCCACGCAAGACGTGAACAAAGCGGAAGAAGGCGTTACAAGTGTGTGCAACAAGGCAATACGGATCTTATGTCGCACCAGGAAGCCCATGGATAAATCGAGGACTGATTGGTGGTCCACCGAGATCATATCCGAAAGGAAAGAGTGCCGCAGATAAGTCTATGTGGCCAAGGGGACCAATGATTGGGCTAATTATAAGAACGGCCATAAGAAGTTAAAAAAACTGACTAGGGAAGCTTAACGCTCCCCGAGGATTGGCTTTTCTAGCAAAGTGGAAGAAGTCTCTGAAGCGATCCTGTTACGGAATATACTTTCAACATCTCCTAGAACTCCAAGCTTCCTCCAAAAATTTCATGGAGAATGGACGTCTACGTCCTCGGAAAGCTCGGAGCTACTCATAGACACCCATTTCCATGGTTGCTCCTTGGAGCAGATAAGGGAGTCTATAGTTTCGAACAACTTCAGTGAACAATGTCCGTAGCAGAGGCAGGTTAATTTGGCCCATAAATAGCTTTAAGTTTTTGAAGCCCCGGGCTTGGATACCTGCGGAACATCAAAGGGCCTCAGACCGGATTATTCTGTAGCTGATGCCATTTTGCCTGCATTGGATGGATATACATATATCTCCGGGGCCTGGAACAAGGTGAAAGTGGTTTTCTTCCCCAAAAGAGGAAAGACGTCGACCTTAGTCTATCTCAAGACTTTGGAAGGCTGATTGACTTCAGTATTAGGGAGGCGTGGACCAGTCGAAACTATCGCCATCTCAACAAGCTTATACCAAGGGAAAGCATATTGACACGGCTTTTTTTGCCCTAGTAGATTAGACAGAAAGAGCTTTGATGAAGAAGAAGTACATATTAGCAGCCTTCCTTGACATCGAAGGTGCCCTCAATAATGTCAAACCTGGTGTGATCACGGCAGTGATGAAAGGTCATCAGCGCGAGTCTGGAGTAAGCTTCCATGAGGCGATACGTGAAAAGGGGCATCACCAGGGTGGAGTCCTTTCGCTGCTTCTGTGGAACCTGACCCTAAATGACCTGCTACTCGACCTGGACCTCTGACTGAAACGTGGTTACCTATGCGGATGACATTATAATCTCGATCACCGGAAAGCACCTAAGCACAATATCGGAGGTTTTACAATGGGTTTTAACTAAGCTTACCACTTGCTACTTTAAGTGTGGCCTTGGGGCCTCGAAAAAACGAAAATGGTGTTAGTCACCAGGAAACATAAGATTGCATCTTTCCAGACTTCACTCCTCATAAGTGTGAAATTGAGACTACCAAGCCACGTGAAATATCGAGGCCTCGATATAGATAGGTAGCCAGATTGGAGAGCTGACATTCAGGAGAGGGTACGGAAGGCCACCACAGCCTTTTAGACCTGCAGGAATGCAATCGGCAAAAAATATGTTCTGTAGAGCCTCTGAGCCTCGGATCGTCCACTGGCTTTTCGTGATCGTGATATCTTGTCTGATCTACGGTGTTTTAGTATGGTGGCCTGCTTTTAGAGAAAGCTTGCATTGGAGAAGGTTCACATAACGGCCTCCCTGGTGCTCTTACGACTACTTCGTCTAAGACTCTGAATACCATCCTTCACTTCCTACCACTGGAACTATTTGGCAAGCACACAGCAGCTTATACAGCCGCTAGGCTCAACTCAATAAACTCTTCGACACTCCAAAATACTCCGCTAACGTGCTCCCAACTTCGATTACGTCATTGTCAAGCTCAATTTTGACGACAAATTTAATTCAGTCCAGGCGGGAATGGGAAGAGGGCCGCGTCATACAAGGCAATGCGGGGCAGATTTTCAACGATGACTCGAAGATGAGAGGCATAGTTGGTGGTAGAATTTCTCCAAACACCTTGACCTGGAAGCCACTTTTCGATTACCGCATCACTGCGGTGTGTTCCAGGTAAAGATGGTGGTGATTGCGGAGACCTTAAGCTGGCTACCTAGAGGCGCGTCTAGATTATGTAATGTCTATTCTCACAAACGGTCAGGTTGCTATCAACGCTATTGTGGGGGTTTATACGACCTCTAAAGCAGTCCCGGAGTAATATTGTGCTCTTAATCAGTTTGCCGAGAGGGTTGTTATTAAACTCGTGTGAATACCGGGACGCAGCGACATTCCGAGAAATGCCAGAGCAGATCAGCTTGCTAGGCATAGGGGTAGGATATAGGAGTTCCGTTCGCTTCTCATAAACAGGAGATTAAACGATCGTTTGCAATTATAAAGCAATGTTTTCAATGATAATGCTCATAATAGGTGGAATCGCGAGAGTACTTGCGTGACTACCAGACAAATCTGGCCAATCCTCGACCGTATGAGGTCAAACGCTCTCATCTCTCTCAAAATAGAAGCCATCAGTAGTGTCGTACCTGTTACCACTAGACACTGTCTAATAGATACGCCAGGAGGCTCGATGCACCATTCAATGACTTCTGAAGATGTTGCTTAAATGACGAGAAAGAGCAAAACATTACTCATCGCCTATGTCAATGCTCTGCTTTTGGTATTCTTATACGCTGTCGTTTGTGCGAGTTCTTGTCTGATGATCCGTCGAACCTGACTTCAATGCACATCAGAGGTCTCGAGCGTTTCATCAGAGCTTCAAAGTTGTTCTCTGGTTAGACGCAAGGGTTTCCCCAAGTTGGTATTACAATGGTCCTTTTCTTGGCCCAAGTGTGCCTTCGGGGTGCCATAATCCATTTAACCTAATGGATGAGCAGTATGACGGTCACATTAAGAAAGCGGCAAATTTAAAACTTCAACGAGTACATGCAAGGAAGCTCAAGGATTTTACGACAGGATAATGCACCAATTCACACGGCCCGAGTAGTTACAGATTATTAATTTAGCGAAGATGTCTACCGATTACAGTGGCTGGAAAATTCACCTGATCTATGTAAATATCACAGGAAATTTATGGGAATGGCTGACAAGATCAATCGTCTAAAGACCTAGTGGGGGTTGCAAAATAAAGTTGGAAAATAATGCATGATTTATGCAATTCATTACCGTGGAAAATGTTAGTGGTCATAAATAATAATGGCACATTAACTAAATACTAAATGGCCGTAAAAGAAATTATTACTTTACTTGTTATTGTATTTTAATTTCATATACTGGAAATTCCTTGATTATTCTTCAAATCAGAACACCCGCATGCGCAGCCTTGCGCACTGGCAGTAAAAGTAGATTGTTGGAATAATCATCGAATAACAAAAAATAACCACTGTAATTTAATTGCTTGTTTGCTTTGGAACGATTTGTGATTAAGACCATTTACAATTGGATGGAAAATAAAGTTACATGCGAAACCATAGGTGGTACTGCCCACATTTTCACTGTCACTGCCAGTAAAGATAGATTGTTTAGATTCTTTTAAACGTGATTTTTAACCAATTGGGGCGTTTTAACACAAAGTGATTATATGATACCGGAAGCGGAAGCAAAAACGCATCGTTTGGTGTGCGGATTATTGAATTTGGTGCAGTATTTGTATAGAAAAATGGATGTTGAGATGGCGAATAATATATATGACAATTACTATTTAAAATAGTTTGCATATTCAGTTGTCGCACTTTTATATGCATATTTTCGTAGTTGGTTTCATATAATTTTTGCATGCACTGTATTTCTCCGAAAAATGGTTAACTTTGATTGCCTCACGAGCATGTGTTTTTCCTCTTTACCCTTGCTACAGGTGGTATGCAATAATTATATGATAAACCTATCCATTTGTCGCGCAGTATATGTGTGAAAGCAGGCCAATTTGAGCAACTTTGCACATGTATATGGATATAGATGTAAAAGCTGTGGTAACCTACTGGAAAAAAAAGTACGAGTGTTTATTTAAGTACATAATATGACAAGTATAATATTTATACTGAGCAATCTAATACTAAGGCATTTTAAAATGTTGCATACAGTAAACGGAAGATTATCTAACTACTATCCTGCGTTTTCATTGTTGGCAACAAAACAGGTCATTATTCAGCTACTTTTTTTAACGTCTGTAATAAATATTTCAGCAATGCTTACTGTGATTATATCATCGATATAGATTTGAAATATTTTAACTATTGACTTGGTTTCGGCGCAATCTCTTATATTGTTTTAGACGCTTGCGCTGTTTTAGAATAAATGAACTATATAAAAAATTATATCAAACGATGCCCAAAGTGCCAAAAACTGAAAGCGTCTCCACAAGTCCGAATGCCTTACGGTGTACGGGTATAGATGTGGGGACACCGATAGTTAAACACGGTTTTGTTAGTTGGGGAGTTTATTTTAACACAAGTCAATTTCACAAATTCAATTTACAAGTTCGATCACGAAAGTAAGTTTAATAAAGTTCAATGTTCCAAGATTTAATAGAAATGGATTATTTCTTGTACGTAATACAAAATTTAGCACTAGACTAATCAGCTCTCCAGCTTTGCGGTTCCAGCTTAGCCCCGACTTTATTCGCTGCCTAACCAGTTGGCACGACTTAACTATTGCGCTGCTTGCAACTAACTAACTCGAGGTAACTGCAGAAGGGATAGCGGAATTACCTCGTCTCTTTGCAGGGCTTCAACTCGGTTGTTGCAGGACAAAACTAATGATAATAATAACGGCTTGTCGACTGGGTCAGGCTGTAGAATCGGCTGAATTTTCCCACAATCGGCCATCCTGGTCATCATCCGCCTCGGATGATTCTCCTTCATCTGATGCAGGTGCTGCCCACGGTTTCATAAAGTCAGCTGACGAACTAGTTGTGTTTGGTCCTTCATGCTCGCCGACCTTCCGGACATCATAACGATCGTGAGGTTTAACCTTGATAACCTCATACGGCCCTAGGAACTTCCGATGTAGCTTCAAGCCAGAACCAAACTGAGTGCGCTTAATGGCAACTAATTCATGGAGCTTATACTGACGAGCCGTTTTTCTATGCTTATTGAAATTTCGTCGGTTTTCTTCCTGGATAGCTTTAATCTGCTGCTTTGCCTGATCCCTCATTTCCTTCCTTTCATCTTCAAATTGAAAGATGTACTCCTCTTCTAACAGCTTTGCAATTTTGAGATCCTCTGGGTTACGCATGGGTACTCCGATCAACAACTCAAAAGGTGATCTATTAGTTGCTCTGGACTTCACGGAATTTATAATCCTTTGCAGCCGCGGGACATATTTCCACCACTTATCAGGCTCATCTACCGACATCTTGGATAGTACCGACTTGATCGTCTGATTCACTCGCTCTACCTGGCCATTTCCACGAGGTACTCCGGTAGTAATTAGGATATGTTGCATCTTTTGTTCATTGCAATAGTCTTTAAATAGGTTTGATGTAAATGCGGGACCTCGATCAGTGATTATGCGGTGAGGATTACCAAAAATCTCGCGTTGCATTTGTATTTTGCGAATAGCTTCTTCTGAGGTCGTCGTCTTAACTGGATAAATCCACGTAAATTTTGTGAAGGCATCGACAATTATAAATAGGTGCTTATAACTTTTGGCAGTAGACGAAAGTGGTCCGACATGATCCAAATGTAGAGTATGTAGAGGTACATCAACTTTATCTATAGGGCTTAGGAATCCATCTTGTTTTCCAGCTTTTCTCGACGAAAGTATGCATGGCACACAGTTGGCAATGACTTTGACGGCCTTTTTGTCGATATTCGGTATAAAATACTCCTGCTTTGCTTGAGTTGCAACTTTGCGGGCGTTTATGTGGCCTTGTTCATGCAAACCCCTAAGAACTTCCTGTTGCAAACTTTTGGGGACCACAAGAAGATATCTTCCCTCAGAGAATTTGTACAGGACATTGCTCCTAAGTATGTAGTCTTCATACGGACTGTCCTGGAGGATACGTAAGACCAACCGACAATTTTCATCCTCTCTCTGAGCAGTACGAATCTGGTGAAATAAAGCTGTTTCGGTTTGAAAAACACAGGGGTTTCTACTTAGCGCATCGACATGCCGCATCAAAGTCCCAGATCGATGGTGTACAGAGCAATTAAATTCCTCTAAAATCAGCGCCCAACGAGCTACTCGACTGCATAGCTCTTTTTTGCGCATGGTGAGTTGGAACGCCTGACAATCGGTGTAAATTTCGAAATTTAGGCCCAAAAGGTAGCTTCTTAACTTTTTAACTGATTTTATGATTGCTAGTACTTCCAGGTCGTAGCTAGAATAGTTTCTTTCACATGCTGTAGTCTTAAAGCTGAGGTAGAACACGGGATGGAACTGGTTGTCGTCGCTATGCTTTTGTAATAACACTGCTCCATATCCCTCCTTGCTAGCGTCCGTATGTAGCTGGGTCGGTAAATGCGGATTGAAAAGCTTTAAAACGGGGTCCCGACATAATATGTCCTTCAGTGCGTTAAACGATTCTACCTGTTTCGTACCGAAAACGAAAGTAACATCCCTTTTCGTTAGGTCGGTCAACGGTTTTGCTATTAGTGAGTAGTTCTGCACAAATTTCCTAAAATAACCGGTCAGACCTAGGAAACTTTGAACCTGCTTAAGTGTTTTAGGTACCGGGAACCTTTTAACGGCCTTAGTTTTTTCAAAGGATGGCTTTACACTACCTTCTTCAACTATGTGCCCTAGAAACTCAATTTTCCTTTTCAGAAATTCGCATTTTTTCCACTTAATTATTAGTCCATTCTGTCGCGCAACATTTAAAACAACTTTAAGCTTATCTATATTTTCTTCTTCAGTACTCGCGGGAATTATTACATCGTCCATATACACTAGTATAATGTCATCTCGTATCAATTGTTCGAAAGTCGCATTAATATATCGTTGGAACACGGCTGGGGAATTACATAGTCCGAAAGGCACTTTTAAAAACTCATAGTGACCATCGGGGGTCACGAACGCTGTATATTTACGGCTTTGCTCCTCAACGTCAACATGGAAAAAGCCATTTTTTAAATCCAAAGTAGTGAAGACGCGTGAACCGTATAAATTTTGAATTACGTCTTCGATATTCGGAAGGGGAAACCTGTCTTTTATAATTTTCGTGTTTAATTTTCGATAATCGATGCATAATCTTAACGATCCGTCCTTCTTCTTAGCTAATACGACCGGGCTCGCAAAATCAGATTTACTTGGCTGTATAATTCCTTCATCCAACCACTCTCTTACTTGTTCCGCAACAACTTCCTTCTCCTTCGGCGCCAACCTCCGTGGTTTGTAGTAAACTGGAACCTCGTTTTCTAACTGAATTTCCATTCGAATGCAAGAATTCTTAATCTTCTCAGGCTCATAATTCGTAATGAGCTCGCTTACACGGATTTTGTGGCTCCTATTTTGAATCGAATTTAGACAAGCGAACTCTTCCTCTTCAACTCGTTCTACAACGTTAATTTTACTAAGAAAATTTTCGTCACATTTTTCAGAAGAAAGTTTACGCAGCTCAACTTTATTTTCCTTAATGGTCACCGTAACAAACCTCAACAGATCTCTTCCAATTAGTATGTCTTCAGAAAGCCATTTGTCGTGTACTACATGGAATCTTAGGGGATATTGGTCATCATCAATAGTCAAAGACGATTCGAAAGAGCCAATAGAATTTTTTAAGCTTCCTCCGAAGCCCATCAGAGCTATACTTGGCCCATTCAACTGTACTTTTCCCAATGTATCGAAAACTGATTTACGCATAAGCGTCACCTGGCTCCCAGTATCAATCAGCGATAGGAAACGTCTTCCGCTAAGACATACCACCACATGAAAATCAGGTGTGGCGATCACGTTAACTTGAGCTTCACTGCTAGCGCCTTCGCACCTTTGTTTTGCCTTCTTAGGACAGTTAGGGCCGATGTGACCAAATTCGCCACAACTAAAACAACGTGCACCTTTCGCTTTATTGGGACAACTCCCCGTAAGATGTGCAAGTGAGCCGCAGTTATAGCACCTAGCTTTGGTTTTATCTTTATTTTTGGCGACTACGACTTGACCCTCCGATTTAATCGGCTTCTTAACCAAGCTTTGCGCCTTCATTGTTTGGTAAACTTTAAACTGCTTTTTAGCTCCTCCAGAGTCTTAGCTTCATATAACACCGTCTTGTTTAGAACATCATCCGGAATGCCCGCAATTATATACTCGATTAAAGATTGATCGTCGACCGTGCCCCGCGATGCAATCTGTTTCATCGAGTAGAGATATTCTAAGAAACTCTCATTCGTATTTTTTTTTCTCGATGCTAGCATCTTGTGCACACTAATGCTGGTAACAGGCTCATCAAACTCTGTGGCTAAAAGCTGCTTTAAAAGTTCCCAACTATGAACGCCCGTGGCTGCCTCCACGGCTAGCCTTGCGGCGCCGCTCAAAAGTCGCCTACCGAACAAATACTTATGAACATCGTCCCAGCCACAAACCGTTGCGATGTCCTCAAACTCTTTCACCCAGATCGAAAACCGTTTATTGCCTTCACCGGAAAACCGTTCCAGCGACTCCTCTACGTCTTTAAATAGAAAATGATTACGACTTTCAGCATTGCTACCGGAACTCGGCATTTTTAATTTCTCCGTTCTCTCACCGATGTTATCGCCTTTGTCTGAATCACTTTCAGAAGTCGATCCCTCTGAAATATTCCCCGAATGCTCCAGTACCTCTACTTGATCGCCTGTTAAGGCCTCCTTAAGACGTTTAATTAGGTCCGTCTTAAGCCGATAACTGGTCGGAAGTCCGCGTTCGTATAATAATTTTTGCAATTCGACCGTGGTGAATTTATTTAAATCCATGCAATTAGCGAAACAAAATTGGTTTTACCTTAGTCCACTCAGAGATTTCGGCGGTTGCCCTCCTTTCTACTTACTTCAGAACCGTTATAATGGCACATGAACTTACTTATTTTATTAAATTTTCACCTTCATCACGAACTATCCCGAATTATCCCAGATGATCCCACTTCTGACACCAAAATTTGTGGGGACACCGATAGTTAAACACGGTTTTGTTAGTTGGGGAGTTTATTTTAACACAAGTCAATTTCACAAATTCAATTTACAAGTTCGATCGCGAAAGTAAGTTTAATAAAGTTCAATGTTCCAAGATTTAATAGAAATGGATTATTTCTTGTACGTAATACAAAATTTAGCACTAGACTAATCAGCTCTCCAGCTTTGCGGTTCCAGCTTAGCCCCGACTTTATTCGCTGCCTAACCAGTTGGCACGACTTAACTATTGCGCTGCTTGCAACTAACTAACTCGAGGTAACTGCAGAAGGGATAGCGGAATTACCTCGTCTCTTTGCAGGGCTTCAACTCGGTTGTTGCAGGACAAAACTAATGATAATAATAACGGCTTGTCGACTGGGTCAGGCTGTAGAATCGGCTGAATTTTCCCACATAGATATGGACATAATAGGTCCAATCGAGGAGTCAAACACTGGGAATAAATATATTCATTTTTTCATATTTCAGGACAACCTCACTAAATTTATCGACTGGTATGCCATACCAAATGCGGAAGTAATAACAATAGCGTGAATTTTCTTTGACGAAATCATCACGCGCTACCGCATTCCCAACAAAGAAGTCACCGACCAAGGAACACATTTTCTGAGTGATTTGTTTAAACAGGTCTGTAAATTATTAAGGGTGAAAAAATTACAGACCTCAGCGTATCACCCCCAATCAAATGGCGCACTAGAAAGGGAGCATAGACCCCTAATAGAATATTTGCGGACGACTGTGGATGAAAATCCAAGACCGTGGTATCAATACTTGCGAACTGCCGCTTTCGCATGCAATAACAGTATACACGAAGGGACTAAACTCACCCCGATGGACTGGCTATACGGTTTCACGGCAGATGTTCCATCAAATTTAAAACGCGATCCTAAACCTGTCTATAATCACGAGAGCTACTATCATATGCTCAGGTACAGGTTGCAAAATGCCACAGCACGGAAAAACATTCTCGCAAATTAAAATAAATCCAAGGAGTACCTACTACAATAATATAAAGCTGCTAAACCCCTTTCTTTCCATGTGGGGGATAAGGTCCTCTTGAAATCGAAACCAGGGAACACAAGCTCTCAGAAATCTGGGTAGGACCTTATCTGGTAACCGCTACCACCATCACCGTCATCAGTGAACACCACTATACGCATGGGTAGAAAACTAAAGGTGGTGCACAACAACCGCCTCAAGCCTTACTTCGAATAGGTTAAAATAAAATTGTCGACCTAGCAGATCTGCCAGGCGGTAAACATTGGACATAGGCGTGGGCGCAACACAAAACAAGTGCACTAAGAAGTAAGAAACTGCCACTCACACACTAGGCAAAGACCTTGAGGAACGCTCTCATCTCTCTCAAAATAGAAGCCATCAGTAGTGTCGTACCTGTTACCACTAGACACTGTCTAATAGATACGCCAGGAGGCTCGATGCACCATTCAATGACTTCTGAAGATGTTGCCTAAATGACGAGAAAGAGCAAAACATTACTCATCGCCTATGTCAATGCTCTGCTTTTGGTATTCTTATACGCTGTCGTTACCCCCGGCCCACCCCGTCTGAGCTAGCGGCATCATTGTCGCGGCGGAGGCACCACCTAGCGTCGTCGCAGGTCACTTGTCACAAAGTCGTAAATGACAATCTTTCTAGTGAAGGGCCAGCCACAATTTGCTCCACGCAAGACGTGAACAAAGCGGAAGAAGGCGTTACAAGTGTGTGCAACAAGGCAATACGGATCTTATGTCGCACCAGGAAGCCCATGGATAAATCGAGGACTGATTGGTGGTCCACCGAGATCATATCCGAAAGGAAAGAGTGCCGCAGATAAGTCAATGTGGCCAAAGGGACCAATGGTTGGGCTAATTATAAGAACGGCCATAAGAAGTTAAAAAAACTGACTAGGGAAGCTAAACGCTCCCCGAGGATTGGCTTTTCTAGCAAAGTGGAAGAAGTCTCTGAAGCGATCCTGTTACGGAATATACTTTCAACATCTCCTAGAACTCCAAGCTTCCTCCAAAAATTTCATGGAGAATGGACGTCTACGTCCTCGGAAAGCTCGGAGCTACTCATAGACACCCATTTCCATGGTTGCTCCTTGGAGCAGATAAGGGAGTCTATAGTTTCGAACAACTTCAGTGAACAATGTCCGTAGCAGAGGCAGGTTAATTTGGCCCATAAATAGCTTTAAGTTTTTGAAGCCCCGGGCTTGGATACCTGCGGAACATCAAAGGGCCTCAGACCGGATTATTCTGTAGCTGATGCCATTTTGCCTGCATTGGATGGATATACATATATCTCCGGGGCCTGGAACAAGGTGAAAGTGGTTTTCTTCCCCAAAAGAGGAAAGACGTCGACCTTAGTCTATCTCAAGACTTTGGAAGGCTGATTGACTTCAGTATTAGGGAGGCGTGGACCAGTCGAAACTATCGCCATCTCAACAAGCTTATACCAAGGGAAAGCATATTGACACGGCTTTTTTTGCCCTAGTAGATTAGACAGAAAGAGCTTTGAAGAAGAAGTACATATTAGCAGCCTTCCTTGACATCGAAGGTGCCCTCAATAATGTCAAACCTGGTGTGATCACGGCAGTGATGAAAGGTCATCAGCGCGAGTCTGGAGTAAGCTTCCATGAGGCGATACGTGAAAAGGGGCATCACCAGGGTGGAGTCCTTTCGCTGCTTCTGTGGAACCTGACCCTAAATGACCTGCTACTCGACCTGGACCTCTGACTGAAACGTGGTTACCTATGCGGATGACATTATAATCTCGATCACCGGAAAGCACCTAAGCACAATATCGGAGGTTTTACAATGGGTTTTAACTAAGCTTACCACTTGCTACTTTAAGTGTGGCCTTGGGGCCTCGAAAAAACGAAAATGGTGTTAGTCACCAGGAAACATAAGATTGCATCTTTCCAGACTTCACTCCTCATAAGTGTGAAATTGAGACTACCAAGCCACGTGAAATATTGAGGCCTCGATATAGATAGGTAGCCAGATTGGAGAGCTGACATTCAGGAGAGGGTACGGAAGGCCACCACAGCCTTTTAGACCTGCAGGAATGCAATCGGCAAAAAATATGTTCTGAAGAGCCTCTGAGCCTCGGATCGTCCACTGGCTTTTCGTGATCGTGATATCTTGTCTGATCTACGGTGTTTTAGTATGGTGGCCTGCTTTTAGAGAAAGCTTGCATTGGAGAAGGTTCACATAACGGCCTCCCTGGTGCTCTTACGACTACTTCGTCTAAGACTCTGAATACCATCCTTCACTTCCTACCACTGGAACTATTTGGCAAGCACACAGCAGCTTATACAGCCGCTAGGCTCAACTCAATAAACTCTTCGACACTCCAAAATACTCCGCTAACGTGCTCCCAACTTCGATTACGTCATCGTCAAGCTCAATTTTGACAACAAATTTAATTCAGTCCAGGCGGGAATGGGAACAGGGCCGCGTCATACAAGGCAATGCGGGGCAGATTTTCAACGATGACTCGAAGATGAGAGGCATAGTTGGTGGTAGAATTTCTCCAAACACCTTGACCTGGAAGCCACTTTTCGATTACCGCATCACTGCGGTGTGTTCCAGGTAAAGATGGTGGTGATTGCGGAGACCTTAAGCTGGCTACCTAGAGGCGCGTCTAGATTATGTAATGTCTATTCTCACAAACGGTCAGGTTGCTATCAACGCTATTGTGGGGGTTTATACGACCTCTAAAGCAGTCCCGGAGTAATATTGTGCTCTTAATCAGTTTGCCGAGAGGGTTGTTATTAAACTCGTGTGAATACCGGGACGCAGCGACATTCCGAGAAATGCCAGAGCAGATAAGCTTGCTAGGCATAGGGGTAGGATATAGGAGTTCCGTTCGCTTCTCATAAACAGGAGATTAAACGATCGTTTGCAATTATAAAGCAATGTTTTCAATGATAATGCTCATAATAGGTGGAATCGCGAGAGTACTTGCGTGACTACCAGACAAATCTGGCCAATCCTCGACCGTATGAGGTCAAACGCTCTCATCTCTCTCAAAATAGAAGCCATCAGTAGTGTCGTACCTGTTACCACTAGACACTGTCTAATAGATACGCCAGGAGGCTCGATGCACCATTCAATGACTTCTGAAGATGTTGCCTAAATGACGAGAAAGAGCAAAACATTACTCATCGCCTATGTCAATGCTCTGCTTTTGGTATTCTTATACGCTGTCGTTTGTGCGAGTTCTTCTCTGATGATCCGTCGAACCTGAGTTCAATGCACATCAGAGGTCTCGAGCGTTTCATCAGAGCTTCAAAGTGGTTCTCTGGTTAGACGCAAGGGTTTCCCCAAGTTGGTATTACAATGGTCCTTTTCTTGGCCCAAGTGTGCCTTCGGGGTGCCATAATCCATTTAACCTAATGGATGAGCAGTATGACGGTCACATTAAGAAAGCGGCAAATTTAAAACTTCAACGAGTACATGCAAGGAAGCTCAAGGATTTTACGACAGGATAATGCACCAATTCACACGGCCCGAGTAGTTACAGATTATTAATTTAGCGAAGATGTCTACCGATTACAGTGGCTGGAAAATTCACCTGATCTATGTAAATATCACAGGAAATTTATGGGAATGGCTGACAAGATCAATCATCTAAAGACCTAGTGGGGGTTGCAAAATAAAGTTGGAAAATAATGCATGATTTATGCAATTCATTACCGTGGAAAATGTTAGTGGTCATAAATAAAAATGGCACATTAACTAAATACTAAATGGCCGTAAAAGAAATTATTACTTTACTTGTTATTGTATTTTAATTTCATATACTGGAAATTCCTTGATTATTCTTCAAATCAGAACACCCGCATGCGCAGCCTTGCGCACTGGCAGTAAAAGTAGATTGTTGGGATAATCATCGAATAACAAAAAATAACCACTAGGGGTATTCACTCTTCGGTGTATTTGACCTTGTATCATAGCAAATTCATGCTACATTGTACTCAAATACAACGTGCAACAACAAAATGCACGTGACACATCTTGCAATAGATGTAAAAGTTAACAATAGGCCTTGCCTCTAGCTCTTGAATGCTACACTCTTGTAAATCATCTTTTGTCTGCCAGCTGTGTTTGACACTTAAAATTGTTCCTTAAAATTGTGAAATTCAATAAGCAAATTTCAGTCCGATTTATTCTTGAAATATGACGGAATTCATGGATGAATGGATGGCAAAACCAAAGAAAAAACGAAGTAAGCCGAATAAAATGTTCGTAAATTTAATAGCGCTCTAAAGACGCGCACAGTTATTTTTGCAATCGTGCCTCCGTCTCCAACACCAAATGTTGCAGCGATTCTCCTCAAAGAAGCCCCTTCTCCTGAAGAACCAAGCCTGTAGAGGACGATTGCTAATTGAAGTGGTATAGGAAATTGTTCACAAGAATGCGCTCGGTTAAACACAGCGTCGTTAGAAATAAGATTCACAATTAATTGAAATTGCTGTCTGCTGACCCGTAGCATCTGCAAAAATCTGTCTTCATCCAGCTGCGTGAGTATGTCATGTGACCAGTGCAACGATTTGGGAACAGCAGTCTCCACACCTCGTCGGCAAGCAAGTACTACAAAGATATCCTCATCTAGCTCATCCGAAATTATGTCCACATAATCTTCATCTAATAAAGCCCACATCAAATCTCAAACCTTCAACATTAGCAAACGTGTAAATTGCAATCATATTTACCAATATCTATCATTAGAGATATTTCGTCGACGGCATTATCAATTAAAAACTTTATAATTTGAGCCTTTTTGCTTTGCCTCGGCATTTTTAATACTTTTCAAAATCGTATGTCAAGTAATCAAATGATGACTGTCAATTTAATCAGCTGATGGAAATGTTACAAGAGTGTATTCATATTCTGCTACAGGGAGCTCACTCTTCGCTGTAAGAAAATACAACGAATTTGCTATTTGAAGGAAAATACACCGAAGAGTGAATACCCCTACTGTAATTTAATTGCTTGTTTGCTTTGGAACGATTTGTGATTAAGACCATTTACAATTGGATGGAAAATAAAGTTACATGCGAAACCATAGGTGGTACTGCCCACATTTTCACTGTCACTGCCAGTAAAGATAGATTGTTTAGATTCTTTTAAACGTGATTTTTAACCAATTGGGGCGTTTTAACACAAAGTGATTATATGATACCGGAAGCGGAAGCAAAAACGCATCGTTTGGTGTGCAGATTATTGAATTTGGTGCAGTATTTGTATAGAAAAATGGATGTTGAGATGGCGAATAATATATATGACAATTACTATTTAAAATAGTTTGCATATTCAGTTGTCGCACTTTTATATGCATATTTTCGTAGTTGGTTTCACATAATTTTTGCATGCACTGTATTTTTCCGAAAAATGGTTAACTTTGATTGCCTCACGAGCATGTGTTTTTCCTCTTTACCCTTGCTACAGGTGGTATGCAATAATTATATGATAAACCTATCCATTTGTCGCGCAGCATATGTGTGAAAACAGGCCAATTTGAGCAACTTTGCACATGTATATGGATATAGATGTAAAAGCTGTGGTACCCAATGGGAAAAAGAAGCATCAATTTTTCATTCCGAAGCCTTTCTCTGGAAGGCGAGAATGCCTGACTCGCCGTATCCTCTATCATATCTTTTTAACATAGGCATGTCCGCGGAACGAAGGCATTGTCCACGGAGCAAAAGCTTTTTATATTGCTTACCACTAGATTACTCAGAATCAATTTATGAGGCATAGCAAGGAAGCTATAGGAATAGTTTCCCTCGGACTCATTTTTGAGTGATTTAGAATATAGGGCCGGAATTAATTTAAGAGTAAAGGCAAAGAAGCTCTTCGGAATCGTTTTCCTTGAACTCCTTTTCCAGTGATACTTTTTGAGTGATTCAGAATATAGGGCCAGGATTCTGTTTGTCATTTCAGTTTCCCTCACATGTCAGCTTACAACTGAATTGCCTGTTTTATTTCTTACATGAAAATTTTTTTGTTATTCAGTCATAAGCTGTGATGGAGTGACGGAAGCTGAGATGACAAACAGAATCCTGGCCCATAATATGTATCTGAAATGGAAGAAAATAGGAGGATATAAAAAATACAACGATCTTCTCAGTAATATTTGCTTAATAATAAATAATATATTTTATAATATAAAAAAAATTATATTTCTTATTAAACATAAATTCAAAATTCAATATGAAACCTAAATTGGTAAAATTAAAACAACATAATTATAATAAATAAAAATAAATAAATTCATAGTTCGTAAATTAAAAGCAACAACATAATTATAGGTTCCTTATCAATTAACTTCTTAAATAAATAAATTCATAGTTCGTAAATTAAAAGCAACAACATAATTATAGGTTCCTTATCAATTAACTTCTTAAATAAAAAAATTCATTTTTTTATTTCCCTTTCTTCTCTTCATATGTCTGCTTGTAGCAGCGGTTTTTCAATAGTTTCATTCCCTTCTTCATTTCGTCTACGTACTGGTGGTAACCAAACGCCTCGCCTTTAACTGCTCCTAAAATTTGTAGCAATAATTAATGTTCTGTTAAAGCAATTGATAATTTTCTTACCATAAATAATTGTATTAAACAATTTAATATTTTTAAGTGGCAACTTCTCCTTCTTGCCATCCCAGTTAACATGTACCGCAACTTTTTGCTTTATAAATAAATTCAGGCATTGATGAAGTGGAGCTTTCCCCACAAGTTCCTTTATGGCTGCGGTCTAAACAAAAATTAAATATAAAAAATGCAAAAAGCAGTTAAATATAAGGAAAGAACGTACAATCTGATCTTCAGGTGAAAAATTGTGAAATTGTTTTCCTTGTAAAATTGTTATGTTTTATGTATTCTTTTCATGTTGGACTATGTAACGGCATTTCGAAGAATTGATTACCCATTTTAGTCACTGTTTAGTGGATTAAATCGAATAATTAAATTATTTTTTTAAGTTATATGGGGTATATTCCATCCCAAGTCAACGTACGTTAGATTTAATTATTTTGTGTTTTTGTACAAATTAAAAGGAGCATTCATGATTTTTTGTTAAATGTTTTGAGTGATAATTTGTTTTCCTTTAAGCGTTTATATAACTTTTGGAAGGAAAAGATATAAAACAAATCATAGAATTGTATCTTGTTCTTAAAATTTCAGCCAGCCGAAATAAATAAATAATGCCGAAATGAAAAATGGGAACAAAGTTACTTAGGCGGTTTTTTGGAATTTGCCCTAAAACCTTATGGAAATGTTCCATTTATGGTTGGCACGAGTAAATTAGGTAAGCATAAGTTCCCGGAAACAATAATTTCCCCAAAATTAGCTTGTTTTAGCTTGTTTTAACACCAAAAATTGAAAATTTCAATACAATTTGTAAAAGGTAAATCATCCGTCAAAAATTATTTTTTGAGAAAAGTGAATTTTTATTAGGAATTCTTTCGTACCGATGTTTAAAGAGTTATTTACCGCACAAATTTCGATTGTACAAAGCAAGGACGATGCGAATAGCCACTCTGAATAATTTTATATATCGAAAACGAGACGAAATTGACTTTGAGTTTTGCAATTTTTGGTGTTAAAACAAGATAAAGTACTGCCTCCGGGGGCTTATACTTGCCTAATTCACTCGTTCCTACCATAAAAGGAACATTTCCAAGAGATTTAAGGGCAATTTCAAGAAAACCGCCTAAGTAACTTTAAGCCGAAAAATGTGCGCATGTGTGTTATGTACGCGCAATGTTGCACTTAACTAAGAAAATAATGGAAATGCTTACCTTTATTGCAGTTGAATTCCTTAATTCGGTTGCTTATTTTGGGGTTTCTATCCTCCGCTGCGGCTTAATTAGTCCAGGCAGGCACACTACTTAAGTCTTTGTCACTTCAAAGAAAGCTCGCACTAATTAAATTGTCACTAAATAATATTGAAAGCAAACTCGCACTAAATTGTCACTAAAAAATATTCAAAGCAAACTCGCACTTAAAACTCCAAACTTATAACTCGCACTGCTAACTTCTGCATTCACAACTGGAATGAGAATTTCCGCGCCAGGGCCTTTTTCAGGACGCAGGTAGCAACATGCTAAAACAAAGGCATGTGGGAGATGAGAAATTCTGTTTTTAGAGGAAAAAGCATGAGTCATTTCTTCATAGAGTGCACGTCAGGACCCTTTTCAGGACGCAGGTCGCAACATGCTTAAACAAAGGCATGGGGGAGATGAAAAAATCCGGTTTTAGGGGAAAAAGCATGAGTAATTTCTTCACAAAGCGCACGTCGTTCGCCAGTGTATTCCTTCCTCCTAGCTTCTTACTGAGTAATAAGGAATGCATCGAATATATACCTTCAATAAATGATTTTAAAATACATTTCTAAATGCCTGTGTTGAGAATCACTGACTCGATTTCCCACTGGTAACCTACTGGAAAAAAAAGTACGAGTGTTTATTTAAGTACATAATATGACAAGTATAATATTTATACTGAGCAATCTAATACTAAGGCATTTTAAAATGTTGCATACAGTAAACGGAAGATTATCTAACTACTATCCCGCGTTTTCATTGTTGGCAACAAAACAGGTCATTATTCAGCTACTTTTTTTAACATCTGTAATAAATATTTCAGCAATGCTTACTGTGATTATATCATCGATATAGATTTGAAATATTTTAACTATTGACTTGGTTTCGGCGCAATCTCTTATATTGTTTTAGACGCTTGCGCTGTTTTAGAATAAATGAACTATATAAAAAATTATATCAAACGATGCCCAAAGTGCCAAAAACTGAAAGCGTCTCCACAAGTCCGAATGCCTTACGGTGTACGGGTATAGATATGGACATAATAGGTCCAATCGAGGAGTCAAACACTGGGAATAAATATATTCATTTTTTCATATTTCAGGACAACCTCACTAAATTTATCGACTAGTATGCCATACCAAATGCGGAAGTAATAACAATAGCGTGAATTTTCTTTGACGAAATCATCACGCGCTACCGCATTCCCAACAAAATAGTCACCGACCAAGGAACACATTTTCTGAGTGATTTGTTTAAACAGGTCTGTAAATTATTAAGGGTGAAAAAATTACAGACCTCAGCGTATCACCCCCAATCAAATGGCGCACTAGAAAGGGAGCATAGACCCCTAATAGAATATTTGCGGACGACTGTGGATGAAAATCCAAGACCGTGGTATCAATACTTGCGAACTGCCGCTTTCGCATGCAATAACAGTATACACGAAGGGACTAAACTCACCCCGATGGACTGGCTATACGGTTTCACGGCAGATGTTCCATAAAATTTAAAACGCGATCCTAAACCTGTCTATAATCACGAGAGCTACTATCATATGCTCAGGTACAGGTTGCAAAATGCCACAGCACGGAAAAACATTCTCGCAAATTAAAATAAATCCAAGGAGTACCTACTACAATAATATAAAGCTGCTAAACCCCTTTCTTTCCATGTGGGGGATAAGGTCCTCTTGAAATCGAAACCAGGGAACACAAACTCTCAGAAATCTGGGTAGGACCTTATCTGGTAACCGCTACCACCATCACCGTCATCAGTGAACACCACTATACGCATGGGTAGAAAACTAAAGGTGGTGCACAACAACCGCCTCAAGCCTTACTTCGAATAGGTTAAAATAAAATTGTCGACCTAGCAGATCTGCCAGGCGGTAAACATTGGACATAGGCGTGGGCGCAACACAAAACAAGTGCACTAAGAAGTAAGAAACTGCCACTCACACACTAGGCAAAGACCTTGAGGAACGCTCTCATCTCTCTCAAAATAGAAGCCATCAGTAGTGTCGTACCTGTTACCACTAGACACTGTCTAATAGATACGCCAGGAGGCTCGATGCACCATTCAATGACTTCTGAAGATGTTGCCTAAATGACGAGAAAGAGCAAAACATTACTCATCGCCTATGTCAATGCTCTGCTTTTGGTATTCTTATACGCTGTCGTTACCCCCGGCCCACCCCGTCTGAGCTAGCGGCATCATTGTCGCGGCGGAGGCACCACCTAGCGTCGTCGCAGGTCACTTGTCACAAAGTCGTAAATGACAATCTTTCTAGTGAAGGGCCAGCCACAATTTGCTCCACGCAAGACGTGAACAAAGCGGAAGAAGGCGTTACAAGTGTGTGCAACAAGGCAATACGGATCTTATGTCGCACCAGGAAGCCCATGGATAAATCGAGGACTGATTGGTGGTCCACCGAGATCATATCCGAAAGGAAAGAGTGCCGCAGATAAGTCAATGTGGCCAAAGGGACCAATGATTGGGCTAATTATAAGAACGGCCATAAGAAGTTAAAAAAACTGACAAGGGAAGCTAAACGCTCCCCGAGGATTGGCTTTTCTAGCAAAGTGGAAGAAGTCTCTGAAGCGATCCTGTTACGGAATATACTTTCAACATCTCCTAGAACTCCAAGCTTCCTCCAAAAATTTCATGGAGAATGGACGTCTACGTCCTCGGAAAGCTCGGAGCTACTCATAGACACCCATTTCCATGGTTGCTCCTTGGAGCAGATAAGGGAGTCTATAGTTTCGAACAACTTCAGTGAACAATGTCCGTAGCAGAGGCAGGTTAATTTGGCCCATAAATAGCTTTAAGTTTTTGAAGCCCCGGGCTTGGATACCTGCGGAACATCAAAGGGCCTCAGACCGGATTATTCTGTAGCTGATGCCATTTTGCCTGCATTGGATGGATATACATATATCTCCGGGGCCTGGAACAAGGTGAAAGTGGTTTTCTTCCCCAAAAGAGGAAAGACGTCGACCTTAGTCTATCTCAAGACTTTGGAAGGCTGATTGACTTCAGTATTAGGGAGGCGTGGACCAGTCGAAACTATCGCCATCTCAACAAGCTTATACCAAGGGAAAGCATATTGACACGGCTTTTTTTGCCCTAGTAGATTAGACAGAAAGAGCTTTGATGAAGAAGAAGTACATATTAGCAGCCTTCCTTGACATCGAAGGTGCCCTCAATAATGTCAAACCTGGTGTGATCACGGCAGTGATGAAAGGTCATCAGCGCGAGTCTGGAGTAAGCTTCCATGAGGCGATACGTGAAAAGGGGCATCACCAGGGTGGAGTCCTTTCGCTGCTTCTGTGGAACCTGACCCTAAATGACCTGCTACTCGACCTGGACCTCTGACTGAAACGTGGTTACCTATGCGGATGACATTATAATCTCGATCACCGGAAAGCACCTAAGCACAATATCGGAGGTTTTACAATGGGTTTTAACTAAGCTTACCACTTGCTACTTTAAGTGTGGCCTTGGGGCCTCGAAAAAACGAAAATGGTGTTAGTCACCAGGAAACATAAGATTGCATCTTTCCAGACTTCACTCCTCATAAGTGTGAAATTGAGACTACCAAGCCACGTGAAATATCGAGGCCTCGATATAGGTAGGTAGCCAGATTGGAGAGCTGACATTCAGGAGAGGGTACGGAAGGCCACCACAGCCTTTTAGACCTGCAGGAATGCAATCGGCAAAAAATATGTTCTGTAGAGCCTCTGAGCCTCGGATCGTCCACTGGCTTTTCGTGATCGTGATATCTTGTCTGATCTACGGTGTTTTAGTATGGTGGCCTGCTTTTAGAGAAAGCTTGCATTGGAGAAGGTTCACATAACGGCCTCCCTGGTGCTCTTACGACTACTTCGTCTAAGACTCTTGTTACGAGGTGATTCTGGCTTGCCGCGAGTTGGGCTCGCCGGAGTCCGGGGTTTGGGACGGAGCACCCGCAGAGGAAAACACAGTGGTTTGACTAAGAGCTATTTATTCTGCGTAAGCCTAACGGGTACAATATTACGGCCTTATTACTACGACGGGCTGGGACGGTTGCTGTTACGGCTGGCTGGTTCGTACGGCTGCTGGTGCGGATGGATGTTACGGCCGGGCCTTACGGCTGGTTGTCACGGCTGGCTGGTACGGTGGGACGTCACGGCTGGGCCTTACGGCTGGCTGTACGGCTGCTGTACGGCTGCTATTACGGCTGCTGTTACGGCGGGACGTCACGGCGGTTGTGGCGGCACGCTGTTAGGGCGGCCGCTGCTGTGTCCGTCTGTGCGGTGACTGCTACGGCGATCACTGCGGCGGTTGCGGCGGCACGTGGGTACGGCTGCTGTGTGGCGGCTCTCGTTGGCGGGTCCCCTGGCCTCGGGGACAGCTGTTTGGCCTCCGCAGCTGATGGCTCGGCCTCTGCCGGCCGACTGTGCGCCTATGGCTGGTCCGGTGTTCGCCGGTCGACTGTCGCCTTGAGGCAGGGCCTCCCGGGGCTTTATAGGCGGCGGTGTCCCGTAATGCGAGCCCACAGGGCTCGTAACAACCCCCTGTGTTGGGGAGAGTGGTCCCTCACTCTAACTACTTTAATAACACACCCCCCATTCTAAAATTCATTCAATTCGTTACCGTTTATTCCAGGGCGGACCAGTGTTAACGATTCTAAAACAAAACAGGATTCCTACCGCAATTCATTCGGTTCTACAAAGAGATTCTTACATCTAACAATTCTTTCGTCCTTAACGATTAGCTAATACAAAAACAAGATTCCTAACCGAAATTCATTCGGTTGTACAAAGAACTTCTCACAGGGTTAACAATTCTTTCGTGATTTGGAAGGGCTGCCGCTTTTGGCTATTTTCTGGCCGCGATCGGTCGGTGTTGTCGTGGTGAAGGGCTTTGGCCATGACTTTGTGGCTCTGGCAAGGTCGGGTATCCAGACTCTGGCGGTATCCAGGCTCTGGAGGTTTCTGGCTTGGTGATTGGCCGATATTGGCTACGGTGTCCAGACGCTGGCGGTATCCAGGCTCTGGTGGTTTCAGGCTGGGTCATTGGCCGATATTGGCCACGGTGTCCAGACGCTGGCGGTATCCAGGCTCTGGTAGTTTCTGGCTGGGTGATTGGCCGATATTGGCCACGGTGTCCAGACGCTGGCGGTATCCAGGCTCTGGCGGTTTCAGGCTGGGTCATTGGCCGATATTAGCCACGGTGTCCAGACGCTGGCGGTATCCAGGCTCTGGTAGTTTCTGGCTGGGTGATTGGCCGATATTGGCTACGGTGTCCAGACGCTGGCGGTATCCAGGCTCTGGAGGTTTCTGGCTGGGTGATTGGCCGATATTGGCTACGGTGTCCAGACGCTGGCGGTATCCAGGCTCTGGTGGTTTCTGGCTGGGTGATTGGCCGATATTGGCCACGGTGTCCAGACGCTGGCGGTATCCAGGCTCTGGCGGTTTCAGGCTGGGTCATTGGCCGATATTGGCCACGGTGTCCAGACGCTGGCGGTATCCAGGCTCTGGTAGTTTCTGGCTGGGTGATTGGCCGATATTGGCTACGGTGTCCAGACGCTGGCGGTATCCAGGCTCTGGTGGTTTCTGGCTGGGTGATTGGCCGATATTGGCCACGGTGTCCAGACGCTGGCGGTATCCAAGCTCTGGTGGTTTCTGGGTGGGTGATTGACCGGTGTTGGCCACCGTGTCCAGGTTCTGGCGGTATCCAGATTCTGGCGGGTTCTGGCTGGGTGATCGGCCACGGTATCCGGGTCCTGGCGGTATCCAGGCTCTGGTCTGGTAGTTGGCCGACGGTGGACATGGTATGCGGGTTCTAGTTAGGAGGTTGGCTGGTGTTGCTTCGAACAATTGCAGTCGCGGGAATAGATGCCGTCCCTCCCGCAATGGGAGCAGAATTTCTGTTGCATGTTGCGGCATTCTCCTCTTCGATGCCCGCGCTGCTTGCATCGCCAGCAGTGAGTGGACCGGTCGTATGTAGCTGCTGCGATCTGTCTTGGCCTATTCGGAGGGGCCGGAGTCGTGCGCTTTTTCCGTTCTTCGACGAGCTCCTCGTAAGCTGTGGCCTCCATTTGTAGGTCTGCGACGCTGGTCACCATGCTCCTCTTTATGTAAAGCCGGTATTCTGGGTGCATGTTCGTGTACAACCGGTGGAGCTGCTGATCAGGGGAATATTCCCCATGGCGACGGAGCTTCGTCATCAGGTCCGTGGCGTAGCTGGAGTATCGCTCCCCTTGGCGTTGCTTGCGCTCAGTTATCTCGTTGGCCACTCGCTCCAGGAAGTCGGTCGGGAGGTATGTTCGCTTCAGGGCGCGTTCGAAATCCTGCCAGGTGGCCCACGAGTCTCGCAGGTTCCTGGCCCAGGCCAATGCCTCGCCTTTTAGTAGCTCCGGTAACCCTTGAAGCAGGTGTCGGTCGGTGAAGCTATATGCCTCCTTCAGCTCTGTCACCCTTTCTAGGAAGGTTAACGGGTCCTTCCCTTCAAACCGGCAGTTCCATTTACGAATCTTGTCCAGCGTGTCGCCGGCGTCTATCCTGGGTTCTCGGGCAGGCGGTCGCATCATCCTCTCTAAGAGCGTAGCGATCCCCGGATCGGTGAGGGGGTGCGGCGTGGTAGCGGGTGGAGCTTCGTCAGCCCTGCCTTTGTAGTCGGGTGCCGGGGCGGTGGTTGTGCTCTTCAGCCGACTGGTGGAGGGTCCTGGTGTTGATTCCTCCGGCAGCAGGGCTTCGGGACGGGGAAGAGGTGTCTCACAATCCTCTCTGTCGGCTAGGTTGATGTCTGGGAACTGTTCGGGGTAGCGGATGGCAAACCCTCGCAGACGGGCTCGGAGTTCGTGGGCCTTTCCCTTTACGCTCAGGCCCCTGGCCTCCAGGAGCTGGACCAGGGTGTTGTGGCTGAGGCCTTCAATCCACTCGTCCAGCTTCATCTTGGTGATGGGCGAGGGAAGCCTCTCAAAGGCGAGGAAAACCTCTCAAAGGCGAGGAAAACCTCTCGTGGTGAGGAAAACCTCTCGTGGCGGGGAAGACCCCTCGTGGTGAGGAAAACCTCTCTTGGTGAGGAAAACCTCTCGTGGCGGGGAAGACCCCTAGTGGTGAGGAAAAACCTCTCGTGGCGAGGAAGACCTCTCTTGGTGAGGAAAACCTCTCGTGGCGGGGAATACCCCTCGTGGTGAGGAAAACCTCTCGTGGCGAGGAAGACCTCTCTTGGTGAGGAAAACCTCTCGTGGCGGGGAAGACCCCTCGTGGTGAGGAAAACCTCTCGTGGCGAGGAAAACCTCTCGTGGCGGGGAAGACCCCTCGTGGTGAGGAAAACCTCTCGTGGCGAGGAAAACCTTTCTTGGTGAGGAAAACCTCTCGTGGCGGGGAAGACCCCTCGTGGTGAGGAAAACCTCTCGTGGCGAGGAAAAACCTCTCGTTGGCGAGGAAAACCTCTCGGATTAAGGATAGCCTTAAAAGTCGGCGCGGTATCAGCGGTGATGGCTATCCACTAAGTGGACTGCCCTCGATGCTCGACCGGAGTCGACTCACTTTCTGAGCTAGCCGCGGCTCCTTATATACCGACTCGGCCGTCCCCACTCACGAGCTTTTGAACTGGGGAAGTGTCGCATGTGGCCGGTGTGCCACATACAACCGGAGTTCCCCAGTCTCGAGCTGCGTGAGTGAGTTCAGCCGAGTACTGTGTTCCGCTGGCTTCCCCCCGCGTGTGCTCCTCTAGTCCCTGCTCGGGCGCCATGTTACGAGGTGATTCTGGCTTGCCGCGAGTTGGGCTCGCCGGAGTCCGGGGTTTGGGACGGAGCACCCGCAGAGGAAAACACAGTGGTTTGACTAAGAGCTATTTATTCTGCGTAAGCCTAACGGGTACAATATTACGGCCTTATTACTACGACGGGCTGGGACGGTTGCTGTTACGGCTGGCTGGTTCGTACGGCTGCTGGTGCGGATGGATGTTACGGCCGGGCCTTACGGCTGGTTGTCACGGCTGGCTGGTACGGTGGGACGTCACGGCTGGGCCTTACGGCTGGCTGTACGGCTGCTGTACGGCTGCTATTACGGCTGCTGGTACGGCGGGACGTCACGGCGGTTGTGGCGGCACGCTGTTAGGGCGGCCGCTGCTGTGTCCGTCTGTGCGGTGACTGCTACGGCGATCACTGCGGCGGTTGCGGCGGCACGTGGGTACGGCTGCTGTGTGGCGGCTCTCGTTGGCGGGTCTCCTGGCCTCGGGGACAGCTGTTTGGCCTCCGCAGCTGATGGCTCGGCCTCTGCCGGCCGACTGTGCGCCTATGGCTGGTCCGGTGTTCGCCGGTCGACTGTCGCCTTGAGGCAGGGCCTCCCGGGGCTTTATAGGCGGCGGTGTCCCGTAATGCGAGCCCACAGGGCTCGTAACACTCTGAATACCATCCTTCACTTCCTACCACTGGAACTATTTGGCAAGCACACAGCAGCTTATACAGCCGCTAGGCTCAACTCAATAAACTCTTCGACACTCCAAAATACTCCGCTAACGTGCTCCCAACTTCGATTACGTCATCGTCAAGCTCAATTTTGACAACAAATTTAATTCAGTCCAGGCGGGAATGGGAAGAGGGCCGCGTCATACAAGGCAATGCGGGGCAGATTTTCAACGATGACTCGAAGATGAGAGGCATAGTTGGTGGTAGAATTTCTCCAAACACCTTGACCTGGAAGCCACTTTTCGATTATCGCATCACTGCGGTGTGTTCTAGGTAAAGATGGTGGTGATTGCGGAGACCTTAAGCTGGCTACCTAGAGGCGCGTCTAGATTATGTAATGTCTATTCTCACAAACGGTCAGGTTGCTATCAACGCTATTGTGGGGGCTTATACGACCTCTAAAGCAGTCCCAGAGTAATATTGTGCTCTTAATCAGTTTGCCGAGAGGGTTGTTATTAAACTCGTGTGAATACCGGGACGCAGCGACATTCCGAGAAATGCCAGAGCAGATCAGCTTGCTAGGCATAGGGGTAGGATATAGGAGTTCCGTTCGCTTCTCATAAACAGGAGATTAAACGATCGTTTGCAATTATAAAGCAATGTTTTCAATGATAATGCTCATAATAGGTGGAATCGCGAGAGTACTTGCGTGACTACCAGACAAATCTGGCCAATCCTCGACCGTATGAGGTCAAACGCTCTCATCTCTCTCAAAATAGAAGCCATCAGTAGTGTCGTACCTGTTACCACTAGACACTGTCTAATAGATACGCCAGGAGGCTCGATGCACCATTCAATGACTTCTGAAGATGTTGCCTAAATGACGAGAAAGAGCAAAACATTACTCATCGCCTATGTCAATGCTCTGCTTTTGGTATTCTTATACGCTGTCGTTTGTGCGAGTTCTTCTCTGATGATCCGTCGAACCTGAGTTCAATGCACATCAGAGGTCTCGAGCGTTTCATCAGAGCTTCAAAGTGGTTCTCTGGTTAGACGCAAGGGTTTCCCCAAGTTGGTATTACAATGGTCCTTTTCTTGGCCCAAGTGTGCCTTCGGGGTGCCATAATCCATTTAACCTAATGGATGAGCAGTATGACGGTCACATTAAGAAAGCGGCAAATTTAAAACTTCAACGAGTACATGCAAGGAAGCTCAAGGATTTTACGACAGGATAATGCACCAATTCACACGGCCCGAGTAGTTACAGATTATTAATTTAGCGAAGATGTCTACCGATTACAGTGGCTGGAAAATTCACCTGATCTATGTAAATATCACAGGAAATTTATGGGAATGGCTGACAAGATCAATCATCTAAAGACCTAGTGGGGGTTGCAAAATAAAGTTGGAAAATAATGCATGATTTATGCAATTCATTACCGTGGAAAATGTTAGTGGTCATAAATAAAAATGGCACATTAACTAAATACTAAATGGCCGTAAAAGAAATTATTACTTTACTTGTTATTGTATTTTAATTTCATATACTGGAAATTCCTTGATTATTCTTCAAATCAGAACACCCGCATGCGCAGCCTTGCGCACTGGCAGTAAAAGTAGATTGTTGGGATAATCATCGAATAACAAAAAATAACCACTGTAATTTAATTGCTTGTTTGCTTTGGAACGATTTGTGATTAAGACCATTTACAATTGGATGGAAAATAAAGTTACATGCGAAACCATAGGTGGTACTGCCCACATTTTCACTGTCACTGCCAGTAAAGATAGATTGTTTAGATTCTTTTAAACGTGATTTTTAACCAATTGGGGCGTTTTAACACAAAGTGATTATATGATACCGGAAGCGGAAGCAAAAACGCATCGTTTGGTGTGCGGATTATTGAATTTGGTGCAGTATTTGTATAGAAAAATGGATGTTGAGATGGCGAATAATATATATGACAATTACTATTTAAAATAGTTTGCATATTCAGTTGTCGCACTTTTATATGCATATTTTCGTAGTTGGTTTCATATAATTTTTGCATGCACTGTATTTCTCCGAAAAATGGTTAACTTTGATTGCCTCACGAGCATGTGTTTTTCCTCTTTACCCTTGCTACAGGTGGTATGCAATAATTATATGATAAACCTATCCATTTGTCGCGCAGCATATGTGTGAAAACAGGCCAATTTGAGCAACTTTGCACATGTATATGGATATAGATGTAAAAGCTGTGGTAACCTACTGGAAAAAAAAGTACGAGTGTTTATTTAAGTACATAATATGACAAGTATAATATTTATACTGAGCAATCTAATACTAAGGCATTTTAAAATGTTGCATACAGTAAACGGAAGATTATCTAACTACTATCCCGCGTTTTCATTGTTGGCAACAAAACAGGTCATTATTCAGCTACTTTTTTTAACATCTGTAATAAATATTTCAGCAATGCTTACTGTGATTATATCATCGATATAGATTTGAAATATTTTAACTATTGACTTGGTTTCGGCGCAATCTCTTATATTGTTTTAGACGCTTGCGCTGTTTTAGAATAAATGAACTATATAAAAAATTATATCAAACGATGCCCAAAGTGCCAAAAACTGAAAGCGTCTCCACAAGTCCGAATGCCTTACGGTGTACGGGTATAGATATGGACATAATAGGTCCAATCGAGGAGTCAAACACTGGGAATAAATATATTCATTTTTTCATATTTCAGGACAACCTCACTAAATTTATCGACTAGTATGCCATACCAAATGCGGAAGTAATAACAATAGCGTGAATTTTCTTTGACGAAATCATCACGCGCTACCGCATTCCCAACAAAATAGTCACCGACCAAGGAACACATTTTCTGAGTGATTTGTTTAAACAGGTCTGTAAATTATTAAGGGTGAAAAAATTACAGACCTCAGCGTATCACCCCCAATCAAATGGCGCACTAGAAAGGGCGCATAGACCCCTAATAGAATATTTGCGGACGACTGTGGATGAAAATCCAAGACCGTGGTATCAATACTTGCGAACTGCCGCTTTCGCATGCAATAACAGTATACACGAAGGGACTAAACTCACCCCGATGGACTGGCTATACGGTTTCACGGCAGATGTTCCATAAAATTTAAAACGCGATCCTAAACCTGTCTATAATCACGAGAGCTACTATCATATGCTCAGGTACAGGTTGCAAAATGCCACAGCACGGAAAAACATTCTCGCAAATTAAAATAAATCCAAGGAGTACCTACTACAATAATATAAAGCTGCTAAACCCCTTTCTTTCCATGTGGGGGATAAGGTCCTCTTGAAATCGAAACCAGGGAACACAAGCTCTCAGAAATCTGGGTAGGACCTTATCTGGTAACCGCTACCACCATCACCGTCATCAGTGAACACCACTATACGCATGGGTAGAAAACTAAAGGTGGTGCACAACAACCGCCTCAAGCCTTACTTCGAATAGGTTAAAATAAAATTGTCGACCTAGCAGATCTGCCAGGCGGTAAACATTGGACATAGGCGTGGGCGCAACACAAAACAAGTGCACTAAGAAGTAAGAAACTGCCACTCACACACTAGGCAAAGACCTTGAGGAACGCTCTCATCTCTCTCAAAATAGAAGCCATCAGTAGTGTCGTACCTGTTACCACTAGACACTGTCTAATAGATACGCCAGGAGGCTCGATGCACCATTCAATGACTTCTGAAGATGTTGCCTAAATGACGAGAAAGAGCAAAACATTACTCATCGCCTATGTCAATGCTCTGCTTTTGGTATTCTTATACGCTGTCGTTACCCCCGGCCCACCCCGTCTGAGCTAGCGGCATCATTGTCGCGGCGGAGGCACCACCTAGCGTCGTCGCAGGTCACTTGTCACAAAGTCGTAAATGACAATCTTTCTAGTGAAGGGCCAGCCACAATTTGCTCCACGCAAGACGTGAACAAAGCGGAAGAAGGCGTTACAAGTGTGTGCAACAAGGCAATACGGATCTTATGTCGCACCAGGAAGCCCATGGATAAATCGAGGACTGATTGGTGGTCCACCGAGATCATATCCGAAAGGAAAGAGTGCCGCAGATAAGTCAATGTGGCCAAAGGGACCAATGATTGGGCTAATTATAAGAACGGCCATAAGAAGTTAAAAAAACTGACTAGGGAAGCTAAACGCTCCCCGAGGATTGGCTTTTCTAGCAAAGTGGAAGAAGTCTCTGAAGCGATCCTGTTACGGAATATACTTTCAACATCTCCTAGAACTCCAAGCTTCCTCCAAAAATTTCATGGAGAATGGACGTCTACGTCCTCGGAAAGCTCGGAGCTACTCATAGACACCCATTTCCATGGTTGCTCCTGGGAGCAGATAAGGGAGTCTATAGTTTCGAACAACTTCAGTGAACAATGTCCGTAGCAGAGGCAGGTTAATTTGGCCCATAAATAGCTTTAAGTTTTTGAAGCCCCGGGCTTGGATACCTGCGGAACATCAAAGGGCCTCAGACCGGATTATCCTGTAGCTGATGCCATTTTGCCTGCATTGGATGGATATACATATATCTCCGGGGCCTGGAACAAGGTGAAAGTGGTTTTCTTCCCCAAAAGAGGAAAGACGTCGACCTTAGTCTATCTCAAGACTTTGGAAGGCTGATTGACTTCAGTATTAGGGAGGCGTGGACCAGTCGAAACTATCGCCATCTCAACAAGCTTATACCAAGGGAAAGCATATTGACACGGCTTTTTTTGCCCTAGTAGATTAGACAGAAAGAGCTTTGATGAAGAAGAAGTACATATTAGCAGCCTTCCTTGACATCGAAGGTGCCCTCAATAATGTCAAACCTGGTGTGATCACGGCAGTGATGAAAGGTCATCAGCGCGAGTCTGGACTAAGCTTCCATGAGGCGATACGTGAAAAGGGGCATCACCAGGGTGGAGTCCTTTCGCTGCTTCTGTGGAACCTGACCCTAAATGACCTGCTACTCGACCTGGACCTCTGACTGAAACGTGGTTACCTATGCGGATGACATTATAATCTCGATCACCGGAAAGCACCTAAGCACAATATCGGAGGTTTTACAATGGGTTTTAACTAAGCTTACCACTTGATACTTTAAGTGTGGCCTTGGGGCCTCGAAAAAACGAAAATGGTGTTAGTCACCAGGAAACATAAGATTGCATCTTTCCAGACTTCACTCCTCATAAGTGTGAAATTGAGACTACCAAGCCACGTCAAATATCGAGGCCTCGATATAGATAGGTAGCCAGATTGGAGAGCTGACATTCAGGAGAGGGTACGGAAGGCCACCACAGCCTTTTAGACCTGCAGGAATGCAATCGGCAAAAAATATGTTCTGTAGAGCCTCTGAGCCTCGGATCGTCCACTGGCTTTTCGTGATCGTGATATCTTGTCTGATCTACGGTGTTTTAGTATGGTGGCCTGCTTTTAGAGAAAGCTTGCATTGGAGAAGGTTCACATAACGGCCTCCCTGGTGCTCTTACGACTACTTCGTCTAAGACTCTGAATACCATCCTTCACTTCCTACCACTGGAACTATTTGGCAAGCACACAGCAGCTTATACAGCCGCTAGGCTCAACTCAATAAACTCTTCGACACTCCAAAATACTCCGCTAACGTGCTCCCAACTTCGATTACGTCATCGTCAAGCTCAATTTTGACAACAAATTTAATTCAGTCCAGGCGGGAATGGGAAGAGGGCCGCGTCATACAAGGCAATGCGGGGCAGATTTTCAACGATGACTCGAAGATGAGAGGCATAGTTGGTGGTAGAATTTCTCCAAACACCTTGACCTGGAAGCCACTTTTCGATTACCGCATCACTGCGGTGTGTTCCAGGTAAAGATGGTCGTGATTGCGGAGACCTTAAGCTGGCTACCTAGAGGCGCGTCTAGATTATGTAATGTCTATTCTCACAAACGGTCAGGTTGCTATCAACGCTATTGTGGGGGTTTATACGACCTCTAAAGCAGTCCCGGAGTAATATTGTGCTCTTAATCAGTTTGCCGAGAGGGTTGTTATTAAACTCGTGTGAATACCGGGACGCAGCGACATTCCGAGAAATGCCAGAGCAGATAAGCTTGCTAGGCATAGGGGTAGGATATAGGAGTTCCGTTCGCTTCTCATAAACAGGAGATTAAACGATCGTTTGCAATTATAAAGCAATGTTTTCAATGATAATGCTCATAATAGGTGGAATCGCGAGAGTACTTGCGTGACTACCAGACAAATCTGGCCAATCCTCGACCGTATGAGGTCAAACGCTCTCATCTCTCTCAAAATAGAAGCCATCAGTAGTGTCGTACCTGTTACCACTAGACACTGTCTAATAGATACGCCAGGAGGCTCGATGCACCATTCAATGACTTCTGAAGATGTTGCCTAAATGACGAGAAAGAGCAAAACATTACTCATCGCCTATGTCAATGCTCTGCTTTTGGTATTCTTATACGCTGTCGTTTGTGCGAGTTCTTCTCTGATGATCCGTCGAACCTGAGTTCAATGCACATCAGAGGTCTCGAGCGTTTCATCAGAGCTTCAAAGTGGTTCTCTGGTTAGACGCAAGGGTTTCCCCAAGTTGGTATTACAATGGTCCTTTTCTTGGCCCAAGTGTGCCTTCGGGGTGCCATAATCCATTTAACCTAATGGATGAGCAGTATGACGGTCACATTAAGAAAGCGGCAAATTTAAAACTTCAACGAGTACATGCAAGGAAGCTCAAGGATTTTACGACAGGATAATGCACCAATTCACACGGCCCGAGTAGTTACAGATTATTAATTTAGCGAAGATGTCTACCGATTACAGTGGCTGGAAAATTCACCTGATCTATGTAAATATCACAGGAAATTTATGGGAATGGCTGACAAGATCAATCATCTAAAGACCTAGTGGGGGTTGCAAAATAAAGTTGGAAAATAATGCATGATTTATGCAATTCATTACCGTGGAAAATGTTAGTGGTCATAAATAAAAATGGCACATTAACTAAATACTAAATGGCCGTAAAAGAAATTATTACTTTACTTGTTATTGTATTTTAATTTCATATACTGGAAATTCCTTGATTATTCTTCAAATCAGAACACCCGCATGCGCAGCCTTGCGCACTGGCAGTAAAAGTAGATTGTTGGGATAATCATCGAATAACAAAAAATAACCACTAGGGGTATTCACTCTTCGGTGTATTTGACCTTGTATCATAGCAAATTCATGCTACATTGTACTCAAATACAACGTGCAACAACAAAATGCACGTGACACATCTTGCAATAGATGTAAAAGTTAACAATAGGCCTTGCCTCTAGCTCTTGAATGCTACACTCTTGTAAATCATCTTTTGTCTGCCAGCTGTGTTTGACACTTAAAATTGTTCCTTAAAATTGTGAAATTCAATAAGCAAATTTCAGTCCGATTTATTCTTGAAATATGACGGAATTCATGGATGAATGGATGGCAAAACCAAAGAAAAAACGAAGTAAGCCGAATAAAATGTTCGTAAATTTAATAGCGCTCTAAAGACGCGCACAGTTATTTTTGCAATCGTGCCTCCGTCTCCAACACCAAATGTTGCAGCGATTCTCCTCAAAGAAGCCCCTTCTCCTGAAGAACCAAGCCTGTAGAGGACGATTGCTAATTGAAGTGGTATAGGAAATTGTTCACAAGAATGCGCTCGGTTAAACACAGCGTCGTTAGAAATAAGATTCACAATTAATTGAAATTGCTGTCTGCTGACCCGTAGCATCTGCAAAAATCTGTCTTCATCCAGCTGCGTGAGTATGTCATGTGACCAGTGCAACGATTTGGGAACAGCAGTCTCCACACCTCGTCGGCAAGCAAGTACTACAAAGATATCCTCATCTAGCTCATCCGAAATTATGTCCACATAATCTTCATCTAATAAAGCCCACATCAAATCTCAAACCTTCAACATTAGCAAACGTGTAAATTGCAATCATATTTACCAATATCTATCATTAGAGATATTTCGTCGACGGCATTATCAATTAAAAACTTTATAATTTGAGCCTTTTTGCTTTGCCTCGGCATTTTTAATACTTTTCAAAATCGTATGTCAAGTAATCAAATGATGACTGTCAATTTAATCAGCTGATGGAAATGTTACAAGAGTGTATTCATATTCTGCTACAGGGAGCTCACTCTTCGCTGTAAGAAAATACAACGAATTTGCTATTTGAAGGAAAATACACCGAAGAGTGAATACCCCTACTGTAATTTAATTGCTTGTTTGCTTTGGAACGATTTGTGATTAAGACCATTTACAATTGGATGGAAAATAAAGTTACATGCGAAACCATAGGTGGTACTGCCCACATTTTCACTGTCACTGCCAGTAAAGATAGATTGTTTAGATTCTTTTAAACGTGATTTTTAACCAATTGGGGCGTTTTAACACAAAGTGATTATATGATACCGGAAGCGGAAGCAAAAACGCATCGTTTGGTGTGCAGATTATTGAATTTGGTGCAGTATTTGTATAGAAAAATGGATGTTGAGATGGCGAATAATATATATGACAATTACTATTTAAAATAGTTTGCATATTCAGTTGTCGCACTTTTATATGCATATTTTCGTAGTTGGTTTCACATAATTTTTGCATGCACTGTATTTCTCCGAAAAATGGTTAACTTTGATTGCCTCACGAGCATGTGTTTTTCCTCTTTACCCTTGCTACAGGTGGTATGCAACAATTATATGATAAACCTATCCATTTGTCGCGCAGTATATGTGTGAAAGCAGGCCAATTTGAGCAACTTTGCACATGTATATGGATATAGATGTAAAACCTGTGGTAACCTACTGGAAAAAAAAGTACGAGTGTTTATTTAAGTACATAATATGACAAGTATAATATTTATACTGAGCAATCTAATACTAAGGCATTTTAAAATGTTGCATACAGTAAACGGAAGATTATCTAACTACTATCCTGCGTTTTCATTGTTGGCAACAAAACAGGTCATTATTCAGCTACTTTTTTTAACGTCTGTAATAAATATTTCAACAATGCTTACTGTGATTATATCATCGATATAGATTTGAAATATTTTAACTATTGACTTGGTTTCGGCGCAATCTCTTATATTGTTTTAGACGCTTGCGCTGTTTTAGAATAAATGAACTATATAAAAAATTATATCAAACGATGCCCAAAGTGCCAAAAACTGAAAGCGTCTCCACAAGTCCGAATGCCTTACGGTGTACGGGTATAGATATGGACATAATAGGTCCAATCGAGGAGTCAAACACTGGGAATAAATATATTCATTTTTTCATATTTCAGGACAACCTCACTAAATTTATCGACTGGTATGCCATACCAAATGCGGAAGTAATAACAATAGCGTGAATTTTCTTTGACGAAATCATCACGCGCTACCGCATTCCCAACAAAATAGTCACCGACCAAGGAACACATTTTCTGAGTGATTTGTTTAAACAGGTCTGTAAATTATTAAGGGTGAAAAAATTACAGACCTCAGCGTATCACCCCCAATCAAATGGCGCACTAGAAAGGGAGCATAGACCCCTAATAGAATATTTGCGGACGACTGTGGATGAAAATCCAAGACCGTGGTATCAATACTTGCGAACTGCCGCTTTCGCATGCAATAACAGTATACACGAAGGGACTAAACTCACCCCGATGGACTGCCTATACGGTTTCACGGCAGATGTTCCATAAAATTTAAAACGCGATCCTAAACCTGTCTATAATCACGAGAGCTACTATCATATGCTCAGGTACAGGTTGCAAAATGCCACAGCACGGAAAAACATTCTCGCAAATTAAAATAAATCCAAGGAGTACCTACTACAATAATATAAAGCTGCTAAACCCCTTTCTTTCCATGTGGGGGATAAGGTCCTCTTGAAATCGAAACCAGGGAACACAAGCTCTCAGAAATCTGGGTAGGACCTTATCTGGTAACCGCTACCACCATCACCGTCATCAGTGAACACCACTATACGCATGGGTAGAAAACTAAAGGTGGTGCACAACAACCGCCTCAAGCCTTACTTCGAATAGGTTAAAATAAAATTGTCGACCTAGCAGATCTGCCAGGCGGTAAACATTGCACATAGGCGTGGGCGCAAGACAAAACAAGTGCACTAAGAAGTAAGAAACTGCCACTCACACACTAGGCAAAGACCTTGAGGAATTTCTCAAGCCAAGGGAATTGCTCTATGTGCGTTTGCCGATATAGGAGAAGCCTTTGATAACACTTCCTTTCGAGGCAATCAAA
The DNA here is from genome assembly GCA_947538895.1 of Neoitamus cyanurus. NCBI lineage: Eukaryota > Metazoa > Arthropoda > Insecta > Diptera > Asilidae > Neoitamus > Neoitamus cyanurus. The sequence goes on from OX384541.1 coordinate 41,333,721, forward strand.
GAAGCTGCTGTGGAAAAAGTTTTCGAACCGGCAGTAAAATGGATTGATTCCATGCCCCAGACCAAGAGTATAACGGCGAAATTAGGGGAGTAATCGATCACAGTGGTCGCCGATAAACTTTATCCGCATGAAGGGGTGTTGTCACCACTACTGTGGTCTATTGTAACCGACAAACTCCCAACAGAGCTGACTCACTCGGGTTTAACGTTCAGGGTACATACTCAATGAAATTTAATTCAAATAGGTGTACGCAAATCACCTAAAAGAGAATCTGAACAGCCAAACAAAAAATTGAAACATCTGCCTGGATAAATCAATTATTTATCACAGCATACAAAATTCATAAATATTGCTTACAAAATCAAACTGCCCGTCGACGTCGTCAAATTCCACGAAAAAAGGCTCCAGCAAAGATTTGCAAGATTCATTTGTTCCGTAACATCACTTGGCTAGAGAGCCGAAAACTTGGCTAGCGGAAATGTTGCATTGGGTCAGATTTTTAACACTGTGGCATCTACATCACTTATCTGTGATATTAGTTAGATTGCGGGAATGTTTCATAGTTAGGTGTGGGCCCAATAAGTTCGCCGTAAGCTAACTTCTATACCACTTGACTGATTTACTTCATGATCACATCACATGTTAGTTAGATTGAAAGAATGATTTCAAGTTAGGTGCGGGCCCGATAGGGGTTTCCGTAATCTAACTTCTACACCACTTGACCGTTTGACTTCATATTCACAACATATGATAATTAGATTTTAAGATTAGGCTTTAGGGTCCTTTCCGAAGGCATCACCCCAGTTAAATGCATTTTCAGGAGAGTTTTAGTTTTTGTCTATTTATACAATCGTTATTAAAAGAGTCGCGCAATCCTCTGCGAACGCGCCTACCATTTAAAAAAAAAGTGATTCTTGCTAAAAAAAAACATCCTGAAATAACATGTCCCAGATATACTCTATAATTCGACAGAAAAAAACTGATATTAAAAAAATAAAAAAAAATGTCTGAGAAAAAGTGTTGATAGGAAAAAACTGATCTGGAAACATTTCATCTAAAAGAGACCTTAAATATAAATTTGAAATCCAGCAGCAACAAAAATTGATATGCGGCTAACTTCATTGCAAGCTTTATGTCAAAGATTGTATCTTACCTTGTACCGTAAATAAAATTTAAAATGTTTCCATCTGTTGGTTTTTACGAAAGCGATAGTGACAGTGAAAATAACTTGAAAAAAGAAGTAAATATGTTATGAAGAAAGCTGAGTGACGAAATGGATATTTATAACTTACCAGATACTTTCTAGGTTCATTCAACGATTCCGTTTGAGTAAGGACGCTTTTTGATATGTCCTTCATGAAATTGATTTATCCAGTGGTCTTATGAGTACAAGAATTACTCCCATGTTATATGTTATGTAGTAATCAGTTCTTTGATGAAATCGAAATAAATAAATAAAAATGATGCGCCTAGGTTGTACCTTAGAGGTCCTTTCTGGCGGATCATACCAGTAGACAGCTGCAAATGATTTTGCAGGTCCAATTGGGCAAAGCACTATGTCCAAAATTGTTTCCACTACCATCGAAAAAATGGAGGAGGTGCTTTGCCCAAAATGGATAAAATTCAGACCGACGATGGAGACAAAGAGATGGTTCTTGAATAAATTTGGCATCACAGGAGGTAACTTGAGTTGTTCATCAGTTTTTTCATTTTTTCATTAAGATAATTTCTAGTCATTGGCTGTATGGACGGAACACATATCACATTATTAAAACCAAAGGGCAATGTGCATACGTTTTTTAATAGAAAGGGGAAACACAGCTTAAATGTAATGATTGTATGTTGCCTTGTGTAAATACACATTAGTTCGTTTAATTACTATGCGCATAATTGTAGGTATGTGATCACAATTAGGCTATAACAGCAATAAATGCATAATTTGGAGGATGTGCTTATGATACATTTGTTTGGAAGCATTGTAACCAACGGTCGTATTTAATGAATTTAAGGGAGCAACAAGCGGAGAATCAGTGGCTCCTTGGTATATACGTTAATCAATTACCTTGTAGAAAATATGGGTAATTTTATTATTAGCAGGTGATAGTGGCTATCCGCTTGAGCCATGGCTCTTAAGACGCTACAGAAGTCCTGAATTAAACACACTCCAAGCTAAATTCAATGACATGCATAGCAAAGCACGAAGCATTAGTGAAAGGACAATAGGATTATATAAAGGTTTGTAATAGTTAATTTTACTATAAGTTCTATTGTATGAAATTTCAATTCAGCTAGATGGCGTATTTTACTGGATGAAACGAAATGTCGTTATAATTACATAAAGGAAGTAGTCATGGACCATGGTTCGTGAAAGCTCTTCTTTATTAGATGGGTCCACCAGAAGATTAGCCCAACGTCTGCGAGACACAGTTGCTGAAGCATTAGCTAATCAAAATTAAGTTAAAAAGTAATGTTATTATTTATTAATTTTTTAAAAAGCATCTATTTCTTTTCAATAAAAAACAATTATGTATATATTTCATTTCAACATAAATAAATTTCTTAAACTTAACAAAAATAAATAAAATTCAGTCCTTTGTAATACACTTCGATTACTTTTACACTTTCAGTCTTCTTCATTAAGTTTTTTTAATTCTATTTGATTTTTCATTTTCAGAATTTCGAGTTTCGATTTTTTAAGTTTCAGCTCCTTGTTATTATATATACACCCCGGGTATTCATGGGTGTAATAAGCAATTAATGTTACGGTGGTTCGGGAGAAGGATTGGGTTGAATAATAACAGAGACGTTCATGTACTGATAGGACCCTGAGCCACAGGGCGAAGATTTATCTTTATAAATTCTTCATCTATCTGAATCATTTTCAAATTGCACTGGGATGACATTTTCTATTGATTGCAGTGCTAGATTAGCCTCTATATCTTCATAGTTTCCAAATGTAGCACAGGCTATTCCTGACACAGTTGCCTCAAGACCACACACTTAACAAATAATGTTGTCTGATTCTGAAATGTGTAGTACTGAAGATGGGCCGCCACCAGTTGCTTTTAAATTTTTTTTGTTGTCCGATAGCTTTTTCTTTGTTTTATATTTTCTGCAGGCCCATACCTAAATTTTCAAATTAATTATATTTAAATTATTTATCTTTAACTAACCCTTTTCCACTCCATTACTCCCCTAATAGGTGGTCCACAAGCATTCAGTTGGTCCTTGAGCTCTGCCCACAATTTTTGTGCTTTTTGTCGCCCCTCATTGGATTCAATTTTCCCCCGCCCTAAATGAGGTTATGTCTCCATAAACTTTGTCATCAAATTCATTTGGTTTTGCGTGTTTTGTGTCCTTGGAATAATATAAACTCATTTAATTAATCAAAATATATTATTATTAAACTTACAACTTCTATACGCGACTGTTTTAGCTCCCAACAAAGGGAAAGTGACAGCGACTTTGCTGTCACCACGAAATTATCGCTTTGAAGTGACATTTCGGGTGATTATAACCTTACGGAAAGGCGATTTTGAAAGGGTGATCGGTGATAATCACTTATCACCTTACGGAATCCCACCACAGATTTTCTTTGATATGTGAGAGGGTGATGGAGGATGTATTACACGCCAGCACGAGAGATACAGCAAAAAGAAAAGAACCCAACAATCCTCTCGCATATCAACAGCCCGCTTTTAGCGAAATTTAAATCGCTACCAGTTTATTAAAGGCATCCTCCCTCTTCATTCCAATTATCAGAGAAAATTTGAACGCGGTGAATCGCTTATCCGGTGTGTTTCATTTATTCAAAGCCGTATCAAAATTATCATTACACTATTGAGTAATATTAACAAGATCTATTTTAAGATTTTTATATTTACCTTGTGTGCAATAAATAATCTATTATTTTATTTGAGACAATAGAACAACTTACAGTATTATAAGTTGTTATTCCATCCATAAAATACTGAAGGGGTCCTCCGCACCACCATATTTAGATTCAAGGTTCAAGAAAATTGATAAAATATGCTTTCTATAATATGATGGCTCACTATACATAATTAAATAATTTGCCTGAAGAGGTGTTTCGTTTGTTAATATATTGAAAAGTAAATTTTCTGTTTTGATTTTATGACATGTAGACTATGCTTCATGAAAATGTGGCTTCGAAAGGAAGACCTAACAGTAAAACTCTTAACACAGGTGGTATAAGGACAAATATAAAAACCTTCTTCCTGAAAATGAGAAATTGTATGATTTATTATTATCTTTAAAGATTGACCTATAAAAGTGGGTGGGTGGATGGAGGGATGTTTACACGAAAAATGATTCTTTTCGTTAAGGTTTATAAATGGATGCTTATGGTAGCGAATTATATGAGAATTGAAGGAAGAATTATTTATGAATACAACCCCGCAGTCACCACACAAGAAACTGTAATTCTTTCTATTTCTATGAAGATTGTATGTAAATTAATGCTTATAAATTTTATTTCACAATCAGCGCAAGGAAATTGATTTTCCATGTTTAATAATTAAGAACTTTCGTCGAATACAAGACATCGCAGACTAAAACCCGAAAAGGAGTACTCCCTTTGATTGAGACACCGACAGTTAATATGTATTATTGTTACAACACGACAAGCTTTTATGATCATATAAATTGTGTATAATGAGGTTATAAGTTGATAGTTACAATTTTAAAGGAAAATTTTATTTTCTTCTTTTTAGAGCATTTAAAAAAAAGTTTTTTTTTAAAAAGGTTTTTTTGCTTTTAATTTATTTTTTACTTTTTAGTTATCGCTGGCTAGGGTTCTGAGTCTGTTCATCTCATTCACACATCAGTGTCGCAAAGTCGTTTGCCGGTTTGACAGTACTACCCTTCATTTTGTGTACTGTGCAAGCCCAGCATAATACAATTGCCAGCATTCTTCGTTCTGCGGTTCCGTGACTATATTTTGCTGAAAATTACACAGACTTGGGCTGAATGAGGTGAACACCGTCTTTACCGAAGTCTATACGGACGGATGGTATATCAGTGTCACACATTTGTGCTCTTCAGAAGCAGGGCCATATAATTTCTGTTACAATCTCAACAAATTCTACCTCAAGAATAATCGAGGTCTCTACACCAAATTTCAGGTGGAATAGAGCAACGGAGCTTATAATCACCATATATTTTTTAACCTGCCCTTTTATTCTCAGCGAACCCTTTCATTTAATACCCATACTATAAGAAAGCATAAAAAACTTTAAAAGTCCGCCATATTGGATTAAGAGTGATGTCAGAATATTTTTCTAATTATTCTCGGCAAGCCCTTTCATTTGATAGAAGTGCATAAAAAATAACTATTCCGCCATCTTGGATGTTCCGCCATATTGGATTTAGAATGACGTTACATTATTTTTCGAGGTACTCTCAACAAGCCCTTTCATTTGATAGCCATATTGTAGAAGTGCATAAAAAATAACTATTCCGCCATATTAGATTTAGAATGACGTCACATTATTTTTCGAGGTACTCTCAACAAGCCCTTTGATTTGATACCCATATTGTAGCAGTGCATAAAAAATAACTATTCCGCCATCTTGGATGTTCCGCCATATTGGATTTAGAATGACGTCACATCGTTTTTCGAGTTACACTTAACAAGCCCTTTCATTTGATACCCATATTGTAGAAATGCATTAAAAATAACTATTCCGCCATCTTGGATGGTCCGCCATATTGGATTTAGAATGACGTCACACAGCTTATCGTGTATTGTCATCCAAACTAAACGTGTATACAAAATTTCAGGTCAATCGGTTGAAGATATCTGCTTCAAAATTGAGTAGCAAAATTCCACCCTAACAAACATGCATACATACATACATTGCAAGTTAAATAAAAGCTTTTACAAAACAGAAAGCAATGGGCAGGCTAGGGCATCGAACACTCGATGTTGAAATCAAACGTCGATGATTTCGTGAAAGCTTGGTATTGACGGTTGTTATTACGAAACATCGGAATATCAATGTTTTTGTCTAGTTTTTCATTTGATTGTGGTCGTTTATGACGCTACTGACATAAGAAATACATTATCGACAATCGCCAACTGAACAACGTTGTTCTGCAATTGCCCTAAATGAGTATAATTTTTGCAGTATATGATACTCATTATTCACCTACTTCTGATGTGGAAAGGCCAACAATCAATTAATTTTCTTTTAAGTCGGTTCCAAACCTTATGTGCATGATATTTTGAACGATTTTGGAATAAAGGAAAGCAACATTTTTTTGAAAATATAAGTGATCCTAGTAATTTTACACAAAATATTTCAAAAAATTGAACCATCGATGTTTTTTGGCAAAGCGTGTACTATTTTACAACGTTATTGGTTTCAAATCAATCACATTATTCTGCACTGTGTAATGCTATGCTTCCTAATGAAGAATGACTCAGCTGTGTACATACATATATATTATACAAATGTAAAAGCGTCTTCCCAAAACCTGAAGACATCTGGATTCCAATTGATGATTATCAGGACATAAATCCCCAAACACATTCTGATGGACGAACTCGGTAAGAGGTTTCTTCTTAATAAGAGGAAAGGGGCACATCAGCTGCTACCTCTGCAGCAAAATCCCTGCCCGAAACATAATTCTGGAAACAGCTGTAATTATGGGGAGCACACGTCAATAAGGCTTACCCAATCGTTAGAGATTCATTAGTTCGCTTATTTGGCGTGCAGTGGAACTGCTTCCAGATTTAAATGACGAGATTACACCCCGTGCTGCGGCAAAGCAGGCACTGGCGGCACCTAGATAAAATCACCCAAGAGGGGATGAATAGAAGTAGCACCATTGCCACCCCCGCAGTCGACTTTTCGAATGCCTTGCGATCATTAATATCAATCACATTCACCAGGATTACTCCCAGGTTATCCCTAGAGCACTGCGTTAATATTCAGGCTGGAGACGGCGGCCTCCTTCTCGCCTGGCATTCCGCGAAAACATCCCTCAGCGGTTGCTTGCTGTAAAAGTCATTAACGGTTTAATATGGGCAAATACCATTACATTTATTGATCGGTTTGTTTTCATGCAGGTCCGTTTTCAATTTTCCTGTAACGCGACGGCCTTGTAATCCTCCGAGCGATTTATATTTCAGGGAATGGGGAGTGACGCATAACGCGACCGGCATTGAGTGGGTGTCGGCGGGACTCGTTTTGCGACTACAGATGCACGTATTCATATGTAAACACATTCGCTGCTTCCCGCAATTGCGGACAAGTTACGCTACGGGATACTAGGGACCAAGGTGAAGCGTGGAATCAACGGGCGTTCCACGTTTCTATTTGCACAAAGCTCCATTAATTAATCATGTTTATCGTTTTAAATTGGTCTTCATCTCTGGGTGAGTATCGCTTCCACTCAGCTGGGGAGCAAATTTTGGGGCTAGTCGATTATGCCACTCATCGGGGTGCGCCATACGCCATATAGCGGGGGCAGAGATATTCAGTTTAACTGAATAAATTAATTCTCCACTACTATTTGCGATTTGTTGGGAGAATATTTATAACATACTCCAGCACTGGCGTCGTGGATGAATTCTGGGTTTTGTCTTAGTTTTAGATTTGCGGTGTCGACTCCTCCTTGTTTTATGATATAAAATAAATAGTTATATTTATAACTCATATCACAGTGCATATACGAGCATCTGCTTTCATGCAATTGTTATGGATCTTATCCGGGGATACAACGATTGTGTTTTTTGAGCTAGTTTCCACAATATTTTTGTACAAATTCGAAGTACTGATGGTTTTACACTTTTAATAATATTCACTGAAAAAATACTTCAATTTGCGCAATTATTTAGATATTGAAGTAATCAATATGATGGTATTCTTTGTACCGTAATTATTAGTATGAGTTTATTTTTGTCCGCGCAATTAATTATTTCTACATCAGCAGGTACAAGAACAGGTCATCTGACTTTTTTTTAAATAAAAATAATATACAGCAAACAAAATTGAGAGAAAGTATTATTATTATACTAGTTTAAAAATAACAATCAAAATCCTGTAAAGAAAATGAGACATTAGAATTCTTCGACATAGTCGATACTGGTCCGAAAGAATCATAATTAGTCCTGTGATAATTAAGGTAATAGAAATGTTATGCTTTAGTCAAACTATAACGCTAATTTTTGTTAATAAAGCTTAAAAGACTGGGTGAGTTCATAGCGCCAGAAACCATATCATGCTTACATACAATACTTACCCCTCTGCGTTTAGAGAGAGACCTTATACCTAAAAGTTTTAAACGGTCAAAAATTCAATTTAAACTTGTGTAATGTACTATCAATAACTGTAATAAATTTATAATTTCAAAAAAGAATTTTTAGGTTAATTGAAGTTCAATTTGGGGTGAAGTGAAGATTTTCTAAAATTCCGCAAAAGGCTTTCTACGTATAAATTTGTATATCCTCTCGCTATATGTACGTATTTTGCCCATTTAGAAAGTCAACAAGATGGACAATCCAATTAAAATGAAAAATAGGTGGATTAATTAGATGAATTATGAAGAAAAATTTGAAGAAACGTGACTTTTCGGAAATTTTTTCATTTTCGCAAGTGACCGTTCTGCAATGGTAGAGGTACACTGGAGGCATTTTTGGAAAGCACATTAAGATAGTAGTTGTTTGGCGTGATGTCGCTGCGTTAATTAGATCAGAAGATAAAAATAAAATAATAATGTGTATCCCGAAATTATTACCCACCCTGTAATTGAAAACGGTTGAGATGCTCCCTCCCCAACAATTTTTTGTTTGGCTAGGTGAGATATTTTACCCCTCTCATGCATGCGTTATACGAAACGCTCTCTATTTGCATATACATACATTAGCAAACAGGAGTACGCACCTTGCTCTAACTTTTGTCAGCACGATATTTGGAGAATAATAGTTCTTTAGTTTTACATGGTCTTTCATTAAAGACGCTCGACTTTTAAATGTAAATAAAACAAGTTGTGTGCGAAATATCCACTGAATTTTTATTTTTTTTAAAGAATATTTTATGGCTTTAAGTATGAAATATAACATTGTTTAAATGTTCGCCGCGGCTTCGCTTGGTGGAACGTATTTGGGAGGTCCAATGTTCAATGACTTTGTCGCATAAACCTGGCTGAATTTGCTGGATAGTGTTCGTTTTGTTGATTTTGAGGGCATCATTTGTTCGTGGTTTATTCGCATAGACCTGTGATTTAAGATAGCTCTAAAGGAAGAAGTCTAAAGGCATTAAATCGCACGATCTCAGTGCTTAGTCTCAAATCGCTCATGCAGAATGTCCATAGTGGCATGAGCTGTGCATCCTGTTGGAACCACATGTTAGTACGGAAATCTAGACACACTATTGTGTTAGCTTCCGTGGTGAAATCGTTGTTAATAATTTGGAACGTGTGTTCGACCGTGAATTAGTCGTTAAAATGAAGCGTTTTGCTAGTCGCACCAATTCACAATATTTTTTTGTCGGTTACCCCTAGTATTAAGCATGCTTTTTTTGGACTCTATAACTAGTCAGCGCAAATTTTTTTCTTTTAAGGTGGTCGTCTACCCAATAGGTCGCGGTTCGAGCGCTATATTCTACAGTTCGTTGTGTGGAAAGAAAGCGAGATAGAGAGTTGCCGTTTGGTATACGTCTTTATTCATAAGTCATAAGCATGAGTTATTTTTTTTTTTCGAAATTTCGAAAATTGCGGAAGTTGTGGTCCTGAGACTGTGGATATGAAAAATCGGCAACGATGCAGAACTCCGGTGATTGTAGGCGACTGAGGTATCTGAAAGCAAGCAACAAAAAAAAAATCAGTATCTACACACTCTTAGCTATGTCATTTACAAGAATTAGAAGAAAAAAACAACAAATCAGACTTTGGCATAATTTTGGAAAAAAACAAAAATTTTTTTTTTCATTACCGCCATTGAGGTACCGGTTATATATACCGCATGCACTAAAGGTCTGTGCCAAATTTCAACAGAATCGGTGGGGAACTTTCCGAGATATCGCCGGAGTTTCCCGGAAAAACATTGTTTGGAGAAAAACGAGATTGAAATGCAGGAATCTCCGTCTTCAACCGTTACAGTGGCTGTTGCACACGGACGTTCCTCCATTGTTCTCATTGCACACATCACTTAATTAAAAATCTCAGGTATCAGTAAGAACAAGGAAGAAGAGTAGAAAGGTCAATCGGACAATAGAAGTGGGCGGAGAACTAGTGCAGCTGCCGGCGCGCATAGCTGGCTGAGAGCGCTCGCTCGCTCGGGACCACGGCAGCGCTTGCCTTTTCATCTGTATCTCTGTTAAAAATGGAAGACAAAAAAATCTTCCGGCACATATGTTCTTGAAACCCTGAAGATCAAATTTATGTAAAAAAAACAAAATCGAAATTTTCAGATTGCCTGGGTAGACGACCCCCTTAAATATGTATAGAGATATGCGTTCCTGTGTCGATAATAAATGTGTGTGTTGAGCTATACATGCCGATATACGTTCTTATAAAGTTTGTTAACGATTGGTTTATTGTGTAGATTCGTGGCCTACTTGCCTTGTTTCGTCCCCCAATCGATTCACTTCCATAAATAAAGAGCTCTGGTATTCCCCCGACTTATAGCGGTTTATTCTTCTATTACGATTATTATACCGTTGGTTGTTCTGTCTATTTCTACCACTGTTATTACTCTGGTGATTTTTATTGTCATCATTGTTCTGGTATTAATTATTACTATTATTTTGGTGTGGATTATTCCCATACTGGTTTAGCATCTCTGCTAGGAGCACGTTTGGCCCCGGAGCCTTCCTTCCGGTTCTGGAAGCTTTGGGATGCCTCCAAGAGTTCCTCCATTGTGAAGCGGGGAGCGCTCCCAGTTTGCGGAGGACGATCCGATACCCCAGCCCCTCGTTGAGGTCCTCACCCAGCCATTTCCAGCATTGGCGCTTACTCGCTCTGATGGCCTTAAGAAGGTCCCTCTTCGCCGCACTTTGGTTGGCAGATCTACGCGCTGCGTTAGGATCCTGTCGGTCGAGTCACAGAGCCAAGCACCTGAGACGGAGACATTCCCGCCTCAGTTTCGCGATCTCGTCCGAGCACCAGTAAGCAGGGCTTCTCCATTCTTCCCACCCACCTTCTTCTTCCTGCACACGGCGGGCCCACACTGGCGCCATACCACGCACGTGGAACATGATATATTGGTGATCACTGGCTGTAAAGTCTTCGAACAACCGCCAGTCCTGCACCCGCGCAGCCAAACATTCTGTCGACAGGGAGATGTCAATGATCGTCTCCCAGCATCTGAGACGCCGGAAGGTGGACGGTATTTAATACAAGCAGCCTGACCCAGGACACAAATTCCCGGACTCATCCCCGGGAGTCGGGTCTTGGCTCACGCCATTCCAGGGCTTTCGCGTTGAAATCTCCAGCCACTACTAGCTCCCCATTCATGCCGCGAACCGCGGCTATCCGCTAGTTTGGGGTGACGTGGCAACTGACGTAGGCAACGTCGTCGCTCTTCATCCACACGAAACCGGAGCCCGCGCCATCGTCCGCAACTGTAAACCGCAGCAGATCCGGAACCCGGATTGCCGCCTTGCGGAGGACGTCCCTATACCCTACTGGCTCGGCTTCGCCTTGATACTGTTCTTACGGAACTTCCTAGACCCCGCGATGCATCGCCGGGCATCAAGCTTTCTCGTCACCGCAGGGCAGAGGAAGCAACCCGGGTCGCCAATGCAATCTCTCCCTTTGTGCCCCTCTCCACCGCTTCGGAAACAGAGCCTGCTCAAATCCGGGCCTGCTCCAATCCGGGTCGTTGCAGGCCTGGCTTTTGTGCCTGTGTCCAATTATCCGAACAGTTCTCGTTCTGAGGATTTTCGTTAGTAGACATTTTGTGCAAAATAGTAGCCCAGATGTATTTTTTCATTTTTTCGATTGAATTGGGATTTTGACGGATTGCCAAACCATAATAAATACTCAATTCAACGATTAACTTGCCAGTTAGTTTCCCCTTTCCTCCAAGACCTTTTGTTACTTTTTTTTATGTTTCGTAAGCGAGTGCCCATCCTTTTTTGGACGTGATCGATGTACTCTTTTTTCTGTACATCGAGCAATTCGTAGGGTTGTGATTCCAAGATCCCCTTGAAGGTTTTGGAATCTCCGTCCCCGATATAATTGGCATATTTTACTTCATGCAAATCTTGTGAGCGTGCAAACATTTCAACGACAGAATCGACCTCCATTTTTCCTGATGATCCTTCGTGATTTTCTTTCCATTCCTCATATTCTGACGTTCGAAATTTTGACTCCCAATGCTCGCATGCTTTGCAATACTTTGATTTTACTTCGACATCAATGATTTTTCCAGTGTGCCAGCCGATCAATGACGTGATTCCAAATCGCTCATGCAGAATGTCCATAGTGGCATGAGCTGTGCATCCTGTTGGAACCACATGTTAGTACGGAAATCTAGACACACTATTGTGTTAGCTTCCGTGGTGAAATCGTTGTTAATAATTTGGAACGTGTGTTCGACCGTGAATTAGTCGTTAAAATGAAGCGTTTTGCTAGTCGCACCAATTCACAATATTTTTTTGTCGGTTACCCCTAGTATTAAGCATGCTTTTTTTGGACTCTATAACTAGTCAGCGCAAATTTTTTTCTTTTAAGGTGGTCGTCTACCCAATAGGTCGCGGTTCGAGCGCTATATTCTACAGTTCGTTGTGTGGAAAGAAAGCGAGATAGAGAGTTGCCGTTTGGTATACGTCTTTATTCATAAGTCATAAGCATGAGTTATTTTTTTTTTTCGAAATTTCGAAAATTGCGGAAGTTGTGGTCCTGAGACTGTGGATATGAAAAATCGGCAACGATGCAGAACTCCGGTGATTGTAGGCGACTGAGGTATCTGAAAGCAAGCAACAAAAAAAAAATCAGTATCTACACACTCTTAGCTATGTCATTTACAAGAATTAGAAGAAAAAAACAACAAATCAGACTTTGGCATAATTTTGGAAAAAAACAAAAATTTTTTTTTTCATTACCGCCATTGAGGTACCGGTTATATATACCGCATGCACTAAAGGTCTGTGCCAAATTTCAACAGAATCGGTGGGGAACTTTCCGAGATATCGCCGGAGTTTCCCGGAAAAACATTGTTTGGAGAAAAACGAGATTGAAATGCAGGAATCTCCGTCTTCAACCGTTACAGTGGCTGTTGCACACGGACGTTCCTCCATTGTTCTCATTGCACACATCACTTAATTAAAAATCTCAGGTATCAGTAAGAACAAGGAAGAAGAGTAGAAAGGTCAATCGGACAATAGAAGTGGGCGGAGAACTAGTGCAGCTGCCGGCGCGCATAGCTGGCTGAGAGCGCTCGCTCGCTCGGGACCACGGCAGCGCTTGCCTTTTCATCTGTATCTCTGTTAAAAATGGAAGACAAAAAAATCTTCCGGCACATATGTTCTTGAAACCCTGAAGATCAAATTTATGTAAAAAAAACAAAATCGAAATTTTCAGATTGCCTGGGTAGACGACCCCCTTAAATATGTATAGAGATATGCGTTCCTGTGTCGATAATAAATGTGTGTGTTGAGCTATACATGCCGATATACGTTCTTATAAAGTTTGTTAACGATTGGTTTATTGTGTAGATTCGTGGCCTACTTGCCTTGTTTCGTCCCCCAATCGATTCACTTCCATAAATAAAGAGCTCTGGTATTCCCCCGACTTATAGCGGTTTATTCTTCTATTACGATTATTATACCGTTGGTTGTTCTGTCTATTTCTACCACTGTTATTACTCTGGTGATTTTTATTGTCATCATTGTTCTGGTATTAATTATTACTATTATTTTGGTGTGGATTATTCCCATACTGGTTTAGCATCTCTGCTAGGAGCACGTTTGGCCCCGGAGCCTTCCTTCCGGTTCTGGAAGCTTTGGGATGCCTCCAAGAGTTCCTCCATTGTGAAGCGGGGAGCGCTCCCAGTTTGCGGAGGACGATCCGATACCCCAGCCCCTCGTTGAGGTCCTCACCCAGCCATTTCCAGCATTGGCGCTTACTCGCTCTGATGGCCTTGTGAAGGTCCCTCTTCGCCGCACTTTGGTTGGCAGATCTACGCGCTGCGTTAGGATCCTGTCGGTCGAGTCACAGAGCCAAGCACCTGAGACGGAGACATTCCCGCCTCAGTTTCGCGATCTCGTCCGAGCACCAGTAAGCAGGGCTTCTCCATTCTTCCCACCCACCTTCTTCTTCCTGCACACGGCGGGCCCACACTGGCGCCATACCACGCACGTGGAACATGATATATTGGTGATCACTGGCTGTAAAGTCTTCGAACAACCGCCAGTCCTGCACCCGCGCAGCCAAACATTCTGTCGACAGGGAGATGTCAATGATCGTCTCCCAGCATCTGAGACGCCGGAAGGTGGACGGTATTTAATACAAGCAGCCTGACCCAGGACACAAATTCCCGGACTCATCCCCGGGAGTCGGGTCTTGGCTCACGCCATTCCAGGGCTTTCGCGTTGAAATCTCCAGCCACTACTAGCTCCCCATTCATGCCGCGAACCGCGGCTATCCGCTAGTTTGGGGTGACGTGGCAACTGACGTAGGCAACGTCGTCGCTCTTCATCCACACGAAACCGGAGCCCGCGCCATCGTCCGCAACTGTAAACCGCAGCAGATCCGGAACCCGGATTGCCGCCTTGCGGAGGACGTCCCTATACCCTACTGGCTCGGCTTCGCCTTGATACTGTTCTTACGGAACTTCCTAGACCCCGCGATGCATCGCCGGGCATCAAGCTTTCTCGTCACCGCAGGGCAGAGGAAGCAACCCGGGTCGCCAATGCAATCTCTCCCTTTGTGCCCCTCTCCACCGCTTCGGAAACAGAGCCTGCTCAAATCCGGGCCTGCTCCAATCCGGGTCGTTGCAGGCCTGGCTTTTGTGCCTGTGTCCAATTATCCGAACAGTTCTCGTTCTGAGGATTTTCGTTAGTAGACATTTTGTGCAAAATAGTAGCCCAGATGTATTTTTTCATTTTTTCGATTGAATTGGGATTTTGACGGATTGCCAAACCATAATAAATACTCAATTCAACGATTAACTTGCCAGTTAGTTTCCCCTTTCCTCCAAGACCTTTTGTTACTTTTTTTTATGTTTCGTAAGCGAGTGCCCATCCTTTTTTGGACGTGATCGATGTACTCTTTTTTCTGTACATCGAGCAATTCGTAGGGTTGTGATTCCAAGATCCCCTTGAAGGTTTTGGAATCTCCGTCCCCGATATAATTGGCATATTTTACTTCATGCAAATCTTGTGAGCGTGCAAACATTTCAACGACAGAATCGACCTCCATTTTTCCTGATGATCCTTCGTGATTTTCTTTCCATTCCTCATATTCTGACGTTCGAAATTTTGACTCCCAATGCTCGCATGCTTTGCAATACTTTGATTTTACTTCGACATCAATGATTTTTCCAGTGTGCCAGCCGATCAATGACGTGATTCCAAAGAGGGAGGAAAATCCCCGTTTCTGCCATGAACCGTCACCAGAAACTGTTAATCCGTTGTATTCCCTTTTATCCATGCTTATCTCTTTCTCTTGTTGCACAGCTTTCCTCATACTTTTATCGCTCACTGCTTTTGATGCTACTGCAATTGTGTTGACCACTTTATCATAGAATGAATGAAAAATTGGCCGCGGGAACTCCATGAACGCGCAAAACTTTTCGATTCCATTCAGTCCGACGCCAATTAGTCGTATTGCGAGCACAATCCTTCGATTAATTTCAAACGCGTTATGAATATAGTCGCAATATGGAATATCTACATCGCGGCAATTCGGGCAACTGATCACAATTTTAAAACCTAAGCCACGAGGACTTTTTTCGTGAAACGAAATGTCAGAACTACAAGTTTTGCACTTCACATGGTGGGCAATGACAGAAAAAACGACGAAGAAATAGATGATTCGATAGCCAAAATTAACATTGACATCGAAATCATCGTCGTTGTCCTTCAAATTATTCGCGGAGGCGCTGACTCCCGCATGATCGTTCTCAGCTTCGTATTGATTCACGGGTCGTTTTTTCGTGGGTGGCCGATGCCGCGTCGGATACACGGTTTTAGTACCTTTTCTACCACGGACTACTCTTTGGTCACTCATTTCGACTAACGCGTTCGTAAAGTTTACGGTAAACCATCAAAAAACCGCCGAAAACTTCGAAAAAACACGCGAAAATGTCGTTTTGTTGAGAAAAAATGATCGTTACTGAGCGCTTGCTGTCGACATACTAACGAAATATCTCCTCAGAATGCACGAAAACCACGGGGCACACAGAGAAGACATCTGGAATCGACAGAAAAGCCTATTGTGTCGTCCCTTCTTCCTAAAACAGAACGCAGCAGGTGGTCGCCTCGAAACCGGTTTGACGCGCGAAGCGACAGCCTGGATTTTCCAAGGAAGGAAAATTATTTTAGCTATGGGACCTTTTGTTTCTTATTCTATAGGGCTTAAAGTATTTTTTAAGCCGATAAAAAAAATCGATTTTTAAAAAATTCTACAGTGGCGTAACCCCTTAAAGCACCTAACCACCCGCCTACAGATCCTGCCCTCTATCCAGTAGACTTTGACCCGGCCAGCCCTCAAAAGTCGCACCGCTGCCATCTCCTCCAACTCCATAATGGCTATGCATTGATCACGGCCGTTCGGCCGGGTCAGCGTGACTTGCAGGTGGCCGTTGTACTCCCCCAGGTCTTTCCTGCGGGCTTCCAACACCTCCTCCTTTGTCATGAAGGCGTCAAGCTCTCTGATCTGCAGAGCAGTTCTGGTGATCAGCTGCCTGACGATGCTCGCCCAACCGAACGGCGCTCTAAGGTGTCGATGAAGACTGCCCTGGTATCTGCCATCGACCTTTTGACCTGCAGCATGCAGCCGGAGGAGAACTTATGGCGAAGAGAACGACGTCAACAGCGCTTGCTCCTGGAATAAGGCCTGACTATAATAGTCTTACGAGATCTTAAGACTGCTTAAGATTTTGTACGATCATATGAAGTGCCACAACTATAATAGTCTTATCCAATCGTTCGTTAACTTTCGGAATCTTTTCGAAATCTTTCGGCAAGTCTTAAAGGTACGGTCCTGAGCGAACAAATCTTAAGGAAACTTGACAAAAGTGACGTTTGTGAAAAAATTGCTTGATAATTCGAGAGAAATTTAAATTAATGGTGAATGAAATGGAAACATTAAGTGATTTAACTTTGTTGGTTGAATTAGTGGGAGATGTTCAACAACTGCAAAGAAAAAGAAGATCTTGCAGTGTCCGTAGAATTAATAGAGACTGCGAAGTGAATGGATTTTTCAGTAGAACGTTCTTAAGAATGAAGAATGAAGATCCGGAGGAGTTTTTCAAATATTGCAGGATGAATAAAGACAAGTTTGATATGTAGCTGGATATGTTGAAAACAAACTTATAGAAGAATTCAATGAGAAAGGCAGTACCGCCTGAATGCCGCCTAGCAATGACGTTGTCGTAAGAGATATTCCGTATCAAAATAATGTGAAATTCAATAATTCAAGTTCCAGTCACTTGGCTCAAGGAGTCAGTATCCAGTACCTGGCGTGGTCATACAAATTGGGTAAAGAAACTGTTCAGCGAATAGTGCTGGAGACCTGCAACTTAATTTGGAAAACTTTGTACCCAATTTACGTGTCGGAACCAAATGCTACGGATTTTGAGCTAATAGCAGATCAATACCAGAGTCAATGGAATGTTCCTCATTGTGTCGGAAGTATTGACGGGAAGCACATCGCAATAACGAGGCCTAAAAATAACGGTGGTCTTTACTTCAACTACAAGAGGTATTATAGTATCGTCCTTTTGGCGGCATGCGATGCTCGGTACACCTTTACATATATCGACGACGTAGGGTCATATGGAGGAAACAGTGATGGAGGTAAAATAATTAGGGCTTTTTAAATTAAAAGATTATATGTGTACATTGTTTTAGGGATCTTTGCAAACAGCTATTTCGGGAAAAGAATTATAAATAAGGAATTGCCATTGCCACCACCGAAGGAGATAAGCAACAACAATAGCCGTGTTCTTTTAATGATCCGGATAGGTCCATATGGATCTTGAATAAAAGAAGGACGAGGGAAATTTTTGAAGTGGCAACTGAACCTTTCTTCACTGCTTGCAAATTGCAAAAGTCATTACTGGTTTGTCACTTGCCAGAAATTGAAAAGTATTTCTAAGCTTGGGAGTTTGTCGTTTTATTAGAAATTGTTGTGAACTGAGCTGACCTAAATTGCAAAGAAAAACAAAAGAGGCACAAATTTAAAACTATAGTGAGTTGGAAGTGTGAAGTGGAAACAGTTGTGAGCTGCAAAGAAAACTGAAATAGAAACAACAAAATGGATAACTCTGTAAGTATATCTATTACTGTGTTTCCATGGATAGAATTGAGTTTGGGTTGAGTTTCCAGGGAACCCATGTACCTGGGTTAATTTAATATATCTTCCAGTAAAAGTAATTAATAACAACTCAACCTCTTCCTCTGTCCAAAACACTCGAGCGGACGCTATTTTAGCAAAATTACGATGTCCGTCCTAAATCTTTGGTAATATATTGATAAGTAAGAAGATAATGAGCATAACAAATCGCGAAGAGTGCTGAGGACTGAGTTTTCTCCTGGGGCTCTGACTTAAAAGTATGTACCTTCGTTGGTTGACTGCACACTATTCTTTATAGGTCGTGTGTGGAATTACCTTCTTCAAACATATTTTTCAGATTAGAAGACGGTTCCCGTGTGACTGGGCTTTCTTGAGTTGATAGTATGGGCAGACGATTACTATCTTCGTTATGAACTTCTAGTTTCTGCAGCCGGCCAAATAAACCTTTAGGGAAGAGTCTTCATGACTCCTTTTGGGGCAGATGTACGGAGTTATTTGCTCTAAAATCAAAAGGACGATTTTAGGTAAATGTTCAATGCTGTGTCAGATATTTAAGTGCCCAAACGTGCTGGTTTAAGATTGTTAGTTTCGACGGGAATGTAGTTTCTAGTGCAGCTTATTTTCTAGGGTAACGCGTAAATATTTCACGCTTTTTGTAAAAAAACCTTTGTCTTATTAATTAACACGAATGCTGTTGTCTTATCTGCGCTCACGATAGACTCCTCCCTTTGCACGGTTTTTCCAGTATAGAGAGCTGTTGTTGAACTTCATGTAGTGAATTGAGGAAATTAACTCTTTTTAGGAACTATTTGCGGACTATTTTGAGGACAACATCGAAGATCTCATTTTGCATTTTAAGAACTCTTCGTCGTCGTCATCTTCATCGTCGTCGAGTGAATCGGAATCGGAATCAGAATCGGAAATGGGACATGCGAATATATTAAATTTTTTGGAGACAATAAACTTATATTCCGCCGCCGATTTTAAGTCTCATTTCCGCTTGGAACGTTCCACCGTTTCATATATTATTGGTAGAACTTATATACTTATAAGCAATATATACCTCTACTAAATAAGTTTATTATTAGAAATTTATAAAGCACACAGACACAAGGAGAGGCCAGTGGGAAGACCTTCTTTAAGTGCAGAACTGGCAATTCATATGTATTTATGGTATTTGGCAAATACTGTAACTTTCCGACAACTTGCCAATTTATTCGGAATAGCGAAATCTGCAGCATGGAGGTCAGTTAATTATGTCGCCGCATTTTTAACTGAACAAAGCCCAGACTATATAAAATGGCCTACAACGCAGCAAGAAATCTTGAGAGTAGTACGAGGCTTTGAGGGGCTTCGAGGCATCCCAGGAGTTATTGGTGCCATAGATGGTACCCACATCGCTATAAAAGGTCCTAGGGAAAATAAGCAAGATTACTGTAACAGGAAAAAGTATTGCAGTATATCTTTGCAGCTGGTTGTAGATAGCGAAAAGAAAATTCTGGACGTGTACTGTGGAGAACCAGGATCGCTGCATGATGCCAGAGTTTTAAGGAAAAGCGGCTTATATCACCGAGTCATGGCGTCCCCTCAAACGTACTTTCCGCTTGGTACGTTTATGATAGGGGATAGTGCATACCCCTGCAAAAATTGGCTGGTTCCTCCCTATAAAGATAACGGCGCTGTGACAGACACGCAGAAAAAATTTAATAAAGTACATTCCTCTACTCGTATTGTGGTAGAAAATGCAATAGGCTTATTGAAAACCCGCTTTCGACGCCTATTGCATTTCTCAGAGCAAATTAATATTCCTCCCATCGTGAATATTACCTGCTCTGCATGTGTGTTGCACAATATCTGCCTTATGAGAGAGGATGAGCTATTCACGCAACATGGCGAAACATCGGATGACGACCAGCCTCCTATATGGAGCTCGGATGCGGAAACAAACTTTCCAGACAGAAGGGAAACGCTTGTCCAGGAATTATTATGGAATGGAATTTTATAAAACACAAGTAAGAATTAAAAAATCTCATTTATTGGTTATTTTCTTATGTAAATCTTTTTTCTTACAGGAAAACATGACGAAGACGGGGATGAAAACTTCTAGGAGGAAATTCGAAGTGGAAGAAGATCGAAGGGAAAAATCAGTGGAAGGTTACGAGTATATTTTTGTATGTGCATTTTTTCTTATATTTATTTTTTTTATGTTAAAACGTCGAGAGGATGACTCCTATGTGTTACGAGAGCTCGAGGCAAATAGGAATTTGTCAACCAGATACACAGGAATAGCTATCGGTGCTGGATGATTTGACGATGATTTGATTTGATGACAGCGAGACTGATCCGCAACTACACCACTATTTTGAATTCATTGTATTGTATGAGAGAAAAACCAAAATAAAAAAACAAAAACAAAAATCTTATCCTGAAAATAAATATTTATTTAGCACTCATTTTGGTTTGTTTTAAAAAAAAAATATTTCGTCGATGGAATAACGGACTAACGATTATGATCTGAGCAAAAAAAGCTATTTCCTCTACTTCCTATGAATGCAAATGATTAATATGGTATTTCCTAGTGACCAAAGAGGTAACCAGATCACTCGTTTTTGTTAAGGGGGTTTCGCCTGTAGCCCTAACTCCCCCATATTTGTAACAATGCAGGGGTTGAATTATGTATCTTGTTTCTAGTTGAGTCGAAACGACTAACCTCGAAACAAGATACATAATTCCACCGCTGGTTTCTGTTCGCAAAATTGGCCTGTAATTTCCATATTGAAATTACAGGCCAGTTTTGCATTAATAAACTTCATAATTCAAAAAATTCCATCCTGGCTTGGGCGGAATCCTACATTAAAAAATTAATAACAAAAAATAACAGCCATTATCCTGGCTTGGGCAGTCCGACCTTAAAAAATTCTTAATGCAAAAAATGCCATCCTGGCTGGGGCGGAGTCTCCTTGAAAAATTAATAACGAGAAAATTAAGAAAAAATGAATAAAAGAAAACCTTAAAGCTCTTCTGCATCTCCCTCTTCTTCTGGATCGGGCGGATACACACCTGAAAAAATTTAGAAAAGTGAATAAAAAAACCTAAATCTCTTATTTCGTATTTCTACCTGTAAGGGCAAAAACCAATTCCCTGTGTCGCTTGTTGCGATTCTTATCCATGCGAAGGGTCAATTTTTTTTGGTCTAGATACCTGGTTGTCTTCTCCTTCTCGATCTCCAACTTTAGCCGGTACTTTTCAATTCCTCTATTGACCCTCGAGGATGAACCCAGCGCCGTTCTTGGGGTACTGGTGGTCTTTAAACGAGATACACTTACCTCTCCCGGTGAAGTCGATGACCCCAACGCCGCGGTCTTCCTCAGAGGTGTACCGATCACTGCCTTCCGCTCGGTGCTGTTGAAGGTGTGAGTGGAACTCATAATAGGCCTCTCCCCGAAAATCTCATCCATTTCTTCACGAAATGGAATAATTGACGGAGGGGCCCCTGTTATACCGTTATTGTCGATTGCAGCTTTATACGCCCGTATCAAATTCTTGATTTTCGACTGCATTTGCAGTATCGTAAGAGGCGATTCCTAAAAAGAATTACTATAAATAAAAATAATATTTGTTTACCGAATTATTCAGAAAAAACTTACCAACACATTTAATGTGATGAGATCTTCCATCATGTTGACATAGGCGAATTTTTTTTTCCGGCAATTTTTCAACTCCTCCTTTCTTCCCGAATAGCAAGAAAGGAGTGCTTTTGTTTCTGCAGTTGTCCACAGATGACGTTTTCTGTAATATAAATTTAAATAATATTAATAATAAATTTAATTTAAGGCATGCTGTTATATAATACATTACTAAAGTTCTAAAAATAAAATGAAAGTGAGTTGTTATGCTACATTAGTGTAGAAGTTAAGTAAAACTTCACTGATTGCTAACTAAAGAACAATGAATTTATTTTATCCAAATTACAGCTATTTATACCTAATTAACAATGCACTTACACTTACACTAATATACAATTGCATTGACATAATTTCATTGACCTCAGACATAAGTGTCGCATCAGCAATTTGTCGCGTGAAGTCACTCACCTTAAGTAAAAATGCATTTCGGCAAATAATGCGAGTATATTGAGCAGTTATGTATAAATTGTTGATCAGCACTTTGGCAACGGGAATTTGCGGAAGTAATGCATCAGCAGTATACTTGAATGAAATTATGTCGATATATTATAGAATTTAAATTAGCCTAATTAGATTTATATGTACTCGGTACATTCTCCCCCGTCTAGATTAAGCGATGGCAGGTCTAGGGTGGAATGTTGATCTGGCTTGCGGGATCGACTTCTAGGGGCAGGTTGTGGCTGGTTGATTTTCTTGCGTCGGGTCATCATCCTTCTTCGACATCTGTAGTATAGGCATATCAGTACTAGCACAATGAGCAGGATGTAGGTCATCGAGTAGTGATGCAGGTGATGATTCTTTAATTTGGAGATATTTTCAGCATTATGATGTAATTTTTTGATTGCCGTGTCGAGTTCGGCAAACTCGTCGCTGCTTATTTCCTTCTTCAACTGTGGTGTGGCACGGAAGTAGTATTATTCGGCTTTACTCCAATGCTGGCGCCTTTAGGTGATTTGACACCAATTGACCTTCTTACACAAACGAGGATCGCAACTGGTCTGTTATTTTTTGGTTCCCATAGATAGTCATTGTCGGGTGGTTGATCATGCATAATGACTGAATTTTAATCAATCCATTGCCCGTCAAAGATATTGAGTGTACAGAAGTCTCGCAGATGATATCGAATGGCGTTTCTTCCTTTAGAATGTATATCCATGAACTTGATGCATGTAGTTGTATCCAAGAATTCTGGGCACTCTCGCTCCGTAATTGGCAAAAGGGTGAGAGTGACCTTTGCTTGGTGAGGAGTTCCATCTTACATCGGCTTTGATTTGATTTTAATGTGAATAATGGCTGTTTTAACATAGCTTGCACATCAATTCACTGTTGGACGAATGGATGCAAGCCTTCATGTTTTGCTGTGTTAGGGGGCTAAATCGATCTCTGTGTCGATTTACTGCGATATATTCGCTCGACGGCTGAATATATATGTGATCGTTCGCATGCTGTACAGGAATCGGTACCAATTGATACAATCGGTATGATTCACTCCTTAATAAGGGGATTCGAGTGTCAAATAAGACCTTCCTTTCGGTGATCCTCATCTTTACATGCATTGCAGTATATATGGATAACATTGACGGTGTACTGTCGGTCCCTGGGAGCTTCAAGTTATCTGGTAGGTGCTCTCGTATCGTTCTGAGCTGTTCACTGAGTTGTGCTGGAGTTAATAATAACGTATTTATTCGGCCCTGTTTAGTATCCATTACTACTGATAGAATGCTTCGCTGTACATGTTGAAAATCAATCAGATTTAATGTTATAAATATTGCTGCCGAGTTGAATGTTTGTGTTACTCTAAGCTCTTGGTTTGATTCATTGATGCTGCTTTTGACTGCTTCGATTTGAGTTTTTAGTGCACTCAGTTGATGTTGAACCGTCTGCTGGTTCTTTTTCATTACATTAACTGTGTGCTCTGCAATTGATGTCTGGTCGTCAAGAAGTTTCTTCAGCATTATTTCGTTTTTGTTGATTTGAGTAATTTGTTCCTCATATTTTTCTGCAAAATCTTGATCGAGAATACCAAATAATTTGTTAGCAGCTGTTCCAATTATCTCCAATGGTGCTCTTTTGCTGCGCGTTGAAGTTTTTTCATTTTGCTGGTAGAGTACAGTATTTATGTGTTCTGACTCGAGTACTTGATGATTTAGCTGCAATATCGTTGCATTGCATAATTCCTTTGGTAGTCCTGTTTGCTGATTCTGCTCACAAAGTTCACTGAGCCTCCGTACCGATTGCTTAATTCCGAAGAATTCTGCCCAATACGCTGACAAGTCGTAATAAATGAGTAGATTCCATTCGCTTCCGTATAGGTGTACTTCTGCAACGTCATCAAAGTATATTCCTTCCTGTTAATCGAATTTTGTTAGCTGGTATGGCTGTGGTATTTCCTGGCTCATGGCAGGAAGGACAATTAATGCACCAAGTAATAAGTAGTGGACCAGGCTTATGTTGCAACTTCGGTCTATGATGGTTCTTCTTGATTTGTTCTCTTCTCGTTGATCTTCACTGGAGCTTGAGGGTTCATCAAGTGGCCGTTTGCGAAAAGTGCCCTCTGACTTGTGTGGTTTGTCTCTAGACGAGGACGGTGGTGGTTGGAAATCACTGTCAGAATCCAGCTCGTCACTTAACGAATCGCCCCCAGTATTCTCATCCTTATATATCGGTAACATAGAGATCTTTGCAATGGGTCTTTTGAGAACACCAGATTTCGTTTTCAATGTTACAACTCTTATGAGTCCGTCGGTTCCAGGATGTACCTCGATTATTCTCTCAAGAGCCCATCGAGATGGAGGCAGATTGTCCTCCTTTATTAAAACGAGATCTCCCTTTGCAGGGTTTCGGCTTTTCTGTGCCCATTTTGGTCTTTGCTGAAGTCGTCCAAGATACTCATTCGACCATTTTTTCCAGAATTCCTGATACATTTTCCCCACTCGTTCCCATCTCCTAAGGAGACCACAGGAGGTTTCCAAGTAGTCCTTATCCGGCATTGACAAAATGGGTGCCCCAGTTAGAAAATGACCAGGTGTCAGCACTTCTAGGCTCTCCAGGTCTTGCGATAATGGGCACAGAGGACGTGAATTGAGATATCCTTCAATCTGAGTCATTAGTGTTGTCATTTCTTCATAAATCGTTTTTGTTTCCCCAACTACTCGATGCATGTGGTGTTTCACAGATTTCACCCCAGCTTCCCATAGACCGCCAAAATGTGGTGATGCTGGAGGAATAAAGTGCCATTGAGTACCAGCTCTTGTTAGGGCTTCGCCAACCTCAGTTTTATATGTGTTCTGTTGATGTAAATTACTGATTATCCTGCTTGCTCCCACGAAGTTAGTGCCGTTGTTACTATACATGTGTGCCACAGGACCTCTTCGGTGTATTACTCTCTTAAAGGCGGCTATGAAGGTCTGCGATGTCATATCTGTAACTACATCGATGTGAATTGCTTTAGTAGTCAGGCATATGAAGATTGCTACATATCCCTTATAGGTCCGGTTTCCTCTACCCGTTTTCACAAGAAGATCGAAAGGTCCTGCGTAATCGACCCCAGTATGTGTGAATGGACGGCTTGGTGTGACTCTCGCAGAAGGTAACATTCCCATAAGCTGTTGAGCCATCTCAGCCTTGTATCGATGGCATTTAGTGCATTTATGGATTTGCCCCTTGACAGCCTTTAGTCCATTGATTATCCAGTATCTTTGGCGAATTACTTCCAAGGTTAGATTATTTCCCCCATGTAATGTTCGTTTATGGGCTTGGTCTATGATGAGGGTAGCTAACTCGTCCTTATGTGGAATAATAATTGGATGCTTCTGATCGAAGGACAATTTTGAATTTTCTAGCCTACCGCCAACACGTAACACTTCGTCTGGATCAATAAATGGGTTTAGTGTTAGCAGCCGACTTGTTTTTGGCAGTTCTTGTTTATGTCGTAGTTTTTTTATTTCTTCTTTGAAGTGTTTTTCTTGGATGAATTTAATTAATGGTAGAAGTGCACTCTCAATTTCCTCAGCTGTAAGTAAGTTAGTCTGTCGCTTGCCGGTTTTTAAGTTTCTTATGAATCTCTTGCAGTATGCCAGAATACGTAGGATTGTCCATAATGAAGAATATCTTTGTAGTAATAACTCGAATATGTTCGCATCATCTGTATATGTTAGTGTATGTACTACAACATTTTTCCTTTCTATTTCTGTCTCCTTCACTTCTATTTCTGGATATACGATCCTTGCGTATTTCAGCCAGTCTGGACCTTCCCACCACAGCGAATGCCTTTCCAGCTGTGATGGGTATATTCCCCTTGAGGCTACATCTGCAGGATTTTCTGAAGAGCGTACGTAATACCAGTTTTCCTAATTCGTTTTTGCTTGTATTTCTGCAACTCGGTTGCCCACAAATGTTTTCCATCTGTGTGGGTCGGCCTTAATCCATGATAACACTATTTTCGAGTCTGTCCAGGCAAAGCATTGTAGGTTTGGAATTTCTAAATTGTCTACTGTTTCCTTTAATAATTTTGCAAGAAGCTCTGCTCCACACAATTCTAACCGTGGTAATGTCAGTCTTGATTTGAGTGGAGCAACCTTAGTTTCAGCAGCGAATAATGATACCGCTATTTTTCCTGGTTGTATTGCTCTGAAGTAGATTGCTGCGTTATATGCTTTTTCTGAGGCGTCCGAGAATCCGTGCAGTTCATAATAACCAGCGTCTGACCTGTAATTAATCCACCTTGGAATTCGCAGTTTAGTTAAGTACGATAGTTCTTGTTTTATTCGATTCCATTGTGATTCGATTTTTTCAGGTAGTGGTTGGTCCCAGTTTAGATTTTCCTTCGAAATTTCTTGGAATAATAGCTTGATAGTAATTGTGACCGGGGCTAATAATCCAATTGGATCGAAGATTTTAGCCGCTTCAGATAACATTTCTCTTTTAGTCAAGGAATCTTGGTCTTCCTGTATATTTACTGATATTTTGAAATGATCAGTTGCTGGATTCCAATAAACCCCAAGTGCCTTTATAGATTTTTCTTGGTCAAAATCCAGGTCTGGAGCTGAATCTCTCAATTTCCATGGTAGTTTCTGTAAGAGCTCTCTGGCATTACTATTCCATTTTATTAAATTGAATCCGCCGCTTTTCAGTGAATTAATTAATTCTGCACTTATTTTGATAGTTTCCTCTACAGAATCTCCTCCAGATACAATATCGTCTACGTACGTGTCTCTCATAATAACCCTTTCTGCAAGTGGATATTCTTTAGCTGTATCCCTGGCTAACTGCTGTAGTGTTCGTATCGCTAGAAATGGTGCACTTGCTGTCCCATAGGAAACTGTCGTTAGGTTGTACTCTTTGATCGGTTCTTCTGGAGAATTTCGCCATAAGATACGTTGATAATTTTGGTCTCTGATGTCGACCTTTATTTGACGGTACATCTTTTCAATATCAGATGTAAAGACTACTTTGTGTTTCCGCCATCTAGTTAGGATTGAAATTAACGTTTGCTGTATTTGCGGTCCCACTAGTAATATATCGTTTAAACTTTCTTTATTGTGACGTTTTGCGGTACCATCAAATAAAACTCTTAGTTTTGTTGTTGTGCTATCGTCCTTCATTACAGCATGGTGAGGTAGATAGTATGCTGTATCTAAGTGATCAGATGCTAAGCTCATGTGGCCAAGTTGCAAGTTCTCCTTCATAAAATCTTTGTACATGACTTTCTTTTCCATTTGAAGCAATCTGACCATAGCAATATCTCTCGAACCTTCTAGTTTGGCGTGTGTAGGATCCTTTTTAAATGGTAATCTCACTATGTATCGTCCATCTGAATTTCTTTTGTACGTAGTTCCGTAATGATTTTCGCAAATTAAATCATCACTTGACAGTACTGAATTAGTGTGAAGTTCCTCTATTTCCCAAAATTTCCTTATTTCTTGATCTATGTTCACCTCACTTATGTAACATTGAGGTGCTATAATTGACGAACTCTGTTCTACTTCACCTGATAGTACCCAACCTAGCTGTGTCTCCTGAGCTATAGGAGTTCCTGGAAATCCACGCAATACACTATTCATTAATATTTTAGCAACTACTTCTGCTCCAAGAATTACATCAATTTTTCTTGGTTCATCCAATTCTGGATCTGCCAGGATTAAGTTTTTTGTGTGTTCCCATTTCAATTTGTTTGCAATTTTGGTTGATGGCAATAGTCTTGTTAGTTTCTTTAATACTAGCGCTGTTGTCGTTGTGTTGAATTCAGATGGAAATCTTGGCTTTATGGTAAGTTCGATACACGTTTGAAAGTTGTTAACTTTTGCTCCTCCTAGTGCAGTGACAATTGCGTTGATGCGTTTCCTCGGAAGTTTTAGCTTCTGTGCTGCTTCTTCGGTTATAAAACTGGCTTGGGCCACTTGATCAATTAGTGCTCGCAACATTACCGAGTTGTAATTTTTACCGACTGCCTGTAACACCGCAGTGGCTAGAAGTACCGTATGCTTACTTTCATTTTCTGCTAAATGAGTTGATAGTATTGTAGCGTTTGCCTTCTTGGGCTCCTTTTCATTGGTTTCCTGACTGGCTGCGCTTGATACAGGCTTTTGGGACGGTGAATTTACATGTAAAAGCGTATGATGCTTTTTGTTACACATTCTGCAAGTTTTCCAGCTTTTACAGTTATAAGCTGAATGACCCTGTATGAGGCAGTTAGAACATAGCTTGTTTCTTCGAATCTCATCATTTCTTTTGTCAGTGTTAATTTCCAGAAACTTTTCACAAGCATAGATTTTGTGATTGCCTTTGAAAAGGCCGCGTGACGATTTTCACCCAACTGTACCATGACATACCTTCACATCGTTCCTTTTTTCTTGTTTAGTTGTTTCAGTATATTTGAATGGACCCATAGATGAGCGATTCTCTGTAAGCTCGTAATCGGCTGTCCTCAACGATTTTTTCAAAAAGTAATTTAATTGTTTTTTAAAAAATCACTCCCAAAGAAACTTTAACCCCGAACCTTTACGGGCCCATTGTTTCTAGAACCATAACTATTTTAAGTTTTTTTCTAGACGTGATAGAAGCTCTAAAAACACAGTCCCCTGGCTGTCCCCATCACTGTATTCCCACCTAGAAATGAGATTTACGAAGAAGTTATTGAAACTACATACATTTGGCAGTTAATATCATAAAGAAAGATAATTAACTTATACTATTTTCGTAAAACAAGGTCTCAATTCGTATTTTATTTATTTAGTAAAGTCCTGTAAACTTTGTCCCCAGAATCTCCAAACAGTCCCCTGCCAAAAAGTTAAAGGCATAATAAAAAAAAACTGTGATGTTTACAAACGTTTTTTTGAGTGAAACGAAACGCAATTGTTGTAAAGTTGGCAACGATGCTGAATGCGGCGGCGAGGCGCCACTTTTTTTAGTGTCAGAGTGTCATTAGTGAGGTGAACACGCGTTTGGACCGCTACCAGGAACAGTCCCCTGGCAAGTAATAATATTTATGTTAATTACTTTAATTATCTCTATATAAAATTTATTGCTTTATTATTTATGTCTAAATTGATTGGTAGGTTTTAAAAAAACTATATTACACCAGTTTTGTAAATATTGTGAAATTTACCCGAAATAAACAGTCCCCTGCCTGAAAATGCAGCAGGGGACTGTTCTACACAACAGGGGACTGCCTAATTTTGACAATTTATTTTGAAAGTATGGAAAAAGGGATAGGATTTCTTTTCACAGGGTTTATTTAACAGTTATTGAAGTATGAAAAAAAATTGTTTGTTATAGTTTTAATACAAAATGGCGGCGGCAGAGCCAATCTTTGAAATCGCCTCCTCCTACTCGGGAGGACGGATTTCTCGTGAAGTATAAGACGTGGAACGAAAAACAAAAATATTTTATAATCTATATATAATACTATTGTAAAATGACTTTTTTCTAAGTACAACAGTCATCTGTCTCACTTAACAGCCCCCTGCGACGTTCAAAACAGTCCCCTGATGCCTCAAACAGTCCCCTGTCATGATTTTTTAGAAAATCGAAAATAACTCGAAAAATACGTATAAATTCAGTGGGCCTCCTTATCTAACTAAAATAATAGTTAATTTTCTTCGAAATAGAACACGGTTTTTTGGCAAATGTTAAAAAAAATTGCAAGGACAGCATTTGTATGCGACCTGTACGAGCTTACAGAGAAATGCCCAGATTCTAGTGCTTGAAACCTATTCTCAAGAAACTTAAGAAACTCCTCTAGCGTTGGAATCTGTCTGGGATCTGTGAGAGATTGATCATAAATACGTCGAGATTCTCTATCTAGTTTTTCAATTAAGAGATGTATAAAAATCGGATCCCAATTTTGAATGTCGATTTCTAAGTTTTTGATTGCTTCTAAGCATTCTAATGTTGAATCATGAAGTTTCTTTAACCCATCCGCTGATTCCTTAATTAATTCTGGCTGATTGCAGAGTCTTCTTAATTGTGCCGATATCAAGACTCTTTTGTTGTCGTATCTGCGATTTAAAATTTCCCAAGCAGTGTCATAGTTTTCATTAGTTATATTCAAATGTTGAATAAGTTCGCTGGGTTCTGTGTTCACGTTCGCCTTTAAATAAAATAGTTTCTCCGCTTTGGTAATTTTATTACTTTTGTGTATCAGTTCAGTAAACAAATTTTTGAAAGATGGCCATTTTAAGTAATCCCCGGAAAATGTTGGAATGTCAATTCGTGGAAGTTGTACACTTGTATTTCTATCAGCTGTAACTATAGTTGCCTGAGTTGGTGTTGGTGCAACTAGACTACTCAATTTCTCTTGCATCTTTATCAAAACGTTCTGATACAAAGTTTCAGCTGCTGCAAATACATCTTCTTCGAAATACTGTTCCTTGAATTTTCCCATACCTACAATATTGGCATGATTTTGCACGATTAGTTCCCAGTAGTCGGCTAATAGTTTAGTCTTCTGCGTGTAGTATATTGACGAGAACTCCTTGTCTTCATCTACTTCGATGCTAGTGATGTTCCGTTTCAAAGTGTCGATTATAGCTGTTTGCTTTCTTATTAGCCGTAACTGCTCTGCAATTTCTTCAGAGCTTTTCTTCCTTTCAATTGCCTCTCGAATCAATTTCTCTAAGCTCTCCCTTGTCTGATCACAAAGTGTCTCAACTTGGCCGAAGTAGTCTTCATTGAAATATTTATGATCGGCATTCTGCTCTTTTATTGCTTCGAGTTGATTATTGAAATTCTCAACTTCCTCCCAAGCATTGTTGAGTGACATCAGCCTTGTCTCACCATACTCGACTGTCTTTCTGACCGTGGAATCCTTGCTTATTTGGGTGGTGATCTTCTTTATTATTCTGACGTATTTTGCCTGGTCTCTCAGTAACTGATCCATGTTTTGTTTGCTATTCCTAACTGTGGTCGAGTTGATGTGTAAATTTTTGCTGATTTAGGAATAAAAATGTTTTAGTTATTTGCTGAAGAATTTAAGCAACACTTCTAGACCCTTGTTCTAGAAGTGGGCTGTCTTTCTCCAATTTGCAAAGCCTTTGGACCCTAGTTCCAGAGGTTGTTTTAAGATTATTTTACCTGAAGACTCTAGTTCTACAGGATAAATTCTCTTTTGTTCGAAGGACCAAATGTAGAAGTTAAGTAAAACTTCACTGATTGCTAACTAAAGAACTATGAATTTATTTTATCCAAATTACAGCTATTTATACCTAATTAACAATGCACTTACACTAATATACAATTGCATTGACATAATTTCATTCACCTCAGGCATAAGTGTCGCATCAGCAATTTGTCGCGTGAAGTCACTCACCTTAAATAAAAATGCATTTCGGCAAATAATGCGCGTATATTGAGCAGTTATGTATAAATTGCTGATCAGCACTTTGGCAACGGGAATTTGCGGAAGTGATGCATCAGCAGTATACTTGAATGAAATTATGTCGATATATTATAGAATTTAAATTAGCCTAATTAGATTTATATGTACTCGGTACAATTAGGTTTAACTACTAGGGATATCACCGATGGAAAGAGTGATGCTACTACTAAGATGAAAATACTAGAGGATCCAGTAATCCAATACAACAATGGAGAGTAAAAGTAAAGAGTAAAAATGAAAATACTATAGGATGAACTAAGGAGAGTAACCATTGCCGTTTCGCTTAATTCTAGTGATAGTTGAAACAGGTAGTTCGCTAAGAACCAGAGCATACAAAACATTAGTGTAGTTCGAGCAGTTTTATGATGTGTTTCTGTTCGCTCGAGGACACCCAAATAATATCAAGGATTAGGAGAAATACGCCAACAGCTTCTGGGTTTTATTCATCATTTTGCGCGATTTGTTTTCATGTATTTTATGTTCCTGTGTCCAACGCTACATCATTGTTGATTCTGTACTTTTTATAACTGTCTGGCCCACCAGTTCTTTCGCATGACTGATCACCGGCATATAAAACCGCAACGAATCGTTTTGAACTTCAAATAAACTCGAAAATGTGGTCGAAACCATTAAAATTTCAGCAGAATATCATCAAAAACATTTATATAAAACCAATATAAAAATATACTTACTCTTCAGATGGTCCAATATCGATATTTTCCATGTTGAAACGCTTTGTTTATTATTTTCAGCCTGTTCTTGGTTTGCTTTGACAGTTCCAAATGACATTTGCAGTGAAGTTAGCATCATTCCAAAAAAAGGGAAATTCTCAAATGTCCCACTTGTCCCGATAAAACTCTCCACTGATCCAAATATAAAAGCAGGATCTTGAGTTTTGTATGGGGAGAATAGTGGCAAGTTCCATCTGGATCATTAAAAGAACACGGCTAATATTGTCGCCCCTTATTTTGTAGCTGACGCTGCTTTTCCTCTGGCTGTACATATCATGAAACCTTACGGAGGAAGAAACTTACCAGCACAAAAAGACGTGTTTAATAAAAGAATTAGCCGAGCACGTCAAACGATTGAAAATTCCTTTGGAATTTTGACTGCTCGTTGGAGAATATTATTAAACACAATTAATATGGAGCCAGAAAATGCGGAAAAAATTGTATTAGCATGTGTAGCCCTGCATAACTTCATTATCCTGGATAGGTTATGCAGAATCGTTTACTGCCCTCCGCAGTTTACAGACAGGGTGGATTCTGATGGTGCAGAACATTCGGGTGAGTGGAGATCCGAAATCACACCAGCTGACTTCATACAACCTTCCGCGACTGCACATAGATACAATGGAAATGAAGCAACACAGAACAGAACTATATTGTGCGAATATTTCCATTCATAAATAAAACACTACGTTTTCCAATGTTGTCTTTCAATAAAAAAATAAATCATTTTCAATTCAATAACATGCCATATAAACATTTAAAAACCAACTTAAAAAATTCAAAAATCACATAAAATAAATTCAGTCTTGTTAATTCTTCGTAGTCGTGGGTCCAGTGGACTCATGTTCAATCTTTGAACGCGTGTAAAAAATACGGCGTGATTAAAAGAAGTGGCATTATAGATAACAACAAAAGTTTCTATTGTTGAAATAGAATATAATAGAAACTTTTGTTCTTATCTACAATGGCACTTTTTTTAATCACGCCGTGTTTTTCACAGGCGTTCAAAGATTGAACATGAGCCCACTGGACCCTAAAGAACTGAATAACTTAAAAGTTACTTAAAAATAAGAGATATAAAATACATCTTCTTATATAATACCCTTTTTTTTTTTTCTTCTTATCACATCCTTTTCTGTAATTACTTTGCACCCTGTAACAAAAACACAAATTTAGCAAAATTCACATAGAGAACATTATAATAATTGCTTACATATTTCTGTCTAACGGCAAAGACGAATTGAAATAATTCCGCTCTTACTTTGTCTTTATTATGAGGAGGAATATCCTTTAATAAACCTACTACGGTTTTCGTTATCAGTTCGTCCGTGTCGTTGGTTTCCACTGAGCTATTTTCCACTTTTTTCTTAACTATGGCTAAAGCGGACTGTTCAATCACCTCTAGAGTCGATTGAATAGTCCGCTTTCTTTTTGGCGCTGGTGGTTCCAATATGCGCTCCTCACTCTCCGAGCTACAGTTGAATGCGCTTTCTTCACTTAGTGAAATAATATCATCAGCAGAATAGCTGTTGCTACTCTGCGTTTCATTGCTTTTAGTGCTGGATGAAATATGGAAATAATTAAAGTTTAATTGTTTATAATTCCACATACTTTCTCGGCTTAATAAATGATTTTAAAAAGCTCATACTTTCAAAGTACGGCCACGAGTCCTCTTCAGCACCACTTCCCGTTGTCTTTGGTTTGCATTTTCTTGCACAAGTTTCCCGCAAATGCTTCCACCTTGTTTTGCATTCTTCCGCTATTAATAGTTTGATTTAGTAAGCTTAAAATTAATATAATTACAAACTACTTACGGGTATGACTTAATTTTGGGGCGATTTGTTGCCAGCAACTGGTTTTTAAATTAACATAAAAATACTTTTTGTGTTGCTTGTCATACAAGCAAGGCGAATTCTTTATTTGCTCTATGAGCTCTTCATTAAAATGAGCGAACATTGTGCACAACTAGCTTTATTATATCACTGAGATGTCACTTTTTGCAAGTGTCAAAAATACATTAAGACGATTGTAATTGAGCTTAAGATTCGTTAAGATTCGGCCGAATCTTAACCAATCTTAAGGAATTTTGACAGCAAATCTTAGAGAGTCTTAAGACTATTATAGTCAGGCCTATAGGCAGAGAACCGCCTGCGAGCGGAGTAGCTCGGAGGACCCCTGGAGGGGACAGATATATAAGACTCCACCCAGAAGTAGTCTTCATTGGCGGTTACACGGTGGGGTTCCTGGTGGCAGGGAGCGGAGTTTTAGGCGGTAGACACCGACAGACGGGGGATCCCGGAACACGAGTGGCCTCGGCTACATATGGTGTACAATAGATTTCCCCGCTCCCAATAAAAATATAAATAAAGCGATCCCATATTGGTATTATATATTTTCATATTGATTACTATGTTGCTTATTATACTAGCCTTGCCACCATGTGTTATTGGATTTCTGTCGTCCAAGTCAATTATTTTTGTTATTAAAGTTCCTATTCTATTAGTAATTTCCTTCTTTCTTTGCATTGTAATGCAGGACATTAGTTGTTTGCGGCCCATCACACCACTATTGCCTTTGTAGTAATCATCTGATAGGTTTGTCAAGCTACTTCCTCTTAATATTATGATCGCTGCGGTGCATTTGTTTGCAAGTCCATAAAAAAATGTGTTGATCGTATTTTATTAGATAATTTCGCAGCACCTTCTCCTTTGGCCGAATCCTCTGCTATATAAGCTCTAGTTAATTGCCGTGAAATATCCTGAATTGGCTTGCAAGGTCTTCCAACTTCCGTTTGCCTTGCTTGCATCTTTTTAGTTTTGCAAAAAGTGCATCTGACGATAGCTTTGCTGGCCATTTTTGATGTGAAACATCTATAGCCGCGAGTGAAACTGATTGTTGGCGTGGCGACACATTCCGTCGCGACGCATCGCCACGCTATACGATGGCATATATATATATGTATGTATATATACAGTCTAGTATACAGTGTGTGTGTCTATATACAGTGTGTACGGTGTGGCGACGCGACGCCATTCGCAAGCGACTGTGCGTTTCTCTTCCCACTCGGTTCGGCGGTGTTGTGTATTATAGCACATATAACCTGTGTTTTACTTAAAGTTAATTTTTACAATAAAATATGTCTGACAGTGATAATATTTTTAAATTAATTATTAATTAATTTCATTTTCATTCTCATTATTCTTTTCTTATTAAAAAAATGCACTAAAACAATTCCTTGGAGAATAAATTTAAAATTTAAAAATGACTGATAAAATCGTATTTCAAAATCAGCTGGTAGCAAGTAGGGCACGAATGTTTTTCTTTTTTGTTATTAATATGAACATCTAAAAATTAATTAATTAATTCATTTTCTAATCATGGTGGAATTTATATTAAAACATTTATTATTGAAATTTATAATTTAAGATCTTTAGTAGTATATTGCAATAACTAGCTAAGATTCTTCAGTTTACTAGTATATTAAAGCCACGTCACAATTTTATCATGTATATATATCACTACCATTGATTTTAGCTGGAGATTTCAATGTAAATTTTGCAAAAGATGAATCAATGCCATTAATTACGTTGCTCCAAGAAGAACTTCAATTACAAATTAACAGTAATCCAAGAGAACCTACTACCAGATATGGAACAACAATAATTACCGTATTTATTAGATATCTTGATAATGTTATGTCCAATGCTTTTGTAACATACTTCAGTTATCATCGACCAACTCTCACAGTAATACCGTCAGAGGCAACATCGAGTGTAACGATTACTGAAGTCACTGAGTGTAAAAGAAACAAGTTGTCGCAACTTGAAATAAATTTTTGAATTTTTGTATTTAATGAAAATAAACGTTAAATAAATAAATAAACAGTCTTCATGTTATTTCGCTCGATGTTTCACATCTGCCGGGCGTCCCGTGACTGCTCACATTGATTTTTTCCTTCACTTTTGTGAAAGGGATCCATGGTGGATTGGAGGATGTTTTTGCCTGGAGTTGCCTTTGAGGTTCTTTAGTGCGGCTTATAGTTTAATATACGGGGCATCCTCTGTAGTTTGCATTATGACTGCCGTTACAGTTGCTGCATTTCTTTACTGAAGGATCTTCTCTGTTTTTGTGCAAGATCGTACTGGATGCGTTTCGTCATAAGCCACACAGACTTTGGTTAGCCTGCAGTTGGTTTTTGAGTGTCCGAACTCCTGGTAGTTTTGACATTTTATTGGGCTATAACGTTTGTGGGGCTCCTGTACCCAGATTTTTCTGTTCAATACATGTCTTGCCTTTAGGTGGTTTTCTGGAAGCTGGTTCTATGTCTACTCTAAACATGGGCGTTTTTGAGTTTATTAATTATGTTATTGATGGATTTTACTTAAAACCTTGGGATTCAATATCTGTTCTTATTTCATCGGGGTCTACATAACGGTCGATACTCTATTAGGAAAATTCTCAGCTCTTTAGCACTCTTCATTTGGTGCGTGAAAAACTTTTTTCCTTTTATCAAGCCAGTTAACTAGCTATCTGCGTATAAGCCACCATGCTGCTGACTTGCAGTGCGGTCTCGTATATTTCGCCTTTTTTCAGGTTTACTATGTAGTATTTGTTGTTACCTGTTATTTCGTTGATGCCTTTGATCAGCACGTTATTGTTGCCTACGCGTATATGTATATATTGGAGGCGGTTTATTTTGGGGCGCTACGGATTCTTGTTCGTCATTGCTCAGCAAGCCAAATCTGTTACCTGTTAGTGGATCATTCGGTATTTTTGCCGTTGATGTATGTAGATTTTGTGTAGACTGGGCTGCGATTACGCTTTTCAGAACGGATTATATTGAAGTAGCCTTGAATTCGAGTAGGGGCAATGTCCCCTGAAATGGATGGGGTTGTGTTCATGTGATCGTATTGCACTTTATCACATGCTTGCACTTTGTCACTTAATTGAACATTAGGGGCAGAGAAAAGTGAAACACTCGGTTTGCCGGGGTCTTTGCGTTTGCTTGAATTTGCTAGCATCGCAGGCAACCTGTGCGGGTCAATGGCACATGCGAGCTTACGTTTCAATAACTGTTGCACTGGAAATATGATGCACTGGTTGTAGGCGATTGCTCAATTTGCTTGTTAGACAAATGTTTTTATTTTGTTTTAAACTTCATTAATGGAGAGCGCGACACAAACTTGATCGTTCGGGACGTGTGCCGATTGAACGCAGTGGATTTTAATGCAAGCACGATTCAAGATATATTTTAATTTAAAAAAAAAAATACTTTTTTTAAAAAACATAAGCTGTCGTTTTGTTTCTCTACCTCCTTATTTTAAAATCTTGAATTTCTCAATCTCTCTTTTATAAAATTTTGTGTTGAATATCACATTTTGTGATTGTGTTGGCTCAATATTGGTTACCGAACTTTACTTGTATTGTAGATCCTCTGTTGCAACCGAAGCTTGGCAGCAGCATAAATTTGCACCTTCCCTTACGGTTGAACCTGAATGCAAAGTCGCACATACATATACATATAGTCCAGTGAAATTGTACTTTCTGCCTGCAAATCGTACACAATAGGGCTGACGATGGGGAAATGTGCGTTAGTATTTGTATTATTCCGCAATGTTGTCAGGTTTTTACATATGAAATTTCCGTTTTTTGGGTATCAAATTAAAATGACATATTTCAGTACAAAATCAATTTTATTCTTTAAAATAGTTTCCATTTCAAAATTCCATTTTTAAAGAAAGCTCTATCTGTATTGTTCAAAAAGTCATCGCAGGCACTGATTATTTAGTCACGGTTCGGAAGTAGCCTATTTCTTAGATGGTTGTACAAAGTTAAAAAAAACGTGGTGATCCATAGGCGACTAGTCCGGTGAGTACGGTGGGTGAGCCAATACTTTGTATCCCAACTCTGCTAGCTTTAACAACATTGTGTATACAATACATATGAGGTCAGCAGAATAGGTCCATGCCTATTCTCTAGTGAAGGCTATTTTTGACGCAATTTACGGTACATATCTTCCAGTTCCCTGCAATACGACTCTGCCGTAATGGTTTGGCCGGGTTGCAGGAAGGAACAATCCGATGCAAGAATGGATCCACACGATTTCTATTGATTAAAAAACTGGCAATTTCCAAG
Organism: Neoitamus cyanurus; assembly: GCA_947538895.1. NCBI lineage: Eukaryota > Metazoa > Arthropoda > Insecta > Diptera > Asilidae > Neoitamus > Neoitamus cyanurus. Next base: position 41,372,639 of record OX384541.1, read on the forward strand.
CGTCGAAGAATATTCGCTGGTGTCAGCAGGTGAGGCCCCCACCTTTCAAGATTTTGCACCTTTCCAATAGAAGAAAGGTGACAATTTGTCACCTATAGATGACTCCTTTAGAACGACCTCTAGCCATATTTTCAAGTGAAAAATCTCCTTCCCTAAACTTAGAGAATCAGTTGCGAACAGTTCTTTCCGAATCAAAAACGCAGTTTATTTCCCGCGCCGCCGTAGCAGTTGTATTTGGAGTGATAAAGGCAAATTAAATCTCTTGAAGACAGCTTTTAATTTAAAAGTAAAAGTGAGAACTGTATGAATCGAGAAAGAAAAAAATCGTCCGTCATAAAAACAACAGACCACATCCGTTCGGATAAAATTAATTTATTTCTTTTAACTCAACACAACCTCTCACTATAAGGATCACTTTTATAATGAATAAGAAATCGGAAAGTTCATGTGTAGAGACCTGATAATTATAGTACCAAATCGTTTATCGTAAATATTTCATCTTATTATATAAATATTTTCGTAAAGTTAATACTTTTAAAGTTATAGCGCGAAAAATGTTAAAAAATTAGGACAACAATTGGTTTTCGCATTATCTCGTTTTGGGTAACTTATAATACAAAATATGTCAATTCAAAAGTCGTGGAGCACAAAATTTGCCATACATTTTAGGCATAACATTTTACCATGCGACGCAAGGTTATGCCTCTAGAGTCCTGCAAAGTTTGCGTCTTTATGAGCTGAAATTATCTCAAACCGGAAGCATTTATGGCAACTTTTTGCGCCGATTTTGAATACAAAATCGTCGAGCTGACCAAAAAACTTGGACGAAGGAAGTGATGATGGTGTTGCTCTGAGAAGGAACTGCAGAATATCGGAACAATTTCCTAACGCCTTCCGGAAGCTTTGGCTGCGGGATTACGTCAACACTGGCGTCAACAAGATGAGCAAAGTGGTGTGTCCCATCAGCTCTCCTTGCAAAAGTTGATGTACACACATCAAAAAATGCCAAGCTACACGGGGTTTTTCCGGTGCCATTTCCAGGAACAATTACCGATCATTTTCATTTTTCAACTGCAGGTAGGCAAAAGGTATACGCATCGTATGGTCAACCCGTTTCAGGGAGATTCGCAAAAGTAGTGAGGTAAATTAAATAAATAGCAAGTTAAGTGTCTTTTTCTTTCAATCCTGTGTAAGTTGTGTACAGTGATACTTCTTATTATTCAGTAACCAGCAGTTTTAAAGTTCTGAATTGTTTAGTAAGATATGGAATCGGATCGTACGCGTCACCATCTCACCTCTAGCGAAATGCATTTAGCCGTAGGAAAGCTTCAAATTGGTAGAACACAAGCGATATAACAAGAAGCTTTAACGTCGATAGAAGTGTAACTTGCCGATTGTGGCAGCGACAATGTGCTTCACGGAGTCCACGTGAACAACATACTCTTCAGTCTAGGTCAACAATTTCGGCACAAGATCGGTACATCGTCCTTCAAGCTCGACGCTGTCCGAAATTGACGGCTCGTCAATTGGTTGCAAGCCTCTCTGCAACATACAACGTCACGGTTAGTAACCAAACAATTAGGAATAGACTACATGAGTCTGGCCTTCACTCTCGTCGTGCCTTAAAAAGTCCAGCACGTCGACGTGGGAATCGAGCCAGGCGGGTTCAGTGGTGTGAGCAACATCAAAATTGGGGTGCAGAACAATGGTCCAATGTACTGTTCACTGATGAATCGCGAGTTTGGAGGCGATCTGGAAATTCAGAAAGGCTCAGAGCTGTTCAGGAAGCCACCACCTACCAAGGAGGCACCGTTGTGGTATGGACCGGATAACGATTAGCGGTCGAACATCTCTCGTTTTCCCCACAAGGCTATCTAAATGTTTCAAGTTAGTTTAGTGAAATACTGCAACCTGTTGTTCTTCCATTTGCACAGGAAGTTGGACCCCAATTCATCTTGATGCAAGATAATGTGAGAATACACACTGCAAGGAGCGTTAGAGAATGGTTGAGTTCAAACGAAATCAACGTTTTACCATGGCCTCCGCAATCTCCAGATCTAAATCCAATCGAACATGCATGGAATAGACTTCAAAGAAGCATTTCAAATGATTTGTCATCAGTTTCGTCCAGAAGCGAGCTATGTTATCTGCTTCAAGAGCATTGGAGCAACATACAACACGATTTCCTCGATAATTTTATTCTTTCAAAGCCGAGAAGATGTCGTGCTGTTTTATCCGCAAGAAGAGGCAACACCTCTCATTAGACTAAAGATGAATATTGTCATAGAAGTACACTTTCCTAGAAATTTTACAAATAAACGAAATTTAAATTTTGTCACAAAAGGAAAAATCTTGTTTTCCCTTAATAACCCCCCTACTTTTGCAAATCTACCTGAAACGGGTTAACCATACGATGCGTATACCTTTTGCCTACCTGCAGTTGAAAAATGAAAATGATCGGTAATTGTCCCTGGAAATAGCAACGGAAAAACCCCGTGCTGCTTAGCATTTTTTGATGTGTGTAGTTATTCTCGTGGACCGGAAGTTTTCTTGAGCAAAGAAGGCCAAGCACGCAGCACGATAATACAGACCCCGACAGGACTCTACCACAGACCAGAAACGAAGATCCCTAAGCTAGATGGCTCACAAGGAAATGGTGACCAGGTCCGATGATCCATCTTACTATGGCGGATTGTTGACAAACCTGGCAATGCCAGAACGATAGCAGTAAGTACACAAGATTCATTAGGACGGCATCTGAGGACGAGTGAAGGAGTGCACGCAGCCTGCCAGCGCGATTGAAGACCAAATGAAAATTTTTCGCTTTCTTATTTTGAAGTTATAATCGAAATAAAGATTGTGATTCTAAAAGTTCGGAACTGGTCGTATCCAAATTTAGACACGGTGTACATTTATTTTTTGATATTTTGATGGTGAATGCTAATACATGGAACAATTACTTTAAAATAGAATATACAACTTTTGTTGTACGCGTGATAAATACAGCAAAATCACTGAGTAACTTTTGTGAAACAAATTCTAATTTTATTTGATTTACATAACACAAAACCAGAAAATTGTTTGGCATACGAATTCATCTTTTATGACAAAACATCTTACAATCCCACTTCGTACAATTTTGGCGCACCTAAACAAATTCGATTTCAGCGGATAGATAAAAAGATTAAATTATTCATCTTCCTAAAACCCATTCACCCACTTCTACTACAATGGCGCCGAGAGGCACACTCAAGATATCTTTTTAATAATTTCCTTCTCGTTGAGATCCATTCTAATCTCATCAATCAATATTTCCTCTAAAAATTCCTCTGACACCAGCCTGCGAAACTGCTACATTATTCTGCTCCACACACGGCATCGGCACATTCGAGGACAATTGAGGGCCTAATGGGGCATGCATTAAGCGATTCGAAAAGTGCACACTCGCCATATACTCGGAACTCCCGTCTTCTATCAATCAATTTTTCTGTTTTCAGTTCAATGAACGCGTCTACTAACTTCTTTTGAGGATGCAGCCTGTTCCCCTTTTGGATCCCGACTGCCACAAGCTCTAACTTAATTCTTCCTCTCCAGCCTCACAGGCTGTCAGGAAATATCGGGGAAGTCGTGTGCACAGGAATTTACCAACCCCTCATTTTTACATGTATGTTCGCGTAGGCGGGCGGGCAACCGGATTTTTAGTATCCTCAGAACTTTGGCGAAGTTCTGCTTAATTTAAAATTTTCTATTACATCCACTGTTCACGAATTTTAATCACGCTCTATTTTGAATTAAATGTTTTACACTCTAAAAGGAGTTGTTAAGAAAGAAAAGCACCACCCTTAAGATTTCTTCAAAATATTATTAGAACAGCTTAAGTTTGAGTTTTTATTGTCACAGACCTTGAGCTTTCGCTGCAATATTAGCTATAGTAGGAAAATTGTTTTTCGTAAACATTTAGCCTTCTAGACATGCTAGACGAAAAATTTTAAAACAATATTTGAAGACTCGAAATTCTCTACAAATTTAGTTATATAAACTTTTTTTGAAAAGTTAATCTTTTGGAGTTATATCACTAGAAAGGATAAAAAAAATTAAGACAACAATTAGTTGTTGGCATTTATCTTGCTTTGGGTAACTCGTAATAACAAATATATCCATACAAGAGCTATAGAGCACAAAATATGCAATAGATTTTGCGACAAAAGTTTAAGCCTTAAGGAGCAAAGTTGCAAAATCGATACACAACTTAGTCATTAATGCTTCCGATTGCAGTCCATATAGGGGGAGCGGACCGGTGACTTTAAAAGATGGAGTGTATCGAGTTGGTGGACAATATTTTCAGGAAAGGTTTATTATGCTCTGGAAAACTTAAATGGAAAACTATCGTCTATCTATCTATGTCGCATGGAAAAATATTATACACACAATCTATTGCGGATTTTATACTCTATAAATATATTTTTTATTACGAGTTACCCAAAACGAGATAATTGCGAAAAACCAATTGTTGTCCTAATTTTTCAACTTTTTTTGTAGCGACATAACTGAAAGATTAACTTTTCGAAGTAAGTTGATATAACTAAATTTGTAGAGAATTTCGAGGCCTGAAATATTGTTTTTAAATTTTTCGTCTAGCATGTCTAGAAGGCTAAATGTTTACAGAAAACGATTTTACTGCTATAATTAATATTGCGGAAGCTGTCTGTGACTAAAAAACTCAAACTTAAGCTGTTCTAACAACCCCACGAACACATATCCCCATTGTTAACAGGCAGAAGGCCTGTTTTGAAACAAAGATTTTTAAATTTTTCTTGGTAAACATTCACTGAGTGCAAAACATTTACCAAAAATTCCGAAATCAATATAATAGCCCCAAGTTCCGAGCCGCGTACAAGAGCATTTCATTCACGGACCTCGCCTCTGCTATTCAACTGATAGGGGAACGCGTCGCTTCCTTTTCGCACATCTTCGAAAGACCGGCTCAACGTGAGGAGCAGAGCGCTTGCCTAAAATGCTTCCATTGTGGATCCACCCAAATTTTCGAAATTTGAGTCGAGGTTTCGCGTGTGAAATGTCTTTATACACCAAAGGTCTTTGGTAAAACAATTTCTAAAAACCAAACTAAAATATTTATGTGATGGTTAATTAAATAGTACCTATACTAATTATTTGTGAAATTTATTTATTTGGCTATTATTCCATTACTGTAGTGTTGACAATTTCCTAAATCCATTTCCAGGTTTGAGCCCCTGCTCTTACAATAGAATATTTTCCTATTTTCTATTTTTATCAAATTATCTAGTTTTACTTAGGAAAACTGAAAAACACCCAAACATCAATGTTTCTTTATATATAAATCAAAACTTATAACTAATCTAAATCTAAGGAAAACTAAGCCTCAGCTAACTAGCCGTTTTGTCCTCAACATTGATTGAATCATAGGGTTTTGCATACTTTCTGCTCTAACATAAAACATGTATGCGCGTTTCTCCGCAGCATCTTTGACATATTGTGCATCAGCAATTAGGTGGAGTCGCTTTGTAGAGTGATAAAACGGTTGGTTCAATATTATTTTCAAAATTTTATTTTGTAGTCGCTGCAATTGAGATGTGTGAGTTTTTGCACATTGATACCAAATTGGGGTCGTATACAATATTATAGGTTGGAATATTATTTTGTAAATTATAAACTTGTTTTTCGTACTTAGTAAGGACTTTCGATTTATGAGCGGGTACAGCGTTTTATAAGGATGTTGATTTTTTATACAACCGTGGCAATATGGCTTTTGAACGTCACCCTAGGTATTTGACTTCATTCACCCACTCTACAGTTTGTTGGATCAGCGTTACCTGTTTTTGGGGAAGTAGGTCAGGTCGGCTGCGTCTAGTGAAGTACATTACTTGTGTTTTTGCAGGGTTTAGCGTTATTTTCCAATCAACGCATTACTTGCACATAGTGTCCAATGCGTTTTGTAGCCTTGTGACTACAGTGTTTCATCTAACGCTGCGGCATAGATTTTTCCATCTCGGGCAGATCTGCAGTGTATAGGGTGTATAACATTGGTCCCAGAACAGAACCTTGGGGTACACTAGTGGTAATAGTGGTCAACGTCTTCCCAACGCGGATTTGAAATGCACGATATCTCAGAAAGCTGGATATGGTATTTACGAGGTGGTTAGGTGGCTTATATTTTAATAGTTTGATTATCAGTGCATTGTGTTAAACCCTGTCGAATGCTGGCTTGACGTCCAATAATATCAGACCGGTTGACAACGTATCTTTCAAGTTTATTTTAATTTAGTAAGTTAGTTAGTTATATTTGTAACTTATCTATATTTAGTACTCTTTTTTGATCCAGGATTTTTTCGAATACCTTACCGACATTCCTGAGCTAGCTTATTAGTCGACAACTGCTAGGGTTACCTGACGGTTTACCAAGCTGAAGGGCTGGTACAGTGTGTGCATTTGTTCATGAACTTGGAAAATAGTGCAGTTTAAAGTAACATTTGAATATAAAAGTAAAACTAACTAGTGGTAACTGTACGAGGCAGTATTTTATTAGCTATTTTATCACTACCAGGCGTCTTTTTACTTTTTGTGGCTAGGATAGAATTTGTTAATTGGTTAATCACCATAAAGGTCTGGAGATGTCACGCAGGGTGGCCAGCTTATCATTCCAACACTTGTTTCTATACTAACTTAGTTGCATCTTCAGATTTAAGTTTAACTCTCATAATCGCGCTTTGGTCTGTGGCATACGACAGCTCTGGCCTTACCTGGGAACACTATTTCGCAGACGGATCGGGAAAATTATTTCACCTGGGAGTGTGTTTAGAGTACTTGGGTCTAAATATGTAAATGAGGTGGGCGAATGCAAGGTTTGAATCATGTGGGTGTTAAACTTGAATATCATTTCACCGATTTGTGAGATGTTAATCATTTCTGCGCGGTTTAATTTTCTTTGTTTAAATAGGTTTGTTTTACTACATAATCTACGAAATTTTTCCCAGTGTGTACCGTTTAATTTATATCTGATCGTGTTGGTACAGTGAGGTTTTAGGCGGACTTCCAGAAGTACAGCTAGGTGATCAGAGGAGAGATTATTAATTGTTATTGGCTGTTGCAAGCTAATTTGTAGCGTTGTAAAAAAACCATCTAGTGTAGAGGGTCTAGCATTATTTTGCAATGGTACATAGGTAGATTTTATAGGATAGAGTTGGTTTATGGGGTGGGTAGACGCATAATCATGTAGTATCTTACCCCACGCTCTCAGGCAACCCCACATTCGATGTCTAGCATTTAGATCACCACCAATGATTACATTACTAAAAGCTTTGGTGAGGTGTTTAATATCGACCCTATAAAACACTTTTTTATTTTTCGTTATCGTTACTCCAGGGAAGTAGGCTGTTATTATCGTAATTTTATTGTTATTGTTTGCAATTAGTTCTACAGCTATGGTTTCTATTATTTTTGGGTTAGGTATTGGCAGTAATCAGCACTTGAGTGTCTTTTTAGCTACAATGACGACTCCAACGCCTCTTGTTTCTGAACGATTACACCTTAGGCATGAGTAATTCATATGTGACATTCTTGACTGCTGATGCAACCACGTCTCAGTGACAAATGCTATGTCAATATTATTCTTATAGTAGTTCCATCTAACCTTAGTTCTATTCAGTGTTGAATATTCACTTTTTAATTCCATCATGGTAATTGAGACTATTTCCAGGTACACGATGTATATAACGTCCATGCCGAACTTGTTGTTAGACTTGGTCATTTTGACATCTTTACACTTCAATCCCATCAGCTGTAGTTCTGTTATAAGATCATTTGTGTTCATTCCGTCCATTCCTGCTCGAACATATTTCATCGGCAGAAGGTCTTCGGTAGTGTTTTAAATTGACGTAAATACATCGACGCTGCCCGAAGAGATGAAAACAAACGGTGTAGTGTAGCGGTAAAGAAAAACGCGTGATCTTTTGGTTTAAGATTCCTTTATTTTGTCCTTCCTTTTTGTTTATAACGCAGAATATTCACTTAAAACTATTTAAATAATAAATCGATAGCCAAATAACTAAATCAAGAAAAATTAAAAATTGCAAAAAAAATCAAAACGAAAAAATTCATTAGATAATTATAATTAAGAAATATTCTGCCGCGGAAACAATGAGAAAACTTAAAATAAATCTAACTATACTGCGTAAACCCAAACAAAATCAACTTTGATTTAACTGATTTTGCAAATCCTCTGTAACTACGATGTCGTAAATTTTAAAACACAAGAGAGGACGAATCCCTCGTAGCATGCCCTTATATAGGGCCTGTAGTATCATCAAATTGTGACTTAAACTCAATTTGCATGCGTGGGAATAATTTCTTTTATTCCCGTTTCTCCTCAAATGCAGGTTAAAGCGTAGCTGCCGCCATTAGTTTTCGTGTTGTTACACGAATCTATATTTTCATATTTGCAGTTTTGCACAAAATCGATCTTTATCAAATTCGCCGCAGTTTTATTCTGTCAGTATTATGTCCATTTCCATATACCTGCATTACCGACATCGTGCGATAAGAATGCCTGCATTATTTATGTTGTCTCTTTTCCTCTCATTGTCCTTATTATAAATTCAAATGTTTGAATTTATTTAATTAGTTGGCGAATTTACCCGCTATCGGGCAATACCGACAAATTCGCCACCCGATTGTGCTGTCAGATCATGGATGACAGTTTTTTTATCGGCCGGTATTTACATCGGAAAGTTGTATATTTCTAGTGGTGGTTTTGTGCTATGTGGTGTGTTTTGTGCCTTTAAATATGTATTGTTCGACGCCAGGTAAGCCTCTTTTCATTTTTTATAAGGATTTAGTGGATGAAATTACGTTGTTTGGCAATAAATTAGGAAAGAATTCCTTCCTTCGACCAACTGCCAAATTGACTTTGTCGGTTGAATTTAAGTGCAAAATTGCCTTTGCTGTGTTTTTGTAGTTATTGCTACAATCAGCATGTCTCATTGCATAAAATGAGTCATGTTGGTACATGGAGAGATTGAAGTTAATATGAATATTAACATGCACAATTTCGCCTTCTTTGTTGTTGTTGGGCCGTTGGGTTGGGTTTGTTTACGGTTTGCAATTCAAAGAAAATTTGTAGTTTAAATTGATTTTTTTGTATTTCAAGTTAATTCGTGTTATAGGAGTACCTGTAGAGTCCCTAGGTACAGGGAAGTATTAAGAATATTTTGTACTGATTCAGTACTTATTCAATTTTTCTTTTTCAGGTTGATTTCGAACAGGTAGTGTACGTGTAATATTCTTTATTGTTGTGTTGCAATGTCTTACATATTAGTTCGTTTCAGGTGAATTTGTAGTTATTTTTTATTTATTTATTTATTTATTTATTTACAATGATAGCTTCGTACAGAAATAACAAATTTCCTATTACACGTAAGCTGTCCAGTTTTAAGAAGAAAAGCAAACATACAAATACAAGTTCAGTCATCTAATGATCAACAATATTAACAATATATATTACAAGTTTAAATTGATTTTCTCTAGGACAGCATGTTTGAATCTGCTAAACGTGCAGTTCAGAGGGCCAATTTGAAGCCTATCATGGTTTCTTTGAAGTCTTACCATCGGGGAATTATAATATACTGATAGCAAGGCTCTAGGTGGTTTAAATATATCATTGCTTCTACTGCAGAATGCAGGTTCACGCAAATTTAAGTCATCCGTCAGACAGGAATGCAAGATTCCGTTATGAATACGATAAAGAATGCATTCATCAAGGTAGAGTCTTCTGTCAACAAGCGGGGACAATTTGAGGAAGGACAGTCTGTCTGGATAAGGAAGACATGGTTTGTTAAATTTTTTAAATAGACTGCGGGTAAATTTCCTTTAGACACTTTCAATACGGTCAATTTTATTTTGGTGGTAAGGTGACCAAACAGGCGAACAATATTCAAGGACACTTCGAGCAAGCGTCAGAAATAGTAGCCTAGATGTTGATAAGTTACTAAAATAATTAGAAGTGCGCAAAATAAACCCAGCCAGTCTATAGGATCTTCTGGAGATGTCATCAATGTGAGCATCGAAGCTCATTTTATTGTCAAAAATTACGCCCAGGTCTTTAAACTGGGCAACCTCCGACAAGGTCACCGAGTTAATATGATACCGGACAAATTCAGGATGTTTTTTAAAGGTATAGGTCATTTTAAAACATTTATTTACATTTATGGACAATCTGTTAACAATACACCAGTCCTCCAGAGCGATCAAATCGCTCTGAAGAATATCACAGTCTTCATTAGAATTAATCACACGAAAGATTTTAAGGTCGTCAGCATATAAAAGACAATTGGAACAAATTTTAGTGGTCAAGTCGTTAATAAATAACAGAAAAAAAAGCGGCCCGAGAATAGACCCCTGCGGAACACCGGAGATGGGGACAAATTCAACAGAAGCACAGCCTGAGAACACAACGTGCATTTTACGGTGTGATAGGTAGGATGAGATCCATGTAAAAAGGGGACCATGCACACCGTACCCTCTCACCTTGTCTAAGAGGATCGGATGACTGACATGATCAAATGCTTTGGAAAAATCGGTGTAAATAGTGTCCACCTGACTGTGTTGCTCAAGAGCATTAGCAACGAAATTGTGGAACTCAAGCAGATTGCTCACAGTAGACCTTCCTTTAACGAAGCCATGCTGTTCTTCGGAGATTATAGGTCGAAGAACTCTTGATAGTTGGTTATGTACCAGTTTTTCGAATAGTTTGCTGAAGCAGTTTAATATACAAATAGGGCGGTAGTTCTTCACCTCGCATTTGTCGCCCTTCTTGAATATTGGAACCACTTTAGAGTGCTTCCAAGCTTCAGGGAAGGTTCATTCATTGAGTGAAGAGTTAAATATCACAGTCAGGGGATAACAGATGGCATCGGCTATCTCTTTAACAAAGTGATTAGGCATGCCATCGGGTCCAGCCGAGGTTTTAGAATCCAGGCCGAGTATACAGTCAAGCACATCCACCATATCAAAGGACAAACAAGCCACAGATATTGCACATGGAGACATAAAGCTATCATTCAATTGAGCGTTATGCTCGATGAACGTATCCTTAAAAAACCTTGCAAAACCTTGAGTGCCTCATAGAACTTAGAAACAGCTACGTTACACGAAAATCCACATAATATAGAGTCCCAGTCAATAAGCGTCAAATCATTCTTTATAGAATCGAAGTCACATTTATAAAAGTTCCTGGTACGGCAAAGCCGTGATCCAGACCATCCTGAGGTAAAATGCATATTAAGACTAAGTTTTAAGGGAGGATGATGCAGATCTGGTTTTACAATTCCAGCGTAATTCACAATCGTAAGAAGATCAGAAGGAAGATTAGTAAATATAAGATCTAGAATGGTATTGCTATGATTGTGGATGCTATTACACTGATAAGTAGCGGTGAACTCCATAAAATTATGAACCAAGGCACTTATACTGCAATTAGAGACAAGGGTAGACGATTGTGTAAAGGCCCAACTTAGGATTGGAAGATTGAAGTCGCCACAGACCAATAAATAACAGTTAGGATCAGTCACATTAAGGACACTTGCAAGATCATCAAACAAACCCTCCAAGACACTAGAACAAATAGAACATGGAACATATACACAGCAAATGTAGAGACATACATGACTGCGCACTTTAAGTTTTACAGAAACGCATTCCACCGGAAAATTATCAGTCGGGAGAACAAAGGAGGAGGCAGTGTGAGAAGACCTCACCCCAATGATTGACGATTGTGTAAAGGCCCAACTTAGGATTGGAAGATTGAAGTCGCCACAGACCAATAAATAACAGTTAGGATCAGTCACATTAAGGACACTTGCAAGATCATCAAACAAACCCTCCAAGACACTAGAACAAATAGAACATGGAACATATACACAGCAAATGTAGAGACATACATGACTGCGCACTTTAAGTTTTACAGAAACGCATTCCACCGGAAAATTATCAGTCGGGAGAACAAAGGAGGAGGCAGTGAGAGAAGACCTAACCCCAATGAGAACTCCTCCACCATCCTTCTTAGCGCTCCGGGAGAAATCACGGTCGCTACGAAAAATATCATAAGAAGGAAGGCGGAGTTCAGCAGTTGTAATAGAACCATTGAGCCAAGTCTCAGAAAAGCAAAATATGTCTGGTTTGTCAGTAAGAATTGATGTCGTGAAATCTATCAATTTAGTCCTCAAACCACGTACATTCTGATATATTATGTTAAGTTCCGGACCTGATTTAGAGGGGTGGTGTACATTTCTGACTAAGTCGCCTTCCGACCGTTCCCCCCCCGATGGAAAATTCTCACTCGTTCGGTGCTGTGGGCGAGATGTGAATGGGTGGAAAAGTATACCCTCTGGCCAGAAATACCTCGAGTTTATCACCGGGAAGAGTTCATCAGAAATGAAGATCCGGAAGGAAGCCGTACGGCGATTTTGCAGGTTCGGTTTGGTCAGTTTGGCACACGTTATAGTCGATGTGGAATGACCCAGTTTAGCATAAATGTAGCTCAGGATATATTCGCTTGTGGTTGAGTAGCTTAGGCGTGAGATGAATAGAGAAGGGGGTAGCTTCACAACCTCCAGTTCAACAACATGAGGGGCCCCGGAACACTGAGGATCCAACGGTGGTTGTAGACCACCAGATGGTGAAGGTTTTGTCCCTTTTAGATTCCTCCTATTAGTTGTATGAGGAGAGGAACCTAACGCGCTTCCAGATGTAGATTTGCCAGGAGATGGTGGTGCTTTAGCAGGCACTGGCAAAAATTGGGGCTTACCAGGAAGACGAGGTGGTATCAAATTATTCTCCGCTGCAATAGTCCCGGCGGCCGGGGAAGCCTTAGATGTTGATGCTGTGCCCTTCGATGTCGCAGACAATAGCCTCGGAGACGAGCGCGCACTCGACTGCATTGCAGGACCAGGCCCCTAAGGTTTCACCAGGTCAGTGAACTCGGTAGGGACCTTATTGGCGGCGTAAGATAAAGGATCCGTTTTAGGTGGTAAGGCCTTTAATATTTTCGAAGTGTTAGAAGTGAGTGCTATCGAGCACTCATAAATCAAGCGTTTGACCTCCGAAAGATCTGAGGAGATGCCCGGTGATTGCCTAGAAGGGCCGGCCTCCAGATTCACGACGTCCGGTAATGTTTCTAGTGTTGCTAGTGTTGAGCGGCATCTTTGGATGAGCAGCAAACCTCATTCAAGGTGGTGGTCAGCTTGTCAACCCTTCCATTTAGAGCTACGAGCTCCTCGGAAATCTCCGGCAGAACATTCCATCTATCAGATAACTCCTTCACCTTGTCCTGGACAGAAGACACGCCGAAGGACAGTTCCTCAAGCCGGCTGGCCATGACTTGAATGGCTTTCAGGACGTGAACGACCTTCATATCGCCACACTCCAAGCAGGTAAAGGTGCGAGCGTCTTTGCCGGAATTGCGTGAGCTTCGCTTCACACAGGATAAGTGATAGCGGCTCAGGCAGACACCATCGCAATCTATTCCATCGTTAATTACGGCGGTGTTGCATGACGGACAGACGCTGTATGATGACATTGTGATGTAGCTTTCGTCTTGGGAAGTACCAATCGCCAAGTGACAGATCTGTGGTGCCTAGTGGGCGCTACTGCAATCCAGGTGTCGCTGGGTGCGCTATGTATGCCACAGAAATTTGGCGGCAAAAAATCAGCTGGGCTTAGGTCAAGGCCGAAGACAAAAAACAGCTGGTGTGATGAAAAGATGAGCAACTCCAATGGCACGCAGACTAGCCGATCAGCCGATCACTTTGAGCAGTGCAGATGATGACCACAACAGATGAGAACAGCGAAAAATACAAAGAGATGCACGAGACAAACTTAGACACGTCTATCCAGACAGATGACAGATGACAGATTTTTAATAGAAATCAGGGAGAATTCGGTGATTTTTGCTACATCCATTATGTCGCGAATATCTTTTAGAGAAGTTTTTATGGCATTAATCGGCGGCACTGATTTATTTTTTTCAACTAGACTACTCTCATCGTGTTCACTAATTGTTGCGTTCACCTCTATATCATCATGACATATGTACTAGTGTCTGTAGTGGTTTAAAATAATTTTGATTTTGACAGCACCCATCTGCTTCACGGAAGTTTTAATTTTGTGGTTTTCAGTAAACTTTTTACTTCTACGTTTTTTATCCAAGTGCGGAAATTCCTCATCTTCAGATGAATCTATGGTGGATGTTTTACGGAGTATTGTTGTGTAATCATGTATTTTTTTTACTAAATTAAACTATAAATCTTTAACTGCACCTTTGATTTCGTCCGCTCATTAGGCCTCTCACAGAGAGAATCCATGTTCTAATTATATATCGGGTGAAACGGGTTTTCTTTGATTTTTACTCTATGACACCCTCTAACAAGTTGGGCTGTATATGCCCCTGCCTATTAGGCAGCATTATTGTCGCTGTTTAACAGGCAAACGCACTCGAACTATTCTCATGTCATTTCCATTATATGGTATTTAGGTTTAGGACAACATGGGCCCTTAAATTAAACCAGCCAGCACTAAGTTTAAGTCTTGTGAGTAGATACGTAATATTTTCAATTGGTTCGTACAAAATATTGTTTTGTTGAATGTATTTTCTGTGCAAATAGTCGGGTTATATTGAGATGATAAGTGAAATATTCATAACTAGTTTTTTTTTTATGTGCCTACCTATACATATATTTATCTTCAGTAAATCGATAAAATATTAAAAGATTTGTTCCATTTCATAATTATGTCGTCTAGTTATAAGATTTGCCTCATTTCATTCTGTCAACCGAAGGAGGATATTACATTTAAAACATGTATACGATAACTATGAATACATACCTATGTTACTTGGCACTAATTTCACTTCTGTTAGTTCTACAGCCAAATTCCATAGAAAAGTGCTCATCTTCCTTTAATTCATTCTGTAACAGTTTAAATTTACAAGTATGGAAAAACCCGGTAAAGCAGCGACGGGCCTGCTGGTTTTATATAACTACGATTTCCAGAATGGAGAAATCTTGGTAAAAATTCCCTATGTAAAATTATCTCTCTATTACTTAAGTTTTCTGTTCCATGAAAATATCGTGAAGAATGCAATCCTATAAGCCGGAGTTTGGTAATTTGCTAACCTCTACCGAATACAAACACTTACAAAAGTTTTCACTAAGTTGCAGAGTACTGACTATAGCTGCCTTGTATTTTAGAATAATAAATCCAAGATCTAATTAAAAATTCCAAGAAAATGTAAGTTCAAGAATGAAGAAATAATGCAAACAATTTACTTGGATAGAATTTCTCATTTCTGCTAATCTTCTCATTTCTGCTAATCTTACCATTGCAAACACGCACAGAACTTAATTTAAATCAGGTTCGGTTGCTTTCAAGGAAGGCATGCAGAAAGCCACAAGGAAGTTGTGGACCACGGCAAAAGCTATGAACACTTGCAAGTTCTCAAAATGAGAAGATTCCTGTGGCTTCCTTACTATGCAGCTGATATGATGACATGTGATTTACAAATATTATCTTTTACAATTTCTTGGGATGATCAAGAGTATTCGAAAATTAAGAGCACTTTTACGATTAATAGCACACGCCACACACTAACACAACTAAATGAATTTAAAACAGCTAAAACCTACGATGAATTCATCTCATTGTACATTTGTAAAATAATACATGTTTTCAGAAACTACCATCCTTAAGTTGTATTATTTTAAGTATACTCAACCAAAGGTCATTTTTATCGGATGTACTTACTTGCCACAATCTCACGTATTAGTTGTAATAGGTAAAATTATTAATCTGTGCTTTATTTTAGTATAATAGTACTCATTTTCCTTTTGACTTTAAAAATTTAGAAAACTCGTAGGATTCAATGTTGAAAGTACTAGCAGAGGATATTTAAGTAAAATTATTTAAAACTTTCTAAGGCTTGAGATTTTTTAGAGCTGGTTTTATTATTTTTTTATTTTTTTATTTCATCCAGTTCTCTAATTGTTCATGATATTTTTTTTAATCATTATTTCCTCTTAACAAATATAACTTTGTATATGTTATATACTAAAACCTTCCAAGAAATATGAAGATTACAGTAGTGAAAGAATCAAAAAATATGTGGAGAAATTTTTGAGAAAATCACGCATATACCCACATATGTACATATGCAGGAACAAAGAACCACCCTTCGTTTAAGTCGGTTAAAAATTCTGGTCACCATATTGGATCTGAGTTTCCAAACTGTGGAGGCTGATTCGAAATCAGCAATCCCAACAGCTTCCTAGTATTCGCTTTCATCACAGTCACTTCACATTTGAAAATTTCGGTCGTAATATTGGATCCGCCATTTTGAATTTCGAATTTTTTCTACAGTAAATTCGCAGTCAGAGAGTTCAAAGACCCAAGTATTCAATTTCACCATATTGGATCCGCCATATAAAAGTTTCAAATTTTCATAGCAGATTCGAAATCAGCGCCCCTTAAAGCCCCCAATTATTCAATTTCATTATACTTACTCAATACTTCAAAATTTCGGTCCCATATTGGATCAGCCATTTTGAATATACCTATACACACTGCTATTTACTAAAACCTTCCCAGAAATATATAGACTATATCAACGAAAGAATCATCAAAATCCGTTCAGTTGCTTTTGAGAAAATTTCGTACAAACAAACATACATACGGGGGAAACACAGAACCTGCTTTTGCTTATGTCGGTTAATTAATGAAGTCGGTTAAAAATATGAGTTTATCACGTAAGTCTTATGTTAATCATCCCAGCAGTTTTTATAGCAATAAGTGACAAATTTTGTTAACAAAAACTGTGAAAAAATATTAACGACCGAGTATATTTTGGAAAAAACCTCGGATAAAAGGATGAATATTGGGTGCCCCATAACATGTGTATATTATGTCTTGTCAGGAATGTCTGCGACACTGGAGTCAAAGGCTAAATTCTAATTGCCAATAATATAAAATTAGCCTTAAAATCATAATAATACATATACAAAATATATATCTAAAGGGCATGGTCTAGAAGCATGAAAAATGACCGATTTTTAGAAATTTTTCTTTTCAATGATAATATACTACTTAAATTGTTTTTTGGCTTATACATTGGATATCAATATTGAATATTCAATACAAAAATATTGTTTTATTTAAGGGGTGTAAATAATTGCTCCAAAAATGTAGTGAATAACATAATCTCATTGCTGGTGATTTCTCAGTCGGAAAAATTCTGAAACAAAAATCCAAACAAATTAATTACTATGGTTATGGCTATCGTCCCTACCAAAATTTATGGATTTAAAAAAAAACTTACAAAATGGCAAGGGTCGAGATTTTCGCGTTATTTTGAGAAGTTTTGTTTTGTAATATGAAATTTTTCAGTAAGTTTGCACAAGTCAGTAAATAAATCTCCATATTTGTAAATTATTTCGATTTTTCCAAATTTTCGCGCTTTAATGCTCCGTAAATATATTTAATATTTTTATTTTAGGCGTCCTAGTTGATAGTTCTTACCTCATAATCTGAAGTCAATTCAGTAAATCTTTAATTTAATTCGTATTCAGCAGTCTAGAATTGTACAAAAACGAATTCTATATACCGTGCCACAAAATATTTGTTTTCCTGTGTAATAGAAGGAAATCGTTTGTTAATAACAAGAAAGCTCACCAAATACACAATTTGAAAAATAGATGTAAAATGCCAATCAGTTGTCGTATTGACGAAATAATACATATAAATGAAGCAAGTACAACTTTTATAAAAATGATTTTGAAATCCCGTACGGCGTACTGTTTCGAATGAACTGAAAAATATCTTGGCCGTTTTCTAAACTGTGCATCTGCGTCATATTATAAATATATGAACAATTCACTAAAATTGAATCTACCTTCGACACGTTCTATACAGCGCTGGTAACCAGTTAAAGGTGTTGTTCCTGGAATTAACGAAAGCATTTCACGGAAGTTTAAACAAATTATTACAGATTGGTCAAAAAAAGATAGAGAATGTATTATAGTTTTCGACGAAATCTCAATAACGTTTATAAGTATTATATGGTGCTACTGACAATTATCATTACGTTCTTTTATTTCACTGCCTCGTGGACGTAGATATACATATGTATGCATATCGGCATATCCATTACTAGTGTGACGCCATTGAATATCGCGTAGCCAGTGTGACGTGCTTTCGGTTCCCCCCAAATATTACATAGGTATTAATATAAAAAAATTTAAGAAATGCCCATTCAAAATATTTGTGGATTTAGGTGGGTACATGATTCATCTCTAATTATGAAGTAACACCTCAAAATAAAATTACTAAACACAATATTTCCCAGACTTCCTATATGTATTTAAATGATTCAGTTCAAACCAACAGCCATGACTAATAACTTTAAGCTAGTGGAAAGTTCAACTGCAATGCACGTGCACATTATATAGCTTTTAAATTTATGCAAAGAAAACACTGAATAACATACTTTGTGGAAAACCTTACCCAGAATATAGAAAATGATGTCCCTGCAGGGCATGAGGAAAATCTGTCTGAACCGCAGCTGAAAAAACACTCATTGTAATTGATAGGTTGATTTCCTTTCTAAATTTAGGAATGCTCTTTGGCTGTGTAAATAATGATAACAATTTCGGCGCGTATCTGATATCGAGTTTTCGAAGCAATGCCGAGCAGAATTCATTTCGCCGGAACGACACATTTTGGGAATTTGCATTAACTCCAACTGAGTTGACTCTTTGCACAAACCTTACAGTTGGGAATATCAAGTAGACTTGAAAGTAAGTATTAAGTGGCACATAGGGGTACGAGAGGGCACGCATATATCACATCCATGGCTACGGGTGCTACTCCGTAAGCAAATACCGTGCCATAAGGGATTCTGCCGATGCATTCGGTGGGGCCAAGAACGTGGCGCCGCGCTGGCATAACGTATTCTGTGCGCTTTCCACGATCTTATTTGCTGGTTAGATCGATTACAATTTAAGGATTCAATTGATTTGGCAATATGCATATATATGTATGCGAAGTAGTGTGAACGACAAAATTTGCAAGAACTACTCCAAAGAAGTCGTCATCGCACAAGCAGGTGAGAAGCCAATTACATGTCCTTTAATGAGTTACCATATTCACATACATACAGTTTGTTCATAATGAACATTTTGAGACAAAAAAGTTCTGTCTAAAAAAAGAGAATTGAAGTTGAAATTAGCAATTATCTTTTAATTACCGTTCAAAGGTTGGTGAAATTATTTGAGAAGTAGGGCGGCCTTCAGAATTACAGCATCGGGATTAATTTACCATTTTTATCATAAAGTACTGTTACATTAATATACCTTAGATAGCGAGGGTAATTCCATTTGAGAGCATCAGAAAATCTGGAATGCCTGAAAGCGACACGAAACCTTAAATAATGCCAAAGTCAATCGATAATTTTCGAAAAAATTCGCATGAGGGATTCTTTTTTTGGAATCGGTAATTTCAAATATCGTTCTCGTTTACAATTTAAAAACAGCAGATCACTTCTTCTATGATCACGAACTCAAAATAATAAAATTCTTAAGAGAAGCCTTTATTTATCATTTTATTTAAACAAAGAATTTTACTTTAGACGTACGGATTATGTGAATTGCCCATATTTTTGCCGTAGAACACGTCGTATATTTCAGGCCAGTAGTAGGCATCCCCGGTCAAAAAATCCAGCATCATGTTTTCATAATATTATAAATATAAATATTTACTGAACAACAAAAGAATCACGCTTTCATGAGATGCCAGATAAGACAGATAAGGGAACAAGGGTTATATCAGCGCAATTGAATTTAACGCTGTTTGCGTCGTACAATTCCGGTGGTTGTCGACCGTTCCGGCATGTCGACCATGCCAAGAAACACTGACTGAGTACGAAATATGTACGAAGATTGAGTGACTATTGCAAGGTCTTGAAAAACACCGTGGTGACACGTGGCTTGACCATTGTGGAAAGATATGCATGATGCCTTAATGCAAACATTCGAGCCAGAAGCACGTTACTCCAATGATGCTCTGAAATTCCGTCACTTTAGGTTTGATTTCTCCAATCCAGCTGACGCTGTAACGAAGGCTTGGAATATATGGAAATAGGCGAGGAATTAACTGTGATAAAGATAAAGAGGCCGTCGAAGCTGTTATAATTTACATCGATTATGACCAATTACTACGATTACTTTCAAGTAAGTGTGCTTCTGTTCCCGAATTGATATCACTGGTATTAAATTAGCGAACAATTGCAAATACACAATTGCCAAACCAGTTCAACTATTTTTGTTTAGAGAGAACAGTGAAACAGATTTCGAGTTTAATTAATTAACACAGTTTATTAATTTCAAATTAAGTTCACATCGATCAGGTATTCAAACAAATTTCTTTCACTTCTACTTCCAACAGATTTCTAATAAATTTTACGATTTCGAATTACAAGTATGAACGCCAACTATTGTCACGGATTGCCAATTCCAAAGTGATCAAAAACCGTTCTCATTTCATGGATCTTTCCCCTAATTCGAACGTTCGGGATTAATTTCCTTATTAGGTAATCCTTAACGCATAACTGCATTATTATGCATGTAGAAATCATTTTTACATTCCTTGCATATACATGTAGAACATCAATGTTTTCCCCTACTGATCGTGTGTCTCTTTTGTTTGATCTAGTACAAACTCAAGGATCAATAGAGTATCGATATCAAGTGTTACAGTGACATTTAAAAAGTAAACAAACTGAGGCGACTACCGAAGGTAAGTTGATTTTTGTCAACTGTTTGTTTTGTGCAATGTATTCTATGGTTTTCTGTTGGAAAATAGTTTACATGTTTTTGGTTTTTAACAATTTATATTTTGCAGTGCTGTTAGAGGACCTCCCTCTCCTCGGACCAGTATCGGAACCAAATCGCAGATCTTCAGATAAGCATATCATTTAATATCCACTAAGAAGATAATGCTTTTGGTGATTTTCAGCTCAAACTCATTACGACTGTTTGGCGCTGCAAATTGTTGTGGACGACGCAACAGGTATAAACTATAAGGTCCAGGGAAAATAATTATGAAGAACCGTTCGCAAAACGTCCAAGACTTAATGCTAATCGTGAAGAAATCCGCAATTGCTTTGTGCAATTGTGTGGGAAAATGGGCCACATTGAGTCGAATTGCATTGCTGATAAGATTATGGAACTATCATATCAAGTCTTTACTCTTTTTACTTACTTACTGATAAACGTCATACCCACATAGAAAATAAAAAGGGGAGGTTCAAACTCGCAATCAGTTTCTATAAAATAAGTTTACTTTAACAATATACATGATCAATACAAAAGTAATCATTCAGTCCTAAGAAAATATAGCTATATCAATTCAGTCCAAAAACAATTCAGTGATAATAATTAAAAATCCAAGAAAACAAATTTTTGGATGGATAAAATTTATCTGGGATTTGTGTGAGCCACAAAAAATAAATAAACTAAATTCGTGAGGAAGGCAAAAGACCCGAATTCAACGCACTCTTTGTCTCTTAGGCTGGACAGTAAACTAAATCATCACCCTCGCTATTCAATTGGGTGAACAGCCATCACTTAAACAGTTTGTCTGGAAGGACACAGCCAGATCAGCACTCTCACTTTTTGTCGGTAAGGACGGGACCTATATGCAACCAGATCAGCACTCTGACTCTATGACGTATACACGATATCCAAAGTCGCGACTTTGGTCTAGCGTAGCCCAAAGTCGCGATTGTCTTTGCGTGTAAACGGGCAAGTCCCAATTTTGGCCTATCCCCAGATTGAATTGGGCCTAGGCCTGATATATCTGTATGTGTGTGATCGATCCTTCAAATGTCACAAATCTTACTCGCTCACAGATAGCACACAAGGGCAAATTTCCTAGCCCATTTTGTGTCGTTTACAGTTACACGAGCAGCCGTGATTTTGGCCTACAACCGGTTTCTAGTCCTGATTTGGGTCGTATATACGATGGGATCTTTGCGCAGCCAGATCAGCACTCTGACATACATGATCTCACACGTGCACGGCTCGCACCGTGGGTATAGATACACATACGAGGATTGGAAACATTTGCTCGTGCGAGCCCGGCGGAAGGAATATAGTACTTAATATGTTCTTCTTACTACGAGAATCTCTTAATAGCCCGCCAAGATTTGAATACACGGCAGATAATGTTTGGAAACCAAAAATACTCCCACCTCAAAAGAGTCGAGAACCAAGTTATTGGACTCGTTTATACTTATAGCCCCATTCTTCATACGCTAACAAATGATTGTGCTGTCATCTGGTAGTCGATAGAGGTAAGCTACTTTTGCCTTTATTATTTGGTCCAGTGGAATGGGATCCTTAAGCTGCTGTTGTGGCCGTGGTGACGGCTGCTGTGTTAGTCACAGGGTCGGCTGTTGCGGTAGTCGCAGGGATGGCTGCTGTGGTAGCCGTAGAGACGACTGCGGGGGTGACCGTACTGATGACCGCTGTGAAGGTTTCTGTCGAATCGGCATTGTCGACTGTCGACAGTGGTGACAGATGTGGTTGCGGCCGGGACTTTATTGGAACCCTCCGTGGCTGAAAATTCATTCTTGATGAGTATCTGTTCTGCTACTTCCGACGGCGATGTCTTGGAGGCTGACTGTCTGTGCCCCTTTTCTTATTTGAAGTTAGTGGGCAGAAGCGTTCTAGTTGGGTTTCTGATGGATCGGGTGAAACAGAGATAGTCAATGAACTGATTGTGTCTGTTTGATGCTTATTGTTGTGCGGGCTGCCTTTTTTTTTAATTTTAACCGTTTACACACTCTTAATTATAAAGGAAACTTGTGATCCGGAGTCATTCAGCGCTCAGGAAACTTCCACTCAGAGTTCTGATTTAATCCAATGCTGTTGCTATCCACACGATCGCTTTACATATATTAGAAGTAAGGAAACTTTTTAATGTTTGATTGCTGGGGGGCTTGTGGTACGACTTCTTTTGTTGGGCATGGACCAAGTTATTATGGACCAAGGTATTATGTCTCTTCCTGCATTTCATCTCTTCTGGCTTGGAAAATTGTCTTTCGTATGTCCAGCATATCGACAATTCAAACACAACTTGTTTTGTTTAATGACTCGGATTATTCTGAAATTCCGGACATAGGAAGAGAGTGTGTGTGGATTTGCACTTTGTGGATCGAAGTGGAGTGTTCAAAACACAGTTCGATTTTTTGTTGGTGAGGCAAGGATTAGTTTGAGTTGCAGAATCACGTATAGCCTGAAGTGTCCGGAATCTAGCCTCCAGAAAAGATTTTAATTTCTTATATTAGTAAGCTGTTGTGGAGGTATCTTGCTACCTCCAACGTTACTAATAGCTTTTTGTTCGCTGTAGATAATTGTTTAGTTCTCAAAGCTTCAGATTACCGTGGATGAGATATTTGCCTGTATTTGTTTGATATAAATAAACCGAGGATCCTTTTATATTTTAGTAATTAATTTTTAACTTATTTCTTCAATTTATGTCATAAGACTAATATGGCAGTCGGGTAAAAAGGGAAAGGTGTAGGAATTCAAATTTGCAATCGGTTTCTACAGAATAAGTTTATTTTAACAATATATGTATATGTGCAAGTTCAACACAAAATTACCCATTCAGTGCTAACAAAAATATAAGAAATATAATTAAGTGATAACGATTAGAATTATTAGAAATAAAATATTCGCGGATGGATAAAATGTATTTCTGAGAGATACAAAAAAGAAATTACTTAAATATGTCAGGAAGGTGATAGACCCGAATTCGACACACTCTTAGTCTCTTAGGTGGGATAGGTAGCTAAGCTAGCACCATAGCTACTCAATTGGGTGAACAGCCAAATCAGCACTCTGACTCTTTGTCGGGCAGCCAGATAAGCATTCTGATTTATTGTCGGGAAGCACGCAGCCAGATTAGCACTCTGACTCTATGCGCGGAAAGACGGGACCTTTTGCAGCCACAAAAGAGGAATTTTATAGGAAATTCGGGGTTTATATACCCACATTTCTATAATTTTATAACGCGGTTTTGTGCAAAGTCGCAGTAAAGTAGTGATCATGGGTGCGCTTGAGTGTTTGGGGGTAAATCGTGACCCCATTATCCGTGTCCGAAATAGTGTTCTGGGTTTCCCAGAAAAATGCGAAAAATATTTTTCTGCCCCATGGCGGTTGATGGCGTGGAAAATCGAAAGTTCTGATTGACCGAAAAGTGTCACCGCAAGTTCGTACTATTAATGACACTTTTTTGCCTTTCGCGTGTGTTTCGCTGGAACCGCGATCGCCGGTTTCCCGTAAAGTGGTCGATTTATCCGCGGAAATTGTTCGTTCGCCGATTCTCAGGTGTCTCACCTGTCATTTGACAGGTGAACAATTTCTGCAGATTTCGACGATACTAACCATTTTCGCTTTTGGGGTTATGCCACCCCATCCCAGTGTCTTGTGCGGCTTTTGTGCGCTGGGGCCGTCCCCTCTTGTCCAGTGTTCGTCCTTGGTGTGTCGTCCTGATGTTCTGTGTTCCTTTCCTTGTCGTCTTTCCCCAAGGTGTATTATACCCCTTTTAACCTTTTTAGATGCTACGGCAATACCACCCTTTTGAGGCCGCTGGAGTGGGCCATGGCGCCCCTACGATCCCTGGACCTCAGGCAGCACCACCTAAAGACCTGGAGAAAGGCACGGAGAGTGGAAGGATGGTCAGGAGCAGGAGAGAGAGATGACTGCATTTCCCAGGTTTGACAGCCCCTTCAAAATAAGGTATTACAATGGACCAGGTACGAACAAAACTTCATCCAGCCTGCTGAATTTTTAGATCATATATTAGCAGAAGAAAATTGAAATATATAAATATCATATCCTACACCACTTTTATTTGTAAGTTGTTTGGAGTAATTTCGTAATAATATATAATAGGTACTATCTTCCTATCGCCAAATTATCAATAATTAAATATTGGATTTTATATGGGCTATGAGAACTAAAACATGTATTTCTTCATGCCTACATCACTGTTTTTTTTTTACCAAATACCTTTTCTTTACTTAGATAAGTATCCACACACTTACTAACTATTACTAATTGTGACTATGTATTAGATATACAGTATCTATGGTAACAGCCGAAAAACCAACAGTTTGTACGTATTTCTGCTTAAAATAATGATATTGAAGAACAAACCATAGTAGTTTTAGTGACTATACCGTCGATAGTAAACGATACTATCGTTACCGCGTCATTATTATCGATAATAATCACTGGATTTATTTAGTTGGTCATGATTTTTCACGAATAATTTGTCAACCTATAACTCATACACCCTACAGGTTTCGGTTTTGCCCTTTTAGTGGTGTGAATAGTGCATTATAAGGAATCTATTGGTACCCAATTCGTCCGTATCGATTCTGGGTTTTTTTTTGGACTGTCTGCTTTGATTACTAATACCATACGTTTTAATCTATAGTTTCCCGAGGCTGATCTTTATCCGTGAGAAACCTGGCCATTTGTTCGTAGTCTAACCAATAAGGTTTGTAAACTCCTTCTGTCCCCGCACCGCTCCTTTATTCTGCTTGAATTTATTTAAACAGGCTCTAAATGACGCCATCTATGAATCTTTTTTTCTTTTTTAACTTCATATTATATCCGAAGTACTTTTAGCCCAAGATAATCTCTAGTATTTTCGATGCGTCAAAAACGTCATTCCGATCTTTGTGTATTGGATGTGACGCTTTCCAAATCATAGATTCTTTTTCATAATATTCCAAAAACCTCAATACTGTTCCTTGGACCAATCCATGGCTAAAATACGGATCGCCATATCATAGGCTAGAAAATATGGGTAAAAAACAGTTCCAAATGTAATATGTATAAATAATAAATACTTACAATAAAATTTTAATAAGTTCGCGAGCACACTTCTAATGTGTGGAGGGAGATTAAAATGTAGAGAAGCGAATATTTGTCCACTTTTATTCGGGCAAAAGATCGACACCATATGGGAAGGAGCAAACCCTGAAGATGAGTGCTCACCTACAAGCGAGCAACCCATCCACAGTACTAAAAATTCGACGAATATTTACTCGGGATTCACCGAATACCGCATGTGTTGCCCCGGATTTATACGCATGGCTCGCACCGTGGGTATAAATACACACACAAAGATGTGTGTTTGTGTGTGTGTTCAATGTATGTGGCTTCATTGAAATTAGTTTTGATTTCGTAGAGGAAATACTTTATCCATTGTTAATTGAATGTGATCTACCGAGAGTTCCGGGATTGGATGTCAATATCACGGGTAAGGGAGCATCATAATAAGAGTTACCAGAATCAAGTGGTGATTTTATTGAAAACTTGAATACAGATTTGGATGTTGCTCAAGAAGTACACACATCAACTTGAAGATCAAAGGCAAAGGTTACTACTGGCAGTATGCATGAAAGATGCATCTAAGACAGTGTTCCGCCGACCCTGACGAATTGCCTACCAGTAAAAAAATAAGTATTTCATCAATAACTCGGAGTAACCAACTTGTACAGTATTGCAAAGCCATTAAGATGGCCGTTTTTAAAAGTCGATATGATTATTTGTTGCTTAGAAAATTGCAAAAACTGTCAACATTTGCTTATTATGCAATTAACAATAAATATAGCAAAAATCAACAAACAAATTTGTTATTTTTTTATCAGTTGTAGTACTTAATATATGCTAAAATATTCAAAGCGATTCTTCGAATAGTTTTTGTAAAATTGCAATATCATTATACGCACAATAATGAAAATAAAATTATTTTACTGGTAGGTCATGAAAGTTTTGAAAAAGAATTGTTCTATCAAAATAAGTTAAGACCTAAAAAAAATTTCATCATTGAAAAAACTCATTCCAAAAACACTATCACTTTTACCTCATAAACAAATAGAATCTTAGTTCATATTCGAAAACCTGGCATTTTTACACAATGACACCAGGGCCCTATTTTACGAAGCGACAAGTGTGACTATAGATCAGTAAAAGAGAGATAAGAGCGACCTAGACAAATTTGCTCTTTTTATGTTTTACGAATAACTGGTCAGTTAAAAGCTTCTCACTGATCAAACCTAAGCAATAGAGCCAATACGAAACATAGTCAAAAGCAGACTGAGTTGTCTCAACTGCGCTGTGTCGCTGGTATAGTCAATGGTCGTATCGTAAAACGAAACGAAGGCGACTATAGTAATTCTGCGAGCTTTTTTACTGACGGACGGGGTATAGTGTCCTATAACACGAGTATAAATAGGCGCATGTACTTTTGTGACTATTCTATGTATAATTTCGTTCGTAAATGTTAAGTTATCATCATATTTCTAAAAAGATTCTTGTAGGAGTTTAAGAGGAATGATATTTTGGGTGCATAAAGTAAAGAGAATGCAAAGGTTTTACTCAGGGTATCGTTCTTTTTCCTTTTTATTGAAGAAAATCTCTAGGGACTTATTGTTATAGCAGTTGTTTCCGTACATTTCTTCCTTTTCATCCAAATATATCGAGATTGAAGTATCATTTGTGATTAACAGATTTTATAATCAATAACACAACCACACAAATAAAAAATTTCGGGCCCGGGGATCGGACTATGTGTTGCATAAGTTTTTGGGGTCGGTGAAACTGAATCCGATGTCAGTTCAACCCCATCACGTCAGGTTTTTGATATAACCTCAAAAAATCTCAGCAAAAACAAGAGAAAAAATAAAAAAATTTCAATCTGGGGATCAGACCATGTCTTTTATATGTTTTCGGGGTCGCTGAAACCTGACGTGATGGGGTTAAATCGACATCGGATATATTTCATTAATTTTCAAAGTTGATCTTTTCTCGGAAATGGCACAAAGAATCAAAACGAGTTGATTCCTATCACTATCGTCTATAGATTATTGTTAACAGTAAAAAATAATATTCTTAGTACTATTATTATAAACACCTACACAGGAATCTATGTATGCATGCATTCCTACGATATGATTTTAATTTACATTACTTCGAATAAAATGAAGTCGTGTCCGCTTCAATGCATTCGTCATATACCTTTTACACATTTAAATGAAGAACGAAGAAAATTCGTAGAAATGATCGTGCACAAAAAGAATTTGAGGGACGTAAATACTTCATACAAATGTATTAAGCCCCATAAGCTTAAAATCAAAATCAATGTTTGTGTGTCGTCACTAGTTCCTAAAAAAATTACAACAGTATCCTGCAGGTCCTTTTCATTTGCAGTTTGTGCGACTACATCACTCACAATCTCAATATTCAGCACTTCTTTAAATTCAATTGGCTCGTTGACATCCATTTCACGTAATTTTTCACACTTTTTACTTTTACAATAATGGCCAATTTTTAAAGCAACGCAGGGGAACTGCCCGACAACACAGGAATGGATACTACTCGTTACTGAAATATTTGCGTGCGAGAATGAGAATATACACATCAGTAAATTTCACACATATCGCTGATGAAATAGTAAATTTTAAGTATGTGCTGGTTCCTTTCAACTATTTTGCTTGTCATTCTTAGATTCAATTACAAATAAATAGTCATCTGTAATTAGGTTTAATCGTGAATTCAATTGTTTAGATTTAATCATTTATTATGGTCAAAATTGACAATTTTTTATTAGGATTAAGGCCCAACTACAATATAACTATTTAATAAATATTGTGTTAAATATTTCAAATCTAATAGTCAAAAGTCTATTTGGGTCAAACTACTAGTTACATTTTAACCAAATTATTTGTCTGAGTGTATAAACTAAATTAAGACACATAAATGCAGTTAAATTTATTACTGTCATAAAACAGTATGCAAAAATTATTATAATTATAGGTCGCACTTCGCAATCATTGTAATTAACATTGCGGTGCCTACTACAAATAATTGGTCATTAGGTTTCTCAAAAATAATAGAAAAGCAATTGCCATTTCATCTACATAAGAATCGGACATTTTCACCTACAACAATGAATGATTGACTTCTATGAAATTTAGGTAATCTGGATCTAAGCAATTGCTGAATCTTAAAAATATAAAAGACAAAAAATCTAGTTCTAATCTTTATTTAACTCCTTTTGTAGACAAAGTTATATACATATAATTAGGTAAAATTACTGCTCTCAACTAGAAAAACACATGCAAGATTAGATATTATTTTAAATAATATTAGGTGTACAAATTGAAACCCGCTGTTTTACTAAAGATGGCGCCACCTGAAAACGGGCGCTCAAAATGGCGGGCGGAAATTTGATATGGCAAGGCCAAATATTTGTCAACAATTCCTCATCATCACATTTGCGAATTAGACACAGCGTGATATACATCGAAGTGAATTAACATGACTAGTTTTGGACCCAACAAACGCCATTTGCGGGAAGTGTTACTTTTTGGTTTAAATTGCAAAAAACTGCGGCTGAAGCGCATAAAATGATAATAGAGACATATGGTGACAAGTCTATAAGTGAAAGAACGTGTCGGGAATGGTTTTAGAAGTTCAAATCAGGAGATTTCCGCGAGGAAGACAAACGGCGTCCCGGAGTAATAAAGAAGTTTGAAGACACAGAATTGGAGGAGTTGTTGGACGAAGATTCTTGCCAAACTCAGCAAGAACTTGCTCACCCATTAGAGGTTACTCAACAAACCATTTCCCATCGATTAAAATCCCTGGGAATGGTTCAAAAGAAGGACATTGGCTACCACATGAATTAAAGCCTAAAGACGTTGAACGGCTTTTTTACACATATCAGCAACTACTGCAACAGCAGAAAATAAAGGGTTTTTTGCATCGCATAGTTACTGGGGATGAAAATTGGATTCACTATGACAATCCGAAGCGGAAAAATCGTGTGGATACCCCAGCCACGCTTCAACATCCACGGCCGAACCAAATATTCATGGCGCGAAGGTCTTGTTGTGTATATGGTGGGACCAGCTCAGCGTGGTGTACTACGAGTTGCTAAAATCGGGCGAAACGATTACAGGAGCACGCTATCGAACTCAACTTATGCGAAAAGAAAAACGGCCGCTATTTCAAAAAAGACATGACAAAGTAATCTTGCTACATGACAATGGCCGACCGCATGTGGCTCAAGAGGTTAAAAATTATCGCAGTATTCTCCAGATATTGCTCCTTCGGATTATCACCTATTCCGATCAATGCCGCACGGTCTGGCTGAACAGCTGTTTCGTTCTTTTGAAGATATCACAACGTGGTTCGACTCATGGATTACCTCCAAAGAAGAAGAATTTTATAGACGCGGAATCCGCATGTTACCCGAAAGATGGGCCAAGGTTGTGACTAGTGATGGACAGTATTCCCCGAAAAAATATGTAATAGTTTTTGTGTAGGTAATAAAGGTTTAAAATTGCGAAAAAAACGACGAGTTTCAATTGTACACCTAATAGTTGTGTGGGAGTATAGGGTTCCACACAAAGCCTCTCCACTCCGAGATTCCGCTTCTCTTTGTATTCGCTATTTTAGGTTGATTGAAGCGTGTGGTCCGAGCGGGATATGAACCTGGGACTTATGCTTCCGTTGGATACTTATGTATGTACAAGTGATATAAGGAGGAGGAAATTATATGAGGAAGTAAGCGTCGATCGAACTAAAGTGCATTTCTTTGATGATTGAATCGCTAGATGAAAAGATGATTATTTTATTATAGTTGATCAACGCAGAAATCTATGTATATCACCGCAAGTAAATCATATTAAATGACCAATTTTGTCTTTCTGTGCACCCTTTAAAAGTTAACGTCAATTAACACATTTAAAACTAAATTTAATTTTGCATCGTTGGAGACCGCCATGTCACAGTTTCAGCGGACGTGTCTTCGTATCAATATTAAAACCAAATGGAAACATAGCAAACGTTTTTGTTGATAATTATCATTATTGTTATGGTGACCATCACAATGTATTATGAACGAAAACTCCTCATCAATTACAGGGTAAAATTCAGCTGCTTCTTACTTCCTACCGAGACTGCATCAATTGAACTAGTTCATGACGTCACGGTCGACATCTGAAAACTAGACCAATTCGCAGATACACACTCAATTTAGTATGAACTAGTTCAGTTTCTCGTTTGACGCTTTATCAAAATCCGTGAAGTTAGGTACTGTTAATTTGTTTCTGACAATTGACAGAATTTAATTATATATTTTATTCATCATCATAATCACCTTTCAATTTTCGTGCTTTCCTCTATAAGATACCTACCAATAAAAACAAGTAAGGTTTCAGCATTGACCGTAGACAAATTTGTAGGAATATATTTTTCCACTACTAGTGCTAACAGCAGTATAAGGCATATAAGCCCAATAAAACGAAACTAAAATTAGAAAAACTGAAAAGTATAGGTTCCGGTTTATTTATTACAGTGAAATGATACTTATAAGAAAAACCACAAACAATAAAAATGATATGTATTATATAATACAATCAAATAATATTAAGCAATTCTAAAGCGGATAAAACAAATTACAACATAAAAATAGCAGGTGCTAATTTTATCGTGTTAAAAGTGGTTCCTTTCGAGAACAAATCAATAAACTCTTCCTGCCCCTGTCATAAGCAAACAAACAATTCAATAGCTTCTTATTGCGGCACATTACTCGCGGTGTCAGTTACAGACCATTAATTGAAGGCAAGCATTCGAAGAAAACACGAAGATTATATGTCAAGGAGTCAACAGTGCTCGTATTAGCGGCATATCAATTACAGTTAATAAGCAGCCCAGCAAATGGAGCTTGTCGGTGTCAAAGCTTGGAAGGGGAGGACGGCTTTCAAAATATAATCCTCTTATTTGTTAGTCGATCCGTGGAACAAGTAAAGCCCTGAAAATTAAACTAATTTGCACTAGAATCCGCCCGCAGCGAATGTAGTCATACAAATGTGAGGATGACAGGCGCACCTGAGCTGATGTGTGCAATGGAATGTTATATACACGTGCAACGGCCTCAGCTGAAAATTTAAATTGAGTATAATTGCGACATGTACTCTCTTACAACTCCAGGTAACCCGATGAGCTGCAAACTCTCGCACCCTTAAGGAAGTTTTGCCTACGTTCCATCTACCCCTTTGCATTGAAAGCAATTCAAACGCTAAAATATTAATTTCACACCTAAGCTACACAAACCGTCTGCAATGAATCTAAGTGGTGGAAAGTTGGGTGAAGTAAACGAAAGGGGTTTTTTATCTTTGGCATGTCTTGTTTCAAGCTGACCCTTCAATTTTTTTTACAAAGTCCTTATTTGGAACTAATTAGATCTATGTGAACATGTTATCGTACGTCAGGATATAAGGGTTCTCTTTTGTTGGACAGAGAAACTTCTTGTGGGGAGATGACCATGTGATGTCCTTGGCTCCGTCCTTCTGGAATAAGCTGTTCCATAAGCTGGTACCCGCCCATCTGTAAGGAGAAGGTAATTACTTTAATGAAGTATCCTTTACGGTTTCCACTTTGTGCTTTCCAGAAAAATTACTTCAGTTTAAGCTTTAAATTGTTATTCAAACTTGTTAGTTAGGTTTGGTTAAAAATTATACAAATATGTTAGGATGGGACTATACCCAACTAAAGATGGCACCGAATCGTTGTTTTTGATGTTTTTCTTTAAAACAGACTATCGCGAATTTATTTGTTATTATTTACTTAATTTTAATTTACAATACACCTGTGCCTCCACGATGAATGAGCACTCATTCTTGGCCGTAACCACTCAAAAATGGCTCACACGTTATAGTTATTGCAGTGCAGGGCGCCAACTTCCACTAGCTATTGCAGGCCGGTGACTCATGCTGTCACGTCCTGTTTGGTTGTCAACTGAACGGTGCTGATAAAGAAGTCAACCGACGAGACGTCCCGGACCAAGGAGGAAAATAATCAATATGTGCCGAAGGACACGTTATACAGGCAACACAATTGGCGAACAAAGACCTTAATATCCTGTAAGGCTGAGCTTTAATAAATTCAGAGCATTTTTTTAAGCTGGCTCTCCGTCTATAAGGCTGAGCAAGCGAAAAGCCTATGAAACATCTACATACTCTTGCCGCCGCCACTATAAGCCATGTAGGTCCCGGATTAGCAAGACTATGTATTATGAAGAATGTAGTTTAAATCTTTCATCGGAGTGTTTGAAACGGGTGGAATAACTGTAGAAAAGTTCAGTAGTTACACCACTATATGTATTCGGTTCAACCCCGGTACTGACTAGATTGTTAGTTATTTCTCTGATAATATTTTACCATTTGGTCAAAATAACTGATAACAAGTGTGGGAAATGTGGTACGGACCTTTTCGATAAAAATATTAACAGTTGCACAAAAATGTATGACAATGTTCAAAAATCAATGTAGGTGAATAATGGTGTGCTATAGAAATGCTCTGGGTGTGATGCTTTGCCGCGCTTGAAAACCAAAATTTTTTTACTTTTAAAGTACAATTTTTCGTGTACTAAAGTTCTTTGGAAATATACATATGTGGGTTATGCGAACAACGTAAAGCTTTTTGTTTCAGATGCGTCTGCGGATGATTATTTGTGTGATCTTCCTAATATCACTTGGAAGTGGATTGAAGAAGATCAGAAATTAATCCCTTGCGGTGTCGCGTCATGCATCGAGAGTGTAATTGTATTTAGATTCCTTTTATAGCCTAAATTTAGATCAGATGAATTTATTTGAAAATGTTTTGGGTGGACTATTGGACTTACTTTTCATTAGCTCGTAGTTATTTTCCTATTTTAAAGGCTGAGTTGTATTATAAATCACCTGAAATTGTTATTAGTTCTTATAGCTTTGCCAAGTCTGTTGCAATTTCCGATACCGCTTATAATTTCTCAAGAGGTGACTATGCGAATTTAATTGTATATTTTAATACCATTGGCTTGGATTGCCAAGTTATTTATTTAAAACATAAAATATTTTTAATATTGACATGGTCATTATAAGATGTTGTTAGGTTAGCCAATTTCGTAATAACTTAAGACAGACGACCCTTAAGTAGGGACTGAATAAATTGACCGACTTGGTATTACATGGATCTCACAACTTTTTACGATTACGATAGAAGAACTGAGTAGCGAGACTTGGTCTGCGGTCTGTTCTATGTCTGC
Organism: Neoitamus cyanurus; assembly: GCA_947538895.1. NCBI lineage: Eukaryota > Metazoa > Arthropoda > Insecta > Diptera > Asilidae > Neoitamus > Neoitamus cyanurus. The sequence goes on from OX384541.1 coordinate 41,406,890, forward strand.
TAGAAGTGCCTTAGAGTTTTTATGATCGATTAGTCAGTGAGTGACAAAATTAAGAAACTGTGATTAATTATAATTCTTAAATTGAATGAAATTTGAAATATACTACAATGCCTGCTTGGTTACTGAAAATTCAGGTTTCTAGTTTTATCCACAACCAACTTATAGGGTGTCGAAAATGGCCTGAACTGCTTCGAGAAAAGGATGGTACGGCGGTGCTCGACTTGGCGGGGGCACTGCCGTGCCCCCAGATAAATCTGCTAATAGTACGCTGGATCTTTCCCATTTACTGAGACTAAAAATAGAATACAATTTTCTTCATAAATTTCTCTTCAATAACTACATCCAAGCTATTGAAAGAGACATTAGGCATGATAGTAAGGTCTTTTGGTCATTCATTAATAACAAACATAATTCTAGTATTATTCCTTTACGAATGGATTATATGGGGCACGGTTCAACGAATTTAGCTGAAAGTTTTTCCAATCAAATTATGCATCCGGCCATCTCAGAAATGGAAATTGTATTAGTCACACGAGTTATATTTCTAGTTCGTTTGACGTGGGTTTTATAACCAGAGGAGATTTTTAGCACTGCCTGTAATCTGAATAATGATATGTTATATGGGACAGACTTAATACCTAATTTTCTTATTAAAAATTGTGCAGGTTCATTGTGTGACCCTTTATTACTTTTGTTTAATCTATCTCTGAAGCCCCTTCACAAAGCTGGTCCACGTAATGAGATTTGTAATGGTCTCCATTCATCTTTCCTTTAATGGATTGTTTCATATCTAACTAATCGTAAACAAACTGCTTTAATTGATTCTGTGCAATCAAAAGTGTTTGATGTACTTTCAGGAGTTCCACAATGAAGCCATTTAGGCCCTTCTCCTTTTATAATATTCGTCAATTATGCCTACTTTTGTTTTTCTTTTGATGTTTGATTCTTTCGATCCTAAATTGTGTTGTAAAGTGTCCTGTCATTATTCATGATCTCGGAGACTAGTTAGTCTTGATAGTAATATAGGTTGCACTCATCATATCGATTATATAATTTCAAGAGCGTATATGATGTTAGCCTTCATTAAAAAGAACTCGAAGAACTTTCAGGATGTCTTCACCTTGAAAACTCTTTACTCTGTAATGGTTCGTTTGATTCTGGGGTACGCTTTCCTTGCGTTTGGAATCGATACAAAAGTTCTTTACAAGGTTCGCACTGAGAAAATTTAACTGGGAAATTTCCTCTATTGCACAGATCTCGGTGCCTTCTTCTTGGCCTTGAAACTTTGGAAGTAAGAAGGAAAATCGTGGCGGTTTATAAGGCATATCTTATGCTATAGTATTATATCTCCTGACCTTCTTACTATGCTTAATATTTATGCTCCTGAAACCGTTTTAAAGAATACAATCTTTCTGAAAATTGCCATGCAAAGAACTTGCTATGGTAGCAATGAACCGATTGCACAATGTTCTAGATTTTTTACTGAGGTGAATATTACAGTGGATTTATCCATGAACAGAGTCAGTTTTCGGGATTTGGGTAATATAAATTCGCATAATCGCTTCTTGTGCTCTAAGTTCTTTTATAGATTTTAGTTAGCGTTCCTACTGAATTTAATAGTTATTTAATTCGTAATAGCTTTTGATTAAAATTGCGATGCTTTATTAAGGGCAGATCAGTTTTTTTTTATTATTTTCTTGCGATTTAATAGTAATTAGTAATTGTAGGCGGTGAAATAAAATAAATAAATAAATAAGTAAAGAAGCTATTCATCATGCCGAGCACACCAGCTCAAGTTGCTGAGATCGTACTTTTTGTTGGCCAGGGTCGTACCAAAGAAGATATAACCATAAAGAAATTTCATCAGCCTAATTTTCCACCCAAAAATGTTTTCTGATCGATGGAAGAGAAGGAAGGGTTTCAGAGTGGAAACGTGAATCTTAGAAACTGCTACTGCTTGCTACTACTTACTACAACACAAATGTTCACTAGCCAGGAATGCACAAAAGTTCGGGCGCATGATGTTATTCACATGGGCTCATGTGTTGTAATGGATCAAACATGCGTCGGTCAATGTGTCTTTGGACTGCCGGCAGACCGAATTCAAGAATGAATGAGTAAAATAAGGAGAACCCAAAAGGATTTAATGTGCGCACCTTTGAAATTCGCATTGAGAAGGAATCGTCAGACCGACATCTACGCGCGACACCTTCGTAATGGCGGAATGAGGATCTACTCGCAATGATCGCTTATCATCCTTCCTCATCACTATCGAGATCAAACAGCGGTAATTTTTTAATATATTTATTTAATATTTCTAATTTTGTAAACCACAAGATCGTATCGTATAGCTTTGCTCAAATTCGGGGTAGATTCAGAGATTGAGCGCAAAATATCGGTATTATTACCTATTTGTGAATTTATAGTAGGTTCCGCTCGCAATCCCTGGTCATGCAAAATCACAAATGGAATGTTTCAATTTCGGGCAATTATTCAATAATTAGCTATGTGTACATTACTGCCTTTTTATTTAGCTCTGGGGGCTGACCTAACAGCCAACACTTTTAATTTTCTCCAATTGTGCTCTACCTATTTAAATTGTATCTTTCCAAAAAGGTATTATTAAAATTATTCTTGTTTCAGTTTTCGCCGTACCTACATTTTCACATAGGGTTATTTAGAAAGATATAAAGAAAACAGAACCTTGAAATAAAGAATCTTGATAATGTGTTCCACTTATGGTTAATTCCGTCGTTAAAATTTTGCCTTTTCTGTTGGTTTTTTTTGCTGACAACTGTTATGTCGATATCTGTGATATTAGTCTCATTACGTCTTCGTCCTTGCCAATGCATTCGCGTACCTCTCTTACTCTTAGTAATTTAGTCTTTATTTATCCTGATTTCAAGTCAAATCTCAGGTTTGACGGATTCCTTCTCTTACGTACCTGATATCATTCCTACCTCTTTTATTAATCGATGATTATGCCTCTAGTCCCTACCCATCATTATTTATTTAATTTATCTACTTCATATGTTTATAGTGCTAAAATAGTTTTTGCATTAGACTTAGTTCCGCGGAGCTGATAGCGCTCTTCAATATATCCGTCCCAGCCCAGACTAGAGACTACTATAGCAAACATTATGATATGAATGCACCTTTGACGTTAATGTCATTTAATTCTAATTAACAAAATTTCGAATTTTATTTACCGAGACTAAAATTTTAAAATCAGCTTTGTCGAGAATAATTTCGCTCGTGATTTTTGTATACATCAGCTTTTTGGTGAATAGAGAGACACTTGGCTAAGGCGTGTTATATCCCGTTGTGGCTATTTGCATTGCATTGCGTCCTTGGTTTATGTGAATAAGCTACTGCCCTAAAAGACAACTTTCAACAAGAAGCAGAGATCATAACGCGGAAGCATTAAGAAAGGTGATTGAAAATCCCATAAAAAGGACTCATTTTTGCATCATTTCAACGATATCATCTTAAGTGCTTGATAGAACAAAATTCAAAAGTTTAAATAAAAGGAATAATAGAGAAAAGAATCATCGGTTTTTCTATTTCAAAAAAGTTATAGCTAAGTACATAAAATTGAGTCATTATTGTTGAACCACCCTTAAAGCTTAAACCGAACTCACTGCGTAAAAACAATCTTGTAAAACTACTATCAGTGTATTCAGTTTTAAGTGTGCGTACATTTTCGGCAAGGAGAGAGGTAATAAAATGTAAGCTTCGCCACCTGTAGCTGGTACTGCCCTGCGCTTTATTCATATTTTATAACCTCGGAATTTTATTGCCGTAAAATTTACCCGACGAGATAGTAATCGATTTTCCAGAACTTCCTTGTAAAATGTCCTGCGACTGCAATAAAGTGGTTGGCTGAACGCTAAATCAACCCGTTTTCATAGTCTATTTTCCGCAGCTTAATACCAGGCCATCAAATTTAAAACGCCAAGCCTCTGCGCAAAAGGATCCACAAAAGAGGAAATAAAGCAATTTATCCTATGGTGGTATCCTTAAGTCCAGACGCATAAAATTTAAGATTTCGGAACATAAAAAGGCACTTACGCATTCCCCTTTTGGCTCATGTGAAAGCAGTCGTATGCGAGCACAGAATAATCGGTCCTTCCGTCTGAGGTTTCAATCTGGGGTGGAATTTGATGGAATAATTAAATGAAACGTCTGTCTCGTCAGCAGGAATAAAACAATTTTACTCACCGACAAATTCCTCGTCATTGGCTGAAACACGACCGTAAACTCCTTTAGTCCGCGAAACTCCCGGTACCTGGACACCTCTTCTTCGACTCGGGTGAATCGCTCATGGATGCTCTTGTACCTACGTGAACGAACCATTTATCAAACCTTTTTCTAGAGGGTGTTATTTATCGTTTGGTAATACATAGTTTCGAGTAGATACATCGCTCGGCACTCATCAATACCGCAGCGATTTATCATTGTTACTGGAAGTTGCGCAAGGCTCAAGACTTTGAATTATCCTGCTTACCTCTCAAGTATATCCTCCGTCTGATTGTAAAGTTTGCCAACAAAACATGAGCATTCTAGGTGATTAATCATTTTGCACAATCTAGAATTCGTTTTCCGGGTAACAACTTTGTGTGGCGGTGGCTCCGTAACTACACTGACAAATGTCCTGCAAGAAAAGGGTGTGAATTGAAATGTTAACTTATCGTGCAACTGAAAGCTTCGCTTGAGCCGCTCTTCGAGAACTTTATGAGCCGGGGCAGCAGAAGTAAGATGTCAAAGATAGGACAGTAAGTTTGTTTTATTGAATAAACGAAATACGACCGTGAAACAGTGCGACTGTCAATACAATGAAATGAGCTGGAAGCAAGCTTTAATCGTGCACCTGTCACGCCTTGAAAAATGATTCCCCGGCACAAACATGTCAGACAGGAGTTAACGGGGATGCAACAAGGAAACATCAATCATTCTACGCCTAATGAGTAAGTCCTATAGGATGACAGTGCGACACTTTCAATTTCCTTCAGTGAGTATACTCTACTCTAGTAAAAATTTAATTTTTTAACTTCTTAAAATCGTTACTGTATGCGTATGAGATTGATAGCTTCTTTTTAATTTCAGACATTCGTGCGCAGATAAATGGATCAATTTAAAGAAGACAACAGGGATATGCAGAAAAGGAGAGCACATAATAATTTAATGTTGTCTCGCCTTTGAGGTTTTAGTGGTTTAGGTTATTTATTGTCCTATCAAGAAAAACTGCGACGCGTCAATAGACAACTGCTATTTATATTTGTGCACCATAACATGTTTCACACTAATGTTGCAAAATTGATTGTAATAAAAAAAAAGTGCTTACCTAGAGTACTTATTCTAACTATTGTACATTCCCTACACTATTAAAAAGTAAGTAATATTGTAAGTAATGTAAGTAAGCCATGTGTTTGCTAATTGCGCCAAAAAAATCATCTTTGCGACGAGGCCCATTTTTGGATGCATGGATATGTGAACAAGCACAATTGTAGAATTTGGGGAGACCCCAATCCACACAAGATACACCACCACCAAAAGCATCTCGAGAAAGTCACTGTCACAGGCAATCGAAGTTCGGATCTCCCAAATGCGTGCCACCAAACAAAGCCGCAGCGTACATTTGAACAACGCTATATTCCATACTTAATGCCATTAACTATTCTATAAAACACAATAAAATTTAAATGGAAATTTCATACACAATTTGTTTTATTTATATTTAAAAGTCCTTATTGAAAGACGCTTTGAATTTCTAAGTGGCTAAATTTGGGTTAAGCGGTCAATCGGTACATCGCACAGTGGGGCAGAATCCCAAAAAGCTGGCCAAAAATCAAATTTTTGAGTTGTGTATATTCGTCTATATACCTTCAGATCTTGTTTAGGGATAGTCCTAGAACATAATTCCGGACGAGGCAGGTAAATACCTGCTCTAGGGTCGCCTCGACATCAGTCGACATTCAGCCTCCGTTGAGTACGCACGAAACAAGTGTACGCGTGGAAAAATTCTTACCTGTTTGAAGTGCTGCGAAACTGAGGAAACTACTAGTTCAATTCGAATTCGGCAAAATGGATTCATTTTCTGGAGGTATGTAGAATATATGGTTGTACACAATTATTGCTCATTTTATGTTTGTGATACAATCTCGCGACTAGTATATAGTATTTTTTTTTTTTATATTTATATAAAATCGATTTTCTAATGGAGTTTTAAAAATATCTTCGCGAGTCTCGATCTTGTTTCGACAAGAAACTGATAGTGTACAGTCTTAAATATAACATATTAAAAAACTGGCTGCTCCGGACTGTTCCTTGAGTAGTGAGACTAATTTTTATGGAAAAACGCGTGGCGCGACATTAAGGGGGTATTCTCATGTGAACGCATAAATTTTACCTCATTTTTACAGAATCGAAAAAAGAAATTGAATGGAATATTGTTCAGTAGGTCTGTCGCTATCGTCCCTACCAAAATTAATCAATTTCATTGAAAAAAACAATGGCGGACTGTACAAAAAAAAGTTACGAAAATCTTGTTTTTTTTGTTAAAAATCGTTTAAAAAAAATAAGAAAATATTTTCGAAAATAAGCAATTTTGGTACGGACGATAACTATTAATGAATAGAACAACATATATAAATTTCAAAGCAATCGGTTGAATAGTTTTTTGTTTAGGCCCATGAGAGTTTTAGAAAATGATGTTTCGAGAAAAATGCGTTTAAAGTTTCAAGAGAAGAATACTCGTGGAAAGTTTATATTTACACTAATGAATTTATCATATCTATTTTACAATACTTTTCGATGTTTTTGCTCTAATTTAACTCCTGAATCGTAAGCAATAACCTCGAAAACCAAATTACATGAGATTTCACTTCATATTTTCAACGTATGAACAGTTTAGTCCGCCATATTGGAGCCGCCATTTTGAATTTTGAAAATCCGACTTCAGATTCGTAATCAGCGACCTCAAAAACCCCCATATAGGTAATTTGGGATTTTTGGCCACGAAATCGGGATTCTGCCCCACTGTGCATCGGTGATCAGACCGTTAATCAGAAAGTGGTCGCTTTCTGTTGGCAAAACAGTACCTTGTTAAATTACACAGTTAATTCGTTCATCATTTATATTTCATCTCCACTAAAATGTGGTTTATAAGTAGTTGTTTGCTTGTCTACCTTGAAAATTATCTAACTCGCAATTTCATAAATAGTTAAGCATGAGTAGCATTAAAATTCTAGTAGCTAGTCAAGGGGCTAAGTATGACCAGTTGAAGGCTTTATAACAAATCTTCAAAATCACCAAAGGAAAGATTGGTGAGCATAGGACATCTCCAAGCGCGACTTAATATGTTAAAGGGAATAGGTGAAAAATTCGATGCGATTGATGAACAAATCCGTACCCTAAACCCAGATAAAAACGACGAATACTTTACAGGTGATCACATCGACACAATCAGAAATGCGTACTTTGAATACCAGCATGTAAGGGACGTGTAAGGGACGTAAAGCTCAAATTTTTAAATCCCCCAAAATTGTCTGTCCGCCCGTTTCTGTTAAAAAATCGATTTTTTGTTTTTTCAATATTTCGAAAGTGTGGTCTTTCGAGAATATACTGTTAAATTTTTGTGATGATATTGACAGTATTTTAGGTTCTACAGCCTTTTTAGCAGGTAGCGAACAGTTGATCCGCCTGTGAATGGAAACACACTAAAAATTTTAAACTCATTTATCTCGAAACCACCCTTTTCTGCACGGCGGGATGCAAAACAAAAAAACTATTCGTCCGAATCATCCCAAATTTTAATATGTTATTCAGTACACTAGTAGCTATGGCCGGGACCACCACAAATTTTTTATATTAATAACTTCTGATTTTTTACGTAAAAAACCTAATGAAAAATAGTCTTTTTTCGATATTAAAATTTCAAAACGCGCTTTTTTTGTCAAAATAATTTTTTTTCCAGTTTTTGTTAGTTCCGGCCATAGCTACATATAGTCATATAAATTAATAATTTCCTTATATTTTATTTTTCAGATAAGTGACAGAGCTAAAATTTCACCCGCCGCACAGTGGGGCGAATGGCCTGTTTTGCTGGCCAAAAGTCGAAAAATTGAGTTAGCGCTCTGAAGCTCGGTATTATATGGTTTTCGAGGGCGCTGATTACGAATATGATATCGGATTTATAAAATTCAAAATGGCGGGACCGGAAGTGACGTTATGTTTTTCGAAAACCTTGAGTTAGCGCTCTGAAACTCGGTATAACATAGTTTCCGGGGGCACTGATTACGTATCTGATATCGGACTTGTAAAATTCGAAATGGCGGACCGGAAGTGACGTAATGTTTTACGAAAAAATTGAGTTAGCGCTCTGAAACACGGTATTGTATGATTTGCGGGATCGCTGATTACGAATCTAATATGAGATACATAAAACTTCAAAATGGCGGACCGGAAGTGACTTAAATTTTTGCGAAAAAATTAAGTTAGCGCTCTGAAACTCAGCATTATATGGTTTTCGGGGGCGCTGATTACGAATCTGATATCGGATTTATGAAATTCAAAATGGCGGACCGGAAGTGACGTGATGTTTTTCGAAAAATTGAGTTAGCGCCTTGAAACTCGGTATTGTATGGTTTTCGGAGGCGCTGATTACGAATCTGAAATCGGATTTATGAAATTCAAAATGGCGGAAAATTTAAGTCACTTCCGGTCCGCCATTTTGAATTTTATAAATCTGATATCAGATTCGTAATCACCGCCCCCGAAAACCATATAATACCGAGTTTCAAAGCGCTAACTCAATTTTTTCGAAAAACATTACGTCACTTCCGGTCCGCCCTTTTGAATTTCATAAATCCGATATCAGATTCGTAATCAGCACCCTCGAAAACCATATAATACCGACTTTCAAAACGATTCATCAAATTTTCGATTTTCATCCCACTGTGCTGCGGCGCGCGTGAAATCATGCAGCGCGTCACTCTAACAGCTGTAACTTTTTTTCGGGGAAAAACGGGCTCTAGTTACTTGGCATACGAAAACTAGACACTTCGTCGAACGTTCTCATGAAAGAATCAGAGTGCATCATCGTGAAACAAAAAACGTAGCTCCAATTGAATTAAGAAAAAAAGTTCATTTATGGGAAGTGCAGTGTCATACTTAATAATAATGGGCGTAAACATATATAAGTTGTAGCGAAAATTCAATCACATAGTATTATTCTACACACCTTCGCGATCAATATCCATTTTCAAGCACTCAAATCGGACACTTAGTTACCAAAATATCAACGTTCAAAGTTTACGTATTATAAACGTTGCCTGAGCGTCACACCTGCACGTGGTCGAGGGCTAACTTTGAAATGACGCAGAGGGTCAGGTATACAACCCATCGACCCATCTCTTACAGATTTATATGCCCCAAAGTCCCCTCTATCAAACTATGATGAAATAAATGAAAATAGAAATGTAAGAGAAATCAAGTAAGTCGATTTTGTTCCCATTCTGTTGTGTGAACATGAGTGGCGTGAACGTTAAATTATAAATATTTGACATGTTTTTATACAAATCAAACCCAACGGCAGTGCACACATATGAGTTTGCTCAGCTCATGAAAAAGGGTTGCAATAGGAAATAACAAAACTCCTAGGTAAAACGATACAAAAGAAAAGGTTTTACCGCAGGAGACGGGTTAAAGTATGTATTTATTGGCTCCCAGACCCACAAATAGTTTTGGGTTCTTTTTCGCTACCTGAACGAAGCAGGGTAGATAATTTCAAGTGCTGCACGCATCCCGTCTGTACCTAAGGTGCCCACAGCTATCCCTAAGCATTTTGCGCAGGGGCTGATGTAAAAATGAGTCACCGCCTTTGTCTTAACATAAATGTGTCCAGGCAAGTTTAAGACAAGTTCCCTGGATGGGGGTGCATTTTAATGTCCTTTTGAGGCATTCTTAGTTGAATTTTCATGAGAGACGGTTGAATTTTTTAAAAAGTGTTGTGAGTTGGTTGAAAGTGGAAATTTGGAAGTGTGCTTTAAGGACTTTAGGGACTTTAAGGAGAGAAGTGAAAGATTTGGGATTTGGAAGATTTTGGATGAAAGATTTTGGATTGTCTGGTGAGTGATCACTGAGTGTTCTTGTTGGAGTAGTTTTTTAGTGCATGAGTAGATTGAAATGCCTAGAAAAATGTAGATAATAAATCTGCGCAGTGGTGGCGACGAGATCGTTGGTGTGTAAATTTAAATTGTTTATTTTCTGGAATTAAAATCTTGAGGCCCCATACAACGTCTGAAAGGCTGGTTTAAGCCGGGCCGGATCGAAGAACTTGCGGGTGGTGTAACCCAAAATGGTTCTTCATTTTCCGGGAGATGTTGGGGATGATGAGAGTCCCATTATGACATTTGAAAGGCTGGTTTAAGCCGGGTCGGATCGAGGAACAGGAGGGTGGTGTAACCTGGATTGTTCCTCATTTTCCGGGAGATGTCAGGGAGTCCCAATATGGCATTCGAAAGGTTGGTGTAAACCGAGCCAGATCGAAGAACTTGCGGGTGGCGTAACCCAAAAGGGTTCTTCATTTTCTGGGGGATGCCGGGATGAAATGAGGTGGGTGCGTCCCCTCAGTTTCCTCATCATACTGTGTACCTCGTATTCATTTAAATGCTTGCAAAAATTATTTGTGTCATCGTACAACGATCTCGGCGCTAAATAGGAGTTCTCCAGGCAAGAGTGCTCACAGTGGGTTTTTATTTTACTTTCAGACCGATTGTAAGGTTGTGACAGCATCGTGAGTCAGGATACGCCATCAAAGAGGCCAATGAGTTTAATGCCTGTATATGTTTGGAATGAATTTTCATTATTTTAAATTCAATTTTGTGTTTTACTATTATAGAAAACTTCGATTTTCGACTTTTGGCCAGCGAAACAGGCCATTCGCCCCACTGTGCGCCGCCCAGGTTCATTTTTTTGAGGGGGTCATCTTCAGCGCCATTATTTACATATTTACAATTTTTTTTTTAATTATAAAAATATTTTTGTGTGCCTTTTAAGTATTATAATATACCAAGTTTTAATATCGTTGTTCATTATCTTCACCTTCAAACAAAATCTTGAAAATTCCTTAAAATTCAAGGGTGCTAGACCACCGGGTGCCCTTAATATCCCGGTTAACGCCAGTGAGAGGTCGAACTCTTAAATAGATGTCAGTATGAACGAAATTAGACTACCGCGCAATGCAATACCCACGTTCTTTGCTGATTGTTGCTCCTGGATACCATTTTATGATATATTTAACTGAATGGCACACTCAAATTCCTAGCTTTCCCCAGTGCAAAAAATTGACTACCGGAAAACCTCATTAGTAGGTGAAGCCGAAAGTACTATTCGGCATTTAAATATCACTAACGAAAATTATAAGATTGCATGGGATAATAAACGTTAAACGTTAAACGTTTTCAGAACAATAGGTTTCTGATTAATCATACTCTTACAACTCTAACTCACAGACAGAAATTCGTGTGGAAGCTGCAACTCCAATCGTATTTTCGATATCACCAACGAATGTATGTTTGTCAACATTTAAAATGTTGAATATAAAGTAGATGAATGGGATCCAACCGGTGTTTTTCTCATGGTGGAGCGTTTACCTGCAAAAATTTGGGAATTGCGGGAACAATAACAAGGGTCATCCATTTCCCAACCTCGGTTGTCAGATCTCAGAGAATTTCTCGAAACGCGATTTTGGATCTTGGAGACACTCCATTTGCAAAAACACACCCCTAAATTTATTCCCTGCCCTTCCGAAAAAAAGAACCCGTGCATTTCAAAGCACCCACTTTAATTGTTCGAGGACAGTACGCATTACGAAAATGTTTTAAATTTATTTTCAAAAATGATACCAGAAAATAAGACAAAATTTGTTTTCCCTCACTCAATTTGTTTCAACTGTCTCGCTCAAACTGCGCAATGTAGATGTTACTAATTCATCTCATATCAACAAAAGGTAGAAAATCCCAGTCCCTATATTTCTCGTCACCCAATTAAACAAACAAAACAAATAAAGTCAATTCGCTTCGCATTCACGTACGCAAACATGTTTATAGCCACATCGTCGCTGTGCAAAAAGTATCCTTTGGTTATACGTCACAATTCTCATTTTTGGCTCTTAGTAGGGCGTGGCGCGGCATCGCCTGGCGTGGCGAAGCCTCGTTATGCACGCGCCCTAAAGTAACAGCGCTCAAAAATTGCCATCGCTGGGCTAGGAAATGTGGCATCAGTCGAGTCCAGTTCCTCTACGAAATTCACATTGCAACCCTATTTGGGTAACACTCCAATCACAGTCGTGTAGACAGCATTTCTCAGCACGTTAACAGGTTAACTGATCTACTCGCTTCCAAACATATTAATATGCATAAATTAAAACAACTTAATTTAATAATTATTCCAAGAACTTGTACCGCCACACAGTGGCCCAAAATGCCAAAAAGCTGGCCGACTCATTAATCGAAGATTTTTTTCCAACGTTTCAACGATTCAAAACGATGTAGTAGTACCCCTAGTATAAGAAACAACCGTCGGTAAGGGCCCGAGGGCGGAACCTGCGTCAGGGATTCATTTTTAATGTGAGTGTGGAGCACGCCGCGTCAAACAGCTGTTCTGTGAATAAAGTGAGCGCGCATCGTTTGTAACAGAGCTTCTTCACAGATTAATATTTTTCAATTCTGCAAAATGGAATGTGCTCTTGCATGTAAATAAAATGAAGAAATTTGAGTAATATAGTCATTTCTTAATATGCAGATTGACCCCGAGCCATAATACATCAGAGATCACCATTTGGATATTTTGGAAAAATGTTGTCAGATTCGTAATCAACGACCCAAAAGTCCCTATATACGACATTTCGCGAAAATCCAATGAAAATTGTCAATTTTTGTGTATGTTTTTAAATTTCAAGGTCACCATTTGGATTTTTCGAAATTTTTTTATCAGATTCGTAATCAGCGACCCAAAAACCCCTACATACGACATTTTGCGAAAATTGATTGATGCTTTCATATTTTGGCCAGGTTTTTGGCGTTTTGGCCCACTGTGCGCCAGTATACTGATCGCCTGAAATCTAATATTAGATCTAACCCTAAGCAGTTTTGGAATTTTATTATATGTAACTAAGCGGAAGACTAATAACTACCCATCTGTTTTAACTCTTGACAATGAAACGGGTTGTGAACCTTCTGCTGTTTCTAACCTTTTTTTACAGGTCTATTGCTAAACTATCTCCTATCCCAAATCTTTTTGAGTCCATCGTAATGGAGTATCTGACTTTCTATCACTCTTATTTTTTATCTGAGAAGCAGCATTGGCGTTTAGGTCAACAGTGACAAATTTAGTAGAATTCTCTAATTTTTGTATAACGAATTTAGAAAAAGGACAACAAGTTGATTGCATATGAACTGATTTTAGCAAGGCATTCGACATACTCAATAGAGTGCTAATTTTTAATTTACTGCGCCTTGGCATTTCCATCGGTTTGGTTCAATGGATTAATTCATATCTCACAAATCGCTCTTTAAGGTTAAATTTTCTTCCACCTTGTCTGACATTGTTATCGTGCTGTCTGAGGTTCCACAAGGTAGTCATCTTGGACCCTTCTTATTTACAATCTTTATTAATGATTTGTTCCCTCTAATTCAAAGTGCACATATCTTAGCTTTCGCGGATGACCTGAAGATTTTTAGTGCGATCGAATCCTTATAAAATGGCTATAGACTGTAACAGGACCTTATAAAGTTTTCTGAATGGTGCTCCAAAATTCATATGAAGCTGAACATTGGCAAGTGCAACCTGATTTCGTTTAGTAGGAAGAGTTCTACTTTGGATCATCCCTATTGACAATCTTCCTTTGTCTCGACAAGTACGCGTTATTGAACTTGGTGTTACTATTGACACAAAATTTAATTTTGGAGTTCGTATTAATAACATTATAAATCGGGCTAATTCAACGCTTGGTTTTATTAAGCGCTGGTCTAAGGATCTAGCTGACCCTTATCTCCTCAAGATTCTATTCTGCGCCTTCGTATGACCTATATAGCAAGTGTTATATGTATGCATGATATAGTTACTGGCGCTATAAATTCACCTAATCACGCTTGACTAGAGGACCACATTTTCTATACTCTAATTATCACAGGACCAATTATGGCTCTTTTGAACTAGTATCTACCATGTCTAGAAATTATATTGATTCCTTTTCTTTAATCGACTTCAATTGTAGTCGAGTAGCGTTGGAAAAAAGTTTATTTGTAAATCAGTAGAATTTTTGTTAAAACTTTTCTTGAAAATTTTATTTATCATTCGTTATTATACAATACTCTTAAATGTCAGATGGTCTATGCACCTGTTGATGACAAATAAATAAACTCGAGACTTTAAAGCTTTCAGATCCGCCATTCGATCGTCCAGGTTGACGAGAGTTGTGTAGAATGGTTTGATTCGAGGTAATGCTGGTGTACCTACCGCACGAGAAGTTAGATCTCCAACCCCTTCCGGAAGTTCATTTAATAATACCTTTACTTTTGCTCTCAGGTAAAACAGTATGACGCAATAAAATGGTTTTGGGAAGTGGAAGAAATATTGGAGGCCATTGGCATAACAGCTGAGGATGTTCTTTGCGAGAATATATACTCCCAAACTTATAGCCGAAATGATAATGGTAGTTAAGTCTTTCAAATAACATTCAAACCTGTGGTGCAATCCTGATGCGACGCGGAGAACTCAAATATACTCTCAACATAACGTGGTTGATGGGTTTTCAAGACGTTAAAAAATAAAAGTTTTCTCCGATTCAAATAAGCTGTCAAGCTGCAGTCCAACAACCGATGACGAAAGGCTGAAACATGCTCCAACATTCGCAACCGAAATACAAAGCGCACGCAACCCATGAAGGTAACCTCAATCCTTCGAGCGCACATGCTGTCCAATTCAGGAAATCAAGGCGCCCGGTCGGGCGCCGTGTTGATAGAAAAAAAAAAAAAAAAAAAATTTTTTTCGTGCGCCCGAACAAAGACTTATTACGCGAATGTGAGAGAAAATGTCGTTATTTTCGGTGTTTTAGTTCTCATTGATGATATCCAAGACATTTTGGAAAATGTCGATAACGTATTCGACAGAAATCCAAAAGTTATCTTAGCAAAAAAAATTTCAATCAATTACGTCGCGGGGTTCAGAAGTTATTCGTGTTTCTTTAAATAAAACACTTTAAATAATTATTCAGTGTGCGACGATTTTTCAGGCTTCCGGTACTTCCGGTTGCAATGTCTTGCGATGTCTGCACGCATTTACTCTAGCGAATTCAGTGTGCGATATAATTTTCAGCCATCCGCTGCTTCCAATTGCGATGCTGCACGCCTTTACTCTATCGCATATAATAGGCGTAAGTCATCACACCGAACTTTTTTTGAATATATTCAGGAACCGTTAAAAACAAAAATGCTAATATCTCGGAAACCGTTGCTCGTAGACGATTTTTAATGAAAATTTTATCCCCCACCGGCACCATCACCTTAACCGGAGGAAGCATATGGAACCCATTGGCATTCAAAAAATGTAATATTATTAACTTTAATTATTCAGGAACCGTTAAAAACAAAAATGCTAATATCTCGGAAACCGTTGCTCCTAGACGATTTTTAATGAAAATTTTATCTCCCACCGGTACCATCACCTTAACCGGAGGAAGCATATAGAACCCATTGGCATTTCAAAAAATGTAATATTACTAACTTTAATTATTCAGGAACCGTTAAAAACAAAAATGCTAATATCTCGGAAACCGTTGCTCGTAGACGATTTTTAATGAAAATTTTATCCCCCACCGGTACCATCACCCTAACCGGAGGAAGCATATAGAATCCATTGGCATTTCAAAAAATGTAATATTACTAACTTTAATTATTCAGGAACCGTTAAAAACAAAAATGCTAATATCTCGGAAACCGTTGCTCGTAGACGATTTTTAATACGCTTTTATTAGCTTCACTTGACCCACTTCCCGGTCTTCGATTAGGATGAAATTTTGCACACGCTCTGAGTTCTGATGACAATACATGACTAGATAAGAAACGTCATTTCAAATCCAATATGGCGGCCTCCCCAAGATGGCGGACTGGCTGTTTGAAATCCACCCCCATGATATGGATATCAAATGAAAGGGTTTGCTGTCAGGAATACGAAAAAAATAGTCACGTGACTTAAATCCAACATGGCGGACATCCAAGATGGCGGACAGGCTATTTGAAATGCACCCCCATGATATGGGTATCAAATGAAAGGGTTTGCTGTCAGGAATACGAGAAAAATAGTCACGTGACTTAAATCCAACATGGCGGACATCCAAGATGGCGGACAGGCTATTTCAAATGCACCCCCATGATATGGGTATCAAATGAAAGGGCTTGCTGTCAGGAATACGAAAAAAATAGTCACGTGACTTAAATCCAACATGGCGGATATCCAAGATGGCGGACAGGCTATTTGAAATGCACCCCCATGATATGGGTATCAAATGAAAGGGTTTGCTGTCAGGAATACGAAAAAATAGTCACGTGACTTAAATCCAACATGGCGGACATCCAAGATGGCGGACAGGCTATTTGAAATGCACCCCCATGTTATGGGTATCAAATGAAAGGGCTTGCTGTCAGGAATACGAAAAAAATAGTCACGTGACTTAAATCCAACATGGCGGACATCCAAGATGGCGGACAGGCTATTTGAAATGCACCCTCATGATATGGGTACCAAATGAAAGGGTTTGCTGTCAGGAATACGAAAAAAATAGTCACGTGACTTAAATCCAACATGGCGGACATCCAAGATGGCGGACAGGCTATTTGAAATGCACCCCCATGATATGGGTATCAAATGAAAGGGCTTGCTGTCAGGAATACGAAAAAAATAGTCACGTGACTTAAATCCAACATGGCGGACATCCAAGATGGCGGACAGGCTATTTGAAATGCACCCTCATGATATGGGTACCAAATGAAAGGGTTTGCTGTCAGGAATACGAAAAAAATAGTCACGTGACTTAAATCCAACATGGCGGACATCCAAGATGGCGGACAGGCTATTTGAAATGCACCCCCATGATATGGGTATCAAATGAAAGGGTTTGCTGTCAGGAATACGAAAAATATAGTCACGTGACTTAAATCCAATATGGCGGACGTCCAAGATGGCGGACAGGCTATTTAAAATGAACCCCCATGATATGGGTATCAAATGAAAGGGTTTGTTGTCATGAATACGAAAAAAATAGTCACGTGACTTAAATCCAATATGGCGGACATCCAAGATGGCGGACAGGCTATTTAAAATGCACCCCCATGATATGGGTACCAAATGAAAGGGCTTGCTGTCAGGAATTCGAAAAAAATAGTCACGTGACTTAAATCCAACATGGCGGACATCCAAGATGGCGGACAGGCTATTTGAAATGCACCCCCATGATATGGGTATCAAATGAAAGGGTTTGCTGTCAGGAATGCGAAAAAAATAGTCACGTGACTTAAATCCAATATGGCGGACATCCAAGATGGCGGACAGGCTATTTGAAATGCATCCCCATGATATGGGTATCAAATGAAAGGGCTTGCTGTCAGGAATACGAAAAAAATAGTCACGTGACTTAAATCCAACATGGCGGACATCCAAGATGGCGGACAGGCTATTTGAAATGCACCCCCATGATATGGGTATCAAATGAAAGGGTTTGCTGTCAGGAATACGAAAAAAATAGTCACGTGACTTAAATCCAATATGGCGGACATCCAAGATGGCGGACAGGCTATTTAAAATGCACCCCCATGATATAGGTATCAAATGAAAGGGTTTGCTGTCAGGAATGCGAAAAAAATAGTCACGTGACTTAAATCCAATATGGAGGACGTCCAAGATGGCGGACAGGCTATTTGAAATGCATCCCCATGATATGGGTATCAAATGAAAGGGTTTGCTGTCAGGAATATGAAAAAAATAGTCACGTGAGTTAAATCCAACATGGCGGACATCCAAGATGGCGGACAGGCTATTTGAAATGCACCCTTATGATATGGGTATCAAATGAAAGGGTTTGCTGTCAGGAATGCGAAAAAAATAGTCACGTGACTTAAATCCAATATGGCGGACGTCCAAGATGGCGGACAGGCTATTTGAAATGCATCCCCATGATATGGGTATCAAATGAAAGGGTTTGCTGTCAGGAATACGAAAAAAATAGTCACGTGACTTAAATCCAATATGGCGGACATCCAAGATGGCGGACAGGCTATTTAAAATGGACCCCCATGATATGGGTATCAAATGAAAGGGTTTGCTGTCAGGAATACGAAAAAAATAGTCACGTGACTTAAATCCAACATGGCGGACATCCAAGATGGCGGACAGGCTATTTGAAATGCACCCTTATGATATGGGTATCAAATGAAAGGGTTTGCTGTCAGGAATACGAAAAAATAGTCACGTGACTCAAATCCAATATGGCGGACGTCCAAGATGGCGGACAGGCTATTTGAAATGCACCCCCATGATATGGGTATCAAATGAAAGGGTTTGTTGTCAGGAATACGAAAAAATAGTCACGTGACTTAAATCCAATATGGAGGACGTCCAAGATGGCGGACAGGCTATTTGAAATGCATCCCCATGATATGGGTATCAAATGAAAGGGTTTGCTGTCAGGAATACGAAAAAAATAGTCACGTGACTTAAATCCAATATGGCGGACGTCCAAGATGGCGGACAGGCTATTTGAAATGCATCCCCATGATATGGGTATCAAATGAAAGGGTTTGCTGTCAGGAATACGAAAAAAATAGTCACGTGACTTAAATCCAACATGGCGGACATCCAAGATGGCGGACAGGCTATTTGAAATGCACCCTTATGATATGGGTATCAAATGAAAGGGTTTGCTGTCAGGAATACGAAAAAATAGTCACGTGACTCAAATCCAATATGGCGGACGTCCAAGATGGCGGACAGGCTATTTGAAATGCACCCCCATGATATGGGTATCAAATGAAAGGGTTTGTTGTCAGGAATACGAAAAAATAGTCACGTGACTTAAATCCAATATGGAGGACGTCCAAGATGGCGGACAGGCTATTTGAAATGCATCCCCATGATATGGGTATCAAATGAAAGGGTTTGCTGTCAGGAATACGAAAAAAATAGTCACGTGACTTAAATCCAATATGGCAGACGTCCAAGATGGCGGACAGGCTATTTAAAATGCATCCCCATGATATGGGTATCAAATGAAAGGGCGTGCTGTCAGGAATACGGAAAAAATAGTCACGTGACTTAAATCCAACATGGCGGACATCCAAGATGGCGGACAGCCTATTTGAAATGCACCCCCATGATATGGGTACCAAATGAAAGGGTTTGCTGTCAGGAATGTGCAAAAAATTGTCACGTGACTTAAATCCAATATGGCGGACATCCAAGATGGCGGACAGACTATTTAAAATGCACCCCCATGATATAGGTATCAAATGAAAGGGTTTGCTGTCAGGAATACGAAAAAAATAGTCACGTGACTTAAATCCAACATGGCGGACATCCAAGATGGCGGACAGGCTATTTGAAATGCACCCTTATGATATGGGTATCAAATGAAAGGGTTTGCTGTCAGGAATGCGAAAAAAATAGTCACGTGACTTAAATCCAATATGGCGGACGTCCAAGATGGCGGACAGGCTATTTGAAATGCATCCCCATGATATGGGTATCAAATGAAAGGGTTTGCTGTCAGGAATACGAAAAAAATAGTCACGTGACTTAAATCCAATATGGCGGACGTCCAAGATGGCGGACAGGCTATTTGAAATGCATCCCCATGATATGGGTATCAAATGAAAGGGTTTGCTGTCAGGAATACGAAAAAAATAGTCACGTGACTTAAATCCAATATGGCGGACGTCCAAGATGGCGGACAGGCTATTTGAAATGCATCCCCATGATATGGGTATCAAATGAAAGGGTTTGCTGTCAGGAATACGAAAAAAATAGTCACGTGACTTAAATCCAACATGGCGGACATCCAAGATGGCGGACAGGCTATTTGAAATGCACCCTTATGATATGGGTATCAAATGAAAGGGTTTGCTGTCAGGAATACGAAAAAATAGTCACGTGACTCAAATCCAATATGGCGGACGTCCAAGATGGCGGACAGGCTATTTGAAATGCACCCCCATGATATGGGTATCAAATGAAAGGGTTTGTTGTCAGGAATACGAAAAAATAGTCACGTGACTTAAATCCAATATGGAGGACGTCCAAGATGGCGGACAGGCTATTTGAAATGCATCCCCATGATATGGGTACCAAATGAAAGGGTTTGCTGTCAGGAATACGAAAAAAATAGTCACGTGACTTAAATCCAATATGGCAGACGTCCAAGATGGCGGACAGGCTATTTAAAATGCATCCCCATGATATGGGTATCAAATGAAAGGGCGTGCTGTCAGGAATACGGAAAAAATAGTCACGTGACTTAAATCCAACATGGCGGACATCCAAGATGGCGGACAGCCTATTTGAAATGCACCCCCATGATATGGGTACCAAATGAAAGGGTTTGCTGTCAGGAATGTGCAAAAAATTGTCACGTGACTTAAATCCAATATGGCGGACATCCAAGATGGCGGACAGACTATTTAAAATGCACCCCCATGATATAGGTATCAAATGAAAGGGTTTGCTGTCAGGAATGCGAAAAAAATAGTCACGTGACTTAAATCCAACATGGCGGACATCCAAGATGGCGGACAGGCTATTTGAAATGCACCCTTATGATATGGGTATCAAATGAAAGGGTTTGCTGTCAGGAATGCGAAAAAAATAGTCACGTGACTTAAATCCAATATGGCGGACGTCCAAGATGGCGGACAGGCTATTTGAAATGCATCCCCATGATATGGGTATCAAATGAAAGGGTTTGCTGTCAGGAATACGAAAAAAATAGTCACGTGACTTAAATCCAATATGGCGGACGTCCAAGATGGCGGACAGGCTATTTGAAATGCATCCCCATGATATGGGTATCAAATGAAAGGGTTTGCTGTCAGGAATACGAAAAAAATAGTCACGTGACTTAAATCCAACATGGCGGACATCCAAGATGGCGGACAGGCTATTTGAAATGCACCCTTATGATATGGGTATCAAATGAAAGGGTTTGCTGTCAGGAATACGAAAAAATAGTCACGTGACTCAAATCCAATATGGCGGACGTCCAAGATGGCGGACAGGCTATTTGAAATGCACCCCCATGATATGGGTATCAAATGAAAGGGTTTGTTGTCAGGAATACGAAAAAATAGTCACGTGACTTAAATCCAATATGGAGGACGTCCAAGATGGCGGACAGGCTATTTGAAATGCATCCCCATGATATGGGTATCAAATGAAAGGGTTTGCTGTCAGGAATACGAAAAAAATAGTCACGTGACTTAAATCCAATATGGCAGACGTCCAAGATGGCGGACAGGCTATTTAAAATGCATCCCCATGATATGGGTATCAAATGAAAGGGCGTGCTGTCAGGAATACGGAAAAAATAGTCACGTGACTTAAATCCAACATGGCGGACATCCAAGATGGCGGACAGCCTATTTGAAATGCACCCCCATGATATGGGTACCAAATGA
Source organism: Neoitamus cyanurus (assembly GCA_947538895.1). Classification (NCBI taxonomy): domain Eukaryota; kingdom Metazoa; phylum Arthropoda; class Insecta; order Diptera; family Asilidae; genus Neoitamus; species Neoitamus cyanurus. The sequence goes on from OX384541.1 coordinate 41,428,612, forward strand.
AAGGGTTTGCTGTCAGGAATGTGCAAAAAATTGTCACGTGACTTAAATCCAATATGGCGGACATCCAAGATGGCGGACAGACTATTTAAAATGCACCCCCATGATATAGGTATCAAATGAAAGGGTTTGCTGTCAGGCATGCGAAAAAAATAGTCACGTGACTTAAATCCAATATGGCGGACGTCCAAGATGGCGAACAGGCTATTTGAAATGCATCCCCATGATATGGGTATCAAATGAAAGGGTTTGCTGTCAGGAATACGAAAAAAATAGTCACGTGACTTAAATCCAACATGGCGGACATCCAAGATGGCGGACAGGCTATTTGAAATGCACCCTCATGATATGGGTATCAAATGAAAGGGTTTGCTGTCAGGAATACGAAAAAATAGTCACGTGACTTAAATCCAATATGGCGGACGTCCAAGATGGCGGACAGGCTATTTGAAATGCACCCCCATGATATGGGTATCAAATGAAAGGGTTTGCTGTCAGGAATACGAAAAAAATAGTCACGTGACTTAAATCCAACATGGCGGACATCCAAGATGGCGGACAGGCTATTTGAAATGCACCCCCATGATTAGGGTATCAAATGAAAGGGCTTGCTGTCAGGAATACGAAAAAAATAGTCACGTGACTTAAATCCAACATGGCGGACATCCAAGATGGCGGACAGGCTATTTGAAATGCACCCCCATGAAATGGGTATCAAATGACTTCTTGAGAGTGGCCACTATACAAGTATGCTGCGAGATAAAAATAACTGGGTCGAAATTGACGACTTAAACGTTACGAGAAAATTCTGGCCTTACAAAGCTAAAGGGGTTTATATTCTGCTTCTTCAGCAACAGTGAGTCACTCAATAAAAAAATTAGTGGAAAAAAATGTTCGGGGGCTATTTACATAACAACAGACGAATATTCATATCCTTAAGCTGACCTTATCAGAGCCGGCTTGATTATAGACATTGCAGTATTATATGATGCAAAGGCGAGCGTAGCGAGCGCGACTTTTTGGGTTTTTTCAAAAGACATGACCTTAATTAAAGGCAATTTTAAGACAATTTTAAGTTTTGTTTCTTTATATGTTATAGTCGCCATTTAAATCGCCGCAAATTGGCGCACAACAACTTTGCTGACATTTGGGAAGGAAGGGGGTAGGTGGAAGTTCAAACCTCAAAACCGCTCCTGTGTACGCGCCCGCCATATACGTTAATAAGAAAAAAGTGACTCCTGCTAAAAACGTCACTAATTAATTAATATACTCTATAAATCGACAACAAAAAAAACTGATATCCCACAAAAAAAAAAATTGAAATTTTTCTAAGAAGAAGTGTTGATAGGAAAAAACGACTCTGGCAAACATTTCTTGTACAAAAGACCTTAAATATAATATGAAGACCTTATAAATAATAAAAATCCAGCAACAAAAAGAACTGATATGTGCGAATATTACAAGTATATAAGATTTTCGCTGATAAGTGGGTTGGAGGAGGAGGATGCATTACACGTCAACACGAGAGAGACAGCAAAAGAAACCAACGATTCTCTTCAAGACTATCAACAGCCCGCTTTTAGCGAAACCTAAAAATTTAGATCGTACGTAGAATAAGTACGCTCAGGAAGGAGCCCACAAAGGTATAAAATGATACCGAGAGAGGCAAGCATATATTTTAAAGTATTTCAAGCGTGACCATTTAACAGATAAACTGCAACAGCACTGACAGTACTTCCAAAAAACTTTCAATTGACACAATAAAATAAAGAATTTTATTAAATTAATTGATTAAATAACAATAAAAGTTGAAAATAAGAGAACAACATTTTATTTGTCGTAGACTTTATATTTTGACGCGATAAAATAAAAGAAAGAATAATTGATAAAATAATAGCAATGAAAAAGGAAAATTAGATAAAAAAACATATAACTCCGTAGGTCTGCCAGTACCTACCGCCCGCCTGTAGGTAAGTAGGCAGGGCTTATATGATGTCAGAGTTCAAAGTGTTAGTTTTAAGGGATGTGACAAAAGTAATCAAATTAAACACTTTTAATTTCAGAATTTATTTTGTAACAAGTATGTATCTGTACGCAAAAGCGGGCTGTTGATAGTCTTGAAGAGAATCGTTGGTTTCTTTTGCTGTCTCTCTCGTGTTGACGTGTAATGCATCCTCCTCCTCCAACCCACTTATCAGCGAAAATCTTATATACTTGTAATATTCGCACATATCAGTTCTTTTTGTTGCTGGATTTTTATTATTTATAAGGTCTTCATATTATATTTAAGGTCTTTTGTACAAGAAATGTTTGCCAGAGTCGTTTTTTCCTATCAACACTTCTTCTTAGAAAAATTTCAATTTTTTTTTTTGTGGGATTTAGATTTACTAGAGGAATATCATTCACATCAAGAATCCCATCACAGAATTTAATACGCTGGAACTTGAGTGGATTTAACAGTAGACCGTAATCTTCCGACCAGGTATGAATTTTATCCAAGTAACCATTTATTCGGGACATCCAATCCTCCAGGAGTCCAATTGGTCTGCTTAGATATACTTCCACACCATCAGCATACAAGTGAATTTTCATATCACTTACGATGGACTGTAGGTCATTGATGAAGGGGCTGAACAGCAATGGGCCGAGAATTGAGCCCAGGGGAACTCCTTTGCTTAGGGGTAGACTGTTAGATATCATAATCTTGATTTTAACCTGCTGGTATCGCTCGGTCAAAAAATTCCCTTCCGAATGAACCGCCGAACTGCTACAATTAAAGAAGGTGGTCAATTTCTTAAGTATTATGCCGTCATTCACCTATCCAAGGCTTTTGAGAAATCTAGCAAAGCTAATGCGGTGAAATAATTCAAGTCAATAGCAGTTCTTATATCGGTAGAAACCTTTATGATGGTGGATTTGCAGTTACTTATGTGAACTACGGAATCTAGACTGCCAGCTTGAAAGCAGGTTGCATTTTTTAACATATTCACATATTTGCCTATGTACATTAATTTCTCCAATACCAAATGTACCGGCAAGTTTTAGTATTTCCGTTGCATGAGGATTTTCTACGAATAATCTGTCGTTCCCTCTGACTATAGTTCATTGATTGTTAAAGCGGGCTGTTGATAGTCTTGAAGAGAATCGTTGGTTTCTTTTGCTGTCTCTCTCGTGTTGACGTGTAATGCATCCTCCTCCTCCAACCCACTTATCAGCGAAAATCTTATATACTTGTAATATTCGCACATATCAGTTCTTTTTGTTGCTGGATTTTTATTATTTATAAGGTCTTCGTATTATATTTAAGGTCTTTTGTACAAGAAATGTTTGCCAGAGTCGTTTTTTCCTATCAACACTTCTTCTTAGAAAAATTTCAATTTTTTTTTTTTTGTGGGATATCAGTTTTTTTTGTTGTCGATTTATAGAGTATATTAATTAATTAATAATTAATTAGTGACGTTTTTAGCAGGAGTCACTTTTTTCTTATTAACGTATATGGCGGGCGCGTACACAGGAGCGGTTTTGAGGTTTGAACTTCCACCTACCCCCTTCCTTCCCAAATGTCAGCAAAGTTGTTGTGCGCCAATTTGCGGCGATTTAAATGGCGACTATAACATATAAAGAAACAAAACTTAAAATTGTCTTAAAATTGCCTTTAATTAAGGTCATGTCTTTTGAAAAAACCCAAAAAAATCGCGCTCGCTACGCTCGCCTTTGCATCATATAATACTGCAATGTCTATAATCAAGCCGGCTCTGATAAGGTCAGCTTAAGGATATGAATATTCGTCTGTTGTTATGTAAATAGCCCCCGAACATTTTTTTCCACTAATTTTTTTATTGAGTGACTCACTGTTGCTGAAGAAGCAGAATGTAAACCCCTTTAGCTTTGTAAGGCCAGAATTTTCTCGTAACGTGTAAGTCGTCAATTTCGACCCAGTTATTTTTATCTCGCAGCATACTTGTATAGTGGCCACTCTCAAGAAGTCATTTGATACCCATTTCATGGGGGTGCATTTCAAATAGCCTGTCCGCCATCTTGGATGTCCGCCATGTTGGATTTAAGTCACGTGACTATTTTTTTCGTATTCCTGACAGCAAGCCCTTTCATTTGATACCCTAATCATGGGGGTGCATTTCAAATAGCCTGTCCGCCATCTTGGATGTCCGCCATGTTGGATTTAAGTCACGTGACTATTTTTTTCGTATTCCTGACAGCAAACCCTTTCATTTGATACCCATATCATGGGGGTGCATTTCAAATAGCCTGTCCGCCATCTTGGACGTCCGCCATATTGGATTTAAGTCACGTGACTATTTTTTCGTATTCCTGACAGCAAACCCTTTCATTTGATACCCATATCATGAGGGTGCATTTCAAATAGCCTGTCCGCCATCTTGGATGTCCGCCATGTTGGATTTAAGTCACGTGACTATTTTTTTCGTATTCCTGACAGCAAACCCTTTCATTTGATACCCATATCATGGGGGTGCATTTCAAATAGCCTGTCCGCCATCTTGGATATCCGCCATGTTGGATTTAAGTCACGTGACTATTTTTTTCGTATTCCTGACAGCAAGCCCTTTCATTTGATACCCATATCATGGGGGTGGATTTCAAACAGCCAGTCCGCCATCTTGGGGAGGCCGCCATATTGGATTTGTAATGACGTTTCTTATCTAGTCATGTATTGTCATCAGAACTCAGAGCGTGTGCAAAATTTCATCCTAATCGAAGACCGGGAAGTGGGTCAAGTGAAGCTAATAAAAGCGTATTAAAAATCGTCTACGAGCAACGGTTTCCGAGATATTAGCATTTTTGTTTTTTAACGGCTCCTGAATAATTAAAGTTAGTAATATTACATTTTTTGAAATGCCAATGGGTTCTATATGCTTCCCCCGGTTAAGGTGATGGTACCGGTGGGAGATAAAATTTTCATTAAAAATCGTCTAGGAGCAACGGTTTCCGAGATATTAGCATTTTTGTTTTTAACGGTTTCTGAATAATTAAAGTTAATAATATTACATTTTTTGAAATGCCAATGGGTTCCATATGCTTCTTCCGGTTAAGGTGATGGTACCGGTGGGGGATAAAATTTTCATTAAAAATCGTCTACGAGCAACGGTTTCCGAGATATTAGCATTTTTGTTTTTAACGGTTCCTGAATATATCCTGAATATATTCAAAAGTTCGGTGTGATGACTTCGCCTATTATATGCGATAGAGTAAAGGCGTGCAGCATCGCAATTGGAAGCAGCGGATGGCTGAAAATTATATCGCACACTGAATTCGCTAGAGTAAATGCGTGCAGCCATCGCAAGACATTGCAACCGGAAGTACCGGAAGCCTGAAAAATCGTCGCACACTGAATAATTATTTAAAGTGTTTTATTTAAAGAAACACGAATAACTTCTGAACCCCGCGACGTAATTGATTGAAAACTTTTTTGCTAAGATAACTTTTGGATTTCTGTCGAATACGTTATCGACATTTTCCAAAATGTCTTGGATATCATCAATGAGAACTAAAACACCGAAAATAACGACATTTTCTCTCACATTCGCGTAATAAGTCTTTGTTCGGGCGCACGAAAAAAAATTTTTTTTTTTTTTTTTCTATCAACACGGCGCCCGACCGGGCGCCTTGATCGATTTACCGACGTTCCCAGTGTTGTACCTTCGGTCAGAAATGGCAGTCAAGACTTAAGCTTTTTGGTGCTGTTTTGTTATCAAAACTTATAAAAAAGTTTCGTCTTTCCGGGCTGTGAAAGAAATTACTTAGGTCTCATGAACTGACTCCACAATCGTTCTCACATAAATAAAGCGCCACCCAAGAAATTTAAGAAGATTTAAATAACCCACCCTATTTGGTGGCATGGCCCAGGCTGGTTCCACCAATCTGAATATTCGTGGCCCATCTTGCGTGATTTTGATCCCGAATCTATGAACTTGGAGCCAACCAAGACATTTCTGGATAAAATACTCGACAGATTTTGATCTTTTCCAAACTTCTACGAGTCGCTGCACTATGCTAAATGTAAATAAATAAGACACGTCGAATTGAAACTCCTACCCAATTTGCTCGTTCTTCAGTCAAAGAAGTAGCTTCATTTCATTTTGGATCCGATATGAGCAAAGATGGTTTTCTTTGACGAAATTGCTGCCGTTGCTGCTCAATAAGGACCTCTCAACGTAAATAGAAAGCTCTAAATATTAACCCCTTATTTGATAATGCATGTTGTCTAAGAGTAGGCGGTCAATTAAGTAATTCCTCTCTCCTATTATAATAAGAAACATCAGTTGATCAGTCACTTAACCAGTCTTTTAATAGAATATACCCATAAATAACAAAGCCACACAAAATAAAAAAAGTGGGGATTACTTTTGATGCCATATGTCATATCCGTAGTAATTTGGCCTGCTAATCACGAATCCGCGACCAGAATTGAGCTTTGACGTCCAGATTTTTTTCTAACCTCCAAAAAGTGGGTTAAAAACAGAGAAAATCGTGGAGTAAAATTCGGAAAAAATTTATTTTTAACATTTAAATCTATATTCATATGAATTGAGACCTGCTGAGCACGAATCCGTCACCAGAATTGAGCCATCACGTTCTGATTTTTTTGTAAAAATTAATAAAGAAAAATTTAAGAAAAAAATCATAACGTGATGGCTCAATTCTGGTGACGGATTCGTGCTCAGCAGGTCTCAATTCATATGAATATAGGTTTAAATGTTAAAAATAAATTTTTTCCGAATTTTACGAGTGTATTTTCCACGATTTTCTCTGTTTTCAACCCATTTTTTGAGGTTAGAAAAAAATCTGGACGTCACGGCTCAATTCTGGTCGCAGATTCGTGTTCAGCAGGCCAAAATACTACGGATATGACGTATGGCATCAAAAGTAATCCCCACTTTTTTTATTTTGTGTGGCTGTGTAATTAATGCATGGCGGTTCCGCATTAACCCTTTCGGCCTTAAGATAAACTTACTGGGAAATAAATGACCGCAATGTAGCGAAGAAAGTGCGAATAGTATAATACTTATTAAATTGCTAGGTACCTAAAATTTTTTAAATATATGCTTCTGTAAAATGAGCAGTAAAGAGGATTATTAAGTCATAAATATTATTCACAAGCGAATTCTTACATCCAATATTTGTTAAGGTTGTCTTTTTTTGACATAGAAAAGCCATCAATAAAAAAAATATTGATTTTCGACTTCTATTCTCGTATGTTTAACATTCAAAAATAAATAAAAATACCTCAGTTCAACCAGATAAACGTTATTACATTGAAGTTTTACATTTTCTTAGTTTTTATTTCAAGAAATCCGTATCAAAAAAGATGTCTTACCTTTGATGTAAAGATTCATAACTCACCTTGGCATGTTATCTCGGATGTACCTGAGAGCCTTCAACAAATTTATGCGATGTAGTTCAGGTAAACTTTCTGGGTTCTTCATGGTACATATGAAGGTACAAAAATCATTTCCACCTGAAAAGAAAAAAGAGAGAAAGTAGATGAAAAGTTGAATTTGAGTATCCCACGTACACACAAAACACGCACAGAAGGCGAGAACACCTGTTAACCCTGTGGCTATAGACCAATATATCAAATCCGTCGAAGGGTGATAAATAGTATCCCTTTTGCAAGGGTCTCAACATCCAATAACACCATCCCATAATCCATTTACTTTCATGTGTGAACAAAGGCAAACTACACGCAAGCTTTCGGTTTATGGGTACGCACCCGTCTCGATCGCCTGGGGAATGATGTATGTTTCCATCTTTCATTAAAGCTTTGCACGGAACAGGAGCGGCACGAAATTTACGAAATAGGAGCACCAGCTGACGGATTGTAGGAGATTGAAAGGGAAAAACCCGAAAAAATCTTTAGAATTTCTGTTTTGGTGGCACGTTTTCATGTTTTTGTTGGCAGTGGGGTGACCTTCTTTATTGGGATAAAAATTTTCAAAGACTTTTCCAGAACACTTCCGGCATTCTAAAGCATGACATCTATTTCTGGGTTGGGAATATTTGGTCCAGCCTAACCCAGCAGAAGAGATTGAGAAAGTTGGAGATACTTTACATTGCAAAATCGGAAACAGATTAATGAAAAGTAAATCATGGATGTGCTCCCGAGGGTGACTCTCTTTCATATTCCACATATGTGTACGGTCTCGTTCTCCCAGGTCTAATTACTTAGCCAACTTCTTGGGATATCTGCCAAATCTCCATAATCGCGCCATTAAAGAAATTTGTAAAGACAATTAAGATATGTACGAGTATGTCGAGAAGCTGTCTTGGGGCTTATCATAAAACAATCAAGTAGCTTTCTCAGGTAAATTAGTTAAGTTTTCCCTGCTGAGATTCGTTACTTTCTGCCCTTATTTCAAAACACCGAACGGATTTCCTCGACGGAATCAGTTTTCTACTTCCAAGTTATTGATAAAGTGAGGCAATTGCCTCAGCCAGAACTTATATCCATGTGTGGTGTATTATATTCTTAGAAACGAGAAATCTCTTCCGAGAACTTTTAATGTGATTCTTTGTAGTAATTGCAATGGTTACCACAAAGTACATAATTATGGTGTCCGAGAACGGATGAATGAATTTACCGGCTTCAGGGAACTTTAAGAGGCCAAAATGGCAAAAACCACTGCAATTAATGTTGATCGAAATTTTGCCGATCTGTTAGTAATGCAAGATTTGTGGCAGACTTGAGTTCTTCAGATTGCATCACTTTTGAACAAATGTGGATACATTGCACAAAGCAAGAGTTTTTTTTCATTTTTGAAAGTTGTGTTGAATTGTGTTAATGCTATGCTGTATTGTACTGCTTCGCAAAATTTGTTATTAGAATTGGGCAATATATTTGAATTTTAGGGGTAGAAGTTGTTTCCGCCCTTTTTGAAATGAAAATTATTTCGTGTACTACTCGGGTTGTGCTACTGTGTGGTGCTCTTCAAAATTATCTTGTGCTCACATAACATCAAAAGGAAAATCTTCCTTTTACAAAATGTCTACTGACTGACTGATTTGCCTGTTTCTACCATATATTTAGGATGTACACGGCCATGGATTCTGTGTACTCCGTATACTTCCGTGAACACAGAGATTACACGGATATTAAATAGATATTATATTATTTTCTTAAAATTGTATTAGTTAAATTATTTTGTGTAAGCACAAAAACAAATTTTAAAGAGCAACACACAATATCATATTATATATATGTATATTGTATGTATGAAAACTATTTCATTTATTTCAAAAATGGCAGTGCCATCTTCCACCACAAAAATTTAAATATGTAGCCAAATTGTTTTCCATTAGTGATAACAAATTTTGCGAAGCAGCACAATGCAGTACCTACAATACTAGTACAATTCCGCACAACTGAGTTTTTATTTATTTTTAAATGGCGGGGCTAAGTTGCTATCGACATCGAACATGCTGCCAAATGCGGACTCAAAGAACCTCGCAGAGTTTGTGTGGATAACCATGAATTCGCACTCGCACACAGAGAGCTCTCATCTATCCACTTAGACTTTACGTAAATATTTGTGTGTATTAAGATTTAATTAATTAATTATAAGAAACTTTGATATCATAAGAATTACTTTTAACCTCATATTTTTATTAAGAATATATTAAATGTTAATACATAAATGCGGCTGTAATTTAACCGGCTATGGCTTCGATTCTGAACCTTAACCGATTAAAATACAACCGCATCTATGTATTAACTTTTCATATGTATGCCGCAACTAGTCCAAATTACACCCGGTGCCACCTCTATTTATTACGCCCCTTAGCGATTAGTTTATAAAAAGATCATATAAATTCGTTGCCTTTTTTATTGCATGATCTGTTTTTTTATAAATAATATATCTTTAAAGGTAAGTCGACGGCTTCAACCACATATATTGAATTTGAAGGGCAAATGCATAAGTATTTTATCAGTTACCAGCGAATATTGTGTAATTACAGGCCTGTTCGGGTAATGAGGAATGATTGGTTTTTTTAATGCTGTGTTGCCTTTTAAGAGAATTCGACTACAAAATAAACAATTAGTACAAAACGGTGCGCAGAGATGTAAGACAAAGAAGCTTGAATGTTTCTACGCTATTTGGACTTAAGGTCACTACAGCCACTGCGAATTTTGTAGCAAATTCAATGAATTTGTAATGAAATCCACTTTCACACGGAAGCACAGAACACATAAACATCAACTTTGTGTCAATAGAGGATACGCGTTTGAGCCAGTAAAAATTCAAACAAATTTATATTAAAGATTAGATCACAATGAGCAATTTTTAGTCCTTTTGGATTAATGAGAAAACTTTATGATTAAATTTTAATCCATACGTTTAAAACCGAAACCAATTAGATTGGCAGCTGAACCAATGGTGTTACATTACTTATTGCAAACTTAATAGATTGTTTTTTTCAAAACATTAGTATGTATTAACAATAATTCCTAGAAGAATACAAAGATTTGTCAAATGACGCACGAAATTCTATAAATAGGGCATGCAACAGAATCTTTAAGCTAAATTTATTTAAATCAAATCATGCTGTATTTAATACATTCATTTTAGTAATGAAAGCTTAATTTTTAAACCCGAATTTATTTAATTTTTTAGTAATATTTATAAAAAATTAAATGTACTCTACAGCGATGTAAAAAACTGCCTTAATCCGTAATCTATATATATACATATACATATATAAAAATGAATTGCTGTGCGTTAGTCTCGCTCAAACTCAAAACGGCTTGACCGATTTCGATAATTGTTTTTTTTTGTTTTGTTCGCTATAATACAGAGGAGGTTTATGAAAAAAAAAATTCGGGAAACCCCAAAGGAAAAGCCGGAAAATCGGAAAAATCGAAATTTCCGTTTTGTATAGGAAGCGAATTTTCCAACTTCAAGGAATCTTTATAAAAAAGGCAATTGGAAAAAGTTAAACTTCAAAGGTTTTCACTGAAAATCCGAACTTTAGTTTTTGGTTTGGGTTTTTGGGGTCACTGATTTTGAATCTGCCATCAAAATATTGGAAATCAAGATGGTGGATCAATATGGCCACCGAAAAGTTAAACTTCAAGGAATTTCCCTGAAAATGTCCAAATATGAGACCACCCCCACCCCGCTGGGAGATATAGGAGAGGGGGTGCAATAAGGAGGTGGTGTAAAATGAAGAAAACTAAATTTAATAATACTGTTTGAAAATACCTAAAACATGTGCAAAACGCAAATAGGAAAACGCTGGGTCACATGGGAGAGGCGGTGGTGCAGTAGGGAGGAGTTGTAAAAATAAGGAATACAAATTTAATAGTATCCCGGGCAACACCGGGTCCGGGCAAGCTAGTAAAGAATAAAAAATATCGATGTTGAGCGAGCCCAGTGACGATGGAGTGCCTCAAATTAGAGTTGTCCCGCTAAGGTACTCATTACGAATGCTCCAAGTACATCTACCCTTTAATTCGATGCAAATAGCATATCTCATGACATAAATATTTCACACATTGACGTGTTGTAACCAGTGGCGTAGCTAGGTAACCAAGGGCCCTGGGGCAAATCAAAAAATGGGGCCACACTGCTATCTTAACTAGTTAGGTTTTATTAAGTAAAAATATTAAATATGCAAATCCTTTAAAAATGCTAAGCTACTTTATCATCATCATGATCGGCGGCGGAGGTATCCCCAACTCCAATAATTGTCGAATCTTCTTCAGTACGCTTCTCAACTAATACTGCAGTTACCACATTATTTGAGTGACTATGAATAGAAATATTTGCAGAGGGCTGACTAAAAAACTTGTCAATTTTGGGCAATTTTTGTTTACTATCTTCTCTTTCTTGGCGTTGTTTGCGTTTAACTGCACCACTGGGTTTCTTCTTTTTGTCCATAATTTTAGTTTTCTAATGTATTTATGCAATATTTATATTAGATTGTGCTCGAGTAGGTACTCACTGTTCACTGACGACGTTAAACGAAAAAGGAAGGAGAAACGTAATGATACGTTACAAAACGTCGTTAGGGAATTCCTGGCAAACATTTTATCGCCGCTAGTGTTACCACATTTAACGGGGGAGACCAAGAACGATCTCCTCGCTCGCGGGCCTGAATTAATGCACCTGATTTAAACAATGAGTAGCCGAAATCTATAGATTTGACATGATTTATTGACGTAACGGACATCAATATGAGTGGTACTAAAATCAAATAAAATTGAACCACTATATTGACCAGTACTAAAAAGTTTATTGACATTAGCTTACTTAATCCTGACACAGCATTAATTTTTTAACCGTTCTCGAAAAAAAAATCTTGACTCGAATTCACAATAAAACGCACATCGATGAATAATAAAACGCACGCAATTCGTCAAATTGACAACACTGCCAACCCACAGCAAGAATTCATGGGAATTCCCTAGGTACAACTTTCGAATTTCTCTCAACTGAGTTGCCATGATTAAAGTCGGATTGCAACCTGTCATATTTATTTTGAAAATGGGAGAAATTTTCAAAAGTTCAGTTCGATCGAGATCTTGAGGGCCCCGGGGCACTGCCCCGCCTAGCCCCTAGGTAGCTACGCCGCTGGTTGTAACCTTCAAAGTAGCAGCCGTGCCACGACACATACCCGTCCGAGTTTTTACTATTTATCTTTATATATAAATATAATATATAATACCAAAACGTTTCGCTGTTATGTTTAATATATACTTAAACGGAACATATAATATACTGCAATGGTTGCGCTTAGCTGTGGTAATTTAAGATTCCCTAGACGGTGGGAATCTTTACCATGCTATGGGTGTTTTGCTGAGTCGTGTCTCGCCGCTGTCTGGGGTTTCGCATTGCGTCGCGACACATGTATCTTTTGTGCCATGCGTTAAGTCACGTTGCATGACGGCACATGTAACTCACTTATGCCACACTGCACGCATGCACGGACCTGGCGAATAACAATTGCCCCTTCAAACTCCATTTAATTTTCCTAAAAGTCATAAGTTAACACCAAAGTTGGTACTTAGATCAGTTTCGGGCAAATTTTTGTTACGTATGACAAAGAATACGATTTTCGATGCTTTGATTTATGCGAAGCAAAAGCACTTGATCAAACGTACCGTCTCGTTTTTGTCATACGGCCACATGGTTGCCGAGTATCAAATTACATGATTGGATCCCTAATATTGGATGATTTATCTATCCATTATTTGTCATTCGTGTGGCTAGTTATTTATTCTCTTATCCGAAAAATGCCCATGCCTGAAATATGCTTAGGGCTCATTCTGGAAGATGTTCGATTATTTTGTAAATAAATTTTTCTGAAAGAACAACAAATTTTTGCTGTACATATTACAGGATATACATACAGTAAAACCCGGATAAAAGCACATTAATTAATTAATATTGTGCTTCTACATATAAGAGATGTGCTTATATCCGCAACTCGTTTAAAAGCACATACTATGGTCACAGACAAATAATAATTGTCTGTGCTATGGTCATATGTGGGTTTCCGCGTTTAAGCAGAAGTTATGCAATTAAGTGCCTTATAACTAGACTGCGAATTTTATGCAACTTTATTATTTATACCTATTGCGGAGACTCTCATGATGCGACTTTGAAAAATGCATGATGTCAAAATCAAGTGGTCTTAACCGACTTAAAGAATAGTTTCCGTTCAAATGTTATTTATATACATATATACACACATATACATATGTGTATTTCATTAAATTGCATATAATCCGCAGTCTACTTATAACAAACTAAAAAGCTTTGTTCGAAATGAATAAGCCAGGATTTAACTACATTTGATAAGACGAGCGAGAAACATAAGCTTTCGCATCTACAATGGGTATCGAAATATGACAGAGAAAATAGAAAAATTATTTTGAACTCAGCCAATCAATAGGAATTTTGCTGAATTAATCAAACCAAAATGCATAATAAAAATTCATATTATATTAAAAAACAATTTGCATTCCGCAAAATAACACAGTTGAGGAATTATATTAATCGTATTAAAACATGTACAAATTATACAAATCGAACAAAGTAATAGCAGGGCTACCTCCAAAATTCATCAAAACCGCCTTGATGCAGAACTCAGCGTAATTGATAGAACTCTCTGAAGCTAAATGATCCATCAAGGCGATTTTGATGCATTGTGCATCGTTAGACTAATCCTGGAATATTCTTGTCCGATTTGGTTCCCATTTTGCAAGGTAGTTAGATTTCTCCCAGCATAAGGAGCCTTGAGCTAAAGGGTGGTCCATCTAGTGTTTGTAGTGTTTGAAAATTTAACTACCGATAATTTGAAGTTGATTATATGTCATTCTCGACTTGACAGAAATTTAGTTTAAGGTTTGACATTTACGAAATGGGACGGTATTTGCTTGAACAAAGTTGGGAAATATTATATTAAAAACTAATTTCCAAAGTGGTAAGTCTTCAACTCAAACTGTAGAAATTTGAAAAAAAAATTTGACCAAAAAACATCCAAAAACCCAATTTTTGGATGATATCGTGAAGCGAGATCGTGAAACTGGAATGTTGGTGGATAAAGCAACCCGTACGCACATACAGACCGAATGTTCTCAAAATTTCAGATTTTGATTTATTCCTCCAATTGATTTTTTAGTGGTGGAAATTGTGAATTTCTAAAAATTTCCAATTTTCACAATTTTTTTCTCCCCTAAAAAATGATACTTTTGTAACTTGATAGTAAAGTCGCGTAATGTAACAGATTAGGATTTGATGCGTGAGAAAAATCAACTTTTTAAGTGGAAGGATTGGCAACTGAAAATTGCAAAAAATTGCAAATGTCAGGCAAAAGCCTGTCCTGTGCTGGAAATATTATTTCAATAAGGCTTGGTGTCTTCCCACGGTCGCGCGAGTTACGATATGCAATGCATAGCGTCTAGAATACCCAAACACCTGACCACCGATCACATGTCATGTCATGAAGCACAGGAAAAGCCGCAGACGTAGCATCAATTACCTAGAACACCCAAAAGCGCATTCACCTGTCCACCGATCACACGATCATGCAACACAGGAAAAGCCGTAGACATAACATCAACATTTTTAGAACTAGAACAACACCCATTGTAAAACCACCTGTAGAAATTTTAACCCAGTCTTGTAGCAGCTTCTGAAAAATAAAGTCAAATTCTCTCTTCGAAAATTCGGTGTTTTAATTTTTTTTACCAAGTTTATGGTTCACAACCTTAACTCGCGTGAACGTATCCCCATGAAAAGTGGTTACGAAAACATCCCGTATAATCCCTGCATGTTCTGACTAATATAATACTAATGCATGATATTTTATTGTTCGCAAAGAGAACAGATGTTTTATGGCGCTTTGTCACCTTTAAAGATATTCTTGCTAGCATGCGTAGGCATCTGTTAATTACACTGGCCGTGGGCCGTGGGTTGAACTCTAATTTTAAACGTAAGTTAAATCATTGCATATTATAATATTGAATTTTTAGTGATCCACTATTTATTTTTGAAATATTTAAGTAAAATATTGTTTTCGGCAAAATAAAATGACAATTATTACAATATCTGTTACAGAGAAAAACTCCGCTACACAAGAGTATGAAAATGACATAATGTAGTGATCATGCAACGATCACGTAATAGTAAACAATAGTATATTGTGCAACAAGTGCGGTAAGTAGCCGATTGCGCACGCTGGCAGCAATAAACGCACGAGCGAAGCGAGTGCGTTAAGCTGCAGCGTAAGCAATCGGCTACGCACCGCCCGAGTTGCACATTCTATTTTTCCGCACTAGTGAGGCATGCGACCGCCGGAAGAGGGGGTCGAGGAAAGGGCGCGAAAAGGGAAAGGGGGGTGTGGGGGGCAGAGCCCCCCACAACAGAAATAATAATAATTTAAGAAATAATTACAACAAGACTATCGCTTGTAACGAGTTTTGCTTAGTGAAAATAAAGAAATATTGCAGCAACATAATGAGGGAGGTTCTGCGTGCATATTTCAAGAATGTTGCTGATTACCTGGAAATTGTTGAGGACAAAAATTTCAATCCTAAACACTTATAAAAAGGACCATTGGCAATAAAGATTTTGTCGTAAAGAAACCTTTACGCTACTGCAAGTGCAAGCGAGAAATATTTCTGCATCTCCTCATTGCTCCTGCAAGTGCAAGTGAGAAATGCATACTCCTGACGTGAAAAATTACTTGTGCGGCACACAGGGATCTCCGTATCTCTTGTCTTGGGTACCGAGGTGCGTGTTTTATTTTCTGCAGCGTGTTTTTTTGACCGTCGAAAGCAAGCAGTGGGAAATAAGCAACTTACCGCACGCAAAGGCGTGCGTTTTAGTGGTACTTATCCCTCATGCGTGCGGAAATAGTATATTACGATACAAGGGCGGTAAGTAGCCGATTGCCCACGATGGCGGTGTTGACGCACGAGCGAAGCGAGTGCGTTAACAGCCATCATGGGCACTCGGCTACTTACCGCCCGAGTTACGTATGCTATTTTTCAGCACGAGTGCGGGGTAAGCAGTAGGTACGTTACCGCACATGTTTCCATTCGGTGACTCATAAATTAACCACGGTGCGCTAAGGAGCCGATTGCCCACGATGGCGGTGTTAGACGCACGAGCGAAGCGAGTTCGTTTATAGCCATCGTGGGCAATCGGCTCCTTAGCGCACCGTGGTTAATTGATGATTTACCGCATGGAAACCCGTGCGGTAAGGTACCACTTACCCCGCACGTGTGCTGAAAAATGTATTACTACCCCGACCAAATGC
Organism: Neoitamus cyanurus; assembly: GCA_947538895.1. Classification (NCBI taxonomy): domain Eukaryota; kingdom Metazoa; phylum Arthropoda; class Insecta; order Diptera; family Asilidae; genus Neoitamus; species Neoitamus cyanurus. The sequence goes on from OX384541.1 coordinate 41,445,412, forward strand.
CGCACAAGTGAATTGACAAAAGATGAACAGAAATGGTGCGTCACACGGAATCCCCACGGAGATGACTCGATTTAGCACAGCACCATGTGCAGGCACGGCAACGTGCAATACGAAACCCTTCGAGTCAATAGCATCGGGGATAGCAAAGCACTTAATTAAGTGCAGCGCCATGGACTTATGAAGTGTGCTAGCGCATCGTGTGACCGATAAATTAGAATGGGTCAATTCACCGTGATTGGTAATTTGGCTATGAGTAATATTAAGGTTTAATAGGTTATGCAAATAGGTATGTATGATGTAAATTTGGAAAATACAGACAGTCATTTAACAGATATTAACGCTGTCACACGGCGTGTTTTATTTAACTGTCCTTTAAAAATATCGGCGTGTCCACTTCTTGTGTGACGCCATTGCACAGCGCGTATCCACTTCTTGTGTGACGCGCTAAGGTGAGGTTCCCTTAAAAATCCCTTCGGCACCCATCATTTATTACATGGCGACCCTGCCACGCCTCATATATTACTATAATTTCAGGCTTATGATGGGTCCTGATCGGAAGTGAACCATCACAAAAAGTTAACCATGACAGTGTTAAGTTCAAAAGCAACACTTTAAAATCAAGGTATTTCGTGTCTAAATTAAAAGTGGTCACATAAAAAATTTAAGCTCTCAAATTAAATATGATTATTATTTGTTCCATCTGAAGTCAAACATTTTTGCTGACTTTATATTTTGTGATTTTCCTTGTGAGGTAACAGCTTTCAGTAGGTCTCACTAAGTATGATGCTGGATGCCTAAATACTGAATATGATGATAATAAAACAGTGTCAATATCACAAATTAATTTCACCTATCAAACATATAAAAGCGACTAACGTGACGTAATTTACATGAGTTAAATTCTATTTGCTCCCGTAAGGAAGTCACCATAAATTATGTTCTAAGGAAAACCCCCTTGCTTACGTAACAAAGCAGAATGCCCAATCATAAAAAAAAGTTGTTAAATAGCCTGACATTTCTCGGTAGCTTTAAAATTACGGTCGCCTTTCTTAATTCTCGACCCTCCTGGTCTTAGCAGGAGCATCTGCTCCGTTCATTCCTCATCAGACGGAAAACTTTTTTCCTGCTATATTAAATTTTATCACGCTCAACGTCAAATTAATTTACACAATTTAATTTAATCACAACTGTCGGATAAGAATAGCATTTAACACTTAATAAAACTTATTATTTTCACGCCATCCACGAACACGAAGTCGTTATCCATTCATAAAGTCGGACTGGCAACAGTCGTTAATAAGACTAAGCAGTGGCTTGTGGAAGAGTCAAGACAGGAAGTGACAACATGCGGTGGCCTTGGTTGCAACATAACGATTAGATGTTTAATAGAGGCCTTTTTTACGATAAACAGATAAACTTACCCATACAGATGGTGACCATCTTCCAGGTCTTCTTGAAGTTAACCCGTCGGTCGTTCCGAATGCGCTGCACTAGCACTTGGGCCATAAATGGCAGGTCAGTGGACACCGCCCCGATTTCTGCCACATTAAACTGCGAGTCCGGATGGAATGGAAACGCGTCGTTTCTAGAATACCCAAGCAACTTAAAAGAAAAGTTGTTTGATTGAAGTAAGTGCTATCAGCAGTTTAACAATTACCCTGGGATTAAACACTTTTAAAATGTTCGGTAACGTGGTCACATTCCTCCAGGTGTACTGGCCTCCTATGCTCCACGAAAGACCCCTATTTTCCATAAATAAGTCCATGAAAGACTTTGCAGCTGCACCAGAACCAGCTGTCAATGAATCCCCCATTGCGGCTATAACATCAATGTCGCCTGAAAAAAAAACTCTTTTATGCATACCTATCGATAAATTCAAACGGCTGAAATCAGATCCCGGAAAACTTACCTGGCCTTAATTTATGGACATTGGTGGGTACTTCGGAGCTCCTGAAGTTATTCAATCCGCAGGGAAATGGCTGACTATCCGAAAAAGGTTTCTGCAGAAAATATCCATGATTCCTCTCGCTTGTCCTTCCCACGCTACGAAAGACGTAATTCCTTAAGGTATGAAATATCGACCTCAGAGACAGGTCATCTACTATGGTAGGCCGAGTATGCCCATGTGTGCAAGTAATAAGACCTCGATTTGGATAAAGCCCAAAATAGATGACTAACATAACTTTAAAGCAGTCTTTGAACATTTTTTATCTCCCCCGTGACATCGCCTGCTCACGTACATATACAGAAGTTCTCTATCCAAATAAAGAAATCAATTTGGATCGGATGAAGCGGAATATATCACTCGTAATGGTCGTTTCCTGTTTAGATGAGAAGAAAAGCAAACTTATTTTTTTCATTTGCGCAGGTTTCTCGAGCAATATATAATTTAAGAAACTATAGCAACTATAGCAGTCACATGCTCTAAACCAGTATTGTAAAGATAGACATGTTGCAACAACGTTGAGAAGTTTTTATTTATTCACTTTAATACATGAACAATTGCAGTGCACATTAATGCGCTATATAATTTGTTTATATTTATTTATAAGTATCTAACACGGTCTGTATTACTTTTGATGTAGAGCATTTATAAGGTTAATATTCGCACTTTAATGGGAGTAATTTAAAACCCAAACGAGTTGTTGGAGCTCGTTAGTTTTATTAATATTTAAGTAAATAACTTCAATATTCAACGTTTCTAGAAAAAATCGGTTATCGCTCATTGGATTGGGTGTTATGGACGTTATTTAGAGGTATTACTTATTATAAATAAAATGCTTAAAATGTTCGTTAGTGTCGTTTAATTTCAGCTCCTCTTGTTGGCTTCTTCCAACATGCTTATTCGGTGCCCTCGTATAGCACTCTTAATAGGATTTTCCCCTAGTTTTTATTAATTTATTTATGTTTTAAGTAGCCTGGGTGTTTGCACTTTTCACCCCTATGTACAGAGAGAAGGCTGAAGGCGGTTACACGAGGAATTTACTACGAAATTTAAAAGTCAAGCATCCAGGTGCACCTACAGGATTCTAATCTTTAGGAATCAGCTCAGCCACCAACATCAGGTAAGGGAGAATCAAGGTAAAAATTCCTCTAAATTAGCCGCAGAAGCAAACGTCATTGTTGAACAATGAAAAGAATGTTGTGCCTTAATGTCAAATACTAGTTCGAAGACAACACACATGCTAAAAAAAGGGTAAATTTTAAGAAATCTTTGACCATATACAAATCAAGAGATCTAACTTATAACGTACGTATAAAAATTATAGCCAACGAGTATCATCCATTTTCTCTAGTTGAAGATAGAGCCAAAAACAATATATAATAAATAATTGCTTATTTTCATATTCTTTAGCTTAGTTTGTTTATTTATATACTTATACAATATACAGCTTTATTATTTTCTATTGGTTAAACAAGTCAGCAATGATTTTTATTCTTTTCAAGTAGTAGGTGATTCTTATTCTAGTTTTTCTCAGAATAAAATTTCCGGGACGAAAATGTTCCATCACATGAGGATCCTCAAAAAAATAAGTTGAAATATGGGAAAAACTCCATTAAAAAATAATGAATACAGGTTTGCTACCAATCTAAAACATATAAATGAAACCCTTTGCTCGTTTGTTTGTTTGTTACTCGATCACGTCTAAACGGTTGCTTCGATAGAGTTCATATTTACACACAAGTTAGTATACATTTGAACATAACATACAGGGTATCTGTTATTTTGATAAAATGAAACCGAAACTCCTCAATTTTAATGAAATTTAATATAGCCGTCTTTGGTGCTACCAGAATCTAACAAAATTCAAGATGGCGGACCCAAAACGCCTACCGGAAAAGTAAAACTTCAAGGGATTGCCCTCAAAATCTGCATTGAAGAGATTTCAGTCATAAAAATTGCAAATATGAAATAACGGATTATGGTGATCTAAATTCCTCAGTTTTAAGCAATTTATATGTCGGTTAATATGAAGACGTTTTTTGGGTCACAGAAATTTATTTCACCAAAATTTACGATGGTGGACCCAAAATGGCTGCCGAAAAAGTTAAACTTTAAGGGATTTTCATGAAACTCAACTGTAGAGAGTTTTTACGGATGCTGATTTCGAATCTTTTATGAGAAATACTCAATTCAAAACGACCAGAATCCAATATGACAACCAAAACTCCTCCACTTTAGACAATTTCAATTTTTTTTTTTTATTTTTTTTTTATTTATACTTTGTTTGCATGAATTAGCTTACTTGGCTCCAGCATACATTATTTCATTATCTTAATCTAAGGTCTAATTGCTAGGCTCATTGCCTAGAGAATTGTTTCCTATAACTCGTTTGCTATCCATAGTGTCCGGTCTTTCTGCCGGTCGTCTCTGGCCTGTACTGTAGAGCTGCTTAAACGTGGGTGGCCTTGCTGGTGTATTTTTTGAATTAGTTGTTCCCATCGTGGTTGCTTGCTGTCTGTAAGTGATTACGTCCAGTTTTTGTTGTTTTAGCCTCTTTAGGTATGTATTGCTTAGCTTTGCTAACAAGTCTTTAGCCTCATCCACTTTTACGTCTCTCAGCAGAAGTTTGTTGCGCATATAATGCGGTACGCCGGTTATTGCCCTGATTACTTTTGATTGAACTCTTCTGATGGTGTCGATATTTGATGTCTTCAAAGCCCCCCAGAGTTGGATGCCGCAGGTTCAGATTGGTCGGATGATTCTCTTATATATTGCTATTTTCGAATCAAGGTTTAGTTCTAATTTTTTATTTAGCAGCCAGTACATTTTCTTGAAGGTCAGGTTTATTTGCTCTTTCTTTTTTTTTGCAGGTGTGTTTTCCCAGATATTTTACTGTGTTGGCAAGGTTAACCTTTTTGCCATTTATGTCGACGAGTTTACAGGTCTTTTTCCTAAGAGTAAAGGTTATTTTCTCTGTTTTGTTTTCGTTGAGTGGGATGCCCCACTTGTTGGTCCAGTTTATAATTTTGTTCATGTGTTCTGTATAACCCTGGTTCCTGTTGTTGGGTTTTTGTGCGCATATATTAGCGCTGTGTCGTCTACAAACGTCGTGATTATAACTTCCCTATCCACCGGCAGATCTGCTGTGTATAACAGGTAGAGGATCGGTCCCAGGACATTTCTTTGGGGGACTCCTGATTCTAATTGGCGTGTCTTACTGGTGTAGTTGTTGTAGGATACTTGAAATTTCCTATTTGTTAGGTAACTGTGTAATATATTGTGAAATTTTCCCGGGAGAAGACTGTTGATTTTGGATAATAGGCCGTTGTGGTTTACCTTATCGAATGCTTGAGCAATATCCAGGAGTAAGCCGACACAGTATTGCCTGCTTTCCATAACATATTTTATCGTGTTGTGAATTTTGTGGATTTGCTCAATAGTGCTGTGTTGGCCCCTAAATCCGAATTGGTGAAGGGGGATGATTTTGTTGCTGTCTAGGTGATGTTGAAGTTTGACCAGGAGCAGCTTTTCAAACAGCTTGGAAATTATTGGGAGTAAAATAATTGGTCTATACGATTCCACTTTACATATGTCTTTTCCGGGTTTAGGAATTAAGAATAATTTTATTGACTTCCATTGGGCTGGGAAGTGGTTGAGGCGAAGGATAGCATTGAAGATGTGTAGAATCCCGAATATCCCATTTAGCGGTAAGGCTTTTATTAGCTGTCCGGTGATGCTGTAGTGGCCTGGGGCTTTCTTTGAGTTCAGTTCTTGTATATTGTACAGGATTGAGGCGAAGCTAAAGCGAACTGGCTCTTCCCTGACGTTTTGGTTAGGCTTGCTAAAATATTATGTTGGGTTTGAATACTTTTCCAAATCTTCCGCGAACACCTCCGCTTTGGCTTCGTCCTCGTTGATCCACACATTGTTTTTCCCCAGTACTGGCACGTTCTGCAGCATTGGTTTTGTAATTCCCTTGGTAACATCCATAGAATAGCCTGTGTCCTGGTAGTGATTTAGCCCTCTGGTGAATTTGTCGATACTTTGGCTCCTCTCTTGTTCCAGGTGTGTTCTTAGGTTTTTATTGCCCAGGTTTAGGTCTGCCTTTGCTTGTGGAGATCTTGTTAGTTGCCAGTGTCATTTTGCTTTCCTCTTTTTTTTTGAGGAGCTCCAGAGTAGTTGTGGTATTTCCTTCTGGTGTTCTAGCAGTTACGACGTTGTTATCCTTCACCCCCATAGTGTGGATTTTGAATTGTAGTCCCCGGCCGCTAGAAACATATTTCCTAATTGCTTGAAGAATTCGTCGAATTGTTGTTTTTTCAGGTTGTGTCTTGGGGGCAGGAAACCGCTGCTTGATGTGTCCTTCCATTTCTGTGATGCATATTGCCGTTTGATGGACCAGTTTCGTTTGGGTGGTGCTGATCGGGTGGGGTTTGATCTTGTTTTTGATCAGAATTGCCGTACCTCCGCAGGCCTTGTTGTTGGGGTGGTAATTTCTGTCATATCCGAAAATTTTAAAGCTGTTTTTATCTGTGATGTGTATCCCAGCAATTACCATCACTTCGATTTGGTTGGAGTTTAAGAAATTTTCTATTTCTAGTTTGCGTTTGGGAAGACATAGTGCCATTGGCATTCCAGTGTGCTATATTGATTTCTTTCATTTTACTAGTTTCCTCAGTATTTCAGTTTGCCCGTCAATCGTATTATGCATTTGTTGCATGGTTTGCGCGTTTTGCTAATTCCGCATTTCACGTACGGTTCTCTTATATATCCTTTACTTGACTCTGTATGTAATATTGTAAAGATTGTGTACGGTTTGTTTATTCATTGAGACATTTTGACCATGTATCCGAGTACAGGAATTCTTTGGTGGGTTGCTCTCTTGAGGTATTTGTAAAGCGCAAAATGCTTTCATTCTTATGCAATTTGATTCGAACAGGACAGTTGCCATATATTTTTGAACAGATCCGGTTCCTAAAATCGGCACGAGAACAGAAATTTTTAGAACCCCGTTTCGGAGCGGCTACATATGAGGCTTTGTGTCTTGTCCAGGTCGCTCATTTCTGGAACGAGTTGGCGATCTAATCTAGTCCAATATATAGACTTGTCGATTGTTCATTGATTTTATTGTCTCTTCTAATGTCAATTTATGTATTTCTTTAAACTTAAATTTACTGTGATAGTAATCAATACTGCCAGAGTATTATTTTTTTATAATCAGTTCTCCTGAATTTTCTTTAAAATTTGTGCAGTTTTCATTTCCTCATGAGATATGAATTTTTGGGGGGAGTACGATGTCATTAAAGTCACCAAATATCGATTTTATTTGCAGGATACGTTAGTTTTTAACAAAACTGCATATGTATATTTGATTACGCACGGAGCGTTTTTATTAGGGTTCCGTAGCCAAATGGCAAAAACGGATCGCTTATAATTTCCGTCTGTTTGTCCGTATGGCACAGCCTTATACTCCACCATATTTCCATCTATTCTGTTGAATGAAGGGGGTATCGCTGGACAGCTCTTTGAAAAGTAATAAAGGTTCTTAAGAAACTATTTCCTTCAGGTGAATAGTTCGCGGGATATAGGCTCTTTAAGTCGTTAATAATGTATACCCCCTCTACCATTCCTACAACTGACTAAAAAATCTCCAAAAACAAGATTTTAAAATTAAAATTTACACGAAAAGTATTTTGAACAATATCCGTTAATAACTTTTATTAGATCTACTTCCATTGGACCATTCATACTTCAAATTGGTCTGATTTCGTAGCGTGTAGCAAAACGCTCGCTCGCCCACTATGTGCAATGCAGTTCATGGTCAAGGCCTAATACTTACTTATAAATTATTTTATATGATACTTTTTACAAAAATATTCAATTTCAATTATGCTGAATCCTGCTACTTAGTACGCGCTATGTTAATGCGTATACGTCACGCATTTGCCAGGATTTTGTATTTTGTAAATTGGATTGAAAGGAACAAAATTTCCTAAAATTTAGGTTTCTCGCACAATTTTTCCGAAATTCATGTAAACAATACTCCTCTTTTTTATTTTGATTAAAATCTTTCCAAGAAGGTACAACATGTCAAGGGTATTAAAATTTATAGGTGGAAAACCTTTTGCGGAATATTAAAAAATCTGAAAAATTTAAAATTAAATTTAAAATAAATTACATCCATGATAGTAGCATTATCCCACCAGATTATGTGGATCGCTACAATGGGAAAGAAGTCATCCGTGGCCTATAGAGGAAGGAAACAGCAGTTTCGTTGCGAAGTCCTCGGCGGATGTGAAAGAAAAACGCTGCGAGAAATGCGTTCCAGTCACGAGACCAGCTGAAGGACTACCTGACCACGCATACGCTTCATATCCACAATCAAGACCACTGTAGACATATCTTAAAATAGTCTAGATTGTGGACAAGTTGTTTTACATTTTTGAATTATTTTGGTATATGAAAATATTAGAATAGTTCGAATAAGGATGAGGGAGTTGAGAAACAGAGAAGTTTCTTCGAACTATTCCAATAGTTTAACTATTCGGATGTTTTCAGCTGTAGTGTGCTCCTGAATAAATAATTTTCCCCCTTCCGCAAAGAAAAAAACTTAATTTTACAAGAAAAAATATTTTGAGATTTTTTAAATCATATTATATTTTTGCCTGGATCAGTTTTAGCAGCTCCATTTCAGGGCCACCTGAGCAGGTGGCACTAGCTTTAAAAAGCCGCCCAGAACCGACAGGAAGTCTGCGTTCTCGTTTTGAACACCCCCAGCTCTCATCAGCCACGGCACCGCATCCTTATGTTGTCGAACCTGTAAAATGAACTTTTGTTTCAGATTACAAATAGGAATCTTTTACATACCCCTCGTTTCTCCCATCGAACTCCTAAAAATAGTTTTGCAGCGTGTGCAAGTGTTTTACATTAATTACTAGCGGACCCGACAGACGTTGTCCTGCACCCCCTCTCCTATATCTCCCAAAAACTAAAACCACAAACATAATTTTGTAATTTCCGCGCAATATTCTTAATTTTTTTCTTTCATAAGAACCTTCATATCATATATTCAAGAATAACAAACACAACAAAAAAAGAATTAGCGAAATCGGTCCAGCCGTTCACGCGTGATGGCGTGACCAAGGGAAATAGGGATCCATCTTTATATATATAGAAGATTACTCTGCTTCCTTAGCTATCGATTGGTGAAAAAATTATTCCAATTCATGCATACACTTTTCTTCCACAGCCGTTTCAATTTTGTCGGCACCCACCGAAAAAACCAAGTTTTCACTATTTTCACCAACTTTCACCAACCCGGCCCAATTTCCTGTAGTGCCTCTTCTTCCTACCCCTGAGATACACTTCTGGGGGGTGTCACCCCCACCCCACCCCCACAACAAAAACACGTTTTCATCAATAATTCCCACATTTCACACTTTTCACCAACCTTTCTTTCACCATCACATTCTACACTACCTCCCCTTTGCAACAATACCCATAACATGGCACACGCCACGGCAATATGTGAAATTCATTACATTCATACCGACTGCAGCGCCATCTGCCGTGCTGATTTGTGAATCTAAACCATCCGGGGCACCACCCAAACGCATACAAAAAAATTCAATCAAATCGGTCCAACCGTTTAGGAGGAGTTCAGTGACAACACACGTACAGTAGAATTATATATATAAAGATAAGTTCGTCACTTAATTAAATATCAACGCCAGTTGACCCAGCAAATAAAAATCCTCCGTTTTACCCGGTGAAACTTGTAGATATAAACCCACCACCACACCACAGGCCCTCAAATATAACGGGGGCTGGTAGTAAGCCCATCCTCGACATGCACACTCCCAGACTCGCAGCCTCCTTCAGGAACCGGTCGCGAAGAGACTTACACCTGCCCTGACATTTTTTTACAGAAATTAAGAACTGGCATAAAAATTTATCCAACTGTGGGGCAAAATGCTCTGAAATCCAGAATTATGTTATGTTCTTTGCTCTTATGACGGAAGAAGCAAAGTTAAAAATATATTCACTGTAGTTTCCAAACTATAACTGGAATTACCATGACAACTCATCTTGTACTGAATGTTATCCTGAGAGGTTTTCTTCCCAAGTCACTCAACATTCCAAAACCTTTTCTAAGGAAATATATAAAATGTTTGAGTTTTAATCTAACTCAACAAAACACCACAAACCACCATATGGCTTAATGGGCGGCAGTTCCAGTGGAACATTTGCTTCCAGAACACAAAATCACTGTAAATTTGCTAAGAATGCATCAATATTTCTTTCCTATACGAAGCCAAATCCTTTAGAAGTTCACACTTTCCCATAGCTTTTATAGATGCCGAATAAAATCAAATTTGCCTACTAATTTCATTGTCCCTAGTATATGATAAAAATAAATTCAAAACACATTTACTTTCCATTAGCTCCACTCTTTTTGCTGAAAGCACATTAATTATTATATATATTACTTCAAATTTACTTTTCAACTCTGCACAGAATCACAACTGATAGAACGAATGACAACTAGCAGTTGTCAAAGGTCTCTCAGTAAAAGCTCTCTCACGACGGATTGCCCCAACGAAATGTTGCACATTTTTCAATTTTTCCATGCATGAACCTCACCGTCGTTCGTTGGCTATAGGCAAGCTTTCATTTGCAAAGCATGTATTGTATTTCAACAATTATGCGGCAATGGTGAGGTTCAGGTCGACGGTGATGGACTCCACTCTATGGACGCACACCTTAACGTCGGATGCATATAGTTTAATGGTTTCGGATTCCTTAGAAGAAGCAGAAGACAAAGTATTGACCTCATTTCTGACCTGTCTATCAATCCTTCTAATGTCCCCAATGATTGAAATAACCGGTTCACCGACCACATCTATAGGAACAATTAAAAGCAGTGCCGCACGCATATCGTGAACAGAGTCCGTGAGACGAGAGACTCTAATGCAGAGCTCGTGATACATCTTGATAAGATGGTTAGAGATTGAATTGACAGTCTCACACAAGTTTAAATTCATATTGTTCTTCTTCATAAAATTAAATTAAATTCTTCATACATTAATTGATTGATATTGCTTGACATTTAAAGATCTTCTCAGCGATGACAGCCTTGTCAAATGCGAGGATGGATATCCTTTCTTATAATGTCGCATACAGCAATATCGTCAGAAATTGCAGATGAGCATAACTTGCAGAATGCCATGTTAAATCAGTATGAAATATATACATAGTTACATAAGCTTCTAGACATAAAAGCTAAAAAGCACGTCCAGTGTGGCAGTAAAAACGTGTATAGAAGCACAGCTGATCGATGTCTTGAACTCATCCGTGGTTGCGATCAAGAAGAGTGGCTTGCATTTAAGATGAAAAAAAAACGGGAACACCAATATAACTTTACTCGGCAGAATCAATTGCAGATGTTCCGAAAAAAAAATAATTCAATTAAGAAAAGGTAGAAGTCAATGCCTCGACAGAGATTTATACATTAGGAATTTCCCGTAAGGAACTAGCCGAGTGATCCAAGGCACTATAAACATTTCCTACGTCGAGCGAAGAAGCTGGAGGTGAAGGAAACCAAATCTAATACAGATGACGATCTCCACAGCACAAAACCAAACGCGAAGAGACAGCAATGAATGCACCAACAAAACGTCGCCAGCACAACGAAAACAAGGCAGAGCAGTAGACACATATTTTGAAATTTGAAATTACAATATAATTGTGTGTTGAAAGAAAAAAAACCAGTGTCGTAGAAAGTTCTTCCTGGTGAAGCCAGCTGTCGTCAGTGAAGTCAACTCAACGAAATACATATACCTATTTATGGCGTTGGATATGGTCCCTCGCAGTGACAAAATTGTAATGAGTACACGAGTGTAACGAAGTGAAAACATGAACCATTCTTAATATCGTCACTTCTTTCATAATAACAGTTTCGTGGTAATTCATAATTTCATATTAGTTAAATTGTTCACTCTAAGTTGCTCCTGAAAAAGTGTTACATAGATCTCGAAACGTGCTCGTAGTGCAGATGCGCTAGCGGCTAGCTACTGAGCTACTCGTCTATAATGCTCGAAAATCGTCTATAATGCTCGAAAAGAACTATTTTAGGAGAGATTGTCTGTTTTTTTAGAGCACGCACTATACCTGTAAGTGGTGTGTTGGTAGTAATCACAATAGCAAGCGAAGCAAGGTTTTGGTAAATCAATAGCATGTGCTTATACACTGAATTATATTAGAAATTTAAATTACGCTGTAACCATTAATTAGTAGTTAGGTACTTGAAGAAATGCTGTTTTTTTTTAATGTTTTTATATTTCATGCTTCTAGTTAGTAATTTACTTCTTCTTAACCCTTTTTTCAAAATTAATGTTAATTTAAAGTCACAATTTTTATTAATTTATGTATTCGCTTGTTTTTCTCTTTATTTTCTCCTATATGTTTTATTTTTTGTTTTCTTATTTTTGCTAATTTTTAATTTCTCTTAAATTTTTGTGTAATAGAAAAACTTGGCTGTGCTTCGGTAGGTTATAGGATTAGGCCATTGTACCAGTGATTCAATAAATAGTATTATTGTTATTATTATTATTTAGTGATAATAATAAAACCTTCTGACAACGAACTTACATACATACATATTTATGATACTTGATTTGCAGAAACAATTAAGAAAGCAAAATTTGTTACTTGCTCGTAAGAGTGAGAGAGTGACGCACAAGATGACGAGTCTGCGTTGTTTGTTGCATACATGGTTTTCTGCATACTGTGCTGCAATTCACTGTCTTTATGAAGCGAAAAATGTCTCTAGTTCCAACCAGAAGAAATTAAAAGTAAACTGACAGATTATAAGGTCGCCATAGAAAACTTTACTATATAATTGTGTAAAGAACCTGAACTGTAATAACTTCATATATAACTTCATCATTCAGTAAATAACAGGTTAAAGGTTAAAGGCCATTTTTGGTTACACCAAAGCCGTACTGTTAGCATGCAAAGTACCAAAAAATCCTTGCTAAAACAAAAGCTACCAGGAATTCTGTAATAAAGTTAATTAATGCCTTTAAGCTCAAAATCGCTATCACACGCTCGTTCAATCCTATTAAGAAGGCATTTACGGCGGTCAATGAATATATTGACGAGTGCGGGGAATTTTTTTTTAAGGCATTCATTTGTTGAACTTGATAGGGGCCAAATCCCATTTATCCCCAATGTCGTCTAATAGCACGCTTAAATTATCCAATAAAGCAGCTCCTTCAGTTCACAAAGCGCTCGAAATGACTGGAATATTTAAAGTTTTGATTACCCGCCACGGGCTCTTCTGCTGGTCTAAGCAGGCCTCCATAACGTTATCGTGAGGAAAATTTTAATGAGTTGTAATACCATCGGCGAATGCTCTTTCTTTATACTTATTGATATTTAGATCGCGAACTGGCGGGCGAATGCTTATCGAGGGCAAAGAAAACGATTTCAGTTGATGGCGAAAATCGATCTGCTTCCTTCTATTATGTTAGAAATGTTTGTCTTACGTAACAGATTTCCTTATTCATCGATAGTGTGGTCGTTTTGCTTTTATACGTGATCATACGGTGAGGGACGATTACGGCTTTTATCCAGAATTTCACGTCACTAAAGTTGTGAGTGCCTTTGTGAGGGAAAAGCAAAGCTATCCCAATTACATACGTCGGACTCTACCTGCCGAGCGGCGAGCCCCTTTACATGTCGTTTCTTACAAAAGAAACACTAAACAGCTTTTCGCGAAAATCTCGTTGTTACGGCAAAATGTTTAATATGAAATATGTATCTTATAAAGTTTGCAACAAAAATAATCGGAATAACTGATTTTCCGCACACGCATGTTTAATTCAACTATGCGAAACATTTATCCAAGCCGAGCACCGCCGTACCATCCTTTTCTCGAAGCAGCTCAGGCCATTTTCGACCCTCCTATAACTTCGTTGCGGATAAAACTAGAAGCCTAACAACCATATCAATATTAAAAATCTTTAGGTTAGCCAATTACGTAATAACTTAAGACAGAAGGACCCTTAAGTAGGGACTGAATAAATTGACCGACTTGGTATTACATAGATCTCACAACTTTTTACGATAGAAGAACTGAGTTGCGAGACTTGGTTGTTTTTACAGGTTATGTTTTTTATGGCATATATTTTAGTCGAAATGACTTGACTCATCTTTCAGTTTAAACAGGACTGGTTGTCATTTTAACAATTGATCACATTCAAAACAAATGAACAAATTCAATGTATAAATGTTCAGTAATAAATACGAGTATTAACGTAGTCAATTTAAGTTCCCAGTTTTGAAAATTCGAAATGGCCGATACTCAAATTCGTTAGAACTCTTTAGGGTTGTACCGGCGATGTTGTTAAACCAACATCTGTCAAGTTTGTTGTAAATTGTGCAGTAGTATTTGGCAAATTACCGTGGGAGGTTATAGAGTTGAAGAACGTATGGAAATCATAAAATTTTATTATCAAAGTCAGCGCTCCGTTCAAGAACCATTCATCATCGAAAATCAGTTTTAACGACGAGCGCTACAGATCGATGATAAGCAACTTCTTGTGGCGTCAACTGGATGATATAGATACCGGTGAAATGTGCTTCCAACAGTACGGCACGAGGTGGCACACAGCCAGAGAGCAGAGGAACACATAGAGGTACAAATCTCGAACAAAATCCGTGCCAGAGTTTGTGGAGCTCGCCTAAGCATAGGGGAAAGTGTAAGACGCACGTAACGTGCAAGGAGCTTTGCGTGGTATACTCACGAGCGCTTGCTCTCTCAGCTCAGCGGCCGCAAATCGGCCGAATCGGCGCCAAACTCGAGCAACACGTAAATAGGCTGCTTCTTGGAATGACACACTGATGTGTTGACTGGGGGTTGTTCTCAGGAGAATTGATTTGTGCGATTAATTCTGCGACTGCGAAGAATTAAATGTTGAATAAATTCGGAATGGAGGATAAATATTTTTAGGTGTAGGGGAGGACACTTTTTTGAATATTATAATATTTTCATATTTATTGTCCATATCTACAATTTTGTTAAATTGGCTTCTTTGGATATTTTTCAAACAACTGAAATGAATGGGTATTCCACGGTGCAATGTTTAATAAAGACAATGTATCTCTTTTTCTTGAAACTTTGTACCTTTTAGAATTTCTAGTACAAATTTTCTTCAAATTTCCAAGTATTTTAACACGTTCGATACCAGAGATATGGGCAAATGCATTTAAACTGCTGTAAGTACATATACGACGTCAGGTAGCTGGGTAAATTCTATAAATGGTAAGAGTCGAGTGGTCGACAGGTAAAAAATGTCATACTTCTTAATAATAATAAAGCAAGAAAAATTCCTGAGTTATCAACTATCTTTGCAATCTTAGTAAACCGTACCCATTTTAAATTATATATGTATATGTAAACACATTTTATTCTAATACAATTCTAGGGGTATGGCCAGTAGCCCTAGTCCCCCGACATAACAAATAGCATTCAAAGCATATAAGCAATTAAATAGGCAAACAGGCAAGCAAACAAATAATCGAACTGGGAGGTATAGATAAAAAAAACGGTCATTTAAGTTACTCGTTCATCAACTATAAAAAAACTTTTGGAAATTAATACAAATTGTAAAATATGTAGCCAAATAGACATGCAAGATATCAAGCAAAATGATATGCAGGCAAGTAAGCAAATAGAGAGCAGAAAGATCAACAGACTAATAGACAGCATGAAAATTTTACACAGATAAAGAGATGGACAAATGCCAAATATGGATAAACTAATTGAAAAATTGATAACAATATAAAATGAAACAGACTAGCATCTAGAGAGGCTGATAATATAAAGACTAAGGGATATAGAAAAAAATTGATGAACGAATTGACATAACGACATATAAACATATGACCAGGCTAATAAACTGCAAACAAGACTAATAACATAAAAGACGGGCTGATAATTGTAAAACAGATGAACAGACCAACGTGGAAACAAACAGTGGGCAGAAAAATATATTTAATATTTTTAAAAAATGGATCGACAAAGATCAAATAGAGAGACGGGCATATAAAACTTGAAAGCAAAACATTCAGACAAAAGTCTAGCAAATATGCAAATATGATAGAAAGTAGACTAGGTAAATCAACAGACATATTAACAAGCAAACAGATAGAAGGAAACGATAGATAAAAACCAAAAACGTAACAAAACGTGGAGCAAAATGGTAGAGAGATAGGTTAAGAGACTAACCAAAAGAATTATACTTCTTACTTTTAGATATCACCCTATTTTTTTCCGCAAATGATCTTTTTAAAGGATTCTCCAGTTTTGTTCTCCAGGAGCAATGTTTTCGGATCAGTACTAAAATTGTATAATCTACGAGATCAAGAACATGCTTGTAATAGGATGATTCGGGATTTAGAATATCAGGAAATAAGGGCATTGCTTTTTTCAGACATTGATTTACCATAAACTTTTTTAATTCTCTAATATGTGGAGTCGTTTTAAATATTCTGCCAAAGACTTCCAAAACAACATCAAAAAACTTCATAAAATAATCAGAAGGATTTACTAATAACTGGTTATTGGACGAATTATGATAAGTTTTAAAAACTAATAAACTTTCCGAGGGTTCTAACAAAGAATACAATTCTTTAGAAAATTTTGTTTTGCAGCGTAGACATTTACTTTACCGAAAAATTTAAAAAGTACAAAACCTGCAAAATATCTCCTAGAAGCTAAATCAATGGGCTGGTTAATAATTTCTACTTCTAAATCTTCAGGATCTAACATTTCCATGGGTATGTGTTCAATTTCTGGAATTTATATCTACGCTAAACTCGCAATCGCCAGCATTAGTTCATGCAAATAGACATTTGAATAAACAATTCATATTGCCATATCCTATAATTAAGCATTTTGCGCTTGCTCAAATCACAATTTTACATTGCATAGTTTAATGCGGCACCACTCTTTTTTCATTTGGCGCCACTCTATGCAGTGGCTAGTGTAAATTCATTGTTTACCTCAGGAGCGGCAAATATTCATTCATAATTATTACAAACGGACTCCCATTTTACAAGGGCACGATAGGATAGGAGCACACTGTAAAATTATTGACAATATTTCTCCGCCTATCTCCTTCTGAAAAATGGCATCAGAGCGAGGCAATCAGAAAAAATTGTAAATAATTTTAGAGTGTCCTCATCCGCATACATACATATGTTATCCTACTGCTGAAAGCTAAGTCAAAGAACTTGAAGTTGCATAGAGAACTTTCTCTCGCAGCTTTCATCAGACCGCCAAGCTTTGAAAAGACCGCCGCTTGAAATCAAATGTATGAAGCCTGAGGTCCGTTCGTGGCTATATGGCGTTGGCCCTCTATATGTTCCACTTCTCTCTGCACACAGCGCACGCCACGATGGACATTCTGCACGAGGGTTCGAAGGCAACATAATCAGGCCAATGAGATCGTGCGATTTAACACCTTTAGACTTGTTCCTTTGGACTATCTAAAATCACAAGTCTATGCGAATAAGCCGCAAATAATTGAAACTCAAAGTCAAGATAAGGAGCACCATCCAACAAATTGAGCCAGATTTATGCGACAAAATCACCGAAAATTGGACCTCCCGAATACGTGCCACCATGCAAAGCCACGGCGGATATTTGAACGACGTTATATTCCATACGTAATGAATAAAACAACTTTTCAAATAAAATAAAAACAAAGTGGATGTCTAACACAAATTTTTTTTATTTACATTTAAAAGTCGAGCGTCCTTATTGAAAGACCTTGTAGCATAGTAGGTCTATATTTAGAGACCAATATATGTATTTAACCATTGAAATATTTACGAAAAAGTTTAATTAGAATTTACAAATTTCGTTTCGTTATAAGTACAACCACCCCACCTGGCCTAAGCTAAGATCTTTTAGTTTCTTTCAACGAATCAAAGCGCAGGTGTAATGAAATGGAAATTTCAAAAGCCTGTTGCATAATAAATATAATAATTATCAAACCACCAAGTCTAAACGACTAAACCAAAGCTATCCAATCCAAGCAGGCTCAGTGCTTGCAGTACGAGTATGTTAAACACAAAATAATAATGACTTATGAATTGGTCCTCCAAATAAATTGAAACTTGATTTATATCAGAAAAAACACAAGCTGTGTGTGAGATATCCACTCCATTTTTATTTTACTGTACAATTATTATTATTTCAATAGCAAGTCCCACAGTCAGACACTGAAGAGTCACCATAAGGGCTCTGACCGGTGATGATCCGGAACACTAAATAAATAAATAAAGTCAATTGGGGATTAACCCTACTTCTCTCTTCCCAGCAGGAAATTGGAGATTGCGTGAAATAGTACATCGATGATTTCATGCATGACTAAGGTATGTATGCCAATTCTGAGGACATAGCCATGCTAACAGGAAGGCATAGGAGTTTGTTTGTCTCAAGTGAGCTGAAGTTTTATTGCGGTTTTGTTGTTTCATGCTTCTCAGTAATCCAAATCTTCCCCTTTTTGTATTTTTGTGATGACATCATACATTTTTAAGGAGAAGGTTTGTTTTATGTAATCAAGCAACGCGTTTGGTGGGTCATCCTGAGCAAAACAATGAAGTGTGCATAACTGCTAAGGATTGTGCGCATGTTATTAAACAGTCTCCTGCGGTAATACCTTTTCTTTCGTGTCGTTTTACCTAGGAATTTTCGCGAACATTTTGCACAGGTATGTGGGATCAAGGGTTAAGTGAGAAACAATAGAACGCAATTGACGATCTCTGCTTTTCTAGATTAGGCGAGGCCCGACATAGCTACTCAGAGTCCAGCTACCACAGGTATTTAATTTAATGTTTAGGGATCGAATAGAGGAATATTTAGAGTATATATTCGACAATATGTCCACACAATTTTATTAATAAATAATAACCCGAGATAATGTGCATAACTTAATAAAAATGTGTGAACATATAGTCGAATATATATTCCGCTATCCGATTCTTAAGGGGGCCGATACATTGAAAGTGAGTTTTTTTAAAGAATTTTTTTGATAGGGAAGGAATAAGCGGATCGAGTTAATTTTTTTATTAGTTTACCACAAGAGCTTGTACATTATAAAACATTTTTTTTCGAGTGCCGGCGTTTCAAAATGGCGGCGAAGCCCGTGTCGCAACAGCCCCCTCATATTTCAGTCGCTGCGTTCTCCCGGCGGTAATATTGGTCTGAAACAAAGGAGGAAGAAGAAATTGTTAAAAAACAGTTGTGGCTTCAATGTGAACCTAACTTTAAGACAAAAAAAATTTTTTTCCCCAAATGCGACTTGAATGAAAATTTTGCTTGTTTTTTTGGCTGAATTCGCAACCTCTACGGTCGGGGATTCGCGAAATCGGCTATAAATTTAGGTTCATCCAGTAGACAAGGGTCTTTTGAAGCTACGGTAAAATTTTCAGCGTAATTGAACCTTTCTTAATAAAGTTATCGTGCAGCGAGTAGTCGAAAATGTCGTTTCGAGGAATTTGAGTTCAAAGTTTGGGGAAGTGAAAAGACGAATTCTCTACTTACATTTTAGTCGGCTATTCCTGCACCGTAGAGTTGTTCTTCTTCTTGTGCACGCAGCTGATTTACGGCAAAAGATTTTTCTTTCCGAGCCGTTCTTGCTTGTTTTGAATCGAGAAATGTGTGCTGGTCTGCGCTCGTTACTCGAGAATAATTCGAAATATTTGTCTTCGATTAGAACAATAGCTGAGGAATTTGGGAATAATAGACGAAAAGCTAAGAGCGGGGCGGTCTGGAGCCGGGGCGATGGACAGCTTCTCACCCGCGCTACTTGACATCGCCGCTTCTATGTGAGATTCCATGAGACCGGATTGAGATATCGGGAAACGCTCTTAGACACACGTTCTCAACACCTTATAGAATATATTCCCGACGAAAAAAAAAATAAAATTTTTTTTGATTTTACATGTATCGGCTTCTATGTGAGATTCCATGAGACCGGATTGAGATATCGGGAAACGCTCTTAGACACACGTTCTCAACACCTTATAGAATATATTCCCGACGAAAAAAAAAAAATTTTTTTTTTTGATTTTACATGTATCGGCTTCTATGTGAGATTCCATGAGACCGGATTGAGATATCGGGAAACGCTCTTTAGACACACGTTCTTAACACCTTATAGAATATATTCCCGACGAAAAAAAAAAAAAAAATTTTTTTTGCTTTTACATGTATCGGCCCCCTTAAACGTTAAATTAGACCTGTGTAAAAAAATTCGCCTTTGTTTTGCCCGTGACAAATGTGTTCCCCCTTCATTGCATGAAATCATTGATGACATGACCATCAATGATTTCATCAATAAAAAGACATCGATGAATTCATGCATTCCATTGTCATGCAAAAAAGGATCAGCATACATGACCCCATACATTCCGTGGTCATGCAGAGAGGCATGCATGAATTTCCAATGACATCGCCGTGAGAAATGTCATCGATGTTGGAATGAGTATACATGCCCTTTTATTGATGACTTCCTCGATGCCGTCATGTGTAAATTTCCTGCTGGGTTTGTACCTAATAATTTTTCTCTCTTATTGCCATGTATGTTTTCACCTATATAAGTATGTATGTAAGTATAACCTGCTTGTATTTACATGCGCAAGCGTAATTAAGGAAAAATGTTTTACCACCCCAGCAGGAAATTTACACATGACGGCATCGAGGAAGTCATCAATAAAAGGGCATGTATACTCATTCCAACATCGATGACATTTCTCACGGCGATGTCATTGGAAATTCATGCATGCCTTTCTGCATGACCACGGAATGTAAGGGGTCATGTATGCTGATCCTTTTTTGCATGACTATGGAATGCATGAATTCATCGATGTCTTTTTATTGATGAAATCATTGATGGTCATGTCATCAATGATTTCATGCAATGAAGGGGGAACACATTTTTCACGGGCAAAACAAAGGCGAATTTTTTTACACAGGTCTAATTTAACGTTTAAGAATCGGATAGCGGAATATATATTCGACTATATGTTCACATATTTTTATTAAGTTATGCACATTATCTCGGGTTATTATTTATTAATAAAATTGTGTGGACATATTGTCGAATATATACTCTAAATATTCCTCTATTCGATCCCTAAACATTAAATTAAATACCTGTGGTAGCTGGACTCTGAGTAGCTATGTCGGGCCTCGCCTAATCTAGAAAAGCAGAGATCGTCAATTGCGTTCTATTGTTTCTTACTTAACCCTTGATCCCACATACCTGTGCAAAATGTTCGCGAAAATTCCTAGGTAAAACGCCACGAAAGAAAAGGTATTACCGCAGGAGACTCTTTAATAATGACCTGCGCACAATCCTTAGCAGTTATGCACACTTCATTGTTTTGCTCAGGACGACCCACCAAACGCGTTGCTTGATTACATAAAACAAACCTTCTCCTTAAAAATGTATGATGTCATCACAAAAAATACAAAAAGGGGAAGATTTGGATTACTGAGAAGCATGAAACAACAAAACCGCAATAAAACTTCAGCTCACTTGAGACAAACAAACTCCTATGCCTTCCTGTTAGCATGGCTATGTCCTCAGAATTGGCATACATACCTTAGTCATGCATGAAATCATCGATGTACTATTTCACGCAATCTCCAATTTCCTGCTGGGTTCACTTAAAGGCAACAGTGATTGTACGAAATTATATTTATATAGCGTTGCAGTCATACTTGATTCATGGAAATTTCTGTGAGTTTACAGTTTATCACCGATAATATAAGTTGCGAAGAATTGCCAGTTGGTGCAGGTGCAAGCGGAAACTTCATTTAAGCCAGAAAAGTAATTATTTTGCTTTATCTACTTGAAGCTCTTCTTCACACTCTTCTGAACATATTTTTTGTACTCACCGTATTGCTTTCCGCCGTTATATGACGTAACATGCCGATTTACCTAGCCGTTATATAACGGTAACACTTACGGGGAAACTAAAACTGGTGCACTGGTGCACATTACACACAAACAGTTAAATGTATTTATAACACTCACGTTTCCTGGAGAATTTTTGTTTTGAAATATAAAAATGGAATCAGTGTTTTAATAACACTGATTAAAAAACCACTCGACTCACGTATGAATACGATTATATATATTCCGAACTTTGTGGAAAATTGTTATCATACTTTTTAGCATATTCTTGGGTCCGAATGTAAGTATAATATGCAAGCACGTATGCCGCATAATCAAATTTATTTTCCTTGGGCTCACCACGCATTGGGGGAAGGCGCCTAAAGGACAATAAAAGCCACAACATTCCTCATTTAAAAGTCCTCGTGCGTAGAAATATGAATGGTTGGCGGTGAAAACGTTCTCAAAAAATTGTATCTGAAGAGGATTGCACCCATAAATGTATGCTATATGTGGTTACGAATATTAATGAGCTCGGCCCCATATTGCACAACCCAACCAGTAGACAGAGTAAAAGTGCCTGTAAATTAAATCAACAACAAGTCTTTTACGACAAATAAGGTTTGCGGCTTCGTAGTAAGGTGGTGAAAGCTGCTCTGCCGACCACAAAACTAGTTCGCTAGATTCTTGAATACCATTCGAACTATAATTTTTCGATGTCGTCGCGATCGCTAGATGCTATTCATTACTTACTTATAGGTACTTAGACCGAGAATGGCACGATTTATGCAGTTATATGACACTTGACAAAAGGGCTAATTAATCGTCACGCCTTTAACTTTTCGAACTTCACCAAACTAATGCACAATTTGTAACTCAAACCCAATTTTTATTCAGCGATTTCATGTCACATGTCACGG
The DNA here is from genome assembly GCA_947538895.1 of Neoitamus cyanurus. NCBI lineage: Eukaryota > Metazoa > Arthropoda > Insecta > Diptera > Asilidae > Neoitamus > Neoitamus cyanurus. The sequence continues at coordinate 41,468,253 of OX384541.1, forward strand.
TTATACTGGGAGCTTATGTCTTCGAGAGGTAGATACCTGTTGGCGGCAGTGAAGATAATAAAGCGGCGTTTAATTTTGTGGCATATTGAACGTGTGCTATTCTTAGCCATCCCCTCGAAAGTTAATCATGTAAGAAGAAACTCATTGAATTGTCGCGATGTATTGTGTTTTGTCTACCATTCATACTTAATGTCGGCCAGTTGAATAGCGTGAAAGTGAAGTGAGGAAGTACAATACTTTGTCTTATTTTGGCTGCACAATTACGTCTTCCACGTTGCTTCACATTGTTCAACTTATTTGCAAAATATTTGCATACTGCGCTCGCAACGAAAATTTGTAGAGGATTAAGAAACTTTATTATTTTCTTATTTTGCTTAGCGTGCATAGGGGTAAAACCGGCAAGCTAAGGAAAAAACTCGTTAAATAAAAAGTTTGTTGGCTAACAAGATACAAAAAGATAGATTTCTAAATTAAATGTTGTTTAAGAACCCCACACAAACTATATTTGTGAAAGTGGTCCCAGTTGCTGAAAATTTAGTTGAAAATTTAATATGTTGCAGTTCATAAGGTCCTGATCAAAAGTCTCAACGGGCGCGATGCATACAAATTACGAGATTTCGAAGTATTCCGCGTCAATGCACAGTGGTCCCGAACGGAATATTTCAAAAATGGCTGGACGGTGGAATCTTCATCAAATCGAATATTCTCTTTTTGAATACACCTTAATGAATTTCTGACAGATTCTAGTAGTCTAAAATTAAAAAAAAAATGATTTCCTGATATTATATGTTTATAATATTAATTATAATAATATTAATATTATATTCATATATATTAATTATTGTAATATTTTAAAGGCTGCTGCCGGTTATCATTAATAAGTAACACCCAATGCCGGGACCTATTGTGTGTAGCATCATTTGAAAAAGCTCATCAATACAAAGTAATACTCGTTGGTTTCGATTGGGGGTCATTTTTTCCATTCTATTTTTTCCATGTCCAAATTTTCCATCTCATTTTTTCCATAGCCCAAAATTTCCATTGCCCAAAATTTCCATAGCCCAAAAATTCCATTGCCCAAAATTTTTGTAAAAGGCAATAATTCAATCTGTAGACATTTTGTTAAAGGCAAATATTCAGTTATGGAAAAAATAATTGATGGAAAGAATGTACTAATGGAAAATTCAAAATGAATAAAGTGACCCCTTCCCGAAAAAATGACAATGGTAAAAAAGGCACTGGAAGAAAAGACCATGGAAAAAAGAATGAATGGAAAAAATGTCCTAGTGGAAATTTTGGAATGGAAAGAGTGACCCCCTACCATTGGTTTGACACCCCTATCCCGACCTATTTAATTTTTTCTGCACTTCATTCGTAATATAACAATTTATTGTGGAGCTACTTTTATATACTTTGAAAATTTCTCCTTACACTTGGTATCGTCAACTAACATATGTAAAGTAGGATTAATGCATAGAGTTCTTGTATATAACTTATAAGGTGTAACGTATTACAATAAATTATACATATCCGCCTCATAGAAATAATACATATTACGGAACGGCTGTCAGCTATATTAGGCCCGTAGCAGACGATCGGTACGATCACGGTCGTACGTTTCAGCAGAAAATCATTTAAAATGAGCGGCATTCCACGTGAAGCGGACATAAGAAAAAAAATTGCATCTTGAATTTCGCTCATATTCAGGTTAATTATAGTCCTTGAGGACATGAATGTATATATTCATTTTTTTGTATGAGACTCGGTTGTGAAGTTATGGACTACGAAAGTTTGCACCAACTATGCAGTAATACAGTAAAAGCTCTTTATTCGCGGGGTATGTGTTCCGTAAATATACCGCGATTACAGAAACCGTGAATATGGAATTGTGATTTATATGGGATTATAGCGGATACGTTCCTAGGTGACAAAATAAAAAACAAATATATAAAAAAATCAATTTAATTGAATTGTTTGACCATATTGATTAATTATTATCTTCAGGCTTAGGCAATGGTTTAAAGAATTTTGTAATTTTTTCTTGCTTAGCAGTTTTTAAAAGCTCCTTCAATTCGGACTGATATTCAGCAGTGGCATTAGCAATTTGCCTCTTAAAAATAAGACTTCGTTCCATAGACGGATCAATTTTCATGAAGAAATCACAAAGCTCATTTGCTATTCTTAAACCTTCACTAAGATTTTTCAAATTAAATGTCAAGTTTCCAGTGCTGTAAATTTAACACTTCCTCTAAGTTGGTTTCAGTCAAATCTTCATCTTGCGATTCAAGCAATTCCTGAATGTCACTTGATTCTATCTGTTCGAACCCATCTCGTCCTATTCCATTTTCGGTTATGTTTACCATTCGCAATTTCGGCTATGTTTGCAGTCAAAGTTTGAATTTGCACAGATTCTTCGTCATTTTCCGCAGTCAGAGCAGGCCACAGTTTTTTCAGCATGATTTCAATGTGTAATAAGGTCTATTTTATTTTTTTTCAGCACACGTGCGGGGTAAGTGGTACCTTACCGCACGGGTTTCCATGCGGTAAATCATGGCCCACGATGGCTATTAACTCGCTTCGCTCGTGCGTCTAACACCGCCATCGTGGGCAATCGGCTACTTACCGCCCTTGTATCGTAATATACTATTTCAGCACACGTGCGGGGTAAGTGGTACCTTACCGCACGGGTTTCCATGTGGTAAATCAAAAATTAACCACGGTGCGCTAAGTAGCCGATTGCCCACGATGGCTATTAACGCACTCGCTTCGCTCGTGCGTCTAACACCGCCCTTGTATCGTAATATACTATAATATTATTAGTCCATTTGACGGACGACGCGTTTACAAAGGATATTGGGTTGGATACATATTGGAATCCTTTTTATTAATATGTATGTACCGATTAGATCCGCGAATAAAGAAATCTTTAGCCGCGAATATAGGAATTGGGTCGCCTTTTTTTTAATCCGCGAATAGTGAAAACGCGAATGAAGGAAGCGCGAATAGCTTCTACTACACATTTTTTGGATAGTGCTGCTGAGATTACTAAGTAAATGAAAAAATATTTTATGTAGTGATTTATTGAGGAAAGATATGTGGTTTTTATATCATGGGACAATAACAAGAAAAAAAAATTTTTTTTTATAGAAAATCTGAAGTGAACTTTTTAACGCATTTTTTTTAACTTTGACCATTTCTTTAAATTTTTATTTACTCAAAATAAAGCTAAAGCTATGCAGATATTACACCAAAAGTTTCAAAATAAGATCTGCATTCGTTTCTGAGATAGAGAACGTTATGTACAACGTGACGCGCTGCACGCTTAAGCCGAGCCAACTAATTTGTGAACTGATTTATTCAATATACTGCTTTACGAGTACATGCGTATTTTAAATCATAATGCTTTTCTTTTATAAGGTTAATGAAACAATCTAGCAGTGTACACGAAATAGTTATATTTTTATTTTGTGATTTTCACAACTTCACAACTTAAGCTGTTGCTAGTTCTCTTAACAATTAAGCCTTTAGTTGTTGGAATAAAGGTATGCAGTTTTTTTGTTCCTGTAATGGTAACTGGTGAATTAAATCGGGGTTGTAGAAAAAACCCTTTGGTGTTGAATATCATCCTTAGAACAGTCAAATCACCGTTTGAGTAAGAGAGGCTTTTGCCCATTCGTAGAACCGCATTGGTGTAATTATAGCCTGACTCACAGTTAACTGCAAACTTGCACGTGTTGCTAGACGTTTGAGGTTTCCGCCGAGCCCATCACATGGTCCCTTTCCATGAGCCGTTGCGTGGGAATGTATTTCTGCATCTATGTTAATGTCCTTTTCATACTTAAATAGATTTATGAAGTTAAATCGATTTTTAAAGTGTTGTGGAGCGCCGTCTGTCACATATATCATTTTAGAAACTACTATTTCTTTCTCTGTAAGATGCTTGTGCAGTATCTATTGGAAACAGTAGAACGTTGCTGTATCGTGTTTCAAATCATCAGAAATTATGACGATACTTTCGTGCTGTATATATCGTCCATCATTACAGTAAAATACTGATGTTAAAAGAGTAGCTTGTTCATTATTCCAGTGGAATGATTGTGCAGCATCTTGCACAACGAAGATATAATTTTCAGCAAAATCACACTGAACACGGATCACACCTTCAGACATGGTCTTTTTTAGGGTTCTGAAATAAAGCGCTTGTTGTTCTGCAGTATAAGCATCAGGATTTAATTCATCCAAAGCACTACATAATATATCAACGTAATCATCGGCAGCGACCACTTGAGTAGTTATAGTGAACCGGTCTGGACCTTCCCATTTTTCAAACTGAATATTTGTCACTTTATTGTCATCAAATATCGTTTTTAAATGATCGCGAATTGCAATTACCCCTGGCAAAAAAGGCAACGTTCATTTTGAGCTGACTTTGCAGACACTAAATGGCACATAGGTGTTGGATTTGGACACATCATCAGCCGCAGGCACACCTTATATGCTGAAAGGTTCATTGTTGTTCCAGCTGTAGGGTTAGCTCCGTCTCGTCTGTCCAACATTAGCTTTACATTTTGATGGTAGGTACATACACAGACGACATGTGTTCCAGAGTCTCCGGCGAGGATGCATTGTTTCGCCCTCAGTGTATAAAACTTACTTAAGCCCACTTTTACATTTGGGTACTCTGTTTTAAAATTTTGATAAGTTGCGTCAATGTTACTCATAAGAAACTGTTTTTGTTTATGAATTCTTTTTCCGTTGTCCAGTTTTACGAAGACAAAATCTCTTCTTTCGGGTATTATTCTACTCACATCTTCTCTTAGATAATAATTCCACACTATCTCTTCAGTCTCGGCTGGTAGTTTTTGGCCACAACGAGGATTTGGAGATGATAGAATAGCAAGTTGCTCTACCAGTTGCTTAGCTCTTCTCGCTTGCCGTCTAGACGTTGCAAATTCTTCTGCGAGTCTGTGCTCACTCCACTTTAGCGCAATAGTAAGTATCATTGTTTTGATTGCCGTGGACGTAGGTCATTAAATTTCTCTCTTTATTGTGTCAAAATTTCTTGGTTTTTTGTAACCATGTCTGTCTGTGTTGATTTGTGTTTATACTTATCTTCTGGAATGAACGTTTCATCTGGGGTGTTTTGAGAACATTCACTACACGAAAACTGCACAAGACCCGCATTAGCTTCTGGAGGCGTTTCATTAATCAGCCGTTTCCTGCACGACGCGCAAACGTAAACGTTGAATAAAACTCCCCACTTTTCTGCTAAATGTATGGAAATCTTCCTTAAACTTGTAGTTTTCCGATGACGTTTTTAATGAAACAGATCACCGAACGAAGGCATAGTAAATCAATTATCCGACACACTGTATCGTAAAGCAGTCACAGGTGCAACTAAATATTAACGGAATTTTCAAATCATGGGACGGTTTGGCGTCATGCCTCTATCTCTGTTGTAACATCTATTAATTGCGTAAGTAATTTTGCACAGAGCTAATATAATATCAGTAGCTAATATAAGACAGTTAGATAAAACTAGTTAGTATTAATATACCAGTGTTTTTTAAGTTCGCGCCCAAACCGGCCGGCTTACGCATGCTCTAAGTACGGTGCTCTAACGTTCTCTATCTCAGAAACGAATGCAGATCCTATTTTGAAACTTTTGGTGTAATATTTGCATAGCTTTAGCTTTATTTTGAGTAAATAAAAATTTTAAAAAAGTGGTCCAAGTTAAAAAAAATGCGTTAGAAAGTTCACTTCCAGTTTTCTATAAGAAAAAATATTTTTTTCTTGTTATTGTCCCATAATATAAAAACCACTGCAATGTACACGAGCCTCCGATATCGCGCCATCAGCCCTATGTAAAATACCCTTGACTTACTGTAACAACACCGGCAGCAACCGGTCGTTTGCTACGGGCCTAGCGGCTGCGGTCCGGTTGCTGACATTTATTGCGGCAGAACATTATTTCAAATGAGGCCGTTCACAAGAGCCTCCGTCGCCGCCGTCAGTCCCTATGTAAAATACCTTTGACGTACCCGCAGAAAACGGTCGTCTTCTACGGGCATTAACACAATCCCCCTGCGATAGGAAGAATTTGAAAGAAAAAATTGCCCAAACCAAAGCCTTCGCTATGCCACGTCATTTCGATCTTGCTGTGTGTTGTCATCGTTGAGCTTGAAATGAGCTTCTGTTGATTTTTTTTCAAATATAATATATAGCTCTGGGAGGTTTCGAAATAAAGGAGGAGGATTTTGACTACTTATGTAATTCTGATAACGCCATTATTGAGGAAGATATTTTTCTTGAATCTGTTAATCAATTCTACTTAGATCCAAATTTTAAAATAAAATTAAAAATAATTCTATCATTAAGCGGAAAGAAATTTACAAATAACTTATAATAGGTTAATTGTACAGTGGCATTATAATTTGTAGGCGAATCAATAACCTAAATTGTTCCTAGCCATCGGGGAGAATTAAAACAAATAAATGCTTGCATAGGTCCGTCATTAATTGCCAATTTAGAAGTATGTACCTACTTAATATAAATAATTATATGTATGGTATACCTATACAGTGTATTTGACATTTTTTTGAGTTTCAAAAGCTTGGTTTGTAACAAAGTTGATGCGCTAAATATTTACGAAGACTACCAAAAAAGAAGGATATTAAGCAACAGTTCCCGACGAAAAATTGTTTCCATTTTGGCAGCCTATGTAGAGGAAGTTTTCAATTTTAAACCGACACGACTTGAATTGAATGCAGCAGCTTCAGCTTGCATTGCTTTATTTACATGCTTTAATGAAAGGAGCCGACTTTTGGTGTGTAATAGCTGTTTCATTTTTAATGCCATGTACTCCTTAGGGAACGTCGTTCGCTGCATCAATTGTACCGCATTCACTTCTTTTGGAGGTTAATGAACTTTTGTTTTGCTTCTACCAATGTTCATATACAAAACGTTTCATAAAAGCTACCATACGTATTAATTTATTCATTGAGGATTACCGCAGTGAGATATCAGTATCTCTTTCTAAATATGTAGCCGTCTTTATTTTTTTTAATTGTTTTTAAAAGTTTAACGGATGGGACTGTACAAAGTGGATGTCTACTGAATTTTGATGCATAGGAACATATCTCCATTGTTGTGGATCCGTTGTATCTTGAATTTCAGCAACTCTGTTTGCTACATATGTTTTCCATTTCGATGACCCATTTGTTTGGTTATCCTTACAAACCCTTTGATTGTCATTACTTAGCCGATCTAAGTTTTGTTTACGTTCGTTAAACTTAGGATGATCTTCATATCCTCCCATTGATTCGTGACCCGCATAATGACCCTTATGAGTCCTTTCAGCCCTCTTGAAGCAGCCGTGATTAGCCCGTTTATAGCCAGTGGATGTCGGGTGAAATAATTAATGATGGGACCCATTATATAATTTGCATTTACGTTCATTGGTACATTTGTTTGCCATGTGTTTACTAGAAAAACAATTGAATCATCTCTTTGAATCCTCTATGCATCTTCTCTGACGTTGGACATCTATCTTACAAAATGTTGGACTTGTATCAACCTAATGGACACCTTCGTACGCTTGATATTTGGTGCTATTCATTGCATGTTGTGTTCCTGAACTTTGTCGCTTTGGACCCACCGCATATGCCAATGATAATGATATTACCCTAAATCTTGTTTTTAAAAACGTACGGAATTCTTTAAATATTGGCAGCTCTTCCGCTGCGCAAAGCTCATCTTCGCACAGCTTCAGTTACTAATGGAAAATTCTGTACCAACAAATGAATAAGCAGCGCATCTGACACATATATATTCGACGCCTTTAACAGCTGTATGCATTCCTCTCTTGTGTCCAATAGAGATTTGATAGTTGCACTATTTTCCACAACTATCTTGGGTTGGTTTACGAGAAATGTAAGTTGTAAATTTGTCAAAATTCTTTTATTTTCGTAACGAGACTTTAATTTGGTCCAGGCTGCTTCGTACACTTCCTCAGTAATTGGCAGATGTAGCAATGGCTGTCCTGCTTCTTCTGAGACACAGCCCTTCAAATAATGTAGTTTTTCAACGACTGGAAAATGTGCATTACTATGAACCAGTGACACGAACACATCTCGAAACGATCGCCATGCTACTCTCCGTTAAATTTTAGTAAATGAACTCGAGGAAGATGACTTTAAGTGTTGTTAGTGGGAATGATTGTAGAATTTTTCGCAATTGTAGCTGATGGAGAACTTTGCCTTTGATTTGCCGCTATCAATACATCAGTAACTTCTCCCAAATATTCAGAGTATTTTACCTGCATATTAACTGCACACTTCCCTGAAAATGAAAGCACTAGCCCGAACAATTTCCACGCTTTCACGGTCGTAATAAAAAAAAACAATTCGAACCGATCTTCACAAATCTTTTATTTTTCGGTCACCAAGCAAAAACAACGCAAACCACCACACAGGTTCATTCCAATCTCTCTCAGGCAGCAGAAAAAACAAAACGCAAAAGCAGTCGCCTACTCGGATCGGCCAGCTTCCTTCGTTCGTTCACTAAATAGTCCTTTGCGTGAGTTGGTACTAAAAATGTCCTTTCTTAAATCCTACGAGTAAATAAATTTTAATTTAGAAGTAAATAATAAACAAAATAATAATTTTATTCTCTTTTCTTTTCAGCAACTTCTGCCGGTTCGTAACGCTGCCCTCCCCTTAAAGGTAGAGCTGCCCTCAGCCCAAGTAATTGGAGCTTCCTCTTCATAGGAGGATGGTGCAGCTTCGGTGTAGACAGGACTGGCCAGAACATCTTCAGCATTCGGAGCCAGTAGGTAGGTCCTAGATCTGGACCTCGGCAGGTGCGTGTCTTGTCTTCTTTCAATTATTTTCTTTTGGAGTTCTGGTAATATGACCAGTTTGAGTCGTTTGCATTTCCGCCCGCGCGTAAATATGTCGAGCTTTAGATCGACCGACTCAAGCTGGTCCGGGAACGGCGGAGGTTTAGGACGAGTGTCGAATTGTCGACCCGGATCGAGCGTGCCGTGTCCCGGACTAATTTTCGATTTTCCTTGTTGGTTTTTTTTTCTTAACCCCAGAACGAATTAAACTCGGAATTCGGTTTTCGACCATCCTTTGTGGCTGAGACAAATTGTACTGCGTTGTTTGCCAGCTGTGGTTTACTTACACATTCTGTGCGCCCTGGTTAAGCTATAAATTGCTTATTTTAGTTTTAAGCCTCTTCTGCGTTTAAGTTCGAAGAGTTTCATCTTTACTTTTCTAGTCTTCTTCCTGCTTCAGGTGAAAAGCTTTTCATTTACGTTGTTCTTCTTAATGTTAGTTGAAAGTTTTTTTTTCTGTTCTTTGACTTAAGTTATCTCCTCTTTTTAAGTTTTCTTCTTCAGCGCGTTGTGTTGTTTTGTCTCATTTTCTTTGTTATGCAGTCCGGGATCTCTTATAGGACGCTAAACGATCTCGGTGCACTACAGTGCTTTTCTTTGGGGGGTCTTTTAAGTCCTTTGTGAATCTGTAGGTCACATTGCCGAGGACTTCGATGATCCGGTAAGGACCCTCCCAGTCGCGCTGTAACTTCGGGCACCGCCCCTTCCACGTTTAGGCTTGTGTAGCCGCACTAGACCCTGTGCTTTAAATGAGCTTGCCCTTGCAGACAGATCATATCGCTGCTTCATCAGCTCACTCTTGGTCTTGATGTGTTGCCTGCTGAAGTCGTGCGCTGTGTACAGTCACCTCCGGAGGTCCTCCAGGTACCCTCTGTTGGCTTTGGCTGTATCCTTCCGCGGTTCTTCATTAACATAGCTGGTGTCTGGAGCGTAGTGCTATGCACTGCCGACCTGTACGCGAGCATGATGAATGGCAGGTAGCAGTCCCAATCATCTTGTTTGGTAGCGGTAAATTTCGATAGAGCGCCAAGTAGCCCTCTACCATGCCATCTTGAGGATGGAGAGGGGTTGTCCTAGTTTTGTCAATTCCGAATTTCTTCATCACACTTTGGAATACCTCAGATTCAAAATTGCGCCCTTGATCTGAGTGTAGCTGGAGTGGCAAACCGAACCTGCTAAACACGCTGTCAATCAATGCATCTGCTACATTTTCGGCCGTGTATGTTTTAAGAGGCATTGCTTCCGACCATTTGGCAAAGTAGTCGATGCAGAGCAGAATGTGGTGATAGCCATGAGGAGTCGTCGGTGGTAGTGGCTCCGGGATGTCGATGGCCACTCTTTCAAAAGGGGCGCCCACGTTGGATAGTTGTAATGGCGCCTTTCGCTTTGGTATGTCTCCTTTGCGCTGCTGACATAATTCGCAAGCCTGGACAAACTCCCTCACGTCGCGACTGCAGCCAATCCAGGAGTAAAACTGTTTTATTTTTTCCGTGGTCTTGTCTATTCCCAGGTGTCCTCCGGCGGTACTTCCATGGCAATTTTCCAAGATTTGCGTCCTGTTCTCATCAGGGATTATAGTTTGGTGGGTGGCGCCGGTAATGCTTTCCCTGCTCTTACATAGCACGTCGTCCTTAATGCAATAGGTAGAGAACATAGCCCAGTATGCCTTCAGAGTAGGATGCATGGCTGATTAATTCTCTATCAGGCCTCACTCCTTCCTGTACCCACTGCTTGACTAGGGACAGCTGGTCGTCCTGATCTTGGAGTGTTGCCATGGAAGAAGCAATCGCTGCGATCCGGGTTTACACGATGTGGAGCTCCTCCTGTCTCACGCAGTGCCAACAGTTGTTTTTGGTGCACCGACGTCGCGAGAGGGCATCCGCATTTCGATGTTGACGGCCGGGGCGATGTTGAATTTGAAAATTATAGGCCGCTAATCGTTCGAGCCAACGTGCAATTTGCCCCTCTGGCTCCGTGTAGCTCATGAGCTACTGTAGGGAGGCGTGATCGGTCCGGGGAAGAAAGTGTCGGCCCAAAAGATAGGGTTGAAAATGCTCAACCGCTCTTACCACCGCCACCATATTAGCGAATTTATTGCACTGTACTTACCCGTAATCCATCGTTGGTTAGGTTGATTGTCTTTGAAATTCCTCCCGCGTTGTTGCCTCTGCCCTGCTGTCGCCACTGCCTCGCTGCTGTCGCCGTATTCCTGGAATAACCGAAATTCAGTATTCACAAATTCCTCGAATTAAGCCGGAAAGCACTGCAAACTTCACCTTTGCACACACCCCCCGCCCGTTAAACTTAGAAAATCCGCCGATTTTCCAAACAAGCCGAATTTTCCGATCGGCTGGCGTTTACGAAACCGTTGTAAGGAGGAGAGACGAACCAATAACAAGACGCGGCTTGTCTTCTAGTCTCTCCTATTACGCATACACATCGAGGAGCTCATGTAGCCGAACGGACACTGAGCTGCTGTGTGTTTACGCAGCACGGTGGCTATTGCGAGTTCTCCTCATACAGGCGGAATAAGAAGTTTTCGGTGATCCTGTTGAAAGAGGTTGCCAGCTGCGAATTGTTTCAAGTCAACTGGTCATTTTATTTTGCTCCGGGGTTATTTAAATTAACTACAAAAAAACTCCCTCTCGCTTATCATCTAACTCGACCAGTATTTACGAGCCTGGACAAAGCGAATCAGCGAAGCCGATCGCATTCTCCGAATTTTGCTACGAAAGGTCGCCAAACTTAGGTTGCACTTTTCAACGTTCAATTTCGCCGTACTTCAAAGGTTGACAAAAAAAAGAAAGAAGGCAAAATGAAAATGGCTTGGAGGCAAAAAAAAAATAAATGATCAATCATTCATAAACATATTTCAAATTGATCATGAAACTCCCTAAAATGCAACTCAAGCATTTTCCGCACAATTTGGTAAAAACCCAAATCCAGCACCACGCAATCCAATATATCACGAGTACCTTGCACCTGCACGTAAAATAATGCAAAATTGCACTTTTGCACTCCAGACAGTAACATGATTCCCATTCATTCCCACTGAATTTCTCACCTGTTCCCACCTGACCCTGACTAAGTATTAGGCAATTACTGTAAATTAATGTATAAAATTATGTGTATGTATTCATAAGAAATTTTGTATAAATAGAATAAGCATTTGTTAAATAAATCACTTTTGAGTAGGAATTGATAGTCTGAATACCCCCCACCCGAGGTAAGGATTCAGATACAGTAATAACATAAATAAAGTTACAAATATCTATGAGCGTTTATATGTGATGCACCAGCAAAGTCATTTGTGTGTGGGATTGCAGGTCACGACAAACTCCTTCGGAAGAAATTGGTGTGAATATGATTTCACAAACTGCAATTGATCCAATGCACCAGTCGACCTAGGTGTAACAAGGAAATTTTTGTTGAGGCTAATAGAAAATAAAGTCCTGGATTGTTATAAACTGAACAATGAAATTAAATTAAATATTTCCGATCACTTGACGTCATTGTATTCTTATATTCCAAGAGAGTTTGCTAGAAAGCCACGATCTCTTACAGAAATAAGAACTTGGAAAGCTGTAGAATATAGACAATTCTTTTTGTATAAAGGTATTTCCATTTTGAAAAATAAAGTACATGCAAATGTGTATTATGTTTTCCTCCTTTTACATAGCGCGTACAGGCTATTATCCTGTCCGAAAAGCTTTAGAGCTAATATTTCTACAGCTCAAGATCTTTTAAAAACTTTTGTTGAAAAATTTCCGAAAGTTTTTGGCAATAATAGCGTCACATATAACGTACATCATCTTTTACATTTGACTGACAGTATAAAAGATTTGGAAAATGTAACTAGCTTCTCTGCTTACTGTTTTGAAAACGAATTACAGCACTTAAAAAAATTAATAAAAAGGCCTTGTACAATTTTACAATAGCTTTATAATAAATTAAAATTTCAAACTCTTCAAGAGAGAATTAAATCTGCTGGATTCACCTTTTCTGGTGACAACATTTTGAGTTACAGTTCAGACAGAATTTTTTTTAATACGAAAGAACCAAATTATTATTGTTACATAGCTCCATATATATCTATAAAAATAGTAAATTTCTTGGAAGGTCAAGACGGAAATAAATTTGTAATTGGTAGAAGATTAATTGATTTAGAAGATTTATTCATGGATCCAATTCCATCAACGTCTTTGGGCATATGCACTTCTAGTACCTGTATTATTAGTGAAGAAACATTTAAAATAGAAGATATAAGCTGTAAATTACTTTGTTTACCTTATGAAAACAAATCATTACTTCTCCCAATACTTCACGATTGTGTTTAGAGTTTAAAAACAATAAAACTATGTACATTCACAATAACTGTAAAGTAGGCAAATAAAAGTAGGATTTAATATCCCATTACATCTTGGGTTAAATAGATGTTTAACAAAACATAGTAATTCGTTAAATAATTTGACTTTAAAAATGCTAAACTGTAGAAATGTTGGAAAAAAGAAAACAAATCGAAGAGGACAATCTTTTAAGGAAAATTCACAAATGAAATACAGCTGTTGGACCGAGTATTTACTCTCCTGAATTAAGTAATCCTGTATTTAATTCTTTATGCCTTGTTTTAATACAGTTCCTACTTTTAGATAATTCTAATAAAAACGATATAAAGGGTTATATTGAAAATTTGAAGAGATGAAAGGTATACCGTACATATTGTATATATCCATTAAGAGGTTATATCTGTTTAAAATCTTGGTATAGGTGATAATTTTCCAAGTTTGTTTTATAACTTTTCTATTCGATTAATCTTTTTATTTTTTAATCGTATGATCAAATACATTGCGAAGAATTCACCATAACATTTGAAATAAAAAAAATTTCGTCAATTTCGCAAACTTGTAGATTGGTCTTCAGGGTAAATGTTGTTAAATATCTATGAAGTAATATAAAATAAATATCAAACAGATGTAACCCCTCGTCTTTTCAAAATGGGATTTTTTAGTCTTCCATCATCAGATGTTGTAATGGTTCTTTTTCTTTTATTTAACTATTTGAGTTACGAGTATAACAATTTTACTTGATAGGTGTCTTTAAATATGAGAATTGTATAACATTTAGAGGTGAAGGTTAAAATCCAAATTGCAAAGGATGCGAATATATTCATAAAATAAAAACAATTTTTAATTTTTGCATTTCAATAATTTAAGAAAAACTGTATTATTACAGATTTTATAATAGACCAAAATAGGGGCATCCTAGAAGCTGTAGCCGAAAGCACCGCTTTGGCTCAAAAGCTTCTAAGGCAGGAACAAGCAAATAATGCGGGGGATGAAATTTTTCCATTGAAGAGTACGGAAGAAATAGACAAATTTGAAGCAGAACTGACTTAAGAAAATTTTAGTTTCTATGTAAGTGTGGAGTGAGAAAAATGAAATTTTTGTTTTTTTTTAATTTCTTTTCAGGTTACATTGGTAAAAAAAATAATTTCTGCGGGTGGTTTGAATCGGAACTTAAATAACTTAATGGAAGAGGATCTGATTTTCAAATACAATTATTATGGAGGACATGGGAAACTGCCGTTTAAAAAATACACGAATATAAACAAATGTTTACAAGCACTTAAGTGGATATCGAAAAATTGTTTCTTATTTTAATAGCATATTTTGCTAGGAGTGTATGATGGTCCAGATTATTTAAAGATAGTGCTTTTCACGCAGTTAAATCGCGTGTGAATAAACGTGCATTTGTTGAGCGGTTCAAATCTCGGGATAATTGAGTTTTATACATATTTAATTAGTGAATTGATGTCTTATTTTTTCTGTTTTGTTTTTTTTAAAGAATAAACTCTATGTTGTGTTATCCCAAAGGAATGTTTTTCATTCACATTTTTATTCCAGATTTCCACATTTTCAAGTAGGTACCTATAATAAAACAGATTCCTACAGTAATCCAAAGTATAATCAGTTTTTAACACCCGAAATGTATGCTGAATTAATCCAGAATCTATTATTTTCCAGCTGGGAAGATTTAATTCCAATTCACTAATACAGAATGAATTCCTTTTAACTAATTCGCAATACATTCTCTGTAATCGATGCAAAATGAATTCCATTCCATTGATTCTGAATTGATTACAGGTTATGCAGGTGGTATCTATTGGTTCCAGCCTATGACATTCCCGTGTAATAGTATATTACGATACAAGGGCGGTAAGTAGCCGATTGCCCACGATGGCAGTGCCATCATCGTTAAGAGCCATCATAGGCACTCGGCTACTTACCGTCCGAGTTACGTATGCTACTTTTCACCACGAGTGCGGGGTAAGTAGTAGGTACCTTACCGCACATGTTTCCATTCGGTAACTCATAAATTAACCACGGTGCGCTAGGTAGCCGATTGCCCACGATGGCGGTGTTAGACGCACGAGCGAAGCGAGTGCGTTAATAGCCATCGTGGGCAATCGGTTACTTACCGCACCGTGGTTAATTGATGATTTACCGCATGGAAACCCGTGCGGTAAGGTACCACTTACCCCGCACGTGTGCTGAAAAAGTAATGAATTCTTTGTTCATACAGTAATCGAAAGTGGAATCGGTTTTAACTCACAGAATGTGTTCTGAATTACTTCAGAATCTATTCCTTTCCCAACTGGGCTACGACAATTCAGGCATTTAGATTTCATTGGTCAATTCACTACAGACATCCAACGCATTTATGAGAAAGACAATATTGTCGCAGATACCTTATCTACGGTAGAAGAGCTACACCTACCATATTTGATAGTCTTCGAAGATATAGCAGTTGCTCAAGAAACTGAAAAACATCTCACTACACTTTTGGAAAGCTCTTCATTCAAGATTTCCAAATTTCCAATTTTATGAAGCGACAAACAAATTTTCTGTGAAATTTTCTGATTTTCAATTCAGTATACAATAAAGCTAAACAGCCTTTTCGCTTCCAGAGGCTGTCCTGCCTAAACTATTAATCGCACAAACTCCACAAATAGCTCTAAAATCGTGAATAAAATCAAGCTTTCATTTAAAAATAGCCCCATATTTTTACTACTAATACTACGATTTTTTTTTTTTCCCCATACAAACTTTTTTCACCCTCTTTTTCCCAACTAAACTTATTCTTTTCAACTACTTCCCTTTCTCCTATTTCCCCCGCTCTACCACCATTCGACGCGCTAAACCCTTCTCCAACTTTTCTTCGCTCACTCTATATACTTTTTATTAATAATACTACATCTATTCAACTCTATGTGCGTCGCCGATTTCGTCCTTTTTGACCCCTTTTTCAACTCTAATATCATTTACTCAAAAACGGTGAGGCCAGGCTCATACCACTATATCTCTCCTAATACCCAACATAATACTCCACCATCTATCAAAATCTGTATACGCTCATTCATGGAAATTTTGAGATTTAATTCTTTGAAAATCATCTTTTTTCACTACAAAATCAATTCTCAACCAAATTCCCATCGTTCGACGGCAAAACACCACAACATGCGGTGCTTTTTTTTTCTTTTTCTAAACAAAAGCCATACAGGAGCCAATTAACGAAAACTTTCCCATCGCTTTTCCCATACAAATACTTTCTTTTTCCCCATTTTTTTTGCATATTCGCAATCTGTCACCCTTTCCCAATCTTTCCATGCTAATCTCAACTCATTATTGTTACTAATACTATCAATTTTTGCAACTTTACAATATCTTGCCTACACATCTCTTTAACCAAAACTTTCCTTCCTCTTTTCCCATACAAATACTTTCTTTTTGCACATTTTTTTTTCATATTCGTAATCTGTGACCCTTTCCCAATCTTTTAATTCTAATCTCAACTCATTTTTGTTACTAATACTATGTTTTGTACTAACTTCTAAACTATCAACCCTACACACCTCGCTATGGTCTTCAAAATTCACATCAGTTCTTAGAAATCCATTTATCTAATTTTTTTTTTGTTACTAATAGTACTTTTCTAAAAAAAAATCAAAAACCCACCTTTTACCATCTTTTCACAAAAATTAGTCACTTTTATCCAAATATGTCCAAATATTATTTTATTTCAACATTCTACCTCACTTCCCCCGTCTTTTGCATACCCACATCATATCACTTTTCTTACTAATAGTACTTCAAATTAATCAAAAACCACTTTCCTATGTGATTCATACCCAAGTTTAAAGCAACCAAATCTAACAGAATCCGTAGCCCAGTGGTAAGAGAATAGGATAGAAAACAAAGAAGGCGGAATGGGGAGGTTCAAATCACGCCCGTGGACAATTTTACTTTTTTCATTTTTCAACATTATTTTCACATCTAAATATTCATTTTATTCTTATTTTTTTTAATATTCAGTGTTCTTATTGTGAGGGCTATTTTTCTGTGCTATTATTCAATTTTCATCCCCTCATTTCACCTCCCCTCACCCTTGCACCCCCTCACCCACACGTCCCACCGGGCTCCAGATCGTCTCATTTAATCAACCATCTCTTCGGCAAAAATTATCCATACATTACTTTGTTCTCTTTCGCATACTTTTCTCACTAAAAATATTTCAATTTTTTCGACCAACCTGCGGTAATTTTCGGTACCGCTGAACATTTTCTCACTTTGCACAGCCACAGTTTCTGCATTTATTAATATTTTCATTCCAAATTTCCCACAAACCAGGCCCCATATGTGTTCTATTTGCTAACACTCTTCTTTTTATTCTACCCCTATCCGTTTTTTTGCAAAACAATTATTACTAAAACTCTAACTTTTTTAACAATTTTCTATTTTACTCAAAAACTATTATTCACTAAATTTTTATTTTAACACCTTATTTAAGTACTCTCCAAGGCGCTTCTTCTAAGCCCACCCACATTACGCTACGTTCAACAATTACCGAGATATTTCACTTTTTCTCTTCAATCACGGCGATATCAAGGCTATTATCTATCGCCTATGAATTGGGATGAACAAATTTTTTTTCAATTTTCTCATTTTTTTTTCATATTCGCATTCTGTGACCCTTTCCCAATCTTTCTATGCTAATCTCATCTCATTATTGTTTCTAATACTATGAAATTTACTAACTTCTAAACTATCATGCCTACACACCTCACTCAAGTCTTCAAAATTCACAAAAAATTTCAGGAATCCATTTATCTAATTTTTATTTCTGTACTAATAGTACTTTTCTAAAAAAACATCAAAACACCACCTCCAAAGAAAGCAGTCGAATGGAGGTTCTAATCTCGCCAGCGGACAATTTTACTTTTTTCATTTTTCGACATTATTTTCACACCTAAATATTCATTGTTTTCTTATTTTGTTTTTCATATTCAGTGTTGTTATTGTGAGGGCTATTTTTCTTTGCTATTATTAAACTTTTATGCCCTCATTTCACTCCCACCGTTGCACTTCCTCTCCCACACGTACCACCGGCCACCCGATCATCTCATATAATCAACCATCTATTCGACAAAATTTACAATATGCACGAAATTTGTTGTAATGGAATAGTTACTCTCTCATTTGTTTAAATCATCACGTTAAAATTTAGAACAAAATAACTAACCCATGCTAAGACAGGTTAGCGGGCAAGTTCAATTAATTGTAACCACTTTCCTATGACATTCATTATTCATATCCAAATTTAAACCAATTAATATATACAAATCGAAATTTTTCAGCCTTCGCGAAATAATACCTTTCCTGTTAATTGCGCAAAATAGCTATTCTTCCTTGCCTGTTCAGTGGTTACCACCCACTCACCGCATGCGTGAAAAAGTAATCAAATCAAATTTTCGTTTTCTTCTTACCACTATATGGACCTCACACCGCATACCGCATAGAATATTGCAGATTTTAAGTTTTTATACATTTAGTATAGACGGCGCTGGTGAGAATTTAACAATCCTTATTTGAAAGATTAGCTCAATTGGAAATTTGTTTTAATGGAATAGGCTCCGCCTACTCTCTCATTTGTTTAAATCATCACGTTAAAATTTCTAACCCATGCTATGACAGGTTAGCGGGCAAGTTCAACTATTTGTACAATCGCATTTATTTTATTTTGCAGAATGTACAATGTACCTAAACTGAATAGGTAGTGCATTTTTCCACCTGCCGTATTTTAGATATTCGGTAATCTGTTTGTGTTGTTCATATTCTTGAAATGATAGAATATTGCAGATTTTAAGTTTTTATAAATTTAGCGTAGATGGTGTTGGTGAGAATGTAACAATCCTTATTTGAAAGATAAGCTCAATTGGAAATTTGTTTTAATGGAATAGGCTCCGCCTACTCTCTCATTTGTTTAAATCATCACGTTAATATAGAACAAAAAAAACTAACCCATGCTATGACAGGTTAGCGGGCAAGTTCAATTATTTGTACAATCGCATTTATTTTATTTTGCAGAATGTACAATGTACCTAAACTGAATACGTAGGGCATTTTCCTCAATCACGGCGATATCAAGGCTATCTATCAGCTATGAATTCGGAAGAAAATATTCGGATGAACAAATTTTTTTTCAATTTTCTCATTTTTTTTTCATATTCGCATTCTGTAACCCTTTCCCAATCTTTCTATTCTAATGTCATCTCATTATTGTTTCTAATACTATGAAATTTACTAACTTCTAAACTATCATGCCTAGACACCTCACTCAGGTCTTCAAAATTCACAAAAACTTTCAGGAATCCATTTATCTAATTTTTATTTCTGTACTAATAGTACTTTTCTAAAAAAACATCAAAACACCACCTCCAAAGAAAGCAGTCGAATGGAGGTTCTAATCTCGCCAGCGGACAATTTTACTTTTTTCATTTTTCGACATTATTTTCACACCTAAATATTCATTGTTTTCTTATTTTGTTTTTCATATTCAGTGTTGTTATTGTGAGGGCTATTTTTCTTTGCTATTATTAAACTTTTATGCCCTCATTTCACTCCCACCGTTGCACTTCCTCTCCCACACGTACCACCGGCCACCCGATCATCTCATATAATCAACCATCTACTCGACAAAATTTACAATATGCACGAAATTTGTTGTAATGGAATAGCGTCCGCCTACTCTCTCATTTGTTTAAATCATCACGTTAAAATTTAGAACAAAATAACTAACCCATGCTAAGACAGGTTAGCGGGCAAGTTCAATTAATTGTAACCACTTTCCTATGACATTCATATCCAAATTTAAACCAATTTTAATATATACAAATCGAAATTTCTCAGCCTTCGCGAAATAATACCTTTCCTGTTAATTGCGCAAAATAGCTATTCTTCCTTGCCTGTTCAGTGGTTACCACCCCTCGCCCCATGCGTGAAAAAGTAATCAAATCAAATTTTCGTTTTCTTCTTACCACTATATGGACCTCACACCGCATACCGCATAGAATATTGCAGATTTTAAGTTTTTATAAATTTAGTATAGACGGCGCTGGTGAGAATGTAATTGGATTCATATCCAAAAGAGCCACTCTCCTATAAGATTTATATACAAAAGCGGGATTCAAGTGGCGGTTTTTTTTTTCTAATTGGTCTTTTTAGTATTTTGGAAACTTTGCTCTACTATATAAATTTAGTATAGATGGCGCTGGTGAGAATGTAATTAGATTCATATCCAAAAAACCACCTTCCTATAAGATTCATATACAAAAGCGGGATTCAAGTGGCGGATCTTTTTCAACTTGGTCTTTTTAGTATATTGGAAACAAGAGAATTTTTGCCCCACTACAGTATCCCCAGTCCGGCTTTAGCCGGACAGACAATGGAATACTAGTTCAGTATACAACTTAACACATCCAAGCATCAGAACAACAAACAAAATTACTCGACATGTTAAGATTCCATTCTCAAGGTTGCGAATTTTACCTCACCGTAATCGATACATATACGCGATGTCCTGAGGCGATTTTTTTAACCAACATTAGGACCGAGACTTGTGAGGCGGCCTTCTACCGCGATTGGATCTCTCGAGACTAGGGTGAACAATTCGAGTCGGAACTCTTCAAAGAACTTTCAAAATGTTTAGGTTCCAAACATAACCGCACCACTTCTTATCATCCACAATCTAATGGATTGGCGCAGGGTGTTAAAAGCAGAGCTCTAAATTTTCCAGAACGATTCGTGATCAGATACCTTGCCATCCGTGTTGTTGGGACTGCGTACTGCATTCAGGGAGGATTTTTCAGCAGCACCTTCCGAATTATTGATATGGACAGCCCATCAGACTACCATGAAAGTTACAGCAAAATTCTCAATACGTCCCGCAAAAAAATTTTCGTTAGGAATCTAAAAGAATTATTTAGAAACATTCGACCAATTCCAGTATCAAATCATTCTTTGATTTATTCGCAATGAGACATACAATGTGTATTACTTTTACAAATGATCCAAAAGAGTAAACTAATAACAAAACCCAGGGAAAAAATGAAAAGAAACTGAATCATGAGTAGCATTTCAAAGTTTATGAATATAAGCTTAAAAATTTGCTAAGCTGAATTTTCAATTCGTGGAGAAGAAATGAAAATCAATAAAATCACGGCGTAAATATAGGAGTTTGGTTGGTTTAGTCCGTAGTTAGTGCGGTGGAAACGCGAAAGCACTTGCGTGACCACCAGACAAATTTGGCTAACCTTAAACCGTATGAGGTCAAACGCTCTCATCTCGCTCAATAAGAACGTGAAAAGCAGCGTCGTAGCGGTTATCAGTGGACACTGTCTATTAGCAAGCCAGAAGGCTTGGTGTGCCGTTCTATGACTTATGCAGAAGTTGCCTGAATGAGGAAGAACAGGAAAATATCAGTCATCTCCTCTGTCACTGCCCTGTTCTTGTTATTCGCAGACGCTCGTATTTTGGCTCGTTCTTCTTTGATGATCCGTCAGACCTGGGTTCAGTGAACATCACAGATCTTAAATAGTTCATCAGAGCTTTAAGTTGGTTCTCTGGTTGGTCGAACGGTTCCCCCAAATGTGGTATCACAATGTGCCTTCAGGCAGCTACGTCAACCTAACTTAACCTAATGCGATGCTGAGGCATATTTAACATTCTGTTAACTCTAAAACCAGAGCGAGGAACAGATATCATCAACAGAGATAACAGCTGTCCACAATCACAGTCACCGTTCTAAATCTTAAAACCGAAAACAATTATGGAGATCGTGCTCCTGTCTGAAGTGTCTCCACGCATATACATAAGTTTTAAGCGGTCTCTCTAAGGGGGTAAAAAATCGAGCGGTAATTGCTTCCATCGTCAGCGTATAGAAGAATTTTAGGATGGGTTATGGCTGCGGTCACGTCATTAATAAATAAAATAAACAAAAGAGGTCCCAAGAGACCCTGAGGGTTCACTGAGGTATTATGGATAGGAGATGGAAAAGCATTACGAAATGAGAGTACCCGAAGACGGTTTGATAGGTAGGATGATATCCAATCCAGAAAAATCGAAGGACAATCTAATCTTGTTAGTTTGGATATTATCGCCTGATGATTGGTCCTATCGAAGGCCTTGCTAAAATCAGTGTAAATACAATCAGTTTGGCCACTACGTTCAATCTCATTTATGCAATAGGAGGAGAAGCACATCAAATTAGAAACAGTCGAGCTTCCTTTCATATAACCATGTTGAAACTCATCGATTATGGTTTTACAGTGGAAATATAAAATATCATAGACAATGGCTTCGAAGAGCTTAGGCAAAGCAGAAAGATTAGCAATAAGCCTCTAATTCGACACATCATCTTTATAACCTTTTTTATGTAAGGGTGTAATATGAATATGAAAATTTCCAATAATCAGAAAAGACACCAGAAGACATGGATAAGTTAAATAAATAACAGATAACTTTAACCAAAAACAAGCTACAAGATTTTAATATAATCCGAGGAACACGAACATCAAAATTTTTGAGGCAGAACGTCAAGGTATGTTAGTGTAAAACGGTTGCTTGATCGAAATAAAGCTCCTTAGATTCCAAAGTAGTATATGGAAGCTTCATCGGGTAATAAAAAGATTTAGGATTACCAGTCTTATTACAAATAATAGCGGAGCTAAGAGAACTACAGAAGAAGTTGGAAATTCTTGTTGGATCACTGCTGTGCTCACCGTTATAATATAAGGAAGCAGGATACCCTTTAGAACTTCTTCTTGAGTTAATAAAACTATAAAAACACTTCGGCTGATTTCTCAAATAACTCTTCAGATCCGACAAATAAGAGATACATGCAGCCGCAAACTCATCAATGAACCGACTGTGGAGAATGCAGAATGTGAAATAAATAATCAACATCACTGTAATTTTGAAAAATCAGCTTTACGAAAGTTGAGTGAAATATTAGAAAGTGATTCATAAATCGTCTGACATTGCGAAAAACAAAATTCAATGTGTGGAGCTGGATGATGATGTGATTCTCTAACTAGAGGTGTAATGCCCGCTCCACACTTACCACGCGAATCGCGCGAGTTAGGAACCGCGGTACGAGCTCGTCCAAAAAAAATATAAAATAAAAAACTAAGAAATAATTAGAATAGACTTTTATTCCAAGATTTCGACTTTTCACATTGAATATCTAAACTGAAGTGACTCTTAGTCTAAATGGCTTCTGTAGGTGAACTCCCAGGTGAACCGTGGGATTGCTGAGTCCGCATCAGGTGAGGTTTTCATCCAGACGCTGAGTAGGCTATTTGGAGCTGGGCGATGACCGTCGGTGTCGGCGGGTCACGTGTAGGTATGGTGGGCCGTCGGTATCGGCGGGTCACGTGTAGGTATGGTGTGTGTCGGGTCGGGTTCGTAACTCCTCCCCCCTAAGAGTGAGGCGGCGGCGGCCAAAAGAGTTGAGTCCTTGGAAGATCCGCAGGATACGTTGTGGATATGCCTTTGCAGATAACGGGTAGAGTTTCCTGTCGGGTTTTAAACGTTTTGCAGGTAATGATTATGGATATGATTAAGGTGATGACCCCAATGGTTGCGATTATACTGAGCGTTGCAAGGTCCCTTTGTGTTGTCTGGACTTCTAGGAGTTCTATGGCATTTCTATTTTTGATGTGGAAATCCTTAATCTTCTGAAGTTGAAGGTCTTCTATCGTAGATGTGTAATTTATCTCGCTGAATGTTGCCGGATATATGTGCACGTCGTCCCAGTGTTTGCTGATGCTTTCCTGGTAGGTTATCCCGTTGATCTCGACGCTGCAGTTCTCAAAATGGATGAGTTTGGTACCCTTGATTTTGATGTTTGTGAGGTCGCAAGATGATTTGATTATTGTTTCCGGAACGTCCGTCAAGAGGACAAAATTTGGTTCGGGCTGCTGGATGTTTTGGGTGTAGGTCATTCCTTCTTTGAGGTTGCATTCTGCGGGTTGGCTTTTGATGAGAGGTCCAACGCATTTTGACGTGTTTGTCGCTTCTTGATGAGGTGAATTATTGCAATAGAAAACGTTTTCGACCTTGGTGCATTCCTCATTGAAATATTGAATATTTAAGGAATTTAGGATTACATAAGGTTTGGTGATAATTGTTTTAGTATGGTTGATGGGTAAGGGTATTAGGTGAAACATTCCGTAAGCGTCTTTCGAGAATACAGGTATTCTAACATTAAAAATAATATTTAAGTTATTATAATAAGCTTGAAGTCCTAGCAATTCATAGATATTTTCGTTAGATCTCACATCTACTGATTGGTTCTTGAGATTAAGGTAAATTTCTGATAGTTCTACTGGATTCAATATTTGTTTTGATATGATGTTCAGTCTTGCGAGTACTATTGCTTCAGCTAAATTGGGTTGTTTAAAATATCTATATTATAGTTAATTTGAGTTAAGTATTGCGAGTGTTTTATGATATCATTACTTGTTTTGATTTTATTAGTTATCGTTTCCTGATAATATTTTAAATATTTCCCTATCGTTTCCTGCTGCTCATTAATATGATTCGTGATATTTTGAAATCTGTCCATCATGAGTTTGTTTATTACGACCTGTTTATTCATCTCAGTTTTTACGTCCTTTTGATTTAAAGCCAAATTTTGAATCTCGTCGTTAATTTTCTTCGCATCTGCGGCATCCATATTACCTGTGATATATTTTATCGCTGTGCCTAACCCATCTATGAGCCCACGTCTGTTCCTAAGACTAGGTTTTAGTGTGTCTAATTTTTGTTTTAAGTCGTTCAGTTTGATTTTCGTTATGCCGATAGTGGATCTAAGTTCGTCTTCGTTGTTTAATAGTTCTAATGAGTCGGTCAGTTTGCCAATAGTCGTTTCGTAATTTTCTAAGTTAACTATGTGTACCAAATTATTGTATCTTAATATCGTTCTAGCTGTTCCCAGTTTCATTGTCAGTACTTTGTGGTCCGTCAGGTCTCGTATCTCCAGTTTTTGTGCGTTTATTGTCAGTAACCTGAAATTTACGTTTGTTTTTAATTTTGGATTTATGAATTTTCTTATTTGTATTGGTTATTATGCAGATTCTTTTGTTATCTCTTACTTTCTGTTTGCTAAATCTACGGGTTAGCTTATTGCGTCTACACTCTTTCCTATATATTATGTCTCCTTCTTCCAAATCTTTTGGGTCTTGTCTATCTTTATTAAGTTTGTCGGTATTCTTTTTAATGTTTCCTTCCAGGTGTTCTTTTATTTCCGGATAGAGTTTTTCTTGAAATTCGTTGAGTTTGCGTAGATAATCATGTTCGTCGTTAAATTTAACCTCTTTGTTGAATATATGGGTTCTTCCGTTGAATATTTCGAATGGGGTAAATTTGGTAGCGGAGTGAATAGCGTTATTGTAAGTGGTAATGGTTTCATTTAGAATATCTTCGTGGACTTTGTCTTTCTTTTTATCATAAATTATTCTGTAGATTTCTGTTAAGGTAGAGTGCATTCTCTCTACCGGTGCGTTACTGGAGGTTTGTTGGAACGAGGTAACATGATGTCTTATGTTATATTGTTCACAAAAGTCTTTGAATATTGTGGACGGGAACTCGGTGCCTTGATCTGACACAATTTTACGCGGGATGCCGTGTAGGCTAAAGAAGTGGTGGAGACATTTTACCATCGAAAGGCTATTTCTGGATTGGACCGTATATGCAGCTGCGAACTTGGAGAATTTGTCGACTATGGTCAAGATTTGTTTATTATTAATACTGTAAATGTCGATATGAAGTATGTCCAACGGTTTTTCCGGTGATTCGGGAGTTTGGAATTTTATTTTCGGCGGATTTCGATCATATTTTAAAAGTTGGCAGGTGTCACAATTATTTATTATTTTGGTTATTTTTTCTTTCATACGAGGGAAGTATACTTCTCTTTTTAAGTGGAGTAGGGTTTCGGTAATGCCTCGGTGGTTGTGTTTAATGTGGTAGTCTTGTATTGTGGCGTCTTGGTTATCTTCTTCAGTGACGTCGTGAACAAATTGGGTGCAACGGATTAATTTGAAAATTTTGTTTCTAGAGAAGTGTTTAGAGTAAACGTCCTGAACTATTCTGAAGGTTTCGTTGTCTGTGTACACGGCTGATAATTTGTTTGGAGGCAAATAGTTTTTAAAAATGCCTATAACGTTATCTTCCGTGAAATTTGGTAACCTAACTGTTCGTCGTTTTTTATTTCTAAATGGAACAGTTAGAGAGATAGGGGGCCTTTTATCCGATTTTTCGAGAATGAGTTGTATGCTGAATTCATTGAGTGGTTTTTCGGATATGTAAATTCCGTCACCTAGGTCATTCTCGGCTGAGTGTATTGTAGATACGTTCATACTTGGGTTAACGCTGGGGGTAGTTGACACTGGTTCCGTCTCGTTTGCGTGGACTTCGATGTTGTTTAATCGGATGCGGCTCAGGGCGTCTGCATTTGAATTTAAATTCCCTTTCTTATATATTACTTCGTACTCGTATTCTTCTAATTTTAAACGCCATCTAATTAGTTTGGAGTTTGGGTCTTTTAGACTCATTAGCCAGGTTAGGGGCTTATGGTCCGTCACGATCTTGAATTTTCGACCAAAAAGGTATGGGCGGTAGTATTTCGCGCCCCATACAATAGCCAATAGCTCTTTCTCTGTCGTCGAGTAATTTATTTCGGAGGAATTCAACGTCCTGCTGGCGTAACAGATTGGTCTGTCGCTGCCTACTGGGCCCTGAGAGAGGACAGCTCCGATAGCAAAATCGCTTGCATCCGTGGTCAGCACGAATTCCTTCGAGAAGTCTGGGTATTGTAATATCGGATCATTTATGAGCAGATCTTTGCAAGCTTCAAATGTTCTGATATAGCGATCGTCGAGGTTAATGCTTCTCCCTTTTTTTAGACATTCCGTCATGGGCTTGGTTATCTTTGCGAAGTCTTTAATAAACTTTCGGTAATAGCCCAGGAGTCCTAGGAATGACTTGATTTCTTTAGATGTTCGCGGAATTGGGAAGTCTTTAATCGCTTGTATTTTGTCAGGGTTGGGTTTAACGCCATGTTGCGTGACAATGTGTCCTAGGAAGGAGATTTCCTTCCGAAGGAATTCGCATTTGTCAATTTGTATTTTGAGGTTGGCTTTCTGGAGTCTATTCAGTACTGCCTTTAGGTTTTCGCAGTGTTCCTGCAAGGAGGTGGAGAAGATTATGATATCGTCTAAATAGACGAGGCAGATATTACCAATTAACCCTCTAAGTACATGGTCCATGACTCTCTGAAAGGTGGACGGTGCGTTTTTTAAGCCGAATGGCATTCGGACGTACTCGTAATGTCCCCCTTCGACCGTGAACGCGGTTTTGTGGATGTCTTTCGGGTCCATTTCGATCTGGTGGAACCCGCTCGCGAGGTCTAGTGTGGAAAAGTACATACTTTTCCCTAGTTTGTCCAATATCTCGGTAATATTAGGTATTGGGTATTTGTCGCTCACGGTTTTTTCGTTGAGTTAGTAGTCTATGACTAACCGCCACTTTTTCTTCCCGCTTGCGTCTGTCTTTTTCGGAACTATCCAGACTGGAGAGCTCCATGGGGAGTGACTGTGTCGTATTATGCCTTGTTTTAGCATGTCACTAATTTGACGTTGAATTTCGGCCTTGTGCACATATGAGTATCGATAAGATTTCACGTAAATGGGGTTCTCGTCGGTTGATATAATACCGTGCTTTACTTGATTAGTGAAGGTAAGGGCTTCCCCTTCTTTAAAAAGGAGGTCTTCGTATTCTTTTAGTGTTTCCAGTAGTTTTTTCATTTCTTCGCTATTTAAGTGAGATGATCTAATCAGATTGCGGAGGTCTTTCGGTTCTATGTTAGATTTTATTTCCGTTTCTATATTGTATATGCTGATTTCGGAGAATTCTGTATTTGGAAAGTACTTCACTTTTAGGGGTTGTTCTAGTAGTAGGACTTGGTCCTTTCCGCATTCGTTCACTACCTCTAGGTAGCTGTGCCAATTTTCGGAATGATATATTCCTTCGGCAATGAAAAGTTTGGGTGAAATTTCCAGTGTGTCTACATATATGTCTCCGCTCTGTACGTCTACTGGGAGTTTAATCATTACGTTGGAATGAGCAGGGACCAGATGTTGGCCAGAAGAGAAATTAGGTTTGAAGTGGAGGGGTACCACTGCATTTTTGGTAATTAATTGTCGATTCGCTAGGTCGACTTTAGCACCGAGATCCGTTAGGGTGTCTAATCCCAAAAGGCCGTCAAAGTAATTATGAAATTTGAATGCAAGGAATCTCGTTTTCCCGGGGTATTTGAATTCTATGAAATTAGGGAGGACGACCTCTTTATCGAGCGTGTGTTTATTGAGGATCGTCGCTATTACTACAGGATTTGTTTTTTTCAACATTTCGGGATTTATGAATTCGGGGCTTATGAAAGAGGATGAGGCGCCTGTGTCGACTAAAAATTTGAGCTGGTATCCGGAGGGAGATGAAATGTTTATATATGGAAGAGTATGGCCATGTTTATTAATGTCTATGAACTCTGTTGGTTCCCGGGGGCTAGTTCGTGACAATTCTGTGGGTTTTCCGAGGCTTGTTCGAGAAAATCCTGTTGGTTTTCCAAGGCTGGCCCTGGAAAATTTATGGGTTCCATGGGTTCTATGGTTCCTTCCCAGTTACTTATAGGGGTTTCTTCGGCGTTGTCGTAATCTGGGTGTCTGTAGTATCTGTCTAAGTTGTTGTAGTAATATTCGTTAACAACTTCGTTACCTCCGCTAGGGGTGTTACATTCATTAATGTTGAACATTTCATTGTTTGGGGCCCTATTCTGTGGTACGCGGGAACTTTGGAACTTGGTGGATTGTCTGAGATGAGAGTTACCTGACCCAATTTCCATCGGTTCTGGTTTTGGTAAGTTTGGATGATTAAATGAGTTGGAAGTAGGCGTAAATGGTCTATTTTGTTGTAAGGGGGTAGTATTGGGGGTAAGTGGTTTATTCGGCTGAAATGAGTTAGGCTGTTGCCTATGCATTGTCGGCATGAAGGGATTATTAAAGCTTGGTCTGTAATAATTTTGATTAAAGGAGGGTTGTGGATTATTTATTGGTCGGGAAAAATTCGGGTTTGAAGGGGCTCTTTGTTGTGGGTATCCAAATCTCGGATTTTGTTGGGGTTTAGGGAAGTTTGGTTTCCGGTTATAATTCGGCTGTTCGGGTTTCGCATAATATATGTTTTGTTCTGTGATGCAAAAGCCGAATGCTTCGGGTAACGACGTTGGTCGCATTGAACGAATTGTGGATCCTAGGGGTTCTCTTAGCCCAGATAAAAACACATTAAGACACATTCCGTTGTATAATTGGGTTTTTGACGTTATTACGTTTTGGTCTTTTTCGTGTATACGGATGTGGTTGGACATTGTAGCTTGTATTTCTATGATCTCGCTGTAAAAGCTACCGACTGTTTTATTTCCTTGACTGAGACTGTGCAAATCCTTTATTAATGACATTTCGTTGCGTTTGTCTGAATAATGGAGAATCAAGTTGTTTTTTATTGCAGACCATTCTAACGGGGTTCCGTACATATTCAAGGCCTCGTTAGCTTGGCCGTCAATTTTATTTCTGATGGCTCTTAATATGATTTTGCCATATGCAGTGCCATTCACTTCGTTAATGAGGGATAAAATTTCCTCGACGTTGTCGATAAAATCGTGCAACAATCTTGGATTCCCATCGAATTTGGGCAGGTCTTTCACTGCATCAGGGATTTTTAGCGAATCAAATAGTGAGGTAGCAGGGGCGGATGGACCCATTGTAGGTTTTGTAGTCATGTTAATATTAATTTCGTTTAAACTTTGCGCTTTACCGCAATTTACTTCGGTATCACTACTCTCGCAATTTTCTTCAATTACGCTTAAATCTTCGCGGCTAGTACTCGCACGATTGACTAAGTCGCTAAGGTAGAACGGGATTCTTCTTAAGCTAGTACTCCGCTCTTTTCTGTTTTTCGGGTACATACAGATTTGTTGTATTAACTTGAATATTAGATAACACGAGATTCGATTCTGGTTCTCAACTTTTAGGATTTAGGAACTTCTTACATTCGAATTACACCTACGCGATTTTAATTCTAATTCTATCGGTAAAATTTTATGTTTACTTCATTCGATGTGGCACTATTCACTTAATTGATTTTGTTTAAAATTTATTTCTAATTCTATCGGTAAAATTTTATGTTTACTTCATTCGATAATTGGCACTATTCACTTAATTGATTTTATTTAAAATTTGGTGTTTTCAAAGTATCGTTTTCTTTTTCGCACAATTTGTTTTTAATTCGCTTATGCGTTATAAACTAATAACTTAGGGATTCTTTTCACTTATGTGTACTTAACTAATGCACTAAGGGGTAAGGTGGGAATTGGGATTTACAAGGAATATTCAATATTTGGACTTACACGCACGCAGTTAGGTAAATTATTTTTCTCATCCTTCTTTCGTCAGGCATTAGGAGATGATCTCGTAGATCCACGCGATGAGGTAGTGTTGATTTCGTCGATATTCCCTCGAAGATTCTCCACTTCCTTCTTGATTCCTTTGTTGCTATTGTACCGATATTCGCTCGGCACACAGGGCACTCTCGGATCACTTTATTAATTGACGATATTCGTTCGTCGCGAATTTACTTTTGTAATTCGATTTTCGCGAGGATCTTTGCCTGATCCTACCGACTGCGCCAGTTAGGAACCGCGGTACGAGCTCGTCCAAAAAAAATATTAAATAAAAAACTAAGAAATAATTAGAATAGACTTTTATTCCAAGATTTCGACTTTTCACATTGAATATCTAAACTGAAGTGACTCTTAGTCTAAATGGCTTCTGCAGGTGAACTCCCAGGTGAACCGTGGGATTGCTGAGTCCGCATCAGGTGAGGTTTTCATCCAGACGCTGAGTAGGCTATTTGGAGCTGGGCGATGACCGTCGGTGTCGGCGGGTCACGTGTAGGTATGGTGGGCCGTCGGTATCGGCGGGTCACGTGTAGGTATGGTGTGTGTCGGGTCGGGTTCGTAACTCGCTCGACACTGCGAAAACAGCGAGAACGCTAGTGTGGAGTCGATACGCATACTTTTCGCGGCTTCGCGCCATTTTCTCCACTTTTTGTGGTTTTTTCCCGCGGCGCGAAGCGTGAAAATAGCGCGAACGTGTATCGACTCCAACTGGCCTACTCAGTTCGCAGTTAGCAACGTCTCTGTGTGGTTGTGTGTGTGCGAATCATTGCAAATGTGGAGCCTTGTCGCAAGTCGCGCTGATTTCGCCTCATTTTTTCTCGCGCGATTCGCGTGGTAAGTGTGGAGCGGGCATAATACATTTAGAAGTCGCATTATAATTGACATTGCATGCATAGATTAAGTCGAGTCTATCAGAGTTATTGCATTGGGAGGAGTTCACCTGCTGAAGATTGCATCCATGAATACTGTCGAGAAAAAGAAGATCGCGTTGTCGGGCAGACGATGTTCCAAACGCAGAAAGAAATTCACACGATTAAGCAATGCACCAATCAATGTGAGGAAGACTGAAGTCACCCACAATAATCGTTAATTACGAAAATTCTTAGCTTAGGGAAGTGGAAATTCTCAGCTTAGGGAAGTTTAAAACAACACATATGTAGGTGCTCAAGGTCGCTTGTTCTCGGAATGTCCAACACCACAGAAGGAAAGCAGTTTTTCACCACACAGTGCACCCCGTCATCAACGCGAAATCCCTATACTAAGGTTTAAAAATTGGCGGTCAGGATATCTGCAGACAACCAGGTTTCCGAAAGGCAGATAACGTCGTAGACAGAAGTTTCAGCAGAAAGATAAAAACGTTCCAGCTTAAAGCGCAAGCCTGGTACGTTGGCACAGTGAACACTGAGCGAGAAGATCCGTTATTTTAACTTTAAATGTCTGGTTACAATATTTCTGTTCCGGTGGGAATTCCTTGACGATTTCCCCGGCCAGAATTCTTTATCCAAAACAGTAGCGAATTATTATGAAAAACCCTTTCCGATCATCAACCAAAAATACTACACCATCAACATTATAGGAAAATAAATTAATGTTTTATTAAATTGATTGAAGCCTTATTGCACCACAATCTTAACTAAGAAAGACAGTCAAAATGAAAATTCAAACCCAACAGCGGAGAGAATATGCGTCACAGTAAAACAAACCAACTCACACTTAAAAGAAGATCAGCCAGAGTATATCTTACAAAAAACATTTTTCAGTATTGGCCAGCGCCAATAAGAACTCAAGATAAAAATTCATTAATAACTTTTACACCATATTCGATTAAAACAAAATCTGTAACATTTTCTTAAAATTTTTCTAAGTTAAATGGAATCAGAAATTCATTTCGCAATTCCGCTGTATGGCTGGAAGGGGGTGTTGTGGTCGCCCGGCACATTAACCGAGAGGTGATAATTATTGGAATTCTCCGCGGCCAAAAATCTCAAAAAAATTTTATTCGACATTTCGAAGTAAATTGAGTTAATACACATCTAATTTGAATCCTTGTTCTGAAAATTATATTGCAGTAACATGTGCGGACGTAGTCATATTGCGTATAATCTCATTGCTAGGACAACATAACATTTTGTGTGAAATACTGTCGTTTTGATCACTGCGTAAAATAAAATTTAAAGAGTAAAGTAGCAGGTAAGAAAATTGTGTTTTTAAATGAGTAGCTAAGAATTTAGAGAAAAACAATTTTGTGAAAAAATAAAATCAGTTCGCATTATGAAAGCAAAAGGAAAGCATATCAAATAAAGAAAATAAAATAAGGGAAATTGTCGGGACTTCCGACAACACTTACGGCGGCAACGAAAAAAATCCCAGCCTGTTCACAACAGGCAATAATTACAAACTAATTATGAAGGGACACTTCGTGATGACACTAACGTTGTTTTGTCAGCCAATCTGTCAGAGATTCCAGCTAACGCCATCTGGGATTTCAAGCAGTAAGCTTAATTTCCCAAAGGGAAATTTGTGGTGGAACATATGATGGAAGGGGATATAGCTCCATGCAAACTGGGGCTATATAAGGAGCTCCCCGAACACAACTGATCATTCACGTTTGATAAGCTGAATCGATCACTACTCACGTCTAGTCCGGCTGTGTAAGCAAATGCGAAAAAAATTCAAGTCCGGTGCGACTGAATTTACACATCAGGTTCTACTACGGAATAATCTTTCAAAAGAGGAAATTAGGTATTTTACCAAAATTAACTTTGAAAAGATTATTGGAATCAAGGGCTACAATTCCTCGTGATTCGGATAAGGTTTTATACTATCCGAATTCAAGGAATCGTAACTTAGAGGAGTCTAAAATACAAATTCTCCGCCGGGATATCCGCCGGGGAGTTTGTGTTTGAAATCCCTCTAAGAACCATATTAACATATTTTTTGACTTGTCACAAAATTTTTCCATCACGTTCAGACATCTCTAACTTTGCTTTTTTTCATTTTCGTTTCAGAAATTAGAATAAGTATTTTTTAAGTCATTGCTTAATTTTCATTTTTTCATCATTTTTTTGTTTGCTTCATTTTAAATTATTTGAATTATTATTTTGTGGAACATTATTTTATTTGCTTATCATTTATTGTTGAACTATAATCATTTGTAGACTATAAATATTTTCATTGAATATATTTATTTATTTTAACGTTATTCAGTGTGTTTTAAATTGTAGATTTTGACTCAGAGTCCTTACATATCCACTTCACTACAAATTCACTAGGATATAAAGCTATAAGAGGCTAATAGTTTAGTGAATTCCTTGCTTTTACTGCTACGGCTATAAGAGGCCGTAACAGAAATGGACAGAAGAAAGAAAATTGAATTAAAAGAAAAACGAACTGAAGAAAGAAGGAAGCAGGCGGTATTACAATGCTGCAAATTGTGGCTACAATTCCCATTGTACCCCACAGGGGTGTACGAACTAGGATATTATTAATGTGACACGTTATTTCACAAATAGTGTTTATAACATCAGGGTCAGCATTTTGAATGATCGCTTTTCTTAGATTTCGTTAAGCCTTTTTGAGCACATATAACATATGCTTGTTGTCTTTTAAGCGTTTCATTCGTGACGCCATTTTAAAATTTTCAAAGAATTTTGTGGACAAACAGACGTTGCAAAGTCTTTCTTCTTAAAAGTTCTGAACTCTTTTGTTAGTTCTGATATATGTATTTGTCGGGCTAAATGAGTAACTTGATGAAACAAGTTTTGTGCCACAAGAATTACTGAAAAATTACGGTGATGAGACCCTTTAGTAAAAACTTCAGAAACCTGTTTAATCATATCATCTATAACAACTAACGTTGGTTCTTTTCCATCATTTATAAACTCTTCCGGCATTGAGTTTAAATACTACACGTTCGTTAAATCGATATACATTTTATAATTTTTTTAATTTGTGCCCTTATTACGGATGTGTTGTTATTAAGAAGGCTTTGTATAAATGTTATTTTCCCACACTCCGAAAGATGCGCTACGATCATTGTGAATGGATTATTATGTAAATCCTATAATATATAAATTACACCTTCCCAAATATACACATATATATTTATGATACATATAAAAATGAAAGTGTGTTTGTGTGTTTTTTACTCAATCACGCCTAAACGGTTGCTTCGATAGACCTCATTTTTTGACACAGGGTAGTACATAGTCCAACTTAACATATAAACTAGTTGTTATTTTGATCAAATACAAGGTTTCAAATTGGTGGCTCCAAGATCGCTCCTGGTCAGTTAAATTAGGTTAAATTAGTTAAACTTCATATGCTTTCCCTGAAAATCCATAATAGGGGACTTACGGGGTCACTGATTTCGAATCTGTCATCCAAATTTCCAACTTCAATATGGCGGATCTGATATGGCGGCCAAAATTCCTCCATTTTTAGCAATTTTGATGAAATATAATATGTAGACATCTTTTGTGTCACAGAATTCCAATCTAACAAAATTAAAGATGACGGGCACAAAATGTCTTCCGAAACATTTCAACTGCAACGGATTGCCCTTAAAATCCGCACTAGGAAGTTCTCGGGGTTGGTGATTTCGAATCTGCAACCGCAATGTTCAAATTCAAAATGGCGGGTCCAATATGGCGACCGAAAGACTTAAACTTCAATTAATTACTTTGAAAATCCTCATAAAGGGTTTTCGGGTTTTCTTATTTCGAACCTGCCACCAAAGTTTCTAAATTCAAAATGGCGGATCCAATATGGCCACTAAAAAAGTTAAATTTCAAGGGATTTCCCTCAAAATTGGCACTAGGAGGTTTTTGGGGTCACTGATTTCGAATTAGCCATTAAAATTTCCAAATTCAAAATAGTGGATCCAATATGGCCACCAAAAAAAGTGAACTTTAAAGGGTTGCCCTGAAAAACCGCACTAAGAAGTCTTTGCTGTCGCTGATTTCGATTCTGTCATCAAAATTTCCAAACTAAAAATAGCGGATCCATTATGGCAACTGAAATTCCTCAATTCTCAACAATTTTGATGAAATTTAATATAAAGAAGTCTGCACAGTCACAAAACTCAAATCTACCAAAATTCAAGAAAGCGGAGCCAAAATGGCTACCGAAAAAGTTACACTTCAAGGGATTTCCCTGGAAATCAGCTCTGCGGGGTTGCTTGTTTCAAATCCGCCATCAAAACTGGTATTTTCAAAATGGAAGATCCAATATGGCCACACTCCTCCACTTTAAGTAATGTTAATGAAAATGAATATAAGAAAGACTAAGGGGATATGAATTTCAAACTACTACTACTACTACTAAAATTTAAGATAGCAGACCAATAATGACTATGTACCTACTCAAATTCTTAAACTTCATCGGATTGCAATGAAATTCAAAGCCAGCTTGAATACAAACAAAACGTTAGGCCCACTGATTTCAAATCCACCAAAATTTCAAAACTCACGATGGCGGACACATATTGACAACACAAAAATATGAACTTTAAAGAATACCACGAAAAATAATAGTTATGGTTTCTTAGGGTGCTGGTCTTCAATGTTTATAGCAGAAATAAATGGCGGATCCAAAATCGCAAAATAATTTTTTTAATTTCAAGATTTCTCCGTTATCGCATCTGATATTTGTGATTTAATGAAGTGCCATTAAATAAAAGAAATGGAGGCTTATCACAACTTCTGAATATGGTATGAAGACCCTGAAGAGCGAGCGAAACACTTCGATTTCAGTGAAAAATAACATACATAAGTATGTACATAAAATTCCTTGATCAGAATAAAACAATATCTTCCGATGAATTAGTAACGTACACGGATAACAAAACTTCTGTACAAATAATGGATTACAAGAAATTAAATGTGTAAATAGGATCATTGTAATGTCAAACTCAGTACAATCCCGCGCCGCGGTGCGAAGCCTGCTAACTCAGCTAGTATATATTAAAAAAATAAGCAGACAACAAATTATTGAAGAGTCAGACATAAACCAGCGCGAAACAATTTTTAACGTCGACACTTTGTAATCAGGGATTTAGATGATTTATGGCAACTTGATAAGAGCGACTAATTTTCGGAAAATCAGAGTTTTAGTATTCTTCTGACTATAATTCCACCAATCACTTTCACGCCAAATCAAAAAGATCTGATTTTTTTTCTCGAAAAAGGAAATTTTATATAATATTAGTACTCCAGGTAGGCTTTCAGGTTACTCTGTATTATATATAAAGGGATATACCCAACTTAAACATAAAAAAAGGGGCTGAAAATATTGTATCTATGGATGCCCAACATTATACCTTCCAATGCAAAACGATATATATAGTATTAGATATCGATATATAGTATTGTTACAAAGTTGTAGTTGTATTCACCTAAAAAGAAATTAAAGTTTATTTTAGAAAAGTGAAAAGGGATACCTGTAATCCCTGCCTTAGTCCGTCACTTGGATGGGGAACAAGTTGTTCCAGAGAGTAGGCAGAATACCTGGAGGGAAAATAAAAAAGGGATCAGAGGAGTTCTGGAGTCGTAAAAAAAGGGCGAAGCGGAACAGTTGTACGGGGAAACGGAAAGATAATATTGCGCATAATTGTGTTTCTGGTGTCCTTGAAATCGCGGAAAAGAAGAAAGAAGTAAGATGCAGAGGCCCTTGGGTTACCTACGAAGAAAGAAGTGAGAAGCAGAGGCCCTTGGATTACTTCGAAGTAAGAAGCAGAGGCTCTTGGGTTACCTACCCCGTAGAAGCAATCTGGCACCGGAAGAGCTTTCAGCCCTGGAAGACAGTTCAGGATAACCCAGGTATGTAAGTACCGTACCCCCATTGCTTCGATACCTACAGGTCTAATAGCCCTCCCCCTGAAACCAAACAGAGGGAAATAAAAGGGAATCCGCTCAAGTGCCTGAAAGGCACCGTTTTGATCCTGTCAGGTCGGACCCGTACCTGCATTGAAATATTTCCCAGCGTCGGGTAGAGTATTTTCGACCCCGGAACCACATCTGAAGCTTGAGGAGAGTGAGCCCCAAAGGTAATTGGGCCGCGCTTCCCACAACACGGTACGGGAACTACTGCTAAATGTGAACTTACCTGAATATCCTGTCTTATACCGAATGCAACTAATCCAATTGGTGGGCCTCTTGGAAGATTGACGATTTCTCCTCATTCCACCACGAATCCGAGGTGGTTGCTGAGTTCTCCACGAGCTGCACACTACACTCGCGCGAACATTAACACCAGGAACCCCGAATTTCCGACATTCACTAAACCGTCCGACGGTAAATCTCGACAACTGCCAGGCAACCGTGTTTGTTTACTCTGCGTTGCCATACCAACCTGGCTGAGGTCTTACACACATACTTCCATACAGCCCAGGTGTCGAACGAAAGCTACCAAAAAGTAGTACCATGTAGTACTGTGTGTGAAGACTAAGGCTGCAACGAAAGCATAGACACCATTCTGTTTCAAAAGCTCAGCAGAATTCAAAGCGGTGTTATAATTGTGGGTCTAAATATCAGTTAACGGCTTGCTGTCCCGACAAAAATAAAGGCGCACGATGTTTTAGGCGTGGTAACTATGGGCATTTATCGTCAAATTGTTCTAAGGCCAGAACACCTAAACCCAGCACGAGTAAGGGCGATGCAGAAAGGAGCTTAGTCAGCGCAATATCAATTCCCGATTTAAACGTGGCTATTAAATTTGGTGAGGGCGATTACAAGGCTTTAATAGATACAGGAAGCGGAGTAACTCTGGTTCGAAAAAGTATCGTTGAGGAAATTAATGCCTTTTCGGCAGTGAGAGGCCCTAGTATTTCATTTACCGGCTTTGGGAAAAACCTGAAACGTACTGTGGTGTCAATTAACACTGACTTGCTAATAAACAATGACACTTATAGTAGCCGTGTCCATATTGTTCCATGCGACTGCGCTATCAAAAACATTGCATGGTTCCAACCCAACGGAGGACTATGTTCGAAAAAAA
The DNA here is from genome assembly GCA_947538895.1 of Neoitamus cyanurus. Taxonomy (NCBI): domain Eukaryota; kingdom Metazoa; phylum Arthropoda; class Insecta; order Diptera; family Asilidae; genus Neoitamus; species Neoitamus cyanurus. Next base: position 41,507,050 of record OX384541.1, read on the forward strand.
ATGTAAGCCTTCGGGACCGAAAGGAAATGTCTAGGGAATTGCATATGGAGCCGCAGGGAAGTTCACGCATAAATTTGCGTACGATAACCGTGCGATTTGCAATTCTGACGACTATTTCTTATCCAGGTAAACAAAAATGTCGTTCCGTCCAATGGGAATAATTATATCTAGTGTCCCGAATTGATAGTAGGTGGTAATTGCCCACATAATTTCCAATGTGGGGCTCTCGTCGTGAAGCAGGAAGGGAAAAAATAAACATTGTCAGTAATAATAAATGTCACTCTTTATTTCTATATAATTAAATCAGAGAGAGAACTTTGTATACAAAATAAACAGAGGCTACGAATTTTACAAAATACAGATAAAATCAAATTTTTCTTATTTTCTTACGACGTTCTGCTTTTCCATAAGTTCACTTTGCTCTTCTTATACAAATGACTCTCGTCTCCTCCGACAATAATAAAAACACGTTTCTTTTCTTGTTTAGTATAAAAAAAATATATATATTTAAGAAAAATAATTCAATTCAATTAATAGTTCAACGAAACTAGTAGCCTGTCATACTGTTTGTGTGTTTGTTTGTTTTCGTGTTAGCATTATTATTCTCCTAAGAAATGTACCAGTACAAAAAAGGGCGGTTTCTTGACAAATGGGCGGACGACACGGTGAAGTTTGAAATTTTACAAAACCAAAAGTGATATATATACATCCCAAAAAAAAAGTCACAAAAACCGTAGAAAAAAAGTTAGTTATTCGTTAGGTTTGAGACAAATTTGAAGAAACGATTTTAAAATGAAAAACTGTAGGCGCAGTTTGTACAATAAGCTGTCTTTTCAAATATTTTTTGCAATGACAATATCGTTACCCGCGATGTGCAGCGTTCGTTTTTTTTATATATTATATTTCCGTTTTGAATTAATTTGAGTTTCTCTCGGCTGATTTTACGTGGATATTGCTTGTTTGCTTGTGTTTACATTGGCCTTATTCCCAATATTGTTATAAAATTTTTTTTGGACATTAGTTCCATTTTTGCATGCAATAGCGAGTTGTTTGTTATGTTTCTCCATTTATTTTTTTATATACGCTTGCAGAGGTTGTTTTACTGTTTCTCCTGTTATTTGCTTTATTTTGATTTTTCCCATTTTTAATTTCATGTTATAACTCTATACCATGGATCACTTCTTATGCTGTGGATCATTTGACTTTAGTTGGTTGTATTATTATTTTTTCATTCAAATTATGCTGCTTCTTGCCCTCTTAAAGTAGTGTACATTTGCGCTTGGATTTGGGCTGCAATTGTGGATAAAGTACTGATCGTATAGCCCCGTCAAAGACTGTCTTTAAACCCTTTTGTGTCAGTGCTGAACACTCCAAATACTTCACTGCACCAATTTCTTTGGCCATCGCTAGTCCCTGCAAGAACACAATTATAAAGCAGGATTGTGAAGTTTTCTTGTAATAAAAAGCCAGGCCTTCATAATTGTTATACTATGGCATAAATGCAGTAAAGTGGTACACCACTTATATATAGGGCTTCTTTTATAACTTATGCATGCGTCATAAAAAAAGAACAACCTGTATACTGTGTATGTATGCTTGTTTATACAGTATAATAGTTCAAATAAAAATACAAAGGAGTATGGGCGTAATCGTCCCCACCCATCAACAAAAATGAAATGGTGTTTGAGTGGTTCATCTTAGACAGTAGTTTTTTTTTTTAGTATGGCGACGTCGGCGTCGACCAGATCAATGGGGTTCTCATAGTATTTAGTGATTTCTGCAGATATCTTGTTTATGTATTTATGAATATACGTCGTTATTATAACAGTTTTATGTATAATGTGGTGCACAGCGGTGGCGCAGGTTAAGGCCCCCCAGTTGGCGCAGTCGACTCCAACTCACTCATGTCAGTTACAGTCAGTTCGATGTCGTTGTTAACTGGACTGATTGATAGCTATTCGTTTGACCCTCTACTCTACTGGATTGGATATTATGGAAACTGGTCGTCGCTGTGTTATGTGTCCTCGTTCTGTCTTGCGACAAAGGCGGCACATTTTACAAGATACATTAATTCAAAGCAATCCTGAATTAGTGAACTATATTTCAGAAAATGCAGTGACACAGGTAAATATAAAATCTTTTATAATTAATAATAATAATATTAAGCTTTGAAACATACAACGCAATTAAAACAAAAAATTGTTAAAAAAGAGTGTCTATTAAAATGCATGTATTCTGTTTTCATTTAAACTTATTGAGTTTTATTTTTCTAGGTTGCATTCAATAATATTATGGCAGTATGCCATAGATGCTGGCAAAGAGCTACCAATGCCACGCGGCAAGCTCAAATTGAAAATGCAGACGTCGTCGCCCCAGTACCAGAACTTCAAATAAATGAAGAAGATATTGATGTACACAATGTTGTTACAGAAGTTCCTCATGTTGAAAAAGATGAAGTGTCGAACGACTATGATGAAAAGCGGGAGTTTTACGTTCGAGATTATGTAAGAGCACCAAATTCTTCCCGCAGCTTCTGTTACAGACAGTGCAGAAATGAAAATCTCAGGCGATTCCCAACTTCAGTTAAAATATACTTGGTTTGTAACTATCACCTGTATATTCCACCAAGTGCACGAATGTGCGATGAACATTTGACAAATATGAATATTGAAGAAAAAAATAATAGTTTAAAAAACTAAAAAACACGCGTTTAGCACGCACTAAAAATTACAAAATTATTCGGACATTTAGTTTGATGACTCAAGAGTTTTCCCTTTGCCAAATATTCATTAGATCGCAGGTAAACATAAACAATTTCAGTTCGTGATGAACGATAAATAATTACCTATGCGAAATGGTTATAAGTAGGTAATCATCTTTATTAAATATTTACTATGATTTATTATGAAAGAAAGCGTGGAGCGTTTTGTCCAAAAAGAGTAAAGATTACAAACGATGACGACGATTTTTTTCGGACTTGACCAATATTTTGGTGAACACCATTATCAATGCCCCTAATTTTGATTTTGAATCAGCTACACTTAATGAACACGAACTATATTTTTGGACAACTCTGACGTTAGAGCAGTTCAACGCTATCTTGGCAGAAACACCGAGTCTAGCAGAAAGGTCCCGTTCTCCACGTACAGTTCTTGGTGTGTACTTGACAAAACTTAGAACAGGTGAACCAAATGAGAGACTGGCCATACTCTTTAAAACCTCACGCCGAGAGTTCGAAAGAAAATTAAAAATAGCAAGAGAATGCCTGACACAGGATTTTGTTCCGAGACATCTTGGAATTGCTCATGTCTCTAGAAGAGAACTTCTTGAAAGAAACCTAACAATACCAAAAGGTATTTTCGGGAACGATGAAAATACTGTTTTGATATTAATCGCCATACAGAGTTTAATCTGCCAGCAGTGCTGTTAAACAATATTATAATACGACGAGTAATATTATGTAATATATTATAGTTTGTTGTATTTTTTTGGTAATATTATATAGTTTGTTATTACTAGTAGTAATTTAACACCACGCCAAATACATAAAACAATAAAAGTATTTAATAAATAATAAAATATTGGTTTTTTTTTCTTGCCTTACCCTATGGAATTTTCCAAGAAAAAGGAGTAAAGTCATATAATGGATTATGTTCGACAACATTGGCATAATTTTCATGTCTCTTGGTGGGTGGGGACAGAGCCCATATATTTTTGCCCATTGTCCTTTTTAATACATCCTTTGTATAACAGTATTAAACGATTGGCAGCACACATCCGTGTAGACGCTCCACACTTACCTGTGGGTAGGTGATAGGTGCTAGCATTTTATCCCTAAATTCTTCTATAGTACTTTCATCATCTCTTAAGTCCAACTTTGTGCCAACAAGTATAAAAGGAGTGCTTGGACAATGATGACACAATTCCAGATACCACTGTAATAGCGGACGGTTTTTTTTTTAAATATTGTACAGTAATTAACAAAAAAATATTCCCATCCTACCTTCGCTCTAACATTCTCAAATGATGCTGGATTAACCAATGAGAAGCAAATTAAGAATATATCGGTTTCTGGATATGAGAGAGGTCGTAATCGATCGTAGTCCTCCTGCCCAGGTGTGTCCCATAGACCGAGTTTAATCGGTTTATCATCTACCATTACATTTGCTGAATAGTTATAGAAGTTGAAGAGTTATAAGAGGTATAAGACACAAGAAGAGCGTAAACATTTTTCTTAATAATTTTTTTTTCACTTACACAGTTGGGATATACGAGTATTCGCCAGGGAAGGCATTTTCTGTATAGCTTATATGTTAAGCAAGCACGTTTTACCAACGGCACTGAAATATTCAATTTTTTGAAAATTGGAAATATATTATTATTTTATGTTTAGATGAAATCCTTAAACAAAGATGATATAGACAAAGTTTCGGATAATTGTAAACAAAGGTAAGAAATGAAACATTTAATTGAACAAAAACGTGAAATTAAGGAAAAGGCATAAATGCCGATTTTGTGCGGAATTCACGTCAAGAAGAAATTAAGGGTAATTGATAATCTAAATAGAGGAAAAGAACAAAAAAATAATAGAAAAAGCAGCTTAACCTATAATTAGTAAATTCATGATGGGGGGAAAACATTTTTATCAAATTTCAGTGCGTAGATATTTTGTAAGAGGATAGTATTCAGCCACTAGGCATTTTGTAAAAGGCAAATGTTCCTTTTACGTATTGTTTTGCGCCGAATATTGTTTTTATATCCCCTTCCCGGCCTTAATTACCTATTACTACAATACGAAATTGTGCTAGATGATTAAAAATTGTGCTAGATGATAAAAAATTACGGTTACTGTCGTGTAGGGGCACCGAATCCATCGGTGTCACTATACAATCGGAGTTCTCGTCCGAACCTGGCAGAGAGACGGCCGTGTGTTCTCCTGCACGGACGATGCAGCGAGCTGGGGAGGGGGTGCATCTGGAGGTTGAGGTGAACGTCTACCTGCGGGATTCGGGATCCAACACGCCTCTTTGGTGCACTCGTAACCTCGAGGAGCTGTGGCCCTAGGGAGTAGCACACCCTAGGTCCAGGGAGAAAACCCCGCTCTGATCCTTAGGTCAGACGGGGGGTGCTCCTTGGAAAGCCTACGGAACCCTCGGAGGCAGGTCACTGGTGATTCGGGGTCTGTTCGAAGAGGGGAAAGGACGGTGGGAAGAGGAGGGCCTTCCTATAAGTACGGGGGCTGCGGGAGGCGTAATGCTGGCGGTTGCCTCGGCTGTGGTCCGAGAACGCGAACCCGTACTCGAATATATTTTAAATATCATAACATGGAGAAATATTTAAAATCTTATGGGGGATCAGGGGGGGTTGATCAGGGGAGCGGCAGTACTCCTGCCAATCCCTTCGCGAGGAGGTCGCGAGTGCCCCGCTCACCGGTGCTACAAACGCCGGTGGAGCGGACGCGCTCCCGGGAGTCGTCTGTGGACTCTACATTGGCCGGCGATGCATCGCGCACGCCAGCCTCTGAGGCAGTCCCGGATGCGCGGGCGGTCCCTAATGTCCGCTCGCGAGAGTCCTCCGCGGACTCGTCGGCAGCTGGGCCGCCGGCTGCCGAGAAGGTTCGGGCGGCGTGCTCCACGCCTCGCCTCGAGGACAGACTCGGGGCGATGGAGGCCCGAATGGAGAGGGGGTTCATGAAAATGAGGTTCCTCATAAAGGAGATGTTGGCTGCCCTAAAAAAGCAGCCCAATATTTCCAAGGTCGTCAAGGACGGCCTTCCTGCATTGGAAGAGGCCCTTGACGACCTAGAAGAGTCCAGGAGAACATGCGCCGGGGCTCGCCGCGGTCTCCCCATGGGGAAGCCCACGACGAAGCCCTGTTCCACGCAGACTTCCCCGCCGGCGGCAATGGGCGTGGGGGCTGCCTCGCTTGGGGGTAAGAGTCCCCCTCCCAAGGTACCGCCGGTAAAGTCCTGTGGTACGCAAACTGCCCCGGTTGTGGCAGCGAGCGTGCAGGCTTCGCCGGTGGTGGGGAAGAGGGGGGCCTCCAGCCCACCGCTTCCTCTGGAGGAGGATGTTAGGAAGAGGCGGAAGGAGGAGCTTACCCTGCCCTGGACGGAAGTGATCGGGAAGGGTAAGGTGTCCAAGAAGAAGGAGGATAAGGAGAAGAAACCGGGCAAGGAGGGGATGCAGGAAAAGAAGAAAGGGAGGAAGAAAAAGAAACGTGGGGCAGCGAACGCTACGGCTCCGACCCCGGCCCCGCCCCCAGCTCCCAGCCGACAGGCGGGACCCACCGGGAGGGCCAAGCCGGAGGCCATTCTGCTCAAGCCCGCAGCGGGGAAGACCTTTGCGGAGGTGCTCAGCACTGTCCGCAAGGCGGTTAACCTCGAAAGCTGCGGGGTGCAGGTTAAGTCTGTCCGGCAGACTCGGGCTGGTGAGGTGCTGCTCGAACTCGGGCAGTGCACCGCGCAGACCCGGTCGGCCTTCTCCGAAGCCTTAAGGGGCGCAGCCGGGTCAGCAGGCAGCGTCAGGCAGCTGGTGCCCAGAACCACCCTGGAGATCAGGGAGCTGGACGGCTGCACGGCCAAAGAGGAGGTCCTCGATGCCCTCAGGCAGGTTCTGGGAGACTATGAGGGCCACCTCCGGGTCGTGCTGACTCGGCCTAACGATCGGGGCCAACGCTTGGCCATTATCGAGGTGGAGGTGAAGGCTGCAGCGAGATTGCTGCAGGCTGCCCGTGTAAAGGTTGGCTGGGTCGTTTGTAGGATCCGCAGGAGGGTGGTCGTGTCCAGGTGTTTTAAGTGCCTGGGCTACGGCCATCTTAGCCACGCCTGCAAAGGCCCAGACCGGAGCAAGTGTTGTTTTAAGTGTGGGGGGCCAGGGCACAAGTCGGCGGCGTGCACCGTGTCCCCGGTATGTTTCCTCTGCCCGGAGGTGGCGGGGAATGCCGGGGCCCGGCGTCACGCCGCGGGGTCGGGCGAGTGCGGGGCCCTCCGGAAGGCCCTCGCTGAGTGTAAAGGTGTTTGATGGTAATTGTCCTTCAGTGTAACGTAAATAGGAGCAGGACGGCACATGACCTGTTGGCCCAGATCCGTCTCGAGAAAGACGCTGACATCGTTTTAGTCAGCGAACAGTACCGAGTCGGGTCTGAGCCGACATGGCATCGTGACACCCTTGGCACGGCGGCAATCTGGGTCCCTGACCTGCGGCGTTTCGACGTTGCAGACCATGGCGCGGGCGCTGGCTTCGTTTGGGTGAAGAGCAGGGACGTCACATACGTCAGCTGTTACTTCACTCCAAACGAGCCTATCGCGGACTTCCAGGCCAAGTTGGATGGTCTGGAGGACGCAGTTCGCGGCATGGATGGGGAGCTGGTGGTGGCTGGAGACTTCAACGCGAAAGCCTTAGAGTGGGGGGAGCCAACACCCGACTCTCGAGGTGGACGTATCCTGGACTTTGCGTCCAGGACTGGGCTGGTTGTTCTTAACACTGGCTCGGCGTCCACCTTCCGGCGTCCTGGGTACAGGGAGACAATCATCGATGTCTCCCTAGCGACGGAAAATCTGGCTGCACGCGTGCAGGACTGGCGGGTGATCGAGGACTATACAGCCAGCGATCACCAATACATCACGTTCCGCGTGCGTGATGTAGCGCCAGTGCGGGCCCGGCGCTCGCAGGGTCCGCCCAGATGGGATGTCACCAGAATGGACGTCGAGAGGCTGTCTCTAGCCATTGAACGCGGCCGGCGAACCATTGATGGGATACCAGAGGGTTTGCCACCTCTCGAGCAGGCTGTACGGGCGGTGGACTCTACGATGAGTCTCATCCACCGGGCCTGCCGGGAGGCCGTGCCAAGGAAAAAAAGTTACGGGGGGCGCCGTCCTGCGTATTGGTGGACGGACGAAATCGCGGAACTGAGGCGGATATGTCTCCGCCTCAGGCGGTTGGCCCAAAGAGCTGACCGACGCGATGCCGACGCAGCCCGTAGATCTGCCGATCATTTGGTAGCAAAAAAGAACCTTCGGAGGGCCATCCAAAGGAGTAAGCGCCAATGCTGGCAGCGGCTGGGCGAGGACCTTAATAAAGATCCCTGGGGATTAGGGTATAGGATCGTTCTCCGCAAGTTGGGGGCGTTCTCGCAAAGCGCTCCCCTCGATGCGGAGACGGTCCGATCCATTGTGGATGCCCTTTTTCCCACCCATCCGCTGGTGCCAAATTTCGCGGCCCGCGAGGCACTGGATCTTCCCCCATTCACAACGGAGGAGTTAATCAGTGCCTCGCAAAGCCTTCAGAATAAGAAGGCACCAGGGCCCGACGGACTTCCAGCAGAGGTGCTGAAGGCGGTGACGGCGAGCCATCCAGGGCTCTTGCTTGATATGTACAATGCCTGTCTGAAGGCGGGAGTGTTTCCCTCCCGCTGGAAGACGGCTAGGCTTGTGCTTATCAGCAAGGGCAAGGGACCAGCAGGGTCCCCCGGGTCGTACAGACCGCTGTGTATGCTCGACACGGCCGGCAAGCTCCTGGAGAAGCTCCTGAAGCCTCGCCTCCAAGCAGCGGTCGAAGCTGCTGGAGACCTTTCCGAGAGGCAGTATGGCTTTCGGAAAGGGAGGTCGACGGTGCATGCTATCCAGGAGGTGGTCGATGCGGCCCGGGCCACCGAATGCGGGAATCATTATTCTCGCCCGGTGTGCCTGCTGGTCACTCTGGATGTGCGCAACGCCTTCAACTCGGTAAGGTGGGGGGACGCGCTCAATGCGTTAGAGCGCGACTTCAGGGTCCCTCAGTATCTCTTGCAGATGATGAGGGATTATCTGAAGGATCGCACCCTCACCTTCGACACGGAGGATGGCCCGGAGACGAGGGTTCTCTCGGCAGGGGCGGCCCAAGGCTCCATACTGGGACCCGACATATGGAATTTTACATATGACGGGATCCTTCGTATGGAGATGCCTGAAGGGTCTTTCCTGGTTGGGTACGCCGACGACATCGCGGCGGTTATTACCGCCAGAGATGTCGAGAAGGCTCAGATGAGACTCAACCAGGTGATGCGTCGGGTGAGTGCATGGCTACACGACCACGGGTTGGAGTTGGCGCTGGCTAAGACCGAGATCGTCCTTCTTACCAAGAAGCGCATCCCCTTGCTTTTGGAGATGCGGGTTGGAGACATGTCGGTCCAGACGCGGCCTGCGATCAAATACCTAGGGGTGAGTCTCGATTGTAGGCTCACCTTCTGGGATGAGATCAAGGGCCGGGCCGATAAGGCGGCGGCGGTGACGGCAGCGTTGAGCAGGGTCATGGCCAACATTGGGGGACCCAGACCCTGCAAAAGACGTCTGTTGCTCCGCACCGCCGAGGCGATCATGCTCTACGGAGCGGAAGTCTGGGCCGACTCGATGCGGTGGGAGAAGTACCGGAAGCGTATCCTTGCGGTACAACGCCGTGCGGCCCTCCGCATCGCGTGCTCCTACCGTACGGTCTCGGAGCCGGCGGTTTTGGTGGTCGCGGGGGTCATTCCAATTGACTTCTTAGCCAGGGAACGGCAGTTCGTCCACCGGGAGAAATTTGTCTTGGGGGGGGAAACATCGAGGGTGGCCCGAGCCAGGACCATTGCGTCCTGGCAAGCGCGTTGGGATGGGGAGGCGCGAGGCAGGTGGACAGCTCGGTTGATTCCGTGGCTGGGCACCTGGCTGGACCGTCAGCATGGTGAAGTTGATTATTACCTCACACAAATGCTGACGGGGCACGGGCACTTCCGGTCCTTCCTCTATAACATGGGGAAGGTACCGAGTCCGTGCTGCGCCTACTGTGATTCCCCATCCGACTCTGCTCTCCACACATTCTTTGAATGTGTCCGGTGGAGGGCGGAGCGGGTCGACCTGGAATCGGTGACGGGCAGCATAACCCCTGACAACTTAGTCGGGGTTATGCTGCAGTGTGACGACTTCTGGCGGAGGGTTGCCTCGTTTGTGAGAGGGATCCTTCGCCAGAAGGAGAGAGACAACAACAGGGGTTCCTAAAGGGCCCCTGTTGGCTCCGTGGTTGCGTGTTAATTTATTTAACTTATTGGCGTGCTTGTCTGTTTTGGTAACAACGGCGGGTGCTCTCTCGGGGGCACCCGCTGGCTAGTTCAAGAAGGGGGTGCCGACAAAAGCAGGGGTCTCTTAGGGGCCCCTGCTGGCTGTGTGAATGGCATGCATGTTGCATGGAGCGGTGTGTGCCTGCGTGGGCGGGCGAGTCTACAGGGCTCCACCCCGAAGTAATGTCTAATAAGATGGTTCCGGGGTGGAGTTTCTGGAGGGGGGAGCGGGGTTTTAGCCGGTAGGCCTGGCCTTTGGTCAGGGAGTCCGGCACAGGGGTGGCTCCGGCCTCCCCAGTGCGTAACGGCATTTCCCCGCTTCCCTACAAAAAAAAAAAAAAAAAAAAAAAAAAAAAAGATGATTAAAAATTTTTTTTGGAGGCGACGAGGGCTCGAACCCCACATCTAAATAATCACCAATTGTTCACTTGACGGGTCTGAACATTTTCTGAAAGCTTTAATTTTCCGAAAGAAGGGACAGAAAAGAAGTCCTGAATTTGTTAAGTTTATGATTACTTCGAACATGATAAAAATTAATGAATGAAAGACGAAAAATGCAAAAATTCCGCATTATATCAAAATGAAAAAAAAACACAAAAATAATTGAAAAAGCTAAATTAGAATAAATACTTACCGATCACCGACAATCACACATTTGATTGCTTGCATCTTGCACTATTTTTTGCGCGTCTATGGTTCTCGCATACACGTTTTATGTCACACTTTAAACTTTTTCTGTATTTTTAAATATTTTCTAATTCCTCCTGCACTCAAAATAAACGACTACACCTGTGAATGTCCAGAGTTTTGGTAATAATTCAAATCTTGAAGCGGTGCGCATAAATGTCTGAAGAAAGTTGAAAATGCATCGTATTAAAGGTCAAAATTGCATAAATCGAATGTGACGGTGTTCAAATTGGAAAAAAACTTAAACTTTTACAAACAACTTAAGGCAGTGTAGCGTAAAATGAATAGCAAAAGAATTACAGACCGTGTTGACAGCCTCCCTAACGTAAGTAGTTCGAAGGAAAAATGATTTTAAAAGAGGCAGTGTTCTGAATTGAGAAATATTCTAAATATTTATCTCACGCACACAAACTTAAAGGAAGTTGAACTAGATGAGCTTTCTGCTCAGATTTGTATTCATAGGAACAAATTTTGCTATGAGATTGGATATCTATCTATTATTTGTCTATGACGAAAGTGAAAGGAATCAGGGTGGTAACGAAAGCAGAATATCGAAAAGCCCTCGTGACTTAATTCGATAAGTTGACCACTAAGAAGGGTCCCTCTTCTCGCGGCAGCGAAGGCCAATTTTGTAACAGTGTATATATGTATATATATCTAAAGAACTACAATCAACTATAGGTAGGTAATTGCTCTTCGACTAGTTAAGAAAAGAACTAATAAGGACCTACTGGTAAGTGTTTCTAATAATTTCCGAAAGGTAAGTAAATCTCCACTATTAATATATTTTTTTATTCTTTTTCAACACACATCAATTAATGTGAATACTTTAATTAACTAGGCATGATTATGTTTTCAAACTTCAAACTTCAACGTTCCTTACAGGTTTCGCCAGCAAAGCTAACTGGCGAGTTATTCCGCACGATACCAGGCACGCAAAATTCAATTTATTTAATCTAGCTAGATGTTTACGAATCTTCTTATTAGAATAAAAAAAACATTTTTTCCTTCTAGCTATGCAGCAACTGGCCCGCGGTGAAATTTATTTGATTGATTAAATAAATTTGAAATAATAAAACAAATTTAATGATTTATGACACAAACACAAATTTTTTCTTTCACTTACTTGATGTCCTTTGAACAGAAGCTTCGACCGCGGTGGCTGAAAGGCATATTTTGTTAGGGATACAACTTATATGATATATATATATATATTTTTTTTTCTCGGAAGAACCCACGGAAAAAAATTAAAATCGACTCGGCCTGGTTACTGCGAAGTACCGCTGGTTGCACTCGTGGTCCGTTAGGAATGACCCGCTAACAATGGCGAATATGCCTATACTTATAACCTGCAGGGTAAATCAAATTAAATTGAATTTTCTCCTTCTCCCTGGTGCTCCTACGGGACTCCTAACGAACAGACAGGGAACAGTGATGACTGGTCTTTCTATTCCTATAGCTGACTTTTATTCTTGCTGGTTCTTGTAGAGTTTCTTAGCTGCGGGAAGCGAAGAATTTCTTCTGGTGAAGCGCACCTCACAAGGCGGGTCGCAAAGCGCTTTGACCGAAGAATTGGGTCCACAAATTTATTGCCCCGATTTGTCACCAAATTATATGACAAATTATGTGCGGGGCCAAGCGCGCTCATCTCGTCCAAAAAGGGGGCCATTGGGATGTCGATTATATCTGCGCAACGACGCGGATTACAATCGATGAAAAAAGGATATATAAATTTCTCCATACCTGCGCAACAAAAGCGTCGTTCCTCTTGACATGAAAATTCCAAATAGAAGGAACTCAAGAAAACAAAATTTCCGCCTGCACTTCCTTCTTTGTAGGCACAAAGAAAAATCGGAGGAAACATAATGGGCACGGCAAAACTATGCGCACTGGCTAATTACTAAATTATTCCAAATCTTATGAAAAAAAACAACCATAATGGGGAATCGACTAAGTGAAATCAGCCAGTGAAAAACAATTTAGAAAGGCTAAACTGGAAAGTGTCACACCACCCGCTGTACTCACCGGACAATGTACCGTCCGATTAGTATTTGTTCCGGTCGATACAGTCAGCCCTTAGTGAAGAACGGTTTCATGCATTTGAAAGTATCCAAATTTGGCTCAGTAATTGGATCGCCTCAAAGAATGAGCAAAGAACCGCAACTTTTCGGAAAGATGGGCAAACGTCGTCGTGGCTTCCGATGGAGCATGCTTTCAATGATGTTCACAAAAGATATATAATATATTATAAATAAAGATTTGTTTTCACCAAAAAAAAAACGGATCTTGCTTTTTCTCATACCTAATATAATTATGAAAGGCTATGAAGAAGAAAACGAGATTTAACCATAGCCCTCACCTTTAGGTTTAGGAATAGAATTTCGTAACTAGGTGTAATTAGGAATCCTGTCTACTACTTAGAATGAATAAAATATTGAACAAGTAAACTACTTGATTGACTCGGCACTCGACAGGAAGAGGTCACCCTAAGACGAGTCGCCACAACACATAACCTACATTTAACCCAAAAACAGGAAAACATAAAAATCGCCGGAAACTTCATGTTCACGCGGGAATGGACGAGCATAAAATGACCCGCCGATTTCACTGTAAACGTCGCGATCGCGAGGGTTAAATACACAATACCGCGGAAAAATGCAAGAAATCGAAACACGTGATTGCCACAGGTGAACCCGGAATTTGCGGAAATTCCTTATGGAATCCGCAGAAAATGAAGGGGGCGACCACAGGAACCTACACTATCCCAGATTGATCGCGAACCGTAGGCTATAATTAATACACACAGTTCACATAACACAATCACCTGTCCATGGTTCACAAACGAACATGTTTCGCGACAATCATTTTGCACAAATCGGCTCGCGAATAACGGGATGAAATCGAACACAGGGTGATGGTCGAAAACATAACACTAATAGAACTATTTCGAACCGATGTTGTAGACCAATCACAGCCGCGGATTTTCATGATCATGGCGGATGGCCGCCAATCACGAAAAAGAAAAATCCATAAAACAGCGTCACTAATTATATAAACCCCGTAAAACGCGTTCAATTAGAAATTTTTGTTCTAATTGCCTAACCAGTTCACAAATGGATAATTAGTAAAAGTATGAAAGTAAAAGATTTTCTATAAGTTTTCAACAATTCGAATTGATTTATTCACTTCACTAGTAATTCACAACTTTTAGATTTACAAAGTTCAAAGTCTCAATGTTTAACGAAACTCCCACTTCCAACAGATTTTCTAATTACAATTTTCAAAGATTTCCTACACGGTAAACGTTCGCTTCCGATCGCCAAATTCGAAGTAGTGCCTCGATTAGCCGTAAGCTCATCAGGACCAAATTCCCCTTCAAGAATAATCTAGATTCATTTCCATATATGGTTATGATTTCGTACATCATAACTGCTTTCCCTAACACATAGCAATATGAAACATCGGTACTTTCCCCTAATTAGCATTGTCCCTTTCACTAATTTGCTATTTTACATCTATTACATTTTGCTTTACTACACCGAGTCTCGAGCAATGATGGCCGTCGGTTCTATGGAAGTGACATTTGTCAAGTCAAATGTAAACAATAACAGGTAAGTACAAATTATTTTACATTATACAAATTTATGTATCATAAGTTATACGTTTCGTTGTAAAGTGTTGTGATATTGTCTATCTATGTTCGGTGATGAGAATTGTATTGTTTTATATGTGGTACCTGCTAATCCCGGTAAGTAAGTGTTTAAAGTAACTATGTTTTGTTGGGTAGTGGGTTACATTGTTTTCCTATAATGAATGCTTGTATAATAATTTACAATTTTATACTTTCAGCTGTACTCTCGACCCCTGATGCCTGGATGCTGGACTCGCTGTGCCCGATGTCAGATAAGTTGCACGTATGATTATTTTATCAACCTATTTCCTTTGTGTCTGGCTTTCAGGTTCACGGCTGGTGACGACGGAACACCCCGAATTTTGGCACAATAACTTGACTTGTTGGAGCGGATTAAGTTACGGGGTAGTTCTACTCTACCTGCAAAAAAAATAGAAAGAAGCAACGACGGAGAGGAAAAGCAGAAGAGATCCGAAGAGGGGGGAATGAAAGAATTCGATTTTCTCCAAAAACTTGTAGTCCCTCACTATGAAATACACACCGTAATTTAATATATTTATCAAAAAAAATTTATGTAAAGAAAAAATAACAATATGTATAGACATAAAAAAATATAATATGTAGACAAAACAAATAATTATAAATGTGAATAATAATATTAATGAGGGAATTAAAATAAACAACAAAAGTCCAATCGTTTAGGAAATAACGTTAACGATACTAGACACAACAATATAGAAAATATCAGTATGAATATGAATATAGTTAAAAATCTGATGAAGCGGCGGAATTAAAAATTACATGAATCATATGGTATAACAGTATAATATAATAGTTTAATAATGGAGTCTAAATCACAAAAGTACAGAACATCTAATATTGCCTTAAGTAAGGTGCCAACAATAATTAATTATTTAAATATAAATTTAGCCAAAACAAAAGTTGGCAAGCCAATACAAAGTAAACCATAATTAAATCGAATATGCATTCACGAAAGAAGAGAATTAGGCAAAAACCCTTAACCCTTTTATGCACAGTTCATCACTTTTAATTTTGGAAGTGTATTTGCACCCAACTATGTCCATATGTGGGTGTAATGCATGGCCTTCTGAGTGAAGATTTGCCTTTTTCAAAATATCTACGCACTAAAATATTTTCGCACTGCCATTGTACCCGTGTATTTATTCTACTTCTATGAACCTTGCACCTCTAGTACATTTCCGTTCTTATGTCACTTACCGACAATGACAACACCTGTCCTATGTTTGTTTATGTTAAGTATTATGTGGTGAAGTGAATTGTGTGACGCGCCGCCGTAGGTAACTAAAGCTGGTGACACAACCAAATTTTGAACGCGTCGCGAGCGGTGCGTGCGATGACAGGCTTTAAAGCGCTTATGCAGTCCTGTACTTCGAGTTACAACGAATTCGCATCCGACGCGCCGCTATGCGACTGAATTCTCTGACAATTGCGACGTATGTATGTAACTTAGAAAAGTACGAAAGTTCCGCCCAACCCTTTATTTAAGCTAACTGAATGAGCCGAAGAAAATCATACATTGAGATGTCTTCTATATCCTGTAAAAGTAATAATTTATAAGAATAATTGATGAATTATCTAAAGACGTTTTCGCCACGAGAATACAAGGTCGAGCCTCGACTGAACTCATATGCGTTCTATCTCACTATTTGGATAAGTCCGGTAAAGTAAACAAAATTATCTTAAAGAACGACCTAAGATTATAGGATTATAGATTATATCTTTTTTTTACAAAATGTTCAAATCCATTTCGTATCTAATAGTAACCACAAACATCGAGTGTAGAAGGAAATATCCTTAAAATTTTAGTATATTATAATAACAATATCCACTCCTGTATTGGGGAAAAAAACAATAGAATTTAAAAGCGATAAGATATACTAAGATCACTACGGTGGCATTTACGACAAGATATGACAGAAAAACCAAATGACGATAGGTTGTGTCAACTAGAATAGAAAATACAAACCCGTAGAAAAAGCCACTTCAAATTCAGGAAAATGAATGGAGACGCAATTAAAATAGATGAAGACCATGTTATAGACACAAGGAGGTGAGGAGTGAATATATTGAATAGCACCAGGGGACATCATCATGAATCTGATTTCATGGTCCCAAGATCGTGGCAGTGATTAGTATCACATCCTGCTCGAGGTACCTCTGCTAAAGTGAAAATCTCATCCTTCGGGATGAGATGGCCGCTGAACAAAACGTCACGGATCTAGAGGGGACATACTCGATAAAACCCGCAATCCTGGGTGTAACCCATCGTGCCCATAGGATGAATGGCACTGCGTTAGTGAGTCTTTTAACGATGGACTCTGAATACCTGGCGACCTTCAGTTTTAATTTAGCCTTCCTGTGACATGCGGGGCTCTATTACAGGTGACCACCCTTTCCCTAGCTTCTCGTGGGATCAAAAATTGAAGACCTAGAAAACCATGAGGGAGGCGCACCTCTAAATGCTCCAAAAACATTGCAAGGTGAAAATATCCCTGCATTAGGGAAAGCAGTAGACCTTAGTCCTGCAAGTACCGACGAATCTATGGAGATATCCTCACAAGAAGAGGAGAAGCTCCTGAGATCGCCTGAACCGAACGAGACCGTATCAGCTGATGCGACTCTCGTTCCCACTGTCCGCATGCCCCGACTATCAGGGGCAGCTAAAAAGCGGTACAAGTGGTTCCTCCAGCAGGGCCACAAAGTGGAAGAGGCTAAGGAGTTGGCTTGGAAGCTGATGAAGAGGATGGCGGAAAGAGGCCTGAAAAGGAATCGTTCCGACGACTCTTCACCGGGTGGAGCTCAACCCGGCCTCAAAAGACCAAAGGCGGATAAGGAGAAAACCGAAAGGCATGTCTCCACGCGTGGCCCTCAACCTACGTTCAAGGAAGTTACCGAGAGCGTCAGGTTGGGGATCATCCCCGCCAAATTTCCGGATGACAGTCTGACAACGGACCAAATAAGGAAAGTTCAGACTGCCATCATTTTGAGGATCGCTAACGAGAAACAGGGCTCTATAAAGCCGAAGTTTCTCGGCATCGCAGGTAGACCGGGCTGGATGGTTCTCACTTGCGCCAATCAGGCTACAGCAATGTGGCTGAGGGGAGCAATTGGGAGCTTAAAGCTGTGGGAAGGAGCCGATCTGAGGGTTGTAGAGGAAGACAAAATTTCTCGCCCTCAAATTATGGTCGGATACTTCCCGCAAAGCTCGGAGGACCCTGTCGATCTGATCCTCGATCTGATAGAAGGTCAGAATGAGGATCTGAATGTAGCTGAATGGAAGGTGCTACGCAAAGTGCAAAAGCCCTCGTCAGTTGCTGAAGTGACTCTTGCGGTTGATCTTCAATCAGCCGAACAGCTGAAGAAGTCTGGACTTGTAATCAGTTACAAGTTTGGCAAAGTTCAGCTTAGACTGAAGGGGGGCAAGGACAGATCTCAGCCCGCCCAGCCGGACGGTGTCAAGACTGCCACCGAGCCCCCAAGCAGCAACCCCCAGAAACCACCAGTGGCCACTGGGCCGCCCAAGGTGGTATCTGAGAGGCAGGCTGCTGCGTCTACAAGGGACCCCCAACCATCAACGTCCACCAAGGTCCTTGGGCCCGGACCGAGCACCAAGATTGGGGGACCTGTAAAAGCAGCTTCTAAAGCGGCTGAGAAGAGGGCTTCTACCCTCCGTAGAGGAAATAGGCGAAAGCCTAAAGGCAAGCCTGGCCCTAAAGCCAAGGCAGGGGCACAGACTGGCCCCACCCATAAAAAGCTTAGGATGACCAGCGCCAATCTAAGATATGTCCAGGTGAACCTCCATCATGCAAAAGCGGCGTCTTAGCAGAAGGTTCATCGTAGAGAACCTTAGCATGGCGCTTATTCAAGAGCCGTGTGTGCACCAAGGAAGGATCCGAGGACTGCCCACTAACTCGTGTAAGTTGATTTATGATACATTACACGAGAGCCCAAGAGCAGCCTTATTGCTCAAAGCTAACCTAAACTTTACTCCACTTCCAAATTTCATCACCAGGGACATGGCTGCAGCGGCCGTAGAGATCCCCTTTGCAGGAGGCAGTGTAGAGGCTGTTATAGCCTCAGCCTACTTCCCGGGGGACTCCGATGAAATACCTCCAAGTGAGTTGCAACGCCTGGTGGATCACTGCAAGAGGAGGAACAAACAACTGCTGGTGGGATGTGACGCGAATGCCCATCACTTGATATGGGGGAGCACCAACACCAACACAAGGGGTGAGTACCTTTTAGATTTCATCATACTTAACGAGTTAGATATCAATAATAAAGGCGACAAACCAACCTTTATGAATGCGGTTAGGCAAGAGTTTTTAGACTTAACTCTCTCAAGCGCATTTATAAGCACAAAGATACAAAGATGGCATGTATCAAATGAGGTCTCCATGTCGGACCACATGTATATTAGATTCGACATCGAGTCTATCCTATCTCAAAAAGAGGCTCACAGGGTTCCAAAGATGACTGACTGGGAGCTCTATCGAGAACTCCTAAAGGTGCAGGACGTCAACCTTAGCAGTCATATCAGTACTGCCTCTGAGCAACTCTACACAGCTATCATGACAGCCTTCGAAACCAGCTGCCCTGTGAAACAAAAAATGGGAACACGAACCGTGCCCTGGGGGAACAGGGAGCTGGATAAGAAAAGAGCGGAAGCCAGAAAGCTGTTCAATAGAGCCAAACGCTCCGGAGAATGGGCTGAATACAAGCGGGCCCTCACAAGCTACAACATTGAATTGAGAAAGTCCAAGAGGAAGACTTGGAGGACTTTTTGCGAGGGAATTGACCAGATTCCTGCGGCAACTAGGCTCCATAAGGTCTTATCTAGGGATCACTCAAATGGTATAGGCTCCCTTGAAAAACAAGACGGAACCTACACCGAGAGTGGAGAGGAGATAATTAAACTCCTCCTGGAAACTCACTTTCCAGGCTCTCGTATAATAAATCAAGGCAACGAAATTCCTACCGGGATCGACACACCTGATTACCGATCACAGAATAGGAATAAAAGCCTTGCAGGGAGGATCTTCACTACTAATAAGGTCAGGTGGGCCATCAACACCTTCAAACCTTACAAATCTCCTGGGGGGGACGACATCTTCCCAGCCCTACTTCAGTACGGCATAGAAGAGCTACTCCCCTCCATACTCAAGGTATTTAGAGCTAGTTACTCTTTGGGATACATTCCAAGAAACTGGAGAGACGTTAGGGTAACTTTTATACCCAAGGCAGGAAAGAGACCTAGCACGCTTGCGAAGTCCTTTCGGCCCATAAGTCTCACATCATTTATGCTTAAAACCATGGAGAGGGTCTTACACCTACACCTTAATGAAGGTGTGCTGAAAAGATCACCTCTCCATGCAAAGCAATTTGCTTATCAAGCTGGCAAGTCTACGGAAACTGCCATTCACACACTGATCAAGGACCTTGAGAAAACTTTTCAAGCCAAGGAAATTGCCCTTTGTGCGTTTGCTGACTTAGAAGGAGCCTTTGACAATACCTCCTTCGAGGCAATCAAAGAAGCTGCTGTGGAAAGGGGTTTCGAACCTGCCACGGTAATATGGATTGATTCCATGCTCAAGAGCAGGAGGATAACGGCGAACCTGGGCGAAAAATCGATAACGGTAATAGCCGCTACGGGCTGCCCGCAGGGAGGGGTGCTGTCACCACTACTGTGGTCGATCGTTATCGACGATCTCCTAGTGGAGCTGACTCGCTCTGGCTTTAATGTTCAGGGCTATGCAGACGACATAGTTGTCACCGTCAGAGGCAAGTATGACCATACTGTCTCGACACTAATGCAAGAATCCCTGTCCATGATTCGCGGTTGGTGCCTGAGACATCGTCTCAGCATCAATGCTAACAAAACTGTTCTGGTTCCGTTCACCAAAAGGAGGAAGCTACACCTTACGGCTCCAACACTTGACGATACGGAACTCAGTTTCTCAAGTGAGGTTAAGTATCTAAGGGTAACCCTGGACAACAAACTCACCTGGAACCTACACCTGTCGAATGTGACATAAAGAGCTATAACCTCACTCTACATTTGTCGCAGTTTCGCTGGTAAAACTTGGGGTCTGAAGCCGAAGATGGTGTTTTGGCTTTACACAACAATAATAAGACCCATGGTCACTTATGCATCCCTTGTATGGTGGCCAAAAATAAAACAAAAAAAGTCGGAAGTCGAGCTACAAAAGGTGCAAAGACTAGCCTGTTTGGGAATCACAGGTGCAATGAGTACCTGTCCAACTGCAGCCATCCAATTCCTTCTTAATCTTACACCACTACATCTTCAGGTTAAGAAGGAGGCTCTCCTGGGAGCACTTAGGCTGCAAAGAACCATGGTCTTCAAACCAGGGGACCTGGTGGGACATCTCGCGATAGTCGAATAAATTCGATTAGAGGAGATGACCAAAATATCTGACGTGACCACAACCAAGCTGGACTTCACAAGGCCATTTAGCGTGGTAATCGAAACCCGTCAACAATGGCAAGCCAGTGAGGCGTCCCCACCGAAGGGATCGATGGTGTGGTATACGGACGGATCAAAAACAGATAAAGGGGTAGGAATTGGCGTGTATGGCCCAAGGTGCCGCATTTCAAAGGCACTAGGTAAAACCCCTACCATATTTCAAGCTGAAATATTGGCCATACTAGAATGCGTCAATACCTGCATCAACAGAACCATCAATGGTTCTAATATCTCTATATTAACAGATAGTCAAGCCGCACTAAAAGCGGTCAGTGTAGACGGGGGCCATAGAAAGATGGGAGAAGAGGAGCCGACTCCGGTACTGGAATAATACCCCAGGATACCGGCAATCAAAGACCTTCATGGGTGCATCGTATGAAAAGGTCGAGAAACTCCTCCACTTAAGCAAACAGGAGCTCAGAATAATTACTGGGCTCTTCACTGGACATTGTTCCTTAAGGTACCACCTTAAAAAGATTAGGAAAGCTGACTCTGATACCTGTCGCTACTGTGCGGAAGTCCCAGAGACAGCGGTGCACATCCTTTGTCACTGTACAGCCCTAGCAAGGCTCCGACTAACACAATTAGAGGATGCCTTTCCAACACCTGAACAGGTTTGGAAAACGACTCCCAATAAAATCCTAGGCCTCTATAAGAGGCTAAATTTGGGATAAAATATTGATGGGGATTCACAATAGATCCTAGCGGTCGCGGTGAACGGAAGGCTTTATAGGCCTGAACGCCCCCCTTTCTAACAAACAAACAAATGTTATAGACACGAAACATAAAAATAGGTATTATACGACACATATTATTAAAACAAGGAAAAAAATTCAAAATAACGATGGACCCACAATAGAAACCGGAGACAGAATAAAAGGAAATTTTACAGACACGATGAAGAGAACTACACTGCCTATGACAGTAATAATCTTGGCTACGGCATCAACATTCTTTACTCAGGAAATACAGCCATACATGACTTTGGAATTAGAGAATATCAAAATTGTTCAAATCACATTTCCATGAGATGTTTCACAACATAATATCACTGAGTTTGAAACCTCTAAAATCTACCAAATATCAAATCTTTTAACACTCCAACCCAAACCTTACCTCATTGGTCCTATAGGCATATGATACAATACAATTAATCAAAGCATTTTCCTACTTGAGAAAACATCAAATCGCTTTATCAATCAAATAGGCAAAAACGAGGTCTTATCGATATATTAGTATAAGTGTATAGCAGGCACTATAAACTACTATGACGAAATAGCTATTAAAGCGAAGTCGAACGATGAGTATAACGATAAGAATAACAAACAAGTTTCAATTAACGCAGAACTCTCCAATCAAATATTGAATATGTATACCTACACTGAGCGAAAATATTTCTGAAAGCCGCATAATTTATAGTATAAATCCGAATTCATGGCAATTATTATATTGTTGTTAGACATAATATTATACGACGTATATGTATATCGTACCTCATAATAAATGTATAATTCTTTTGTTAAAAATTAGTATTGTTTATTTAACAGAAATAATCCTACTTGGTGATACCTATGTAATTGGCAGATTTCTAGTATGACATTTTCCTGGTTAGATATTTTATCTCTCAAGATTTCACGTACAAAAATATCTACATAAATAATTTTACCAATGAATTTTTCAATAAAATAATAACTTTAGAAGATGACGTAAATTCATGCAATATGCGTTCCACATAAACTACGATATTTCGTTACTCAGAAACTACGTGACTGACATCGAACAAGTCTTTTTTTTAAGAAAATTAGCAAACTCTCCAAAAATATCTTAAATTCAGAAGAATTGAAACTTGTCACAAAGCAATACTGTCCGGAAAAGAGTTGTCGGGAAAATTGTTTGTCGGGAAATTGCAGTCGGGAAAGCGACCAGGAACGAAATAAAGAGATTGGAAAATCCCAGGAAACAAAGCTATGGGGCTGTGAATCAAGTTTGACTCATCTGTGGTTGGTGTTGCATGTAGTATTTAATGGACATGGTCGGGTCCGTTTTATTTAATGGTAAATTTACTGCGAGCCAGGCAGATAAGTACTTTTGTGTCTGCTATGAGTGAGGGTGGTGATCTACCCAAAATAATTTATTACAAAAAGTGTGTTAACTTATGTAGATTTATGTAACCAGTTCATATCATAACATTAGAAGAAAAAGATGCTACTCATTTCATGTATTAATTGAATAAAGAAAATATAAGCCGTTTTTTAATCTTCTTTAAGACTGGCTATTTAATTTCATTTTTAACCCGCTTTGTCTAATTTCGCCCTAGGCAACTTTTATTTTTAAGAATTGCTAAGAAAAGATGAGATTTAACTTTCTTCTTTATTGAATAAATATAAAATATAAGTACTGAGCACTCCCACAGAGTCCGAAATATTCCATTATTTATCAGTGAGTCTTACAGATACTCCAAAATAAAGAAAGTAATGGTTCTATTTGGAGTAACATATGTATGCACAAATTAGTACAATTTTACGTTCTGTTAATAAGCTCAGCAAGAAAATTCAGACACCTGCAATATCTCGTCTTAAGCAGGTCTTAGGAATTCAATATCCAGATCAATGTGGTAAAGTAAATCTTCATAAAGTCGGGTAAGTTGGCATTTTTGCTTCACATGGAAAATAAGGATTCGGAATCTCCCTTCACGTTTTTTATGGCTCGTTATTACTATATGTAGTCGAAAGAGGATATACTTTTATGCTAGAACTGCATGTCTGCCGCTTTAAGAAGTAATGTAAGTGCGAGCATACATATACTAAAGACTTTAACATTGCCGCAATTTATGACTTCTTGATGACCGTCCCCGACACGGAAACTTTTATCGTTAAACAACTTTATTCGACCATGTCGGTTGGTCGTCGACAATAGTCGACAATTTGCTGAAAATGCTCATAAACAGTATCAAATGAGTTGCTGAAGGACAATCGTAAAGGGAATACTACGTCCTGGACTAAGGAAGTTTTTAAGGGACTCATGCATTATTGACGGACACCATTAGTGCCACCCGATAACTCTTGTTGGGAAACATTTCCAGATGTGACGGGCTTTGACAAATTGCTGTTTAACAAAAGAACTGCCCTCAATCAAAAGTGTGCAGGGTGAAATTTACCCGGCCCAGGCGAAATTAATAAATGTTTGTAGTGCTAATTGGAATGTCAATCCCAATCACTATTTATTCGGTAAACGTTTATGATTTATTACCAATGGCTGATTTTATATTTATATTCGGACATGCACAAATTCAATTACTAATATAGCTTTTAGACCTAACTTTAACTGGTTGAGTACTAGACAGACACTTAACATGCACTATAAGGATTCATTCACATTCCTGACGAATGACACAGAAATAAATCCATTCTCCATTTGCAAATGTTTAACTCTAGCATCTTCCAACCATAATCAACTGACCTAAATTAAATACTTGTTACTTCCGAAACTTCTGAAACTTCAAATTTTAAAATGATAAACATACCGCCGCAAAAAATATTTAACGCATAAAAATCCAAGCAAAGCTTTTACATTATAAAAACTAAAAATATCTGTTTAGGGGTTCGGCAGATAGCTGCTGATGTTAACTAGCTCTGATAAAAACTTTATCAACGAAGCTCTTTTCATGATACATCACATGTACTAGCTCTAAAAATGAGGTTTTGTTCAAACCGCATAAAAAGACATATCAATATGTCTGATCTTTTCTACAGTTTGCCTATCTATATTTAATATTTCCTTATATATATATACATACACTCGGAGGCAAAACATTACCGGCACTTGAAATTTCTCTGTGGTTTGCCCATAATTTAAGCAATTTCATAAAATTTTACGCCAATTTCAACGCAACAAGTGAAAAGGAAATTCTCAAAAGAGCTAGGAATTCCTGGACAATTTGTTTTTAGGTATTTCTCGTGGGCCAGGTGATTACCGGCAGTAAAAGAAAATAAATGTAAAAAAACTAAATTTTATTGCTCCATTACGTTTGGGTTTTCGAGAGATTCGAGTATAAATTGGAAATAACCGTTTTTCGCTATATTTGAGGTTATGTCACATCACGACGGATTTTCTCCCCACAAAACTAGTTACGGTTCCGAAACTACTACTCTTTCCCTTGAAAATTCATTTTGATTTATCGCAATATTAATTCGTCGCTGTAAGCAGGTGGAGTATTTTATCGTCCATTAAGTAGAATATTTTCTCGCGTGAAATATTTTGGATTCGTACAGGAAAAATGAAAAGAAACCCTCTCTTTGCATGAAGTTTCATTCAATCTGCAACAGCTTTAATAATTACTTTTTATAAATGGGAGTTGCTTTTCGTGATGTTACTCTTCTCCTCCAAAACCACTTGTAGGACTAATAGTCTTAGCTATTTATGGACCAAATTTCCGAAAGCAATTGCGGTTACAAATAAAGATAAATAGAGCCTTAAAAACTCAAAAAGAAGATGACTGACAAGCCTGTCACAGCTTGCAGTAAAATTATAAGAAAGAGTTAAGATCTTCTAAACACGAGTCTTTTAGGAAATACTGCGGAGAGCTCGAAGGGATGAAGGAGACATCACGGTCACATAAGGTATTCCAAAGGGATACGTTTCGATCCGAAACTACATGGTTGAATGAACAATTAGCAAATGTAGAGGTGCCGGCGGTATCACCGCGTAATTTACCGCTAACTGAACTGTATTGCACGCGTACCGTAACGATGGTTCCGTTAGACTTAAAAGTAGCACTCACTTAAGTTCTATCACTTGAATAATAATAATAATAATAGCCTAGTAACGGGAATGTTTTGGTGCCGTTTGGTCACGCAAGTGATTTACCTCTTGCTCTGACGTTGCCTAGTTTAAGCAGTTAATTTTTAAACCAAGTCTGATGCTCACAACGGAATAAGACAAACGGTACTTACCTGAATCCACGGCTTATGGGACCAGGATCGGTAACGATAGAATATTTCTCCGAACAAGAGAAAAATTATTAATTAGCTAATCTTTATTTGATCAAGACGCAAATAAAGTGCGGTTGATATTATCTTAATTGCATCGATCAAGACTGAGTGCAATTATCCCATTTGGTAGATGCAAATCGAGTGTAACAGTTAATGCTTTTATTAGTATTCCTAAACTGGAGACGATTAGGAACAAATTTCCTGTCGAGACTCAGAAATTGGGGGTTAGGAATAAAAATTCTTTATTAATTAATTTTTATGGTTGGAATGCTTTCGCCTCAGGATTGGTAAAGTGAAATGAATTCTGATCAGCACTCACATTTTTGTAGGGGAATTCTTTCGCCAGAGGAGTGGCGAAAGAATTGGTAAGTAATTCTGATCAATACTGCGGATTCCAATTGTTAGTAGTCTTTCGTCAGAGGATTGGGAAAGTTATTCGAAATTCTAATCAAGACTCAGAATTTTTTACGATCGCTTGGCTAAATCGGACGTGTAGAAGCGTAGGAAAGTAAAAGGTAAAAGGGACCGAGTACTGCTGTGCTCTGGATTATACATATATCCGAAAGAATGCACACAGCACATAAGTTGTACATACATACACCACTTTCACAAATTGCTTAGCGGACACGCAAATCGTGCACACACCACTGTGCAAATATACACAGCTCACGAGTCGCGTACACACTACTTAAGTTTTTATACATTGTACTTAAGTTTTGGTGTGTTATCCTTGAGGTGTGTTATTCTCTTTTGAATAACCAGGGATCTCACTCCAGCTGACTTCGAATATCGAAAATGTCATATCAGCTGCGCTGATATTACATGTCACATTGAGTGAAGTGATCAAGAACTTATGAGATAATTTGATTGCTCTATTTACCTTAAATTAAGTTGTAATGAACTTTTAATTTCGTGTATGCCGCCGGGGATTTCGAGGGACACCACCACCCGAGGGTACAGCAAACCGCAGAGCGAAGACCAGTGAAAGAAGAAAAGTTAAGTTTTTATCACTTACCCCCAAAGGGCATCCTTTATAAATGCATATTTGTTCTTCCAGATGGTATACTCCATTCAACGGGGATAACGTTGTAATCTCAGGTACGATCAAAGGTGCTACCACAGAGCACCAGAAAGTAGGTACCATCAATTTCAGTGCGGATTTGAGCACTGACCAAATACCGCAGCCATGCTGGACTCCATTCGAAAGTCTGATAGCTACTCCTCCAGATAGGAGGTATTCGAAATTTTATTCGAAACACATTTCTCCGGTAACAAAAACACCCACTCAGACGTAGGCCTAGATGAGGAACACTCGATGAATATCACGAGGCATAGTATAATACATATATCCAGGAATCCAGGGTGGTCACGGAAGAAAGAACAGAGTTCGGTTTATCCTCTTCTGAAAACTACAAATCTCCCGGAATTGATGGTATACATCCCGTAATACTGAAAGTAGGAGGTAGAGTACTTGTGCAGGAAAGAAATATTCACGACTTGCTTAACTTGGGGATACATATCGACCGCCTGGCGGAAGTTTAGAGTTTTCTTCATTCCCAAACCTGAAAAATCGACTACACTCTAGCAAAAAGTTTCAGACTTATCAGTCTAACCTCGTTTCTTCTGGAATACCTGGAACGATTGGTTGAAGAGTAAAGGGTTTCCCAATAGGGATGACCTGGCTTTGATAGCTAGTGGCGGCCATATTTGTTAACCGTTTTTCGACAAGTCTGTGCAATTATGTTCAGTAAGGTTTGCGATCACATCGACACACGATTCACTTTGATCCAACGCTTGGAAGTTGTCCAAAATTATTAAGCAAATTCGCATTTCCTTGTCGGTTTCCTTGTCTTTGTGCAAAAAACAGTCGTCGTAATGCTCCTTCTGACCGCGCTATAAGACGCATAATAACAAAGTTTGAAAGTGAATTCACTCTTCACGATACAAAGGTGAATGTGAGACAAAAAAAATGCCCGAAGAGAACGAAATATTGCCGCCGTTTAAGCCAGTGTTCGTGAAAACTCAAATGCGTCTGCTCTGCGCCTTTCTCAAGAGTTGGGGCTCTCCAGGATGACAACCTGGCAAATTTTGCAATTGGATTTGGGTCTGCATCATTATAAGATGGTACTGTCACACGAACTAAAGCCAACCGACCATCATATTTGCCATCAGTTCGCTGATGGGTCACTGGAAATGTTGGAAGTCGACGCCAATTTTCATCGCAAAATCATCTTTTCAGATGAGGTTCATTTCTGGCTCAATGGATTCGTCAACAAGCAAAATTGCCGCTATTGGAGTAAGTCAAGTCCAAGAGTGGTTTATGAGTCACCATTGCATCCACAAAAATTGACCGTTTGATGTGGATTATGGCATGGCGGATTCATCGGAACTTATTTCTTTCGAAATGTGGCAGGAGATGACGTTACCATTAATAGCAACCGCTATAACACGATATTGACCGATTTTTTTTCTCGGAATTTGATGAAATTGATGCGGACGACCTTTATTTCCAACAAGACGGTGCACCGCCTAACACTTCCCGACTTAACATGGACTTATTGCACGGTAAGTCCGGTGAGTCGTTAATTTCCAGA
This sequence comes from Neoitamus cyanurus, assembly GCA_947538895.1. Taxonomy (NCBI): domain Eukaryota; kingdom Metazoa; phylum Arthropoda; class Insecta; order Diptera; family Asilidae; genus Neoitamus; species Neoitamus cyanurus. The sequence goes on from OX384541.1 coordinate 41,535,550, forward strand.
AATGGTCCCATCGCTTGGCCGCCTAGCCTACAGCAACCATCCTACAACTCTTGAGGCATTGGAAGACAATATTCGTCAAACCATTGCTGAGATACCGGCTGAAATGTTGTACAGAGCAATCAAAATTGGCGTGAGCGGATAAACGTGTGCAAGAGGAGCCGCGGTGGCTATTTAGCCGATATTTTTTTCAAATCATAAATCGCCTAAAATTACACAGCCACACAAAAAAAAATTGGGAGTTTCCGGGGATCGGACTATGTGTTGCATGTGTTTTTGGGGTCGCTGAAACTGAATCCGATATCAGTTCAACCCCATCACGTCAGGTTTTTGACATAACCTCAAAAAACCTCAGCAAAAACGGGAGAAAAAATAAAAAATTTTCAATTTGGTGATCAGATTATGTCTTTTATATGTTTTCGGGGTCGCTGAAACCGAATCCGATGTTGATTTAACCCCATCACGTCAGGTTTCAGCGACCCCGAAAATATATAAAATTGAAATAAATAAATGACATAAAACAACCTTTCAAATTTCAACCATTGAAAAATATAGAGCCGTTTTTTTTCATAACAAAAAAATTCGAATTTTTAAATGGGCCACCCTGTACATGCATACTTTAAGTATCGCTGAATCGTCGTCGGTACCTACATCACCGGTACATTACCTTTTGGATTACATCGTTGGAATTGAAAAGAAAAGCAAAGAAATTTAAAATAATAGTCCCGAAGAAAAGAAAGTATAGATACTATAGTATTGGGAAGTTATTGCCTAATTGATTAAGGGGTTAGGTGTAGGCAGAGAAATGAAAAAAATGACAATTTTAAATAATTTTTTTTTGCCAGTAAATTATTTTATTTTATAAAAGTAAAAACATAGCATCATTAAATAAGGTGTCGACTTGACTTGACAGAAATTTTAGAAAAAAAATTAATAATTTTAAAAGTAATGGCTCCTTTTCCAAATTCATGTGTTTTGAACTGGTGGCCACTGTAGCTCGAAAACCACTCGATAGATTTTAATGAAATTTATACAGCTTTTTGAGAACATGAAAAAGACATGTTCAATAGCCGTCTGCAGGTTTAAAATTTTTGTTTAGGGCCATAAGATTATATGCTTAGTTTTTTAAATTATCTTTCATTCAGTTAAAAGTTTGTATATTACGTGATTGTAATTTATTTTAAACATATATCTCATATACACATGTTAATACTTATGATCTACTTATGTCTAAATAAACTTCTAATATTTTATCTAAAAATTGCTTCTTCTTATTGTCTGGAAGTGTGCCTGCTGTAAAAGTGATAAACTCAGTCACCTTTTGCTGATATACGTCAATTGAATGATTCTGGGCACAACGGCTAATTGTTTGTGAAACCGATGATCTTTCCTTTATGGCAGCTGCTGCATCTTTTATAGCTTGAAAAGCTTCCGAGCTTGCTTCCATCATTCTTTGCCGAATTCCGGAAGCCTGAATAGGGCGGCCTGGCTGTACCGAAGGGCTGACCATTGGAATGGAAGTTAGCTGGGGAGAATTTGATGTGCTGGGCGAAGTTGAAGGAACTCTCAAAATAGGTGAAGTTGGAGGATGGGAAGGAAGAGAAGTTGAAACTGGAGGAATAGAAGGTGAAACTGTAGGAAGAGATGGTGAAGCTGCAGGAAGAGGAGACAGTATCAGAAGAAGAATTATTAAAATAAGATGGTGAATTCGTAATGTTACTATTTTCCAACTGAGAAGTGCTGAGGGCTCTGGGAAACTGACTTGAAGTGAAATAGGCGAGTGAGACAGGTGAGGCGGGTGAGACAGCTCTGAAAGCCGGTTGCATAGGTGAAGGAAATGATAAATTTTCTGTGGAATATGTCTGCGCATAAAAGGTTTGCTTATTGGTCTGACGAAAACTAAAGGTGGATGTTTGAAGATGACTAACTTCTGGAGGAATATACGGCACGGACGTAGATGGTTATGGGGAAGAAGGGGGCAAATTCGCAGGAGGAATGGTAACTGAAAAGCTATCTGTCGTTCTGAAAGAAATATATATTCATATTAGAAAATTAGACAACAAAAGTATTAACTAAAAATACTAAGGCTGACTGCGAAAATAATCAACTTTAACTTCATGAGTTCTCTGCAATTAATTTTTGTATGCAAGGTTTAATTCATGCAAACAGCCTCTGAATCGATGAAAGAGTTTTTAAATGTACTTTATATCATACCTTCTTCTTTTCATGTTTTCGTCTAGGAAGTGCATTTTATCTGCCAGAAAAAAGTTTTTCCCTTTATTTATGGGTGCTGCAGCTCCACTTTTTGTTTCCTTGAACATTTTCTCCTTATGGCGGGCATATCGCCGCTTCAACAATCCGAATTGATGCTGAGCTTCTTCACCTTTACATTTTATAGGTGTTTATTATTATTATGTGCATTCAAATAAAATAACCACAAACCTGTACAGCCAATATGCATTCCTATGTCCCTCCATATTAAATTATTGGTATCCGTCCTGCTGTAATTTTTATTTTTCTTATCCCAAAGGGATGGATATCCTTCCACGTGTTCTAAAAGCTGCTCTTGCAAAGATTCTGAAATTAGTTTACAATGTTACATTACATAAAAATATTTATCAATTTGTTTCTTTTCTTACCACTCCAAATAAATTCCGTTGCTTCGTTTGTACACACTTTTTTGGCGGTAAATATTTACCTGTGCTTAACCTCACTTTTTCTTGACTTTTGACAATTTTCATGTACTAAATACGTATCTAGGGCCCGAACCACTGCTAAAAAGTGCTGAATTAAATTCGGCAACTCAAATGGTTTAACTAACACAAAGGAAAAGTTAGAGCATGTCGACCAAAACACGAGTAAGATGGGAGACTCATTTTACAATGAGAAGGAAAAGGCAGCAGCATTTTGGTTGGTTGGTTCGTGGTTGGCATGCCCATTGGAGAGTGGGCATGAGCATACACCAATCGATCGTGTTTTGTATGACGGGAGAGCTAAATACAATAGTAAGAGCTGAGATAAGTACTTTTGTTTAAGTGGTGCGTTTAGTATTGAAATGAATTTTTGTTACAATTAATTGCTCTTTGTTCAATAACATCGCATATGTTCGTTCAGTGAAGCGGACAAATAAATTTAATTTCTTTCGCATTATTGAGTAGTTTATTGGCCACATATGTATATGGTCCATAGATATTGTTTTCCGGAATTTTAGCACGCCTATTTTATTTTTACGTCGCGTCGGCAGAATTATTAAGCGCAACATTGGAATTCCAGCTAAAGAGTTAACGGGCGGCGTCCAGCTTCCAGCGTCTGGAATTCGCAATCCCGGCAAGCAATTAGATTCTTGGATGGCATTTGTTTATCTTCTTCTAGAGGAGTAAGGTTAAGTTGCCCAACTGCAGTTTCTGTTTCGGAGCTGGAAGCCCGTTATGCTTATCTTGGCATATTTCCTTAGGTCAGTTCTTCAGAAATCGACCGCAGTTCATTTTGATGGCATGTTTTGGGGCCATTGAAGAATAAACTTTGATTTGAGAGAAAAAAAAAAATTTTTTTGTTCGAGTAGTGAATATTGATGGGTAAGAAAGAATTGCTTTCATTCAGTCGGTTTGTACTTAGTGGGAACATATTTTTCTTTTTCTCATTTATGAATTTATATAAGCTCGAAACGCTGCCTCTAGGAAGATGACCACAGCTGATAATTGGATATTAGTGATCAGTCATTTGGTTGTCTTGAGGGATCTGTGCAGCGTAGTGCTTGTGGTGTGAGCCTCATTGCGCGACCGATATGTTTTTTTTCTCCTTCTTTTCTTGAATTTTTTTTTATTTTCTCCCTTTTTTCATTTTAAGTGAATATTCTGCGTATAAACAAAAAGGAAGGACAAAATAAAGTAAACCAAAAGTGCACGCGTTTTTCTTTACCGCTACACTACACCATTTGTTTTCAGCTCTTCGGGCAGCGTCGACCTATTTACGTCGATTTAAAACATTTTTTGGTGGTGGTGGTCTTTTGATTAACCTACGTTACCAATAATATGACTGCATTAAAGAATTTATTGGCTGAAGAGTCAGTTTTGAGAGACCGACTAGAAAATTCTATCGAAAATGGCAAAACAACTCCAATTGCCAGGCGAACTCAAGCTTTTATGAAGGCAAAAGCCAAGATCTGAAAATTTTCTGACAACATGCAGAGAAACAGATTTCAAAATTATGAAATGTTTGCAAGCAGCCTCATCTGCGGAGCCTCATGCATACATTAAACAAAATAATTTTGGTACATTGGAGGCCAAATGTTCCGAATATATAGGAGAACTACTCGAAGGCTTGCGAAAGTTCACTACAGCAACGCCTTCAACGTATAATGAGAGTATCACACGAAGTAGCGCTACTGTAAATTCTCATGAGTCGACGTTTCCAAAAATCTCATTACCAAAATTTAATGGAGATTACGGTACGTGGCGATCACTTTATGATTTATTCGTTGCGATGGTGCACAACCATCGCAAGCTAACTGCAGCGCAAAAATTATATCACCTAAAAACGTGTCTTATTGGCGATATCGAGCGAATTTTACGGCACACTCCAATAACAGATAGGGACTACGATATCGCTTGGAAAAAATTAACGGAACGGTTTGCCTACACTCGTATATTCATCAACTGAAAACGCTTGTAAATCAACCAAAACTCACGCATAAAACTAGCAATTGCAATAAAATACTCATTGACGTCACAGAAGAATGTTTACAACAGCTGCAAAATCTAGAAGTAAACACGAACTCCTGGGACGCACTGCATATTTTCCTTTTAGTGCAAAAACTTCCATTTGCAACCCTTAAAGAATGGGAAGAAGAGCGAGGTTCTAAGAAAGACTTGCCAAAATTTTCCCACTTCAAGTCATTTCTAAATACGCGACTGAAAATTCTAGAATCTATAGCTGATGCAATTGGACATAAATCAACCCAGTCCAAAGCGCTAAATAAGGAAGAAACATCGTCCTATCACATCACGAAGGAAGGAAAATGTCCCGCTTGTGAAGCAAAACACTTTGTGCAGAAATGCTCGAAATTTCAGGCCATAAGTACACAAGCTAGGCGCAGAACTATCCAGGCATCAGGCAGATGCCTGAATTGTTTATCCAAGGCTCATGTACTCGCTAACTGTACTAGCAAAAATCGGTGCTTCAAATGCAACCACACCCATCACACTTCATTGCATGACGATAATTTCAAACCCCAGCCATTCCAATTCTCACACAACAAGAATAATCCACAAGAGTCAAATTCATACCAAGCTAATCAGCTACAACAAGCAAATAGCTACTACACTGATGTGTCACAAGTCACCTAAACATTTTTAACAAATCAAAACTTTTCAGCATTACTTTCAACTGCATCAGTAATTGCTCGAGATGCGAACTGAAATGAAGGTGTCCTTCGATGCCTCATCGATCCCGGATCACAATCTTGTCTACTCACAGAAGCAGCCTGTCAAAGACTCAGTGCAAGCTGTAGGCCGACTTCAATTGCAATAAAAGGCATAGGTACTGGTCCAGCTGCCAGCTCCTGTAAGGAAACAACCTTGCAACTAACATACAGTCTTCCAATGCAAATAGTCGCACAGTAGAGGACATTTTTCTAATAATAAAAAAAATTACGGATCATCTACCAAGGCAGAAACTTCCAAGAAATGACCTTCATCACATCATAGGCTTACAATTAGCTGACTCCACGTTCTAGAGGCCAAGAAAAAATGATGCTTTACTCGGAGCAAACATTTATGCACAAATACTCCAAGATGGCATTGTTCGAGGAGCTGACACGGCTCCAATAGCAATCAATACCATATTCGGTTGGATATTTCTCCGTCCGGCGACCAATTTACAGCATGATCCAATTTCTATGATGATAACCGCTGAGAATGATCTTATTACCCAACTCAAAAAATTTTGGGAAATTGAGGAATATCCCTCAAACCTCCTCTTCAAAAAAGAGCAGGCAGAGTGTCAAGCTCATTTCCAAAAAACTATTGAACGTCTAGAAAATGGTAGATACCAGGTATCGCTACCATTCATAGACAATCAGCAGCCACCATTAGGTGACTCTAGACTCCAGGCTCTAATCAGATACGCAGCTCTACAAAGACAATTTTCGAAGAGACCTGGGGCCAAATCATGTAACTCGATATTCGACAATCGTTTGGTCGAAGTATGAGAACGATATCGTTGCCTCGATGGCAAACTATAGCTTCATGTAAGACGATACACTTGATATCGTTCTTTGTATCGAGCAACCGCTGCATATGAACACTACAAAGTGTCAACGAACTGCCAGACTTGTTAAAGTTCCCGAATTTCCTGTAATATCATGTACGGTTTTTTTTATAGGACGTTGGAGAATATTGTCAGGGGAAGGAAAAACAAGGTACTCCCCAGAACGCGTTGCTAAATGTATCAATGTATGTGCGGCACTACATAATATATGTAGAAATTACAACGTGCCATTTGTTGATGCAAATACATTTACTCAAACCGAATTACAGGCAAATCTAGGTCTTATTATCAATGATACTAATCTTCGAAAGTTTGCTGAAAGGCAAAGAGATAGAATAAGCAATTTGTTGTGCAGTAGGTAAAAAATGCAAGAATATGTATACAACAATAAAAATGTATTCTCATAAAACAAAAACAAATATTTTCCAGTCTATAAAATTAAATAACTTTTGATTTTCTATTTCTTTTTTAATGGTTTCAAGTTTTTCGTCCTGTCGCCTTTTTGATGTAAGTGTCCGTGTTGGCGTAGTGGTTTTTCTTGTGTTCCTAGTGAAATCACTTAAATCGTTCTCATCCACGTTTGTTTCTAGTTGTGACTCTTCTTCTAGATCTGCTAAAATTTCTTCTATTACGTCTGGGTGGGAAGAGGAGGGAGGACTTGTAGCGTGGTTGTTCTTCGAAGTTGAAGACGACATTGATTCGTCTTCTATTTCCGCCCCAAAATCTTTAACATTACATATCCCTGCTACTTGCGCTTCAATTGAGGCTGCCGCTATAGCCCTCTCTTCAAAGCTAGAGATTGGGACAGCATCATAAGGTCCTCCCCCAGTCTTTAACCTACTTTGTTTATTTTTTGAAACCTTCCTCTTCAAATTGTACTTATAGTCCGTCCACACCTGAAGATAAAAGCTTGATATTTGTAAAAATAATTTTTGATGCAAAAAACCTTTTGCCACGCTTTTGTTGTTTTTTGCGGTGGTCCGTTGCTGTTTGGCTGAGGCCTAAACAATCATTACAATTAATCGTGGAGTTATAATACCTTATTGCAAGCTACTTACATTTTGGAATTCGGCGTTAAATCACAACAAACGAGAAAAACTAACGCGAACCACTAATTATTTTGTCGTCTCGACACCAAATGACATATCGAACTGCCGCTATCGAGAAGCCGACGTGATTTGGGCGACAAATCGAGTTCCATGAAGTAAGAACGTGTGTCGAACGATCATTTTCACTCGATATCGAATTACATGCTTTGGCCCCTGAGTTCGCAAACGATTATGACAAATGCATGGAAGTCTACATTCAATTAGGACACATGGAAATAACTGAACCAATCCGTAACAATACACAGCACTACTATATGCCGCATCATGCAGTCTTCAAAGATAGTAGCACTACTTAATTACGCGTAGTCTTCGATGCGTCTCGTAAGACGTCCAACTGGTGCTTAAATGATCACCTGTTAAAGGGACTAGTGCTACAACCTAAGCTATTCGCTACATTGTTAAACTGGCGAAAATTTCAGATAGCCATGACAGCGGACATTAAAAAATGTACCGCATGATTATGGTAAAACCAGAACATTGCCGATTCCAGCAAATCATTTGGCAACACCCTCAGCCGCATGAACCACAGGACTTCGAACTGAAAACTGTGTGCAATAAGAACCTTATTACAGCTAGCAGAAGACGAGAAAGCTAAATGGCCTTTAGCTTCTAAGGCCATGACCAAGGGTTTCTACACTACGACTTGTTGACGGGAGCCGACAATTTAGAAGATGCGATAAAGCTCCAAACAGAATTTATCGAAATCATGAGAGCAAGTGAATTTAAACTTAGAAAATGGGCCAGCAATGAAAAACTCTTATAAAACACCTGCCAATAGAGGACTGCGAAATAAAAGAAACATTGTCATTCGGCGAAAAAGAATCTATTAAGACGCACGGAGTTCATTGGCATCCACTTTCAGACCGTTTCTCATTCTCATTTTCACCGAAGGCATCAAATCCAGCAACAACTAAACGCTCCATTCTATCGATAGTGGCAGCACTATACGATCCTCTGGGTTGGCTAGCACCACTCCTGATAGTGGCCAAAAACTTAATCTAACACCTGCGGATCTCAGGCTCCGGTTGGGATGACCCAGTGCCAGATACTATTAAAAATCAATGGGAGAACTTCAGAGCTGATTTCCTCAACATAAATAAAATAAAAATTCCTAGAGGGGTACTGCATACATCGGTCACACCTATAAAACCCACTACAATCCCACGACTAGAGCTCAATGGAGCAGTATTGCTCACTCGCCTAATTAATACCACCATACATGACATGGAATTATTAAATGTTCCCGTATTTGCATGGAACAATTCAACGATCGTATTGCAATGGATAAAGGAACATCCATCGCGGTGGAAACCCTACGCCGCTAATAGGGTTGTGGAAATTCAAAATATTTCAAGGTGTGACAAATGGCGACATGTTCCTTGTGAGCAGAATCCAGCGGATCTTACTTCAAGAGGAATCACCACAGCAGAATCAATAAGCAAAGACCTCTGGTGGCCCAACTTGGTTACAAAAGCATGAAACATACAAACGACATACTTCTTAAATATACATATAAGACTAGCTGACCCGGCGAACTTTGTTTCGCCTTAGAGGCAATAAATAAGCAGATTTTGGATTTTATTAAGTTCAATTTTTTATTAGAAAATACAAATAAAAAAAATCAAGTATTTTAATGATTCTTTATTGTTCATGTATTTTGCTGCATAGGTTGCACCCTTCAGTTAAGCACCTTGTGATGCACTACATTTTTTGTTTTATTATCAGCGCAAGAACAAACAACGCAGATGGTCTTCCGACCCGTGAACATGCCACATATAATTGACCATAGGAAAAACATGGATTTTCCAGATTCAGACCACAAACCTTCAAGGATTGGCCTTGTGATTTGTTAATGGTCATGGCGAATGCAAGACGGATCGGAAATTGGAGTCTTTTAAACTCAAACGGATCATCGGGATCCTCGGAATGAGAACTTGCTCGCCTTCGAATTTTCCTTTGAGCATCGTCGCGTAAATCACATTGTTCATCAAATTGCTTACCACCAAACGCGTACCGTTGTACAGTTTTGGATGGTTTATGTTTCGAAGCATGATTACTACTACAATTTAGGCGTAAATTGTGCGGTGGTAAGCCAGACACATCCAAGGAGTTTAAAAATTCAATTGGATAGTTGGTGGCTTCATCTTCATTTGTTACACAGTCAACAGATTTGAATGAATGCATTGTTCCAATAATCTCTTTCTGAATTATGTAGTTTAGGTCATCTACATATTTATTCTTAGCCGCTAAAATTGCTCGCTCACTCAACCATTCATTATTTTTGTAGCTAGTAATGATGTTTGGGAATACTTTGTTGATAAGTTCGTCTTTCGATGAGACAAAGTTACAGAAATTCTGAGGAAATGAAATCAATCCGCTCGATTCGTCGACAGGTAGGTACTCGACCATTACCGATAGTCAGCAATTGCTCAGAGAAATCTTCAGCAGATGTATCATTAAGCAATGCAACTCTCATGTTTGGTGTCAGTTTCTCCACATAGCGCCATAGATTCGATGATTTGAGGCAAGCGTTTATTTCGTAGGCAGCCGTTGATCTTGAAATTACTGGCAGTTTTTGGCGGCAATCGCCAGACAGTAAAATCATTGCGCCTCCAAAACATCTCGAGTCATTGCGTAGATCTTTCAATATTCGGTTAAGTGCTTCTAATGCACGTTTATGCGCCATTGTGCATTCGTCCCAGATGATGATTTCTGATGCTAATAAAACTTTGGCCATTGCGGAGTTTTTTGCAATATTACATGTTGGTTCTTCAATAATTTGAAAATTTAACGGCAATTTTAATGCTGAATGAGCCGTACGGCATCTTTCTATAATAAAAATGTGGCTGCTATTCCAGAAGAAGCAACAGCAACCGCAATGTTGGATCTTGCCCGAACAGTGGCTAAAACTACTGACATGAGGAATGTCTTACCAGTTCCACCAGGGGCATCCAGGAAATATAAACCACCATTTCCATTATCTATTGCCTTCATTAATGTATCATAAACTTCCTTTTGTTGGTGATGAACAGGGGTACATTCGTTTGAACTACTAAATCTAATTCCTGGTGATCATATTCACGTTCCCGTTCCAATTCTCGATTAAATGCGTCATTTATTTCACGATTTGTCGCTGGCATTCCTAACCTGACTAATAAACTACCGTACATGAGGTAACACATGTCTTCGAGCAAGAGTAAAGCCCGATTATGTATCTCCTCATTCATCTCAAGATCGGGATTTCTGGAACTGGCACGAATTTGATGTAAAATATCTTCTGACGGGTTCGATGGAAAGCATGTCGAAATGATGATAGCAAATAATGTGCGTATCTGACTTGGAGATGCTGAGATAATGGCTTCAACGATTGTCGTATCCCAATGGGTATCGTTTTCTAGTAAATTGAGTTCTTCACATGCAGCACGATATGTTGGGAATATTGTACCATTAACAGTCCGTAGTGACTCAAATGACGTTGGCCCACGCACTTTTACCAATAACAACCACAAATAGAAGCATTCATCATTCTTTGGATGAACTGTATACATACGACCAAGAGCATCAGTAGAACGCACATCGGGATAACCGGGAACCGCATCGCCTTGCTTCCGTCGTTGAAAATTCTTCGATGAAGTATTCCAAGTGTAATAACGTTCGTAATGTAATAACAAGTTCGTGCAAACGGATCGCTTTGGCAGATCGCAAAGAAACTGGTCAATGTTGTCGCTGGAGGTGTTTCAGCAAGTTGAACAACATTCGAAGCCGTGAAATATACTCGTTAACCATTCTCCAGATGCACCGCCAAATGCACAACAGTAGGATGACGTTCGTGAATAGGGAATGCGAATATACGCCAAATCGCTTCATTGCAGTTCACATAACGACCAACTTGATAGCGCGCAATTTCATCGTTGGTATTGGAGGATTGGATGCCAAAAACCGGCATATCGCTGCCTTTCGTGACATATTTGCAAATGTATTTTATGGACTTTACTGAATTGCAATACTCAACGTTGCAATGTGTCTTGAACGTTTTGGAAATAAATGGCGAATATGGAACAATCCAACTGTTGTCGACAACGAAATCCATTCTTTTCACTTTTGTTGGGATAGTTCGACCGTTATCATCGGGTGATCGACGCCGATACAGTGGATAACCATCGTTGCCAGTGGCGGTCTCCGCCGTTAATTTCCGTGGATATTGTTTGGAACACTTGCCGTCGACCATGCAATTTATTTATTTATTTATTTATTTCTTCTCAGGACATAGAAAAAATTAATCCTAGACTTGAGCTGCTGACTGAGCTCTCGGGGACGCAGCCCATATGGCCCTCCTGCAAAACTTAGGTCTATCTAGCTATTATTATTATTCTAGTGGAAGGGGAATGAATTAGATTTAGGCTGTTGTAAGTTAATTCATTAGGCTCGATTCTATTCTTATACAATTTGGACTAAGGTAAGATTATTACACAGACGTGTGAGATGTTGTGAAGTAAACAAAGGTAAGTTTAAACGGAGGTACAGAAATTGCATGTATATGTTAATTTTTGATTAAAAAAATTTAGTTGCTATTTTATTGTGTGTTTTCATGATAATTTTAGCTAGGTAACTAACGAGAGGACGTAGGAATTAAAGAAATGGTGAGTAGCACAAATTCATTTGTAGGTGAAGAGAGACATTTATAAGTGTGTTTAGGTCGGAGATGAGATCAATTTAAGTATGAGTATCTACGGAAGGTTCTATTCTAGCTAATCTATCTATACCTGGCTACTTACAGTTTATGAAGATAGTTGATCTTTACCAGGATGGACAGGAAGCTTTCTGGTTTAGCTGGCTCGAGTAGGATTGGAAGGGGGGGGGGGGGGGGGGGGGGGGTTCCCCCTATGATCCTGTGCGTGTTTGGGCATTCCTCCAGGAATGTTTCATGCTGAGAGGGACCTGGTAGTGTGAGCATCCGTTGCGGGGGCCTCTGGCGAAGTAGTGACCATGAGTGGGCAGGGTGTGGCCGGTTTTAGCGCGGAATAGCTGTATCCCTTCCGCTCTGGAGAGGTCTTTGTGGTATAGTGGAGGAGCTTTTGGCCAGTGGGTTGCCAGGAAGGTGCGATCATTGGACCAGGCCTCTTGGACTCGGTCTCGCAGTTTGAGCCGGCAACTGCGGTATATATAGGAGGCCGCTGGGAGAGGTTCGATTGGATGTAGCTGTTCGAAGGTCTCTTTTGCAAGGCTATCTCCCGCTCATTCCCTGTGATACCGATGTGGGCAGGTATGGGTTATTGAGGGCCATCAGTGTGGCCTTGGAGTCAGAATAAATAGCGACAGGCCTGCCGCTGGTGGTTGCGAATTGGATGGCCTTCCGAATAGCCAACATTTCGGCCTCGTAGTTAGTCGCTTCCGTTGAGAGCTTGAAACGCAGGTGTTGCGAAAGGTTTCCAGCACCAGAGGAGATCACGACGAAGGCCGCTGCCACGTGGCCCTGCGCCTTGGATCCATCTGTGTATATTCTCAGTCGATTGGAGTAGCTAGTTTGAGCCGCATGGGTTGTCAAAAATTCCAGGTTGGTGGTGTTCTTCCTATTGGCCTTACCTATCCGTGCTAGGGGGCGGAAGGGGCCCTGCTGAGGTGTGACTAGGAGGGGGGGTGATAGAGAAGTGGGGTCAGGCAGGTTAACAATTAAGGCCCTAACTATGCCTAATGCTATACGTAGCGCTGGGGTTCTCCTGGTGGTGGTAAAGGTGTCGTCCAGTCTCCTAAGGGTGTGGTGGTGAGGTCTTTCGGGGTCCAACCAGTTCCAGGCTACGAGCTTGACCCTGGCCTTCTCGGCCCTGTCCTGAATGGGGACGCAGCCACTCTCTATCCAGAGGGCTCTTATGGGGGTAGATCTGAGGGCTCCCATTGCTGTCCTGAGGATCCTGTTTGCTGCTGTCTGAATTTTTGTGAGGTTATTTTGGGTGGTTGAGGCGTATAGGGGAAGGGCATAATTGGTGGTCCCCTCCAGTAGGACCCTGGCGATGTGAATAGTCGAATGCATGGGGGCTCCCTGCTTCCTAGCCGCTATTGCTCTTAGTAGGTTGTTAATCTTAACCAGTTTCTTGCAGGTGGCATTGCAGTGGGATGTCCATCTTAGATCCTTAGTAAAGAGAGCTCCAAGGATTTTTTGGGGGCTGCTGATGGGAACCCGATGGTCTCCTGCTTCCAGGCTGAATGGTGTCGGTGTTCTGCCTCTCGAAAAGACGATGGCTTCCGCTTTCTCCATCGGGATTCTAGCGCCAGTTTTGTACTCCCAGATGGATAGGGTGGTCGTGGCTCTTCTGAGTATGTCGGTGGGGGGGTTGGCGTCAGTCGTTAACAGTATATTGTCGGCGTAGGCGTACGTTTTTAGTCCGTTAATGTTAGTAAGTTGTGTTATAAGTGAGGTAATGTAGGCGTTGAAGAGGGTAGGAGAGAGGGGGGATGCCTGTGGGAGAATATTAGCAATTTTTGTGATTTTTGATGTGTATCCATTAACCCGGACCTGCATGGTACGGGCGGTGAGAAAATTATTGATCAGCTTGGTGGATGGCTCATCGAAATCCCAGCTATTTAGCTGGTTGACGATAACATCCCTGCGGACCCTGTCGTATGGCTTTTCAATGTCCACCGCGAGGAGTTGAACATTTTTCCATAGGTTGAAAGAGGTTAAGATGTTAGCTTCTAGTTCCAGCAGGAGTGAAGCAGTTCCTCTATATTGCCTGAACCCATAAATACCTTCCGGAAGGAGGTGGTTGATGGAGTCTCCAAGCCGTCGGCCGAGTATTATTTCTACAAGGCGTTACATGCAGGGTAGCAGGGATATCGGACGTAGATCCCTCGGGGTGATAGTTGCGTTAGATAAGTTTCTCTTACGGATGGGGATCTGCACAGTGTTTTTCCAAGCTTGTGAAAAACGCTGCTCAGCAGAATATTGTTGTACAAGGAGACCAGTCTCTCCTTGAACAGATCAGGGGCTGCTTTTAACATTCTGTAAGAAATCCTATCATGTCCTGGCGCTGATCCCTTAAACTTGCTAAGCGCTTGGCCTAGCTCGTGAAGGGATACTGGGTGAGTGATGCCGTGACGTTGATCACGGGGAAGGGGCCTGTCCATGTAGAATTGATTCTGGGCTAAAACTTTTGTCGCTGGAGTAGCTGGACCATGACTGGGCTAGCTGGGTGGCAATTTGCATGGAGTCGTTATAGGTTCTGCCGTTAGACGTTAAATTAGCAATCAGGCTGTTTTGCCTATTGCCGGAGATGGATTTAACCTTCCTCCATGCATCGGCTAGGTTAAGGCTGGGATCGATCGATTGGGCGAAGGTAGCCCAGGTGGATTCCTTCGCCTCCTTAGCCAGATTTTTGGCGGTTGCCGATTTCCTACGATAATCGCGCAGGTTGTCCTTCGTAGGATGCCTTTGATATTTTTTTCCATGCCCTATTCTTCTCCCTGATTTTGAAGAGGATGTAGCCATTCATCCAAGCTAGTTGAGATGGGGGAAGGGGGAGGCGGTTGGCATGCTCTCAGCCGCGGCCACCCTGATGGCTCTGATGAGTACCGCTGCCTCTCTGTTGGTGTTCCTGGTGGAGGCTCGGCGATTTAGTTCCTTCTCGATGACGGCCCTGAACTTCTCCCAATTGGCTCTGGATTCAACGAATCTGGCACAGAGCTTGCTCCGGCCGAAGTTGCACTTGGTTTGGAGGATAATGGGGAGGTGGTCACTATTTTTGGGGTTATCGTGGAAACTCCAATTTAGTCGAGGGGCTAGCGTCAGGTCTATGCATGAGGTGGATCCATGTCCTGAAAGAAATGTTGGGGAGCCATCATTGAGGATACACAGTGAGTGTCTATCGATCCATTCGGCCACACGCCTACCCCTTCGGTCCCAGCGTTCCGAGCCCCAAATAGGACTGTGGGCGTTGAGGTCACCACCATAGATGGTGTTGGGGGGCAGCTGGCGCGCCATGGTCTTCAGGTCGCCCACTGTGATCCTCTGATTATTTTCTATGTAGACGGACGCTAAGGTCATGGGCCCTGGAGCCTCCAGAGAGACAACGCAGGCTATTATGGGACTGTTCAGATTCACCTGGGCGGCCGGGATGGAGTCGTAGATTAGAAAGGCCACGCCGCCATGCCTGGTTTCCCTAGGGGTGTTGAAGCCAATATATTGATACCTTCCTTTTCTCTCGGGTTGTTCCTCCAGGAGTATGTTGGTCTCCTGCAGAAGGATAATATGCGGTCTATATCTGCATATGAGTAGATCGAGACTAGGTCGGTTATTGTAGAGCCCTCTGATGTTCCACTGGAGGATAGTGACCTCCTGTGTGGGAGCGCAAGTGTTTGGGTTTGGATTACACATCAAAATATTACTGAGGAGGGAGTAGGTTAAGCCTCCTGCTTTTTACCTTTAGTTTTTTTCGCTGTGTTGTCTGAATCGGAGAGGGAAGTGAATTCCACATCGGGAGTTGAGTCGTCCG
This sequence comes from Neoitamus cyanurus, assembly GCA_947538895.1. Classification (NCBI taxonomy): domain Eukaryota; kingdom Metazoa; phylum Arthropoda; class Insecta; order Diptera; family Asilidae; genus Neoitamus; species Neoitamus cyanurus. The sequence continues at coordinate 41,551,409 of OX384541.1, forward strand.
AGTCTTCAGACCCGGTTAATTTGTGTTTATTAATTTTGTTCTTTGATTTTCTTTTTTTTAAGAATTTGTTTGTGTTTATTGTATCGGTTTTGGTTTGTTTGGGGGTTGAGTAGGCCTTTATCAGGCCCAATTGGGTATTATCTACTGAATTAAGTAGCGAGTGCACTGCGGTAGAAAACTCCGTGACCACCGCTCTACTCTCCGGGGTGAGTTGAAGTTTCTTTGGGATCTTGTTTCGGTCTGAGTTAGGTTTGAGTTTGAGTGTTTTCTTTTTTGGGTGGAATTGTTATTGTGGGGTTTGTAATTATTTTGATTGTAGCTGGGGTGGGGGCAATAAGCGGAGTGGGTGTGGGTTGATTGGAAGCCACTAAGCCATTAGCAGCTGCAACTTGAGCGAGGGGGAGGTTTTTTTGATTTTCCTGAAAAAATTTTCTTGCTTCAGCCTGAGTGCACTTTCTTGAAGTTTTAATTTTCAGTATTTCGTATTGTTTATTGAATTCCCGACACTTCCTGCTATGGGATTCATGCCGGACCGCGTAACAGTTGACGCAGTATTTACGATTACATACGTCATTGTGGGGGGATGGAAGTCCGCAGGTGCTACAAGTTTCTTCTAGGCTATTGCAACGTTTGAGGGTGTGGCCCAATTTTTGGCACCGACGGCACCTCATAGGGAGGGGGAAGTATTCTCTCACTGGAAGATTTTTCCATGCGCCCTTAACCTCTTTGGGAAGCTGGTACACATTGAATGTTAGAATAAGTTGCCCTGAGGGGATCCTCTTTTGTTTGTTTTCGTCACGTTTATCTAATTTTGTTGTCTGGTAGACCTCTGTGACTCCCTGTGGAGCAAATTCTTCCAGAAGTTCCTCATTGGTTAAACCAACGAAGTCACTGGAAAATATGGTTCCCTTGATACAATTGAGAGTTGGGTTTAGTGTTATGGACACGTCAATGCCTGCAATGGTTTTGGTATTGAGGAAGTTCTCTGCAATTTTCGCGTTGTCCACCATAAGGACGGGTGAGCCGTCCATCTGGTAGCTCGCGGACTGGAATCTCGTGGATATGGCGTCCACTCCCTTCCTGGCGAGAAAAGGGTTGTACGACCTGTTACGGTGCGATCTCGGGCTTGCCGCGAGTTGGGCTCGCCGGAGTCCGGGGTCGGTGTGAAGGAGCACATACGGAGGAAAACACAGCGGTTTGGACTTAAAGAGCCATATATTCTCGCTAACCTAACGCTTACAATTCTACGGCCTTAAGACTACGGCTGCTGGCACGTCTGCTATTACGGCTGCTGGTACGGCTGGCGTTACGGCTGGTGAGTACGGCTGCTAGCACGGCTGCTGTTACGGCTGCTAGTACGGCGGCTGTTGCGGCTGCTGTTACGGCGGCTGGTATGGCTGGCGATACGGCTGACGAGTACGGCTGCTGGTACGGCTACTGGTGCGTGTCCCCTGATCTTGGGGACAGCGATTTGGCTTTGCTAGCTGCTGGTCCGGTCCATGCCGACCGACTGCGCGGCTATGGCTGGTCCGGTGTTCGCCGGTCGACTATCGCCTCGAGGCAGGGCCTCCCGGGGCTTTATAGGCGGCGGTGTCCCGTAATGCGAGCCCACGGGGCTCGTAACAACCCGCTGTGTTGGGGAGAGTGGTCCCTCACTCTAATCCACCTTTTCGTATTACTAGATTACAATAATTCATTCGTTTTATTATACTAATTTATAGTCTTAAAACTACAACTTCTAACAAATACTGGCCAGGAGGTTGGCCGGTGCGGGCCGCGGTGTCCAGGTTCTGGCGGTGTCCAGTTTCTGGCGGTATCCAGGCTCGGGCTGTATCCGGATCCTGGCGGTATCCAGGTTCTGGCGAGTTCTGGCTAGGCGGTTGGCCGGTGTTGGCCACGGTGTGCAGGCTCTGGCGGTATCCAGGTTCTGGCTAGGCGGTTGGCCACGGTGTCCAGGCTCTGGCGGTATCCAGTTTCTGGCGGTATCCAGGCTCGGGCTGTATCCGGATCCTGGCGGTATCCAGGTTCTGGCGAGTTCTGGCTAGGCGGTTGGCCGGTGTTGCCACGGTGTCTAGGTTCTGGCGGTGTCCAGTTTCTGGCGGTATCCAGGCTCGGGCTGTATCCGGATCCTGGCGGTATCCAGGTTCTGGCGAGTTCTGGCTAGGCGGTTGGCCGGTGTTGGCCACGGTGTCCAGGCTCTGGCGGTATCCAGGTTCTGGCTAAGCGGTTGGCCACGGTGTCCAGGCCCTGGCGGTATCCAGGTTCTGGCGGGTTCTGGGCATTCAATGCATGCATTCATTTGGGAGCTAACCCATAGCCGACTCGGCGGCAGCGCGTTGCGAGAGAGAATTTTAGAGGAATCTCCAATATTTCGAGCGGCAGTGCGGCTTAAGAGAGCTTTAAAAGAGAAGCGACGTGCCGACGAATTCTATGGGGGCCTGCCTTTAGGTGGTGAAGAGTCATCTCCCTAGCTCCATTGATGGTGTGGCGGTCGTGGAGTTCTTTTCATCTTGGTTAGCTTGAGAAATTTTGAGAGTCTAGGTGGAGGGTTTTCCCGGCTTTGGTGGGAGTCACCACAATGTTTAGTGAAATCGCGGTTGTCCTTTCTGGTACCGGTTAATGATTCTGAGTGCGAAGGAAGAGTAAAAAGTTAGCAGTAGCTTTAGGAAAAACAGATTTGGCACTTTGTAAGTTTCGCACACTGAAATCGGTGCAGGGGTGCGGGGAAATCAAGTAGGATCGGAGAGAGAGGTATTAATTGTTTTTTGGGAATAAAAAAACAGTCAGTTAGAGTTCGCTTATAAATAAATAAAATGTTTTTTCAAGTTTGGAATTCGGAGTTTTCTTCGCTTTATTAGTGATCACGAGCCCTCGTTCAGAGACGCACCAAGGGCACATTTCTATTTCATTTCAGTGCTACTACTCACCAATAACACTCGGCTTTGCTGGTCAACGGCTGATTTCCTTCAGCAATCTATCAGCTCCATTCAGCGAAGATAACACAGAGCTGGAGCATACGCACGGATACTGTCGCAGCTGTGCTCAACTTTCATATTATACAACTTCACCGTCTGCACGTTAGCTGCGGTGATTGCTTAGGCCCCAACCAGGGCCACCCCAGGACTCAACGAAGACACCATCCCCGCTACATTGGTGACCCCGACAAAAAAGAAGAAAGAAAACAAAGAAAAACCCATAAAAAAAGAAGAAAGAAAACAGAGAAAAACCGAACACAGAAGAAAGAAAAAAAGAAAAAAGAAAATCAAAAAAAGAAAAAAGAAGATCGAAAAAAAAAGAAGAAGGAAGAAAAGAGAACTTTAAAGAGAGAAGAAAAGGAAGCAAGCAAAGGAAGAATCCTATAAGGGAGTACCTTTTACATTAAATTTAAGCACATATTTCAACATAAACAGAGTTGATTAGTTAATATATTTAAATTGTGAATTTTCTTCCGCACTCCGCGTTCTCTTTCGTCTTCAAAAGAAAATTTTAATTGAACAATGAATAATTCAAGTGGTGACTTCTCGCGAGTCTCCGTGATTCCCGGGAATCCATCCGACCTTTCGGAATCTCAGAGTTTTGCGGAAGGTGTCTTACGGTTAAGTCCGCTTCCAACACCACGTAATTTTGCGGCCTCCACCCCGTCTGTTCCAGCGATTTCCGCGTTTTCGGTAGTGGTTCCACCTTTTTGGAGAAATGCTCCAAAATTTTGGTTTAAAAAAAATGAAGGGCAGTTCGAGCTGGCCCGAATAACGAGTGAATCCTCGAAATACAATCATGTGCTTTCTGCGTTGCGAGTGATATCCTCGATAATCCAAATGCTCAGCGCCCATATACGGATCTAAAAGAGGCGTTGATATCTCGCCTTTCAGACAGCGAGACTTCGAGATTAAATAAGTTACTCGGTGACTTGGTTTTGGGTGACAGATCCCCATCTCAATTCCTGCGAGAGATGAGGAATCTTTCGAACGGAAATTTAAGTGACGACATTTTGAAGACCCTTTGGTTGCAAAGACTTCCCGAACATATGAGGGCAATTTTATCGTGTAATTCCGGACCGCTTTTGGGAACTTGCGAATTGTGCGGACAAAATTTTTGAGGTGAATTCCAAGCCATCAATTTTCGCTCTGTCTTCGCCAAGACAAGAGAGTAACTCTTGGAATAGCTTGATAGCTGAAATTATTAAGTTGAATAAAAGGATGGATGAGCTATTGCTGGAAGTCCAGGCAATGAAACGGCAATCTAGAACAGCTAACTGTTGTTGCCATAACGGCACAAGATTTTCAGCTAGTCGTTCGCCATCGCGGCCTGGATCTGATTTTCATCGAGATAGGTCAAAATCTCGTGATCGTTCAGGGTTGTGCTGGTACCACTCCAAATTCCGCGATAATGCTAATAAATGTATCCCGCCTTGCTCGTTTTCATCTTCCGAGCTTTCAAAAAAATAAAATGCATATCATCAGCAACGGCGGGTGGTAAAAGCATTTATATCAGCCGTTTACACGTTTGGGACAAATCAACTCGGCAATATTATTAAATAGGCACAGGTGCGGATATCTCCGTTATTCCTGCACCATATTTAAACAAATTACTACCATCTGACATAAAATTATCGGCAGCAAATTCTTCAATTATCAACACCTATGGTACCAAAATTCTAAATTTAGATCTTGGTTTACGTAGAAATTTTCTATGGCACTTCTTAATCGCAGATGTTGAGAAGCCAATTTTAGGAGCAATCTTCCTGTTCCACTTCAAATTATTAGTTGATCTGTCAAAAAGGATTTTAATTGATCCGTTAATCAACCTAACTTCTAAAGGTAAGTTCCTTAACGGTTCATCTTCAAATTTATCGCTTTTGATCAGACCTTCAATTGATTTGGATGTTCAAACATTGCTTCGGGAGTTTAGCAGTATAACTATCGATTCTGGTTTTTCCAAACCAGTTAAACATTCGGTTACACATCAAATTAAAACGTTAGGTCAGCCAATTTTCTCGAAGGTACGTCGTTTATCCCCAGAAGAGCTCCTGATTGCGAAAAAAGAATTCGAATTTTTACTCAATCAGGGCATCTGCAGGCCCACCAATAGCTGTTGGTCTTCCCCTTTGCATATGGTCCCGAAAGCCAATGGGGAATGGAGACCTTGCGGGGATTATAGAAGATTAAACGCGGTAACAGTGCCAGACCGTTATCCGATTCCTCTCATTCATGATTTCGCTTCCAATCTTCAAGATTGTGAAATATTTTCCACTTTAGATCTAGCAAAAGCGTATCACCAAATTCCGGTAGAACCTGAGGACATTCCAAAAACAGCCATCTGTACACCTTTTGGCTTATTTGAATTTACAAGAATGACTTTTGGACTTTGCAATGCTGCTCAGACTTTCCAAAGATTTATTCATTCGATACTCAAAAATTTCCAATTTTGTTTCATTTATCTAGACGATATTTTGGTAGCCTCAAAATCTAGACAACAGCATTTGGAACATTTAAAACAAATTTTTAAAAATTTCAGGAACAGGGTTTGATTATAAACGCCGAGAAATGTAATCTCATGCAACAAGAAGTGAAGTTTCTCGGCCACTATATCAACTCAAAAGGTATCAAAACTGCACCTGAGAAAGTTAAAGCAATTACAGAATTTAAACAGCCGACCACTGTTAAAGAACTTAGACGTTTCTTAGGGATGATTAATTTCTATCGTCGCTTCTTACCATATGCAGCTGAATACTCAATCAATATTTAACAGGAAGTAAGAAAGACGGCAATAAACCTGTCAATTGGACATCCGAAGCACTTAAGACTTTCGAAATTGTTAAAACTCAGCTTTCAAAAATCACCCTTTTAGCCTTTCCAAATTCCAATTCCCATCTAGAATTAATCGCAGATGTTTCTAACGTCGCAATCGGTGCTTCTTTAAAGCAGAAAGTAAATGATGAGTGGCAACCTCTGGGATTTTTCTCTACTAAACTTTCTTCGGCTCAAATTAAATATAGTGCTTACGACCGCGAATTGCTAGCCGCATATAAAGCCATCAAATATTTTCGATTCCATCTCGAGGGTCGAACTTTTACACTCTTTACGGATCACAAGCCGTTAATTTTCGCCTTCAAGCAAAACCCGGACAAGGCCTCCTCCAGACAAGCGAGACATTTAGACTATATCGGGCAATTTACCACAGACATTCGCCACATAGCGGGAAGTGACAACGTGGTAGCAGATGCACTTTCGCGAATTGAAGAACTCCAATTGCCAGCCACGTTAGATTTTGAAGCTATAGTTCTCGCACAAGAGAACGATAGCCAGCTTCAAAGTTGTCTGGAAAATCCTAATTTCAAATTTTCCAAATTACCAGTCATTGGCTCAGATAGACAAATCTTTTGTGAGGATTCTAAAGCTCTTAAGAGACCTTTCATCCCCGAATCATTTCGATTACAAATCTTTAATTCGGTGCACAATTTGTCTCATCCAAGTATCCGGGCTACTAACAAAATGGTAACAGCCAAATACTTTTGGCCATCAATGAACAAAGATATCAACAATTGGAGTCGAAGCTGTCTAGCTTGTCAAAAGAACAAAATTTCGCGAGACATTAAACACCCTTTTGGTTCTTTTCCAGTTACCTCTTCTCGTTTTGAGATTATTCACATGGATGTTATTGGTCCACTTCCACCTTCTCAAAATTTCAGGTATTGTCTCACCATCATAGACAAATACTCTCGGTGGCCAGAGGCAATTCCTTTAGTTTAGAGAATATTTCAGCTGAGTCCTGCGCGCGATCCCTTTATCACGGATGGATTTCTCGTTTCGTTGTTCCTAAAACTATTGTCACAGACCAGGGTAGACAATTCGAATCAAATCTCTTCAGAGAGCTAGCGAAATTACTGGGTTTTCGGCACAATCGGACTACCGCATATCATCCGCAGTCAAACGGTTTCCTCGAGCGGTGGCATAGAACCAACGCCCGCCGAGCTCTTATATGGCCAGTCCTTAAGACTCCCCGCAGATTTTATAGAGCAGAAATCGGCAAGTTGCCCTCAAAGTACATTCGTTAGCCAATTGCGTAATTTTTTCGACCACGTCCGTCCTGTCTCGGCCTCAAATCATTCCAAGTCTAAATTTTTCAAATATGAAAACCTAGACTCATGCTCTCATGTGTTCATTCGGAATGATGCAGCTAAAGGGACTTTTCAGAATGTATACGATGGACCATTCCCGGTTGTGACTACACATCGAGATTACTTTACGGTCAGCGTTAGAGGGAAAGATATCAACGTCTCTTTGGACCGGTTAAAGCCATCTTTCGTCCCGGAAATCTTGGAAGTCGATCAAGAAAATTTTGCAGATTCAACCAAATTTTTTCAGTCTAGCTCAACACAACTAGAGGGACAGCCAGAGACTGTCCAATCAGAACAATTCCTTCGGCATAGACCAGTGTCTGTGAGAGGATTTCCACAAGAAAATTCACTTTCCACTTCAGACATACACAAGATCAAAATTCCCACCACACATTACAAAAAAGTTACCTTCGCCCATGATAAAATTTTTTTAAAGTAGACTTTCGCTTGCCTTACGCCGTGTCGCTGGAAGAGGGGTGATGTGGCGGTCGTGGAGTTCTTTTCATCTTGGTTAGCTTGAGAAATTTTGAGAGTCTAGGTGGAGGGTTTTCCCGGCTTTGGTGGGAGTCACCACAATGTTTAGTGAAATCGCGGTTGTCCTTTCTGGTACCGGTTAATGATTCTGAGTGCGAAGGAAGAGTAAAAAATTAGCAGTAGCTTTAGAAAAAACAGATTTGGCACTTTGTAAGTTTCGCACTCTGAAATCGGTGCAGGGGTGCGGGGAAATCAAGTAGGATCGGAGAGAGAGGTATTAATTGTTTTTTGGGAATAAAAAGTCAGTCAGTTAGAGTTCGCTTATAAATTGTTAGATTTTGTATCAAAATAATTCAATACGAAATGACTAGCGCCCTCTACTAATACTCTGTACTTTCTACCTACATGTCATAACAAATAAAGTCTCTGTCTGTCTGTGGCAACCACCACCTGTGTTTCATTAGGTTATGGGCCCAGAACGCAAATTTATTAGTTTCTTCTTTAATATTTTTTTGAGTAATTATGCCGACGTCGGGTTACGTAGTTAATGTACCAAAACTCAGAGGACGCGAAAATTACGATGATTGGGCGTTCGCGACGAGTAATTTTTTATTACTTGAGGGCATTGATATTGAAAACGTGCCGGAAACAATCAGTGAAGTTGAGTTGAAGAAAGCCAAAGCTAAACTTGTGATGACTATTGACTGTTCATTATACGTGCATATCAAGAATGAGACTACAGTAAATGGTGTGTGGAGCAAATTGAAAAAGTTATTCGACGACACGGGGTATCAGCGAAAAATAAGTTTGCTCCGGACATTAATTTCAATTCGCCTTGATAACTGCGAATCCATGACTTCCTACGTATCTCAAGTGGTCGAGACATCACAGAAATTAAAGGGCACAGGTTTCGAGATTACGGACGAGTGGATTGGATCATTACTTTTGGCTGGACTCCCTGAAAAATTTTCACCGATGATAATGGCGATCGAACATTCTGGAATCGCCATTAGTGCTGACGTCATAAAAACCAAGCTACTTGATATGTGTTCGGAGGTTGGCACCTCTGGAACGGACACTGCATTTTGGTCAAATCAGCGGTCGAAAAGTGGCAACACTAACCGCAAACAAATGTCAACGTCAAGTGAAATGTCAACGAGCAGTAAACAAATAAAATGTTATAATTGCAAGCAAATCGGTCATTATAAGAATAAGTGCCCCGAATTAAAAGCAAACAAACACTTAAATGCTTTTAGTGCAGCGTTTTTCAATAGTTGTTTTGACACAGAAGACTGGTATATTGATTCGGGCGCTAGCGCACACATGACATCAAATGAAAAATGTTTACTGAAAACCCGACCGGCGCACAAAAACCAAGAAATCGTAGTGGCAAATCAGAAGACTGTGCCTGTAATAAGTGTTGGTGAAACACAGATTACGACATGCGTAAATAATAATCAGTACGATGTGATTGTGAAGAATGTTTTGTACATACCGAAACTCACGACAAACTTGTTGTCAGTAAGCCAACTTATAGCAAATGGCAATAGAGTAGTGTTCAAAAAGGATGTCTGTTTGATATACAATCAATTAAATGAGGTGATTGGTTCTGCAACCTTGATGAATGGTGTGTACAAGTTAAAAACAATGAAATCAGAGAAATCGTTATCGGCGATGTCAACATGGCACAAAAGGTTAGGACATATAAATAGTAAGTCCTTACAGAAAATGAATGAAGGAGCAGTAGAAGGAGTTTCTTTTGACAAGAAAGCTGACATAAAGATCCAGAATTGTGAAGTGTGCTGCCAGGGAAAACAGACACGTTTCCCTTTCCCATCAGCCAACCATAGAAGTGAAAAACTACTGGAAGTAGTACACTCAGATTTATGCGGGCCAATGGAGACCAAGTCAATTGGTCAGGCGAAGTACTTTCTTCTTTTTGTGGATGATGCCAGCAGAATGACTTTTGTCTACTTCTTGAAGGAAAAGAACCAGGTGTTCCAGCATTTCAAAGAATTTCAAAGTTTATGTGAGAATCAAACAGGAAACAAGATAAAAATATTGAGAACCGACAATGGTGGTGAGTTTTGTTCACATGAGATGGAGAGCTACTTGAGACAAGCAGGTATTATTCATCAGAAGACCAACCCTCACACTCCGGAGCAGAATGGACTCTCAGAGAAGTTCAACAGAACTATTGTTGAACGAGCGAGATGTTTACTGTTTGAAGCAAATCTCGACAAAAGTTTTTGGGGTGAAGCAGTAAATACAGCAGTATACCTAAAGAACAGAACGCCAGCCGCCAGTTTAGGCATGATGACACCATTTGAAAGGTGGACAGGCGAAAAACCAGACCTAAGTCACATCAGAATATTCGGGAGCAAGGTAATGGTGCATGTTCCCAAAGTACAAAGACAAAAATGGGATAAAAAGGCTGACAAATTGATTCTCGTTGGGTATCCAGAAAATGTCAAGGGATACAGGTTGTATAACCCAAAAACTAGGAAAATTACTATGAGCAGAGATGTCATTATCATGGAGAAAGAAGAGTCGGACACAGCTCAGATTATAATAAATAATCATGAAAAAAAGGAAGAGGAAGACGAAAACTCAGAAGATGAGCAGAATTCACAAGTTGATTCAGTTTCAGATCCAGATGATCCTACATATATCTGTGAATCATCGATAACCCCAGATACTTCATATCAATCGGTACCTGAAGAAGAAGAGTCTATCGCAGAGGAAGTAATTCTAGAGGAGCGGGTTACCAAGCGTAATAGAAAACCAGTTGAAAGATACGGCATGACCAACTTATGTATTTTGGACAACCTGGACTCGTGTGATGAAGAGCTCACCTATGAAGCTGCGATGAATGGACCAGAGAAGGAACTGTGGAGACAGGCAATGACAGATGAACTGAAGGCGTTTAACGAAAATCAAGCATGGGAATTCGTAAATAAAAAAGAAGCTGACAGAATAGTGCAATGCAAGTGGGTATTCAAGAAAAAGTATGAGAGTGATGATAGTGTCCGTTATAGAGCAAGACTGGTCGCAAAGGGTTTCACCCAAAAAGAAGGCGTGGACTACACCGAAACTTACTCACCAGTTCTTCGTTACTCGACATTAAGACTTCTATTCGCCCTAAGTGTTAAACTTAACTTTGAAATAACTCACTTGGATGTAACTACTGCATTCTGAAATGGTTTCCTAAATGAAAATGTATACATGCAAGTTCCACCTAATTTAGAATGTAAAGAAAATTATGTACTGAAATTAAATCGTGCAATTTATGGTTTAAAACAATCAGCCAGGGCGTGGAATGAAAGAGTAAATGATTGTTTATTAGAATCCAATTTTGTAAAGTCAAAATTAGAGCCATGCCTGTATACGAAAAAATGTAATAAGGAGCAGATCATAATAGCAATATTCGTTGATGATTTTTTCATTTTTTCAAACAGCAGTAATATGGTAAATGAATTAAAAACTATTCTAATGTCAAAATTCAAAATTAAAGATTTGGGGCAATTAAAAAATTGTTTAGGTATGAGGGTAAGAATGTATGAAAATGGCTGTATCTCCCTAGACCAAGAAAAATTTGTAGATCACATTTTAAGTAAATTTAATATGACAAACTGTAATGTTGTAGACACTCCAATAGAAAGCAATTTAAAACTTGAGAAAAGTGTAGACGTTTGTAAACAGTACCCATATCAACAACTGATTGGCAGCTTAATGTACTTATGTGTCTTAACTCGCCCAGATATCGCTTTTAGTGTGAATTACTTAAGCCAATTTAATAACTGTTATTCTTTCACTCATTGGAAGCACGCAAAACGAATCCTAAAATACCTATGTAAAACTAAAACTTATGGACTAATGTTTAGTAAAGATGATTGTAAATTGGAGGGCTTTGTTGATGCAGATTGGGCCTCAAACACCCTAGATAGAAAATCTTACACAGGTTTTTATTTTAAGCTTTCTGGAACTGTTATCTCATATGAATGTAAAAAACAGCGTACTGTAGCTTTATCAAGTACAGAGGCAGAGTACATGGCAATAGCAGAAGCCTGTAAAGAAGCTATTTACTTAAAAAACTTATTTTCTGAAATTGTAGACAGTTGTGATTATACAATCATTTTGTATAATGATAATCAGGGCGCTCAGAGGTTGACAGAAAACCCTTTGTTCCATAAAAGAACCAAGCACATAGACGTGCGTCACCATTTTGTTAGAGAAGCTGTTGCCCACAAGCTTATTAAGATAATTTATCTGCCAACGTCTGAAATGCCAGCAGACCTACTGACCAAGGGTTTGAGTAATGTAAAACATAACTATTATGTAAAAAAATTAGGTATTCAAAGTATTGCCTGATAGCTGTATGCTATAAGTTTGTTTGTTTAAATATGATACATTAAGTATATACCAAAGTTTAGATTATTTTGATAAGTGGAGATGTAAGATTTTGTATCAAAATAATTCAATACGAAATGACTAGCGCCCTCTACTAATACTCTGTACTTTCTACCTACATGTCATAACAAATAAAGTCTCTGTCTGTCTGTGGCAACCACCACCTGTGTTTCATTAGAAATAAATGTTTTTTGAAGTTTGGAATTCGGAGTTTTCTTCGCTTTATTAGTGATCAAGAGGCCTCGTTCAGAGACGCACCAAGGGCACATTTCTATTTCATTTCAGTGCTACTACTCACCAAGAACACTCGGCTTTGCTGGTCAACGGCTGATTTCAGCGAAGATAACACAGAGCTGGAGCATACGCACGGATACTGTCGCAGCTGTGCTCAACTTTCATATTATACAACTTCACCGTCTGCACGTTAGCTGCGGTGATTGCTTAGGCCCCAACCAGGGCTACCCCAGGACTCAACGAACACACCATCCCCGCTACAATGGTATCTAGCTGGCTCTGGGATCACCGGATCAGAATGCGTTGTCCCCACTCCTTGCCAGCTGCTGCATAGGTTGTTCTGTAGTCCGGTTGATACTGGCGCTTGCTGCTGGATCCTGGATTCTGGCGGTCGCTGAACTAGGAGCACCAACAGTTAAGGACGATCCAGTCGTCTCGGGTTGAGGGCTCACTGGAGGCGAAAATTAAATATCTTCCAAAATTGTAAGGATGTCATTTTCTTCGTAATACATCTGTAAGTAATAACCTATAAGTAGTGATTCAAAATGGACAACACAAACACAGTGCAACGGACGAACAGATAACATCTAGCCCTGAAATGTGATTTGTTAGTTAGTTCTGTTCTTCTCTGTCTACAGGTAATTTGCATAGTTTTGCTATCGATCGTTGACGAACTCCGGTTTTAGTTCGAACTAGCCCATATTCAGATAGTACCTCCTAGACTTCTTCGAATATGATATTTCAGTGACTTCACTCCAGCTTCCCAAATTCCTCCGAAATGACAAGAAGCTGGAGGGTTGAAGTACCAATTTATTTTTTTCAAAGTACAAGAAATAGACGATTTTGCATTTGCTATTGCGTCTTGCAAATCTTTATCAAGAATCGATTTTCCTCCGAAAATGTTTTTGCCACGATCGGAATATATGTATGTCTGAGCACAATCCCCTGCGAAACGTAAATCTTTTTAAGGCTGCGATAAATGCTTCTGATGTGAGAGATGAAACAAGTTCAATATGTATAGCCTTCGTGGCCATACATAAAAACAGACATATATAGGCCTTCAAAAGCTTTGCCATTCGACAATGGGAAATCTTTATTGTGACTGAGCCTGCATAATCGATTCCAACTCTATCGGGTCTCGAGACATTTACTCGTGCTCTTGGAAGATTTTCCATCAATTGAGTGATCATCGATTGGCGATATCGAGAACACGCGATACATCGATGAGTTCGACTTGATATAGTCCGCCTGGCATCTAAAATCCAATATTGCTGCCGAATGGTAGCCAAAACAAGGGATACACCACCGTGCAGCTTTGCATTGTGAATTTTGTCAAGTAATATATTAGTTATATGGTGTTCTCGAGAAAGTATTATCGGATGCCTTTGGTTATACGGTATACTCGCGTTGCATAGACGACCCATCCTAATTAGTCCTGGTTCATCAAGAAAGGGATTTAATTGCAGTAGCTTGCTTTTCCGAGATAATGGTTGTTTCTCCGAGAGTGCTTTGAATTCAGAAACAAAATTTGCGCTTTGTATTACTCGAAGCACATTTATTTCTGCTTGAGGATATTCCTATGCTGACAGAAACGCAATTATGCGGTCTAATCTACATATATATTTAAAAGAAAGCCGTGTTAGTTGTTACACTATTTATAACTAAAGAACGGCTGAACCGATTTGGCTGAAAATGGTGGGGAGGAGGCTTAGAACCAGGAGACGGACATAGGACATTTTATCCCGTTCGACCGCGTTCTCGTCGCGTCCGGGAAGAAGAAGAGGACATTTGTTGTAAAAATTCATGCCATGTTATGGGTATCGTTGGAAAGGGGAGGTAGTGTAGAATTCGTTGGTGAACAAAAGATTGGTGAAAAGTGTTAAATGTGGGAATTCTTGGTGAAAACGTGTTCTTGTTGTGGGGGTGGCACCCCCACTCAGGAGTAGCAAGAAGAAGCACTATAGGAAATTGGACCGGGTTGGTGAAACTTGGTGAAAATAGTGAAAACGTGGTTTTTTTCGGTGGGTGCCGACAAAATTGAAACGCCTGTGGAAGAAAAGTGTATGCATGAATTGGAATAATTTTTTCACCAATCGATAAATCGCTGTCCCCAAGATCAGGGGACACGCACCAGTAGCCGTACCAGCAGCCGTACTCGTCAGCTGTATCGCCAGCCATACCAGCCGCCGTACCAGCCGCCGTAACAGCAGCCGTAACAGCAGCCGCAACAGCCGCCGTACTAGCAGCCGTAACAGCAGCCGTGCTAGCAGCCGTACTCACCAGCCGTAACGCCAGCCGTACCAGCAGCCGTAATAGCAGACGTGCCAGCAGCCGTACTCTTAAGGCCGTAGAATTGTAAGCGTTAGGTTAGCGAGAATATATGGCTCTTTAAGTCCAAACCGCTGTGTTTTCCTCCGTATGTGCTCCTTCACACCGACCCCGGACTCCGGCGAGCCCAACTCGCGGCAAGCCCGAGATCGCACCGTAACATGGCGCCCGAGCAGGGACCGTGGATCACATGTGGGGGGAATACGCGGAACACAGACTTCGGCCGAACGCACTCACGCTTTCCTCGCCCAGAGGGGCTTTCCCCGCCCAGAGAGGTTTTCCTCGCCCAGAGAGGTTTTCCCCGCCCAGAGAGGTTTTCCTCGCCCCTGAGAGGTTTTCCTCGCCCTGAGAGGTTTCCCTCGCCCCTGAGAGGTTTCTCTCGCCCCTGAGAGGTTTTCCTCGCCCCTGAGAGGTTTTCCTCGCCCCTGAGAGGTTTTCCTCGCTCCCAAGAAGATCAAGCTGGACGACTGGCTCGAAGGCCTCAACCACAACACTCTGGTTCAGCTCCTGGTGGCCAAGGGCCTCAGTGTAAAGGGGAAGGGCCATGAACTCAGAGCCCGTCTTCGAGGGTTTGCCACGCGCTACCCTGAAAAATTCCCCGACATCGACCTAGCCGACAGCGCGACACCTCTTTCCCATCCCGAGGCCCTGCTGACGGAGGAACCAACACCAGGACCCTCCACCCGCCGGCTGAAGAGTAGTACCACCGCACCGGAACCCGACTACAGGAACCCGTCCGACGCCGCTCCACCCGCCACTAGACCGGCATCCGACTACAAAGGCCAGTCCGACGAAGCCCCACCCGTCACCGCTCCGCAACCGCTCACCGATCCAGGACTCATCACGCTTCTAGAGAGGTTGCTGCGACCACTCGCCCGGGAGCCCAGGACAGACGCCGGAGACACGCTGGACAAGATCCGCAAATGGAACTGCCGTTTTGAAAGGAAAGATCCGCTAACCTTCCTGGAACGAGTGACGGAGCTTAAGGAAGCATATGGTTTCACCGACCGACACCTGCTGCAGGGGCTACTTGAGCTATTAAAGGGATAGCCATTGGCTTGGGCCAGGAACCTGCGAGATTCGTGGACCACCTGGCAGGATTTTGAGCGCGCTCTGAAGCGAACGTACCTCACGACCGATTTCCTGGAGCGAACGGCCAACGAAATAACTGAGCGTAAACAGCGCCAAGGTGAAAGGTTCTCCAGCTACGCTACCGACCTGATGACAAAGCTCCGTCGCCATGGAGAGTATTCCCCTGACCAACAGCTTCACCGGTTGTATTCCAATATGCACCCAGACTACCGGTTCTACGTAAAGCGAAACATGGTGACGAGCATCGCCTACTTGCAAGCAGAGGCTGCGGCTTACGAGGAACTCGTAGAGGAGCACCAGCGCACGACTCGCCCCCCTCCGAGCCGACCGAGGCAGATCGCCGCAGCTACTTATGAGCGGTCTACCCACTGCTGGCGATGCAAGCAGCGCGGGCATTGAAGAGGAGAATGCCGCAACGAGCAACAGAAATTCTGCTCCCATTGCGGGAGGGACGGCATCTATTCCCGCGACTGCAATTGTTCGAAACAACACCAGCCAACCTCCTAACCAGAACCCGCATACCGTGTCCACCGTCGGCCAACTACCAGACCAGAGCCTGGATACCGCCAGGACCCGGATACCGCGGCCAATCACCCAGCCAGAATCTGGATACCGCCAGGGCCTGGACACCGTGGCCACCCGCCCAGCCAGAACCCGCCAGAACCTGGATACCGCCAGGGCCTGGACACCGTGGCTAACCGCCCAGCCAGAACCCGCCAGAACCTGGATACCGCCAGGGCCTGGACACCGTGGCCGACCGCCCAGCCAGAACTAGGGATGGAGATCGAATTCGAAAAATCGATTTGTTGAGAATCGATTTTTCAATTGTTGCTATTTTGATAACCGATTTATCGGGCCAAAAAAAATCGATTCTTACAGATCAAATGAATCGATTCAACGAAAATTGGTTAACACAATAACAATGAAAAATATGTGTTAAACAAACACAAATTTTGGATGACAGATAATATAATGAAATACGTTCGCCACAACAAAAACTTTTATTCTCAAAAAATGCAGTACAAAATTCATACATTATACAGATCAGACGCTGTACCACAATTCAAGTGGAATACTGCTCAGAAATAAGAGTTGCGACAGGTGCGTCTTCGACAACCTGCTTCTTTGATCCGTTGCCACTTGTCCAGCTTTTGAAAATAACCTCTCTGCTGGCACAGAAGTAGCGATGAGAGGGATGTATCTCATAGCAATCACATAAAGGCGCGGGTAATCGGACTTCAACACTTCCCACTGCTGGAAAGGATCACCATCTCGTGATAACGTTGACCGATTTAAGTACTGCCTGAGCTCGATAGGAATGCCCCCAACTTCATCTTTGTCTTGATACGCATACTATAACGAATATGGTTCAAAGTATTACCAATTTAGGCCTTGCATTTTCTCTTAATTAATTTATTATGTTATATTACCTGCTTCGCAGTCATGTCGTCGTGAAAATCCCAAATGCTTTCTTGTTTGCTGTCACATTGCCTTTCATTATTGTTCTTTTCCTTTGTTTCCACCATGAGAATCGATTCAGATGTTGTCAGCTGTTTCAATTCTTCAGCTACATACTTTACGGTTGCAGCGCATTTCAGAGCAGACGTGAAATGTAATTTTTTGAACCGTGGATCCAGCAACGTTGCAATGGCCAACTCCTTGACATCCTCACATAATCCAAGTTGGCTTTGCAATTTCGACAGAGTGAACGTCTGCAATTTATTCGCAACTTCATCATGTGGAATTTTCATCGTTTCGTATCGCTGGAAAATAAAATAAAATGAATTGAATTTCTATTCTTGTGATATCGTTTCCTCAGTTTACATTAATATTTGCACTTACTCGAATCAGCAACGTCACGAAAGGGATGACTTTTCCAGCTGTTGGCATTTTGTCAGCTGAAATCTCAACCGTCACCTCAAACAGTGGCGCCAGAACACTGCAAACTGCACGCACTGATCCTATCTCGGAAGCAGTCAACATGTTGGGACCTTTACAGCAATTAAGAAGTACAGCGCTTACTGCTTCTGAGAGCTCCAAAAATCTCTGCATCATCAAATATGTGGAATTCCACCTCGTTGGAACTTCCTGGATCAAGCGCAAAGCAGTACCCCATGATTTGCCCATTTTTTGAATCTGATACTCCTTCAATTTGTCTGCAGCGTTGCAGCTTTGTTTGAAGTACGTAAAGATGGTTTTCACTTTGTGAATCAACGTAGAAAAGCCAGGAACATTTTCTTTTTGTATCTTCGTATGTTTGTCCTGTATAAATTAAAATTTGATATTAAAAATCATTATTAAGTAAAAAGTAAAAGCAAAATCTTGCCTCGTAAACTTTCATGGTGTCAGTGCACACTAAGTTCAGTGTGTGAGCGAAACATGGCTGCCAATTAATTTTCAGACAGCCCTGTATAGCCTTCTTTATGTTTTCGGCGTTATCGGTTAGGAATAGTCTGATTTTGTCAATTTGGGGGATTCAAATCTGACTTGCACTTTCGATGCAATATAGTCGCTGGTATGAGCTTCATCCAGGAAATCCAAGCCAAATTGGATTGATTCCATTTTCTTCAATTCAGAATCGTAAAAGTGTAAAGTTAATCCCAGGTAACTTTGAGTCGTATGTGGCTCCGTCCATATGTCTGCTGACAATGAATATGAGGCGAGATTTCGAATCAGATCCTTAACTTTCTTAGCCATCTTTTCGGTTTTTTTCTCAATCCAGTCCGTTACAGTTGGTCGTGCAGGTGGTTTCCATTGTGGAATCACGACAGATGTAAAATGCTTGAATCCTTCTTTTTCCGGAGTATTTAAAGCCATACAGTCCTTGCAGATCATATATAGCAAAGCTTCTTTAAAAGCTATGTGCTTGCTACCACCTTCTAGAAATAGAAGCAATATAATTGCATAGATATATTTCAGGAACTGAATGTTTGTGTGATTTAAGTGCATATAGTCTTTTAATGCTCACCCAGAAACATTTATTTTACCTGAGTACGATTTTGCTCTGCTTAGGGTATCTTCAAGTGTTCTTTGTTTCAGCTCAGTTTTTGAAGTTTTTGGTGTTTCATCGGACGGATTTTCATTTTTCACTGGCATCGGTATCGGTGGCTGTCAATCAAAAATTTTAAAGTTAAAGTTAGTTTAAAAGTTCAATTCCAAACAATTACCGCGTCAACAAGATCTTCAGCATTTTGGAAACTAGCACAGCCAGTTTTATTGCTCTGTGAAATATTGTGACTTCTGTGTAAGTGGTTCCACAAATTTCTCGTATTTCCAGAACTTGCTACACTCATCTCACACTTATTGCACACCGCTGACATTTTTGATGTTTTGCGGAAATATTTCCAGACTTCACTTTTAGCTGGCATTGCGATGCATGAAAAACTGTCCCTTTTTGTTTATTGAAATGAAATTTGGCCCTTTTGTTACTAATTATTATACGTGTGCGACGCACTGGCCACTGAACACTGAACTGACAAGTGACAACTGTGCGTACGTGCCGTGTCGTGAATCGTCCGTCAATCGCGTGTTCAAAAATCGATTAATCGGAAAATCGGGTTACTGAAATATCGATAAAAAAAATCGAATAATCGAGGCATTTAATCGATTCTTACAGATCAGATCGAGAATCCTCCATCCCTAATTGAATAGTTGTGCGGCGGTTGTGCGGCGATGCCGAAAGCGACGCCTGATGCCAACGGATTCTATGGGGGCCAGGCTTAAGGGTGACGTCAACATTACGGGAACTACAAATGCGTATTGAATATACTCACCAACGTTTCGTGACCAGAGAGGGTGTTGACATCTATTTAACTCGCGAGGTTCTGAAGCGAATCAACTTCGAAGAGATCAGCAAACGAAGGAATCGTAAAAAAACGATCAACTTTCCAGAGCGCTATCAAGTGCGTCTCAGTGTGAAGCCAGATGGTAACCTGAAATTCTTCCTCTACCACAAACGAGGCGTAGTGAAAAAATTGCAACGCTTGAACGGGGTTGTTCAACGGGAGGGAGGATGTTCGAAATCAACCTGAAAAAGAAAAAAAATTGAATTTAAATCACTGAATTAGTACAACATATTCTTAATACTTCCCTATACCTGGGGACTCTGCAGGTACTCCTGTAACACGAATTAAACCTGAAATACAAAAAAATGAATATAAACCACAAATTTCCTTTGAATTGCAAACCGTAAACAAACCCCCCAGACACGGCCCAACAACAACAAACAAGGCGAGATTGTGCATGTTAATATTCATTTTAACTTCAATCTCTCCATGTACCAACTTGACTCATTTTACACAATGAGACATGCTGATTGTAGCAATAACTACAAAAACACAGCAAAGGAAATTTTGCACTTAAATTCAACCGACAAAGTCAATTTTGACAGTTGGTCGGAGGAAGGCATTGTTTCCTAATTAAGGAGGTTCTTTTCAAAACTTGACTATTCCACTTTTTGTGTTTTTTCACAATCTGAGAAAATAGTTTTGTAGGTATGCAGCTATGTTTTTAACCCGACATTTTGATGCATTATTGTAGACGACAACAATAGTCATTGCTTTGTACAGGATACAAAAATTTAGCAGTAATATATTTTGAATAAATCAAAAATTTGAAATGGAAGAATCTAGTTTTGACGCGGCTGATTGGAATAATCAAGTTTTTTAATGTGCTATAGAGGAATAATCATGTTTTGATTCAAACCACTGTGGATTAATCTTGTTTTGCTGAAACTAATTAGGTATCAGAAATCTCATTTTTGAATTGAAATAACCTAAGGTTTATCTTCTTCTCTAAATAAATAAAACAAACAAAAATATTCACAGTATGTTTTATTTTTTTTTTTTATATTCTCACAGCTATTTCATGGTCAAGGCAATTACAATTCTCTGTATGTTCATGATCATTTTCATCATCACTTTCAACATCATTGCTATTATTCATTATACTGACATACCAAGAGAGCTCCTGGTTTTCAGCCCACTCCTCGCCGAATTGTTTAACAAGCAAGTTTCTGACATCATTTTTCTTTTTTAAATTCAGATGCTTTTGTATTACTATTTCAGTTAAAGTAAAGTTATCTAGAATTTTTTGTCGTTTTTGAAGGTATAATTTTGTATCATTTTCATTATCCGACGTAAATATGTAATTTTCAAAAGTTTTTATATGACATTGAAGTTGGTTTCTATTATTAGTGGTTTTAACAAAAGTGATTCGTTTTAAATTCTGTATACCTGTAATTTTTTTATAAACTGTTTCTAATTCCTTAATATTGTATAACTTCCAATCCGATCCCAACTTTTTAACCGTTCCAAACTGAGAGTAATATTCTGTATATTCTTCTGGGGTTGTAATAATCGGATGACGTCTAAGTTCCTTTTCTACACGTCCAAACACCCTGTCAGCAGGCAAAAAGCTGTGCCCTCTAACAGGGAAAAACAGTTTTATTTTCTTAATGTTTTCTGGTGATAGCTTTTGAAGCCAGAACAAAAGTGCATGCACAATATGTGAATTATTGTTCTGGCCCCCACAGCCATCACAGAACAACCTGATAGAATGAATGTCCTCAAAATCACGAGTTTTTAAAAAATCTAGCAAAGCGGAACCAATTTCTGTAGCACCTCTGTTTGCCTGTAATTCTGTCTAATTATAAAATAAAGGATTCCTGGTATCTTTTCCTACAATACAAAATACATAAAAGCTAACCTGTCTGCTGTATAATGCTTCCTGAATCGGAGTGCGAGGGAGCGGTTGTACTTGCTGAAGGTCAAAGCAGAAAGTTAAAGTGCCTTCTTGTTCTATTTTCATTAAGTTATAGAATGCTTTCGCTCGTTTGCTATGGATTCTTTTTTCAGTCATAAAATTAACTTTTTCATTATCTTTTGCTGTTTTTATTTTATTTTTTAAAAGTGTGCAATAAGTGCAAGCATCAGAAGATGGAGACTGAAATCCGATGTTAAAATTTGTAATAAATACTGACCTGAAGAATGACTTTTTGGCTCTAAACGGAATTTCTACTGAATCATTGTACATTCTTCTGAGTTTAGCTACACTTAGTTCTGAACTTAAGTATATACGTTTGGATTTTGATCTATTATAATGGCTTTCAACAGCATCAAATTTATTGATAAATTCTATAATCTTATGCTTGATAACTGCTGATTTCCTGCTTTTTCGGTCTCCTCCTCTATTTTCTTTTATTATTTCTCCATTGCCTAGCCTTCTTACAAGAATATCCACTCTTCCTCTGCTTAAACCCATAGATGTTATAAAAAATCTCTTGCATACTGCCTTAGGATGACTATTTCTTGTTAGAAAAAAAGTGGCAGACCTTTGCTTAGGTCTGGTCTTCTGAGGAACTGTTTTACTTTGGCGACGACGGACAGGGTCATATACAGAAATGAATCTAGATAAATGAACGTCCTGCCCCACCTTGGACTGATTTTTGTACAATGCTTTACGATTTTTCAAAATATCTCTGGTCCCGAATTGGTTGCAATGAAATTTACTATTTTCGCCATGATTACAAGGCTTCACAAATGCCAGTGCACATGGGTCACAGTCTGCGTAGTCCCTAAAATACAAATGCGAATCAGATCAGTAGATATGTAAGACAAAATTAACAAAATAATATGCACGTGAAAATACTAACTTTTTTTTGTTGCGCCGTCCACGCTGCCTATTTCTTGAGCCTGTATTAATATCTTGTACTGTAATAATAATAATAATTGTAAGAAAGGGGGGGAGCGAAGCCCCGAGCACTCAGACAACCAGTCCATTGTACTCTGCCCCCACCCTAACCGAACTTCTTCGTTGCTCTGATGAACCGAAGAACCTCGGCTAGGGGTCGAGGACAGATCTCTCCCATCCTCAATACGTCAGCGCCGAATACAGCGCACCGCGCTTGGGAGAACGCGGGACACTTGCAGAGAAAGTGCTCTACGCTGTCCTCATCCTCCCCGCACGACGCGCATGTAGGATCACTGACGATTCCCAGGGCATGTAGATGTTTGCCACATGTACTATGCCCTGTTACAATCCCTACAAGATTCCTGCATTCTCTCCTGTTTAGTTTCAAGAGAGTTTCTGCAGTGCCCTTATCGGGACGACCTATAAAGAGTTTGGTGTGTCTGCAGGTTTGTAACATGGACCATCTCTGCGCATGGATTTTCTCCATGTGTCGAGTTATCCAGTCTTTCACTATTGCAGAATTCACGCCAATCTGTGGTTCCGGTCCAAAGGGGCTGCTTTTCGCGCCTTCCTTTGCTAGGCTATCAGAGTTTTCGTTACCCTCGATGCCTTGATGACTAGGAACCCATATAAGAGAGACTTCATTGTAGCGAGCTACCGACTGCAGTCGTCTCTTACATTCCAGGACAATTTTCGAGCGGGTGATTGGATTTCGTAGTGCTGCGAGCGCAGCTTTGCTGTCGCAGCAAACACCGATCTTCCTTTCACGCCATCTCTGATCAATTATCCAGTTTGTCGCACTCAGAATAGCGATGATTTCCGCTTGGAAAACTGACGCAAAATCTCCGAGAGGATATGAGTGTTTGATTTCTTTGCTCAAACACCATCCAGCGCCCGTACCGGTAGAGGTTTTCGAGCCGTCTGTGTAGAAGACATGGGAGAAACTCTCCAGTAGATGGTGTGGGTTTTCCCAGTCCTCTCTATTCGGGATTTCAACGTGATATCCCCTATCGAACAGTGTTACCGGTGGCATGTCATCCGTTGGCATACTGTACGAGTCACAGTTTTCCTGGAGCCTTCGTGATAGATCACCATGGCCGCTTCTGTGGTTGTCGTGCCAGAGTCCTTGTCTCTTTAAACGACAGACTGCCTTCATTGCTTCTTCCTGGATTGTGATGTCCAATGGTCGCAAGTTGAGCATTGCGTTGAGAGCCGCACCAGGCGTGGAGCTGAAGGCCCCAGTGATCCCTATGCATGCCTCTCTCTGTAGTCTGTTTAGGATCGTACAGGTAGATGTTTTTCCTGTTCTGATCCACCAGACCACAGACGCATAAGTTATGATGGGTCTAATAACAGCGGTATATAGCCAGTAGACCACCGCTGGTCTCAGACCCCATGTCTTCCCAAAGGCCCGCCTGCATTGCCAGAAGGCATTTAATGCTCGGGCGGATTTTTGTTCGACATGTGGTCTCCACGTGAGCTTGCTGTCTAGCATTACTCCCAGATACTTGACCTCAGTGGAGAGTTGGATTGTAACACCCTTTAGTGTTGGAAGTTTAAGGTTATTCAGTTTTCTTTTCCTAGTAAACAATATAAGTGTCGTTTTACTAGGGTTCACTGATAACCCGTGCCTCTCGCACCAGTTCTGGATACTATCCAAAGTCTTCTGCACTTTATGGCAAATTATCTTTAGTGAGTAGCCACAAACCAGTGCACTCACGTCATCGGCATAGGCCTGCGCGTGTACGTTGTGAGTCTGTAACTCATCCAACAGCGAGTCTACTAGAAAGCACCATAGCAGGGGCGACAGTACGCCTCCCTGGGGACATCCTCTGCCTACCTCAGCCCTGGTATCGTCCGCACCGTCCGCAATTAGTAGTCTCTGTGTCAGCATGGATTGTATCCAACGTACTAGTACGTTGTCCACCCCATGCGCTTTGGCTGCGTTACACAGGGAGGAGAAGGTGGCATTGTCAAAGGCCCCCTCAATATCGACGAACACGCCCAGAGCAAAAGCACCCTGCTCCATCGCGCCCTCGATTCTTCGAACTAAATCGTGTAGTGCTGATTCGCAGGATTTGCCACTCTGGTAAGCGTGCTGACGAACATTGAGCGGACATCTTCTCAACACTCCTCCTCTAATGTACTTTTCAACCAGGCGTTCCAGACATTTCAAAATAAAAGAGGTTAGACTGATGGGTCTGAAACTTTTGGCTAGAGTATAGTCGTCCTTCCCTGGTTTGGGAATGAAGACAACTTTAACCTTTCGCCAGGCGGTCGGTATGTATCCCCAAGTTATGCAGGCCCCCTTGTACTGTACTTTGATGCTCCATTTTCTAAATTAAATAACTTTTGTAAAGCGCATAGGCCTTCAAGAAAACGGACGATGATCGCGTGCTTCTCCTACTACTGTTCATTCACATACACTGCACACGCCGCGACAGAACCGTTAAATGTCAAGAGACAACCACCGCTTGGCTGAGGGGTTGCACTACTACTACTACTACTACTCAAATGCGCCACAAGAGCACACGAACTGAACGCCACCGTTACCGTTACGAACGTTAACGGAATACAAGTGAACATGCAGAGCCATCAGGCAGCAGCCGTTTTTCGGGGGGACCAAAACCGAGGGAAACTAGTGGCTGCTGAGTGGAAAGCCAGCCATGACACGGTGGTGGAAATAGGGGGATGGTTACGGCCTGGAGTATGGCACTACCCCCAGAAGAATGCAGTTGTAGAGTCTCTTGAATTTCCATGTTATTTTTTCTTAGCTCACACAAGTCGTCCCTTTTTTTCCTTTTCATTATTATTCGGCTCGAGCTCTTGAGCCTGGGCATGCCTCCTGACATTGTTGAAGTTGTTGCAATTTAGATTAAAATAGTTAAATTTAATAACTTCTGGATTCATCATATTTTGTTCCAAAAATGTGTTTTTGAAATGGGTAATGTCATTTTGACGTGGAATAATCTAATTTTGACGAAATCATGCCTTTTAATCTTTTTTTTTCTGGTGTGATTATCAAGTTTTGGCCCAATTGTATTTTCGCGGAGTGTATATTTGAATGTTACCAAAGCAAAAAAAAAAAAAAAATCAGTTTCATCAAAAGTGGAATAGTCAAGTTTTGAAAAGAAGCTCCTCAATTTATTGCCAAACAACGCAATTTCATCCACTAAATCCTTATAAAAAATGAAAAGAGGCTTACCTGGCGTCGAACAATCCATATTTAAAGGCACAAAATACACCACATAGCAACCACTAGAAATATACAACTTTCCGATGTAAATCCCGGCCGACTAAAAACTGTCATCCATGATCTGACAACACAGTCGGGTGAAACCGTGGTGAATTTGCGGGTATTGCCCGATAGCGGATAAATTTGCCAATTAATTAAATAAATTCAAAAATTTGAATTTATAATAAGCACAATAAGAGGAAAAGAGACAACATCAATAATGCAGGCATTCTTATCACACAATGTCGGTAATGCAGGTATATGGAAATGGACATAATACTGACAAAATAAAACTGCGGCGAATTTGATAAATATCGATTTTGTGCTAAAATGCAAAAATGAAAATATGAATTCGTGTAACAACACGAAAACTAATGGCGCCGCCTACGCTCTAACCGGCATTTGAGGAGAAACGGGAATAAAATAAATTATTTCCACGCATGCAAATTGAGTTTAAGTCACAATTTGATGGTACTACAGGCCCTATATAAGGGCGTGCTACGAGGTATTCGTCCTCTCTTGTGTTTTCAAATTTACGACAGCGTAGTTACAGAGGATTTCAAAATCAGTTAAATCAAAGTAATCCTCTTGGACATAGAGTCATTCTAGATTAGAAAATTGATTTTGTGTGGGTTTGGGCTGTATAGTTAGATTTATTTTAAGATTTTTCATTCTTTCCGCGGCAGAATATTTCTTAATTATCTAATAGTAAATTTTTTCGTTTTGGTTTTTTTTTGCAATTTTTAATTCTTCTTGATTTAGTTATTTATTTTTGTGAATTTTTGCTAGTTTGAATTTATCATTGCGTAAATTAATTTTCTTTGAGTGGTTTGGCTATCGATTTATTATTTAAATAGTTTTAAGTGAATATTCTGCGTTTCAAACAAAAAGGAAGGACGAAATAAAGGAATCGTAAACCAAAAGTGCACGCGTTTTTCTTTACCGGTACACTACACCGTTCGTTTTCAGCTCTTCCGGCAGCGTCGACGTATTTAAGCCGATTTAATACAGATTGTATCGAATCCTTTTCGGTATCCACCTGTATTAATAGGATTATCTTTATCTATCATTAGAAACCCATCATTATATTTCCTACTCTCGGCGCAAGCCTGCTTAAAATATTGAATGGCATATCCGTATTGATATGATCTTCATAAACATATTTAAGATTCATATCATCTTGCTTAAAAATAGTAATAAGGTTGGCATTATCGCGTATTAAATGTTTCGGTATACGTGTGTATGTTTGACAAAGATAAAAGCTGTCCACATCATTATGCCGACCCATGCAAATGTATGCCCGAATATTATTTTGCTTAGCGCAACCCAATGGGAAATGGAAGCATCCAATTATGCATGCCGAAGCCTTCTCTGGAAGGCAGGAATGCCTGACCCGCCATATCCTCTCTTATATATTTTTAATACTGGAATGTCCGCGGAACGAAGCAGAACAAAAGCTTTTTATATTCCTTCCCACTAGATTACCCAGAATTCATTTAGGAGGCAAGGCAAGGAATCGGAATCGTTTCCCTTGAACTCAGTGATTCAGAATACAGAGCCTGGATTCTGTTTATCACTTCAGTTTCCGTCACATGTCAACTTATAACTGAATTGCCTGTTTTATTTCTGAAATGAAAATTTATTTGTTATTCAGTCATAAGTTGTCAAGGAGTAACGGAAACTGAGATGATAAACAGAATCCAGGCCCATAATATGTATGTATATGAAATGGAAGATAATTGGAAGATATGAAAAATAAAACGATCTTCTCAGTAATATTAGTGTTATTATTTAATATAAAGAAAAAATAAAAAAACTAAACAAAAATTCAACATGAAACAAAAATTCGTAAAATTAACAATTCAACATAATTCCAGTTTAAAAAATCAATAACTTCATAATAAAACGTAATTATTTTCTTTCAAATCAAAACTTTTTTTATTTATTTTTTTTATTTGCTTTTTGTTCTTGGTACGTTCGCTTGTAGCAGCGGTTTTTCATCAATAAGAACGTACCATACGATCTTCAGCTATTGACGCAATTTCAGTATCGATGTTTTCTAAATCTTCGCGTGAAGCAAAACGAAACATCACCAGTTTTAAGGATTGCGTATAGATTTTTTTTAGTATCCCTTCTAAAAGGATTTCATGTTTCCGTTGCGTGTCCTTAATCTCCTCCAAATGCTTCTCTAACCGAGAAATTTTAAGACACTGTTTGCACTTGCAGGTTCTGTTAATAATTAACAATATTAAACATATGTTTCGCCCCATATTAATTTGCGAATTTGTCACCTTCATTTTCTTTATTTGACACGTCATCGTCGTCATCCATCCTTAAAGTAGCGTTGCAACGGTTTAATGCAGCTGATTCGTATGATGTGCTGGGTTTAAATTTTTTGGAGATGGGCAACATTTCTCTGGTAACTAAAACATTTATTATTTTTATTATATTATGTAAAGAAGTAAAATAATAATTATATGAGATGCAATGATGTAATACATATCCATCATATACGGACAACGACAAAACTTCGCAAGCAACATCGTTCACATTAAATTTTTGTTCCGTTTCAAAAAGGTTATTTACTAATGAAATACCCAGTGTTTCTATTGAGTCAAATGGCACAGTGAAATAACTTCGGATGTCTAAAAATTGTTTTCCTATTATATATTCTTCCCCATTATCATCTTTGTAAAATCCTGTTACTCTCATTGGATCAGTCTTATAGTTTTCCTCAGCTTTTGTAAACTAGTTTATGAAGTGGTTTTGTTATAGGTTTGAATGTTTCTTCCAATTGAGACTCCCAATGAATTTTCCCTGATTTCAACATTTTAAATTTCTTCCTCGAAGAATATCTTATTTTCACTAGATTCCTAATAGTATCGTCTTGACGCTTTTTATCTCCTTTTGTCTTATGCTTCATTTTATGAACTGCTTTAACTAGTCTATAAAATGCTTTAAGTGTTTTCATCTGATTCTTGAACTGTATTTATATATGGATGAATGTATCGAACCCTTTGCGATAACGGCCCTTATTAATAGACCTATCCTTATCTATCTCTAGAAAGCCATATTTATCTATCCAACTCTCGAAACAAGCCTGTCTAAAAATATTGAATGACATATCCGTATTGACATGATCTTAAATGTACAGCATTATGCTTCAAAAGAATAATGAGGTTGACATTATCACATATTAAATGTTTCGGTAAACGTGTGTATGTTTGACAAAGGTAAAAGCTATCCACATCGTTATGTCGACCCATACAGAAGTATGCGCGAATATTATTTTGCTTATCGCAAGCAACGTCATCCAAAATGAAAATTGAATTTCGTTTAGCATTTTCTGGTGATATAACATTGCTGTTGTCGGAGAGTGTGTAATAACTCCTGTCTGATATTGGTCTTATTAATTCTTCTAAATGCTTGAACTTGGGTTGATGTAATGATTTTGAATATACATATATAAATACTGGCTTGCCCGGACCCGGCGTTTCCCGGGATACTATTAAATTTGTATTCCTTAATTTTACAACGCCTCCCTACTGCACCACCGCCTCTTCTATGTGACCCAGCGTTTTCCTATTTGCTTTTTGCACATGTTTTAGATATTTTCCAGCAGTATTATTAAATTTAGTTTTCTTCATTTTACACCACCACCTTATTGCACCCCCTCTCCTATATCTCCCAGCGGAGTGGGGGTGGTCTCATATTTGGAAATTTGAATAGCAGATTCGAAATCAGTGATCCCGAAAATTCCCTAGTGCGGATTTTCAGGGAAATCCCTCGAAGTTCAACTTTTTCGGTCGCCATATTGGATCCGACATCTTGAATTCAAAAATTTTGAATGCAAGCTTCCTTAGCTATAGATCGGTGGAAAAATTATTCCCATTCATGCACACACTTTTCTTCCACAGCCGTTTCAATTTTGTCGGCACCCACCGAAAAAACCAATTTTTCACTATTTTCACCAACTTTCACCAACCAGACCCAATTTACTATAGTGCTTCTTCTTCCTACCCCTGAGACACACTTCTGGGGAGTGTCACCCCCACCCCTCTCCCAAAACAAAAACACGTTTTCACCAATAATTCCCACATTTCACACTTTTCAGCCACCTTTATTTCACCAACACATTGTACACTACCTCCCCTTCCCAACGAAACCCATAACAGCATGAACTCTCACGGCAATATATGAAATTCATTGGAATGACAGTGGCAACATCTGTCGTAAATTGGTCGTACCAACTCAGAAACCTTCGTGGGCTCATGCACAACAACTTTGCTAAAGATCATCACATGATCAAATGCATAGTTTACGATTCTATAAAGGACATAATATAAAGGACATGCAGACAAACATTCATTTTTATATATATAGATTCTCGAATCGTAATTCATTTGGATGTTCTATAAGACCAATCATAAGATTTGTTTTGCCACAATTTGATGGTCCGACAATTATAGATCGTATACTGTTGGGTAAGAGCGTTCTATGCTTTTTCTTTAATGCTGTTTTCCTTTTTTTAAATTTATATTAACTATAGGTAATTCCATCCGTTGTTTTACAAATTTCATTATGCTGTAAATATGAATATATCCTTAACACAGAAACTTATTACTTCAGTTACAAAGTAAACGCTACCTTGACGGGAAGCTACTGTTTTTCACGTTTTGAAGTCACACCCTCAGGATACTCATAGCAACTAATATTATATAATTTAGCATCAACACGTTTCTTATATATATAATATATATATTTTGCACGCATGAATGTTAGAATACAATAGTTACATATCAGAGGTGAGCTATAAAAGGATTATTGAATACAGTAATAGGCAATTTACCATTTGAATTTCATCTCCCCGATTATCAATACTGTGGACCTGGAACAAAATTACAAAAAAGATAAGAACGTGGTTATTCGGTTATAAATCCACTTGACCCAGCCTGTAAAGAACACGATATTGCATACTCACAGTATAAAGATATAGAAAATCGACATATAGATTGGTAAAGGTTTAAATTCCGCGACGCTCTTGGTTCGTTCCAAACGCGATGAAAGGAAAAGTGACGTTTGGAATGTGTCTAAATAATAATAAGAAGAAGACGATGAAATCGAAGGTATCACTTCAATAAGGAATTCGTGAAACGAGAAATGTTTTGAAATCTCAGAATCCAAGCTCAATAAATGATGCAATAAATCTTGCTCTGGGTGTTACAAAGCCTCTGTTTCGCGGTTATAAATAATCAAAAATAAAAACGACTCGTGTTATTCCTATACCAAAAAGTGGAGGAATTCTACCTCTGACACCAATATTTACGGGGCTTTCTGATCTACCAGCATTAACAGGAGGAGCAGCAGGAGTAGCTACAGTAGTTCGTGATGCTGCTGATGCTCGAAAACAACTTAAAGAATCCAACAAGCATAATGAAACTATGGAGGCATCGCTCTAGCCAAAACTGGTAGCGGATTTTGTCTTAAGCCTTACAGAAGGGGCTTAAGACTCTATTTAAATCCGCCATCAACAAACTATTATAAATGTTACCCAAAAGACTACTTAATGAGCTCGAGATACATAAGGCTGCTAAGAATATACCAAACTTTAGAGGAGTTTTCATGCGGGATAGTCATCCCAAAAAAGCAAGAAAGAATGAATGTGGTATCATACATTTTCTAGACTAGGAGCTCATTGGGCAGCATATTATAAAAATGGACCGAAAAGCGAATATTTTGATAGTATTGGAAACCTCCAACCATTTAAGGAAGTTCTCAAATATTTAAATAATAATTTAGTGTACAATCATAATGCATATCAAAATTATAATTCAAATTAACTATGGTCATTTATGCTTAGAATTTTTGTCAATCTTTGTAAGTCATAAATAAAGGTATGTTTTTAATCAAAACCTGCATTTTATTTCAAACAACCATGTCATTAACATTAACTTTAAGTGGTAATTCATCTGTAGGTACTAACAACTGAATATTTTCCGTCTTTGGAACTGAAAACTGATTATGTTTGCGGTTTAATTGGCTTTCAAACGTACAATTCAATCCCTAATGTTGATAGCAAGAATAATTTACTTAATATTAGAAACATGATTATTAAAATTTCTGAAGGTTCTTACGAAATTAATGACATTTCCGAAAGTGTCAATAGAGAATTAAAGAAAATAGATAGTGAGGAAGTTATATTTATTAAAGCAAATAATAATAATATCAAAAGCGAAGTTAAAAGTTCAGGAAAGTGTGTTTTAATAAAAAAAAATCGATTGGCTGTGTTGGAATTCAGTAAACGGATCCTAGAACCTAATATTTTACATGAATCCGATTTACCAGTAAATATAATAAGAGTGAATGTAATTCGAATTGGGTGTAATATTATATCAGGTTCATACATAAATAATACACAAATTCATACACGGCATGAGTTGTCTCTCAAAGTAGGCCCCGGACCGGATATAAAATAATTGAAGTTCCGAAGAATGTTATTTATTTACAAGTGAATGTTCAGAGAATTAAGTAGCTTGCGCTCAAATTAGTAGATCAGAACGGAGATTTAATAAACTTTAGAGGTGAAATTATAACAATAAGGCTACATTTAAAGCCACGAAATATTAATATATAACGCGATGAATTTAAGAAACTATAAAAATGCAGAACCAAATAATCACCTCTCAGTTGTATACCAATCTGAGAAGAAGAAGAAGACTTTAACAGTAGCAAATGAGAATATTTTAAAATCCTCAGGATTTATATTTAAAAAAAGAGATGAGTGGAAAAAAATGGGAATTTGACCAAAAAAAGTTTCTAGTTAGGTTAAGTTTGAAATTTGTGAATTTGTGACAACTTAAAGAGTATTTCCTGAAAACAATTACGTATAACAGGGATATTCACACTATATTTGCTGTTGTGCCATTGTAAAAGGTGTAAAATAATCGATGGAAATAGATAAATAACTATAAAAATGTACAATATTTAGTGTGATTATAATCTCGATTTTTCTGTACACATACGTTTTACAAAATAAGTTTTTTTTAACATTGTACGAGTAAAAACATTTTAGTAAATGTCGTTAACTTTGCATTTATAGCATTATATTTTAAGTCCGGAAGTACAGATAAACTCAATTTGTCTCTTATTAGCCTCAACTAAGAAGTACATGCATTATGTACTGTACCGCTTCAAATATGTTTACAATTAACTTAGCAAAAACAATTTTTGATTAAAGCCGAAAATGTGACTGTATTACACAAAGGCGTGTCTATGACATCGTAGGCCAAGTAATATCATTAGCTCCAGGCAAATGCAAACCAGTGTTGACATATTTTAAACTATGTGAAAAAGTATCCTAGCCTTGGAGCTACGAGAACTCCAAATTAGCTCATGGTCATGGAGGACACCGGAAAAAGGAATGAACGCTGCGCTCCGATTTTTCACAAGAAGCACCCGAGAGTATCATGCCGGTAATTATGTTTACTCATGTACTTTTTTACACATTTTAATTTTGTGTACGATAAACAAGAGCGCTGAGTGTACGTCGAGATTAAAGCTTAATAAAATTTTGCTGCACAGCTTTAGGCGCTTAACAAATTGTTTTTGCTTTCAGCTGACGGTGCGGCGCCCAGCTCTATTTGAGCGGTATAGCAGCCCCAAAGCAATGGGCGCTCCGATCTTTGGCGTCTCCGGCTCCGGTTGTGCAGCCCCTCATGGCCTGTAACGTCGGCTTTAGTCAAATCAGATCCGAGCCATTTGTAGCGTTGCCCGCTGAGAGGCGGTGGCTCAATGCACTAGACCATGGATCGGGCGCTCCCCTCGGTACGGGTTGCTAATAAGCTTAAAAGCTTTTGGAATATTTCACTGCGCGCTTAATAAACTGCAGAATTTAATTTCTCCTAAAAGCATTCCTGTAGGTCATCATCACAGGGGGCTGCGAGACGATCTGAGTGGAGCATCACAGCAACTTGGACAGGATAAGCGCCGACGGAAAGGATTAAGAGGGGGAGGCGCTCAAGGAAGCAATTTAAACTCAAGTCAATAAATGTGAAGTGCGGATAAGGTTTGGCGAAGCACCTAATTCGATAGGAAAGTTGGTAATTGACGATTCGAGTACGCGACGTGTGTGAATTTATGAAGCTCCGAAGCTAGTAATTACTATTTACATTGCAAACTTGGAGAGGAAAACTTGCTTCACGAGCCAGTTTGCCGCGCTCCAAATAGAAAAAGTTTCTACACCAAACTGTAAGCATTGTTACTGCTGTAAGCATCCTTAAAGGGGATCCCCCACGGAAAACAATTCGCAAATATATAAGTCTCAAATGAATAATGAACCACAGGTTCTCCTTTCGCATAAGCCTTAAAAAGATTGGGAATACTGTACGAACTACGTTATCTTTGTACATATCTATGAGCATACCTACTGCATAGGGTATCAGAAATATTCATATATTAATCTTCTTAATGCAGTCAAAAATACTAAGTTTTTACTTGGAATATGTTCAATCTCACCTGTAATAATACTGTAACGGAGACTTTCCAGAATGTCAGAAAACAACTCAGAAAAAAGAAACAGAAATCAACAATTACATACATATGTAGGGTAGACTGGGTACGGCTGTAACAATTTTGCTTTTATCGCTCATATCATTGCTATCGCATATCTAAGAACTAAATACAACATTGCAAATTGAAAGAGTATTCTTCAGTTAACATTACACTTGAAATAAACATCATATAAGCAGTAATTTTTTGTCAGAAAAACATTATGCAGTTTGTGTGCCACTGTGATGGAGTACGGATGTAACATACCCAAAATAAACAAAAACAAGTAATTTCAATGAGTTTTTTTACAAAAAACAGTCAAATTATACAAAGTTATTATAATAATAAAATCAAGATCAAGAAAAATCTATGAAACGTAATATACATTATTAATAAAGATAATTTTAAAAGAAATCGACCAAAAATTCTTACTTTTGATGCTGAAAACACAATATAACCTCCTGCACGCGCATTAACCACGCGGACGGAGCGTTGGCACTGGTAAACGTGTGTATACCTGCCCGCCGCGTCTCTTTTCCCTTATACTCTTCACTATCCTGTAGATAGTTCAGGAAATATTCGAGCTGTTACAATCGTACCCCGTTACAACCGTACGCAGTTTCCCCTACTTATCAAGGCATAAATAAAATCAATCACTTTGGCACTCACTGACAAAATTCACTTTCAAAACAATATTTGACAAATTCAATTGGGCCTAAATGTATTTTGGAAATCGTAGTCACCTGTCGCAAATAGAAAGCAGCACAACAAGCGATAGAAAGGTTCCAAAATATTGGCTATTGTGAGGGGTGTGCATTTGTATTATGCAACTGTTTGCCAAATACATGGGTGATGCCGTTATGCGACTCAAAGATTCATTAATGTGACCAATAATGGTCATGTTCTTTGAGATTCAAGTGATGGGTGGAGGAGAAGTGAAATTTAACCAACTCCCTTTTAATTCATAGAAAAAACGGTTAGCACTCGCTGTTTAAAAATCATACCGACTGATCTAACATATTCCTGAAATCGCAATTATTAGTAGAAAATTTCCTAAACGTTTGTTTTTAAATCCAAACATTTTGTTCAAAATCAAACTGTTTAACAAGCCCGGCGGTCATAGTGAAAGTTTGCCTGATAGGATACTTGCAGGATGGTTAAAAACAGGCTGCGCTGATGGGAGCAAAGCAGCCATCTTGGATTACAAATTTGTCATAGTGTACAGTATTCTACTTGTAAAGCCTTTTCATTTGATACTGTGGGATCACAGATAAGATATAATATAAGATATATCTTATCTGTGGTGGGATGGTTCTGGTTATATTCCCACAATTGTTAAATGAGGCTGGCTCTGGACTTCTAGAACAACCTGGAAACTTTTGGACTCCTTCACAAAAATAAATAAAAACTTCGTTGCCTTTAAATTACAACTTTATTTATGATGCTACTTCCATGAATATTTATTGTGAACTGACTTCTCACAATTCCAAATTTTATTTTCTTCCCTTAAACCTACTCTGAGCCAATGCGGTATAAATTCAGTTATAAACATAAGTTCCAAAAATTCATTCATAAATGACTATGATTACTTTCCATTATACCAACGCGCGATAGGATACGGGCAAAGACTCAAATTATTAACAATATTTCTTTTCGCTTATCTCGTTCTGAGAAACAGCATCAGAGTGAGGCATTGCAGATTTGTTGTATTTGATCCGTGTGCTTTGAGCGAGCCAACTTTGCGTAAAGAACTTGAATGAGACCGAATTAACTTTCTCTAATAGCTTTCATTGAACCGCCTAACTTTGATTAGATTGCACTTTAAAATCAAATGCATGAAGCCGGAACTCCGTTCGTGGCTATATGGCGTTGGCCTTCTATATGTTCCACCAATGTTCGGCCAATACACATTTGTCTGCATATGCCGTGTTGAGGTCGTCGACTGCCGTTAAAGCAACATTTGTTCTCAGCGTACTCTGAAACAGGTTGGATTCCGGAATGTCCTAATTTGTATACTTGGTTTTTTATGTCGTGCTATATGTAGATCTTATGACATCTATGCTATGACTTATCACCTTATATGGCACGGGTCCAGAATCGGCCAAGTTCCTGTTTGGGATACGTGTAAATTTGTAATTAAATAATCTACTCAGTCCTATTCCAAATCCGTTCGGAACGTAAAATATTTAAAAGAATTCTGTAACTGTTAGAGAGCTCAACACTGGATGAACTTTCTGAGTACTTAAGCCTGCTTTTAAAAATCCTACGTTCCGAATGGATTTGAGTTTCATCGTATTCCGGAATAGGGCTGAATATCTTGGACACTTACTCAGCCAACACTGATATTTGTGTAAAAGCCTTCAGCGGCTACTTACACCCCAGAACGCTTTCGTGTGTGGAGTATTGCCGAAAATATCATTGTGTTTTTTTTTTAAGTTATTATTTTGTGATTATTAAAATATAAATTAAATAATAATTTTTGGCTACAGATTTTTACTGAAAAGGCAAAACCTTTGTAGTCACTGCACAATAAGAAATTCCTTCCTTTGAACTGTCCGAATAGATCAAAGCACGCGAAAAAATTCGAATACGAATAGCATCGAATATTCTAATTATACGAAAATTCCAATTTCATTTTTAGCCCTAATGCGATTGTTCGAATAATAAACACGTATTCGAATATATTCGAATTATCCGAATAGAACTATTGGATTTTTTTGCAGCACTACTTAATTCATATGTTATGTATAAAATACCTGATGCGATAAGTGTGGTTTTGTATGTCACATTTTTACCCAACTGCGAACATAAGAATGGTTTGTCTTTTGGAAACATTTGTATGCTATTGATAGTACTGTAGCATGGCTTAACTAGTCCTTAATAATAACACAAGTCTACAAATTCAGGTCAACTTTTGAACCCGAGCAGATGAGAACGATTTTTAACGTTATTTGATGCCCCGAACTCAGATCTTCAATCCGTGTGTCAAGATTGGTTCTAGTTTTCGAGTTCGCGCTAGGTGGCAGTACTGCGCTCTTACAACGGCTATCAGTTGACCACGTTGCATCGAACACATTTTGGAACTAGTTTTTGTACTCTGATTGTGCTTCGGAACGTGTGAAAATGCAGAGAAAAAGTTGCAGAGTCGATTCAAAGTGTTTATGTTACGTTTGTGGATGTTATATGCTCGGAAAACGTGGAAAAATCATGACAAATGCACTCAAAGATCCGTATTTGCAGTACTTTGGTTTTGCTGTAGTAAACACTGGCAAGCCATGAGTACCGAAATTGTTTTGTAACGCGTGCAGTACAAAGCTGTACAAGTGGTACCTTGGTGAAAATATGTACTTTTCATTTTTTGTGCCAACGTTATGGAGAGAACAGAAAAATCATGTAGATGATTGCTACTTTTGCTCAATGAATGTCGTCGGTATAAATGCAAAAAAAGTAGCACGGTATGAATATCCTGACGTATCATCAGTGTCGAAGCCAGTTCCACGTACAGACAGTGATCCATTGCCAATTTGTCCAGGTATAAGTGCAAAATATGCCTTAAAAACTTCGCTTTCATCACTGGCGAGCAATGAAAGCGATTTCGTTATGGAAGAAAAGCATTTAATTTCGGAAAGTGAACTGAGTGATTTGATTCGCGATTTGAATTTATCGAAACAAAAAGCGGAGTTGCTTGCATCACGGTTGCAAGAATGGAAACATCTTAACCCTGAAACACAAGTCACTATATACAGAAATAGAAATCACGCGATTTCACCTTTCTTCAAAAAAGAAAATGACATGTGTTTATGCAATTAATTGATTTACATAGTCATGACAGGTTATTGGTCTTATGGGTTGGATGCAATCTGGATTCACGAAATTTTGCTGGTTTTTATGTCTGTGGGACAGCCGTGCAGTTGATCATCATTATGTGAGAAAGGTGTGGCCGAGTCGTACCCATTATGAGCCAAGACAACAAAACGTGTCCTCTATACCACTCGTGAACCCACAGGACGCTTTATTGGCACATCTTCATATTAAACTTGGCCTTATTAAGAACTTTGTCAAGGCACTCAATCGCGAAGGCCGGCTTTGCAGTACTTAATCAAGTTATTTCCAAAACTGTCATACGCAAAAACCAAAGAAGGAATATTTGTCGGACCTGATATTCGAAAACTAATGGCTGATGCAAACTTCACAAAATGTTTAGCGCCTGATGAAGCAGCAGCATGGGCATCGTTTAAAAGTGTTGTTTCTCTTGTTCCACAAGATTGGAGCTCGAATGTCTCTCAAGATACATTTTCTGCATTCACATATTGATTTTTTTCCCACGAAACTTGGGCGACACGAGCGACGAGCAAGGAGAGCGGCTACATCAAGATATAGCGAAAATCGAAAGGCGATGTCAAGGATTTTGGGACGAAGGCATGATGAGCGACTACTGTTGGACCCTAATGCGTGAAACAGATCCCAAGCATACTCAGTTCAACCTCTGTTCATTTCTGATTTATACTTTTCAATTCAATAAATGGGCGTTAATGGTCAAAAATAGTAAAATAATGAATTTACTGAATATTTCGAAAACTAGAACCAATTTTAGAAAATTGATTTGGATTCAGCTCCCAAATTTACCTTATAAACAGCTTTTGGTTGCTCAGGTCCAAAACCGTGTATACTTGTATAATCAGCGAGCAAGACCCTGAGCCCTACTTCATAAAACTAGTAGTATGATACTAATAGACTTGTAGTTATTAGAACTTATAAAGTGTGGAGTATCAGTATAGCGTTTCAAAACAGATTTTTTTAAATCACTATTAATTATTAGCCCGCTGCACTAATAATATTAGTCCAGAAACTAATACTTATTAGTTCCAAGGATTTTTAGTTATTTGTTGCCAGAACTAATAATCGTTGTAAGTACATACTATATATTATTCCATAGGAAAATTTGAGGGCCGCAATAAAACACTGTTACAATTTGAAGTTGTGATCATAGAACTTATTCACTTATTCATTTAGTATCCATACGAGAGAAAGAGCGTAAAACGTACAAGTAAATATAATAACATGGCCTCACGAGATGTGAAACTGATGATGTTACAAAAAATTCAAAAGAACAAAGCTGTTTTGTTTGGATCAATTTCTGATAATGTTATAATAAAATATGAGAGCGATGAACAATTAATGTGGCCTTGAACACCCTCGGCATGTGACCAACAAAGTTTAAAACATAATAACTTTCTTCGCTACTATCTACTAGAAAATATTTTAACGAATGCTGCAATGTTTAGGAAATACTATAGGGAGTTACTACTGATAACTTACAAGTCAATAGTGAATTCGCTAATAATTATAAGACAAATAGTTGTATGAAATAGGGCCCTGAAGCAACCTGAAGTCACATGAATTTACACTTGTTACTGTCACCTAAACTCGGACTTAGCTGAATGGTTCGATTACTTCTCGCATTTGATCCTCGGAAGTACCTTAAAGACAGTCTTCCACGAAGCCTCTATATATTTTCCCGATTACTAATCCAAAATGAATAGAGTTTATATGGATACATTCATTCATTATTATGTTAGAAGAAAAGATCAAACTCGCTTGCCACGATACACACCTTATAAATCATCATTTACTATAAATACTTGCAAGTTTTCAAACTGTTGAGTTGCTAATGGCATAACTTTGAAAATTTTACGTAAAACAAACCCCAAAGGCAATTTCTGAAGTTTTCTGTAATTCCTCTGGTTGGTACTCCCCAAAACTATAATAATGTGGACCTGACATTCGTTTTAATTAATAACGGCAGCCAATTACCCGCACTTTGTGAAACTATCACGGCGGGCGGCGGCTGTATATTCCTATGCGCTGCGCAATTAATTAAAACGCCACACTGCCGAGAAGCTTAATTGCTTGAGGTGAACTGCACATTCGGGTAAAATTTCACTAATCCTCACACTTATAGTGAATGTTTCAGACGCATTTATTACTCGTAATTTTGCAAAGTAGAAACTTTTTTCGTGGATGCTGTAATTTATAACATACATACAATAGTACCTCAATAAAAGGCGTGGCTTAAAGCTTTGATGTTGATACAAAGTATTTTATGTTTATTTTTAAAAATATTTCTCTCCGTTGAAAACTTTAATAATGTAGTACATTTTGTATTTCTTAAGGCCCAACTTTGCCACAAATAAATTAACCGAGTCAGTGTGGTTAGCCCTCCGTCTTTTAATTAGTTTCAAGTGCTGCAAAAAAGGCTGAATTCTCCTCTCAGCTTTTTTTCTTTCAATTCAAATGCCTTTAATTGAATCAAATTACATCTCCATGAATGAGAAAGCGCTCACCGAGCGACAGACGGCATGTTCTACCGGATCACTTCATCTGCAACCTAGGCAGTCTACGTGGGCAGGTATGCACCCATTTCGCAGAAAACTGTCTATGAAGGCCAGTGTCCACGTTTCCCTTGTTATGCTTTCATCCTCGCGCAGACTTTCATTTTAGTTTTATTTCATCTCTGGCAAGGAAGGAGGCAAGGACGGAAGGAAGGATTTCTTCCTTCGAAGCGTTGATCGATGCTGATGAAGCTAGTCAGATAGTGGTCGAGGTTTAATGACAAGAAGGCCAAACAAAAAGTTTTATTAAGTTTTAAGGGACACGTCCAGTTTATCCTGCAAAGTGACACGTAATTGGTTACATTTTTTTAATTGAAGAACACTATTAACCCTGAATGCACTCTCAATAAAAAAAGTGAAAAGGTGTTTTAGGTGATAGTTCTTTTACTTTATCGTACTTTGGGATTACAAATTTATTGTAGGTGGGTTCTTTAGCAAATAGAAAGGAGATGTGAGAAGTTTTAAAAAATGTTGAAAACAATTTCTAAAATTATTAAATCAAACCAAACTATTGAAAATCAGTGATGAACCAAAAACTAAATTTACACAAAACTCGGCAACTCCTATAGAACAAAATATACGATAGCAAACGAAAATTTCTGAACTCTATTAATGGAACGAGATGGTGTATAGTTAATAATTTACCGACAAGAAAACACTCTGGTGGTAGCTCTTTGTTAGATGTCATTATGTATAAATAAATCAATAAATAAAAAAATTTACCTATCGTAAAGATATACATAAAAACTGAGCAAAAGCTCAGTCTCAATTTTATATAGAAAACCCATATCAATTTCAATTCAATTGTATTCAATTTTTTATGATTTATTTTATATATTTATATTATTAAATAATTTTTTATAAACAATTTTAATTGTTAGCAACAATTATTATAATTTTGCCCAACACTATCAACACGGTAGGTTTTGTTGTCAGGCCCAGTAAAATTAGATTTTAACTACGAAAATAGTCCGAGCAAATTGAAATTTTGTGGAGACCTTTATTTTGAAGCCATAAGCATATCTTGCAAAGTACCCTAAATTTTAGCCATAAGTTGTTCTGTTTTATACAAAATTTAATAAGTTAAAATTTTTCTCCTAAATATTTTCCTCCAAGAATTGAAAAATTACAAATTTATTGCAAAAAACTAGAATTCACTCCTTTCATTAGAAACCAACCCATGTCGTAAATATTGGGTAATTTTCAAAATATGCTTAGAACATCGAAAAAAGGTACACATAAAAATCTAGCTTGTTCAGAATTTGTTCGTGTCCAAAATCTCATGTTATTTTGAAAAAGTAACTTTAAAAATTGAAATAGTTGTTAGAGAAATTGAATCAGGTTCCGGAGTTTATCGGATTTACACAAAGATATTCAGTTAGCTACATACAGAAACCATATATTATAGAAGTATAGATAGATAAATATGCAATCCATACATCGGAACTGCCTGATGGTGGTATAAAATAAATAAATTCGAAACTAGTAACTTCAGAAGTTAGAAGATTAGAAGATATGACAGGAGAATTACTGTGTATCAAGGGTCAAGCGGTCTGCAGTTCCGTACACAATTTGGGGTTAGGACTAGGACAATTTATATAAGAATAATTTATGTATTAAATAATTTATATACAATTTCAAATTATAGTACAGGCAAAATGTACCGAAATTCATAAAATAAACAAGAAAATTTCTAAAGCTTTGTAATTCTATATATTTGTTATTTATTATTGTTTATGTATGTATTCAAGAATCCGATGAGTCCCGATGAAATTACAAAGTGTGGCTGACCCTAAAATTTAGGTCCTCGAGTCCGCCACCGGAGAGCAGTGGGTCCAAGTGCAAAATCAGCGCTCTGATTTACCTGAAAGATAATTGAATGAAATTTTATATATGAAATTCGATATTAGCAACCCCTAAAATCCCTATTTATTAATTTACACGGAAATCCGTTTAATTTCCATTGTGTTATTTCCCCTCAAAATACCTCTTAACGCTTTGTGTTTCGATATTCATCACCACACCCAAATTATTATCATTCTTCCAAAAAGGTTCCACATATCCAGATAGAGGAAGGATATTGTAACGTGCCGCATTCAGGCACGAGTTTACCCTTCAGCACCGGAGAAGGCCCGGGAATGGATCCCGAAATTTTACAAAAGCACGTCACTCAGTTTTTATGGGTCCCCGAGAACCACTAGATATCTGCGTTTTAATTCCTTGAGTCGATGCATACCATGCAAACCAAAGGAGGAAGTCATAGCCGAGTATTTCCATGTAAACAAATATATAATATGTATTTAAGTAAATGAAAAGTTCATATCATCCGGATGTATCTGGACTTGCCAAAACATTTTCTGTATGTCGGCCATAAAACAGTAACGATATCGACGCCATTGAAATAGCACTCGAATTAGTTCGTTTTGTATTGCCGAACCAGTCAGCAGTATATCATTTAACGAAAGCCCAGACATAGTTTTTTGAGACGCATCAAACACTACATTAAGACGTGTTGTTGTACTCTCATTAAATACTGCATGGTGCGGCAAATAAAAATGAGGTTGATGCATATTGGTTTTCATTGACTGGCTTATATTAGGCTCATGTAACATATCATGTGTCGTAAGTTTTGATATTCTTGTATGACCTATATTCTTGTCGAAGATGTAAGAAACTAGCGGCGGTGGTAGATTCGGAAGCTCGTAATAAGTCTTTTATTTCCGAATTGATGAAAGGCAGTCTTACTGAATATTTTCCATTTTCAAGTCGTTCAGGTGTTTTTATGAAGTGTTGCTCACAAGCTTCATCTTCTGGTTTGAGAATAGGAGTGATTGAAATTTCTTCCAAT
Source organism: Neoitamus cyanurus (assembly GCA_947538895.1). Lineage (NCBI taxonomy): Eukaryota > Metazoa > Arthropoda > Insecta > Diptera > Asilidae > Neoitamus > Neoitamus cyanurus. The sequence goes on from OX384541.1 coordinate 41,594,776, forward strand.
TTCCTATTTTTGTGGGACTACTTGTGATTCATGCTAATAGTGTTACCGAAGACCTGGCCTTGAAGTCTCATATCCAGTATTTGCTATGCCAGAGACAATCGCACTAAGGTTTCTACGCTTCAAGCTTGATGTTTGTACGACATTTTCCGTAATAAGACTTGCCTAAGAACCCTTGTTCAATAAAGCTCGGAATGTTTGTTTATCTCCGTACGGACCTTCCAAGCACACATTGCTTGGACTGAAACTTGATTAGCTTCAGTATATTGTATGTGTCAGGACAATGGGATAAAATCTCTTGCATGAGGAGTGAACTGAGGATTCGTTGCAAGATCTCTAGATCGGTTAAATATGTGTATGAGGGTATGATGCCTTTTACCGCACTGATTACAAGAAAATTTGCTTGGACAGGCTGAGAAGAGATTACCTTTGCCCAGGCAGTTGATACATAATCCAAGACGCTTGACCATCTCTCTTTCCGTAAAGGATAGTTTAATGAAATTAAATATTTGGCTATGTGTTCGCCACCACATATTCCACAGGTAAGTTTCCTTTTCGTAAAGGAGGCTTCATGTCGTGTCACAACTTGTTACGCGCAAATTTTTGCCCGTCGTTGCCCCGCTAGCATTGGAGAAGGGCCGCGGTACACTAAAGGTTTTATGCAAAGACTTAAAGGTTTTCAAGTGCGACCCATGCGCTGGTATAGGCAGGAATCAATCGCCGGGCGCCAATCAGTTTAAGGAGAACTGAGAACCGTCTTGAGCAAAAGGAGGAAATAGGAAAGAACGCAAAATTTATAATAATATCCTGTATATTAAATCAAATGGTAACGTAATCGTAACAAAAGCCCCGTCCTTGCAGCACCGTTATGCCGGCAAGGCACCTCGAGCCGCGTTGTCGCAGGAACACCAATATGTTATATTAAATATATAACAGGCGGACTGAAAAGTTCGTAGGCTAGTATAGAAAAAATTATTTTTTTGATAGAATTTGATTTTATTATTCAATATAGTTCCCTTCGAGGGCGATACAACGATTATAGCGGTCATACAATTTTTCGATACTATTTTTATAATACGATTTGTCTTTAGGCTCAAAATAGGCTTCAGTTTCGGCGATTACCTCTTCATCGGCGCGAAATTTCTGTGGAATTGGATCCGGTGTGAAATAATGGAGCCATGTTTCATCCATCGTCACATATCGACGCAAAAATTTGGATTTATTACGATTGAACAGCTCCAAACACTGCTTAGAATCATCGATGCGTTGTTGTTTTTGGTAGATTTTGAGCTCCATCGCGGCACCCACTTTGTACAGAGCTTTCGCATATCCAAATATTCATTTACGATATGACCAACACGTTCCTTTGATATCTTTAGGGTCTCAGCTATCTCAATCAACTTCACTTTACCGTTATCAAAAATTATTTTGTGGACTTTTTTGATGTTTTCGTCGGTAATAGCCTCTTTGGGGCGTCCACTGCGTGCATCGTCCTCGGTGCTCATTTCGCCTCGTTTAAATTTAGCAAACCACGGTGCAAAGTCCAAATAATGTTTATCAAGCCAAGCCTTGGTTTCAACAATTTCTTTTAAAGGTTAGGGCTAACTAAAAATCATATGGATTTGATACTAGTAGAGCCATCTATGGGTCAGCCTACGAACTTTTCAGCCCGCCTCACAGTGTTTCCTTTTCCCGATTTTGTGGCCAAAAATACTATTTATGGTTATTTAGCTAGCAAGTACCATGTTATAGGTATCGTTGGAAAGGGGAGGGAGTGTAGAATGCGCTAATGAAAAAATGGTTGGTGAAAAGTGCGAAATGTGGGAATTATTGGTGAAAACGTGTTTTTGTTGTAGGGGAAGGGAGGCGGCTGATAACCCTCAGAGGTGTATCTCAGGAGTAGGAAGAAGAATCACTAGGGCAAAATGGTCCTTGTTGGTGAAAGTTGGTGAAAATCATTGAATATCGTCAAAACGTAGTTTTTTCGGTCGGCACCGACAAAATTAAAACGGCTGTGGAAGAAAAGTGTGTGCATGAATTGGAATGATTTTTTCACCAATCGATAGCTAGGGAAGCAGAGTAGTTAACGGTAGAAGAAACATTTCAAAAACTATGTACATAAGAAGTATATAATATGAAAATGGGCAGATGGGGCAATTTAGTGTGAAAATTGGTCGATTTTTTGGGGGGAAAGTAAAAGAAATGGCAAAGTCTCTATAGTGTTCTGTAATAGGGGCGGTGAATAGCTATCGTTTGAGATATGAATGAAAGTTGTGTTGCCATATTGCCACAACTAAGGTTGGAGATTGAGAAAACTGCTCCGACAAAATGTGAAAAAAAAAATTCATTTGTATGAAAAAGTAAAAAAAATGTAAAGTCGAAATATTTAAAGGACATAAGTGTGCATCTAAGAAAAATAGTTGCAAAGTGATTGTTAGCTCGAAAAAGATGAGAAAATTTGAAGTTGTTGAAAATTTTGAAAAATCGATAAAAAAAAAAGTAAGAAGAAGAAGAGCGAAATGGTGTGACAATTTTGATAGTCCTCCCCACCACCTTTCAAATGAGACCAAAAACTCATAAATCGGATAAATAAATTGTCAACGGCCTCGAGCGCTAAATTCCGCTAAATGCGCGAGCTAACTGTAATGGCGCCCTACAACGAAAGTAGCACCTAGTAGCAGCTGAAATTCACACAAATCGCAAGTTTAGACTTCCCTTTAAACTTTCCATATGGTTTCATCGTGGTTTTGGGTGGTCTTTGTAAGAAAGCTCTGCTTGAAAATCAGTTATCGGAAAAAAACGCCGATTTTACAAGACTATGTACTAATACACATATAATAGTGAAAAATCACATATTTCCATGATTCAAGCGTCATTATTTAATATACTTACACCAATAAACAAAATCCAAAAGGAATTGTTGAAATAGAGTCACTGAGTTTGGAAATATACTAAGCCAAAGATCGTATTGTCAGCAGAGCGGCAAGTGCTCGAAACGTGCAGCTGCTTTAACGTAAACTTCACAGTGCCCCTGTGCCTCAGGGAATCGGTTTGGGGTCCTAATATTCGGGATTTTAACGTATCGAACCTTCCTCTATAAAACCCAAAAAAAAAATTCAATATGACAACCTTCGATTTTTGCATTTTTGGCCACAAAATCGGAAAAAGGAAACACTGCGCGCCTGTTACATATATTGAATGCCGAAAATTTGTTGGAAAGGAATCGGAAATGGGTACTTAGCTTTTATTTTCCGTGAGGTACCGGGACTCGAGATTAATACTTGGCCCAGTCATCTCCACGAAACTTGCTGCCACTCTCCGGTCGGAATCTAATCCAGAGTCTTCCCGCCAATCCTCGGTCTTCTTTTCGAGATCTTCCCTCGCGGACTTCCTTCTCGTATCCTTTCTTTTTTTTTTCTTGCTATCTTCTTTGCTTCAGTTCCACTATCCTCTCCACGTTATCTTTACCACCTTTTACTTATTTCCACTTTTCCACTACCTTCTGCTGCTTCCTCCTTGCTCGCTACCAACCAACTGAGATAGAGCCACCCGCTTCGCCTACCGGAGTTACCGACATGGGTTGCCAATTTTTAACTTCCGCGGAGATGTTCCGAAAATCGGTTATTGTTGTAAATGGTAGATTAAAGATGCTTTCCATTTCGGAGATGTTACATATTTTTGGTGAGGTTGTCGATCGCAATTTAATTTAATTTGTTGTGGCTTTCTTAACGTCGGACAGAGTTGCCACTTATGTCGCATTACGATGTTACACATCTCATTCCTTAATGACCCTATGTCGCACTCCGGATTACGGGCTGCTCTATTTGGTGTTATTTGTTTAAGTAAGTGTAGAGTATGAATGTTGTGTGAAGTTACGTATTATGTGGTGCAATGTAAGTAGTACGTCTTGTGATGTGATCATTGGTGTGGTATTGTGTATTATGTGATATTCGGAGCAGACTGGGAGCATGTAAGTATTTGCCAACCAAAATTTAGAACGCGTCAAGCTAAATACCCTCTATATATAATATTATTCTTTTTTTCTCATCGGCAGGTACCTCTAAGAAGGAATTCGACCGAGACTCGAGCTTCCTCCTGACCGGTGTACATGAATCCAATTATGTACTTATATCCTACGATTTTCTCTAATTTCCCTATCATCTACTCCTATGTACAGTATTCTTTCTCACCTACTGTTTAATTTTTTGTACTACAATTCCATCTTTTATTATTTCATCTTTTGTTGTGAATTGCACCTACCTAGTGTACTTATTCGCCCTTTTTTTTTGTAATTAAAATTAAGTATCAATTAATCAAGATTTGTTCTCCTTCAATCAACTATTTAGTACATTTATCCTTATTTTCTTATTATAATAGTATAATTATTCTTATCGTCTAGTTGTTATGTTAGTGTTATTTTTGTAGCTCTCGTTTTCTTCTTCTTCTCTGGTCGCATTGATTTTCGAAGTAAGTTTTAATATCCCAGGCGTAGATAGTGGATATGACGATTCGAATTTACGCAGTTCATCGAAGAGTTGGATAATATCATAAGTTCGCCAAGAATATAATAAGTTGGCTCGACCCAAGATAGGTTTCTTGATTGGATGTGAGAGTGCCCCACATTTGAGTTAATTTGGGCAGCGCCTGCCTTCAACCTGCCCATTACAGGTTCACCCCTCTCTTCTCTCCTAAGGCCCAGGACAACTCGCAAGCACGGATCCCAGCGGTAAGTGCCCTCCTTTTACCAGGTTCTGTAATTGAGTATAATTTCTTGCAGAGTCGACGTTCAGATTTACAGAAAGGGACAACACAATGTAAGTATTAATTCGAATAATTGAGCAGAGTCCCATTAATATATTATTTTATTTCCAGAACGATCGGTTCCTCTTTGTTCAATTTAATTTTTAAATTGTAACAAACTGATGTCGCGTCATGTTTATTACAGGTTTGGTTTTTGAAGATTCAACAGCTTCAATGCGAAATCTTGTCTCTAGGAAGGTCTTAAGTGTTTTGAAAGTTGGGAGATTTCAAGGACTGGAATGTACGGCTATTTCCAGGCTAGAGACATATTGTTCCCATAATTGAATCGTTTCCTTTGGTAATTTTTAATAGTTAAAAAGATGAGTATAGTTTCCCACAAGTTGTCAACTTACAGATTTTCTAAGCATTGCACCGATTCCGTAGCTACATCAAGAATACCTTTGATAGAGTGCGAGGTTTCGGTACATTAACTACGGTTGAGGAGAATATCGAGTTGAGACGTGACTAACTTCTATTTTCGAAACGATCTAAGAGAAACTTCCAAGAAGAATCATAATTTGCTTCAGTGATTGCGAAACCCTGAATGAATCTATCAGTCTCTCCAGTTACACTGGAATTTAAATAACATAATGTAGTTGTTCGGCCTTGGATATATTCGTTTTATTATGAATAAGTGCCGAAAATAAATCACGGAATGATATCCCAAAGGCGATATCACTTGTAAATGTTGATAGGTTTATTCGCGGAACTTTATGGAATTATCATTTTGGATAGAATGTGAAGAAGGCTTTCCTTCTTCAGTATTAGTCCACAAAGCTTACAGTTCGTTTGTGTCAATGGTATTAATTCGGCTATATGAATGAAGTAAACTTCTTCGACCTCAGAATAAATATTATTACTAAAATATTCATTTTTAGATTGATCGAGATTATCAGCAAGCATACCGAGGACTTTATCATGTCACTTTCGAAACTAGCCCATAATTTTTTCACGAATTCAACACTCTTTGAAATATATTGTACGTAAGTTTCCGAGGGTCCGTTCATAATTTGCAATACCTGATTGTATATATATATCTTTAATAATAATAATAATAAATAATAAGACTCACGGTTTTAGTGAGGTTACCTCGCTTGAAATGGTTGTTGCTCTTTAACAATTAAATTTGTTGGCACTTTGCGCTGTTTGTTGTGCTTTTCTTCTTTCGCTTTTCTCCAGACTCTAGATATGAACATGATCCCACGCTGGATTTGATAAACAAAATTATGCTCCCACTGACGATAGAATTACACACCCAATGTGTGAAGTGCGGTTTATGGCAATGCATTTTCCGGACAGTTTCAAATATCGCTTGCTCCTCCTCTGTTTTCCTTTATTTTGCTTTAGAGTTTTCACACACTTTTTCTTTTGCTTCCTGTATTTTTACACTTTTCGATAGTTAGCGATTATCACAAACATTCCCTTTGACTTGAGAGTTTTTCACAGACTTTGTTTCTATAGTTAGGGATTTCCACACAAGTTCCTTTCAATTGGCAGTTTCCCGTATATTAGAGTTCAGAGTTCATCACAAATGCGCGGAATTTGAGCGCAATCCGGCTCGGAGGACCAATTAAATGTTCATGCTTGAATTGAAAATGAAATTCGAACTTGAATTCTTGCACGTTTATTTTACTGACTGATTTGAACGATACAATCGAAGTACGAAGAAGCGGAGGACTTTCGCCGGGTTACAACCGCTTTTATAACCTCTTAGCGGGAAAAGTTGGTAACCGTTGTAGTTTCTAGAACGTTTCGTTTGTGTACTAAATTCTTGCGCTGCTACAATGCAACAAGACCGTTGAAATGATAAGTATAGAATTATCCGAACGCGATTGCTGAAGTGACAATTCGTAAATAAGTGCGAGTGTCAAAATATCTCTCAGATGCGATGAGTGTCTTCTGGGTGCTGCTGCAACATAGGGAACAGTGAAATTTTTAATATAATAAAAGCCATTTTGTACTTCGAATAAATTTTTACTTTCTTCCTCTATCTGGACATGTGGTAGTGAAGCTTTTTGGAAAGGTAATAAGATGGAGAATAAAACAAAAATAAAAGAGCGGTATACTAATTACATAACTTTCGGAGAAAATTTGCGAAATTCGTGAATCATAGAAAATTTTATAGTGAATTTTTCACTTTCAGAAGTGAGTATACCTGCAGTGGTAGAGATAAAGTGTCTTTCAATAAGGACGCTCGACTTTTAAATGTAAATAAAACAAGTTGTGTGTGTGATATCTACTCCATTTTTATAAGCGGAGTACGTCGACGCTATGTGCGGTGTGAGTGTGAGTTGTTTACGTTGCCGGCAGTGAATGAACGGCTGGCTGCCCGGGACGATGGCAGCCAGAGGAAAGTCCACTAATTCGGTGGTTTTTTTTTTCGTGGAAGTAGTGTCGCGAGTGCGTTTGGGGAAAAGTGCTAATGTAACGGGAAATGTGGTATCGTTCCGCAAAAAGGAACCACCGAAAAATTAGGAAAGTGTAGTGAGTGACGTGTCTTTGTTTTCTAGGAGACTGCAGCCTGCGTTGGAGTCCCCTTTTTAATCCAGTGGTGAGTAGAGTTTTTCTTGTTGGGGCGGAAAAGGGTAGAGAAGCGTGTTACACGGCAAATTGTTAGCCACGGCAAATTCACGTGGTTTCAGGGCTTCGCTGGGCCACAGAGCAAGTTGCCCTCCCAATGTCGCGAAGGTGTTGCCGCAACAAGTGGCATGCGCATCTAATTTAATTCTTCTAATTCGGGTATCGGGTTAACTCCCAGTGGGCCGAGAAGATCGGCGGGCCACTCGCGTTGTGGGAGGAAATTACGACAACAAGGGAGATCGCGGTTCAGGATTAATCCCGGCGGATTAACGGGACACGGACTTACTGCAATTCTTCCTTTCCAGTCCTGGTGGGCGGTGAGGAGGTAGTAGGACAGCGTCCTGAGGGCGGCCCCGACTTGTTCGGGCTGATCGATGGATCCCTGTCCGCTGAAAGGCAAGGGTTCGCGAAAGAAACACAGTTCCTCCGAACGATGCTCGATTTAATTGCAAATAAATTTTCCGACACTTTCAGGACAACTTCGCGCGTAAAAACAATCGCATGTGAGCAAACTCAGTTCATTTGACGTTAAATTCACTGTCTTCATGTTTAAATTTACTCGAAAGAAAATTTGCACGATATTAGAACAATTCTCAACTTTTTAGCCCGTCTACAAGCTAGGAAAAACACTAGGAGAAGAGGGAGCTATGGCGGTCAGCTGTACTTCCGGCCTTGACCGGTCACTTTTGATTTAACGTCGCCCCAGTCGCTAGGTGAGTGGTGATACTTACGAGTAACTAATTTAATTAATTAAAATAAAATAAAATTCAATTCAATTCAATTTTCTCTATTTCAGATGGCCCGTAACATTTTATAAATATATGTATATATATATGTTTTACAATATCACGTAGTTTAAATGTCCGCCGCGGCTTTGCTTGGTGGCACGTATTCAGGAGGTCGAATTTTGGATGACTTTGTGGCATAAATCTGGCTGAATTTGCTGGATAGCGTTCGTTATTTCGATTTTGAGGACATCAATTGAAGGCGTTATATCGCACTATCTCGGTGGCCAGTTCACGTCGCAGCTGCGCCATGCCGCTTATGCAGAATCTCCATCGTGGCCTGCGGTGTGTGATACGTAGCGCCGTTCTGTTGGAACCGCATGTCGTCGGTATCCATGTCGTCCAGTTTAGGTCACAAGAAGTTGCTTGTCATCGGTTTGTAGCGCTCGCCGTTGACGGTTATGGCAATGTCAGTTTCGTTTTGAAAGAAGTACGGACCGATGATTCCGTCAGACCTAAATCCGCACCAAACAGTGAATTTCTCGGGATGCATGTGTTCCTGGTGTGTCTCGTGTGGATTGGTATCGCCCCAAATCATACAATTTTTGGTTGTTCACATATCCATTCGTCCAAAAATGGGCTTCGTCGCTACAGATGATTTTTTGGCGAAATTTGGGTCAATTTCCAACAGCTCCAGAGCCCAATTAGCGAAAGAACACACGGCGTTGTCTATGGTCGCTTACATCAAGTTCCTGAGTCAGTTCGATTTTGTACGGGTAGAGACCCAATTTCCGACGAAAAATTCGCCAAGTTGAAATGGCAGAGAGGCCAAAAAATTGACTGCCTCGGGTTTTCCCGTATGTTACATATCGGGATGTAACCTATTTTTAGGATATGTCACATGCCAATATGTAACACCTACACTCTCACACATATCAGAGATCTTTTCAGCAGACCTTGGGTTTCGGCGACGCACGGGTGTTGGCTATATTATTTATCAAACCACCTGATTCAAATTTTGCCACCAAACGTGGAATACTCTACTCGACAGGACAGAGGATAAAAATTACGTAATACGTGGAAAGTTCCTCGAACGGAGCACTGATTTTTATAATAAAAATTTATGATTTCCACACGGTCTTCAACGCTATGACAATCCATTGTGATTTACCACATACGACTGAACAATTTACTACAAGTTTGACGGATGTAACTGTACCATTTTAAAAGACCCTTTAGGCCCCCCGCGCACTAGGCAGCCTGGCTGCGCAATTCTTCCCAGACCGGTTTTTTAACTACACCAGGATGTCAGTGCAATCGTTTGATAACCTTTTGGAAAAATACGAAATTCAATCAAGGGCATTGATACTCCTATGCGAGCTTGTATAAGTCCAGAAGAAAAACTGGTGATTACTTTGAGGTGAGTGTGAAAATGAAAATTATTGTTAATTAGTCATAACATTTATTATTTATTTCTTACATTTATGGTAATGAATTAGTTCAAGTTGTTGCATTTGTGTCAGTTGGTGATAATGCCTCAGTATAAACAGTATTATCTTGCCTGTCTGGTACAGCCGTAGAATACGCACGGCGGCTTTCAGTGGTCGAGGCTTCTGGCCTATGATTTGAGTGTGTTGAGTATCCATAGTGATACTGCCCACTGCTTGCGGTTTCCGATCCATATGGTCTATATGATCTGGTGGCCGATGTCCCTGGTTCATAATCAACATAACGTTGGCGAAACGGACCAAATTCGGAATCGTGAGTTTCCATTTGAGCTCTTTTTATTACTTCAATTAACTCCATTTTAGTAGAAAGTTTACGATGTCTCGGGATGTTTATAAAATCATCTATCGGAATGAGACTCTTGCTGTCTTTCACGCTCTTCTCTTATTTCGAATTACAGAAAACTAATAATGTAGAACTACAGAGTGATTCTGCGACACCTTACAAAAAATATTGATTGGTCAGAATCACCCTGTATAACTATAAGTATAATCCAGATAATAAAAGTACATGCTTACCAAATTCAATTTTTTCATTTTCTGATAAATTTTCCCAGCACATATTGTTCGTGATTTCTTCCCATCTTCTTTTCTTTAAATCACGATCACTGTATTCTTCTGATGTTATATTGAAAGTCATTTTTTGAAAAAGTTCGGAACCCAAAATACGTCTGGCTGCTACCACTATTGTGCGGAGACTGACGGCAGCCGCATACGGCTGCCGTGCAAATAGGTGCGTTGTATTGGCTGCCGCAGCCGGGAATTCGTGGCTGCCTAGTGCGCGGGCTTCCATACAACGACATATGTTTTACTGGCTGCCTAGCGCGCGGGGGGCCTTAGATGAACATTGTCAATATTTTTGGAAAGACCGCTGGCATTATAGTTTTTTAGCGTTAGAATGTAGCGTTGATTTGGAGAAAAAAAAAATTATATTATAAAATAATATAATAAATTAATTTTTTATTTTTGTATGTATGTAAATGTGTAATGTAATTTACACGAAAAAAACAAAATCCCCGCTTATAATTAGCTTTATTTTCTTTACGCTTCTTGCTCAAGCCTGGCTGAATTACTCGAATTACTGAATTACTCATGTGCTCTACAAAAGAGAGAATAAATCAGACAATAAACAGCACGAGTTTCAGGTCTAATGTCATGGGAAAATATGACCAAATATATGCAGTCTTATACATATAAACATATGTACATACCACTTGAAATAGAACTCATTTTGCAAAACAAAACCGAAGTCACATAATGTAATATCAAAATACTGATCATTGATAATAAACAAACAAAAAAGTATAAAAGAAGTAAATTTTGAAACTGAACCATATCAAATATAAGTCTAAAATGTTATCATTTCGTTTTGTTTCAAAAATGGCGTCAAACAATTTACTTTAATTCTAATATTCTTAGAATATGTTTTGAACCAGTTTAATTAAACCAGATGGATTAAATATTGTATGTGTTGTATTCTTGAATGTGAATCGTTAAATTAATCCAAATTTTTCAGAAGCATTATTTGATACTCGTAACCCGTTCAAACACGGAAGAGATTGTTTGCATCTACCTCTCTTGTCTGCTGTTCGCAATTTGGGTTTGCCCAAAGTGACGCCTATAAGTGAAAGCATAAGAGATTTCATCGGGAGTGTCAGTGGACGACTCAGAAAATTTAATTTAGCTCAATTGCGTAACTTTTAGTTCCATATTACGGAGAATCATCAAAAAAATCAGCTAAAGCATGTTATTAAACACAGTGGCTTCTTGAATTTGTTTCGCATGAACATCACGCTTTTTCTGTAGATTTCATTTCACATAAGAAAAGTGCCTTTCGTAATTAACTTAAAGGTATACAATAGCTGTGAAGGGTCTGCTTTTACGGCAAAACATTTTAAACCCCCTTTAAGGAAAGATTTCATTCTATAAATGTTTTCATACGAAATGTTTAAACGTTTTTGTGTTACAGTTTTGTAAAACGTTTCCTTAACTAAAGATTTTTTTAAAACGCTTTTAAATCATATATTGTTACTTAGGCCATGTTCTGAATTTTAAATTTTATTAGTATATTTAATAAACGCTGAATTCCGTAAATGGGAAACATGTTTTAGAAAATATTATTTTTATCTGCTTAATTTTCTAAACATGTAAAACAGCAAATTCTAAGGAGCTACTGAGCAAAGCCTGAGAGCATTCTGATTCTACTTCCTCTCTCAAATAAAGCAGGCTTATCAAAAGTGTTCGATCAGCCGTTACATTCATTAAATTTAATTATTGTCAAGGTTTTAAAAAGAAAATTTTAAGTGTGAAATCAAGATTTCGCAAATGCAAATTGGCAGTATTATACTTCGAGCGGCAAAATGAGAAATTTCATATCGACATTTTAAGCTATAGTAAAATACATTCCTTATAGCATTTTGCAGCTCAGTTGTTATACATATGTATGTATAATATAATGACACAATTGTTATTGCCCAAAAATGGCAGGATTTCCAGTAGAGTGTACATAGGCCACAACTATATTTTCCTGATAGGTGGAGATTACCAATAGTTTTTGGAATCAATAATAATACATATAATATAATACACATGCTGATCTGAAGCCGGTGCTGTGTCCGCAGCAATTCTTCTAAAGAAAGTAAAACCTTAAGCAAAGGTCAAACTATTAAAATTGCAATAAGAACTAACTCAACCGTTATGGTAAAAGAGTGCTAAATACCTCAAATGAAAAGAACGTCTTATTCGTAATTCTTCAAATCAATACAAAGTTTTAAATCCAATCTACCTACCTTACATTTAGGGCTTGTCCGGATGCAAGTTTCGTCTTGTTATGCCAGTTCATAAGAGGTGTAAGAGCTAAGCTCTGTTCGAATTCATTTCTAAATCAGTGAGCTGTATAACAGTTAAAGCCAATTGCTTAGCTTGATAAGTGAGTCAAAGTTTGAGTTCACTTCGTCAGGTAGATTTGCGTGAAGTTAGTTTAGTTTAGTTTGAAAGGGGGCGTTCAGGCTAATACAGCCTTCCGTTCACCGCGACCGCTAGGATCTATTGTGAATCCCCATCAATATTTATAACAAATTTAGCCTCTTATAGAGGCCTAGAATTTTATTGGGAGTCGTTTTCCAAACCTGTTCAGGTGTTGGAAAGGCATCCTCTAATTGTGTTAGTCGGAGCCTTGCTAGGGCTGTACAGTGACAAAGGATGTGCACCGCTGTCTCTGGGGCTTCCGCACAGTAGCGACAGGTGTCAGAGTCAGCTTTCCTAATCTTTTTAAGGTGGTACCTTAAGGAACAATGTCCAGTGAAGAGCCCAGTAATTATTCTGAGCTCCTGTTTCCTTAAGTGGAGGAGTTTCTCGACCTTTTCATACGGTGCACCCATGAAGGTCTTCGATTGCCGGCATCCTGGGGTATTATTCCAGTACTTGTTTTGCCAAACCATCGGCTATATCATTGCCTGTATAGCCTTTATGGCCTGGGACCCACATAAGAGTAACCCTGTTGTGGGTTGCTAAGAGCTTCAGGGATTCCAGGCATTCCCAAACCAGCTTTGAGTCTACACTGAAGGACTTGAGCGCTTTTAGTGCAGCTTGACTATCTGTTAATATAGAGATAGTAGAACCATTGATGGTTCTGTTGATGCAGGTATTGACGCATTCTAGTATGGCCAATATTTCAGCTTGAAATATGATAGGGGTTTTACCTAGTGCCTTTGAAATGCGGCACCTTGGGCCATACACGCCAGTTCCTACCCCTTTATCTGTTTTTGATCCGTACGTATACCACACCATCGATCCCTTCGGTGGGGACGCCTCACTGGCTTGCCATTGTTGACGGGTTTCGATTACCACGCTAAATGGCCTTGTGAAGTCCAGCGTGGTTGTGGTCACGTCAGATATTTTGGTCATCTTCTCTAATCGAATTTCTTCGATTATCGCGAGATGTCCCACCAGGTCCCCTGGTTTGAAGACTATGGTTCTTTGCAGCCTAAGTGCTCCCAGGAGAGCCTCCTTCTTAACCTGAAGATGTAATGGTGTAAGATTAAGAAGGAATTGGATGGCTGCAGTAGGGCAGGTACTCATTGCGCCTGTGATTCCCAAACAGGCTAGTCTTTGCACCTTTTGTAGCTCGACTTCCGCCTTTTTTTGTTTTGTTTTTGGCCACCATACAAGGGATGCATAAGTGACCATGGGTCTTATTATTGTTGTGTAAAGCCAAAACACCATCTTCGGCTTCAGACCCCAAGTTTTACCCGCGAAACTGCGACAAATGTAGAGTGAGGTAATCGCTCTTTTAGTCACTTTCGTCAGATGTGGGTTCCAGGTGAGTTGATTGTCCAGGGTTACCCCTAGATACTTAACCTCACTTGAAAAACTGAGTTCCGTATCGTCGAGTGTTGGAGCCGTAACGTTTAGCTTGTTCGCATTGATGCTGAGACGATGTCTCAGGCACCAACCGCGAATCATGGACAGGGCTTCTTGCATTAGTGTCGAGACAGTATGATCATACTTGCCTCTGACGGTGACAACTATGTCGTCTGCATAGCCTTGAACATTAAAACCAGAGCGAGTCAGCTCCACTAGGAGATCGTCGACAACGATCGACCACAGTAGTGGTGACAGCACCCCTCCCTGCGGGCAGCCCGTAGCGGCTATTATCGTTATCGATTTTTCCCCCAGGTTCGCCGTTATCCTCCTGCTCTTGAGCATGGAATCAATCCATTTTACCGTGGCAGGTTCGAAACCCCTTTCCACAGCAGCTTCTTTGATTGCCTCGAAAAAGGTATTGTCAAAGGCTCCTTTTATGTCGGCAAACGCACAAAGGGCAATTTCCTTGGCTTGGAAACTTTTCTCAAGGTCCTTGACCAGTGTGTGAATGGCAGTTTCCGTAGACTTGCCAGCTTGATAAGCAAATTGCTTTGCATGGAGGTGATCTTTTCAGCACACCTTCATTAAGGTGTAGGTATAAGATCTTTTCCATGGTTTTAAGCATGAATGATGTGAGACTTATGGGCCGAAAGGACTTCGCAAGCGTCTCTTTCCTGCCTTGGGTATAAAAGTTACCCTAACGTCTCTCCAGTTTCTTGGAATATATCCCAAAGAGTAACTGGCTTTAAATACCTTGAGTATGGAGGGGAGTGGCTCTTCTATGCCGTACTGAAGTAGGGCTGGGAAGATGTCGTCCCCCCAGGAGATTTATAAGGTTTGAAGGTGTTGATGGCCCACCTGACCTTATGGGAAGTGAAGATCCTCCCTGCAAGGCTTTTATTCCTATTCTGTGATTGGTAATCAGATGTGTCGATCCCGGTAGGAATTTCGTTGCCTTGATTTATTATACGAGAGCCTGGAAAGTGAGTTTCCAGGAGGAGTTTAATTATCTCCTCTCCACTCTCGGTGTAGGTTCCGTCTTGTTTTTCAAGGGAGCCTGTACCATTTTAGTGATCCCTAGATAAGACCTTATGGAGCCTAGTTGCCGCAGGAATCTGGTCAATTCCCTCGCAAAAAGTCCTCAAAGTCTTCCTCTTGGACTTTCTCAATTCGATGTTGTAGCTTGTGAGGGCCCGCTTGTATTCAGCCCATCCTCCGGAGCGTTTGGCTCTATTGAACAGCTTTCTGGCTTCCGCTATTTTCTTATCCAGCTCCCTGTTCCACCAGGGCACAGTTCGTGTGCTCATTTTTTGTTTCACAGGGCAGCTGGTTTCGAAGGCTGTCATGATAGCTGTGTGGAGTTGCTCAGAGGCGAGGTCCAGTTCCTCTGCAGTACTGATATGACTGCTAAGGTTGACGTCCTGCGCCTTTAGGAGTTCTCGATAGAGCTCCCAGTCAGTCATCTTTGGAACCCTGTGAGCCTCTTTTTGAGCTAGGATAGACTCGATGTCGAATCTAATATGGTCCGACATGGAGACCTCATTTGATACGTGCCATCTTCGTATCTTTGTGCTTATAAATGCGCTTGAGAGAGTTAAGTCTAAAACCGCTTGCCTAGCCGCATTCATAAAGGTTGGTTTGTCGCCTTTATTATTGATTTCTAACTCGTGTGGGGGCGATGTGAAGAAGATGATTTGATGTGGTTGGTGCGTTTAGCTCTTCCTGATATCCCCCACAATTCTTGAATGAAGCAGCAGGATATTTCTTGAATCTGGAAACTTTGTTGGGCTTCTTTCATACAAAAAATGAAACTCACTACTTTCCGTTTTAAACTTTTAAACTTTATTACCCGACCTTTTCTATATAACTCCTTATTGTGAACTGACATATTTTCTATTTAAATTTTATTTCCTCTCCTCAAACCTACTCGTATCAAAATTTACAATCAAAATCCTACTTCTCTCTCTCGTTAGTTTACAGTGAATTTCGAGTATAATTTACAGTAGTCATAGCGACCTTCTATGAATCCTAAAGCAAACATGTTCACATACTTAAACTTTATTTGAATTTACTATTGGTGTGTGGCCGAGGTGTCTCACGTTACTTTTGCGCATATCCGGTACTTCATAAAATTCACAATTATAATTTTGCGATAGACATCTTATCTCTGCCCGGTTTTTAGAGTAATTTAGCTAGTCCGCCACAACACCCCCCTTCCAGCGATTTACCAGAAGCGCGAAAATAATTTTGGGTGGTTTCTGGAAGTTCTTTGAATTTAACTCTCTTGAAACTCTGTTTGGTGGAAATTGTGTGGGGTGTAAATGTATCCGTAAATATTGTGTCTGGAACTGTATGAATTTCGTTTGCCACTGGGCAATTCCGTGAATTTGATGACGAGACAGGCGCTGGCTGTGCTCCTAATGTACATGTGTTAATTTGTGTGTTTGTTCTCTCCATCGTTGGATTTGGATCGTCGCTGGTTATTGCTGTAAAATATGGCTTTAAACGGTTTATTGATATGTTAACTTCCCTGTTTTTAATTTGAATAGTGTAGAAACTTGGTTGTCTACTGACGATCAGAAACGGTCCTTCGTAACAATTTTGAAAAGTGTGTTTAGAAGCATCGTTTCGGATGAAGACATGAGAGCAGGTTTCCAATTCTTTAAACTTGAAAAATTTAGGTTTGTTGTGGTTTGTTGTGGTTTGTTGCCGAAGTGGGTTTTATATTGGTGAATGAATTTCTTAAATTATTGATGAATGAACTTTGTGGAATGTACTGCGAATTTTGCTGTAGGAAATCTCCAGGGAGTCGTATAGATTGACCGTAAAGTAGCTCGGCCGGTGTTGCTGAAAATTCCTCTCTGAATGCAGTGCGTAGACCTAACAATACTGATGGTAACATGTCGGACCATGAAGTATTTTGATGCATTTTTAATGCTGTTTTTAATGTCCGATGCCAACGTTCCACGAAACCGTTTGATTGGGGATGATACGGAGTTGTCCGATTGTGTTTGAAACCTAAGAATTTTGATAGTTCTTTGAAAAGGTTCGACTCGAATTGTCTGCCTTGATCTGTCACAATACTTTTGGGTACTCCATAACGGGTAATCCATTCGCGATAGAGCGCGGCTGCACATGTTTCTGCTGTTATATTTGCTAGTGGTATTGCTTCAGGCCATCGGGTAAAACGGTCGATGACTGTGAGGCAAAACCTGAATCCTTGTGACTGTGGAAGTGGACCTATAATATCCAAATGAATGGTTTCGAAACGATTTGTTGCTGTGGGGAAAGAAGTAAATGGAATTTTAACATGACGAGAAATTTTGTTTTTCTGACATGCCAAACAAGCTCTACTCCAGTCCTTTGAATCCTTGTTAATTGATGGCCAAAAGTATTTCTTTGTTATTGTTTTGTTTGTTGATCTAATACTGGGGTGTGTGAGATTATGGACAGAGTTGAAGATAGTTGTCCTGAATGTGTTTGGGATATAAGGTCTGATGTTGTCTTTTGTATGTTCGCAAAAAATTTGCTTGTCGGTTCCCAAAACTGGAAATTTAGAAATCTTATAAGATGAGTCTTTAAGCAGTGTGCTGAGTTGAGTGTCTGTTTGTTGTGCATCTGCTATTGCTTCAAAATCTATTGAAGGTGGAATGTGTAGTTCTTCAACTCTTGATAAGGTATCTGCTACTATATTGTGTTCACCAGAAATGTGTCTTATGTCTGTAGTGAATTGGCCGATGAAATCTAAGTGTCTGAATTGTCGTGGTGTAGCTTTTTCTGGATTTTGTCTGAATGCAAAAGTTAGTGGCTTATGGTCTGTGTATAGTGTGAAGTTTCTACCTTCCAAATGGTAACGAAAATACTTAATTCCAGCGTATGCTGCCAATAGCTCTCGGTCATAAGCGCTGTATTTTTGTTGGGTGCATGGTGAAACACATTTTGTTGCTTTTTCTGAGAAGTTAGCGTGGTACCAACACCAATTAGGGTGTTCCCTTGCTTTAGAATTATCCCGTTTGAATTTTGTCATTGAATTATTTTCTGAATGCGCAGAAGAATGTCGAGAACGGTAATGTGGAGAATAATTTCGTGATGGCCTGGATTTTAAATTTCGGATTTCCAAAGACATTTCTCTCACTTGGTTAGCCAACTGCTGAACCTGAACTGTAAGATTTGTTAAAATGCCCTCGTCTACTCGTTGGGTAGAACAGGCGAAGACTGAGGGTTTATTATTTACTTCAACAATTTTGTCAGCACATTTTGCCAAATCGGCTAATGTGTCTGAGCTGCACGACAATATTACCCTCATATTGTCAGGCAGTCTCTGCATCCAGAGAGTCTTCAGAACGTCGTCACTCAAAGTCCCGTTTGATAGGTTCCGCATTTCTCGAAGAAATTGTGAGGGTGACCGGTCACCTATCACAATGTCTCCCAGAAGTTGATTTAACTTAGCTGTTTCACTAGCTGTAAGACGTGTTATCAATGCTTCTTTAATTTGCGTATATGGGTTTCGCGTATCTGGATTTTGTATAATATCACTCACGATTCGAATCAGATCCTCATCCAACGCGGAGAGAACATGATTGAATTTAGTGACTTCCAGAGTAATTCGAGAGAGTTCGAACTGGGCTTCTAAACGCTGAAACCAGAAGTTCGGCGCAGTTCGCCAGAAAGAAGGTGTTGTCACTGTATATGCAGCAACTGAGACTGGACCTTCTTCATTACCAACGTTACCCGTTTGCGTCAACGGGTTGTGGATTGAATCACCACATTGTTGCATGACTACACTTTTATTAAAAAAAATTTCTTTTTCAAATCTGAAAAACTTTCCGAAAGAGAACGCGAGTTAACTTTTAGAGTAACGCAAAAGTAACGCATGAAACGAGAGAGGATGTAAATAGGTGTGAACATTTTTTTTTTGTTAGGACAATTTGTTTTTTTTATATTCAAAAAAAAAATATTTTATAAAAGCTAGCTAAATTTTGCCTACTTATCTTTTAACTTTTTTATTCTTTTTTCTTTTTTCTTTTATTTCTTTCTTCTTTTATTTCTTTCTTCTTTTATTTCTTTCTTCTTTTATTTCTTTCTTCTAGGTTCGAATTTTGTTTGTATTAAAGGACCTTACACCCGTGGTAAGGGGTTCCTTTAATACATGTGTTTGTTTTTGTGAAATGTTATTAAAGTCCCTTACCGCTGGTGGGGGGTGACTTTAATAATGTTTTTCTGTTTTTTAAAACGACCCTTACCGCTGGATGGGGGTATCGTTTGTTTAGTGTTAATGTAAGTGTAAGTGTACACGTTTTTCTTTCTTGAAAATCTGCGGTTTTTCGCTCTTGAAAATTTCAGGTCGTGTTGATTGGTTGACTTGTAGGCTGTTGATTGTCGGAGCTGTTGATTGGTTGACTTGTAGTGGTGAATTTGCTGTTCCTCTGTCGGGGTAAATTTGCTGTTCCTTGTCGGGGTAAATTTGCTGTTCCTTGTCGGGGTAAATTTGCTGTTCCTTGTCGGGGTAAATTTGCTGTTCCTTGTCGGGGTCACCAGTTTGTGGGGGCGATGTGAAGAAGATGATTTGATGTGGTTGGTGCGTTTAGCTCTTCCTGATATCCCCCACAATTCTTGCATGAAGCAGCAGGATATTTCTTGAATCTGGAAACTTTGTTGGGCTTCTTTCATACAAAAAATGAAACTCACTACTTTCCGTTTTAAACTTTTAAACTTTATTACCCGACCTTTTCTATATAACTCCTTATTGTGAACTGACATATTTTCTATTTAAATTTTATTTCCTCTCCTCAAACCTACTCGTATCAAAATTTACAATCAAAATCCTACTTCTCTCTCTCGTTAGTTTACAGTGAATTTCGAGTATAATTTACAGTAGTCATAGCGACCTTCTATGAATCCTAAAGCAAACATGTTCACATACTTAAACTTTATTTGAATTTACTATTGGTGTGTGGCCGAGGTGTCTCACGTTACTTTTGCGCATATCCGGTACTTCATAAAATTCACAATTATAATTTTGCGATAGACATCTTATCTCTGCCCGGTTTTTAGAGTAATTTAGCTAGGCCGCCACACTCGTTAAGTATGATGAAATCTAAAAGGTACTCACCCCTTGTGTTGGTGTTGGTGCTCCCCCATATCAAGTGATGGGCATTCGCGTCGCATCCCACCAGCAGTTGCTTATTCCTCCTTTTGCAGTGATCCACCAGGCGTTGCAACTCACTTGGAGGTATTTCATCGGAGTCCCCTGGGAAGTAGGCTGAGGCTATAACAGCCTTTACACTGCCTCCTGCGAAAGGGATCTCTACGGCCGCTGCAGCTAGGTCTATGGTGATGAAATTTGGAAGTGGAGTGAAGTTTAAATTAGCTTTGAGCAATAAGGCTGCTCTTGGGCTCTCGTGCAATGTATCATAAATCAAGTTACACGAGTTAGTGGGCAGTCCTCGGATCCTTCCTTGGTGCGCCCACGGCTCTTGAATAAGCGCCATGCTAAGGTTCTCTACGATGAACCTCCTGCTAAGCACGTCAGACGCCGCTTTTGCATGATGGAGGTTCACCTGGACACATCTTAGATTGGCGCTGGTCATCCTAGGCTTTTTATGGGTGGGGCCAGTCTGTGCCCCTGCCTTGGCTTTAGGGCCAGGCTTGCCTTTAGGCTTTCGTCTATTTTCCCTGCGGAGGGTAGAAGCCCTCTTCTCAGCCGCTTTGGAAACAGCTTTTACAGGTCCCCCAATCTTGATGCTCGGTCCGGGCCCAAGGACCTTGGTGGACGTCGATGGTTGGGGGTCCCTTGTAGACGCAGCAAGGAGGCGGCCCCCCTTCCGTTGTTGGCCAGTATTGGCCCAGGCTTTAGCAGTCGGGGAGACCTGCCTCTCAGATACCACCTTGGGCGGTCCAGTGGCCTCTGGTGGTTTCTGGGGGTTGCTGCTTGGGGGCTCGGTGGCAGTCTTGACACCGTCCGGCTGGGCGGGCTGACGTCTGTCCTTGCCCCCCTTCAGTCTAAGCTGAACTTTGCCGAACTTGTAACTGATTACAAGTCCTGACTTCTTCAGCTGTTCGGCTGATTGCAGATCAACTAAAAGAGTCACTTCAGCAACTGATGAGGGCTTTTGCACTTTGCGTAGCACCTTCCATTCAGCTACATTCAGATCCTCATTCTGACCTTCTATCAGATCGAGGATCAGATCGACAGGGTCCTCCGAGCTTTGCGGGAAGTATCCGACCATAATTTGAGGGCGAGGAATTTTGTCTTCCTCTACAACCCTCAGATCGGCTCCTTCCCACAGCTTCAGGCTCCCAATTGCTCCCCTCAGCCACATTGCTGTAGCCTGATTGGCGCAAGTGAGAACCATCCAGCCCGGTCTACCCGCGATGCCGAGAAACTTCGGCTTTATAGAGCCCTGTTTCTCGGCAGCGATCCTCAAAATGATGGCAGTCTGAACGTTCCTTATTTGGTCCGTTGTAAGACTGTCATCTGGAAATTTGGCGGGGATGATCCCCAACCTGACGCTCTCGGTAACTTCCTTGAACGCAGGTTGAGGGCCACGCGTGGAGACATGCCTTTCGGTTTTCTCCTTATCCGCCTTTGGTCTTTTGAGGCCGGGTTGAGCTCCACCCGGTGAAGAGTCGTCGGAACGATTCCTTTTCAGGCCTCTTTCCGCCCTCCTCTCCATCGGCTGCCGAGCCAACTCCTTAGCCTCTTCCACTTTGTGGCCCTGCTGGAGGAACCACTTGTACGGCTTTTTAGCTGCCGCTTATAGTCGGGGCATGCGGACAGTGGGAACGAGAGTGGCATCAGCTGATACGGTCTCATTTGGTTCAGGCGATCTCAGGAGCTTATCCTCTTCTTGTGAGGAGATCTCCATAGACTCGCCGGTACTTGCAGGACTAAGATCCACTGCTTTCCCTAATGCAGGGATATTTTCCCCTTGCAATGTTTTTGGAGCATTTAGAGATGCGCCTCCATCATGGTTCTTTAGATCTTCAATTTTGATCCCACGAGAAGCTAGGGAAAGGGTGGTCACCTGTAACAGAGCCCCGCATGTCACAGGAAGGCTAAGTTAAAACTGAAGGTCGCCAGGTATTCAGAGTCCATCGTTAAAAGACACACTAACGCAGTGCCATTCATCCTATGGGCACGATATGTTACACCCAGGATTGCGGGTTTTATCGAGTGTGTCCCCTCTAGATCCGTGACGTTTTGTTCAGCGGCCATCTCATCCCGAAGGATGAGATTTTCACTTTAGCAGAGGTACCTGGAGCAGGATGTGATAATAATCACTGCCACGATCTTGGGACCATGAAATCAGATTCATGACGATGCCCCCTGGTGCTATTCAATATTCACTCCTCACCACCTTCCGTGAAGTTGGTAATGTTCTTAAATTAATTGAGTTACGTGGAAGAGTACATAAGCAATTTTTAAAGCCAATATTTTGAATAGCCAAGTTGCCTGACAGTAAGGAACATTTAAAAATTCATTTTTTCACAAAAATCAATTTAACTACAAGCTAAGCAAACGAATTAGAATTGGTTTTTGACTTTGCTTTATTTGTTATAATAGCTTTGGTTTATTTGTTGACAACTTTAACTGTCATAATGAAATAAAGACGAAGACGAAGACTTGGATTCGGACAGGTCCATGCTCCTGGCCACTTATAACAGATCTTATTTAAAATAATATAATTATTTTAAAAACATGATAAAGGGATTATGTGTCATTGCTCCATCACTTTCTCCTTCACACAAAACGCATAGCCTATTTGACTATAAAAGGTGATGCGCATAAATAAGCAAATGAGCTTCGAAAAATTATTTAAAAACTACAAACCATAAGAACCCAATTTAATGAAAATTCGTTGGTAACTTTTGGTCGTCATCTTAAAGATCAAATTTTAATAATAGATTTAAAATCAGCGACCCAAACAACCCCTACATATTAATTTACAGAGAAATCGTTTTAAGGGGGTTCTCTGGTTTGACGGTCTTATTTTTAAGCATTTTTTGGATTTTTTTGTGAGGACCGATGAAGAGATAGAACTTTGGAGTTTATATCATTTATTAATAAGTGTTTCAAGAGTATACATATACATATTCATTAGAACCAAAGTTATAACGCTCTGAAGACACCTGCCTCGAAAAAATGGACGCTCACTCTCTCCACGAAATCAGCTGATTGGCTTATCTGGAACTAAAAAAATCGGCGGCGTTTTAATCTGTAAGCTTAAATGCACAGAATGGACTATTGTGAAAAGAACATTTTGAAAATTGGATTTTTGACATTCTTCGGAACAAAAAATTTCTAATATCATTTTTTGTCAATTTTTGTAAAAAAAAAAATTAAATATTTTAAATTTTGGGGTGATAATAGACCATTTTTTAAATGTCTATATGTGGTGAGTCGACCCTATAAATTTGAAGTGAATCGGCCAAGCCGTTCTCGAGATATGATGGAGGAAAATTTGAAAAACATAATTTTGAGAAAAACGCATTTGAAGTTTCCAGTTTCAAACTAATTTTTCGTAGATGCTGTACTCTTCGAAACTAAACCAAGCCTAAAATAACTTTCACAACGTACATAACTACACCAATTGTTTAAACTTGTCTGTACTTGTATAAGCATACATTTGTATACAAAGGTCTCAAGTATCAAGTCGACAGAACACAGTAGGGTCGGCCTCTCAGCGCTCCGAACACCTGCCTCTTCTAACTGATGTATCTTTATAATGATTCCGAATTTCGCGAAAACACTTTACCACCATACAATAATAAGGAAACAATTTATGCATAAAAAATACTCGATTTTTTGAACCTATCACACCAGAGAACCCGCTTAAGTTGAGAATTTTCTATCGCCAGCCGTATTGAAACCGGCCTTTTTTTCAAATTTCGATAGTATATTCTAGATGTGCGACCGCGAGAACATATAAAGGGCCGGTCTTCGCAGCAATCCCTTGAAGCTGAGAATTTTCGATCGCCATTTTAGTTTCCTAATTTCAGTAATAGATTCGAGATCAGCGACCCCGACCGCCTAGTGTTGGTTTCCATGAGAATCTCGTGAATTATAACCTTTTAGACTTTAGTGCTATAACTAACCTATCTATACCTACTAATATAATAAAGAACAAATATTGCCTAAAGTCCAGGCTACTAGTGAAAGAATTTTTTAATCAAATCAGTACTCCCAGAGATTACCTATATCTGCATCTTTACCTCTTTATTATATGAGTATAGATTATGTCAAATTTTATAGATTAATAAATAACTTAAGGGGGTAGTCTCATGTCCGAGCTTAAATTTTGAAGGTTTTTTAAGATTTTTTTTTGTGTGGAAAATGAAGTGCAATCTTCTTGTGATAATTATATGTTATTACTAAATTATTGAACAATACAAACACATTTCTTTTAAATAAAAAAAGAAATTTTTTAAGGTTATTTTGGTGAGGCGAAGTAGGTCTCTTCAAAAAAAAGTAGGTAGCTCGCCCCCCTGATTGCTCCTTTCCCAATCATCTGAAATCAAAATTCCAAAAAGATTATTATTCAGTAGGGTTGTCATTCTGGCCCGTAGCAGATTTAAAAGATTTGAGTGAAAAATAGCAAAATGGCGGCCTTGTAAAAATAATTTTACAAAATCGACGGTCTTTTTCGGTTTAAAATCGATATAAAACAGAAAGAAATCGATAAAAACATCTTATTCTGCTACCCGCCAGAACCATTCATGTTTATAATAATATGTGAAAATTTCAGCCCAATCGGTTCAATAGGTTTTCTTTAATCATCCGTGCCGACGAAAAAAAAGTAGTTTCGAGAAAAACGCGTTTAAAGTTTAGAGAAAAAATTTTCATATATGCAGATGCAGGGTGCGTTCTCCCCTATTATATGTTGTAACTTTAAAATGACGTAGTGTATCGGTCTAAAATTTTTACAGTATATTCTCAACTTATTTAACTTTGAGAAAATGCAACAAAAAAAAAAAAGATTTTTTGAAGATCGAACATGAGACTACCCCCTTAAGGGGCTACACACATATAGGGGTAGGAAAAATAGGGTTAAGTTTGTTAATTTTTTTTGTTTCTTTTAAAAAATTTACTACTTCTTGAAGTATGCATTCTTTTGCAGGGTGGCCGGAGTAGTGACGTCCAAAGAAAAAATTTAAATGCCTCACTCACGTTGTGGATTTGTATATAAAAGTCACAAATTTATCCAATTTGTCCTGAACAAATTCTTTTGATATCTACATAATTGACGTCTATGAGTTCTAATTCCAGAAAACGATTCTAAAATTCTATATAGTAACATAAATAACTATTGAGCTCGATACGGTGTCTGTACTATATATGGCCGATTTGAAGTGATCGCTTCGGGATTCAAGGGGACTCTCCTTTGCAGGTTTTTCCCGATATTTTTGAATTAAACTTATACAATTTGTTTGTACTCTAGACTTGCATACACATATATTGGCATGAATTGATATCCGAGCATAAATGGGGAGAAATTTCTTCTGCCTGCACATAGTCCCGGTTTTTCCCCTTTTAGTTAAACCCTACTGGTAGCGAAAGCTTCGTTAAAATTGTGGTACCAGATTTTGTTACCGTATATAACAATATTGTGACCTAAGTTGTCAGTGACATTTGACATTTTGAAGTTAGTTATAAAAGTAAGCAAACATTTATAATTTACTATTATATTATATAATAATTTATTTTTCACTAAGTATTCTACTAATTTTCATGAATTCATATTTATTACTACGGTGCCTAAGGAATTTCAATAATAATAGCTGCACTAGTCAGATAAATAGTTCTTCTTTTTATTTATGATGTAAAGTCGCTTAGTGGTTTCTTGTTTATATTTATTTTGCAGGGCTCCGTGGGATTCGCTCTGATACAGCTTCCGTGGTCACCAAACAAATGGCGCAAGACTTAATGCAGAAACCCACAAAAACGAACTACCATTGTTGTTGAAAGCTGTTAATCTCGAACTTAGAGGAACCATGGTGTTTCAAAATGACGGCGCCCCATGTTACTACGCAACGTAAGTACGAAATTTCTTAAAACAAATGTACCCTAACAGATGGATCGGATG
Source organism: Neoitamus cyanurus (assembly GCA_947538895.1). Taxonomy (NCBI): domain Eukaryota; kingdom Metazoa; phylum Arthropoda; class Insecta; order Diptera; family Asilidae; genus Neoitamus; species Neoitamus cyanurus. The sequence goes on from OX384541.1 coordinate 41,620,834, forward strand.
CAACGGACCAATTAGGTGGCTTCCACGCTCCTCTGACCGCAACCCCATCTTAGTAATTTTTCATGAAGTAATGCAAGAACTGTTTTCTAAGTGAAATTCAAGGGCATAGTTCTATTGCTACAGTGTTTTCAGTCTCATCTAAGTATTCGTGTTTGCCTGTTTTAATCAGTTCCATTTTTTTAGTTCCTGGAGAAGTTACACGTATGGTGCCACATTTGATTTAAATAATTCTAATGAAACCATTTAATTTATATATTTGTATATAATAACGGGTAAAATAAAGGTGTTTATTCATATTGATTAGATGCTGAACTTTTCATGTGTTAAAGTCTAAAGAAGGCTCCTCAGGTCATAATAGATTTTTATTCCTGCGTCAATTTGTCGCCAGTGTTTCAGTGGGATTTTCCCCCGTCTTCAGGGCCTACAGAGATTCCGATTCGTTTATTATTAATTGTAATTAATTTTTTGACGTTGAAGTTTTGGTTTTGTTCTCGAGATCAGATTTATGACCCCAGATCCTACTTTTTAGCATCTAACCTGTGATGTGCTGTGATGTCCAGCAACTTAGCGCCGCCATTTTTAAAAACAAAAACAAAGTTGTGCTGAATTGTGTTAGTGTTGTGCTGCATTGTACTGCTTCGCAAAAATTGTTGTCATCAAAAGAAAAAAAATTGGCAGCATATTTAAATTTTGCGGGTAGAAGTTGACTCCCCATTTTTGAAATAAATTCATGTGAAATTGCCTTCGTATACTACTCGAAATGTGCTACGGTGTGCTGTTCTTTAAAATTATTTTATACTCACATAACACTATAATAAATTCTAAACAATACAATATTGCGACCTCCAAATCGTGAAAAGTAAATTTGCCTTTTACAAGATGTCTACTGACTGAATCCTTTTACAATATATTTTTGAACTGAAATATGCTTGTTTGTACCATGTATTTAGCATGTACACGGGCACGGATTCCGTGTACTTACGTGAACACGGAGATCACACGGATATTACACGGAATCCGTGTCCATCTACGTGCTAAATACATGGTAAAACAGGCAAATTTCAGCCCATAGATATTGTTGCGAACCGGCTGAAGTTGCCGAAAAGAAAGGACAAAAAAATTATTAATTTGTTTATTATTTACTTCGAAATTAAAATTTATTTACTCGTAGAATTTAAGAAGGGACATTTGATTACCCACTCAGGCAAGGGACAATTTAGAGAACGAACGAAGGAGGCTGGCCGATCCGAGTAGGCGACTGCTTTTGCGTTTTGTTTTTTCTGCTGCCTGAGAGAGATTGGAATGAACCTGTGTGGTGGTTTTCGTTGTTTTTGCTTGGTGACCGTAAATAAAAGATTTGTGAAGATCGGTTCGAATTGTTTTTTTTATTACGACCGTGAAAGCGTGGAAATTGTTCGGCCTAGTGCTTTCATTTTCAGAGAAGTGTGTAGTAATTGCAACTGCATAGTGGACGGGGACACGGAATCGAGTCCGAACACTACAGGCCTGTGCAGCTCCATCCCGACATCCGCTTGCAGGACTGAGGGAACTCTAGCGGTGAGTCCGTGCCCAGGTGCCCGTAGCGTATACGCGCTTTGGAACTCCAAGTAAGTAGCCCTTTTAATTCCATTCGAGGCACTCGAAGAAGCAGCCTAAAAATTAGTCTACACTGAGGCGAAAGTGTAGTGCATGACACCCAAATCACCGCTCTAAGTGTAGAGAGGGCCTACGGCTGCAGTAAGCCGAGAAATAAAGGGCGCCTCAGTTTTAAGTCGCCTAAACTAAGCGTGCAGCCGACCTAGAAGCGCGGTCTGGTAGTCCAACAAGTGGACAAACAACACCTTATCGGTGAAGAAGGAGTTTAAATTAGCGACCAACTAGGCAGCACCACCCGCGGTATTCGACGAACGAAGAATACGTCCCTTTCTTGGTACCCGCAGCCAAGAAACGGTGTGCTGTGTTCTCGGGAGCTAGGCACCTTACTGGCTACACCGCGCTGTATTTGCTTCGGAATAATTACATGCATATCAGCTAGATAAGCTGAGTCTAACATGCATATACTATAATAACGGTAATAAAACAAAGCTACTCCCCTGAGGTTGTTCCTCTTCAGCAACTTCTAGGCTCATGCCATTCTGCGACTTCCAGGGTTCCAGCTGATTCCTGTTATCCATATCCGGTCATACAGCGTGTACTGCGCTAAAGGAGAAAGCAGGATTAATTCACGCACTGTGTGTGTACAAAAGGAATCTAATGCCCGCTCTCCAATTGGCATGCCTACCACTAATCGACCACTGACCAGTTGGCTGACAAAATGCGTTCGTACATAATTCTATCAATGTAGATGTGAACAGTCAGAAATCTCTGTTTGTTGTGATCGGTGAAATGCAAAGAAACGAACTAAGTTTTATTTTATTTATTTTTAACAATTAGCTAATTTAGCAGAACTAGCTGCTTAATAAATTTCATTTCTTCGTTTCTACACACTTTTACACAATATTTACTTGAGCTTAAGCTCACTTTTGCTTGAACTTTGACAATTTTCATGTACTAAATACGTATCTAGGGCCCGAACCACTGCTAAAAAGTGCTGAATTAAATGCGGCAACTCAAATGGTTTAACTAACACAAAGGAAAAGTTAGAGCATGTCGACCAAAACACGAGTAAGATGGGAGACTCATTTTATAATGAGAAGGAAAAGGCAGCAGCATTTTTGTTGGTTGATTAGTGGTTGGCGTGCCCATTGGAGAGCAGGCAGAGAGAAGTGGAACATATAGAGGGCCAACGCCATATAGCCACGAACGGACCTCAAGGGCTAACCCCATAGAACGCGTCGGCGCGTCGCTTTGCCGCGGAGCTTTCACCTTTTTAGTGCGGCAAGAGAGAGCCGAACCCATAGAATCCGTCGGCTTCAGGCGTCGCTTTCGCTATCGCTCAGCTGTTTATGACAATTCGAGACCAACCGCCAACTGGCGCAGTATGCTCCGAAGGTGAATTAACAAGAAATCTAGTAGCAATTCGTCAAGAAACTAGACTAATGAATTCGGGAAAAACTCGGCACCTTCCAGGAAATCTAAACGAAGAAACAGGAAACCGAATAATTACAAAATCACCAAAACAGTTCACAGATATCAAATTCAAAGCTTACTTGTCAAATAAACAGCTGATTCAACGAATCCCAACTGGCCAATCGCAACTTGTCAGAGCTCTCTCAGCAAAGCTATTATACGGCGCGTCGCTTTTGCCGAAATATTAGAGTTTCCTCTAAAATTCTCTCACGCGACGCGCTGCCGCGGCGCCTGCTATGGGTTAGCTCCCATATGAATGCATGCATTCAATAGTTGCAAAAGCGACGCCTGAAGCCGACGGATTCTATGGGGGCCAGGCTTCAGGCTTCATACATTTGATTTCAAGCGGCGGTCTTTTCAAAGCTCGGCGGTCTGATGAAAGCTGCGAGAGAAAGTTCTGTATGCAGCTTCAAGTTCTTTAACTTAGCTTACAGCAGCAGGATAACATATGTATGTATGCGGATGAGGACACGGTAAAATTATTTACAATTTTTTCTGACTGTCTCGCTCTGATGTCATTTTTCAGAAGGAGATAGGTGGAGAAATATTGTCAATAATTTTACAGTATGCTGCTATCCTATCGTGCCCTTGTAAAATGGGAGTCCGTTTGTAATAATTATGAATGAATATTTGCCGCTCCTGGGGTTAACTATGAATTTACACTAGCACTGCATAGAGTGGCGCCAAATGAGAAAAGAGTGGTGCCGCATTAAACTATGCAATGTAAAATTATGATTTGAGCAAGCGCAAAATGCTTAAATATAGGATATGGCAATATGTATTGTTTATTCAAATGTCTATTTGCATGAACTAATGCTGGCGATTGCGAGTTTAGCGTAGATATAAATTAAATAAGCGATTTTTGTAAAGAGTTGTGTCTTGCATGAAAAAAATTGTTTAGTTAGAAACAATTTATTGTACTTTTCCAATTATTGTAGAGGTGTTGTGTGTAGTGCCTGTGAATTAAATTTTGTGTAGTTTTCGTTGTAATGGAGAGAGCAGGAAGGATCCCCTTGCCAAAACGGAAGAAAATAGGTATTAGGTGTATCGTCCCCGGTTGTAAGAGTTGCAGAGATATAGATTCAAGTATTACGTTTTTTGTCCAAGAGATTCTGTCAAGCGTGAGGAGTGGATTAAGTTGTGCTGCCTAGATGTACAAGTACTTTTACCTAAACGGTTTTATATTTGCGAAAAGCATTTTATTTTAAAATTCCCGGGGCAAAAAAAGTTGAGTAGTGAGCAAAATCCTACACTCAATCTACCCGAACAAATTGATCCCCCCTGCAGCACTATTCACTCTAAACGACTTTTTTCCCCTTGTACTTCTAATCCGTGTACTCCTGCTGAAATTGTGTTAAATTGTATTAAATCGCGATCTAATTGCCAGACCGATAAAGACGAATTTTTAGGTGTCGATTGGCACAAAGTCTTGCAAATATCCAAATCGAATGGTCCTTCAACACATTCAGAATCCATTTCACAGCCTACCCAAAGTAATATTGAGCCATCAACTTTCGAGGATCATACTATTCCAGAAATTGAACACATACCCATAGAAATTTTAGATCCCGAAGATTTAGAAGTAGAAATTATTAACGAGCCCATTGATTTAGCTTCTAGGAGATATTTTGCAGGTTTTGTACTTTTTAAATTTTTCGGTAAAGTAAATTGTTTGAGCTGCAAAACAAAATTTTCTAAAGAATTGTATTCTTTGTTAGAGCCCTCGGAAAGTTTATTAGTTTTTAAAAATTATCATAATTCGTCCAATAACCAGTTATTAGTAAATCCTTCTGATTATTTTATGAGGTTTTTTGATGTTGTTTTAGAAGTCTTTGACAGAATATTTAAAACGGCTCCACATATTAGAGAATTAAAAAAGTTTATGGTGAATCAATGTCTGAAAAAAGCAATGCCCTTATTTCCTGATATTCTAAATCCCGAATCACCCTGTTACAAGCATGTTCTAGATCTCGTAGATTATACAATTTTAGTACTGATCCGAAAACATTGCTCCTGGAGAACAAAACTGGAGAATCCTTCAAAAAGGTCATTTGCTGAAAAAAATAGGGTGATATCTAAAAGTAGGAAGTATAATTCTTTTTGTTAGTCTCTTAATCTATCTCTTTACCATTTTGTTCTACGTTTTGTTACGTTTTTGGTTTTTATCTATAGTTTCCTTCTGGCTGTTTGCTTGTTAATATGTCTGTTGATTTACCTATTATTCTGTCAAGTTCTCAGTCTTCTTTCTATCATATTTGCATATTTGCCAGACTTTTGTCTGAATGTTTTGCTTTCAATTTTTATCTGTGCGTCTCTCTTGTTAATCTTTGTGGATCCATTTTTTTTAAAATATTAAATATATTTTTCTGCCCACTGTTTGTTTCCACGTTGGTCTGTTCATCTGTTTTACAATTATCAGCCGGTCTTTTATGTGTTATTAGTCTTGTTTGCAGTTTATTAGCCTGGTCATATGTTTATATGTCGTTATGTCAATTCGTTCATTAATTTTTTTCTATATTCCTTAGTATTTATATTATCAGCCTCTCTAGATGCTAGTCTGTTTCATTTTTTATTGTTATCTATTTTTCAATTAGTTTATCCATATTTGCCATTTGTCCATCTCTTTATCTGTGTAAAATTTTCATGCTGTCTATTAGTCTGTTGATCTTTCTGCTCTATATTTGCTTACTTGCCTGCATGTCATTTTGCTTGATATCTTGCATGTCTATTTGGCTGCATATTTTACAATTTTTATTAATTTCCAAAAGTTTTTTTATAGTTGATGAATGAGTAAATTAAATGACCGTTTTTTTTATCTATACCTCCCAGTTCGATTATTTGTTTGCTTGCCTGTTTGCCTATTTAATTGCTTATATGCTTTGAATGGTATTTGTTATGTCGGGGGACTAGGGCGATACCCCTACCAAAAAAACGAGTGGTCTGATTACCTCCATGGTCACTGGGAAATATCAAAATGTATTGTTGTTAATTTAGCGTAAAGTTATCCATTTTGCTTGATGCTAAAATTTAATGACATTTACATACCAACACAGTATTTAAAAATCGAGAAAGTAAATTTATTAGTATTTATCATTTATGCATGCGCTATACGATACACCATGCATAAATAAATGTATTAAAATAAAATGTGTTTATATATACATACATATAATTAAAAATGGGTACGGTTTACTAGGATTGCAAAGATAGTTGAATAATCAAGAATTTTTCTTGCTTTATAATTATTAAGGAGTATGACATTTTTTACCTGTCGACCACTCGACTCTTACCATTTATAGAATTCACCCAGCTACCCGACGACGTCGCATATGTACTTACAGCAGTTTATATATGCATTTCCCCATATCTCTGGTAGTGAACGTGTTAAAATACTTGGAAATTTGAAGAAAATTTTTACTGAAAATTCTTAAAGGTACAAACTTTCAAGGAAAAGAGATACATTGTCTTTATTAAAAATTGTACCTTGGAATACCCATTCATTTGAATTGTTTAAAAAATATTCAAAGAAGTCAATTTAACAAAATTGTAGATATGTACAATAAATATGAAAATATTATAATATACTAAAAAGTGTTCCTCCCCTACACCTAAAAATATTTATCCGCCATCCCGCATTTATTGAACATTTAATTCCTCGCAGTCGCAGAATTAATCGCACAAATCAAATCACCAGAGAACAACCCCCAGTCACCACATCAGTGTGTAATTCCAAGAAGCAGGCTGCTTATGTGTGCTCGAGTTTGGCTCCGATTTACGGCCGCAAGCAAGATATTATACAACATTTTATATTCCAAGGTTTACCCATTTTTATTATAAAAAAATTGGTACCAAGGAAAGGATATAAAGCAAATACCAAAATCGAAATCCTGAAACGTAGCCAAAGTCGTCAATAAGAATAATATCTGTGCCAAAATTGATAATTTATCAATAAAAATAGCCAAAGTCGTCAACGTAAGTAATCAAAAAATTGTCAATAAATCCAAATATCAAAATCCTAAAATCCAAAGCCAAGTAAAATATCCAAAATCGTCAATTATATCGCAAACCCAAAACGCTCCAACAATAAATCCTCACAAGTCGCAGTCCAAAAACGGAATAAGTCCACTTCTGCGGATTGAAACGTGATGAAATACCAGAAAACTATTCTCCCCGTTCGCTTCGCTATTTCTCTACGTTGCCGTGAATAATCCCTTTGCGCATTCCCTCACGCCTCACTCTCATTCAAGTCGGCGCCCACGAACACCTCGCTGCTCTCGTGTCCTGGCGCTCGACCAGAGAGAAGTGGAACATATAGAGGGCCAACGCCATATAGCCACGAACGGACCTCAGGCTTCATACATTTGATTTCAAGCGGCGGTATTTTCAAAGCTTGGCGGTCTGATGAAAGCTGCGAGAGAAAGTTCTGTATGCAGCTTCAAGTTCTTTGACTTAGCTTACATCAGCAGGATAACATATGTATGTATGCGGATGAGGACACGGTAAAATTATTTACAATTTTTTCTGACTGCCTCGCTCTGATGCCATTTTTCAGAAGGAGATAGGTGGAGAAATAATCTCAATAATTTTACAGTGTGCTCCTATCCTATCGTGCCCTTGTAAAATGGGAGTCCGTTTGTAATAATTATGAATGAATATTTGCCGCTCCTGGGGTTAACTATGAATTTACACTAGCACTGCATAGAGTGGCGCCAAATGAGAAAAGAGTGGTGCCGCATTAAACTATGCAATGTAAAATTATGATTTGAGCAAGCGCAAAATGCTTAATTATAGGATATGGCAATATGTATTGTTTATTCAAATGTCTATTTGCATGAACTAATGCTGGCGATTGCGAGTTTACCGTAGATATAAATTAAATAAGCGATTTTTGTAGAGTTGTGTCTTGAGTGAACAAATTGTTTAGTTAGAAACAATTTATTGAACTTTTGCAATTATTGTAGAGGTGTTGTGTGTAGTACCTGTGAATTCAATTTTGTGTAGTTTTCGTTGTAATGGAGTGAGCAGGAAGGATCCCCTTGCCAAAACGGAAGAAAATAGGTATTAGGTGTATCGTATCGTCCCCGGTTGTAAGAGTTGCAGAGATATAGATTCAAGTACTTATTACTGTTTTTTGTCCAAGAAATTTTGTCAAGCGTGAAGAGTGGATTAAGTTGTGCTACCCGAACAAATTGATCCCCCCTGCAGCACTATTCACTCTAAACGACTTTTTTCCCCTTGTACTTCTAATCCGTGTACTCCTGCTGAAATTGTATTAAATCAAAGCGTTATTGCCCAGTCCACTTAACTACACCGGAAAATAGTAATAGTAATGAAGATATTCAGCCATTATGTTCATTTTGCCAAAAGTCCGCCGAAAATACACGGTTTTACTTAAAGCAAAATAATAAGCTGAAAACAGCAGTTCAAAATATTCAGAAAAAAAATTCTATATTGAAAAAGAAAGTTAAAATGTTAAGCTCTAGATTAGCACGTTTCACTAGAACTCAAAATAACCAAAAGGATATGTTAGATTTATCAGCAGGAACGTTTAATAATAATGTTATAACCATGTGTAGATTGTTTACTAGGCGAAAGAATGTCCCATATACCGAAGACGAAAAAACAATTTCTTTGAGTTTATACTTCCGTTCCCCATCGTGTTATAGGTTTTTAAAAAATGATTTAAAATTAGGGCTTCCTAGCCGTAATTCTTTGCAGAATTGGATTCCAGTGAAGAATTTGAAACCCGGCCACAATGAAGAATTATACCCCGTTATTGCTTCGGCAATTAATGAATTTGATGAAAAGTCAAAAAATGCCGTTCTGGTCTTTGACGAGGTCTTTGTTAGGCGGGAATTGAAATATAATGTAACGGCAGATCAAATTGAAGGTTTTTATGATGATGGCAAAATTAGAAAAAATGAATTAGCTAAGTATGTAGTTGTCTTCATGGCGCGTGGGCTTTTCACACCGTGGAAACATATATTAGGATATTTTACTTCCGTTAATGGAATAAGTCCCGGTAGACTGAATGAGTTATTATTCGAAGTTCTAGAAAACGCTGAAAAAATAAGTGTTAGTATTGTTTCCATTACTTGCGATCAAGGTGGAAATAACAGAAAATTGTTTAAAAATCGAGAAAGTAAATTTATTAGTATTTATCATTTTTGCATGCGCTATACGATACACCCTGCATAAATAAATTGTATTAAAATAAAATGTGTTTATATATACATACATATAATTTAAAATGGGTACGGTTTACTAGGATTGCAAAGATAGTTGAATAATCAAGAATTTTTCTTGCTTTATAATTATTAAGGAGTATGACATTTTTTACCTGTCGACCACTCGACTCTTACCATTTATAGAATTCATCCAGCTACCCGACGACGTCGCATATGTACTTATAGCAGTTTATATATGCATTTCCCCATATCTCTGGTAGTGAACGTGTTAAAATACTTGGAAATTTGAAGAAAATTTTTACTGAAAATTCTTAAAGGTACAAACTTTCAAGAAAAAGAGATACATTGTCTTTATTAAAAATTGCACCGTGGAATACCCATTCATTTGAGTTGTTTGAAAAATATCCAAACAAGTCAATTTAACAAAATTGTAGATATGTACAATAAATATGAAAATATTATAATATACTAAAAAGTGTTCCTCCCCTACACCTAAAAATATTTATCCGAATTTATTCAACATTTAATTCCTGGCAGTCGCAGAATTAATCGCACAAATCAAATCACCAGAGAACAACCCCCAGTCATCACATCAGTGTGTAATTCCAAGAAGCAGGCTGCTTATGTGTGCTCGAGTTTGGCTCCGATTTACGGCCGCTGAGCTGAGAGAGCTAGCGCTCGTGAGTATACCACGCAAAGCTTCCTTGCAGCTTACTTGCGTCTTACACTTTCCCCTATGCTAAAGCGAGCTCCACAAACTCTGGCACGGATTTTGTTCGAGGTTTGTACCTCTATGTGTTCCTCTGCTCTCTGCGCTCGACCAAGTGGGCAAGTGCAGAGGCTTCAGCTTCGATTCATATTGCTGAAACATTTTCACCCGAACTTGTTTATAACGACAGGAACAGAAATGCGTTCTCGTTTTCCTATGCCGAGGCGACATCTGTATAGTTATTTATCTGTGACTAAAGGTAGAAACCCAATGTACGCTTTCGGCGCTTTGAAAGCGCCAGCCGCTTTGTCGGCTTTTGTCGCTTTATGTCATATTGAACGCTTTATCTGCGGCAAGACCCAGTGTAAGCTTTGCTTGCTTTCTGATTGTCCCGTGAAATTTGAGATTTGCTCCCACGCTTCTGCTGTTTGTAATGCGATTTCGGTATAAAATCGACTTTTTGTTATATATGCAACTATATTTTTGCACCTCTTCTATTAATTTCAATGTAAACCGAAAAGTGAGCTGTCAAAGCGGCAAAAGCGTAAAAAATTGTATTTGGTATTATTAATTTCACCTTTTGAAGTTTTCACTTCTGCCGTGTGGTCTTAAGCACACACAATTGATTTTTATTCCGAAGCCTTTCTCTGGAAGGCAGGAATGCCTGACTCTCCGTATCCTCTATCATATCTTTTTAACACAGGCATGACCGCGGAACGAAGGCATTGTCCACAGAACAAAAGCTTTTTATATTCCTTACCACTAGATTACCCAGAATTCATTTACGAGGCATAGCAAGGAAGCTATTCGGAATCGTTTACCTCGAACTCATTTTTGAGTGATCCTTTTTCAGTGATTCAGAATATAGTGCCTGGATTCTGTTTGTCATTTCAGTTTCCGTCACATGTCAGCTTATAACTGAATTGCCTGTTTATTTTCTTATATGAAAATTTATTTGTTATTCAGTCATAAGCTGTCACGGAATGACGGAAACTGAGATGACAAACAGAATACAGGCCCATAATATGTATACGAAATGGAAGAAAATAGGAAGAAACTAAACTCGCACTAGACTGCATTCACAATTAGAATGAGAATTTACGCGTCAGGGAGCTTTTCAGGACGCAGGTCGCACATGCTAAAACATAGGAATGGGGGAGATGAGAAAAACCGGTTTTAGGGCAAAAAGCATGAGTAATATCTTCGCAGAGTGCACGTCGTTCGCCAGTGTATTCCTTCCTCCTAGCTTCTTATTGAGTAATAAGGAATGCATCGAATGTATACCTTCAATAAGTGATTTTAAAATATATTTCTAAATGCCTTCGTTGAGAATGCCTGACTCGATTTCCCACTGCGGGGTTCACCTCACATACACAGGTGGAATACGAAGTTTCCGGTGATCCTGTTGAAAAAGGTTGCCGGCTGCGAATTGTTTCAAGTCAACTGGTCATTCTATTTTGCTCCACGGTTATTTAAATTAACTAAATAAAAAAAAACTCCCTCTCGCTTATCATTTAACTCGACCATTAGTTACGAGCCTGGACAAAGCGAATTAGCGAAGCCGGCCGCATTCTCCGAATCTTGCTACGAAAGTTCGCCAAACTGAGGTTGTACTTTTCAACGTTGAATTTCGCCGTACTTCAAAGGTTGAGAATAAACAGAGAGAAGGCAAAAACTCGTAACAATATTTTGTAAAAGGAAAATATTCAGTCAGTAATCAAAATAGGCAAGGTTAATTTATTTTCTTAAAATTTTATCAGTGCGCCAATTTTTTATTTTTTTTACGTGAGTATAAATGTACGAAAACAATTTCTTATGAATTTTTTTAAAAAATGGCGAACTTCTACCCCCAAAATTTAAACATGCTGCCAAATTTTTCCTATTGATGATAACAAATTTTACGTAGCAGCACAAGACTAGCACAGTACAGTTCAGCAGAACTTTGTTTGTTATTTTTTCAAAAATGGCGAGGCTAAGATTTTTGCGCGAATTTCATGTAACTAATACCCCTCTTTTTTACTTTTGTTGAATGGCCCATCTTATTTCATTTCCCAAGAGGTACAACACGTCTCAAAAGATTGTTCGTAATATAAAAAAATCCGAATTTCTAATTTTTGTTTTTCAAATTAACGTTTGTAAGATACTAACTAATACTAATACTAGGACTGGGGGGGGGGGGGGCGATTCGCAGCAAATCGTTGTGAGTACTAGCCGGTTTGTTTTGCTCGGTGATGTTAAATTTGGGTTTTTTCGAATGGTGGGCTTGCTTGTTTGTATGTACGTATAAGGTGTCGATCTTTGTAAAAACTTAAACACAACTAATTAAACCATTCCTTTTTTCAAATAATTTAAATATGTACCTTAGTTTTGGAAAAAGATGACGCAGTATCGCAACCAGTTACCGCGTGTGAAAATAATGTGTGAGCTCTACAGTTAGGATATGAGATCAAACTTTGTGATGAACATGCTTTTGTTTATTTTTAGTTATTACAAAATTTACATATTACCTACTACAATAGAGGATATAAATTAAACATAGTCCTCTTTGATACCACTTTCTTGCATAATATAACCAATTGCTCCAAAGAACGACATTAAAAAATTAAAAGTTCGTCAGGTGCTACAAGTTAGTTTTCCCTGCTCTGCAATAGATTAGCAAGAAAATGTTTTTCAAAATTATGCGGACGAATGAAGATAGGGACAAAGGCTCCAAAAAACAAGCGCGGTAATACGCGCAACGCGATTTCGCGATATTTCGCTGCATCAAGGCAGCATCGTCCAGGACGCGACGCGGTATTCTACAGCCGAGGCAAGCCAAGAGGTATTCTTCTCCGATGCCATATTTCTATTTGATTGATGGAGGAGGAGTTCACACATTTAAAGTAACTCGACCACATACTTTGTTTATTGAACGAATAATTATTATTAGGGGAATGCTCGAACATTCAAAGATTACATTTAATTTCACTGCAATAATTTTATGGAAGTGTCTATTTGCACCCAACTATGTCCATGTGTGGGTGTATCCGTACGACCGAAATCCGCGAAATGCATGGCCTACTGAGTCAATAATTGCCATTTTCAAAATATCTACGCACTGAAATGTTTTCGCACTGCCATTGTATTTACACGGCAAAATCGGGTGCGAATAGACACTGCCTAATTTTATTGAAAACTGTAAGTTTTACACATCTACGTAATGGGTTTCGCAATAGGGATGACCTGGTTTTGATAGCTCGTGGCGGCCATCTTTGTCTATGGTTTTTTAACAGGTCTGTGCAGTTATGTTCAATAAGGTTTGGGATTTCATTATGACACGTTTCACTTTGATCCAACGCTTGGAAATTGTCCAAAATTATTACGCATATACGTCGGTACTGTAAGAGCGCTTCGTGCAAAAAACGGTCGTCATAATGCTCCTTCTGAGCGCGCTATAAGACGCATAATAACAAAGTTTGAAAGTCAATCAACTTTTCACGATACAAAGGTGAATGTAAGACAAAAAAATGCCCGAAGTGAACAAAATATTGCCGCTGTTCAAGCCAGTGTTCGTGAAAACTCAAATGCGTCTGTTCCGCGCCATTATCAAGAGTTGGGGCTGTACAGGATGACAACCTGGCGAAATTTGCGATTGGATTTGGGTCTGCGTCCTTATAAGATGGTACTGGCACAAGAACTCAAGCCAACCGACCATCATATTCGTCGTCAGTTCGCTGATTGGTCACTGGAAATGTTGGAAGCCGACGGCGATTTTCATCGCAAAATCTGCTCAGATCAGGCTCATTTCTGGCTCAATGGATTCATCAACAAGCAAAATTGTCGCAATTGGAGTGAGTCAAATCCCAGAGTGGTTCATGAATCACCATTGCATCCACAAAAAATGACCGTTTGGTGTGGGTTATGGTATGGCGGAATCATCGGACTTTATTTCTATCGAAATGAGGCAGGAGATGCGTTTGCCATTAATAGCAACTGCTATAACACGATGTTGACCGTTTTTTTTCCCGGAATTTGATGAAATTAATGCGGACAACCTTTATTTCCAACAAGACGGTGCACCGCCTCACACTTACCGACTTAACATGGACTTATTGCGTGGTAAGTTCGGTGAGTCGTTAATTTCCAGAAATGGTCCCATCGCTTGTCCGCCTAGATCATGTGATCTAACGCCTTTGGAGTATTTCCTTTGGGGCTACATTAAGTCGAAAGTTTACCATCCTATAACTCTTGAGGCATTGGAAGCCCATATTCGTTAAACCATAGCTGAGACACCGGCCGAAATGTTGCACAGAGTCATCGAAATTTGGCGTGTGCAAGAGGAGTTGCGGTAGCCGATATGTTATTTAAATCATAAGTTGCATAAAATAATCTTGCAAATAAAGCAATCAGAACCATTTTGACTCGAAAATTGTGTGTTTTATTAAAATTTAAACTTCGGACGTTCTTATTGTGAAACCCTATATATGTACATTCACTTTATGCTCGTATTCAGAAACGGCATGTAACTGAAAATATCAATGTCAACGATCAGTTAACTTCAATTATTCACCTTTTCTTCTCCTATACCCAAACTCACTTCAAAAATCCTTATCGTAGTCCCAGCCCAATGTTCAAATTGTAGCCAATTCCGGTTCACAAAATTCAAATCGTAGTCCAATGTTGATTCGTATTGTAACCAATTTCCAATTTCGTCATCTTCGCATTATCATAATTGCCTTGTTCTATCAAACTTCAAAAACTGAGAGAGTTCTATCAGGCTATTGTCTTTATTTATTTCGATCAACAGGTACAATAAACCATCTGACGCAATACAAAAGAAAAAAGAACTTTAAATTTGATAATTTCAAATCAGTCAATTGCACAAAATTTATATCAAGCTAACTGGATATGTCATTCAATAATAGTCGTTTTAAAGTTACTCTATCACAGTGAAAATCCAGCTGAGAGTAAAAAGCGTTATAATTCTTTGACATGACCGACAGTGGTTCAAAAGAGCCATAATTGGTTCTATGACAGCGAATATAAAGAAAACTTCGTCCTCTGGCCAATCTAAGACACGAGTTAATATTAATCATTTGGAGAAGGCTAGGAGAATCTATATCACCAGTTAAAAGATCATGCATAAAAATCACACCCGCAACCTCTCTGCGTTTGGAAAGAGAACGCATGTCCAAGAGTTTTAATCTGTCCTCGTAGGGAGGAAGAATTAAAGGATCCGACCACGGGAGAAGACGGAGGGAAAACGGAGAAAACGTTTTTGGACAGACTCAATCCGCTGGATGTGGATATTATAAAAGGGCATCCAGACCACTGAGGCATATTCCAGAATGGGACGGACAAAAGCACAAAATAAAATTTTTACAACAACCGGGTCCGCCAGATCTTTGGACCAACGCTTAATAAACCCGAGAGTGGAATTGGCACGATTAACCATCTGGTCAATATGAAGCGCAAAAGAGAACTTGACATCAAGAGTGACGCCAAGGTCGGTTACTCTTTCTACACGAGCCAAGGGTTTATCATAAATATTGTAAGAAAAGTCTATGAGAGAAGACTTTCGATTAAAAGAGATCTGACTACACTTGGCTACATTTAAAATCATATGGTTTCTAAAGCACCAATCAGAAAAAATAATAAGATCATCCTGAAGGTCTTGAGCATCTTGTGCAGACTTAATCGGCATGAAAATTTTCAGATCGTCGGCATACGCCAGAACGTGAGCTTTCTTAAAAAGAGGAAACAAATCATTGACAAAAAGGTTGAAGAGCAACGGTCCAAGGTGGCTACCCTGTGGGACACCAGAAAACACAATGACTGTTTCAGAAAAGGACGAAGCGAATTTAACCTTAAACGAACGATCCCGTAGAAAAGATCCAAGCCAATGAACAAGACTAATAGGGAAGCCAAGTCGTGACAGTTTAAAAATAAGCACTTTGTGGGAAAGTTTGTCAAATGCTTTACTAAAATCGGTATATACACAGTCCACTTGCTTGTGCTTCTCAAGGTTATTCAGACAAAAATTAGAAAATTCGACCAGGTTCGTTACAGTCGACCTACCTTTTATAAAGCCGTGCTGCTTATCAGATAAGATCGATCTACAATAAAAAATTAAATGGTTATTCACTATGGCCTCAAAAAGTTTTGGAATCGGAGACAACTTAGCAATAGGTCTATAGTTTTCAATTAAATTCTTTTTACCCTTCTTAAAGATAGGGATCACATAAAACAATTTCCATGCACTAGGGAAAACACAGGACCGTAGAGATAAGTTACAGGTACACAGTCAGGTGAATCAGAGTAATATCGTATCAAGTTTGCATAAATATTCCAAAATGTTAGAGGTGTCCAAGCTAATATTTGGAAATTGCATGGGAAGACTCGTTAAGTAATTGAAATAATCTACATCTATATCACAAATATCATCGCCAAAAAATTTAGCGAAGAGATTAGAAATTGCAACGGGGTTGCTACCAGTTACATTGTCAAGAGATAAAACCGAGGGATAGTTATTAGTCTTCCGCTTGCAATTAACAAAGTTCCAAAATTCCCTAGGGTTAGTTTTAATATTTGACTTCAAACGTGCAATGTACTGGCGATATAGGGCCTTAGAATAATTGTTAAATTCCCTCCGCAAGTCCCAATATAGGAGGTAATCAGCTTCTGAGCTCGTGACTTTATATGTACGCCAAGCATTGTTCCGTTGATTTCTTAAAGACCTTAAGGTATCATCGTACCATGGCGGATTCAATAATAGGTCTTTCCTTTTGACCAGAGGAACAAAGCGGGAGATGCCAATAAAAAGTAAATTATAAAATACCTCAACAGCTCGTTCAACATCGGGGCACTGATAAACTAATGACCAGTCGGTGCAGTCAATCAAGAAAGAATTAAGCAAGTCAAAATTAGCCTTTCTAAAATTATAAAATAATTGAGTTCCATGAGCGTCAGATGGCAAGTTCATCAGTGACATCGATATGAGAAGAGCAGGATGGTCCAGAACCTCATCAAGAATCGGGTCGGTACAGGCATCAACGAGGGTGGTAGAAGGCTCCGAAGCAAAAACCAAGTCGAGAAGGCACGCGCGCATATAAATTCGGCATTGGCGTCCCAGTCCTGCATATCGATCACACAAGAAGAGAACCTAACATTTACGGCAACAGCAACACCACCGCCAACAGGAGCATTCAGCACATCCAAGTGACGGTCACGACGATAAACAACATAATTGCGATTAAAAAGCTCAGCATCCAAAAATCCACAATTCAGCCAGGTTTCCGTCAAGCAGGTAATATCGTAAAAATCATCGCAAGAAGCCAGAAAAAGATTGCTAGTCTTAGTACGTAATCCATTGGCATTTTGGAAATATATTTTTAAGCACTCGTCATAGGTTGGCGATGGTTTCTTTTGCGAAACCCCAAGTTAGAGGTGCGGTGGGGTCAGGTCAATACATTTCAAGTGTGCTGCCGTGGTCCCGTCAAATGTAGAATTTTTCTTGACCCAGAGGCACACGCTTTCGCAGGTAGCAGAAGGGGCACAGTTAGTGAGCAGTATGCTTTAGATTTTACTGACTCACAGGCGCTCAGAAAAGGGGCATCACAATCCTCCGACGATTCAGGACCGGGCACGGATGACAATGCAACAGCTCGTCGTGGAGATCTTACCGAGTCATCAGGTAAATGAACCTCGATGTCAGCTGCAGTGGGAAGGTCAGGGCCGCAAGCTAGCGGTGCGGAAGAATTTACATCACCCACTTTGGCTAACACATGGATTACGTATACACGACAGTCCCAAATCAAGCCTAGAAACCGGTTGTAGGCCAAAATCACGGCTGCTCGTGTAAACGACAGAAAAGTGGGCTAGGAAATTTGCCCTTGTGTGGTATCTGTGTGCAAGTAAGGCTTTGTGACATTTTCGGAATCGAGCACACACATACAGATATATCAGGCCTAGGCCCAAATCAATCGGGGCTAGGCCAGATTTGAGACTTGCCCGTATACACGGCAAAGATAATCGCGACTTTGGGCTACGTTAGGCCAAAGTCGCGACTTTGGGTATCGTGTATACGTAGTCAGTGTCAATATTGTGGAGTTTCGCTTCGAGAGTCAAAATATGATTTTTTAACGATGCGATCTCCGAATGAATGCTCACTTTTAAGTTTTTGATTTCCGTTAATATATTCACCTCAAGGCTCTTTATAGAAGTAATTAAATCATTCTTAGATAAATCAGAGTTCGGAGATGATACTGCGGAGTTCACTAAACTCAGACGGGGGCCCGACTGGGAAGACACCTTAGAATTGTTCCTGGTAGTGCGGCCAGCCATAATTAAAGATAAACACAAATAATAAGTAAATAAGTTAACCAAACGGAAAACAGATCACGGTGCAATGTCACAATAACCAAAAGAGGCACTTGAAAAATATCACAGTTCAAGGCTGATATCACAGAAATTATTTGATATCACAGAATATATTTGGATCACGAACTAAATTCAGCCAAATATCACAGTCACTGCTTTTAATTCCAGTAAAATTAGAGTAGAATTGTATCGACAAATTTATTAACACAGGAGCAAGCAGAAAGCACAACCGATCGTGACCACAGCTCTGTAAGATCTTGCTTTTATAAGGCAATTTCCAATAACCTTGGAGTTGCCAAATGAGGACCTTCTGGTGCGGTGATTTGGTCTCAAAATTGTGATTCATTCCGTAAATGGATCCTTCTTCATTTGCTAAATTTTCCCCTTTAACCACGTAAGGGGCTTGGAATTTTGAGTAATTCCATTTCATTGCGATATTTTGCAATAATTTTAATTTTTGTGCCCCATGTCTTCATTTTTCCGCTGAACGTTTTCTTAATTTGCTGCTGATTGCATAATTCAGTGTGGCATTACCAATTATGGAACCTGGAAAAATTCCGAGTTTTTTATCTCCGCTTATTGATGATCCCTTCCATTTCCTCCTTAAATGTCAGGTTATATCATTTATCTACTATTTTTAACAAATTAGCAGATTTGAAAATTATGTGAATGTGCTCCGAATTCAGCATAACCACCGCTGCCAAACATTTTGGAGCTGAGCTGATGTTCATTTATTGACTATAGTGATCGCTAATTTGACAGTTACGTGAAATTGTGTTATTTTTTCATCCGCTGATAAGGATTTGGGACGTGGCAATCTGATCAAATGGTAAGTACAGTAAGTACTTATTTTATCGCTTTCAGCATCCTTGTAATATTATTTATTAAATTTAGCGAATGGAGAGATATGTATCCAGTCTGTCGAGGGATTGTGCGACGCATCGGGGAATGGTAATGGGATATATGCGAGATCTCATACGTATGAAAATTCAATTATTATGTATTATATAATAATTAGATTTGATTCAGTGTCGTTCCCCGTCTTGTGTTTTAAATTATGTGCTTGGTTGTACAGTGAGTGTTTTATGTTTGGATTGTCATTCAGTGTGATTGCAAAACTCGGAACATCATACTCCGTCAATGCAAAAGTAGTTCCTCATCTGACGACGAACCCATGGCCATTGTTTCCTGACTGAATATAAACCGATCGCGCTGCACTCACGCGATCTATTCGAATTGCGGAGCGATTGTCGCCCCTGTGTGCATAAAACAACGCGATCTCATGGAAAGATGCTTGAAATGAATATTGTGTTACAGCTTTCACCGCAATACCACGCCTGTGTGCTGGAGCCTTTACGTTTAGACACGTATAGTTTGTACGTATGTGCTTTATGGTGTGACAACATATACGCAAACAAATATCTCGATATTTTTGCTTGTATTCAAATAATACGCCCAATGTCGTAACTCTATAACTCTCGAATGATCGTAGGAAAACGATATCGGTACCCTTCTATAGAAAATTATGTAACCTGCTTATTTTATTATATAAGAACTCTTTTTATGATAAAAATTACCATCAAGAGATATTTTCTGAATAACTGAGTTTTTACTTTTGACCTTGAATAACAGGTGCATCGATGGGTCGACTTTTGAAATTTCATTTGAAATGATGATTGATTGTCTGCTCTATCGCAATTTTTCCGAGATTTGAACAATTTTTTGCCTAGGTTGACTGAACTACAACTGACAGCTTTACGTATACCACCGGTGTATTTTAAGGTTTTTAAACTTTCTTCACAAAATTTAGGAAATGTCTACATAATAAAGTGACATACAAAAATATTCACCCACGTATGTGCTTATTAATTTTTTTTTAATTGAATCATACATATTAAATTAGAAAATATATATGTACATATATTAGCTAACATATTCATTTAATGTTCAGTAATTTTGTTGGTATATAAATATCTTCGACATGGTTCGATATTTTTTGCGAAGTATCATATTGCATACAGTCTCACATAATTTTTAATGGAAAGCAGATAAGGCAGATGTTATGTAAGTACTTGAAACTAGCTACGAAATTGTTTCTTATGTAGGCCTGTGTTTTTTTTTCTATTTCATGTGTTCCCATATCTAGCGATAGTCAAATAAGGTTTTAATGTTTACTTGTAATTCCGAAATATATAAATATCATGTTACCTGCCGTTTAAGAGATACTTATTACATACTACAAATGTGCAAATACGCATATACACGGATCTGGCGGTTTAAGGCAAACAAACACGCATTAATGCGATAGCGGCAGTTTATGTTTAAGTTAAGTTATATGTAACCACTCTTTTATTTCTCGAAAGTTTGATTCGACCTAATATTAGTTCGCATCCGTGAGAAACCTGGTTTTGTGCTACGTACAATTTGGTTAAATATTTAAAAAGTAGGAGTTCTAATATTTTTTTCAGACAAATTCTATAAAGTGTGCTCCATCTCCTTCTCATGAATATTTGATATATTCGTTGGAGTTGCTGGTACGAACGATTTGTGGACACTAAACACAACCCGCAGGTCTTTCATATTTTATGCACGCAGACGGCAGAATTCTATAGTGCTGAAAACTGCTCTTTTACATAAAAACTTCAGTTGGAATGTTTTAACTCATGTATGTTCCAAATTTTCCAGGATTTGATCAAAACTTATTCAGATAAAACTTTGCAGGAGCAGTTGTTTGGGAGCTGGTGCGTTTTACTTGGAATCCCCGAAAATAATTAAGTCGACTTTAGAGATTTACGAAATACCGACAGACCTTCCTAAAACTTAATGAGGCGTGAGGTATGCGTTAACTTACTCTTTCACAAGTAATTTGGAGCAAACAAACAATGGAATATAAAAAGCAATTGGCAACAGTGAGAAAAAAGGTAAGAAGTTTCGTAGAGCTTTGCCTGCGTATTTTTGGCTTATTGTTAGTTAAATATAATATATGTAATACCTAAAAATGTTAGCCAATATCGCAACAGTTAAAGATCTTTGAGAGCACCGCCTATGCCAATAGAAATATGTTATAATAACCGAACTTGTCCGTGTACCTACGGTGACAGTAAAAATTCATTGAGGTTTCTTTAAATACATACAGAAGAGTATGTGGGTTTGAGCCTGAAGGGCGAACGCGCATTAATTTTTTGAATGCCTTACAGTGGTACCTACGTAGGAAGCTAGGTGGACAAAACCCCCACAAAACAAGTCGCTCATAAATGCTTGAAACTATCATACATATGCTGATGCTAAAACATCAGAAAACTCAGAATACACAACTTATAATTAAATAAAAATTGATTCGTTTGATATATGCATGTACTAAAGCAATACATCTATTGAAAAGAGTAGATACTTACGGAGACAAATTAGTGCATAAATAAATGTTAGGGAGTTTCTGAAGCATCCCACGTTATCTCTAATAATGTTTTTTTATGTATAATAGGTACTTTGAAAAATTATATTTGTCATATAAAAATGTCAATCAGATTGCTTAAAAGTTCGGAATTTTCTTATACTGACTTGTACCAATGATCCAGAAAAAGCTTTGGTCTCATATTTGTCCTGTATAATCATTCACAGAAAATCCTAACTACTTTCGTTGGTAAATCGCTAAATCACATTGTTAACGCTGGAAGAGCTCGACGTTTCGTCTGCAATTTCAAGCCTCATTTCTATTACCAAACAGAGAAAAAACTTAAATAAAACTTATGTGTTCTAGTATTTTTTTAATAATAATAATAATTATAATGTATTTATTTGGAACCGTGTACTCCAGGGTTCACAATTTTTTGTGCAGGTAAATTCGAATATTATTATTGGATTACTAGAAAATTCAAACATAGGGACTAATAACTACCTTTATGAATTATGCAATACTGTAGCATGAAATGTCCGCAATAGAGAGAGCATAAGAAACTAAATATTTACATTAAAATCGAATCGATGTTTCGCCTAAACTCACTAATAGAGTCGTCGTCGCCTGGATAGATAGGCGTAGTGTGTTCCAAATACGAGTAGTCTGGACAAGGTAAGAATTCTCCATAAACGTTTTCTGAAACTTTCAGATTATTAAATTTTTGTTACGGGCAGAAGTGCAGAGCTTAAATACTTAGCTCTCTCAAATATCCTGAAGATTTATTTTTGAGCAGCTTAAAAAGAAGTAAAAGGTAGTGCCGTTGAAGAAAGAAAGCAGTTTAGAGCGCAGCCCAGTAAGAGCGACCGGATAAGCCCTAAATTATGACTATTGAATTTTAAAGCTCCACAAATATTTTCAATACAACAAGGTTTCATATATGTATGTACATACCTATCATAAATACGAGTATACACACTGGAGCCTTGCAAAGCATGCAATATACTGTATTACAGCGGGTCAAGTCCTAAGTTTTGGGAATATTAGTTTTTCTGTATTTGTAAGCGACAGTTCAATATGTGTCTCGACTTTTAACAATATGTACTTGATTATTTTCTTTTATAAAAGGTAAATGTTGTTTTTCATTTTTACACATACTATTTTGAAAATTTTATGTGATGAATATTTTGCTTTGGGGTTTCTAATATGTTATATAGAATAAATGATATCCAAATCCTGTACTACTATTTTGGAGCGAGAAAAAAAAGCTCATAAAGATACAGACTTACATATGTACATAACTAGGTAATATATTCAATCATTAAATAAAGTCCAGGCAATAATTGGGTGCCAGTGAAGTGGCGGATGATCTTGTGATGCTTAAAATATGTATGTTGATTTGCTGGCCCTGGACATTTCGAAAGAAGTTTATAATTCGGAAGCAGTAATTGTCATCTGAAAGTGGTAAGCATGTGTTCCCATGTTGTGACCTAAGTCATAACACCAGTGACAGAAAATGCCATTTTGCATCTAAATGTCTCGGTTGTTACTCAATGCCTCTTTTAGAGGAGAATTTACAGAAATTTGAATTATCAGTCATTTTGAAAATTTGTCAAAATTATTCGGATTGATTTCTTCTTTCTTCTTGTCTAATTGTACAATAAAAATTAAAAATCTGATACTTTATACAATTCACAGTGTTGATTGAGTGTATTAATTATAAAATTGAAGCATTTGATTTTGTAAGATTGAATTCCGAGAGGAAGTCATTGTGAAAACCTGAAAGACACACAAATTTTCACGACGTTATGTCGAATTTCGAATGCCTTCTAGAATATAACAAACAACATTAACAAAAATTAACTAAGTATTCTAAATTGTTTTGGGGATATATGAAAGGTTGTCAAAATGCTCGAAAATAATCGAAAAAACAAGGTTTTTCATATTTTGACTCGTAACTGTTTTTAATTACTTGAACGAGGAAAATTCATAAAAGTTTATTTATTTTAGATCCCTTTTTAAATCCTCTAATTATGGAATAAAATATCTGGCAAATGGCTTCCCGACCCCCTTTTTTTTAATAAGACCAAAAGAATTTCGGAAACAAAACTTTTATTTACGGCTTTGTATGATTCAAAGGCTGGAAATCAACTGCCACCGTTAATCTTCTCAAAAAGCTCGTTAGATTATGGCTAGACATGTTGTCAGCACTTTCCCACAACACCGTGAGAAGCTTTAATTTAGAAGATTCGCGTTTTGTTAACTGAGTTGGGCAGATCAGGTAACGTCACGTTTGTCACGTTGCCTGGGTCTGTTGTGTATAAAACCCGCGGGACTTAAATATCATGGAAGACCAATTTTGCACCATTGCATCGATTGGAAGGGAGACCATTTTTTACGTTTATTTATTGCATCTATATGCAAAGGCTCAGAATCTTTCCAGCAGTAAAGTTTTTTTTTTTGCTATATTTATTCATCGGGAAAACTTATTTTGTACACTTTTTCGATGGAAGACCAATCTTTTATGACTTTACTCTAAATCAACATTTTGTACACTTCTGATTGTTTTTAAAATGTATTAGGTACATACTTAGTTCCAGTTACGATATGAAATCTGTCACTATCTCCCGTATATTATGCATAAAAGCCGTTTGCAAACAGAACTTAGGAAACCGTAGCTATTCGGTGGGGTTAAGTCCGTTTGGGCTCCAAGTGCTTGCTTACAATATTTACGATTCGTCAACAACATTCCAAAGTAGAAGAAGTTTGCACACATTTTCAGGCCGAGTCAAACATGACCCTGGCCTTGTCGACCTAACGAGCCAATTATCAACCAATTAGATCAGATATGTAGGGAGTGTACCAAACTGATATATTGCGCCTATTATTATGTTGGATAATACACATGCTACAAGTGAACATGAGTCACACGTCTCGTTTCATAACATTTCACGTTTCCTGCACCAATACAATAAACTTATAAAAACTTGAACATATATTAAAAACCAGCACGTGAACTGACTTACAGTCACCTAAAGCAATCTTAAGGTGCACCTATGTACGCTATGTTAATCAATAAACCGCTCAGCTCTGGATACGCAAAGACGTGACAAAATCATGCCAAGTACCAGCATATGAAACAGAAGGCAAAAATACTTCGATGGACATAGTGGTACAGTATGGATGAATCTTTACGTGACTCGATCACCTCAAGAAGTTCGCTTCCAATTTTATTCAGGTCAGCGTTGATGAAGATCGCTCCCCTGGGTGATTCACACGAAACGAAAGTAAAAGTGCTGGTCAGTGGGTAGAGCTGGTTTTTATAGCTTCAACAGCTCTGATCATCGGCTCTGATATCACTCTTAGCCGACCAGGTAATTTTACGTTTGTCTTCTGACACTGCCATTGTGACTTCTTACGGATTCTGTAAGCGCACCAAGTGCAAATACCGGGGAAGTAAATCCGAGGTCCGTGGGGTCTGCTCCTCTTTACGATCACCAGTGCAAACTTGATTGGATAATATTTTATTGTCGTTTTTCACTTTTTGCGCTTTTCTTTTTCACGGACCTTCACTTGCAAGAGTGGAAGTTGAAATTTGGCGCACACCATTTGTTTTTTTGCGGTTTTCTGTGATGGAGGCAGGAAATCTGCAGGTCTGTAGGTGAAGCGAATTTTGTAGATTGGAGCACTTTTTGAGGTGAAAAGCTACACAGTCTCGCTTTTCTCATGTGTACTAAAGTGGTTTTAATCGTTTCTTTGCTCTCGCGAGGGCTAGTGTTACGCAACAGCAATCTTTCAATTTTAGCGTACTCTGACGGGTTTGAGAAAAAATAACTGGACCATGCAATGACCTTATAATTCTTTTTGCAATGTTTGAGCCATTTTTTATTGGTTGTGTTACATGGTTACAGTTTGATATATATAATTGCAATTTAGTTCGTTAAATTCATTAAGCATTTCCACCATTAAATAAAGCCAAAATATTTAATTGATGCATATGACAAAATATTAATTTTTACCCAAGAGTTCAGTTAATTAATAACAAATTGTATCTTATTAAAATATAATTCAAATAATTTATATTTTAGCACGCAGGACTAAAGGGCGGCCCCCATAGAATCCTTCACCGTCAACTTTGCAGCAGAGCTTTGAGAGTTTAAAGCCTTTTCAGTGCAGCAAGAGCGACCCGAACCCATAGAATCCTTCGCCGCCACCGCCACCGCTCAGCTGTTTATGACAATTCGAGACCAACTGCCAACTGGCGCAGTATGCTCCGAAGGTGAATTAACAAGAAATCTAGTACCAATTCGTCAAGAAACTAGACTAATGAATTCGGGAAAAACTCGGCACTTTCCAGGAAATCCAAACGAAGAAACAGGGAACCGAATAATTACAAAATCACCAAAACAGTTCACAGATATTAAATTCAAACCTTTACTTGTCAAATAAACAGCTGATTCAACGAAACCCAACTGGCCAATCACAACTTGTAAAAGCCCTCTCAGCAAAGCTCCCTCACGACGGTCTGCTGCAACCAGATATTGACAATTCCTCTAAATTTCCTCTCGCGACGGTCTGACGGTGAGTCGGCTATGGGTTAGCTCCCATATGAAATGCATGGATTCAATAGTTGTGCAGCGGCGGCGAAGGTGAAGTTGACGGCGAAGGATTCTATGGGGGCCGCCCTTAAGGGTTCACTGCGGAACCGAGGGCGCACTGCTGGACGCCTCGTTGCAGGTGAGTTAATTTTCGTTTTAGACTTTAGACAAGATCGAAATAAAATTAAAGATTTTACGTCCTGGTCACGTTCTTAACGAACTCTGGACCAACTTGTGTGCTACTCGCTCGTTGATCAAACACGTGTGGTCGAAATACTGT
Organism: Neoitamus cyanurus; assembly: GCA_947538895.1. NCBI lineage: Eukaryota > Metazoa > Arthropoda > Insecta > Diptera > Asilidae > Neoitamus > Neoitamus cyanurus. The sequence goes on from OX384541.1 coordinate 41,647,427, forward strand.
AGTATTTTCATGACATTAAAAAGGCAATCCTCAATCAATCAAACAAGTCGGCGACACTTTTCCTGGAAGAACAAAAATTGTGTTGTTATGTTAGTGGGATTCAAATTTCTCGTCGTTCGGTAGTCGACCTAGTCGTGACGTTAGAAATTAAATTGAATACTTACAATAAACCAAAGCATAATAAAGTTGAAATCAAAGATCCCGTCAATTAATATGAATCTTTTCTAAGTCAACTATTGAACAACAAAATAAATATTGATATACCGGCCAGGAGAGCCAGAAGGTAGTTGTTTGTGGCCCGGGCTGAGGAGTGCTCGTTGGTACACTAAGATACCGTGGGTGCCCTGGTTGATACGCGACGCAAATAAAGGGTCTCTCAATAAGGACGGCCGATTTTTAAATGTAAATAAAACAAATTGTCTGTGAAAAATCCACTCCACTTTTATTTTACTTGAAAGAATATTGTATGGCATTAAGTATGGAATATAACATTGTTCAAATATCCACCGCGGCTTTGCTTGCTGGCTCGTATTCGGGAGGTCCAATTTTAGATGACTATGTCGCTAAATCTGGCTGAATTTCCTGGATACCGTTCGTTATGCTGACTTTGAGGGCATCAATTGTTTGCGGTTTATTTACATAGAGTAGTGATTTAAGATGGAAGAAAGAAAGAAGTCTACAGGTCTGGTCCAAATCACATGATCTCAGTGGCGAGTTCACGTCGCTGCACGTCGAGTAATGACCATGCCTTCAAATTGCTCGTGCAGAATGTCCATCGTCGCATGAGCTGTGTGGCACGTAGCGCCATTCTGTTGGAACCAGATGTCGTCGGTATCCATATCATCCAGTTCAGGCCACAAAAAGTTGCTCATAATCGATCTGTAGCGCTCGCCGTTGTCTGTTTCCTTTTGAAAGAAGTAGGGACCAATCCGCAACAAACATTGACTTTCTCGGAATGCTTTTGGTGCTAGTTATCTCGTGTGGATCGGTATCGTCGCAAATCATGCAATTTTGCTTGTTCACATATCCATTCATCCAAAAATGGGCTTCGTTGCTAAAAATCACGTTATACGCAGAACGAAGCAGTGATTTTGATAATAAAATTTGATAATTTCAGCACGTTATTCAACGATATAACCTCCCACGATGATTTGCCACACACTACTGAAATATATGCGAAAAATTTGACAAATGTTGCTTTAACAACGTGGCTGTTATAACTTAAAACATTTCGAGCGTCCACATTGAAAGACCCTTGAAATTTGCTGCCTACTTCAGGCAAATAAATTCGGACCAGAATTCAACCAAGATAATCAGCTAAGCATGGACTTATCGCTCAACGACAGCTCTATAAAACCTGTTGGGCTCTGTAGCTCGACCACGTGTTCCACGCTGCAGGAGCAAGGGGTGTCACGGCTGAGAACAGAAAAAAACGATCTTTCCGTGTCACGATTATTTTATTTTCTTCACAACTAGGTTCAATTAAATTTTAATCCCGCGATTAGTTTACTTTAGAACTAAGTTCAATTAAATTTCAATTCCGCAATTTAAGCAATTTGTTTTCGCTGCCAATAATGAAACATTTGCAAACTGAGAAGAGACACTTACGCCGGAGAATACTTGTGCAAAAACAGCAGCAGTTAGCAGTTTTTTCGGTCTTGACCACGGCCTGGCTTTGACCGCTTTTGATGATGAGTCGCTTCGGTCGTTTGGTAAGTAAAAATTTCGTACGATTAAATAAATTTTTGTTTTTTTTTTAAATGAATAAAATAATAATTTTTTCTCTTTCTAGAGGCTTATTACAGTATATTAAAAAAAAGCTTGTTAATGCATGGCACACATTGGTACAATAAATTTTTTCTTATACCACCATACAATCTGTTCAGCCAAACCCTAAAATGAAATAATTAATAATGCTGAAATTTGAAATGAATTACCTTGATAATTAGGTCCTGGAGACCAATACCTTGCACATACATATATGAAATTCTGAAATGAAAAAGAAAACATGGATAAATAACATATGAAGTGAATAAAACACATATATAAGAACATAGTAATTTATTTATCATGTTTCCAAGGAATCCCCTAAGTTAGCCAAGCGGGTCCTTTGGAGGGTTCCGGGAACATTGGCATTCGAGCTGGAGTCAACCAAATACGATCCGAATGCATTGAATTTGCATTGATTGACTCCTAGCTACTATTACTAAGCAAACTAAACCTTGAACTTACCTTTAATATAACAAATTAATCCATGACAATAAACACTTTTGATCTTAGGATGAAAAGGAGTTGTGGTAAGCAAGGTAACAGGGAAATTAGGAATAAAGCGCTCAGAGGAAACACCAAAAGCGAAAAAGTAAGGCACATGGTCTTTGACTGAAAGACTTACTTTGCTGTATGGTGAAGGGTTGGAGAATTGGTCGACTTGTGAAAATATTAGAATATTGAAAGCTTGAATTATTTAATTGTTTTTATTTTTATTGGAATTTTAAAGTAGAGCATTGTGAAAAAATTGTTAATTATTGATAGTTAGAGTAATTTAGAATTGTGAAATTTAGGAAGTGTAAGCTAAGGCATTTTTTTGTATTGAGTTGGAATTGTAAATTTGTAGGATTGAGTTTGCTTGAATAAAACAGTGAAATTGAATGACATTTTTGAATTAGCGATCCAATCCACGTTTCAGATATCAATTGGTACAATAAGCTGGACAATATACTTAATTAATTAAACATTTTTTGGTCCTTCGAGCCGGATCGCTTCGTTCAATCACTGTTGTAATTCGAGTTGGGTCAAGCCTGCAAATAGAACCATACATTGTATTTACGGTACTGTACAATAACGGTTACAAATATCGAAGTGGAAGCAGACATGCCAACCAAACTGGAGCAATTAATAGTTTCGCAAGAACTAGCCACGACGAAATTGGAATCATCCATTGTCAGTGCGAAACAAATTGCTGCGGATAAACGCACGAACGGCTTGATACAAACCTTAATAGAAGAGTTGAAGAAGAAATGGGAAGACTATGATCAGAGGGATACTCAAATAAGAGAACTGATTTTATCTTCAAAGAAACCGTCAAGTGTTCCTTGTATAATTAACGACGTATATTCAAATGTCCATTTGAAATTTTTAGAATTTTTGGGAGAACTAAATGATAGCCTACTATCAAGTACTCAAGTTGATGTTACAGGACCAGGGCCTGCAACAACGGTTATACATACGAATAATGTGGACTATCCTCTTCCTAAAATAAACCTTCCTAAATTTAATGGAGATCTAAATGATTGGAGATCTTTTCATGACTATTTCGTGTCATTAATCCATAACACTACACATTTGCAACCAATCCGAAAGCTGCATTATCTCAAGGAATGCTTAATAGAAGAAGCAGCAACCTTATTAAAAAATATTCCGATTACGGACACCAACTACAAACCAGCATGGGAAAGACTGAAAACTCGGTTCGAAAACAAAAGGTTACTGATTAATACGCAATTAAAATTGTTAGTAAATCAACCGAAGATGAATACGGAAAGTAGTCATGGTCTGAAAACACTTTTAGACACAACTGAAGGATGTCTACAACAGCTGGAATTACTAGGCGAAAATGTAGCGGCTTGGGATACATTAGTGATATACTTACTAGTCCAAAGGTTACCTCTTCACACTGTCAAACTATGGGAGGAAGAATTTAAAGATAGTCAAATGATACCAAATAAGAGTAAATTTAAACAATTTATTCAAACACGTTATAAAATTCTGGAATCAATTGCACATACGACTAATACTAATTCTAAAACACAACAAAGGGATTTTATAAATAAAATGGTATCCACTCAAGCATACCACGCAATGAGCAACGCCGCATGTCCAGCCTGTAATAACAAACATTATGTTAGTAAATGTACTCTATTTTTGAAAAAAACAATTTCCTGAGCGTATAAAAATAATTAAATCATCTGGAAGATGCCTCCGATGCTTTTCCAGTAAACATACTACACAGAGTTGTAGTCATGCGTGTACTAAATGTAATAAAGCGCATCATACCTTGCTCATAATCCAAACTTCACATCTGACAATAAAAATGATCAACTAGAGTCACAATCCAAAGGGGAGCATATTTGTCAACCTACATCAAGTAGAGAACAGAGCTACCCTGCTATAAGTACAAAAAAAGATACTTATGAATATCAGAATGGAGCAAAACATTCTGATCCTACTAGCAATTTCCTAGCAACAAGAAATCATAATGCTTTACTATCTACCTCATTGATTAAGGTAGCCGATCGTAATGGCTATTTAATAAGCTTAAGATGCCTCGTAGATCCGGGATCACAAACCTCTTTTATTACCGAGTAAGCATTTAATAGATTGCAGGTAAAGGGATGCCACACACCAGTAGTGGTCAGAGGTTTAAATACTAGTCAAACAGCACACACTAAAAAACAAGTCACGATAAAACTATACTCACACAAAGATGAGAAACCCATCGTGACTACTAATGTCCTAGTGCTGAAGCAAATAACAGAGTTATTACCACTTGATACCATTAAATATAAAGAATGGAATCACATAAATGGTTTAGAGCTTACTGACCCTATGTATTGGAAACCAGGACCAATACACATGTTGCTTGGAGCAGATATATATGCTACTGTTGTGCAAAATGGCATAAGGCGCGGTAAAATGAACGAGCCTATTGCTATTAATACTGAACTGGGATGACTCATCCCAGCGGGAAAAGAAGCGCTCAAAGATGCAAACGGAAGCAACTCCTTGGAAGCTATGGAGTGATTCCCTTCCGTTGGACACTCCATGTCTTTTTAACATTACATGTCCGCAGGAGGAAGCAGTATAAAAGCTTTTTTTTACTGCTCCCAGCTTGCTGCTATGGAATGCAAGTGGAATCAGGTTCATACTGCTCCCAGCTTGTTCAACTTACTGAACATTTTGTTCACCTTACTGAACATTTTGTTCAACTTACCTTCTCTTTTATGAAGGCACAAAACTGATTTTATTATAAAAACCACGCAAAAACGCACCAAAATCACTCAATAGAACGCAAAAATACGCACCTTACTTTACTGCACAGAAGATAAAACAGGAATGAGCAAGATTTCGCTTTGTTTTTCTTATGAGTCATGACATGACTTGAAAACAAAAGGGAGAAGGTTCGGTCCCAGCGATCAATTGGGTTGATGCATACCTGCATTCCCAGGAATCAACAGGGAAGCAACCTATTTTTCGCTCGCAAAAAGCTCAGTTAGGTGATGCCTACCTGCATTCCCCGGAATCAACAGGGAAGCAACATTTTTTTCTCTCATAAAATTTACTGATTCCAAACCCGCTTCCCTAGGAATGCCTGACCAAATTTCCCGCTGGGATATTAGGAAATACGACAATACCATCAAGTTCAGAATGTTCTTCATTCACCATTGTTGCAAGGCAAGGTGAGGACTTAGACAAGCAACTTCAAAAATTCTGGGAACAAGAGGAAGTACCGACTAAAGGTAGATTATTACCTGAAGATGAAAGGTGCGAAGAAATATATAAAAATACATACAAACGTCTTCCAGATGGAAGCTACGAAGTAAAACTTCCGTTTACAAACGGAAATACTCCTGATTTAGGAGAATCTAGATCGCAGGCATTACGGCGATACATATCACTTCAGAGAAAATTTGAGAGTGATCCTCAATTAAAGGAGGAATACACAAAATGCCTGGATGAGTATATATCTCTAAATCATATGGAAGAAATAAACGTTCCATCCAATTAGGAAAATAATTATTATATTCCTCATCATGCTGTACTGAAAGACAGTTCAGCGACTAAATTAAGAGTCGTTTTCGATGCTTCGGCAAATAAGAAATAAACGTTCCATCCAATAAGGAAAATAATTATTATATTCCTCATCATGCTGTACTGAAAGACAGTTCAGCGACTAAATTAAGAGTCGTTTTCGATGCTTCGGCAAAAACAAGTAATGGCAAATCATTAAATCAACAGCTTTTATCTGGACCAGTACTACAGCCAAAGTTATTCGCGACACTTCTCAAGTGGCGAAAGCATCAGTTTGCAATAACTGCGGATATTGAGAAAATGTATAGGTTCATTTCTATGCATCCTGACCATCGCACATATCATAGAATACTATGGAAAAATCCGAGGACGGGCAAGGTGCAAGATTATCAGTTAAAAACTGTGACGTTTGGTACTACATCGGCACCGTACTTGGCAGTACGAACTCTGCAACAACTTGCAGAAGATTCCAAAATGTCCTGGCCTCTCGCTGCGAAAATTGCATGCAGTGATTTCTATGTGGATGATCTGCTAACTGGTGCTGATTCAGTAATGGAAGCAAGGAAATTACGTAATGATTTAAGAGCTATATTAAAATCAGGAGGTTTTAATATACGCAAGTGGGCAAGCAATAAAATGGAAATCATAAATGATTTGCCTGAAGAATTAAGAGAAATTAAAGGTGCCTTCTACTTAACCAACAATGAAACAATTAAGACGGTTGGAATTAAATGGGCACCAAATGAAGATTATTTTTCTCTAGTGGTCTCGTTACCAAGGGAAAATAACTTGACTACTAAACGCACTATACTGTCCACAATAGCCTCGTTATACGACCCTTTAGGTTGGGTCGCACCAATAATGATAGTAGCGAAGCTACTTATGCAAATGCTGTGGATATCAGGAATTGCATGGGACACGCAAGTACCTAAGGAAATTCATCAGCGATGGGAAGCATTTAAAGATGACTTAAAGAAAGTCGAATGCATTAAAATACCTAGATGAGTCAGATGCAAAACCGAGTGCATTAGTGCACAAATACACGGTTTTAGTGACGCCTCAATTAAGGCTTATGCTGCAGTAGTATACCTGCGTGTGGAAAACAGTGATGGAAAGACATACACAACATTATTAACATCTAAAACCAAGGTTGCACCAATCAAACCAATAACGTTGCCCAGGTTAGAATTAAATGGATGCTTATTGCTATCAAAATTAGTAAAAACCACGGTACAAGACATGCAATTGGATACAATATCAATATATACGTGGACTGACTCCATGATTGCGTTGCATTGGATCAAGGCATATCCTACAAAATGGAAACTCTATGTGGCAAACAGGGTCACAGAAATACAGGACCTGTTGCCACCGAGTTGTTGGCGTCATGTCAGCACCAAGGACAATCCAGCAGACTTGAGTTCACGTGGAAGCACCGTCGACGAATTAGTTGCCAGCAAATTGTGGTGGAACAGCCCAAGGTGGATTAACGAAAAGCCCGAAACTTGGCCAGTTTCAACAAATCTAGAAGGAGATGTTGAATTAGAAGCAAAACAGCAAAATATTTACACTCACTTAGTAAAAATAAATGTTGAGATCTTCAGCAAATATTCTTCATTTACCAAATGAATGCGTATTATTGCATATATTTTACGCTTTATGGAGAATACTAAACAGCCAAGGTCCAAGAAAACGGGTTGGTTAACCACTTCAGAGCTGCTGAATGCCAGAAATGTGGTTTTAAGGCAACTACAAAAATCCGAATTCGCTGAAGAATATTTACAATTGTTGGAAAATAAACCAATTTCTAAAAAGAATAAATTGTTAAGTTTAAATCCATATATATCGGAAGACGGATTAATTCGTGTTGGTGGTCGGTTACACAACTCGAAGATGCCATTTAGTAGAAAACATCCAATTATACTACCTTTTGATCATCACATTACAAATATTGTAATCGATAAAATGCACCTGGATACTATGCATGGAGGAACTAGCCTAACGCTTAATGCCAGTAGAAATGAATATTGGATAATAAATGGTAAAAGAGCAATTTCAAGGCGCATACGCCAATGTACAATTTGTACTCGATACCGTCAAGCAACAATGACACAACTTATGGGCAATCTTCCAGCGCCTCGTGTGAATATTACTAAGCCATTTACCCATGTAGGTTTAGATTATGCTGGGCCCATATTAATCAAAATGTCACCTCATAAAACCTCTAGAAAATATAAAGGATACACATGCATATTCGTGTGCATGGCAACGAAAGCCGTTAAAACATCATCTCCGAAGAACACTTTCAAATACCTCATGCACTTATGAAGAGTTAGCGACTGTCCTTGCTCAAATAGAGGCCTGTTTGAATTCAAGGCCACTTTGTCCAACGGGAAACAATATAGAGGACTTGGACACTCACTCACTCTTACGCCAGCACACTTCCTTATTGGGCAGCCATTAAATGATCTACCGGAACCGGAACTGGGTCAAACTTTGCCATCTCAGCGATGGAAATATACGCAGTTCCTGCTACAACAGTTTTGGAGGAAATGGCAACAAGAATATCTACAACGACTGCAACAGAGACCAAAATGGACAATGTCTCAACAAAATTTGAAGGTCAACGATGTGGTCCTGTTGAAGAGCGAAAACAGTCCCCCTACCTATTGGCCACTTGGACTCGTAGAAGAAGTGTATCCAGGTAGCGATGGCCTCATCCGTGTAATCAAAGTACGGACAAAAAAAGGACACTTTGTAAGGCCTATCGCTAAAATATGTCGCCTACCAATGGAAACAGCAAATATGTAACACATATGTGCAGTCAGACGTGCCGTCATGTCGTGTTGTCTAGTGTTACATGTATAAAATTATGCAAAATACTTACAAGATTTTTTACAGATGCAAGAAGCCGACGATATCTTAGATCTGTTCGATGACTACGACTTCGATCCGATTGGTGGGTCCTTCCATGAAGCGGAAACCAACATCCGGCCTGAAGAGGACGTTTTGTCTATGCTGCAGCGGGAATCGGACAGATTGTTTCCTGGTCCAAAGTCGTCACTGCAATCAACAGGTGCAGGATCATCTGGCCATCGACATCGACCATACCCGACACCCAATGCCAAGGACTTACTAAGGCGCATCAACTTTCCGGTGCACGTTAATGGCAGGTCCTTATCGGAGATCGAGCGCTTGAGACCATCGACAACCAGTAAGGACGTCATGATGCGTATGGATAACGACATCCAACGCTTTATAACCCAAGAGGGTGAAGATATTTATATACCTAAAAGGGTATTGCAGCGCATAAACTTGGAGAATATTCAAATGAAAAAACTGAATTTTACAGTGAACCTCCCCGATCAGTTTCAAGTCAAACTGAGGATTCGGGCAGATGAAACGATGCACTTTCATCATCACCACAAGCGAGCTGCAAGACTTCCCAAGGTGACACTTGAAGCGAACGCTTCAACGGGGGGAGAATGTTCAGCCAAACCCTAAAATGAAATAATTAATAATGCTGAAATTTGAAATGAATTACCTTGATAATTAGGTCCTGGAGACCAATACCTTGCACATATATGAAATTCTGAAATGAAAAAGAAAATATGGATAAATAACATATGAAGTGAATAAAACACATATATAAGAACATAATAATGTATTTATCATGTTTCCAAGGAATCCCCTAAGTTAGCCAAGCGGGTCCTTTGGAGGGTTCCGGGAACATTAGCATTCGAGCTGGAGTCAACCAAATACGATCCGAATGCATTGAATTTGCATTGATTGACTCCTAGCTACTATTACTAAGCAAAATAAACCTTGAACTTACCTTTAATATAACAAATTAATCCATGACAATAAACACTCTTGATCTTAGAATGAAAAGGAGTTGTGGTAAGCAAGGTAACAGGGAAATTAGGAATAAAGCGCTCAGAGGAAACACCAAAAGCGAAAAAGTAAGGCACATGGTCTTTGACTGAAAGACTTACTTTGCTGTATGGTGAAGGGTTGGAGAATTGGTCGACTTGTGAAAATATTAGAATATTGAAAGCTTGAATTATTTAATTGTTTTTATTTTTATTGGAATTTTAAAGTAGAGCATTGTGAAAAAATTGTTAATATTAATAGTTAGAGTAATTTAGAATTGTGAAATTTAGGAAGTTGAAGCTAAGGCATTTTTTTGTATTGAGTTGGAATTGTAAATTTGTAGGATTGAGTTTGCTTGAAGAAAACAGTGAAATTGAATGACATTTTTGAATTAGCGATCCAATCCACGTTTCAGATATCAATTGGTCCAATAAGCTGGACAATACATAACACAACATTGAAGCTATGAGAGAATGATGCAAGTAAAAGCCACGAAAATGTGACAGATCCTGGCAAATATTTCTGTAAATTTGGTAGGATTTGCAAAAGGTATTGCAATGAGAAATATCAATCTAGGGGCAATGAATGTGCATCGGAACTCAAGTCAACTAAATATATAATATTTATGTAGGTTCCAAAACGTTTCGCAGCGTTAATTGTCTAGTCATTGATAGAAATTTGGAAATGGCCACCAAACCATGTAAATAATTATTCCGCTCGATATGACTCACGAAAGCATCAGTAAACGTCATTCCTGCCGGGATTGTTGACGAGTATGAGTTACTGATGCAACTGTTACGGAGCTACAGGGAATTGCCATTGATGAACAATTTCTATGCAGGGCACATTTGGTTGCTTGAAAGCAAAACTATCACACCGGTTTTATTTTCTCTTTCTCTTTCTCTGTGAGCGTCTTTTAGACCGCCTAGTGTTTTCGTGCTGCAGGCCACTACACAAGTTCATTTATATAATAGTACAAATTGGCGTAACGAGTGAATTGCTGTTATGATTTAAACGGCCTTTATGCGGTGGAGAAGACAGTGTTGAATGACAAAGGCCACATACAGAGTATTCTTTTTTAAACCGGAAAGTGTATTTCTCTGCTGGCCCTTAATGCATTTGCTGTCCAAGGTAAATCTGACGGATATATACACATAAGTATGTAGGTACCTGGTATTATGGAACTTTCTTAAAGCGAAAGCATCTTTAAAAAGTACTTCCGGCTTCCAAGACGATCTGAAAATTAAATCAAGGGATGCACATGATATTCGCTAAATTTTCGAAGAGGTCAAGTAAGCCAATGTAATAACAGCCGTAATTTATATTCATGAGCATACTTTAAGTACTAAGAATTATTAAGGGACAGTATGTTTTAACAAAGTCAGTGCATAATTGAGGAACTGATCATTTTCACAAAATGTCTCCTATATTGTGGTACTCATCAAAGTTGTATAGACTTTAGTCATGAATATCACCGACATGGGATCATATGTATTATCATAACATCCAAGAGATGACCAACGCCCTAAACTATTTTATCATGGTAAGCCAATTATGAACTGTGAAGATTTTATAGTGGCCTAAAATTAAAAAACGTGTTTTGCATGATTCCCACGATTATTTACACCTAAAATTGATGACAAAAATAAGCTGTTAACATAACAATTACATAATCAATAAGGAAAAGCATTTCAGCTTTCTTCAAGCCAGCGCGGTGTGCCTTGTATAACAAATATTATCATTCGTACTATGTTTTGCTTAAAAAATATAAGCAAACTGAGCTTAGTCGCCCCACTTTTTTTATATTGTACATTAATCTTGACCTTCCTTTTTTAGTATGCGCATAAATTATTACGTGGGTGAATAGATTATTTAGAAACAAGTTCAATTAACTTGAGGATAACAATAACAACTAGGTAATTACTTTGTCACACGGATTTTTTTTTCATCTTTCCAGCTTTATGTTAATGTCCGTGAGTTTATGATTATTCGTATTGGTTTTTTATTAAAAGTAATGAATGCATACAAGACATCATTATCCATTATCATTTTTATCTCTCTCGGCGTTCATTTTTGTTTTGTAGTACTTCCTATATGGTATAACAAATATATGTATGAACTCAAAGTCTTTTTTATAGATAATATTTCCTAGTTTATTTATGAAAGAAATTAACATGTCAGTTAGCTAATATGTAAAAAGAAACACTCTTTTAGGACAAATGTAGGAGATAAAACTTTCTTTTGAATTTTTGTGTGTTGTATAATTGTAATTCAAATTTTATGTATCATAGTGCTAATTCCTTACTTTTTTCTTGATTTTTGATCCTTCTTCCCCTATGTAAGACAAAATATAAATATCTCCTGTCTCACCATCGCCCTATAGAGAAAGATACAATAAGATGCTGTTTCTTTAATTTTTTGTGTTTGTTTCCCGTACAAAGTAACAAAATTTTACCTGAACTTGGTGGAAACAATTTGTGCACTTATTAAAGTGAAATTTCTTTTCCGGCGGGTCTTTCGCTCGAAAACAAGTCGGTGTGTTGAACATAACGTAGTTTTTATTAATTATTGTTATAATCGGTCGTTTTCTTCATTGCTATTATTAATAATTGAAAACATTACAATGTCGAACAAAATAAGAGAAAAAAAATTTAACCCAGTCGAAGTTTCAGTTCGATCGACTGTTTCAGACAAAACCAGAATACTTTTTTTATAGTTACTTTTACCTTTAAGTATATGTAACATTAAATTACACGATTTTTTCTATCGAAGAAGGTAATTTTGAATTTACCTATAAATTAGCAGAAGCTTTTTAAAAACTAAAGTTAAGTTAAGGAGCAGTTTTTTAAATGTTAGGTAATATTACACACTTTTAGGGACGGGTTTGTAAGAAGCAATGGTATTCCTAAAAACTGTTCGCACTCTTATTTTAAAGAAGGTGGTGAAATATGGTTGGGTGGGGCAATTTCGAAAATTTAATTTTATGCTCACCACTAATCACCAACAGATCAAAAAATCGCCGCCCAAGACCCCCTTTGCTGAACAATTGATTGAACCATTATACTTGAGTTAGGTGTTTTTATTTTGCGGAATACACCGATTGTGTTTCTTAGCAAATTGTTTGCTGTTTAATGTCTGGAGGCTTCCGGTCTTGACGTGAGCTGTAGTAATTGTTCATTTACTAATTTAGAGACAAGATTAACTAAAGTTTGGCTTTTTACAATTCTTAAAAGCCAACGAAAACTTGAATAAATGACACAAATAACCTTTTACAAAACAACTAAATACAATTGAAACGCAAAAAGTTGAATATTTTAAAAAACAAATGGTCAGATTTGTTTTGGGGGTGGAGATGTTAATAAACATATTCTTCAAGTTGGTCATATTGATAGTGTTATGTTACGATTTTAATTTATTTGGACTGTGTTTGTAATCTTTATTAATCAGCTCTGTGTCTGCTTTTAACTTAATAAGATGATTTTTGTTAATATATGTATGTACATATATGTGGCATGCTTTCTTCCTATCGCGTTTTCTTCTATTGTTTTCTCTCTGTATGCCATGTCGCTATGTTCCATATAAAACTTATATATCTACTACGCCGTATTTTTCTCGGTTTGCTATATCGTTAGCAAGTATATTATTATTATATATAACTTTGTATATTTGCTGTCTGAATGCTATTTTTAAAAGTGTCGCTATGTGGCTCTATTAACATTACAATTTTTAATGATAATGGTTGTATATGAGAACCGAATGTGTATGAATGATATTTTGCAATATTGAAGTTTCATTGGAATAATGTATTACTAATATGAATTCAAAATGAATTCCCGCTAATACTGGAAGAAGTTCCAGTTCCTTTGAGGACAGCAATGTGGCTCCAAAATAACGGATGTCCAGCACACTATGCGATGATCGTAGGGGGATATCAGGATAGCTGCTATCCTGAAAGATGTATCTGTCACTTAGGTCCTATTCTGTGGCCACTGACATTGTCGGATTTGAGTCCGCTGGACGTTTTTTACTTTAAAGGAAAATTATGGAACAGACCCATAAGAACTATAGTGGAATTAAGTATGCCTATCCGTCCTGCAGCTGAAGAGATAAATCGAGCATGGTGAAGAATTCGCGCAATTCGAACATTTATTGTGATATTCACTATCACCACTGGGACAGTTTTTTGTTCCTTGTTCTTACTGAACCAATTCAGTAAAAATCCTTTTTCATTTTATTTCGCACCTTTTTTAATTCTTGATAGAATTTCTGGATGGAACTTGTTTAAATTTATTCTTGGTTTTATTAAAGAAACACTTGTTAACATAAAATACAATTTATTTGAAAAAATTTGTGTGAGTGCGACGCGTTTCGCCCTTTCGAGGCATCATCAGGCTATCAACTGATTACTCCCGCTGGTTACAAAGTTCTTCGGATTTATTGTTATGTTATTAAAATATCTGTTTCGTATTGCCCTTTTTATGATTGAACGAATTAAGTGTATTGGATAATTAAAAAAAGGTCGTTGGGTTATTTTTGAAATGTTGTTGCCAAACATTTAGGCAGCGTTTATATTATTGTTAGATGGATGACTTGAGTGGTGGTTTAGAATCCTATATCAGTTGCATGGTTTGTAATACCAATCTATAATTATTTTTTGATTTTTAGTCCTTATCAATCTCATGTTCAGAAAAAGTATGCTGCGTTTTATTTCTGTTTCTATCGTTAAACTAATCGGAGTTGTATGCTACTAAATGTATCGATAAAAGTCTTTGAACTTCTAGGTGTTGCACAGTTTATGTCATCTACGTATTTAGTGATGAAAACGGATTGCACATTTGACATTTTCAAAGCTTTGTCTATGAACGTAAAGATCTGAAATTAATTCAGCAAATGAATCACACATAACGTCAACATTGATTAACAAATATAGGCGACATCGTAAAGTTCAGTGTTTCGAAGAAATTACAGATCAGTTTTTTTTATTTTTCATATATTTTTTTATGTTATACATATGTATATTTAGTTACTCAATTTAATGCAAGATTTATATAAAATAGGAATAGAATGGTAAAATGGTAGAATTCGAGATTCATTCAACTCTAATATTACTATTTCGGCATTGCCAGACTATAGGATACTTTAATTGAATTTACTTTTGGAAGAAAGGAATTTCATGTGAAATCCAATGAAAAGAGATTACAATAGAGTCTTCTATTCTACTTAGGCTATGGTCCTATGCCTACACCAGCGGTGTTAGCAACTACTAATCTGCTTAACATAATTAACGTATTTTTGGACCATGTGAAGCGCTCAAAGAATTTATCCGTTGTTCGGGTTGATTTATTTGATTTATTAAAAATAAGTTCTATATTGTATATAAGATCATTTTCAGAAGTTTATTTGAGCTAGATATTATTTTTACGGCAATTGAAACATATTTTTTTGGCGCTTTTGAACCAGACGGAGCCCCGTAGAGCAAAAGGTATATGTAAACATTTTGAAAAAATTTCAGTCAGTAGTCATTTTGCCTTGCCAACTAAACTAAAAAAAAATATTCAGTCAGTAGACATGTTTTAGCGTATAAGGCATATATCAGACAACAGAATGTTTTCCTTCAAAGCCGTGAATTTCCAAACCCAACGATTTTTTTGTTCGAATTTAATCGAAATCAGGCGTTTTGCGAATCATGGTCACATGCACATAGAAAATTGTGTGTAACTTTTTCCTGTAGGTTTCCGTGGCATTTGCCCCAAGGCAAAATTTCTCAAAATAACCTCCTGTGTGCCATATTTCAATTTCATGAAAATCGGAAGTGCAAAAGTCACAGCAACGAAACAAGAAGACTGAAACGACATCATATCTTGGACCTACCATTTAGAAGTTAAGTTAAAAAAAAGTGCAAATTAAAGACTACTCAAAATTAAAATGAATTAAGAACTTGATTTTACCGTTATACGAATTTATAATATGAAGATATAAGATACATAAAACTTATACACTCTATATAGGTATTCCCACTGGGGCTTGCCTACCTCTGCCATACTAGAGTAAAATCAAATTTGCTTAATGTCTCCAGGGTAAATAGATAGATTGCAAATAAATGAATTAAAAAAAAAAAATCAGAAGTGACGTAATCTTAAAAATTACCACAATAACTTTCACTAAAGAACTTGGAAAATTGATGCATTTCATACAATTCGTGGCTGCACAAATTCGACACAAAATTTTATTTCGATCCATTAAATAGTTTTCACATTATAGTAATTTCTACCTTAAAAGTAGAAAATTTTCGGAAAAGTACAAACAAATCATTACTTCTAAACTATGGATTGTTTCGAAGTAAAGTACATTTTGAAGTAAACCGTTGATAACGATACCCAAGTTTTTCGTTGACATGTATTTCATTAAATAGCATAAACTCCAAAGTCGAATTAGAAATAATATCTGTCATAACCATGAACTTCTCATACGTAGCTTTGCAATATCATCGAAGATACGAATTAATTTATTACTTATAAAAACTTAAATATAAACTCCACTTCTGTAGATGCACATGGTTCGCTTGCATTCTCCATTGATATGCCTATTCTATTCGCTCCTAATTTACACAGATTTTTTTTCCAATATTCCGTCTAGAATGTATTAAACTTATAATTAGATAGTAGCGTAAAAAGCTTGATGCGCGTTGATAAGACACAGCGTGTGTTGCAGGGTTTGATTTCGTTATCCCTTCTTTATCTTTTTGAAAACGTACAAAATAGCATTATTTGTTGACTACAATTTCTATCAATATTTTCAATTAAGTATTGCAAATTAAGGTTACTTTTTCCGTTATAAAGAATCATCTTCTTGAAACAGATTTTACTAGTAGTAGGTAGGTAGTGAATCAACAAAAACTTGGTTTTCCACTAATTGACATTAATTCAACATTCTCAATTTAATGATTTGAGAGTATTTGCGAGACTATCCAAATTTGTTACCGAATCTTCAATTTGCAAAATATCAGTAACTTATGGTACATGTGTAAGTACTGGATTATCATCTTTCTCAAGTAAATTCAGTTCTTACGTAAGTTTGCTTTTTGCTTACACATTATAGCTTGCTAGGTGTGGATGGCACTGCGTCCTTTTTGTCAAAATATTAGTTTTTTAACATTCATCAACACGAAGATAACTTTAAAGTGGTAATACCTGAATTACATGGATTTAAAAAAAAAATTTCGGAAAAAGGCTTATTTCCGGAAATGGCACATTAGCCATCAACTTGTTGATAAGTGATCATTAATCCTGTCAGTTCGAATGCATTGCGGCGCAATAACCTAAAATCCTCTTTTTATTATTTTTAGGTGCTCTATGAAATTCACTTTCATCATATTACGTTGCCAATCGTTGCAAGCGTAAAAATGATTACCCTCGGAGTGCAGACTTCTTCGTATTGACTTTACGAAACGGGGCAGCACAAATTACGACAAACAATGGCAATCTTTACGGGGCCCCCAAAACTGAGAGCTGAACCATCCACGCGACGCGCGATGCTAGAGCACAGTAAAACCCTTCACTTGACCCCACTATTGTACGCCAGAGAAAACAAAATTAAAAAACCTCTTCATTTAGCGAATTGGTCTGAATTACAAACACCAAAAGAAAAAAATTATCGCCAGTTGCACTTCCACCTGAGCGCACCGCAATAATGTTAGCTGGTCGACGCCTCTTGCGCGTTTCTTATCGGATCATGAGACTTTCGATTTAGGCCCATGCACACGATCAGGCGGTACATGAAATTTTTTCTTGCGTTTTGGTGAAGATGAAAGCTCAAGCCCCTTTTGCATTACCCATCTATGCGGGGAGGAAGACGAAATTCCGAAATGATCAACCGTGCCAACTCCATCAACCTCCAACCCTCCGACGTGTACTTTGCAGTTGCTCATGATACGGGTATAAAATGATCCGGTCGACATGGAGATGGCATCATTTCTTTGTGGTCATACCGCGAAGTAGCATCCGATTCAGTCCACTTTACTAACCTTGCGGGACTAACCTATTTTGTGTGATTTGTCTGAGCCAGTTGTGTTCGCAATGAATAAGTTTCGTGTGGTAAGTTGGATACCAGCTCAAGGAGACAAGGATTAAACTCATCATAAATAAAGGATTACGCTGTCACTTTCGCTGTTTTTAATGTCATATACAGTGCTTAGCGCGCAGCCGTGAAAGTTTTATCTTCTGGCGTTACGAGAGTTGCGTGAAGCAGATGAAAGTGCACCGCAGTTATATTACGCGTTCCCCCAAAAGGGAGATAAGGTGACAGTGAAACCGATGAACCGAGTTTGGTCTTGTGGCTTGAGGCTCAACCCTCTGATGATGAATAAGTTTATGACCGTGTGCTTCTGTTTCAGTTTATCACCCTCGCCGTTGTTGGACTCGCTGCCGCTGAACCTCCAGTAGGCACTGGCTACGCTTACAGTGGCCCTTCAATCTCACACACATCAATTATTAGCTCTGGAGGCGGCGGAGGTTTCGGCGGTGGTTATGCCCTTGGCCATGGAGATTCATATTCCCTGGGCGGTGGAATTGGTGGCGGCTTAGGTGGAATTAGTGGACATTACACTGCTGTCAGCCCTGGATACCAAACTTCCGAAGGAAAATACGTTGACCCTGTCCTACTCCACAAAGTCAAAGAGATCCTCCTAGATCAAGAAAGCCAACAAGATAGCCACTTTGGTGGTGGACATGGACATGGAGGAATTTCCCTCTCTTACGGCGCTCCTTCTTCTCACTATGGAGTACCATCATACGCTGGCGGATATGGAGGCCGTGTTGTAGGAATTGAACTCGGACATGTCAGACAAGGAATCCAAGTCGCTCAGTACCATCAACACGGATATGCTTCTATTCCATCTGGATCATACGGAGTACCTTCTGGTTCATACGGCGTTCCACACCACTAGTCATTTTTAATTTAAAAACGCTCATGACTTACTTTTTATTAAATGTACATTTCTTGTTGATCTTATGTAGCAAAGCTCCTTTCTGTGTCTCTCTTTGTAAATAAATTTCTCCAGTATTTTTTTATAAAATTTATTTTGATAAATTTCGGCTTACAAATTATTATAGTTAGTATATATGTAGGGTGATGACTTTGATGGGCACTTGAATCTCTTAAACAACGACTGCAATCCTAGACTTTTCTGCCCTACCTTTTCCATCATGTTGTTCCAAAGACCGTTGGCTGATACCGCATGACCCTTTTGACTCAAATGAACACAGTCAATAGACATGATGGACATGTGTGCCTGCTTATCGTCTAAAAAAACTGATGCATCCTTGAAGAATGGTTGATAAACTATTGTGAAGTTATTATTGTGCAGCTCAGGAAGCAGACTTATTTCTTTCATTATATTGACAAAATTTCGCTCCTTTTGTCTGTATACGTTTCTTCTGCTAGAATATTTTGGCCCGAATAAGCAGGAGCATTCAAGCGGTCTTGAGAGGGAGCAGGAGAATGGTACGTTTACGTTGTCCATTGAAAAAGAAAGACTAATTAAAGGTGAAGGCACAAGGTTCACAAGAGTTCTGGAAAAGCAATGAAAAATAAGTTAACTTTTATACAAAATATTTGCATCTCAATTAAGAGTTATGGTGTTAATTTTCCAGAGACATGTACATATAGCATTTATTATTATTTCAATTATATATAGTATTACAGAGTAAATTATATTAAATATATAGTTTAGAATATTTGTTTATTCTGTACAGCTTGGATATACACTCCGCGACAACTGGATAGCACACCCCAGCAAAAACACGATTTCGGCGTATTTTTCTACACGAAGGCACACACATTTTTGCAGTTAGAGATTCCCTCCATTGTCCAAAGACAATTCGAAAGCTTTTTCACCTCTTCCCCTCACTAAAATTCAAGAATTTTCCTCCGCAACAGTGTGCAAACTCTTAACTGGTCAGTGCTTTCCCCCGACCTAAATATTATTGAGAACGCCTGGGGGCATCTTTCACGGATGGTGTACCAGGCAGGTCGCCAATACACCAAGGTTGAAGAACTTAAATTAGCCATAAGGACTGCGTGGGACAGGTTGCCGAAAAAGTATATAAAACGACTGTTTAAGTCATTGAGGTCAAGTATGTTGGAAGTTGTTGAAAAAAGAGATGGCTATACACATTACTTAAATAAAAAATTAGATTTTAATAATAATAAATTGTTTTTTTTTCAAAACTCGTTTGCCTGTGCTATCCACTTGTCGCACTCTAATTTCACTTCAGAGAAAAATTCTAGAATATAATCAAGGATCAAAAAGCTTGCTAATTCTCGAATAATTGTCTTAGAATAATGAATGGAATGTCCTGTTACCTTTTTGTAGAAAATTACCCCGATATCGTGGTTTTGCAGTGGTGTGCTATCCAGTTGTCGCGGAGTGTATTATATTTGGTACCTAATTTAGTGTTGTCTATTACTAGAAAAAAATAGTGCAGAGAGGAAAAATATAAAAAACTGAACCTACTTAAATTACGTCTGAATTTTGATTAAAAAGCTACAACCTTAGTTGTCAAATTTTTGAAGAAATTAAGCACCCATTTTTGCAGAAATAATAATTTTGTCTAAGATTGCCAATTGGTGCAATTTTTTGGTGGAATAATACCATGGGAAGATGAAAAACGTTTTGAGTATTTTATTCTGTATTACTTGCAATTTCTATATATTTGATAGAGCGCAATCATACCAAACTGTGGGGCTCCGTTCAATATAACGGACTGAAAGACCATTTTATATAGTACAAGTTTATTTTCTATGCTTAGGGCTGACTTCTTATTTATAAGGGGATAAAGTATTCTCATTCATATATTTAATTTATGAATTGTTTGTACTACACGTAGAATATAAGTTAGTGTTTTATCCAATGCAATCCCAAGAAATTTGATGCTATCTACTCACCCAACGTTTCCACCATTTGCAGTGAGAGATTTTTTGGGCCAGTGGCACAATTTTCTTTTGCGGGTAAATAACATTGGTTGTGCTTTATTGCAGTTTATTTTGATATACCAGTTATTAAAGCATGTGGATATAATTTTGAGTGAAGATTGTTATCTCTATATTATTTCCTCAGTGTTGCCAGAAGTTGTATATATAGCAGTGTCATCTGCAAGAGTGTAAATTTTCAAAAGTAGACAAGTCTGCAGTAAATATAGCGTACAATACTGGGCCCAGCACAGATCGCGTGGGAACATCCGCTTTTATTTCAAGGGACTTAAATATTGTGTTACCAATACTGCACTGTAACTGACGACTTGAAAGGAAACTTTTAATAACTTTGGTATGGTATTAAGGAAATTTTATTAGCGCCATTTTGTACAGAAGACCATCATGTCAAACAGAGTTAAAAGCTGATTGAACAGCCATGTAACAGCACAACTCCTCTTGATTTTTAAGGGGGGGCGACACTTCTCTAGTAAGAAATTTCTATAATGTTTGAGGATTGTTTTTTCCTAGAATGAGTTGACCAATCTTGCTTAACTTATGGGAGGTTTTTATTGAATTATTAAAGTGTATAAAAATATTTTTTTTTTTTTTTTTTTAACAAAATGGCGGCCATTGCAGACGATCTCCGGGAACATAAAAAATCCATTTGCACTGGGATCCTGTCGTCGTCAGTGATCTGAAACAGCCGAGCAAAATTTTTTACCTTCTTTGTGATGATACCTTCTATGATAACTAACTTTTTCGCATTTCGGGTCAATATTGCAAAAGTTATTAAAAAAAAAAAAGAAAATGGGATTTTTTTTCACTTTTATTTGCATTAAAAAAAAAAGTTTTTTGAAACCAATATTTTTTTTTAGTTAACATAGAAGAGATAAGTGTCGAGAAGAAGTGTGCCAAATTTCAAGGTGATTGAACTAAAACTCTGGGCGTGAGCCCAGTGCAAAGGTCGAAAAACGTTGTTTCGAGAAAAACGCGTTTGAAGTTTCGGGTAGCGAAAAACCGGAGAAAAGTAATTTATTTACCGTATTGCCGGCTAATCAGCTATCCCTGGTCCATATGGATGATCTTCGGATTGCTCTTGTAACGTGTCTCATCTTCATCTAAAACAATGGAGAATCAATGCAGGCCGCCCAAACAATAAAGAGAGACTGTAATCCCTTGCGCGCGAGATATACCCAGCGTGCGCTCAGCGGCCAGCTTCGGATAAGATGGAACAATGGGATTTTGAAGGAGAAATAATTTTTAGTTCGAAAATTCCTCTTAGAGGTATATTCTAGACACCTTAAGGAACTCATTTCAGGAAAAAAAAAATTTACCAATTTACCAAATTTATTATATTTATCTCTAAAGACAAATTGTTCATTCGGAAGCAGATTGTTATTATTTAGAAATTTTAATATTTTGACTTTCAAGATTTTTTTCAAGATTTTACCTATACAGCTAAGAAAGCTGATAGGTCGGTAACTAGAAGGATCGTTTCGAGGCTTGTTAAGATTTAGAATTACTTTATCTGTTTTTCCTCTATCTGGACAGTATGTAGGTATGACAATTTATTTATTTATTTATTTATTTAGTTGAAAATAGCCTACGGCTAATACATTTATCAATTACAATTTTAACAATAACAGCCATTTGTAGGTCAATTAACAATAAACTTCTTTGTACATGCAATAACTAGTGATAATATTTTGAGATATTTTTACATATAGCACCTCATCCATTACATCACAGCTCAACTTAGTTTTTTACAATTTCATATTCCTGTGCACTCAGCCATATCCCTACCTTTTGCCTAAACAATCCTACTGACCCAAGCGATTTTATTTCATCCGGAAGTTCATTATAAAGTGTAATTCCCCTGCTAAATACTGATTTCAACCCTCTACTATAATGTACTGGTTCTAAATGAAATTTACTAGCCTGCCGTGTTGAATACAGATGCAAATCCGAATTTTTCCTTACCAAACCTTCAAGGTACTTGGGTAATTGCTTCTGTTCCAATCTGTAGATAAACGTTAATACATCCCGCTGGACCTCACTTTCTACTGGCAAATACCCTAGTTCTTTTAACATACCACTGACATTTTCACTTCTTCTTTTGTTTAACACAGCTCTCATTCCTCTATTTAAGTTCCTCTGTATACTTGTTATGTCTTTTTTATTTGCCATCGTGAGGACTGCAGAACAGTATCTCAAATGCGGCACCAAGATTGTTTTGAATAACAACTGCTTCCCTGACTTTGAAATAACTTTCCGTAGTTTGTATAACAGAATTTTTTTTTTTGCCATTTTGCTGTTTATATATTCAACATGTTCCTTGAAACTTAAATTATTATCTAGAATTACCCCCAGGTATTTATATTTTCTAACCCATTCTAAATTTGATCCCATGAGCCTAACTGTTTATTGTGCTTCCGCTTCTTCCTTAAATCTGGGCTTTCCCATTACCATACACTTTGTTTTACCAACATTGATGCTCATAGAATTTTTACACAACCACTCACAAACTCTAGCTAATTCTTCATTGATGCTATTTATCACATCTTGCACACTCCTGCCATGAATGTAAATCAATGTGTCATCAGCAAACATGTGTATTTTACATTGTCTAATAGCCCATGGTAAGTCATTTATATACAAAATAAATAAAAGAGGTCCCAACTTACTTCCGTGTGGAACACCATGATTTACCTACATCTCTTTGGACACACTACCATTGAATTTAACAGTCTGAAATCTTCCATCCAGATAATCCCGTAGTCACTCATACACATCACCAATTATATTGTACACCTCACACAGTTTTTTTAACAATAACTGTCTATTAATCGTTTCAAAAGCTCTTTTATAGTCCAGAAATACTGCTACCACTCCTTCACCTCTATCTATTGCCCGCAACCAATCTTCAATTACCAATTGCAGATCTGATTTTGTGCTATGCTGTTCCCTGAAACCTGATTGGTGTTCTGTCAATAAATCATTATCTTTAACATGCTTGAGTAATGTTTCATACACGACTGTTTCTGTGATTTTTTCAATCACTGGAAGAGTATTAATCGGTCGCAAATCACTGCATTTAGCACTCCCCTTAATTTTTGCAATAGGCACAACCATTGATGTTTTTAATGCTTTCGGCATCCTTCTTTGGTTTAGGGATTCATTTACAATGAGAGTTGTACTAACTCCAATCACCGTCCATAATTTTTTAATCATATCACTACTGATCTTATCTGGCCCATTAGTATCTTTTAAGTTTTTAACAATGCTTTCTATATCTTGCACTTCTACTTTCTCAAATTCACTTAGGTATGAATCGTTTGCTTTCTTTTCCATTTCATAGCCATTCACTACGGGTATACTCTCCACTATTTCATCCACACTAGAAACAAAATAATGATTCAGTCTATTCGCTACATCATCTCCATTGACCACATTTTCCTCCCCAAATGTAACAAATGTCATTTGCTTTGGTTTAGATTTATAAAAGGTCTTAAGTTGTTTCCATAATTTCTTTGGCTCATTTCTTAGTCTTTCAAAGCTGTCTTCATAGTATTTGCTCTTAGCCTCCCTCCAAGAATTGACAAAATTATTTCTACGTTGCTTGTATATGTCCCATGCTTCTTCAACTCCAATACCTATCTCTTTTAATATCAAAAACCTGTTGTATGCAATATCCCTTTGTGCCATATTTTCTTTTATTTTTGCTGAGAACCATGCACATGATTCCTTTCTTTCCCACTTGTCTGGCATTCTTGCCTCTTGAACACTTTGGAGAATACTTTTCTGTAGGGTTTCATACTTATTTCCAATATCATCACATCCGTCACTCTCATTGTTTCCTTCTAACTTTATTTCGAGTATCGCTGCCAACTTATTATAATCTATTTTCCCTTTTAATAAAAACTTTTCTCCTCTAACTATAGTACTTCTCCACATACCTTTAATGCTAATTATATAGTGATCTGATATCCGTGGATTTGGTAAAATCGTGCACTCCATATTCCTATTATCAGTAATTACTAGGTCTATTAAGGTCTCACTATCTTTGGTAACCCTAGTTGGATTTGTGACTATTTGTTTCAGACCAGCTCCCCTTATACATGACTTCAGTCTATTTGTATAATACCCTTCACTTTTAAGCCAGTCTATGTTGAAATCTCATCCAATAGTATAGTCTTTTTGACTAAGATCCAACAATTCTTCCATAACTACTGAGAATCTTTGTAAAAACTCACTTGTACTGCCACTTGGTGACCTATAGACTCCCGTAAATGTTCCTACTAAATCTGTCTCAACAAATACCCTTATAGCCAGCATCCACCATTCCCTCTGCTTTACATCGCACAGTACTACCTCATAGGCTAAGCCTGATGATACATATATCACAACCCCTCCTGTGTGAGAACTATCTGAGTCACATCTTATACTGGAGTATCCTTCAATGTCAATAAGCGCATCCTCATCCATATTTGTAACGTGAGATTCAACTATTATTGCAAGAACTGGTTTAGTTTTCTCCATAAATAATGCAATTATGTCTCTTTTAGTTATTAAACCATCAGCATTCAAAACTATTACCTCCCCATCACTTTGCTTCGCCTTTGTCTTGGGTTGCTATAAATTACTATACATAATTGCCCTCCTTTTCACATTCATTCTTTTTTGGTATACTGGACATTCATTACTGAATACATTGTGGTTAACATCTAAGCTCATCTTTAACACATCATTTGCATGAACACAATTTTTAAACTTCTCTACCGCAGCTTTACAATCCTTCACCATATGTTCATCTCCACACTTGTAACATGTTATTCCCTTACTACAGTCCCCAGCCCAATGGTCATATAAAAAACATTTCCAGCATCTTGATATTCCCAAATGCTCATTCACTCGACAACTTTGCCACTTTATCTTCACTCTTCTCTCCATCATCACTCTATTAAATGTCTCTGGATCTGTTTCGTTGACTACTATGTAGCTTCTTGTGGCCTTCTTGTTGATTTTCACTTGCACTTCAGAATTTTCCTTAATAATCTCTGGATTTTGATTCCTTATGGTATTAATCAAGTCTGCATCTTCCATTTCTTCCTCAATATCGTATATCTTGATCCTTGGTTTCATCAGCTGTGGAATTTTTACATCATACTCCTTTCCCATCTTTGTCTTCACTTCCAAATTCACCTTCTGTATCTCCTCTCTGGTCTTGTAGGTTATGGCGATACCTCCATTTTTGATTTTTCTCACATTTTCAATTCCCACCTTCATCTCTGCTGGATTTAATTTCTGTTTACAATCTTGGTTTGTTTTCTCACTTGTCTGATTTTGCTTCTTTGGATGCACAATTAGTACTTCTTGCTTTGACTCCTTCACCTTATCTGCATAGAGCCTTGGTCTTCGCTCCATATGGTTCATCTGTACGCCATTATTTTTCTTCAAAATCTCTTTCAGTTTTCTTGCTACGATTTGTTCCATGGTTGACTTCATGGAGACCATCATTTCATTAGTTATTTTCTTCACAGATGTTTCAATCAGGTTAACATATTGGTCATTGCATGCTTCACACATCCACTTCAACTGCCCGATTTTCTTAATCATCTTCATTTCAGCTGCTGATATAGCCACACAGTTAGAGTGAAACCACTTTTGGCACACTCCCTCGCATCCTATGCAGTCGTCATCTCTAACTCTCTTTTTACATTTCCCGCAATTATCATCGCTTTCCCGATCTCCCATATTGTTTCTTAGAGGTTATGTTTGGCCTCGCTCGTACTGATCACAACACTTTAGAACTTTCCGCCCACTTTTCACTCACTCCAATAGTTATGAAATTGCTGTAGTCTATATCTCACTCATAATAATACCGTTCATATCATTTTAATTATTTTGAAGTAATTAAAACATACAAAATACAGCTGTTAGATCTTTGACACATCCACACAAGTCACCGCCCTTCTTATTAACAAGAGTTAATTATATGTATAAAATATATGAACCAAAGTTTTTTTGAAGAGAATAACCTGATACTAATAACATTATTCCATATTTTTCACGCTTTAATGTTGGAGAACAGTCAATATTTCAACAGGATTTTTTTTACGGATTAGACAAGGAAATAAAAAGTTTCGGAGATTTTTGAGAAAAATAATAAAATTACTATCTTTATTTTTCTCAAAAATGATACGTTTTTGGTTATTTTAGAAATTTATTTAAAATAAAATCCATTGAAGTAAGCCTGTACGTAAATTGCAAACTATTTCCAAAAAATACACAAAACCGTGATTCTGACCGGGGCATTCTATGAAATTAGTTTTTTTGAGAGCGCTAACTGTACCCCTCATAAATGCGTGATCTCACTTCTTAATACTTACTTTACTTCATTTACATTTTACGTATTAAATATTAGACAAAGATCTAAGTCCTATGGAAATTTATGTCGAGTTTATTTATTATTAAAGAATATTTGTTCATGATAGTATTTAATTTGTTGTTAAGATTATCTTATTATCTATTTGATTAAGATTGAGAGTTTAAATTAAATATATGAGCGGAGGGCTCTATGAAAGCCACGTGCACAGATTTTTGGACGTGCAATACGGCGCCTTCATGTTGTTTGTTGGCTGGACGTTAAAAATGTGCGAAAACGCAGTTTAGATTTCGATTTAAATACATGATCATAGACTCGAAGGGGAGCAGTAAAGGTACTCGGTTGTGAGACATTTGTTATGAGACAGCGAGTAAAATATCAATGAAGGCTTGTGGTGAAATTCTTGGGTAGTACTACAATTCTAAAATGAATTATGTACACACCTATGTATATCTAATGCACTTTGCGAACATCCACTCTAACCAAGGAGTATATTCCACTAACAACATTAACTAAAGTTTAAGTTCTAGATTCCCCAAAAGAATGTTTACGGTTTAAAAAGTGTGAAAATATAAAGTCTAAGGTTAATTTCAAAATTGTTAAAAACACAATCAGTCTCAAATATATGTACAATCGAAGTCCAAAGTGTTGAGGAATCACAAAAATCACACACTGACCGGATTCATTAAAAGCTCCCACGGGGACACAATAATGTAAAGTTCCTATTAGGGCGTTTAAACAGTATCCCAAATAAAGAGGAATTCGAATATCTAAAGAAAGATAGCCGCAGACCCACTTGCAATACGAGCTGATATTCTAAAAATAAATAACTGAAAAATATTTTCAATTAAACAGTTTTATTGCGCCATCAATTGCGTGTACTAAAAGCTAAAAGATATACATATATGGGTCGCTAATCTGGAAATTAATTTCATTGAAAATTTTTCTTGGCGTATTGGATTCCTAAATTTGAATAGCTGATTCGTAATCAGCAACCTCCAAATTCTGAAAGCATCCCTTGAAGTTGAAACTTTTCAGATAACATGTTAGATCCGCAATTCCACAACCCTAAAATGAATGGTAGCCTATATGTTAAGTTGATATATGAAGTACTGGAAAATATCCAAAAGAATTAAAGTAAACGTTTAGGCGTAACTAAAGGGTGGGCATTTTCGGCCGCCATTTTGAAATTCTACGTAAATAAATTTACATGATTCAGCTTAATACAAGCTATGCAAACATGCATATATACACACAAACATTAGAAATTAAAGACTAGAACCAAACAAGGACTTATTATTTAATAGGGACAAAAAAGAGGACTTTAAGAGGGACCATCAAAGACTTTCTTAAGGGGTTATTACCAGCTTAATTAATTTTTTCCATTTTTTTTCTATTGGCTTAAATAATGCCTAAACATCCCTCGAATCAAAACAAACTTTGTAGAAAGGTGTATTAAATGTTAAGATGTCTCTAACCCAATTTTTCCGAAGCCATTTTTCTAATTTCTTTTTAAACTTTTTTCGAGTTGAACTCGAACAGTTTTCATCCGATTGACTTCAAGTTTTAACTGAACCTTTATTATTAAATTATCTACCGAAGTACACACGATTATATTTTTAGAATTTTTTTCGCTAAATGGCAGTTGTTTGAAGAAAAACCGTTTTTTTTCGACGAACTAAATGGCTTATAACTTTTTTTCCTGATATACAATCGCTATAATCGTGTGTACTTCGGTAGATAATTTACTATGACGGTTCTACTGCCGGCCGATTTTTAAAAGTGGTTCCGAGAAAAGGGCGTTTAAAGAAAATTGGAAAAATAGCTTCGGAAAAATTGGTTTAGAGACATCTTAACATTTAATACACCTTTTTACAAAGTTTGTTTTGATTCGAGGGATGTTTAGGCATTATTTAAGCCAATAGAAAAAAAATTGAAAAGAAAAAATTAAGGGAGGACTTGGTTAGGTGAAAGTCGAACGAAGGTGTGGAATTGGCTTTACGGATCAACCTTGAAATTGGTTCGGAAAAGCCATAATTGGTGCGTTGAGAAAAAGGGCGGAAGAGAGGTACTGATCTCAGGCGACGGGCATTGGTGTGAAGGGATATCAGCTGCAGAGGGGCAGTCAATAACACCGGTGAGGAGCTGGTAAATGAAGGTATTGTCGGCAGAGTCGCGTCGCTTACTTAGCAGTTCTAAGTTGATCAGTTTCAGTCGATCCTCATAAGGAGCCAAGTTTTGGTGGTCGGACCAACGCAAATCACGTAGATCAAAGCGAAGGAACCTGCTCGGACAGATTCGATTTTATTGATGTACGTTGTCTGTGTGGGAGACCATACCTGACTGGCATATTCAAGGATAGAAAGAGAGGACAAAAGAGATGTGAAGGGATTTGGCAACGTATGGGTTTTTGAATTCGGTGGACCAGCGTTTCATAAACCCATGGGCGGAGTTAGCGTTAGCTAATGTACTGTTGATCGAAAGGTAACCTCGCTATCAGAAATGACGCCAGTTTCACGAAGAGAGACAACTGAAGGAATGTGCTCGCCAGCCAAAAAGACTATAGGGTGGGAGGGAAGACATTTACGAGAGTAGGTGATAGATTGACGTTTAATTCCAAAGATTTTTCACTGCGCCAAATGCAAAATGAATCTAGATTTGCTTGTATAAGGGAGGGTCTATTCTATAGGAAATTTGTTTGAAGATTTTCATATCATCATCATAAATTGAATGGTCCGAGTGTTTGATGATGCATTTAACATCGTTTACGGACAGAATGAAGGCTTTACTGAAATCAGTGGCAACAACATCGACCTCGTCACCATTTTCCAGTACATACAATGTTCAGTGTCAGTGAGGTTAGTCGTAGTTGACCTTTCTTTAAGAAAGCCATGTTGGGACAGGGAGAAAATGGACTTGCAAAGAAAGAACATGGAGTCGTAAACAATTTTTCAAAGAGTTTAGGTATGCAAGATTATTTCGCTATCGGACGTTAGTTGGACACATCACTTTTGCATTTGCATTTTCTTTGGATGTTAATAAATTTGTAGAAGCATTTGGGGTCAGAAATTAGGTGAAATTGCATTCGATTGAGGTACTCATGGTAAATGGATTTACTACGTTCAGAGAAAAGGGTGTAAGCTGAGAGATAAGAGGAATAATCTGTATCAGATCTGGACAAGAAATAGGCATGCAACAATTTGTTTCGTTTGTTACAGAGAGATCGTAGTTCCTTTTCATACCAGGGGGAGATGAAGAGTTGTTTTTCCGCGGTTGAAACGGAAAGGATTAGATTAGACAGGTAAATAGTTCGGTATAGAAGACTTTAAGGGCATCAGAGACAGGGAGCTGGGCATCGAAAATGATGGAGTCAAGACACGAATTGCTAGTAGTAGATTCAGTTTCATTAAGTCGCCCGTACGAAAATTTAAACAGTATTGGGGCACTATGACGGTAGAGGGATGGGAGACGTCAAAGAAAAATGAAAGAAAAAGAGTAGGGTGGAACTAGTCAAGAGAGGAAAGAAGGTGGTTGGAACTGAGTGGTCGGTCACCTTAATTAGTACTACTAATTGGCGTTTTTGTGATTAATTTTACAGGGCTCAGCTCATTGGAATATTAAATTGTTTAGGCTAACTTTGTATTTTGGCGGTGATAAAGTTTTTTCCCTGGTTGTGTAGGAGGGTCAGTGTAATTTTAAAATTCGATTTTTGGACTTCCTTTTGTACTCCTATACTAGGCGGGCGAAATGTCTGAAATTCAACCGGATATCATTAAATCTCTCAATGAATGTAACGTGTAATCTTATGAACCGGATTGCACTCAGCTCAATCGAATGTCATCATGAAATCATTAATTTAAATTAACTGTTACTCACTCTCATTTTTGTAAGCTTCTCCACCCAAAGTGACTTCGCTAAATCAAGATGAGTTTTGTTAAAGTACCACAAATGTTTTCCCTAACTCAATGCCGAGGTACGACATCATATACCGCATAGAAGGTAACAAACAAAATTTGAAAGCAATAGCGCTAATGATGTGCGAAAAATCCTTTAAATTAATGAAATCAGCCCTTGCCAGTTAAATCATAAAATTTAGGCTGCCTCGTAACTGGAGCAGTTTCGACAAGACTCTTGTCGACATTCCGATAGGGGCGTGAATAAGCTTTCATTTGGTACCTATTTGCTTTCAGCTTTTTTGCACCCCAAAAGCAGAACGGAAATGGAAAGTCTTCATGGAATTGGACCATCTGCTCACCTGAAAGTTTTGTTTGCGACAAGTCCCAGCCTGTATACTTATGGGCAACATCGCCTCCCGGACTATTTAATCATATCATGAAAAAGAAAGTCCTAAATTTGAGATCTGGGTTTTTTTTGTTATCAGCGGGTTCATAGGGGTGAATTCTGGAAAAATTTAGCATGTAAAATCCCACGAAAAAAAAATTGTTTGGACATTTTTCAAAAAAGTAAAAATAAATTAGGCAAAGGTGTAATATCTGCTTTTTTTCAAATACATACCGATTCTTGTCCACACCAACGTGGGGGTAGTGTACTACTGCTAGATATGCTTTTTATTGTATTCCGAAGTGTATTACGTCTGTTGGAGATATCACATGAAAAATGCGTCTGGTGTTCTACCCCCACAGTGGTGTAGAAAAAGTGTGTGTTTGAAAATACTGCAGCTACCTATACCTATTGCACGTTTTACTCAAATACCATTAATTCTACAAAATACAGTTTATAGACTTGTTTCGTGTAACATTTCATACGCTATATTTTTTCTCAAAACTATTTCCTAGAAAAATTGATAATTCAAGAGTTATTTGCAAAAAGTTAGAATTCACCCCATTTAACCGCCTTACACAAAAGAAAGAAACCCGCAACTCAAACCTGAAAAATAGGTTATTCTCGGGACATCGAAGTAAAGGTCTCCACAAAATCCCTAACAAATCCTTGTTCGGACTATTTTCGTGGTCAAAGTCTAATTTTATGGAACTATATGATTTTGGGATTCAAACTTCCACGAGTAGATGACTATTATACAAGCACGGAATTAAAATAAAGAGCTGTAATGATGACGATTTAAAAGAAAAAAAAGAAAATAATATAGTACAGAAAGCGATATGTAAATGTTCTTGCACAATTTTTTGCTTTACTGTAGGTAATTGCAATAATATTCACAATTCTTAAAAGTGTGAATTCATCTGAAGTATTTAAAATGCTAATAACAACACTGAGAGGCGGAGTTAAATATACACAATTTCTTATTCTTTTTATGTATCCTGTTAATTCTACAAAGCCTTTATACATAATATGAATACAAATCCAGTTTATGTCAAACTAACAAGCGAATAAATAAATTGAGCAGACTACTCCTAATTAACGTTTTAAAAATAAACTGAGGTTAAAGGCAAATTGTGCAATAAATTAGTTGAATGTTGGGTGTATGTCAAAATTAAAAATGGCACAATGCGTACCTATTGAAACTGTTGAGGAGGAACATGCATTTTAGAGCGCTTTTGTTGGCCATCAGTTAGGCAGTAATTAACGGCTTGAAAACAAACAAGTAAGAGAGTGGCGCTCTTGGGCAGCATTGCCATAAGTTATGACCTTTTGCGGCTAATTAGTAGTTTGCCTGAATTACAATCGCAAAAAAGTGAACCAAATCAATGTTGCTTAATGACGACTACCGGGGCTAATTTAGCTGTGAAATTATAATGTCTACTTCAAACGAATCCGATTGGTGCCCACTGTGCATAGAAATAACAGTAAAATACCATACCCTAACAATTAATACTGCTTTTATAATGATAATAAATCGAGATATCTTTAAACATTAATTTTCCGGGAATTTTAGTTTATTGCTCAGTTTAGTCGAATACAAGGCAATCATTCACCATCCTAGGCATGTATGTATGATTTGTAAGATTACCACAGAATAAAGACTAATCAAAAGTCTCTATTACTAGGTTTCCATGCAGGGATGAACCTTAGTTGAACTCTAGTGTGTGCAATGAAAAAACAAGTTTCCGTCAAGCTCGCTGAAACTAGTGGACTTGAGTTGGGTTTCATTGACAAATATCGTCTGATTGTATTATAATAATGACACGCAGAGCGTAGTGAAGCAGATGATGAATACGAAACTCTATTGAAAATAATAGCATTATAACTTTATTAGTTGTTCATTGCCTGGTATCATTTTCAATGTGAGAATAGCTCCAGTTACATGAAAACAAACGTAAAAGGAGTTTAAGGCTTAGTTAACTCGATGAAACTTAACCCTAACTTAACACCGTGTATTGGGTATATCATATATGAGGTTATTTTTTTTTTAGTGGTTCCCGAACATCACCAAGAATGATATTTTAACTATGCTTGAGTTCGAAAGCTCGAGCATAAGTTTTTATTAAACAAAATTTGAAAAACATCCCAAAGATTCCATTTGTTTCCTCTAATTTCGTTAATCATTCCTATTTTGCAACAACAAATTTTCTTCATTATAGTGCCATTGAATTGATTTAAAAGCAATGTTCCGGAGAAGATTTCCTCTGTGGTCGGGGTGTGTCTGTTGTCTATCTCGGTGCAGTTGGAAGGACTTCTTGTGAGCAGATTTGGAATACAGCTGGACTGACTTAAATCTATAATTTGCCTATTGTTACAGATTGTTAATTTATTTTTAAATGAACATTTTTCCTTAATTGCATATATTTCATTTTCACATTGTAATAAAGCTTCATAAGTTATTTTAGTTATAACTTTTCCTCTTTTTACTGGTTTTATTAGCAAGGTTTTACAGTTTTCTTTTCTGTATTCGGTATACTTAAAACATATAGGAATGTAGAGTTACTGGAGGCAATTTTTGTTTCAGCAAAGTCAATCGCTTCTTCGAGACTAAGGTAAGGTACATTATTTTTTTCGAAGTCCACTAACAATATTAAGTTCGCTGTTTGATAAAATAAATGAGTTTACAATGCCTGCTTTCGCCCAATGTAGGGCATAGTCTACGTTTGTTATTTCCTCTTTTATTAGATCTAGTTTATTTTTAATGTTTGTGGTAATTTTATTTTTTATTTTAGAGGCTCTCCAAGCCCAGACTAGCAAGTCAATAACGGCAATCGTTCACACTTAGGTCTAGAAAGCCGGAAACTTGATGAAAAAAATATTAGCACATGGGGGATAATTTTTCATCTGTTTTTAGACCTTTTGGAATTCTATACTTTTTAAAGGGACTTTCTCGAGAATGCTCTACCACATAGTGCAATAAAAAAATTATGTCGTGTTATATAACATATAACCACCTCCACAACATGGTGCAATAAAAATATTTTTGTTACATGTTATCCATTGCATCAGCAGTTATATCAAATGTAGCATAACATCTAACACGACCACATGTTTGATGCTTGTTTGAAAAAATTCATAACCGTTACGGTCCTTGCTGAATACCCTATAAAAATATTTGAACACTTGGAAGGTGACAACAAATCCCTGCAATACGCAAGCAAGTTCTTAATAAAATGAGTATTCTGTTAAAATTATGTATCCCCTTATTAACATGTGGTTCTTGTCAATCAGTGATAATTATAAAATTATTAGGTGTGTGTAAGGTAATATTTCAATCCCTAATGTTACATGTTGGACTTGTTTGGTACCTGTGCATGAATTTGTATTAAAAGGTTGCAAGATGTGTAAAACTTCAAAGTATGTAAATTTTTATAAGTAATAAAAATTTTGAACTTAAAATTATTTTGAACCTACCCTGGTACTTCTCCATCCTTGAACTACATAGTCAAGCGAATTTTATACCTGTCAGTGTTAAACTTACATAATATTACAAACAGGTAAATTGACACATGCAGTTTCTCGGAAGGTACTAATCCACCAGCTTGTGGTAAATCAGGCGACAAGCAATAGTAGAGTGGAATCATCATATTTATTATTTCTCATCTCAACATCGCTTTTTCTCTACAAATACTGCACCATACTAAATAATCCGCACACCAAACGATGCGCTTTTTCTTGCGATTCTCACATCGCATAATAAATTTGTGTCAACATTTCCTATTTGGTTAAAAGTCATATATCTACGGTGTTTTTTTGTTGGTGCCCCATATCTTGGTGGAGAAATTTCCAACTTCAAGGAACCCTTATGAAAAAAGGCGCTCGGTAGTTTTCGAGGTCCCTCATATCAAATCTGCCATCAAAATTTCCAAATTCAAGATGGCGAATCCAATATGGCGACCGAAAGAGTTAAACTTGAAGGGATTACCCTGAACATCCGCATTAAGGGGTTTTCGGGGTCGCTGATTTCGGATCTGCCATTAAAGTTTCCAAATTATATTTCTTAAAGGTATTTTTTATCGTTACGCCATATCTCCCTTAATACTTCATCAAAATTAATGATTGAGATATTATTTTGAACACTACGTTCTCCTATAATGACGGAAAATAAACAAGAAATTTTAAATTAATTATTTCGTTTATTTATTTTTCATCAAAACCCTATTTGCATAGGAAATCTAAAAGGCGCCATATGTTCACAATCGGTTTTACTAACATGGACGACATCTGTCGGTTGGAATTGTTCACATTCTACTGTAGAAGGCGCGATCTATTGACAATTTGTTTAACTAGCATGCATGAAAGCTGTTACTTGGCGTTATTTACATCCAATACGCAACTGTAATCTATCACGCAAATCAGCCAAATTAAATCAACGTATTATAAATCGATGTATATACATATGTATAGATAACAACTTTTTATTATAAGACTGATATTTATTACTACTCTTCAAAATAAAATACTTTTCATTAATAAATACTTGCATTTATTTATTTCCACATTATTATATTATCATTCGGTGACTGATCATGATACTGTGCGAAATATTCGCACAGGTCACCTAGTAGTTTATAAGTGGGATAAAATAGATAGTAGTTAACTTAAATAAATTGTGTTTTTTCTAAATTTTTTTCCGACCTACTTTTTGTAATTCTATGTGTAGCACTTTGGATATGTAAATGAACTACTTAATTACTAAATTCTAGCTCTAGGCTTGATGCTGTCCTTCAGCATAAGAAACATTTGTTCTGGAAAGCTGAAGAGCACACTTACCATATTGTTAGTAATTTCAAACTTGACTCGGCCGTCACAGTAATCACTCACTTTTGGGCCATGTTCAAGTTTTAATAACACGTCACCTTTTTAGGGGGTGCAATACTGAGTTCTGCAGAGAAACCATCCTCTTATGAAAAGCTACACTAAGGATTTTGCACATACCAGCCATACCACACAGAAGTTAAGGTGAGGTTCTGATGAATGCGACAATGTTTGCTTACCTGGGCATGTTATCACGTAAATATCTTAAAGTTTTTATGAGATTCTGTTTCTGGCTATCATTTAGCCACTCAGTAGCATTCGTCTGATAGCAAATGTCTGAGCAAAAGTCATTACCGCCAATCATGAAGGTGAGTAGTTTCCAATTGACACCCATGTTTACCCTGAAATTATTTACAAATTGGGTTTAATCGGGAAGGTTCACAACAATTTTGCCTACTAAGCAACTGACTTTAACTTATTCGAGAGAAGTTTCAGTGCAAGTGCGACTACCGGATATGTCATGGCAATAATTACCATGAAGTGAAAGTGCTAGCAGCTCGCGCGATTGCCAAAGCGGATGCACTCGCGAATTTAAACAGGTGGGCTAATTCAATCAAAGCTCTTACCTGGGGTCCAGTTTCATCCGCTTAACCAGCTTCGCGGCGTTGTAAGGCATGTCACTGGTAGTGGCAATGTTTTCAGCAACATTAAACTGAGCTGATCGGTGGACGTTGAATGAATCACTCAGCGAGTATCTGAAAAACACAGGACGGCACAGTAATATAAGATGCTATCAGAGGCATATAGTTAAAGATAAAAGTTCTGGAAGTTTTTGGTTCAGTGAAATATGGTAACTACCGGTTTTGGCCGACCAATTGCCAAGTAA
Source organism: Neoitamus cyanurus (assembly GCA_947538895.1). Taxonomy (NCBI): domain Eukaryota; kingdom Metazoa; phylum Arthropoda; class Insecta; order Diptera; family Asilidae; genus Neoitamus; species Neoitamus cyanurus. The sequence continues at coordinate 41,684,449 of OX384541.1, forward strand.
AAGTGAAATTTAATGAGAAGCGTACACTGTAAGCGAGGTTGCGACCAGCAGCAACGTGTTACAATTCACCTCTGCAACGATTACCCAATTTTCCCCTCGGGCGGTTTTATTACTGCGCTATTACCAGCCATTTATTATGCAAGTTGTTTTTCTGTGTACGTCTTTTCTTCCGTTTGTTTAGCATCCAATAAACTGTTTCAAGAACCAATATGGTATATTAATGTAGTTATTTCGATCAAAATACAGGAACTGTATTGGAATATAGGAATATGCACCTACTTGCTATACTTCATTAAAATTCCTTTATTTAATAGAAACAGTTCTTACTTCAAAGAAACAAAAATAAAACATACGGGATGTTGGGACGTGACACTTCTAAGAAAAGCGCCGTGTGCGCTGGAACAATTGCTGGGTTTCTTTGTGCACCTTGTTTTGGGATTTTGCATTTACAGAACAAAAGAGCCTGGCGAAATCAGGTCCAGCAGAAATAATGATATATAAATAATAGTAAAACAACAAACTTCAGACAATAATTTAAACTCTTGTAAATCTCCGGAATACAGAAATATGACTTTTTGGAAGTTATAAAAATGTCGCGGTGATGCGATCACAAAAAGTGGAATCTATCGAGCTGGGCGACAGGAAATTCTCTTCATTTGAGCCCAATTTCAGGCTTCTCCTTGAAGTGAATTTTTTTTATTAAAAAAAAAGAATAAGAAAAAAAAAAAAAAATTTGGGGTCCCCAAAGTAATGGTTTGTCTTCACACAAAAAAAAACGATTCAAAGAGAAGCATAAGATTGTGCTAAAATGAAAGCTGATCTTCTCCACTTACAGATTAAAGAGGGATACTTATTCACGTCATAAGCAAATAATATTATAACACATGAGTTCTTTAATGAAGACATTCAATTAAGAATATTTTATCAGTCTGGAGATGTCTTTATAGTAGATAAGGGCTTTAGAGGTTCCTTACCGCTAGTACAAAATTGTAATTGTGACGAATTGGGCTCAAATGAAACGTGTTTTTTTTTACTTTTACCGCCCTCATCAGAACACCGGAAGTTGGTAAGGAGTGGAGAAGGATGGATTAGGTGGAGGTAGCCCATGCTAGTTAGGCGTGTCCGAACTTAAGGAACCCTTCCTGACTCCACTTTTTGTGATCGCATTTCCGCAATATTTTTATAACTTTCAAAGAGTTATATTTTTGCATTCCGGAGTTACACAATAATTTTAGTTAATGTCCGAAGTTTCTATTATATATATATATATATACATATATATAAGACTATTTATAAATCATTATATCATATCTGTCCGCTTCTGAGCCTAACTCACTATGAAAACCTACCAGTCTGCTTTGTACATGATTGTAGTAATTGAAAAAAACAAGCAGCCAAAATGGTTTTTCTAATGAAACCTGGGTGACACTATATTTAATTGGCAAAGAATTTTTGTAAGTTTAGAAAAAATGATCAGCTAACAGATGTAAACAAATTTGTATTTTAAACAAATAAATTGTGGGAACTCATTACTCTGCATGAATTAAGTTCTTCTGTGGGAAAATGAGATACTCATCACCAGGTTCACTAAAGAAGAGAATGAGTTCAACACACGGCTGAGTGAGCTTTTATGCTATTATTAAAACATGCCGGCTTTTCGCGTTGTTAGCCTTTTCCTCGTTAATTAATAAATGTAGTCTAATGAAATTTCGACTGTTGGATAATTTCATAATGGTGGACCCAATGTGACCACCGAAGTAATTAAAGTTCAAAAAATTGCTATGAAATCAGGTTATTGGGGTTGTTGATTTCGAATCTGCTGTCGAAATTTGCAAATGGTAGATGGCGGTCGAAAAGGCTAGACTTCAAATGGTTGCTATAAAAACAGGCCCCTGTTATAGTCTCGGGTTCACTGGTTTCGAATCTGCTATCGAAAGATGGCGGATCCAATATTGCAACCGAAAATTCTCAGATTGAATAGATTTCTGTGTAAATGAATATGAATGGGTTTTGGAGTCGCTGATTTTGAAATATCGAAATTTCGAACTTAAATTTGATGGCCAAAAGTTTCCACTGTAGGCTTACCAGATGTTAAATTATGGTAATCAATACAATCAATTAAATTAAATTATGGAAATCAATAAAATGAACGCTTCTGGTGTACCTCAGGGTAGTCATGTTGGTCCGTTCTCATTTATATTATTCATAAATGACCTACAAAGGTTATATTCCATTCCGAAATTCTCATTTATGCTGATGACGTTAAAATCACAAAAAAAAATCTTGACAACTGTAGTTTGGTTCAAAATGATTTGGATCGTTTCGTCCACTGTGTGATCTTATATATTTATTTTTAAATGTTAACAAGTGTTCTGTCATGCCATTTTCCCGTAAGGTTGTGTATTTTAATTTGATCTATTGTTTGTCTAACTCGTAGTTTCTACGCGTTTCTGATCTTGGTATTCTTCTCGATAACAAACTTGATTTCGGATTTTATATTGATTCCTTAATAAATAAAAGTAATTGATTTTTGGACTTCATTAGGCGCTAGTCTAAGGAGTTATGCGACCATTACGTGATAAAGTCCCTATACGTTGGGCTAGTTAGGCCTATTCTAGAATATGCTAGTGTGGTATGGCACTATTATGCGTCCCACATCTGCCGAATTGAAGTAACACAAAAACGTTTCCTTCGTTTTGTCTTGCGAAGCTTACGGTGGGACAATTTTTAGGACCTACCATCTTACTGGAGGTGGGTCAAATTGTTGAGTTTACGGACATTGGAGCACCAGTGCACTGTTTATGTATCACTTCATATTAGCACGAAACCATATTTATTATCTCAGAAGAACAGACATTTTACAAAATCTAACACAGCGAACCAATTATGGTAGTTCTGGTTCTATTAACTCTTTATTAACCCTGTAAAAATGTACAACAGGAATTATTGTTTGTTAGATTTTAACGTGAAAAAATTACAAATTAAAAACAGATTTAAAAATAATATAATAATTATTAATATGTTATGATATTTACTGATTTTATTGTATTCTGGTTGTATATATGTATAGTCAGGGTGGTTGTGTATTCGCTAAATAAATAAATAAATCAAAAAACCTCAAATATTTCCTTTTATTACAATACTTCTTGAAATATATAACATAAAGTAAAGAAATCAAATCCATAGCTATAATATGTTTCATGAATATTATTCACATATACTTTTCATTAGATTGCGCAGATTGTATGATTCGTGCCCACCCTGCAGTTCTTAACAAAGTATGAAAATCTTTACCAAACATATTAAAATTGTTTTTTGCAAGAAGTACATTTAGGTTCAGATTTAGCAAATCTCCAAAATCAGTACAGATGAGAAAATCAGTACGTCTGGCAAGTCTGGTTACCAGCATAAATGAATTTTCATGAAATGAGGCGTTCAGGGTCTGTAATTTCAAAATAGCATGGTACCAACACCCAAACAGATATTTCGTAATTGTTTGTCTGTCCGTCTGTTTGTCGGGGCTAATCTCGAGAACGGCTAAATGGATTTCGATGGGACTTTCACTGGAAGGTAGAGTATTTTGTCGGGCATGATTTGGTTTGCCTTTTATCTGGTTATCTGTAGCCGCCTACTTCATCCCAGGAATATTTTGAGATCCAGCGGGAAAAATGAGAAATGAATTCCGCGCTTTAAACAGCTTTATGCACCAGTTTTACGGTATAGATTCATTTTTAATTCAAATAAAACACATATGATTTGGCACTAAGACGATTTCATTTAGTTTTAAACATAAATATGTTCGATATTTTCCTATCATTGAAAATCTTAAAATCAAAAATGAACACTGATTTCATCATTCATAATTGCTTTTAAAGGGTGTTTTTTTAGGAGGTTTGTTTTTCCGATAGATGTCGTTTTATTTTATGGCAGTTGTTTTGACAGTTCAAAGTGGCATTTCTACTCAGTATTGTTTGGCAAATCATTATGAATAGGTTAACTCCAGAACAACGTTTTCAAATCGTGGAAATTTATTTTCAAAATCAGTGTTCAATTAAAAATGTTTATAGAGCACTTCGTGAATTTTATGGTGCACATAATCGTCCGTCAGAGACCACCATAAAGAACGTAATTACCAAATTTCGGTCTACATTCACTCTTTTGGATGCCAAGCCACCGACAAGAATGAGAAGAGTTCGTACAGAAGAAAATATTGCTGTCGTTGAGGCCAGTGTCGAAGAAAACGACAATTTATCGATTCGTCGTCGTGCTCAGCAAATTGGACTTTGTCCATCGACTTTATGGAAAATTTTACGTAAAGATTTGGGTTTGGTGCCATACAAAATTCAATTGGTGCAAGAATTAAAGCCACACGACCATCGTTTGCGCCGTGAATTCAGTGATTGGTCGTTAAATCAATTGAACGAAGATCCATTTTTTTACCGTAAAATTCTCTTCAGTGATGGATACGTCAACAAGCAAAATTGTCGCATTTGGAGCAAAGATAATCCACACGCCGTTCAAGAATTACCAATGCATCCTGATAAATGTACTGTTTGGTGCAGTCTATGGGCTGGTGGGATCATCGGTCCATATTTCTTTAAAAATGAGGAAGGACGACGCGTTACCGTGAATGGAAATCGATACAGAACCATGATCAGTGAGTTTTTGTTGCCAAATCTTGAAGATATGGATATGGATGAAATGTGGTTTCAACAAGATGGTGCCACTTGCCATACAGCACGTGAAACAATCGACTTATTGAAAGAAACTTTCAACGACAACATTATTTCGAGAAATGGTCCGGTGAATTGGCCTCCGCGTTCGTGCGATTTGACGCCACTCGATTACTTTTTGTGGGCATACGTGAAGTCATTGGTTTATGTGGATAAACCTCAATCGATTGATGCTTTGGAAACCAATATTCAACGTGTCATTGCTGACATACGCCTCGAAATGCTTGAAAAAGTGGTCGAAAATTGGACCTCCAGAATGACATTTGTGAAAAATAGTCGTGGTGGCCATATGCCAGAAATTGTGTTTAAATGTTAAATGCCAAAAAATTATCTACCAAATAAAAAAAAAATTTTGGTCATTTCATAATTTTATATGTGTTTTATTCAAAAAAAAAATCGGCAACCTCTTAAAAAAACACCCTTTATATGGAACATGCCAACAAAAATTGCCTCCTTTTCTTGCATGTAAAGTATTTGTTTGGTTTTCGATGGGATTCAAACTCGGGTCGCCTGACTTCTACTCGGGACACTTTGCCGGTATTCCATTAGACGCTTCATATCTACTTCATTTTTGATCTGACTATTTAGAAACGAAAACAATCTGAATCATGTGAGATTCGTACTCGTGACCTCTGGAACAAAATGCCGCTGCTTTAGCCATTGATCTATAGGTAGTTGGTGTTGATTTCAAAAAGCGAAATTTCTCTGAGTGAACGTCTTCATTCTACAGTTTGTGGGCTCTTTATAAACAGAATCGAGATTAATGCAAACTTATTTCTTTGTGAAAATGCTGCAGATTTATAATTCAACTGTTCATTGTAAATTTTCACAGTCTGCATTTATTCAATTAAATTTCTTTTAGGTTTATTTAAGTAAATGTTTACGTACCCAACTTGTAAATTAGAAAAACAACCTAAGCCTCAACAATTTTTGCTCGCAAACCTGAACTTTCAGATTAATTGTACTTAAGTGTATGGCCGATATCAGTTAGACTGGTTAATGTAGACATGACAATCCAGATATGCCAGGTGATCTGTAAATGTGTGCCGAAATTAAGGGTGGGATGAAAGTTAGTTCGTATGCAACGGCATCCGGCCGGGAACTATTCTCTTTAACAGTGTGTGTATGGTCGTTGTCAATTTAGGTCTTCACTCAAGATCTCACACGGCGGTCTGCTAGAGGGTGTACCATATATACATATGTAGATCTTGCCCGATTAGGCTATGTGCAAATAAAGGGTTTTCCAATAGGGATGACCTAGTTTTGATAGCTCGTGGCGGCCATATTTGTTTATGGTTTTTTGACAGGTATGTTATGCTCATTAAGGGCGGGGTAACGTATTAAATTTTTTTTTCATGTTTTTTATTATATCATATGATTGCAGAACATCTTAAGATTGTTGTGTCAAAATTTCAAACAAATCGGAGTAAAACTAACTAAGATACAGAACTTTGAGCGTTTGTTGCTTTCATGTATAATACTCGATTTTCAGGTATACAAAACTTTAAAGCGATTTTCTGACACTTGTCATTTTTGAAACCGGTGAACAGTTTAAATCAAAATCTACTCGACCGATTGTTTTGAAATTTTATATACAGCTTCTTTACATAAATAAAAGACCAGGTAACGCTGGGAGCTTTTTTTTCATAATTATTGATTTTACAATAACAAATTAATTTTTTAGACGAATATCGGTGTTTTCACTTCTAAATGTCAGCAAAAATTGAAATATCGAAAAAAAAAGTTCCGCCCAGGAATACCTTTGGAAAGTGGTTATCTAATGACACAATTTTTTTTTTTAATTCAGATGATCCACTCTTGAGTTATATTGTTCACCGACAGACAACTTTTTTTCGAGGCGCCTCCGAAGATTAGCTGCCGTCGGCTTAATTATTTATATTTTGTTTGTATTAGGTTGTACTATAATGTTACGATCGATTAAATAAATTTGTATTACCTGTAGCGTCTGGAAAAATTCTTAAAAATGGACCTTTTTCATGCCGAATTAACGTCACCCCCCCTTAAGGTTTGGATTTCATCATAACAAGTTTCACTTTGATCCAACGCTTGAAAAATGTCCAAATTTATTAAAGTAAATTCGCTTTTCACGATACAAAAGTTCCTGTAAGGCAAATAAATGCCCGAAGTGAACAAAATATTGCCGTCGTTCAAGCCAGTGTTCGTGAAAACTCAAATGCGTCTGCTCCGCGCCTTTCTCAAGATTTGTGGCTCTACAGGATGACAACCTGGCGAATTTTGCGATTGGATTTGGGTCAGCGTCCTTAAAAGATGGTATTAGCACAAGAACTCAAACCAACCGACCATCACATTTGTCGTGAGTTCGCTGATTGGTCATTGGAAGCCGACGGCGATTTTTATTTATTTATATTTAAATTGGAGTAAGTCAAATCCACGAGTGGTTCATGAATCACCATTACATTCACAAAAATTGAGCGTTTGGTGTGGATTATGGTATGGCGGAAAAATCAGACCTTATTTCTTTCGAAATGAGGAAGGAGATTCCGTTACCATTAATAGCAACCGCTATAACACGAAGTTGACCGATTTTTTTTTTCCCGAAATTTGATGAAATTGATGCGGACGACCTTTATTTCCAACAAGACGATGCACCGCCTCACACTTTCTGACTTAAGGGATCGTCTCAGTGTGAAATTTTCGAAAAATCGATTTTTTTTTTGTTGCATTATCGGATAGTATACACTGTAATAAACATTCTCTCAAATTTTCAAATCGAAATTCAAATTATTACGGTCGCTACAGCGTTTCTTGTAGAAAGGGAACGGAAGGAACTGATGAGAATCCCCGGGACTTTTCTCTTTACTTTTTCTGTAATGGAAATTGATCGAACAGGTGGAAAAATAGGCTCTTTATTTCTTTATAATACAATTTATACGTTTACAACTGGCACCGAACTAACAGCTTCGAGGAGTGGAACAAGACTGCAACTACTCTGAGTTGTTATCGCTGGGAGTCGGGAGAAAATGGGACGCTAGGAGTTCTGGGAATCAGATGTCTGTGGGATATTTTGTCTAGAGCTGGAGCAATGGTAATATAATATGAAGCAGTGAATGTTCACTGCTGATGACAGCTAAACTAAATTCTTAGAATTAAAGTGGCTGGGAACGTTATTAAAGGAAACTAAATATTCTTAGAATTAAATATTGCTGGGAATATGACTCCCCCACTGTTAGATTGAACATTCTCCTGAATTTCTTCATGCTCCACAGATTTTTCTTCGGCTTTCTTTTTTCCTAATTTGATTTTTACAAAATATATAATTACAATTGATATTGCCAAAGTAATTGCCAAAGATGAAAGAGAGTACATAGAAATTGTATTGTTTTTGGATTTATAGTTGATTTCCTCAATTTTGTTAATATTATCTATTTGTTGGAGATGAATATCCTCTATATTCATTTTAAGACTTACATTTTCGATACTCAAATAGTTTGGTAACTATATGGTAACTATATGGTTGATTACAACATTTTCTATATTTGAGAATACAATATTCTTTATCTTTATCGTACAATTTTCGAATGTGATAAGATTATTTCCAATTAGTTTATATTTAGCATGATTACAATCATTACTTAGAGTAATATTCTTTGCATTTTTTACTAGAATTGTATTTGGTGAAATTTCAACTATCTCATTTTCCGTTTTTATTATTTTTTTGCAATCATCATATTTTTCATTTATAATAATACTATTCATACAATTATTTGCTAACTTTAACTGTTTTACATTTATTTCTCCGTTATCCACATATATTTTACTTTTGAATTGGAGAATATTCGTATTTTCGATAACAATTTCTTCAAATTTCTTGTTTGGAACAGGTATGATTTTATACTTGACCGCGAGATCTTGCGCAAAGTTGGGTATTAAAACGACAAAAACCAATTTATTATCAAATTTAAGAAGGCAGCTTTTGATTTCTTTATATCTAAATATATCTACATTATACTCATCTATTTCGTTGTCGGTAAGTATTGACTGACTCATAATCCCATATCTTGCAAAAACTATATTTTGTTGAATTTTATTTATTTCGGAATTCAGAATGTTAATATCGGTAAGTATTGAAAGAAAATGAAAACCTTTTATGCTTTTTCTGGTTATCTCGGCTGTTTGTGTCAACATGTCAAGAGTAAGAATTAAACTTTCGTTTATACGTTTTTGTAATATTTGTAAATTATTTTGTAGGTCATTATTGATTTTTATTTGTTTATTCAAGTTAGTAATAGCATTGTGGTTATTTAAATCAATTGCTTTTAGGTGTTCTTCAATTTCAGCTTTATCGTCGCTATCCATGGTTCCGAATAACCAACTGGCTATTTTTCCTCCTAAATTTATGAGACCTCGTTTTTGCCTATGTAGTGTTAGCGTTTTAATGTTATGTCTACTTTTCTTAATTTCAGTTTCTAGTTGTTTGATTAATATGATATCTTCGGTTTTGGAAAATGCTTCATCCATGCTCATTTCTAATTTATTTAGTGTGATTTGAAACTCATTAGGGTCGATAATGTGTAATAATTTTGAAAAGTTTTGAATGAGAGGAATTTCTCCTTGTCTTATTGTTTGAAAACCTCCTTGAGTCTCCAGTTTTTCTATATTAATCAGCGCTTGGGTTGGCGTGATGAGTAGCAATAGTATCAAGGTTGTTACCTGGAAAATATTTGAAGTTTCGTTTGAGTCTACAGGGATGTATATTACGATTTTTTGGGTCTGTCAATTTTCCATTGACCTTTTTCGTTTTTAATTTAATGTACCGGGGTTCTGTTTTATGCCTTTCTATTTTGGGATTTTTTACTAAGACTTCTTCTTTGTCTTTTAAAACTACGGTTTCCCTATCCTCATTTAATTTTGATATAGTCCTAATCTTTTTCTTATTTATTCTATCCTTAATTTTATCTAAATCTTTAATTTGGTTATTAATGAAATCAGACGGTTTTGCTTGCGTTGTTGAGTGAATTGTGTTGTTATACATTTCAACGGCTTTGAGGACCTTTTCTTCTGGATTGAGTTTTATTTTTTCTGTTTCAAATATTCTCAAATGCTCATTTAAGGTACCGTGAACTCTTTCTACGTCGGAATTTCCAGTATGTGATCGCGGTGATGTAAAATGAATTTCAATTTCTTCTGTTCGTCCAAAGTCTCTCATGTTAAGGCTATCGAATTCATTATCTAATACTAATTTCTTTGGTTTCCCGAAAAGTGCAAACCTTTGTTTTAAAGTTTGTATAATGGTAATACTATTTCTATCATTTAATTTCGATGCCATCAAATGTTTAGTAAATTTGTCGATTGTTGTGAGAAATGTTTGATGGTAACAGAAGAATAGATCTCCATGGATTATTTCATTAGGTGAATTTGCTGTTTCTGATAAATTAAATTTGTGTTTTATGGGGTGTCTGTCATATTTAGCCAGATTACATGTATCACAATTATTGATGTATTTATATAAAAGTTCTTTTAGTTTTGGAAAAAAATACTTGTGTTTTAATTCAGCAAAATTTTCAGTAATACCTCTATGATTCGTGCCTCTATGAATTTGTTCGATTACCTTAATGGCTTCATCCTCGTTTTCTAGGTCTTGTGCTCTAATTGTACACTTAATAAAACGTATTTGTTTATCATTACTAAAAAGTTCTAGTAGTTTTTGTTGCATTAAATTATATTTTGTGTCTTCTAGTTCAGAATAAATACCTATGGTTCCCTTTTTTATTAACATTCTAAGTATATTATTCAAATGGTCTTCATTTGTTAATTCCTCTTCTGTTATATATATTTTTCTGTATCTTTTGTGTTTTATAATTAATTCTTGATCCTTGGTTTTGACTAAATGTATTTGAGTGAGATATTTGTTTATTATTACTTCGGCGATTGGAATATGATCGTTCAAATTTTCAATACCACTGTGAATTGTAGCTTGATCACTTTCCATATTTTCTTCGACCGCATTTATTTCGTGACTCTCAGCGTTTATTCGACTGAGAAAGTCTGCGACCTTGTTGTCTTTCCCGTTTAGAAATTCTATTTGGTAGTCGAATTCGTTTAATCGAATCCGCCATCTTTGCAGTTTTGCATTTGGCTCCTTCAATGAATTTAACCATATGAGAGGTTTGTGGTCGGTTCTTATTATGAACTTTTGACCAAAAAGATAAGGTCTGTAATATTTGGTTGCCCAAATAATTGCCAACAATTCCTTTTCGATGGTGGAATATCTAATTTCATGCTCATTTAAGGTTCGACTGGCAAAAGAAATGGGGTGATTGTCTTGTGACAACACTGCGCCAATTGCAAACTGACTAGCATCAGTTGTAAGGGTAAATGTTTTCTTAAAGTCTGGATATTTTAAAACGGGGTCCTTTGTTATGAGTTCCTTTAGCTTTTCGAAAGCTTCAATGAAATGTGGATCATATTCATTGATTTTCTTGTCCTTTTTTAAACACTGTGTAAGGGGTAAGGCTATTTTCGCATAATCACGAATGAATTTTCGATAGTAGCCAGTTATTCCCAGGAAACTTTTTATTGCTGTACGAGTTTTAGGTACTTTCAGATTTTGAATAGTTTCAACTTTTCTAGGGTTAGGTTTAATACCCTCACTTGTCAAAATATGACCCAAGTACTCCGTTTCTTTTTCAAAAAAATTAGATTTGTCGACCTGTATTTTTAAATTAAATTCCCTCAATTTTCGAAAAATTTTATTAATGGCGTCGACATGTTCCTGAAGTGATGTGCTGAAGATCAGAATATCGTCTAGGTATACGACACATATTCTGTTAATATAATCCTTCAACACAAAATTCATCAGTCTTTGGAAAGACGCTGGGGCGTTTTTTAAACCAAACGGCATCCTTATATATTCGTAGTGCCCTTGGGGTGTTGAAAATGCCGTTTTGGCCCTATTTTTTTCGTCTACGAGGATTTGATGAAAACCCTTAGCGAGGTCGATAGTGGTGAAGTATTGAGCCCTTCCCAATTTATCAAATAAAGATTCTATATTTGGCATTGGGAATTTGTCGTCTACGGTTATGTCATTAAGCTTCCTATAGTCCACTACAATCCGCCATTTTTGGTTACCTGAATTATCCAATTTTTTTGGAACCACCCAAATCGGTGAATTGTAGGGAGAGTTGCTTGGTTGTATTATGCCGCCCTTTAACATTTCCTTTACTTGTCGTTCTACCTCCTCCTCATGAATTTTAGCAAATCTGTAGGTTTTGGCATAAACTGGAAGACTATCTTTCGTTATTATCTGATGTTTGATCTCAGTTACATTGGTTAAATTTTGGCCTTCTTTATAGAACAGATCGTTATATTTTGTAGCGATTTGTTTTAGATGATGTAATTCCTCGGAATTTAAATGGTTTGTTTTTAGTTGATCAAGTAAGTCAATGTTATTTAGATAATTGACTTCTAATTGGTGTATTTCGTCATATGGACAGGTATCCCTGAATTTTGTTAATTTGTTTTTAATTTCTATAGTTCCTTGTTCTATATCTAGTTTAGCACCTATGGGTTTTAATACATTGTGTCCGATTATGCAATTGAAACTTTTATCTTTTAAATTTAACAACTTCCAACTCATTGTTGTCTTGTGGTTAAATTCGTCTGGAACTTCTGTAATTATTTCTTTTGTTATTCTTTGTTTTCCTGATAATGTAACTAAATCTATTGGCTTATCTAGATGAATTCTTTCGTAGTTTGGAAAGAGATCTTTATGCATAATTGATGTAGTGGCACCGGTATCGATAAGACAATCGATTTTTTGTCCACTTATGGTGAATGTTACTATTGGTAATGAGCTTCCCGAGGCTCTGATTGAAAATTTCCTTCAATCTCAACGTGGTCAACTTCCATTGGTACTGTCTGGTTATTTGTTATAAATTGTCTGCTTTGAGGATCATTACCGCCTGTATTATTCGGGCGATTATTTTGAGAATTTCCCATATTTGTATTTGTGTGATTATTATTGAACCTTTCAGAGTTATTTGGATTACGTTGGTTTTGATTTCTGCCGCTATTAGGATAAAAATTTGTATTTGTATTGCTATTATTCATCCTATCAGAGTTATTTGAATAATATTGGTTTTGATTTCTGCCGTTATTAGGATGAAAATTTGTATGATTTCCGTTAGGGTTTCTACTGTTACGTCTGTTATTATTAGAGTAATTGTTATTATGGTTCCTATTAGGATCCCTGGTATTATTGTTTACAGAATTATTGTGAAATCTGTTAGGTTGATTTGGCAAACTGTTTTTGTGTGTCTGATTTTTATTCCTAGGTTCAACACTTGTATCAATTCCAGTTTGGATCAATTCATGATAGGCTTGTTCTAAACTATCTACTTGTTTTATCCTAAGGTACATACTATCCGAACGAGGTAATTTGTTTAAAAACTTTTCCAATATGCTAATTTCGTTATTTTTGGGTTTAAAGTCTATCGGTTTTTCAACGTCTAAATTGTATTTCACATTTAACTTATCTAAAATCTTAGACAATTCTTCATAATATTGACTTACATTAATAAACCTGGTTGAATCTGCTTTCTCCTTGAGTTTTAGGTAGGTTTCCTGCACTCCAAATGATTTTATGAGCTGCTTCTTGATGGTTTCCCAGTCTGGGTTCTGGGTTTGTATCCTCCTTATTGAGACTGCTGCATCGCCTTGGATTTTTGTAGTTAAGATCCGGAAAATATACTGCTTTGCTGCGTTGTCTGTCACCATTCCGATGAGAGTTTCGACTTCGCTGATAAAGTGTGATAGCTCGTAAGTTCCGTCTCCTCTGTAAGCTGGTACTGCTCTGGCCTCACTGATGATATCTTTTACTGTTATTGAAGTTAACGCCATGTTGAAACTGCCTTGAAGGTTTTCTAACTTTTCAACGTCGATTGGTTCGTACACAGATGGATTTATCATTAGATTTTGAGACTATTTCACGAAAACCACCGTTAAATTGTTCGTTTTTCTCTACTTTTATGTTTGTTCCCTAGTTTATCTAGTGGAACTTTGTATTTTCGGTTGATCACGATTACTTTTAATTCAGACACCGACTTAATTCTTTTAAAAGAAAAGTGTTTTGGTCCCGGTCACTGATCACAAATTTTTCGTTGATCGAAACTTTTATGTGGATCGAGTTAAAACAAAACACTGTCGGTATCCTACCGACTGCGCCACTTTTCTCTTTACTTTTTCTGTAATGGAAATTGATCGAACAGGTGGAAAAATAGGCTCTTTATTTCTTTATAATACAATTTATACGTTTACAACTGGCACCGAACTAACAGCTTCGAGGAGTGGAACAAGACTGCAACTACTCTGAGTTGTTATCGCTGGGAGTCGGGAGAAAATGTTCTGTTCTAGGAGTTCTGGGAATCAGATGTCTGTGGGATATTTTGTCTAGAGCTGGAGCAATGGTAATATAATATGAAGCAGTGAATGTTCACTGCTGATGACAGCTAAACTAAATTCTTAGAATTAAAGTGGCTGGGAACGTTATTAAAGGAAACTAAATATTCTTAGAATTAAATATTGCTGGGAATATGACTCGGGCGCTTCAATCTTTAAACGCGTTTTTCTCAGAATGGTGTTTTTCAAAACGGTGTCCACTCTCAAAGGAAGAGTTTTGAAGATATCTAGTTCCAATTTGGAGAGAACATTTCTAACGTCATTCTTTATAGCGCTATGGAAGCTTTTTTTTTTTTTTGAAATCTTCCTATATTTTTTTACGAAAAACTGTCGAAAAAAAGGGCCAAATTCGATACTTTTTGTTCAAATCGCCGCCATTTTGTCAAATTAAAAAAAAAAAAAAAACCCCTCGATAGCGCCAAAGCGACTTCCCTACAGATTAATAATCTTTTTGAAATTTTTGTTTCGGATCAAAATTGCGGCCGCAATCGTGGACATGGTACAGGACCTTTTTTTTTTACGTGTCATTTCAAACATTTATTCAACATACATACACCTAATAAATGAACATAAAAAAAATCATTTTGTATTCGTCATGAATATATTTATTTATAAAAAAAAAACCGGACCGATTAGTTTATTTGAACATTAAAAAAAAAAATCGCGAAAATCAGTGATTTTTCGGAGGGTCACACTGTGACGATCCCTTAACATAGACTTATAGCGCGGTAAATTCGGTGAGTCGTAAATTTCCAGAAATGATCCCATCGCTTGGCCGCCTAGATCGTGTGATCTTACGCCTTTGGATTATTTCCTTTGGGGCCACATTAAGTCGAAAGTTTACAGCAACCATCCTACAACTCTTGAGGCATTGGAAGCCCATATTCGTCAAGCCATAGTTGAGACACCGGCCGAAATATTGCACAGAGTCATCGAAAATTGACGTGGGCGAATGAACGTGTGCAAGAGGAGCCGCGGTGGCCATTTGGCCGATATTTTATTCAAATCATAAATCGCATAAAATTATCTTTCAAATAAAGTAATCAGAACCATTATTGCTCGAAAATTGTGTGTTTTATTCAAATTTAAAATTCGGACGTTCTTATTGGGTAACCTTATACATATTTTTGGGGTTACTTAAAAGTAATAGAACCATGCGCATTAAGTCGTATGTTCATTATTTCCATTCATCAAATGAAATCATCTCTGTACTTTGAGAAATTCTCCAGGTCGACCGAACCCCAATACTTTAATTTAATGAAATAAGCACATACACAAATCTATATCCGACTTGGTCGGTGGCAATGGAATGCTGTTCCCGAACGGGTCAAAAGCGCTCCAGAATTAATTAAAATCAAATTGACACCAAGCAGGCGTATTGCAGTTGAAGATAATCCCAGAGGCTTTTGAATTATAAGTGGTACCCACGTTTAAGAGAGGAATAACAAACTACTCGAGATACAATTCTCAGGAAAATACTATTAACGCTAGTGAGGGCTTACAACTTACCCGAACAAATTTGGATTGAATTTTTTCAGGATATTTGGCAGCGTTAAGTGCGACCTCCAGTTTCCTTGACCACCGATGCACCATGCCAGACCTCTGTTCTCTACCAAAACCTCCCAAAGGAATACGGAGTTGGCAGCAGTCGCACTGGTCAGCGAATCGCCCATCGCTGCTACAACATCAATATCACCTGTGCGGAGGTACAACAACTGAAGAGATTAGTTTGGTACTTCAATGCTTGCCTGGAGCAATTTTAATTTTTGATTAATTAGGACAGCCCGTGTGGACAAGGGCGGAACTTTAATTGATGTGTAGTCCTTACAATAAAATGCCTTACCTGGCCGTAATTGATGAACACTGGTAGGTATTGTCGTGCTGCGGTAACCCTTTGTGTCGCACGGAAAGGGTGTGCTATCAGGTATCTTCCTCTGCAGAAAATCTCCGTGCTGCCGGCGTCCAGTATCGCCCAGTAATCTGCAAAATTAATTGGTTTAGTGCCGTCAATTTGGCTGGACTTTCTGGGCTCGAATAGTGCGAAACCAGCAGCTATACGTGGTGTGTGCCGGCATCTCATTACCGCACAATTGCAAATCGTTTGGGTCAGAGAGTGGTATTCAAGGATTCCGAACGGTCGGTTCAATGGCACCCGGGAAATGTCCTGACTATCCCACTTAATGTGGTATAGCCGGAGTTGGTAATTGATTTATTTTCGAGGATAGTGGTTTTGTGTTAATTCGATTTTCAGCTCCACTGAGGGGACCTGTGAGCATTGATCCCCTGCCGATAGGGACGGAGAATGGCTTAATTAGATTTTAGAAAGTGTTCACATTAAACAAATTTGAACGACTTAGCTTCCGTGCTAGCCCGGGGGCGAAAAGATGTCTGCAATGTAATAACTGCAATTGATTAACGTCGGGTGGTCTCGCTACTAGTAGGGAGAAATGCAGCTTGTTCAGCACGCTTGATATAGAGTACCTGCGTGTAAAATAATTTGCATAATAAATGGCTATTTGCAGAGCTGTAAAATGCTTCATTGTAATAAATATATAGGACGCTTCAAGCGAAGTTTAAAAGTATTTCTTATAAATAAAGAGCACTTTATAATGAAGAATTTAACATGTTATGTATGGCAATTGTGACGCAATTCTAAACTGACTGAATTTTAAATTTTCATTAAAAATTACCGTTGATGAACTTATACAAAGATAATTAAGCTAGTTCAAACTGAGTTTGCGGACCTTTGGCTAATGTTAGCACCAGGGCGAAAAAGTATGTGAGGGAAGATTGGGACCCCTCCTACATGGGGCAATTTCGTACAACAGCTCTTAAAAACTAACCAAGCTGTGCCCCGACATGTCTTTGCATACATGCGTAGACTTAGTGTCCACCATGTTATTTAACGGTCGTCGCTCCAGTCGCGGCACTGCAAATGAAATAACAGGCAACATCGTGTTTCCCCGCTTGGTGAGTAATTAAATATATTATCGAAGTTCATTTATTCTAATCAACATACATATATATCAAAATTACCAATCCAAAGTCAAATATCACAAATCCAATTTTAATTTTTTTCTATCACAGTTAAAATCGATTAAAAAAAAAAGAAAGCATTATAAATTTTTCAGCACACGTGCGGGGTAAGTGGTACCTTACCGCACGGGTTTCCATGCGGTAAATCATCAATTAACCACGGTGCGGTAAGTAGCCGATTGCCCACGATGGCTATAAACGAACTCGCTTCGCTCGTGCGTCTAACACCGCCATCGTGGGCAATCGGCTCCTTAGCGCACCGTGGTTAATTTATGAGTCACCGAATGGAAACATGTGCGGTAACGTACCTACTGCTTACCCCGCACTCGTGCTGAAAAATAGCATACGTAACTCGGGCGGTAAGTAGCCGAGTGCCCATGATGGCTGTTAACGCACTCGCTTCGCTCGTGCGTCAACACCGCCATCGTGGGCAATCGGCTACTTACCGCCCTTGTATCGTAATATACTATTAGACATGACCAAGATCAGTTAAAAAGACCCATAATTGGTTCTGTGATTCGTCTACGATCACATTGCGACTAGTTTTATCATGTCTCTAACCAAATGTTTACATTAATGACAATTAAATATCTCTCAGCTCATACTCTCAGACAAAAGCTAATTTTTAACTTTTGCATATGCCATGGGGTACATCCGGACAGTAACAGGAGGGGCACATTTGTACGCCGGAAGACCCAGATGTGCGATGCTGAGCTTAAATGGGCTTGACGTAAGCGCCTCAAAGTTGAAGTGTCGCAAGTACACAATACGAATGTGTCAAGGATCAAATTGATGCAAATAGAATATCTTATGACCATGAACGTTTCACACTTCAACGTATTATACTTCCTTAAAACTAGTCACCCCCGTAAAATTTTTTTAATGATTAAGTAAGCCTGTGCAAAGTTATTTAACTTGTTTTATGATTTGTACAAAACAACTCATGGTGTTAGAAAGTACCCCCACTGCTGTATGAAAGTGCCGCAATGATGGGGCAGATTCGCACGAACTCAAAAATAAAGGAAAATCAATTTTACTCATGAACCCTCTAAAATAATAATTTGAAACTTTCTTAAATTTAACTTAAATATGTGTGTTATTGCTAGATGATTTCTGTTAAGCT
The DNA here is from genome assembly GCA_947538895.1 of Neoitamus cyanurus. NCBI lineage: Eukaryota > Metazoa > Arthropoda > Insecta > Diptera > Asilidae > Neoitamus > Neoitamus cyanurus. The sequence continues at coordinate 41,702,779 of OX384541.1, forward strand.
ATTAGGTAAATAAATAATAATAAAAATTTGCCTTGCCAATATATTTCTAAGTTTTTCAAGAAAAATCCGTTAACTGACACGTTAATAACAATTTAACGTGTATAGCCAACATATGCTTTAGGGGGTAATTATAATCGGCACAAACCCAACTTAGAAAGATGAAAAATTCACAAAATGACGTGCACTTTGCAATTTGAAATGTAGAAAGGCAATGGCCGCAAAATGTATTGAACTGCGCCTCAGAGTATACATTATTATTTATTTATGGCAATAAGTTAAAACTATTAAAATTAGTAATTATTTGTATCAACACAAAGTGCAAACATGGAGATTTTAAGTTTCGGAAATCAATAAGGCGATGCCATATGCATGGTCTCGTGCAAGTGATGTCACATTGGTATATAATTCGCTGGCATAATTGGGTCTAATTTAATAATTTTATAACATCAATCAACTAAATATTGGCCGATGAATGCAAAAACAATTTGCACATACGCCAGGAACGACAAAAGAGTTTAGCGGCTTCTTTTTTCGTGGAGAAAGGGTGGTCGGACAGCTACAACCTTTTTTACCAAATAAATGGGTACACAAAGGGTTAATATTTAGTCACTAATATTAGCAATATGACCTCTATTTTTGACATTTATTCAGAGTTTTCCACATGCCCTTGCATTAAAAACCACAAAATTTTTGGGGTGATGCCGCACTTTCCAAATTTGGATTCAGAACTTCTGTACAACTACTCACTACTAATGTTTAATCCCCTTCGTTCAGTATTTTTTGAAATATTCACGAAAATACCGTTGTTAAATTAATGTAGACCAAACGTTGTCTTTTCATGATTCACCATGTCAATGTTTACACTAAAGAATGGGTTTATACCAGACGCGTACAGGAAACTGTTCGGGAGGGTTTTCATAAAAACCAACGAATATCTATGTTTTGAAACCCGTTTTGCCGGTATCGGCCTGATTTCTATAAACAATATTAGTACAAACGTAAGACATACCAACATTTTAAATGCATTTTAAAGGGAGCTTTAAGTTTCTTTACGGGAACCAATAGCTAGGTTTCCTTTTTGTTGTCTTGGCTTTTTTTGTAATTACGGCTGATGTCTGATGTCCGTAAATAAATTAATGTTTTTAAATACTAGATTTAATGTCTTTATAAAAGATATATCTGGTAAGGGGTCACTTTTTCCATTGTAGATTTTCCACTAGTACATATTTTCCATCAATTTTTCGTTCCACGGTCATTTTTCCCATTGAACATTTCACATTTTTCCATGGACATATTTTCCATGGTCATTTTTTCCATCGGACATTTTTTCAATGGACATTTTCTCCATTAATTATATAACCCAATATTTGCTTGCCTTTCACAAAATGTTTTCTGATTGAATATTTATCTTTTACAAAGTGTGTAAAGAAAAAATGAGGTTATGAATAAATGGAAAAAATTACCATGGAAAAAACGTCCCATAGAAATAACTGCCAATGGAAAAAATGGAATAGAAATTTCAGAAAGGGAAAAACGTCCTACAATTGATATATCGTCATATTCGTTCATTCATATAGTTTGTTATGATCAATAAAATATCATATTATTAGCTTTTAAAAGACAACCATGAGAAAAATATAATAGATAATACTTAATCTCACTAAGTTCAGAGTCTTGTAAATAACAAAGAAAATTGTAAAATAAGGGTAACAAATTTACCTATTAACTTTAATCTCTTTACCTCAAAGTACTTTTAAACATGGAGCTCAGTGTGGTTTGCTAAAGAGTACAATTTACTTTCAGTTACATAAGGAATTAAATTTCCTGATACGAACATAACATCAATTTAAATCGCCCTTAGTATGTGATTAAGAGCTTGTTGGAAGTGCACTATTAACAGAAACACTGATTGTGCCTAAAGTTGTACAAATATCTGGGTATGTGTAGGAATGCCATATGACATTTGCCATACGGCAATCGCTGCAAAATAGATATAGACACAATGCTCTAAAATGCCATTACATCCTTGGCTGAAAACCTCAAAATAGGCTGACATCGTTACGCTACTTACCTTACGTACAATTCTCGGAATCCTCTGTAGAACATTCGTATCGGGAAGGAGGCATCCAGACGGCTTGTCACAATGTTATCCTCGTATTCATGGGTAGTTGTCAAATTACGCAGAATGTTACCACGCATCCGACTGATTACATTCTCATTGCATTGGCAAGTAGAGGTGTAGTTGCTCAAGTAAATGGTGACAATTAGCAGTGCCAAGTGATTCATTTTCAACTTGAAAAATCTGGAAATTATTTCTGTGTAAATATTAAAATTACGAATGTTTTCACAAAAATGATTTTTTTTACTAGAATATACTATATATATCACGAAATCACCACATGCTGCTGCGCGTTTAACTATATGACCACTATAATGTACCTACGTATTAAAAATGTACATGATTTACACAAAATTTAATAAATAATAATAATATTTGTTTTAAAGAACAAAACCCATAAATTTATTTACGACAGAATCAATAAAAATTCAAAACTTTCTCACTATTTCACCAAATTCTAAAATTGATTAATATTTTGGTGCCTTGAAGCCAAATTTGTCAAAATAATGTTCACATCAATTTTCCGCAGCACCTGTTTCGGTCAAAATCGCGATTATCTTTATAAGTTACTAACAGACCCGTCTAGCTATTCCCGGGTTTTTCATACTTGTAAATTTAAATTGTTGCAGAATGAATGGAATTGTTTTAATTTTTATCTGAATGCATGAACGGTAAAACTGCTGCAGAATGCAAAAAGCTGATTTATGCACAAAGAGGTTTTTTTTAATTTTTTTCCGGCGGGAACCCAAAATATTGCCGAGATAAACAGGTTACTAGTCGTGAACGACAAAATATTCTCACCCTTTTGTAAAGGTCTACCAAAATAGGCTAAGCTGTTCTCTGCGTTAGCCCGGACAACAACAAAAAAAATTGAAATAAGTACCTACCTACAATTATATGTTGTACTTTTTCACTGAAAATAAAAGAGAAAGTTACGTTAAGGATAACTATCTACTTTGCCTCGAAAAGCAGAACATATAATCTGCTATTGTGTAGCCCTTGGTCGACAACAGCTGAAACACTTTGAAGATTCAGTCATAAATCCGCGGGAGGTGTCAAAATCTCGAATTGCGCCGTGAATAAATAACAGAGATTAGACGGTCGCGTTGCGGGAGGACAAGGAGTTCTCTCCCCAAACGAACCCTTCGAATAATACTAAAAATAGTTGTTTATAATATTAACATATACCTCCTTAGGAATATGAACACTGAATCAAAAATATGTAGATACTTTCCACATGTAGAAAAAATTAACGACTAATCCAAAGAGCATCCGTTTATTTTCATATCATTAACAAATAAGTACCTATATTGTATTATAATCTACATATCAAGGCACAATAATAAAGAAAATAAATATCCTGCTCGGAACTAATGTACGTAAGTGGTCCAATTTATCAAGTCAAACAATTCCAGAAACAAAAATTGCCGACATTTCGGAAAAGTTGCTTCCCCGAAAATGAAGCGAAAAATCCAATAGACCGTAAAAATTGATTTGGCACTGAGCCTAACAAAAGCTATTACCTATTAATACCGAAATAAAGGCTTATTGGAGTAAAATCTTTTCGAGTTCAATCTCGGATATTGGATATCGATTGGATTTCCTCTTTAATACATGCGATGCAGATGTACAATAACTGAAATTACGCTGACCCTAGTTAGCTTTACCAATGGGAAGAAGTTGTTTTTCTGTTTAGAGGTGCTTCTGGGCGACATTTTACGATTGTTATTTATAGTCACATGTTCGACAATTTAGTTAGTATGTATCGAATGAGTGCTAATAATATGTAATTCTAAAGTACATTAGATTCAATATATTGAAACTGATTTAACTTTTTTCTTTTGAACTCATTATAATTATAACTAATGCTTCCAGCGTAAGAAATAACCAAACAAATAAAAAGAAGAGAATCTACAGAAACTGCAATAATAAGGTACAAGTTCATATCAAGGGATGCGAGAACTTTAGATTGAATTTTTTTTTTCTAATTAAAAAAAATAAAAAGTTGAGACCATGTTTCGTCGGTAGTGTGCCAACAGAGTTCTGTGTCAGGACGATATCCATTATTACGAAATTTTGGGAAGTTATAACACAGAACATAATGTACCTTTGAATATTTTCACATTGTAGGTATTTAAATTTACCTGCAGAACTGAAGGCGTCTCAGTAATTTCCGAGGCAAATTTAATATCGCAAAATTGACTAAGAAATGTTTTGAAGTTTTCAGGGATTCCTTTCTAGTGTTAGTTTAATGGTAATGCAATAATAGAATCAAGGTTTTTTTACTACTAAAGTATCTGAGAAAACGGAAGATTATTTTTGAAGAGTATGGCTATCGCTTTCGCGTTAACTAGCATATATTTTTAGAACAAAAATTGTGCAAAAATGCAAAATTAACGTTTAGAAAATCATCACTTTTTCTGAACATTTTTCGGAAGGCACTTAAAATCAGAGTTCTTTAAGAACGCAGCTTTCTTTGATAATCATATACAGGGTGTTTGTCAGATGGGTGCAAAGCTTTAAGGCGAAGCTATCATAGACCATTTAGAACCATTTGAGCCATGACTGTCTTTTTGTTTTCATAAAATTTTTTAGATGTGCTTAGTACAATCTTATCATAAGATAATTTATTACTATTGTCACAATTCGGTAAAGCGAGTGTGGGTTCAGAAGAATTAATATTCTGTTTCCAAAAAAGTTGTGAAGAATAAAAAATAAAATATACAAATAAAATTATATCGTATTCAGATGACTAAATCATGTGGTTTAAGGGTTCATCCTAGTTTACCAATTTAAAAAAATTTTTTTTTTTTATGATGAATTTCGAAAGTAAATCACTTCAGGAATATCATGTTAAAATTTCATAAAGATAGGAGCAGTCTAACTATATTTTTTCGATTTTATTCGTGCGCGCTCTCCGGCGTGCTATTGAGTATATGAGCGCATGTTTCGTCTCTCTTCGGTGCTCTCGGCTTTGTAAATGCAAACAATTGTCCTATTTATACTTGAAAACAAGTTATATTAGTCTATTCTAATACCCAAAAATCTTATATATATGTTATTTGAACGTTAGTCTCGTTTTGCGTAAGTACAATTTTTTCATGATATTTCAACAAAAAAACTTTACACGCGTTTTTCTCAAAATCACTTTTTCTTATACGGTGTTGTAGTTTTCTCCGGAACGGTTAGACTAATCGTTCTGAAATTTTTACCACACATTTGTGACATGTATGGGTATCGTGTATACTAGAATTATGTCAAAATTTTCATTTGTTCAATTTTTTTTAACCGAAAAATCATGAAAAAAAACACGTTTTTTGAAAATTTTTGTATAAGTTGCCGCCATTTTGTTATTTTTGCATAAAAATTAATAATTCTAGTATACACGATAGCCACTGGCACACTGAATCTAAATGTTGCTGGTTTTTGTGTTTCAGGCTAATCTTCACTAAAAAATCAACAACACCGTTGACATAGCTTTTTTTTATATGCCTACACGAATTCCGCCATTTTGAATGTATTTGTTAAGAAAAATAAAAAAAAACATATTGTTTCGTATTTTGTAAGAGTGTGTTTATTTAGACCAAAAAGAATTAAAATGATATATAATTTAGGGGCTGTGAAAGAAATTCTCCAAAAAAGCTAAATTTTCAGGCCTTTAAACTAGGATGAACCCTTAAGGGGTTATTACCAGCTTATTGCCCAAAAATTACGGTTGCTTTTAATGATTTTCCATAAATACATTTCAAATAAATTTTATAAGTATGATATACCATTTGATTAAGTACTTCTTGAACTACAAAAAAAAATTATTTCATTGAAAAATATTCCAAAATGGCGGCTATACAGTAGGTTGCGTAAACGACCATTTAAAAAAGGTCCTTCCACGGCCGGCAGTAGAAGTTCGAAGTAACTTTACAAAAAAACAAAATTTTTTTCCTTATCCACATGATTTTTGCTACTGAATTACACATGATTATAGTTTTAGAATTATTTTTCGCGAAATGGCAGTTGTTTGAAAAAAAACCGTTTTTTTCGACGAAAAAACTCGAACTAAATGGCTTATAACTTCTTTTCCTGATACACAATCGCTATAATCGTATGTACTTCGTTAGATAATTTAATAATAAAGGTCCAGTTAAAATTTGAAGTCAATCGGATGAAATCTGTTCGAGTTCTATTGCAGGCCGATTTTTAAAACGTGGTTCCGAGAAAAAAGCGTTTAAAAAAAATTGAAAAAGTGGCTTCGAAAAAAGTGGTATAGAGACATATTAACATTTAAATACACCTTTCTACAAAGTATGATTTGATTCGAGGGATGTTTAGGCATTATTTAAGGCAATAGAAAAAATGGAAAAAAAAATTAAGCTGGTAATAACCCCTTAATCTTTTAAGACGACTTAGCTCATGGGTTATATCCAAAAGCTGTATGGCCTCAATGTTAGTATGTTGAAGTACCGCTCTTTCGTGGTTAAGAGCATTTTCCTGGATTACTTCATTAATCCATTTAATATTCAGGTCGTTGTGTAGTTCTTCGTTACTTACGAAGCGGTAAGCACCACTAATTGCACGTAGAAACTTGTTTTGACTTCTTTGAATTATCTCCTGATTTGTTGTTTTAGTACAACCCCAGAGTTGGGTTCCATACGTCGCGATTGAATTCATTATAGACTGATAGATTAGGCGTTAATAGTATGAACCTCTACTAGAGGCACTTTATGCCATTACAACAGTATCATCGGCAAAAGTTCCAGTAAATGTTTTATTAGTTGTTGGTATATCAGCGGTATAAAGCAGATACAAAATAGGTCCTAAAACACTACCGTGAGGTACTCCTGCTAGGGCTGGATAGAAGCTAAATATTTTGTGTTTTTTAAACGACAGTGATTTAAAAAAATCGCTCCTCTAGTCGGTCAGGGGAAGAACGTATTTCTACACCTTTTACAATAAATGTATTTATTTTATAACAAATCAACTTTTAACAAATAATCCACGTAACACAATACAATTCGCATTTCAAATTGTACACAGAATCTTGGTTCGCTTGAGGTGATGTTTTTCAATGAGTCTTCTTGAGTTGGTTTAAGTATCTGTTATACCTTTCACACACATCTTGTGTCGATACCGTGATATTAAAATACTATGTGGTATACCCTATGTGTGTCATCCAATATCAGCCATATACCAGGTGAAATACCTGGATACTACTACGCATGATGGTAGTATTGAAACTTGACAAATTTTGCTGGTATCCCTATATTCAATCCTGGTATAGGCGCTTTTTTACTTTTTACTGTGGAAATGAAATATTTACTCTTTCGAAATTTAATAATCAATTTTGCATTCAAATTTATTTGAAATCAATTCTGTCTGGCTTAGGAAAATGGAGGGTTCAAAACAAATGTGCGAAAAACGAAAGATTTCATAAAACCGAAATTAATTCAATTCTCTTTGCACAATAAACTTTTTTACGACAACTAAACGTCAAACTGTACTACGAAGGAATTTATATCAGGGATGTGCTTACTACATAGTATAGCTCCCTTCATAGTATCCAAACCATGGTATCGATACCAGATGTGTGTTTATAGTATTAGACAAGAACGGTTTGAATGCCAGTAAGTTCTTTCAACACAAAATTTTTAGAGCATGTTTCTCTGGTGGAAGAAAGAAAAAATATCAGGTTGTTTCTCAGATAGGATAATCAGACACTCTCATGAGATAGGCAGATTAATTCTCTGTTAGAGTAATCAGATTAACACTCTGATAAGATAGGCAGATTAGTTTTCTGATTGAATAATCAGATTAAAACTCTGAAATGCAGATTAATTCTCTGCTAGTGACTTTCAAGGATTCATTCGCCTTGATCAGTCTCGACCGAGATCAAATAATGGTTTAATTTCGTATTGCATTGCCTTATTTACGAGCCTGTTGGTCACTAGATTGGGTCAAAATGGCAGTACGGCAGTGCTAACCCGATCTGTGGTTAATTTATTTATTTAGTTACATAGTTTCGTACAGACATTATTTCCAATTACACTTAGCTGCCAGATGAGACATGAAAAGAATATTTCGTGTTCACTTTATCAACGGGAAGCTTGAAGGCGCCTTAGAATGATGGACTTGTATTCCCTTTAGCAGTGGGAAGCTTGAAGACGCTTGAGACACCGAATTTGGGGCTCACGCGATGGTTTGCATTTAGAGCTGCAAACTGATGGTAAGTTGGGAGAGGGCCCAACCCGTGGTACTTGTGAGATCTTGTGTTGAAAAGACATTTTGTATGCTTTTTTAAATTTCTTGCTCCTAATCATGTACATACCTTGGATCAGTCAGCGGATCATGGCTTGAACCTGTTGATTTTATGTAAATTTTAAAGAAAAGGTTTCTTTTTAAATTAGTTTTGTTATATTTGAATATCTAATAAAGAATATTATTTTGTTGGTTGCGTTGAAAATTGTTTTTTTCTTCGGACACTTTTGTATCGGTAGGTCAGAATAGTTCGATTATACTTGGCAAATGTAAAACTGCCTTATCGTAAAATTAATCTTTACTGTTTTACTAAAGAAGTACCCAAACCTCTTACTAATATCTTCATAGGTTAGAACTGACCAGTATTATCACACATACGACATTTGAACTAGTGATTGTAAAAGGTGCATTCGGTCCCCCATCACTGGAATGTACTTTAAACCGATTGAGGTTGAAGCATTAAAATCAATTATTAAGCATTAAATATGTACTTTTAAGACCAGAAAATATTTTAGAGATATTACTTTGATATTGCGCTATATGGTACTAATAGCCAAAACTTAATGACACCAAAATTTCAATTAGTAAAAACTCAAAGTGTCTCTTTTGGTTCAAAGTACAGCACTCTCACCTATATGTATGTTTTCATCGTATTTTATTACGAACCTTCTAACGATTACACGCGGGTGGCTTATATTTATATTAGCATATTTATAAAACCTCGGGATGAGATTTTACCACAATTAACAATTAAAACTGATCTATTTATCGAACGAAAATCACCAGCTCAGCAATCGAAGCAAATTAGTAAAGCCAAAAGCTCAATGTCGGGCTTTGCTCTATTAATCGGGATTCACTTTGATTCTTCTGGTCCCCAAGCGATTGGACGGTATAATATGCTTATTCGGCAAAATTTGATGCCTTAATAGTACTCCGCGACCGCACGTAGCTGGGGTAGACACGTGCATCCGCAATTCAGGCACACATTAATAATCAAATGGGAAGGATAACACGTCCTGCCCATTAAAAGCCCAAAATTAAAATGAATCGCTGTCGAAATCAAATCGGCTGGGTTTTTTTTACAATGGTTCAGGGTACAGTCAACATCTGCACTGCATCGTACTCCTCCCCTGGGTATAATCTGCTTACCACCGAAATACTTGCTGGCAAATGACGAGCTCTAGTCGTCCGGGTGCATATCCCTTTGATCCTGATGGAGTCACATTGCCGAAACAAGTCCGACAGCCGACAGACAGTGGTTACCCACACCTTGGGCACCATTTGCCGGTGTTCTATGAACACGAACGCTCCGCGACAAACAAATTGTTCTCTGTCAAATGTTTATCAATATTTTTTAGAACTGACAGAGCCAACATCCATCGTAGCATTTGTTTGCTCCTGGCTGCTTGCGTGAGTTTTTTTTTATTAATTATCCAATTACGGTGTAGTTATCATTATGCACATATGTATTTGCACGGATGGCAGCACCACAAATTAACCTACAATGTGCACATGGACGAACCGCAAATTGGAATCGCACCGAGCTGCCGTGACGGGGGCCATTCAGGTATTACGTAAGCACATTTAGGAAGGGAGAGGGTTCCGATTTTTCTTATTTTTTGTGCTTACAGAGTGGGTGGGGAGTTTTTAAAAATTCTTTTTTTCTTTCTATTGTTTTTCATTGCTAAAAAAGATGAAAAAATTTACCATTAATCAAATCAAACATTTGAGAGCTGTTACCTCAGCCTAAAAAACGGAACACTCAGAAATGAGTAATAGTTTTTCAAAGGGGAAAGAGCAAGCATTTAAATGCTCTCATTAAATTAATCGTTGAAATGTTTTGCACCCTATAGACGATCTCAAAGTTTATAGAAAATTATGGGATAATTTTTCTAACGTTTAGTACAAAGTAGTAAGGGATGATACAAATTGTAGAGTTTGAGACGAAATGTTTGTTTTGTCTTACATAGGGGGGTAGGGGGCCAAAAATCATCAAAAATGTGCTCACGTAATATTTGAATGACCCCACGCCGCCTGACCGTTTAATGCATCTCATCAATAATTTAATTGGAGGCAATTAAGGATCATGCAATTCGCAGGGAGATCTGTTTAAAAACGTTGGATTTTTCATAAGGCCCCTAGTCCAGTCAAATTGTCAGAAAAGAGGCCTTCTGTCTACAAACCGTCCACAATAGTGCTGACGATGGTTTGAGTTTGTGTACTCATAGATCTTGAGCTTTCGCCACAATGTTAATTATAGTAGGAAAATCGTTTTTCGCAAGCTTCTAGATACACTAGATCAAAAATTTAAAAACAGTTTTTTAGACTTCGAAATTCTCAAATCATTCAAAGAAAATCATCCTCTCTTTGCGTGTAATAGCTTTTTAAAACTAACTCCATCCAATCTTCTCAATTTACTACGAAAGAACAACTTGTGTATTAATTGTCTCAAACCTGGCCACAATAACCGGCAGTGTACTACACGAGGCTGTACACGGCGTAATCAAAAACAAAATACGGTTGTGCATTTCGAAACATCAGGAAAGACACACAAATTTCAAGGAACATCGTCCAACGGTACCACAACCGTTGCAAGAAAAACAGCCAATCCAAATCCAGAAGGATTGACTTATCCGCCAACCACAGTAGTAACGCTTCCTAATAATCAACAGCGAAGTTACATTCTCCTCGGCACAGCCATCGTAAATTTAGTAACAGAACAAGGAACTACAGTCGAAGGCCGAGCCATTCTTGATTCAGCCTCTCAAGTTAACTTAATAGCGAAGAGAGTGATCAAGAAATTAAAACTTACAAACAGAGCAGATGCGATCAATATAAATGGGGTAGGAAATAGAACAGGGCGATCTCAGAATAGAGTGAACATCTCGCTCAAGTCAAAGGTAAACGAATTCTCAACAAGATTAGAAGCTTTTGTACTACCCAAGATAGTGCCACTACAACCACCACAATCACTCAATATTTCCAATTGGGTGATTCCAAAAAATATGTAATTAGCGGAACTTAATTTCAACATATCAAATACAGCGGACCTACTGTTGGACGCGGAATTCTATTACTAGTTAATTTCAGTTGGTCAAATCAAATTAGCAGACAATCTCGCGATACTACAGAACACTATTCTTGGATGGGTGGTTACAGGAAAAATTTATATGAAGTCTACCGCAGCACTTATCTGTGGGATTTGTGTTGAGGATGACATGGACCAAGTACTTCAAAAAGTTTGGAAGCTCGAAAAAGTTCCAACTGCGAAGGACACATTCACTCAAGAAGAGAAAAGGTGTGAGAATCATTTCGACTAAACAGTCAAGCGAGATATAACCAGCCCATTTGTTGGTCGACTATTGTTTCGTGAACAACCTGAAAAACTAGGTGAATCAAGTGCCATCGCTTGAGTAGATTTTTTGCGGTGGAAAGACGGTTGGGAAAGGATACAATTTTGAAATCACAATATGTGGAATTCATGAATAACTATCTAGATCTTTGACATATGAAGGAGATAGACATTAATTCCATAAAGTCTCCACACTACATCATTCGACACCACTGTGTCCTGAAACTAGAAAGCAGTACTACGAAATTAAGAGTAGTATTTGATGCCTCGAAGAAGACATCGGCTCAATTATCACTCGACGATGTGTTATACACGGGCCAAAATTCAGGATTATTTATTCTTTATACTGTTACTCTTCCGGCTGTCGAGATTTGTATTTACAGCAGATATTCAGAAGATGTATCGGCAAATTCGTTTGAAAGATGATGACCATAAATATCAGTTAATCTTCTGGCGAACTGATCCAAGCCAACCATTGAAATGCTACCAGTTATGTAGAGTGACATATGTCTGCAGAAATTGGCTCAAGAAAACGATGCGAGATATCCACTGCTGGATGATTGCATTTCTGGACCGAATAGTCTCGCCACAGAGCTGATAATGCAGAAGGAAGCAACTGAGGTACTTCAACGCACAGGTCTTAAATTAAGGAAATGGAGCAGCAATAATTCCAAACTACTCCAAGATGTATAACCAGAAGACCAGGAAAAAAATCTTGACTTCGGAAACAACACTGAAGAAAGGACAAAAACATTAGGACTTGCATGGCTACCCAAAAGGATCAGTTTAGGATAAAAGCAGTGTCAGTTCAGGGATCCAAAATCACGAAGTTGACTGGGATGCAGTCAAAGGAGCTGCACATAAGGTGGAGCATGTTACGAGATACATTATCAACATTGAATAATATAACCATTCCAAGACATGTATTTGCTCAAGATACTCCAAAACACACGCAAGTTCATGTCTTCTCAGATGCCACCGAAAAGACAATCGGAGCCGCGCTGTATGTACGCTCAATCACCAAGGATGGAAGGATATTCGTGACACTGCTGCGTTCCAAGTCTCGGATAGTACCGCTGCAAAAAAAAACTCTACCCCGTTTAAAATTATGTGCAGCTCTACTAGCAACTCAACTCACCCACCGAGTAAAATAGGACTCAAAATTAGACGAAGTTCCCACATAATATCTGCTCTGACTCTGAGATAGTGCTATCTTGGATAAATTCCAAATCATCATCATTCCAAACGTTCGTTGTCAATCGAATTCCCGATATTCACGAAATATGTATACCCAATCAATGGCGACATGTCAAATCAAAAGGGAATCCCGAGGAAATTCTATCTAGGGGTTTATCCCCAGATAAATTAGAAACATGTCACATGTGGTTTTACGGCCCTCCAATCACATGAATTGGCTTTAGTTCTGAATTTATAGTAAGATGTACATAGTTTAGGGATGCTTAAACAGCAGTCGTTTTCAATTATGCTAGCCGTAGGAATATAATATGTTGTATTTTTATTAGCATGATCTAAAGGTTCTAAAACATTTAAATTTATGTAACCCTTGCAGTTTCTTTGCAAATGTAGTATTCCTGTTTGTTGTAAAGCGATGTCTTCTATGGGGTTATCGTCGCAAATAACGGTTAGAGTTGTTGGTTTCTGTAGCACATACAACCAATAATTGTAATTGATGAAAAGCCAAGTTTCAATTACTGCTTTAATAGCTCTTGTTTCGCAGTCATCGGGGAAGAAAACTGGTGTGTGGTGATTATAGGCCTACTTCATAGGTTCTTGAATCGAGGAGTTCTGGGTAGGATATAAAAATATATGTATTGAAAAATTTTGATATTGCATAAGAAGAGGGATGAGTTGATAGATCTCATACAATTGTTTCTTTACGGTTGGAATATTTAAAGCAAAAATGATCATATTTTTGTGTGGCATTATACTAGTGGTCACAAGTTTATACAGAATGTAGATATTATTATACTATGAAGAAGTTCCTTTATGTTTTGAGAGTTCATCGAGGAAATCCTTTGGACTCATTAAAGATGGTGATATGATATTGTTTTTGGCAAGCATTATACTTTCTATTACTTGATTTTAACCTCTTGTTACTTTATTTATCAAGATCGATAACTAAGTAACGTGTTCCAATATTATAGTTTCGTATTGTAAATATTCGAGGTTGGATAGTTTTTCTCTGGAATTTGTAAATTTGAGAAAAATTGTCATTCAATAATTTTTCTTGAGATTTCAAGGTTGTAAGGGAGTAGTTAAAATTTCTGATAATGCTTGATATGATTTGAATTTAAGATTTGAGTAATTTCGTGTTTGTTTGTTATCATTTAAAAGCAGTTTTATACTGTCTATGTAATACTTCGCGACATCTGCATCAGGCGTTCCAAATAACCAATTTAATGCATAAGATATGCCATTAATTAATCCGCGTGCTTTCCTTTTATGCTGGTCAGAGAGGATTTGTTTAAGTGATTTTTATTTATTTCGTCGATATCATTTCGTATTAATTTAATTGTATTCATACAGTTATAACTATTATTACTTTCAGGGTCTTTCATCAATTTCCCTGTATAAAGGTTTTCAATTATAACTGCATTACTAATAATAATTTTACGGGATTCTTCAAGGAAATTTATATTTAGTTGAGTTAATAGTGTAAACTTTAAATTGGAGATTTTTGTTATGCCTTTTCTATTATTAAATATTCTATTGGAATGTTGTATTGGAGTATTTGGAAATAGGAGTTACAGATTGGGTGAGGAAGACAAAGGATAAGCAAGAAAGTTGGTTTCATTTGAAAAATAGTGTTTTAATAAATTAGTATAACATTTTATTGTTTTCCTGTTGTTAATTCTAACTTCTACAGTTTGATTAGGGAAAACTTTGAATACTTCGTTAAGTCCTTTAAAATTGCCTTAGTTTTCTTGAAAGTCCTGGTTTGGTTTGTTTCTAATAGACTAGAACCATATCTTTCTCTTTAAATATTTTGGGATTGGTGTTACGGTCAAAATAGCTTTTACTTTTACTTTAAGCTTCAATAATGTGTTGACGAGCAACTTTTAAGGATTGATTTAATTTAAACTCCAGTGATCTAGCATAATCATCATAGGTATATTGAAATTTAAGCTGAAGTAGGCAAATATGCTTTGCGACCGAAAAGTAATCATAAGGGGTGTAATTTGTGGATTTGTGGACTGAATTATTATAACTGAAGGATGCGAAACCAGCACTTGTCTCTGGATGATAAGGAGTAGTTCTAATATGGATGGTTTTGAAGAGTTTGCTCAATTCCGTAATGAGGTTTGATATGAAATCTGTGCTTTGATCAATAAGGAATGTTTTTGGAATTCCAAAGGTTGTAAATATTTTTTTTAGAATTCTGCTACTGTTTGAGCTTCATGATTATATTAGCAATTGGATACGCAAATAAGTGTTTAGTGATATCATCTTGTGCTGTTAAAATAAATTTGTTTCCTAGTTCTGTTAGGGGTAAAGGTCCGACTATGTCTATTGCTAATCTTTCGAAATGTTTCTCAAATGTCGTAGTTATTTAAATGTGTAGGATTAAAGTTTGTTTTGTTGATTTGGCAAGAGTGACATGTTTTAATATATCTCCTAATATCGGATTTCATGTTTGACCACAAATATTTTTCTTTAATATTTTATAGGTTTTTATTGTATCCAGAAGGTCCGGAGAATAGTTTTGTTCTGCTGAATTCAGAGTTCGAGAAAAATATGTTACAGGTAAATCTTTGTTATCAATTTCCCCTGATAAGATAGTACCAATACCGACATTAGAGGCATCACAAGTTAAAGAAAAGGGAATATTGAAGTCAGGATATTTAAAAATTGGGTTTGTAATTAATTTCTGCTTAAGTAATTGGAATGCGCTCTCTAGTTGTTCATTCCATAGGAACGATTTGTCCTTTTGTAGTAGGAGAGTTAAGGGTTTAGCAATAGTTGAGAAATTTTGAATGAATTTCCTGTGATATCCAATCATGCCAAGAATAACTTTAATGCCTTTTGAATTTTTGGATTCGGCATTTTCTGAATTGCATTTATTTTACCAGGATCTGGTTTAACACCGTCACTGGTTATTATGTGTCCTAAATATAGGCATGCTGGTTTTTAAAATTCACATCTTTCTGGTTGTAATTTAAGTTTCCTTAAGTTCCCTTAATCTATCGAAAATGTTTTGTAACTTTCGATTATAATCTTCCAATGATAACCCGTATATTATAATGTCATCTATATAGGCAAAACATTGTGTGTTATTCAATCCTAATAAGACGTTTCGCATTAATCGCTGGAATGTCGCTGGTACATTTTTCAGACCAAATGGCATTCTGGCAAATTCAAAATGTCCTTCTGAGGTTGTGAAGGCAGTTTTCGCAGCATCTTTAGGATCCATTTCGATTTGATGGAACCCGTTAGCAAGATCTAGTGTGGTGAAATATTCAGAATGACATTCGAAATAATCCAGTTTCAATGAGGGGTTTTTGTCCAGCCGTTTCTCTAACAATTTATATCGCTTTACTGCTATATCACGAGAACCTTCAAACTGTAGGTAATTTTTTATGGAGTGATCAAAGGGGAGCTTTACTACATATTTGCCTTCAGGGATTCGCGAATGAGTATTAGTGAAGTGCTCTTCACAGAAGAGATTTTCTTTAGTTTGAGACGGAGTAGGGGAAATTTCTTCCAGCTCCCAGAAGCGTTTTAAGAGATCGCATTCCTTAATTTGGCTATAAAAATTAGCGGAAAAATAGGAGTCCTTCTTAGACGACGAGTACTTGTTTTCTGAAGGAATTTCACCAAACATAATCCACCCAAATGTGGTGTTTTGTGCAACGGGCGTACCTGGTTTACCTCTAATTAAACCATTTTCAATTATTTGTCCATAAACTGCCGCATCAAGTATAATGTCGATTTTTCCCGGCTTAAGATACGAAGGGTCCGCCAGAGTTAGACCATTAAGGTGAGAGCACAGCAAGGCATTAAATTGTCGAGGGGGCAGAAAATCTGTTAGTGAATCTAATATTACAGCGTTTAATACGACACTAGGTCTACTTGAAGTGTGGGGATAAATTCTTATATTAACAGAGCTTTTAGATTGAGCAGCAAGCGAGTTGCGGAGTCCAGTAATTTGATTTGATTTGGCAAAGCACTTTAAGCCTAGACGTTGTTCCACCGATTGCGTCACAAATGTTGCTTGTGAACCGAGGTCTACTAAGGCACGAAGGATATGGGGTTCTCCGATCTTTGAGAAAGCTTTTACTAAAATTGTTGCGAGTAAAATATCTTTTTTCCGCTGGAAAAAATAAGTATTTAACACCGAAGATGAAGTGCTGGGTTGTGAGACGTACCGTGCGGGATATGGTTCTGTTTTTCCAATGATCTTGGAATTATCTGGAATGTGGAGGAGAGAATTATGACGCTTGTTACAAACTCTACAATTTTGGGTGCTTGGACACTGAGCAGCTAAGTGACTGTAGGCGAGACAATTATAGCATAAAGACTTCGATGAAACTATCTTCTGTCTTTCCTGTGGGCTGAGTTTACCAAACTTTGCACAACTTTTCAGAGGATGAGAGAGATTACACATAGAGCATTTAAAATTTGTGATATGGTATGAGCGTGCTTTCTGTTCTTGAGAAAGAAAGGGGGCCTTCTGAGATTTGTTGTTGGGTAAGGATTCCAAGGTTCTAAACTTGGCTTCGAGAAATTCACAGTGTTTTGAGCTTGAGAATAGACGTTGCGGAACCAAGGATATGTTCCCAAAATTGTCGGGTTTCTAAGGGTGTACGTTCAACTACAAGATAGTTGACTAAAGGATCCCACTCATCAACTTTTATTTCCAAATTCTGCAACGCAGCAAGACATTCACCAGTGCAGTCAAGGAGCTTTCTAATCTGAGAACTATTTTCCGAGTGTATATGTGGTTGGGAGAATAAACGTTTTAAGTTGTGGTGAACTAACGCACGAGGATTTTGATAACACTTACACAACATATCCCACCCAATTCTGTAATTGTCGTTTGTAATTTTCAAGTTACGAATGAGTTGCTCTGCCTACTCCGCAAGACAGCCTTTTAAATAGTCCATTTTTTGTACAGGTGGAATTTTATCATTCTGGTGGATCATTGAGCGAGCGGAACAAATCATAAATTTGAGGGACAACCACCATAATCACCAAAAAATTTAAGTATGGATATTCGAGGATGTTTTATTTCAATGTAAAATGCGTCATTATCGGCATTATTTCGATTATGTGGAAGGTTTGTTGTTGTGGCGGTATTTTGCAGCCTTGGGGTTAATACTACCTCATAACCTTCTGCCGGGGGTGGTAAGGATATTTCGGCATCGCCTTATTGGTGCGGAGATGGCAAGGCTTGGTTTAATTTTCCCAATTAGTCATTGAGGTTACCTTTGCAGTCAAAATATTTTGTTTCTACTTGCTCGAAAATGTCTTCCGTAAAATATTCACTCTGCCTTTCTTCAGCGGTAGCGTTTATGCGAATTGACCAATCGTTAGAACAAAACTCTTCCTAAATCTCTTTAACTGCATCAATACGCCCTTTTATATGTCCAGCGTTAGACAAACGATCTTTTGAGGATTTTTTAAAATTAATTATAAATTTTTCCAATTGTTCACGGAGAGCCTCTTGATCCTTTACCACATCCTCTACTTCAGCCATTTAGAAAAAAGAGGCAAAAGGACATAAACGGAATGAAACTCGGAAATGTATTCGCGATTACGAGCGACGAAGATTTATACAAATGCTTCAAAACTGTCCGTTCGAAATGGGTTAAATTAAATTTAAGAATAAAGTAATCAACGTTACTCCTTTTTATTTACCAAATGTACGCAAATCAAATTTTAATCCAAAGCAAACGATGAGAAAATACCGTAATGCAACAGCAAAATAACGGTGTCTATCCAGTACGGCAAATACAACAAAAGATCAAAATCTTAAGAAGAGTATAATAATTTTATTATTTTACGTTGGTGACGAAATTTGTTTTGTGTGCAGGCACTTAAAACGCTTTTAATTTCGATAATAATAAATAATAATTTATCATAACTCTGCAATTAGGTGTGGACACGTGGTCAACGAATTAGTGTATCACCGTTAGATTCCGACTAAAACTGTACCGCACTCATGACGCACGTTATAAGTAATCAGATGGGCACCAGCGAGATAGAATAATGAAAAGCTTTACACTTTATTCTATTATATTATTTTCACCTTTGTTGTTTTTTGCAATTTTATATTGAAATGAGTTAACGTGCAATATTTTCACTTAACATTTTTTCTTTACAATCCGGCTCGAAGGACCAAAATGTTTCGGGGTCTGGGAAAGGGGTTATTGCGGAACTGTAATAAGCAGTCTTAAATTTTAGCGAAATTTCACTCCTTTATTGCTCGACTGTTTGGCTGCTAAGTTACAGAACAAGATGTGCGTTTGAGTTTCCCGGTCCATTGCCTTGATTGCGCTGCTGGCTCGTCCTCTGCTTGACTGGTATCTGGTTCGTTCGGTCCGCTTGTCGGTGATAAGGAGGCGAAGATCCGAACGGGATGCTGCACTATCTCTCCATTTGCTCTACTTGTAAGATTGGAATGCGAGCGATACTTGTCGATCACTGTGGTGGGTGATTATTTTTGTGACAAATATCACATTTTTATTGATTTGTGGAATGAGCTTTTTCCTCAGCAAGACTGGCAGTGAAAGCTTCATTAATTGTTTTAAAATCGCGATATCTTTTGAGAGATTCTTGGATGACAATGATAAATAAATCGATTAAGAGTCATATCGACTATCATTGAATTTCTACCGGCTACTTTATTACTATCATTGTCTTCGTTGGATGTATATATTACTGCAAAAGTACGAGAGCAAAGATCTTCCAATCTTTGAAAAAATTGAGAAAGGTTTTCCTTCTTTTCTTATTGACTAATATGAAGTTCTTCTAATAGTTGGCCTAAAGATTTTTTATCTTGGTATAGATTAAGAAGCAATTCAGAAATCGGTTTTATTATTTGTTTGCGATTTATGAGCTATTCCAAAAACTGCATTAACTTGTTTTATGAAACTGCGGATTTTAAATCTATCACCATCAAATTTATCAGGGATAAGTTTGATAAGGAATGGCAGATTAATTTCGGGTTTTGAGTTTTAGCTGAATGCGGGTGTATATACATACATATATGAAAATCTGACTTACGTTTGTTCGCTCGTGCTGGGGTTGCCACGTCCATAAAATTCCCGTCTCGAACTTGCTGATGTGAATAATGCTGGGCTGCTGGCTCCAGGATTTCGATCGTCCACTGCACAATTCCTTGACGTTTCTCTTTTAGAAATTGTTTACTTGATCCTTATTCAGGATGATTACATATATTTTGTTCGCGAAGCACTTTAATCACTAAACACTGTCTAGGATGCTATCGGATATATGTATTTAATCACTTCCACCGTTTTTTGTAGGATCACGGTTAATTTGATTTCATCCCATCCTCGTCGCCAATTTCTATGTTGGGTTCCTTGTCGATTGATTGATTAACACAGTCGATTTTATATATTTCAACACTTTTGCTATAACTAAAACAACATTCGTTCATGTTCACAACTATACTCTAACTAAACTCTAACTTGTACTGCTAAGTTTATTTATACCTATCTGAACGGGAAGGGTAATGAGTTCTCAAGGTATTGGGAAAATCCAGGTATGGGAGAAGTTTATGAGGGTAGTTTGAAGGGTAAGGAACCATTTCAGCAATTTGGAAAGCCGGCAATTAATATTTTCCCGAAATGTGGCACACAAATGCCATCGTAAAATTTTGAGTTTAATGGGTTTATGAGAAGGTGTAGAACAACACTTATCATCGGCAACATATATTTTTTCTTTCATCAACAACATTAAACGGCTGAACGTAGAAAATTAATAATTTGCTACTTTAAAGAGCTGCATATGTGTTATTAAAAGACTTTAAATGCAACATTTGGTTGAACATCAAACACCGTATTGCGTCCTCCCTTTCATTTTGTAGCTAGCGCCTATTTTCAGATAGAATGAAGCACTTCTCTATTGTCATTTCAGAGCGCTTCGCAAGCACATGTTCACTTATACAAAGTAAATCCAGAAGTATTGGAGTTCTTTGTCAAAGAAAAACACAAAGGAGCGAACGGGTACACCACTTCCACTTTTGTTTCCTCTTTTTGCTTTCCGCTTAGAGAGGTAATACTGCGCTATAAAGTTAAATCGCAACGTCGACGCAACTATACGGTAATATTTCAATTTTTAAAGAAGGAAGTAGCTTGGCTTCGTTGAAACGATTCTTTATTCCTCTTGAGTACCCATGTACATACTTTCAAAATTTGCTAATGAAACTTTCGCCAACTTTCTTAACTGCCGGAAGGGACCAGAATTCATGCAGACACGAAAATATGGGCCCCATCATTTTAATTGACGTCAAATTACATAATGGAGTTCTGGTGTTCTTATCGTGCAATTGCAGTACTGCGGAATAATGCAATTGTTAGCACAATGTAACAATTTCGGAAAAGTTCTTCACCAACGATGATCAACTTGTTTGGTGCCCCAAACGAGCTGCAAGACAGACCGTACCAAGACTCTTAATCAACTTCTTGCTTCCTCGTCTGGATGAAGTTCATTTCCTTCTTTCTGCTGTCGTGTCCCTGCAGCCGTGCCGACAAATATGAAGTAGGAATTCAGCGAACAAATTTCTTCGTAATTTTTGTGTCTAGAGTATTGTAAAACAATCTCAAGTTCAATGTTAGCTACATCTTGGAAAATCGTGTCTCCACACATGTATCCATCACGAGCTCATACGAACCAGATTATTTTCTTGAAAAATATTACTGAAAAGGCATAATTATAAAATGTTCACTCATTGCCAAAACTGAATCTTACAGTCATAATTTCCTTTTTGTTATCGTTCCGAATGTAATCAATTTTTTATCCCGATATAAATAACTGCACATTTTCTTTTATTTTCTTATTTTCTACGCACGTTCAAGTGTTGTGTAATTTTCAAGCGTGCTCAAACTCACAAAATCAAACGCTTTGAATGAAATTATGAGCATTCAACGCATCATTTATTTTTAACTGAATATCTAAACAAATAGAATTGATTAAAAATGGAAGGTACCATTATTATGTCAAAAGAAAACTTTTATTAAAAAACCTTGTTTTAATCACAATACGTTTATTTAAAGAATTGTTTTTACTAATCATAATTGTTTGGAAAACGTTTTCATCAAATGCATATATCTTATTTCATTTGAATATATTTTATTCCTCAATCATTTATGAAATTAAATTTCTAAGTGGTATTTCGATATTCTCAGACGACGTATGTGCTACCAGCACCCTAAATATTCCGTCCTTTGTAGCCGAGACTGATGGTCTGTCCGGTAGGGCAAGCTGGCAAAGGCAGGACTAATATGTCGGAGTCGCTTTTTATACTGCAATGCAAGTCGACCAGCGTTTCTGTCGCGCCAGTTTCAGATTCTTCTCGCGGTACCCACTAAGTTGTTAGACGGCTTGCGTTGGAATGGAACCGTTTTTTGATCGACTGTGAGGATTTCTTGACGAAGGTCAATGCTGCAGTTATGCCCGTCGAGGAAGTCCATGCGCAGTATGCATTCGTCAGCTATGGGCGCGACCATGGCTTCCTGAGTGGCCGAGAAGTCCGCAAAGTAGACATGGCCTTAGGTGGTGCCACTTACGGGGAAGAGCTCTCCAGTGACGCTTTGAATGCCTGTTTGAAAAGTACATTAGGGGAAGGGTGTTGAGAAGGTGTCCGTTCAGTGCTCATCAGCACGCTTACCAGAGTGGCAAATACTGCTAATCAGCACTACACGATTTCGTTCGAAGAATCGAGGGTGCAATGGAGCAGGGTGCTTTTTCTCTTGGTGTGTTCGTGGATATGGACGGGGCCTTTGACAATGTCACTTTCTCCTCCCTGTGTAACGCAGCTAAAGCGCATGGGGTGGACAACGTACAAGTACGTTGAATACACTTCATGCTGTCACAGAGACTACTAATCGCGGATGGCACGGACGATACCAGGGCTGAGGTAGGCAGAGGATGCCCCCAAGGAAGCGTACTGTCGCCCCTGCTCTGGTGCTTTCTAGTAGACTCGCTGTTAGATGAGGTACATATTCTAAATGTACACGCGCAAGCCGATGACGTGTGTGCACTAGTTTGTGGATATTCACTAAAAATAATTTGCCATAAAGCGCAAACGACTTTGAATAGTGTCCATAACTGGTGCGAGAAGCACGGGTTATCAGTGAACCCTAGTAAAACTACGCTAATATTGTTTACTAGGAAAAGAAACCTGAATAACCTCAAACCTCCAATCTTAAAAGGTGTTACAATCCAACTCTTCACTGAGGTTAAGTATCTGGGAGTAATCTTAGGCAGCAAGCTCACGTGGAGATCACATGTCCAACAAAAATCCACCCGAGCATTAAATGCATTCTGGCAATGCAGGCGGGCCTCCTTTGGGAAGACATGGGGTCTGAGACCAGCGGTGGTCTTCTGGCTATACACCGCTGTTATTAGACCCATCTTTACTTATACGTCTGTGGTCTTGTCGATCACAATAGGAAAAACATCTACCTATACGATCCTAAACAGAGTACAGAGAGAGGTGTGCATGGGGATCACTGAGGCCTTCAGTTCCACGCCTGGTGCAGCTTGCAACGCAATGCTCAACTGGCGACCACTGGAAATCACAATCCAGGAAGAAGCAATGAAAGCAGTATGTCGTGTGAAGAGACAAGGACTTTGGCACGACAACCACACAAACGGCGATGGTGATCTATCACGAAGGCTCCAAGAAAACTGTGACTCGTACAGTATGCCGATGGTTGACATACCACCGGTGAAACTGTTCGATAGGGTATTATATTGAAATCCCGAATAGAAAGCACTGGGAAAACTCAAACCATCTACTGGAGAGTTTTTCCAATATCTTCTATACAAACGGCTCGAAAACCTCTATCGGTAGGCGTTGATGGTGTTTGAGCAACGAAATCAAACACTCATATCCTCTCGGAGGTTTAGTGTCGGTTTTCCAAGGGGAAATCTTCGCTATTTTGAGTGCCACAAAATGGATAATTGATTAGAGATGGCATGAAAGAATGATTGGAATCTGCTGCGACAGCAAAGCTGTGCTCGGAGCACTACGACATCCTATCGCGCACTCGAAAATTGTCCTGGAATGTGAGAAATGACTGCATTCGGTAGCTCGCTACAATGCAGTCTCTCTTATATGGGTTGCTAGTCATCAAGGCATCGAGGGTAACGAAAACTCCGGACCGGACGCAGGAATTGACGTGAATTCTGCAATAGTGAAAACTTGATAACTCAGCACATTGATTGGCAGAGATGGTCCGTGTTACACACCAAACACTTTATAGAACATCCCGATAATCGCACTGCAGAAACTCTCCTGAAATTAAACAGGAAAGAGTGCAGGAATCTTGTAGAGATTGTAACAGGGCATAATATATGTATACAACTACATATCCTGGGAATCGTCAGTGACCCGCCATGCACGTCATGCAGGGAGGATGAGGACAGCACAGAGCACTTTCTCTGCGATTATCCCGCGTATTCCCAAGCGCGGTGTATTGTATTCGTTGCTGACGTATTGAGGATGGAAGAGATCTGTGCTCGACCCCTATTCGAGCTTCTTCAGTTCATCAGAACAACGAAGAGGTTCGGCTTGGGCGGGGGTAGAGTACAATGGACTGTTTGTCTGAGTTCTCGGGGCTTTGCTCCCCCCTTTTTCCAAAATATAAATATAATATATCAGTTCACCCGTGCACTAGAGTGCACACGAGGTCGTGCAAACAATCACAACAATTTTCATGATTTCCTAGCTTAACAGCTTGAACTATTTAAAATTGATTAGTTCACGCGCCCGCAGAGTTCAATGAACAGCAGAAAATGATACACCAGGGCATTTGTTCGTTTACTTCTATGTTCTCAGTTTTTGTGTTTTTCGCTCAGAAGCCTCATGGTACTGTCATGATGCGGAACATTTAAAAACAATTCTTTGGAAAAGTTTTAAATTTTAGAAATTCCACTGTATGAGTGGATGTAGGTATATAAATAAATAAATTCGTGTGATCGCCAATTAACTTGGACGGCAAAGTTTCTCTTCTTCATGCTATGGATTGCAATTGGTTGCGAAGTGAAACTGAAGTCACAAACATTTGGAAAGAATTATACCTCCAACAACTACGAAAAATTACGGGTAAGTGGTGGCCGCGCAGAGCACCTCCAATTAAAAAAGCTCTTCAAAGTTTTTTTTTGCCGGCTATTTAAAGCAAGGCAAAATCATTCTTGTCTGCCAAAGAAGTGCAGGCAATGGTAACTAACAAAACGAGGGAAGAACTTCGAGGAAAATGGAGCTTAAAAAGGTGGCTTCGCCAGCTGAGTCTGCATTTGTGTAGTATTTGATTCAGAGCAATTAAAACTTTTTTCGAATTTTATAACGCTTTGATGAACTTCATGCGTGATTGCGAGGCAGCATCGTATTAAGCGAATTAATTCTCATTGTGACCTTTGGCAGTGCTCTGAATCAGAGGGCGTAAAGCAATGTCAGCAATTGGAGTATTTAAATGCGAATCAATCAATAGACGAAAAGCTAAATATGCTGCAATTTAATACTTTTGATAAATATTTGAGTGCTTTATCTGATATTAATTAGGGATGATTCCAACTTAGTAGTTAATATAAGTATAGGTAGCATTAAACTCCGTCCCATCTATATGTAATAATTTTACGTTTGTTATTTTGTACTAGGAATCAACCCATTAAATTTTATTTGTCAGTCCTAATTTGAAATATTTCTACATTGTCAGACCCATGTTGATAGTACCGCTTCTACAGTGTAAAGAAGAATGCCCATTTTGCATGAAAGCTTATTACAGGTTAATTTTCAAGAAGTAACATTTAACGGTAGTTCCATTTTGCGAGATTCCACCCAATCAGTGGCGCATTTTAAGATTTGGCGCCCTGGCTCTATAAGATTTGCACTCCTATAAATTAACGAAAAAAATAAAAATTATTTTAATAATGAAAAATTCCAGGGACGTTACTGCTTTTCTCGGCCTAAATTTTTGGGAACGGGGTTCGAAACATTTTGCTGCGGTAATTAACGGAAAAATAAAGAAAAAATTCTATCTCGTCCCGTTTTCGAGATATAGGGCAAAATAGTTAATACTTGAGAAGTATCAACTATTGCACAGCAAAATGTTTTAAAAACCGCCCAAAACACTTTCACTGCACTTCCACTTCTTGCACACACTCGCGCGCGTATTTACTGAACGTTTAAAGGAAGCAAATTTCCATAATTGCATTAAAATTATGCAATTATCAGAAATTTGCTCCCACAATTACAAAATTCGAACGAGAACTGTCAATATGCACTTGAAGTTGGCTTCATTCGATGCTAATTTGCGAGTTACATTAATTGGGTCACGTCCGTAACTTTACCCTGGGTCAATTTACATTCGTCCCGATTATTGTTATTTTTTATATTTAAACTAATTATTCTTTGTAGTTTGTAAAAGGAAAATAAACTCCAGCGGTAGTTTGTAAAAGGAAAATAAACTCCACCGGTAGTTTGTAAAAGGAAAATCAACTCCAGCGGTAGTTTGTAAAAGGAAAATCAACTCCAGCGGTAGTTTGTAAAAGGAAAATAAACTCCACCGGTAGTTTGTAAAAGGAAAATAAACTCCACCGGTAGTTTGTAAAAGGAAAATAAACTCCAGCGGTAGTTTGTAAAAGGAAAATAAACTCCACCGGTAGTTTGTAAAAGGAAAATAAACTCCACCGGTAGTTTGTAAAAGGAAAATAAACTCCACCGGTAGTTTGTAAAAGGAAAATAAACTCCACCGGTAGTTTGTAAAAGGAAAATAAACTCCACCGGTAGTTTGTAAAAGGAAAATCAACTCCACCGGTAGTTTGTAAAAGGAAAATCAACTCCAGCGGTAGTTTGTAAAAGGAAAATCAACTCCACCGGTAGTTTGTAAAAGGAAAATCAACTCCACCGGTAGTTTGTAAAAGGAAAATAAACTCCAGCGGTAGTTTGTAAAAGGAAAATCAACTCCAGCGGTAGTTTGTAAAAGGAAAATAAACTCCACCGGTAGTTTGTAAAAGGAAAATAAATTCCACCGGTTGTTTGTAAAAGGAAAATAAACTCCACCGGTAGTTTGTAAAAGGAAACTAAACTCCACCGGTAGTTTGTAAAAGGAAAATCAACTCCAGCGGTAGTTTGTAAAAGGAAAATCAACTCCAGCGGTAGTTTGTAAAAGGAAAATAAACTCCACCGGTAGTTTGTAAAAGGAAAATAAACTCCACCGGTAGTTTGTAAAAGGAAAATAAACTCCACCGGTAGTTTGTAAAAGGAAAATTAACTCCAGCGGTAGTTTATAAAAAAGGAAATTTGTTTGCATTATGTAGCGCTAAGGGGTTATTACCAGCTTATAGCCCAAAAATGAGGGTTGTACAGCCGATTGCCCACGATGGCGGTGTTTGACGCACGAGCGAAGCGAGCAATCGGCTACTTACCGCCCAGTGGTTAATTTATGAGTTACCGCATGGAAACCCGTGCGGTAGAGTAACACTTACCACGCACTCGTGGTGAAAAGTAGCATACGTAACTCGGACGGTAAGTAGCCTATTGCCCACGATGGCGGTGTTTGACGCACGAGCGAAGCGAGCTGTACGACCCTCATTTTTGGGCTATAAGCTGGTAATAACTCCTTAGCGCTACATAATGCAAACAAATTTCCTTTTTTATAAACTACCGCTGGAGTTAATTTTCCTTTTACAAACTACCGGTGGAGTTTATTTTCCTTTTACAAACTACCGCTGGAGTTTATTTTCCTTTTACAAACTACAAAGAATAATTAGTTTAAATATAAAAAATAACAATAATCGGGACGAATGTAAATTGATCCAGGGTAAAGTTACGGACGTGACCCAATTAATGTAACTCGCAAATTGGCATCGAATGAAGCCAACTTCAAGTGCATAAGCTGAACTTGCAAATTATCAACTTCCTTGCAAAATACACAATAATGTATCTTTTATTCAGCTCAGTTCAGTTTTAGACAGTTCTCGTTCGAATTTTGTAATTGTGGGAGCAAATTTCTGATAATAGCATAATTTTAATGCAATTATGGAAATTTGCTTCCTTTAAACGTACAGTAAATACGCGCGGGAGTGTGTGCAAGAAGTGGAAGTGCAGTGAAAGTGCAGTGAAAGTGTTTTGGGCGGTTTTTAAAACATTTTGCTGTGCAATAGTTGATACTTCTCAAGTATTAACTATTTTGCCCTATATCTCGAAAACGGGATGAGATAGAATTTTTTCATTATTTTTCCGTTAATTACCGCAGCAAAATGTTTCGAACCCCGTTCCCAAAAATTTAGGCCGAGAAAAGTAGAACCTCCCCAAACGCCAAACAATAAAATAATACAGAAACTCAGCTATTAGTCATTAGAGAGTAAATATCGAAAGAGATTTTAAAGTGACCTCCTAACAGCACTCAGAATGGTTCTTAGGAGAGTATAGGCATAGCTCTACATGTAAAGGGTGGTCCATCTAGTGTTTGGAATTTGAGCGTATGTTCTGTCGATTTTTGATTGCCAGTAAAATTGGGACGTGAGTAGACGACTTAAAGCTGGAAGTGGGCTGAAAAATTTGGAACTGTGTTCCTGACATTATGCCACGAACTTTGTCTTAAGTGATGTCGCTAATAAGGGAGATAAAATGACACGTAATATTAACATCTTAGCTTCAGGTAGGGGACGGCTCAGTAGTATATTCCAAAACTGAAGATAGCGGATTGTTTTGAAAACTGGTCTTTTCAGGCTTCCGGGGTCGATGATTTCAAATCTACTTTGAAATGGAAATTAAAGATAGTAGATCCAATATTACGGCCAAAAATTTCAAACTTTGCAGGATTGCTCCAAAATTCGATATATTTATGTTTTCTGGGTCGCTGATTTCGCATCTGCTATTGAAATAGAAGTCAAAGATGGCGGATCAAACGTAGAGCCGCCATGTTAAACAAATATGTTATTTACGTTTTTAAAATCCGGTAATAGTAATAATTTCGTCTATAAATGATTAAAACATAAACACATTCGGTTCCTAAAGGTTTAATAAGAGAACGTCACAGAGTACTAGACAAAAAAAACAAACAAGCCTGCATACATACACACTCAGGCACGCTTTCCAAGAAGCAAAATTTTGACAGAAGTTCTACCAGAAGGAATGATAAAACAGCTTTCTGGCATTTATCCATCTCATGCCTACAGCACTCTGCATAGAGCGCAGCCAACACCACTTCTTAAGATTGTAGGAGATTTTGAGTCAAAAGATTTGTGTGCTCTTAACCGGTATACAGAGAGGAGTGGAACTGCTCTGTGCTTACAAAGAGAGTTGAGATGAGTCATCCCTTATGATTTATGTACCGGTAGCGCGATGAAAATTTGAGACCAGTCAACATGTTATGTGTCTAGGAAGTAGTGCAAAGGTAATAATGAGATACGAATGAACAGCATCTCAGGACAGCTTCAAGGGGATAGCTTACATGTTTCGCTTAATTTCTTCTAAACTATGTTCATATACATATCTATATACTTATTAATGGCTATTTACATATGGCACACGAATGCATTTCCACAGTTCTGCTAAATAACCATTTCTATATGTACTTCCAAAAAAGTAAGAGTTGGGAAGGCGTTCTAATGCTGAAAAAACCATTCTTTCGTTGCTTCTTACTCCAGTTTTTTTCTACTGGGCTGGTTTTCGCCGACTTTTATTTATTTATTTATTCATCATCAACAGGTACAATTAGTTGACTATCTGACATTTACAATAAGAAAAAAGAAAAAGGATCATTAAATAACCATGCAATAAACTTTACAAAAAAGAAAATAATTAAAAATAATATGTATGTATGAAACATATAAACAATATAATATAATAAAAATAATATAAGACTTCCACATAGTTAAATGGTGCTTCCTTTAGTGTGAGTTTGGAGTTATTAAAATCCAAGCAATTAAAATAATTATTGTAAAATCTTGACATGGACGACATCGGTTCAAAAGTCCCATAGTTTTTCCGGTGGTACGAAGAATATAAAAGGCTCATCCTCTGGTCACTCGGGGGCGTGTATTAATATTCACGAGACTTAAGAGACTGGGAGAGTCTATACCGCCAGTAACAATATCATGCATAAATAAAACACCCGCAACCTCTCTACGCTTCGAAAGCGGCGTCAAACATATTAACCTCAATCTGCTTGCATACGGAGGAAGATTGCAGGGGTCCGCCCATGGCAAGAGGCGAAGAGCGTAGCGTAGGAATCTTTTCTGTACTGCCTCAACACGATTGATATGCACATCATAGTGTGGCATCCACACTATAGATGCGTATTCCAGTATGGGACGGACGAAAGTACAATACAAAATTCTTAAGATAAAAGGGTCAGCAAATTCCTTCGACCAACGTATTACGAAACCAAGAGTTGAATTCGCCCGATTAGTTATATTATTGATATGGCGTCCAAAATTAAATTTATTTTCGATGGTTAAGCCAAGGTCAACAACACTATCTTGCCTAGACAAAGCCTTGCCGAGGATTTTATAATAGTACTCCCAAGTGGAGCATTTCCTACTGAAAGAAATAAAGGCACATTTGCTGACATTTAACTGCATATGATTTTTCAAGCACCACAGTTCAAAACTGGCAAGATCATCTTGGAGCCAATGTGCATGTTGTAGAGTCTCGATTGATCTAAAGATTTTTAAATCATCGGCGTAGGCTAATACATGCGAATTCCGAACAAGAGGAAATAAGTCATTGATAAATAGCGTGAACAACAAAGGCCCAAGATGGCTACCTTGCGGGAAGCCAGACAAGACGAAACGGAATCAGAAAAAGTATGGAAAAATTTAACTTTGAACGAACGATACGTTAGGTAAGACTTAATCCAATTAACAAGATCATTTGAAAAGCCTAGTCGAAGCACTTTAAAAATTAGCACTTTATGGGAAAGCTTGTCAAATGCCTCACTAAAATCGGTATACACACAATCGACTTGTTTATGTTTTTCTAGTTCGGTTACACAGAAACTTGAATTCTACCAGATTTGTGACGTCGATTTAGCTTTCACAAAGCCATGCTGTTTAGTAGATAAGTAAACTAACATAACATAAGAACTACAGTAAAATGACAAGTGGT
This sequence comes from Neoitamus cyanurus, assembly GCA_947538895.1. NCBI lineage: Eukaryota > Metazoa > Arthropoda > Insecta > Diptera > Asilidae > Neoitamus > Neoitamus cyanurus. Next base: position 41,733,823 of record OX384541.1, read on the forward strand.
CCTTAACAATAGCTTCAAAAAGCTTAGGAATAGGCGATAGTTTAGAAATTAGCCTATAATTCTCAATTAAGTCCTTTTTCCTTTCTTAAATATAGGGATGACATAAAAAAGCTTCCAAATATCAGGGAATACACAACAACGTAAAGATAAATTAAACATAAAAGTAATAGGCTCAACGATTGGAACACTACATTTACGCAATACAACTCCAGGGACATTATCAGGAGAATCCGCAAAGTTTTCGTCAATCTTCCTTATGTATTCTAAGACGCTTGCACTGTTTGGAGATTGCATCGGAAGACATGTCAAGTTGTTAAAATATTCTAAATCTATATCATTTTATATATATACATATAAACAATTTCCTAAGATGGGTGAGTATGTCAATTGGATCCGAGATTTTATATCAGTGTTGCGTAATAGTATTTGTACGACTTTGGGAAAACGTAGTAAATGGGCTCACACTAGACGACAACGGCACGGCCATCTGGGCAACCTGCAACCGACCATCAGCAGCAGCCTTCTGGAACTGACTTCTAAAACGTAGCGTGCAGACACAATAATGTCTAACGACTTACCGTCACTGTTGCCGTCCAGTGTGAAAAAGTATCCATTTATTGTCATGCATTTTCCTAATGTGTCGTGTCATTGCTGTCTAGTGTGAAAACGCCTAATGTTAGCAGTTTGGACTTTCGACTCATTGGCTTCGATATTTTGAATTACATAAAATCAACCAGATGGTCATATGGCACACTTGCCGGACCATTAGGTCACTGTAGTGACATCCTCAAATCTTTAGGGCCAAGCTAAACAACAACAACAACATCAACAGAAGATTTGAAACAACTCGTCATGTTTGACATCGGATAAGGGATAGATAAAATTCTAGATTGGTAGATGGATTTGCATTTGGAAATGATTAATTCGCCAACTTCAAATATTAAACGGTAAGTCGCCTGCAATCTGCACGTTGTCATGGTATAACTGACAGCATCATCAGCTTCCACATTACTTGTTTCAGCACACGTTTTTCAAATAAGAAATCCATTTTTGCACGAATTAATTAAAGCAGGGTCTCTCAAAATGAAGAACCATGCTACTAAACCAATACACAGGAAGACATTTAAGGCATAATTTTAAAAAGATATCGGGGAGAAATCCATAAATTGGGCACCTAAAATTTGGCACGCTAGAACACGGTTCACTCTGCGCAAATAGCAATTATCTCAAATCGTTTTCGAAATATAGGCTACTGTATTTATAATACAATACCAAAACGCGCCAGGCAATCACAAATGTGAATAAAATTTGATGTTTTCTACAATAACAATAGGTGAACCAACTTTATAACAACAATCTTTGATTGTTTACTCCCTTATTAAATTACTCTCCAATTCTATTACATTTTCATTTATTTTCAATGGTATAGTATAGAATAGTACATATTGAGTAGAAGCAAATTATTCACTCACTAGAAATTTTTTCCGACTGACTGAATATATGCTTTTTTCGAAATGTCTACCGACTGAATATTTGCCTTTAGAAAAAATCTACTGACTGTATATTGTGTATAATGTCTTCTGACTGAATATTTGTCTTTTACAAAGTGCCTACTGACTAAATAATTCTCTTTTTTTAAAATGCCTACTGACTGAAAATTCACCTTTCACAAAATGTCTACTGGCTGAGTATTTGCCTCTTATAAAATGTTCATTGATTGAATATGTGCTTTTTTGATCGTATGATTTACACGTTGTTGCATGAGATTCCGGAAATTATGATTACAAAGGTTGGAAAATCAAAACGAAATCAAGAACAACAGTTTGATCAAGTAAATGGGGTCTTGCAATATTATTAAATCTATTGAGTGAATCAGAGTGCCCGATTTTATTCACATTTGTAATTGCCGGGCATGTTTCTCCTTTGAATTGTAAATTTAGCATCGTATTTCTCGAAAACGGTTTAAAAAGGTACAAGTCTTCCATTCTGGGTACCCCAAAATTTGAAAGCGGGTTCCGAGGCAATTTTTGTCCCAATGAATGGAAAATTATTGAAAAAATTCCTGCTCGCCCCATTATCGAGATACTTATTTTATCGCATTCACGAATATCGCAAAACACTCTGTAACTCACTACACTATTTATCACTTTGAATAGTATTCGATATACACGATGGTATATTTAACATTTAAAAAAAATCGCGCCCGGATATTCACAACTGTAAATAACAACTGCCGTTTCCTTCAAAACATCCATCTATTGTGTGAATAATTTTCTGTCACAAAATATCAACTGAACGAATTTGTAATTGAATACAAAGGGTAATTACATAACAAAACTAATTGAATAGAGAAGTAATCGAACTTGTGAACGAACCTTCATTTATCGTGCTTGTTTGCAAGTTGTTGCATCTTGCATCTATTTGTGAAGAAGGAAACATCAATACGATTCGATAGATGTTAAGTGCTATAAACGCGAAGTAATATATGTATATTGTAGTGAATTACAGTATTTTTTGGGATATTCGTTAGTGTTGAGGCGGGCTTTAGGGAATTTTTCCCGTGAATAGTTAATACTTCAAAAAAATAGTATTTTAACTATTTTATTGAATATCTCGAAAAAGAGGCGAGTAGGAATTTTCGCAATAATTTTCCGTTGATTAGGATAAAAAAGTGCGTCGAAACCCTCTTTTAAATTCAGGGGCACCCAGGATTAGAGAGTAGCCGAAATAATTGTTATTTGCCCGGAGTGAATCGTGTTCTAGTGAGTTACAGGGGATTTTGCGGTATTCGTGTCGTGTTGCGACGGTACTTCGAAAATATTAACTACATATTTTTTTATATCTCGAAAACGGGACGAGATGGAATTGTTTTAATAATTTTCCCTTAATTAGGGTAACAAACTGTCTCGAAGTTCGTTGTCAAATTTAGGGATTCAAGTTATTGTGCCAAGATACCAAGTATGGTGAACATATATAATGTACTTGCATTCGATAATATTACAACAAGCAAACTGTTCATTATTATGAATTATGCACATCACAGTTCGGTCGCGTTTTAGGACTGTGAAAACTTTGCACTGTAGCAAATATGTATGTGAACAAGTTTCGAGGTAATTATAATAGATAAACCTGTCTGAAGTTTAAACTTCCTTCCAGAATCTGTTGAATTTATTGGCATTGGTACACCACATTACATTAAAATAAGGACTTTACTTTACTCTGTATTTTCTAAAATTACGCAACTTTTTTCACCACTTAAATTTATCACTTTACTTGTAACCAATTTCAAGGTACGAAAAATATTAAAGAATATTCGATAAAAATGCATACGTACGACATAATTATGTAGACTGTATAATAGTGTTCACGCACAGCATGTAAACAATTAAATAAAAACAACTGTACAGTTAGATCGGCCGCAAAAGTCAGACGACTTATATCACTCGACTGTTATTATTGTTCGACTAGACAGAACCAATATTGTGTCAGTAATTTCAGCAGCGGGTTATAGCAAAACTAATTAAAAAATTTGACACGATGTCTTTCTACACTTTACACCTTACCAAAATAACAAACTGAACTTTGAGGAACGTCGATACTATAAATATACGATAAATACTACGGTGCGATGATTGCACAGTTTCTCTCATAATATCTTGCACCTGACTCTGTGTTTAGAATTAATAAGTGGTTAACGGGGCGGTGATAGTCATCGGATATCATTAGTTTGGACGAAAAGTGCAAGTTGTGAGGGTAACAAAAGTAGGCGAGTTTCTGGCTTCACGCCACTTCTAACCTTCTTGTTTCCCTCAAGAGCTATTGTTACTTTGCAGTAATTGATAGTTGAGTTTGCATATATACGTGAACTATACGTAATATGCGACCATTAATCGGTTGCTTATACTGCTAACAGAGTGTATGCAAAAACTAATGGACATGCACTATTTCAGCTTACAGTTGGGGAAAGCCGAAGTATATTTGAAATTATTTCACGAATAATTAGGACATGTAAGCACTAAAACAGAAAAGAGTAACGAAATGACATTTCAATTCCGGTTAGTTTATAAAATTCTAATGTATGCATCAATTATAAGTAATGAATATTTATAAACGAATAAACTTTTAAAGGAAAGTTTGACTTTCGGGTTCATTGCATGAATTCTTATTGTTACTTTCTTTGAATTGACCCGCACCCGCACCGGATGCTGGAATTAAGAATACTGAAGTGTTTGCTTCAAGTAAAACGCATCCCATGAAAAACCTTCCATGTAAAAAATGTAGAAAAGTCTCGCTTTGCTTCACTCACGTTTATTATTGAAGTTTGTGATCTATAGCCGTGTTCTTTTAATGATCCATATGGACCTTTCCACTATTCTCCCCATACAAAACTCAAAATCCTGCTTATAATCTGGATCAGTGAAGAGTTTTATCGGGACATTGGTACATTTGAGAATTTCCCTGTCATTTGGAATTGTCAAAGCAAACGAAGACGAGGCTGAAAAAAAAACAAAGAAATTTAATATGGAAAATATCGATATTGGACCTTCTGAAGAGTAAGTAAATTTTTATATTGGTTTTATATAAATGTTGATGATGATGTTCTGCTAAAATTTTAATAGTTTCGACCACATTTTCGAGTTTATTTGAAGTTCAAAACGATTCGCTGCGGTTTTATATGCCGGTGATCAGAAAAGGGTGGAGCGGGGCTGCAGGTGTTTAACACAAAGTCATGCGAAAGAACTGGTGGGCCAGACAGTTATCAAAAGCACAGAATCAACAATGATGTAGTGTTGGACACAGGAACATAAAAGACATGAAAACTAATCGCACAAAATGATGAATAAAACCCAGAAGCTGTTACTTGGCATATTTCTTCTAATCCTTGATTTTATTTGGGTGTCCTCGAGCGAACTGAAACACATCATAAAACTGCTCGAACTGCACTAATGTTTTGTATGCTCTGGTTCTTAGCGAACTACCTATTTCAACTATCCTAGAATTAAGCGAAACGGCAATGCTTACTCTCCTTAGTTCATCCTCTAGTATTTTCATCTTAGTATTAGCATCACTCTATCCATCAAGATTCAATGCTATGTTTTAGCCTTAATCTTACTCATCAACCCATTTTATGTTGCATAATAATCTAGGAAGAATAGACATCCAACATCAAAATAATTTGTTGTTGGACAGGCTAAGGTATATACACTGGTATTGGGGTTCTAAATAATATGCAGGATTAATTACACAGAGTTAAGGCTAGAAAAGAAACATAGCTGAGACAATTTCATATAAAAACGGTTTAAAAAGTTTTTATTTGTAATTATAACCGTTCACGAAATATAACGTTTCAAAAATCGTGAGTTTCCATAGGAAAAATCGACTGATTAACTAATTTCAGGTTCAACACTATCCTACACTGCGATCTGCAGATGACTTTAGATTACTATCGTACCGGACTGCGACGCGACGGCGCAAAATTGCATTTCGTTTAAAGGCTGCACCTGCCTAAATTACCATCTGAATTAAACGATTTTTAAAATACTTAAGAAAATAAACCTGATGTACTTATGTTAAGAAACAATTTTAACCGTTTTATATTGTTGTTTATTTATCTTAACTATTATAAGAAAAATATGTAAACATTTGTTAAAAAATGGCTGTTCAGCTAATAAAGAATAGTTATTTAAAAATAACAGCGTCATCTATCACGATTCGAAAAAAAACGTTTCCAGTTAATCCGCATTAGTCCGCATCCGTTAGTTCCGCATTTTCTTCTGTAAAATAAGAATCTGCAATAACAATCAATGCTGCTTGTGCGTCTATAAGGTTTGTTGTGGGAGCGAGCTCTGTACAGCCCGGCTAAAACTGTACCCTCGTGGTGTGTGGCCGCGCGAGCTTGAAGGCTAGCATAGCGGTAGTGTGGGGGGGTTGCTTCATTGCCACCTTTAGCCACGAGGACGAGCTGCCCGCAACACGAAAATCTCGCGCAGACAGGATCGACAAAAAGTCAAAAAGGGGGGAAAAGGAACTGTGGCAGGAGGAACCCCTGCAACTGCCGGCGAATGACTCTCCGAATTGTGGGGGGGTCTCGATGGAAAATGACCCCCACCATGGCCTAATCCCCAACCGCCCAATGACCTCCCACTTGGCCCATTATTTTTTGGGGAGGTCCCTATTTAAATATTAAATCCGCAAAATAACCCGAAGAGAGGAGGCCGAAGAAGATAGAGGGGACTTAGGGAACAATTAAAAATTTAGTTAATCAATGCATGATTTTACTAGGTTTCCTCTCACACTCTTCTTTTTACAGGAAAATACATGTGCCAAACAATAAAATCGCCAAAACTTAGAAATAATAAGAAAATAATCCCTACTAATCTGAAGACTTAATGTTTCGTTTCAACCCAGGCCTCTTTGATTATTTTAAAACTGACTTTTCATTTCCGCCTTTGCAGTATATTGTTATCAACAATAAAAGCTTTCCCGTTTTCCTTTCTTCAATATCATTACTTATTTAATAACCGAGGTCAGTTAAAATAACATAGATTAACCTTGGGTATGATAACACAACAAGATTAAATTATTATTTCCATGATTTTTTTTTTTTTTTTTTTGTGTTCATTTCTTATAAAAAAAAATTTTTATTACATAATTCTCTCCCCTTCTTTTTGTTTTCTTTCTCAAAAAAAAAAAAATTTAATTTTAGGTTTATTTACACATATATATATATAAAAAGGCAAATGACCAAGAGAGAAGGGGGAAAAAAAAAAAATAAAATCAATTAAAAAAAAATTAAACAAAACCAAAAACCTGTTTTAGCCTCAGGCTAATCCCATTTTGTTGTTGTTGATGGAGCTATTGATGGTGGTGATGCTGCTGTTGGGCGGCCGCCGCTGCTTTGCGAAGGGTTGCTCCCTCGGTGGGGGGTGGAGGTCCATATGTTCACCCTCCTCGGTTCCCCCTTGTTGTCTCGTTCCAGCGTTCCCTCTTTCTTCTTTTTCTTCACCTTTTTTTTTTTTTTTCTTTTTATATAATTTTTATTTTATTTTTTTGTTTGTTTACTTTACTTTGTTTCTGTTTATTTATGTATTTATTTCTTTTTCTTTTCTTTATTTATTTGATTATTTATTTTATAGATTTATATTTTTATTTAATCTTGTTATTTATTTATTTATAGTCTTCTTTTTTCTTTTCTTACTCTTTTTTCTTAATTTTTTTTTTTTTTTCTTTTCTTATTTACCGTCCTTCACTCGTTGAATCTTTATCTTTAATTTTAATTCTGATCGCAAAAAAAATAAAATTTTTGTTCTATTGTCACGTTTAATTTTGCACATTCCTATTTTAGTTGTTTTATTCCCATTAATTTTAATTTATTTATTTACGGTTTTTGCTTTTCTATTTTAATTTGTTTATTTAATTCTGGTCTTTCTAATTTTATTTTAAATTTTTACATTTCTTTCTTATTCATTTAGGTTGCAGGCCACCAAACAGTTTTCATCAATTTGTACACGGTATCATGGAGAACGAAATGTCACACACAACCCCGATAGATTTAAGATTCTGTTTACAACACACAGGACGTAAGAAGTCTTTTAAAAGCTCTTTCTTGGGAACACGTGTTCTTTAGTTTAAAACCCCCCGCCGAGGATCACTATTACTTTCAGCTCAAATGTATGCAGGTCGGAAAACTGTCACAGGTAAACAATTTGATGATGTGTCGTAAACACAGTAAAAGTGCCCTAAAAAGGACTAAATCTTCTACCAAAAGAGTCCGGCTGATCGTGCGCACGATCAGTTATATTTATGTTATGTTCTTATGCCCGTAAGATAGTCAAACCCGGCACAATAGGCGGATGCAGTAAATGCGCAGAACTACAACTAGCCGACAAGACACTGTTGATCAGTCAGAGGGTGCCGCGATACTCCACTTATTTCGAAACGGCAGGTGATTTGAATATTTTCACAATCTCCTTTTTTTTTCTACTGTCTGTCGCCAGAAAAGAAAACTTTTGCGCGGTCCTTCTCCACTTATCCGATCGCGACCGAACTCCGTCCAGATTTTTCCGATCTTTCTCAAAGTAGAGAAACTTTGAACGTCGTAATTTTCCCGACAAGTTTTCTTAACGCCCGCTGTCTGCAGTCAACCGAAAACCGACTCTCCCTATTCCGGTACGTACGCCTCCACTAACTATTTCCAAAATCCACCTTTTTCGACCGCCCGTCAGAATGTCCAAATGCTTACTCACTAAATCCTCCCGCCAGGCAAAAGTATTCGGTCTTTTGACCTGCCCGCCGACTGTACCCATCGTACTCCCTTTCCATGCCCTTGCCCAAGGCTCAGTTCAGTAGGCCGACCAGCAAATTTGCTTCACTTCTTCGGTCGCATACATTTTTCGACCCAAATGCAACTATCGCATCTAGCTCGGTCGCGACTACCGTTAGCTTTTCTTTGCTATTTTTCGGGCGCATACATTTTGCTACCACGAAATTTTGTTAGGGACAGAATATGAACCAAATGTTTGAGGATTTTACTCAAATTTATTTGGCCCGACTCGGAATTTTCCGTTGCAAGCAAAGTTTTACATTGCATTTGTCGGCTACTCATGTTAGAATTTTGGTGCGGCTGTACCATTTTGCTTTTTGAATTTTTCAGGGGCAACGGTGCTAGAAGCAATTTTTAGAGGGGCACTTAGCCACGCGGATGAAGTTAATGTATTTTTAGAATGCAAGCCCGTTATGGGTTGCATTTGGAAATTAAAATGACCTACTTTTGCCGGCTTGAAAAATGCGTGACGGGTTAACTAAAATTTTTGTTAGATTTTATGTTTGACCACAACAGGGCAGGTCCATTGGCCTCGTTCCCGTGGACAATGGGGCTGAAAAATGGTCAACTCTTCAGGCGCCCATTGTGTGGCTCGACCCACGTCTGGACCCACGCTCTAGACTGAGCTAGCCGGTCATTATCAGCACTGGACCCTCTCGAACCTTGATGAGAAGTCGAAGAGTCCAGGGCTGATTTAGTCCTCCCTTTTTCATTGGCAGAGGAGCGCTTACCCTTATGAGAGGTAGGCTCCTCTGACAACAAAAAGGGTTACTAACTCGTCCAGAGCCTGTTTCCGTCGATGGGCCGAATCCTGGGGCCACGGAAACGAGGCAAAGGGACTACCTGTCATTAAGGTAAAGGGATTAACTCCCAGAACGTCTGGTTCAGGGGAGGTAAGGATAAGGTCCCTCCTCCTGACAGCGAATCAGCTTCCCAGTTCGGAGTGTGATAGCTGTCAGGAAGAGGAAGCTTATCCCCAAAAAATTTGTGGTGGTAAAAACCATCCCACGGCCTACTGCGGGTCCACCTACCCAGGGTCCGTGTCACTCTGTCCCCTACTTGTGGGCTGCTGCGACTCCGGGGCATGAGTGTGGGATTGGTAGAAAAATTTCTAAGGTTTGGCATTGGTCTTTAAAACAAAAGAACCAAGAAAAAGGGTTCCCCTGCAGGATCCCTGTCTGGCAGTCTTTAAGCTCGAAGAGGTGAGATTGGGGTGCAGGCTCCCAAGTAGTGAAGAAATAATGGAGGAGAAAAATGGGACAGGTAAAAATTGGGAGGGGATATAAAGAGGGTTCGTAATATCTTTCGCCTTTGTGTGGCCTTGAAAATGGTTCAGTCTGCCTCCAAGTTGTCGGTACGAAGAGGTGTTATTCGCCGAATAATATATATATCATGAGACATGACCGAGACCGTTCGCAGACGATGTGTCAAGTCGAGAGGGAAGAGATAAAAAAAAATTAATGGCGACTAGCAGGGCGGATCGCCGCAAACCTGCGTCGCTGTCATCAGCACCGACATCTGGATCTTCTGACACCCACTAAAAAAAAATTATTATGAACTATTTATTTCCTAGTTTTAAATTAACACTAGCAAAACTTGATGCGCTTTTCAGACGACACAAAAAAAAATTTTGAATTTTGTACGAGCGACAAAAAAAATTTATGATATGGAAGTATAATAAGTAATGGGGCTAAGCCACCATGTCAAGGGGTTGATAAAAGTTGGGGAGAAAAAATCTGTGAAGCGGAATAACCATACTGAAGGTCCGGTGACCGTGTGGGAAGAAAATAAAGCCTTTGAGGAAAGGGTACCCCGCCAAGCTACTCCGCGGAAATCCAGCGACGAAGAGCGACAGAAGAGGTCTCCCGGACAGGGATTGGCACACCAAATAGCCAATCCCTGTATTTCCAGGGAGTTCTCCTGTCGTCTCCGACGCACAGATTCCCGCAGCGCAGACCAGCGGAGACCCTCCCTGACTCCTTACCTCAGAGACAGGACAGTCCCGAGACCTCGAGACGGTGGCTGGCCAAGGACCAACCAAACCGTAATTCTCGAGAGGTCTCGAGACTAACCCAGCTCCGAGGGTCGAAGGCAGGGCCTCTCAGGCTAAAGGTGTGGTGGTGATAAAATTGATAAAAGGTTTACCAAAAAGGGATAGGATAGGGTTAAGGTATTGGGGAACTTTAACTAGGATAGGGTAGGGATTTAACAGGGATGTGTCCACCGCAATACCCAGTAGAGGCGGTCCTATGACACTCCCGATGCCAGTGAAGCTGGGCGGATGCCTTATTAGGCCTACCGAATAAAAATGAAATTTATTTTCTGAACGAAGCACGTCAGAACAATCTATTAATACTTAAAGCATCCAACCAGCAATAAAACGTCGTTAATATCGGTGTGTGTCAACAATAAGAAGAAAATGCAATAAGAAAAGCGATTAACAATTCCAACCGTGTCTTTGAAGATCCAGATCTCAGCGCTTTATGTCTTTCGCATGAAAGACTCCTATTAGTTTTCCCTTCAAATCCTCTAGTTCATAAAGAGAATTCCCCTTTTTCGCTCTAATCCGGCATTTTAGAAATTTCTTTCCTAACTTGGCACTTACTTGTTGAGCAGCGTTACTCAACTGGAAATTTCGTCGATAAACTTCCTGGCCCACTTGGAAATCTGTCGGTTTAGCCCGTAAATTATAAGATTTCGCACCTTGCTCAAAAGACTTCTTCAGGTTTTCTTGCGCATTGGCTCGAATAAATTGAAGTTTATCCGGCAGCTCCACATCCAACGGCTCATTTAAGCTCTGCAAACGACGCAACAGTTCGTAGCTGGAAGCATGGGTAATCATATTCAGACCGAACAGCATTTTGAAAGGGGGATAACCAGTTGCCTGATGTATTGAACTCCGAAGAGAACCGGCAATACTACTGAGATGTTCATCCCACCTTTGATGCTCGTTCTGAATATACGCACGAATTTCTGCCAGGATTGATCGATTTACTCTCTCAGAGGCATTAGCCTGGGGAGAGTAAAGTGCCGTGCGCATGTGTTGCACTCCATACTTTTCCAGTAATTTGGCGAACTGAGCCGAGCGAAATTGAGTGCCATTGTCGGTCACAATCGTTTCGGGAACTCCGAACATGTGAAAGATTTCCTTCTCGACAAATGCACAAATATTAGAAGTGGATGCCTTACGCATGGGCTTGAACAAGGGGAATTTTGAAAGATGGTCCAGGGCTATGAAAATACAGACATTTCCATTTTTAGTTCGTGGATACGGGCCCAACAAGTCTAGATAAATTCGCTGCCAAGGTCTTTCAGCGGTAGGTGGAGTTACTATAGGTGGACGAAGTGGAGTGTTCGGAGCTTTCGTCTCTTTGCAGATATCGCATGAGAGAACATAATTGCGTACATCAGCCGCCATACGTGGCCAATAAAAATGCCGTCGGATTCTTTCGAGAGTTTTTCCAACTCCTCCATGGGATGCCAGTGGCGGATCATGAGCATGTTTAATTAAATCGCCAGTGAGGGCGGGTGGAATCCAAAGCTTCCACGCTTCGTCCTCTTGAACAGGGTCACCTGAACGCGGCTTTGTCCTGACGTAGATGAAGCCGTCTCGCACTGTCAGGTCCGGAAATTTTGCCTGGTGATTTTCCAATTGTCGACCCAGCTCTACATACTCCACCGAAGTGAAGTGTGGAGAGCTGAGATCGACCTCAGGCACTACTTCTTCCGGAACTGACAGCGCGTCGGCTTCGGCTCTGGACAAAGCGTCCGGCACGACATTCAGGCTACCCTTTCTATGCTCAATAGTGAAGTCGAAGCGTTGAAGCTTCAGACTCCACCTCGCTAGTCTGCCACTCAATTCTTTCTGAGACATCAACCATTTCAGACTGGCATGATCCGTGACGATTTTAAAAGGCATTAATTCCACATATGGTCGGAATTTCTCCACGCTGATTATTGCCGCCAAACACTCCAATTCGGTCACCGAATAGTTCCGCTGAGCCGAATTTAGCTTCTGAGAGACAAAAGCCAGAGGGCGTTCGTTTCCTTCATCATCAGCTTGAGCAAGAACTCCACCAACTCCGTGGCTACTTGCATCGCACTGAATGATGAATGGTCTGGAGAAGTCGGGACTCACTAATACAGGGGCTGTAGTCAGCTGTTGTTTTAATTTATCAAAGGCTATTTGCGCTTCGGCGGACCAACAGAATTTACTCGATTTTTTCAGAGTGTCGGTGATTGGACCTGAGAGATCTGCGAAGTTGGAAATGAATCGTCGATACCAGCCAGCCATACCCATGAAGCGACGTACTTGTCGTACACTTTTGGGGGCGGGGTAATCCACGATTGCAGAAATTTTCTCAGGGTCCATGCGCATGCCTGTTTCGCCGATGATAAAGCCCAAGTATTTCGTCTCTTTCAAGCAAAATTTGCTTTTCTCGACGTTAATTGTGAGCCCCGCCTTCTGCAGACATTCAGCCACTCGTGAGAGAAGTGTTAAGTGTGTATCGAAATCCTGAGACAGGATTAAAAGATCGTCGAGATACACCAACACATTTTCTCTCAGGTCGTAAGGGATGGCTTTGTCCATCAGTCGACACATCGTCTGCGGGGCATTGCAGAGACCGAATGGCATCACTGTGTAGTGATAGAGGGGATGACCGGGGACCGTAAAAGCCGTTTTCTCCCGGGAGCTCTTTTCTAAAGGGATTTGCCAGAAAGCATCTTTCAGGTCCAGACTGGTGATGTATTTCGCAGGTGGAAGGCGACTCAGAATGCCATCAATGTGCGGTAAAGGATACGCATCCTTTTTAGTTACCGCATTGACCTTCCGGGCATCGAAACACAGTCTGACTTTACCTGGCTTTCTGACTAATACGACTGGCGAGCTCCACGGACTTTGGCTTGCCTCTATCACTCCAAGCGAGAGCATTCGGTCTAGTTCTGCGTCCATTAATTTTTGAACAGCCGGTGAGACAGGATAGAATCGCTGTTTAATCGGTTTGGAATCTCCAACATCGATTGAATGTTCCAAAAGGTGAGTTTTTCCCAAGCCCAAAGACGTATAGGAGGGGAATTTCGCTTTTTTTTCATCTAAACGCTTCTGGAGATCAGATGGTAATATGTGAGCGGCAGTATTGGTCGTCACCGCGATCGGGGTGTCCAACGCAGACACCGGACCCAGGACGTCTGGAGCCAAGTTAAAAGCTTTCCAAAAATCGATACCAAGGTAAAGATTTTGGGTTAAACTTGGAACTATATAGAGGCGAATGGTTTTAGTTTCGCCTCGAAATGAAATATCTACGTCAGCGTGCCCCTGAACTTCGGGTCGGGCTCCGTTGGCCACCTCGATCACAGATCGGTACCGACTCCACTTAATTTTCGAGTTTTCCAATAGGCTTTCAGCTTGTCTGCCCAAAATACTAATACTGGCTCCGCTGTCCAGTAAGCCAACAATTGTAGTACCTATGATACTAACTTCGGCATAAGGTCTAACGTCTTTTGGAACTGACACGAAAGCGGTAGCCAATTTCCGGCGATTAGATAAAACGAGCCTCCAAAATGCTCTCATACGTAATGTAGATCTTTTGGGCTTGGATAAACTCACTATTTCCGCTATCCTGTCCAGCGGGTGTTCAATATCCTCCATGAAAATTCTCTTCCGAGCGGCTCGATACTCTTGTAACCGAATATGGTAAGGCTTGATCGGGAAAAGAAATGGTTCAGACAGTTTTTCAATTCGCGAGCCAGCCTTACGTGGTAGAATCGTAACCGCTCGAGAGGGAGATCCATGGGGTCCTGAATTCAGAGGCTGAATTTCCGTTAGGGTAGTGGAATTTGAAGAACTAAGAGGTAAATTTATTGTATCGTCATTTGCTATGTCTGGGGACGGGGAGGAGTGCTCGTTGTCTCGCCCGCTGTAATTGCTGGCGTCCGAAGGGGTCGAGGGCTGGTGTAATTGCTCCCGACCCGACGTCTGTTTTTTTCAGAACATATCGGACAACGGGGCTTGACCACTCCTTTCCGGCCGCAGCCATAACAAAAGAAACCAGTGGGTTCTTTTGGACAATCCTGATAGTAATGCCCGGGCTCGTCACAACTCCAGCACCTGGTGATTGTAGGTGGACAACGCACTACTGCGTCCACAGGCTCAGAATGCTCTTCCTCCGGTAAGGTCTCGGCCATGTCATCGAAGATGTAAGTCTCTTCAATTCTTGCGGGCCTGTGAACAAACGGCAACCGCGCGGCTTTCGTTTCACGACGCGCTTCCTCAATCTCCGACACGAACTCTCTCAACTGAGCCACCGAATGAGTACGCCGAAGACAAATCCGCTCTCGAATGAACGGGAGCAGATTTGCCCTCAGTATACCCACGAACTCTGCCTCAGGAACAGGAATGGAGAGACGGTTTCTCAAACTCACTAGCGCTAGATAATAGGAAGCGAAACGTTCGTCGGGCCGCTGTCGCCTGTTCAACATTTGCCGCTTTATCTCGATGTCATTAGTTCGTTCACCCCAGTCAGCTCTTAACGCAGTTTTCAATTCATTCCACGAAGGACTTATATGTCCTCTTCTGATCGTCCAGTACCAATTCGCCACAGCCTCACCGAGCAGAGTATGGAAATTGTTGATCAGCAGATCGAAATTACCACGAAGGGTACCGTATGTTAAAGTTTCCACACGGAATATGAACTCTTCAAGATGGAGCTTGGAATTGTCACCATCATATTGAATTTTCCAGTTCCTCATGGGGCTACTGGATCGGCGCGAGGCAGAAAAATGTGGCGGACGAGAGGCTGGATAAGGTGGAAGAGACTGATCATGCTGAGGTGGTTGTGGTGGAAAAGTCGGGGGCAGACTGAACCTCTCTGCTTGTGGCGGAGGCAGAAAAGCAGGTGGTGCCGGTCTCGCATGTGACTCTGGCTGACGTTCTGGTGGTATGTTTCCACGTATATTCGTCTCGAATGCCTGTGCCACCTCCGAACGGATTAATTCGGCAATCTGTAATTTCAGCCCGGACAGCAAGGCTTGAGATGCGGCAGACTCGACTCGCGGCGAGTCCTGGTCGACCGTACTAGGCTCGTGACTACTGCTCCGATTAGCAGCTTCCGTACGCGGCGGAGAATCATCGGCGAATGTTTGCGCTCGCCGTGGAAGTGGCTGCGAGGATGGCTGCGAAGGGGGCAGCGTCAAAGAAGTAGCTGTATAATTTTTGTTACTGGACCGGGTATTATATCTTTTCGGGACTGCTCCTGTATACGGTATACAGTCAGCCAAATTTACCGCGCGCCGGCAATTCGGACAGCTGCTGTCCGTTCGCAGCCATTCCCGCAGACACTTCTTGTGAAATAAATGGTAGCAGACCGTGACTACCGGATCCGTTTCCAATGACCAGTCCTCAATATGACATATCGAGCATTTTTCAACCTGCGCCGGAGTTTTTACGAGCTCAACGGGCGATCGTGCAACTGCCATGTTTAGAAGTTAGGGAGTTTCCAAAAATCAAGCTCCAAAAGCAAATAAGTAAAAAAAAAATTTCTTTCTTTTTTTTTTTTTCTTTCTCTTTTGCCTGTATACCTTTATACGCTTTTCATAAAAAAAATAAATAAATCCAGAATCTACCGAATTGCTAGATCAAGAGGACCGGATCCTTGTCAAAACACAGTTTAAATTTAACCTTAAAAGGAAGAGAGAAGGAAGGGTGATAATAAACAGCTTCCTTCCGTCTTGCTTTTTCCTTTCAATTATGTCGTTTCCTTTTTTCGCTCCTTTTTCTGAATAGCGACCGCCAAGAAAATTCATAAAAAAAAATCAAAATAGCACGCGAAAGTTTGGTGACCTTTTCCAAATAATCTTCACAATGAAATCTTATTCTATTATATTCTAATAGACGCAGGTAATTGTTCCAAATTTATAGCAAGACAACAAATCTTGCAAAAAAAAAAAAAAATGATGTATACAATGTCCAATTTCTAATTAATTGGAAGAGAAACGCAGAAAAGCACAACCAAAACAAAACCAAACTGGTTGCACGTTATTTTCCAAAATACTCAAAGAAAAAAAATTACCAATGTTCCCGCCGTCCACCTCTTCTCTTTCAGCCAACCTCATAAAAGAATTTTAAAATTTTTTTTGGACTAATTCGCGAATGTTCGGAGAGCCAAACACTGGCCACCGAGCATTCCTCCTACAAGAAGGAAAGTTGAGGAAGGGATCCCGACCAGGCACAACCGCAAGGACTGCGTGACAGGAAATGTCCGAAGTGTTCCTCCGGACAGGAGCTGGCTCACCAAAACAGCCAACTCCTGTAATTCCAGGAGGACACTTCGGCAGTTCCTGCCACACAGGCCCAGCAGTGCACACTGGCCAGGATTCCCCACTACCAATCTCTCCTGAGGATGAAGCGGTCTTGAAATCCTGAGACGGGTAACTGGCACCCTGCCAGTTCCTCGTATTTCTCAAGGATCTCAAGCCCACCTCAACCCCAGGAGGGACCAATAGGGCCTCGAAGGATTTAGGGAAAGGTAAGTGAAAATTTGGGAGCCCTAGGCTCAAAGGGGAGGGGATAGGGAAGGCCCCACGTTGGGCGCCATTTTGTTGTGGGAGCGAGCTCTGTACAGCCCGGCTAAAACTGTACCCTCGTGGTGTGTGGCCGCGCGAGCTTGAAGGCTAGCATAGCGGTAGTGTGGGGGGGTTGCTTCATTGCCACCTTTAGCCACGAGGACGAGCTGCCCGCAACACGAAAATCTCGCGCAGACAGGATCGACAAAAAGTCAAAAAGGGGGGAAAAGGAACTGTGGCAGGAGGAACCCCTGCAACTGCCGGCGAATGACTCTCCGAATTGTGGGGGGGTCTCGATGGAAAATGACCCCCACCATGGCCTAATCCCCAACCGCCCAATGACCTCCCACTTGGCCCATTATTTTTTGGGGAGGTCCCTATTTAAATATTAAATCCGCAAAATAACCCGAAGAGAGGAGGCCGAAGAAGATAGAGGGGACTTAGGGAACAATTAAAAATTTAGTTAATCAATGCATGATTTTACTAGGTTTCCTCTCACACTCTTCTTTTTACAGGAAAATACATGTGCCAAACAATAAAATCGCCAAAACTTAGAAATAATAAGAAAATAATCCCTACTAATCTGAAGACTTAATGTTTCGTTTCAACCCAGGCCTCTTTGATTATTTTAAAACTGACTTTTCATTTCCGCCTTTGCAGTATATTGTTATCAACAATAAAAGCTTTCCCGTTTTCCTTTCTTCAATATCATTACTTATTTAATAACCGAGGTCAGTTAAAATAACATAGATTAACCTTGGGTATGATAACACAACAAGATTAAATTATTATTTCCATGATTTTTTTTTTTTTTTTTTTGTGTTCATTTCTTATAAAAAAAAATTTTTATTACATAATTCTCTCCCCTTCTTTTTGTTTTCTTTCTCAAAAAAAAAAAAATTTAATTTTAGGTTTATTTACACATATATATATATAAAAAGGCAAATGACCAAGAGAGAAGGGGGAAAAAAAAAAAATAAAATCAATTAAAAAAAAATTAAACAAAACCAAAAACCTGTTTTAGCCTCAGGCTAATCCCATTTTGTTGTTGTTGATGGAGCTATTGATGGTGGTGATGCTGCTGTTGGGCGGCCGCCGCTGCTTTGCGAAGGGTTGCTCCCTCGGTGGGGGGTGGAGGTCCATATGTTCACCCTCCTCGGTTCCCCCTTGTTGTCTCGTTCCAGCGTTCCCTCTTTCTTCTTTTTCTTCACCTTTTTTTTTTTTTTTCTTTTTATATAATTTTTATTTTATTTTTTTGTTTGTTTACTTTACTTTGTTTCTGTTTATTTATGTATTTATTTCTTTTTCTTTTCTTTATTTATTTGATTATTTATTTTATAGATTTATATTTTTATTTAATCTTGTTATTTATTTATTTATAGTCTTCTTTTTTCTTTTCTTACTCTTTTTTCTTAATTTTTTTTTTTTTTTCTTTTCTTATTTACCGTCCTTCACTCGTTGAATCTTTATCTTTAATTTTAATTCTGATCGCAAAAAAAATAAAATTTTTGTTCTATTGTCACGTTTAATTTTGCACATTCCTATTTTAGTTGTTTTATTCCCATTAATTTTAATTTATTTATTTACGGTTTTTGCTTTTCTATTTTAATTTGTTTATTTAATTCTGGTCTTTCTAATTTTATTTTAAATTTTTACATTTCTTTCTTATTCATTTAGGTTGCAGGCCACCAAACAGTTTTCATCAATTTGTACACGGTATCATGGAGAACGAAATGTCACACACAACCCCGATAGATTTAAGATTCTGTTTACAACACACAGGACGTAAGAAGTCTTTTAAAAGCTCTTTCTTGGGAACACGTGTTCTTTAGTTTAAAACCCCCCGCCGAGGATCACTATTACTTTCAGCTCAAATGTATGCAGGTCGGAAAACTGTCACAGGTAAACAATTTGATGATGTGTCGTAAACACAGTAAAAGTGCCCTAAAAAGGACTAAATCTTCTACCAAAAGAGTCCGGCTGATCGTGCGCACGATCAGTTATATTTATGTTATGTTCTTATGCCCGTAAGATAGTCAAACCCGGCACAATAGGCGGATGCAGTAAATGCGCAGAACTACAACTAGCCGACAAGACACTGTTGATCAGTCAGAGGGTGCCGCGATACTCCACTTATTTCGAAACGGCAGGTGATTTGAATATTTTCACAATCTCCTTTTTTTTTCTACTGTCTGTCGCCAGAAAAGAAAACTTTTGCGCGGTCCTTCTCCACTTATCCGATCGCGACCGAACTCCGTCCAGATTTTTCCGATCTTTCTCAAAGTAGAGAAACTTTGAACGTCGTAATTTTCCCGACAAGTTTTCTTAACGCCCGCTGTCTGCAGTCAACCGAAAACCGACTCTCCCTATTCCGGTACGTACGCCTCCACTAACTATTTCCAAAATCCACCTTTTTCGACCGCCCGTCAGAATGTCCAAATGCTTACTCACTAAATCCTCCCGCCAGGCAAAAGTATTCGGTCTTTTGACCTGCCCGCCGACTGTACCCATCGTACTCCCTTTCCATGCCCTTGCCCAAGGCTCAGTTCAGTAGGCCGACCAGCAAATTTGCTTCACTTCTTCGGTCGCATACATTTTTCGACCCAAATGCAACTATCGCATCTAGCTCGGTCGCGACTACCGTTAGCTTTTCTTTGCTATTTTTCGGGCGCATACATTTTGCTACCACGAAATTTTGTTAGGGACAGAATATGAACCAAATGTTTGAGGATTTTACTCAAATTTATTTGGCCCGACTCGGAATTTTCCGTTGCAAGCAAAGTTTTACATTGCATTTGTCGGCTACTCATGTTAGAATTTTGGTGCGGCTGTACCATTTTGCTTTTTGAATTTTTCAGGGGCAACGGTGCTAGAAGCAATTTTTAGAGGGGCACTTAGCCACGCGGATGAAGTTAATGTATTTTTAGAATGCAAGCCCGTTATGGGTTGCATTTGGAAATTAAAATGACCTACTTTTGCCGGCTTGAAAAATGCGTGACGGGTTAACTAAAATTTTTGTTAGATTTTATGTTTGACCACAACAGGTTCCGCACCGAAACAAAAAGGAATTAAAGTTATAAACGGTTTCTTCGTTTTAGTAATAAGTTGGCTGTAATAGTTTCCAATGGCCACATTCATGATATTTTTCAGATATTTTGCATCGATAGTTTAGAAATTATAGGGGGTAAGGACGCATTTATCTAAAGCTACTTAATGTGGTATATGAAAAAAAGTTGTTTAGTACTGTTAACTCTGTGGCAGGGAATAAATGTGGTGTGATTCTAGTCTCGGGGTCATGTTGGTCTGAACCAACTTAATTTTACTTTTACTCTCCATTGTTCTATTGGATTATTGGATCCTCTAGTATTTTCATCTTATTATTAGCATCACTCTTTCCCTCGGTGATATCTCTAGTAGTTAAACCTAATGTAGCATAACAACTCACTTTCATTTTATTTTTAGAACTTTAGTAATGTATTATATAACAGCATGCCTTAAATTAAATTTATATTACAGAAAACGTCATCTGTGGACAACTGCAGAAACGCAAGCACTCCTTTCTTGCTATGCGGGAAGAAAGGAGGAGTTGCAACACTGCAGAAAAAAAAATTCGCCTATGCCAACATGATGGAAGATTTCATCGCATTAAATGTGTTGGTAAGTTTTTTCTGAATAATTCGGTAAATAAATATTATTTTTATTTATAGTGATTCTTTTTAGGAATCGCCACTGACCATACCGCAAATTCAGACGAAATGACAATAATGGCGTAACAGGGGCCCCTCCGTCGATTATTCCATTTCGTGCAGAAATGGATGATGTTTTAGGGGAGAGGCCTATTATCATTTGCACTCACGGTGTTAACAGCTACAATGGGAAGCCAGCCGTTGCTATAACGCAGGTGCATGATCCTTTACGGGTGATCGGTACACCTCTGAGGAAGACCGCGGCGTTGGGGTCATCGAGTTCACCGGGAGAGGTAAGTACATATCGTTTCAGGCCAACCAGTACCCCAAGAACGGCGCTGGGTTCATCCTCGAGGGTCAATAGAGGGATTGAAAAGTACCGGCTTAAATTGGAAATTGAGAAGGAGAAGACAGCCAGGTATCTGGACCAAAAAAAAGTGATCCTTCGCATGGATAAGACCCGCAACAAGCGACACAGGGAATTGATATTTGCCCTTACAGGTAGAAATCCGAAATAGGGGCATTCGGTTTTTTTATTCATTTTTCTAAATTTTTTCAGGTGTGTATCCGCCCGATCCAGCAGAAGAGAGAGATCCAGAAGAAGAGAGAGATCCAGAAGAGCTTTAAGGTTTTCTTTTATTCATTTTTTGTTAATTTTCTCGTTATTGATTTTTTAGGGAGAGACTCCACCCAAGCCAGGATGGCATTTTTTGCATTATGAATTTTTTAAGGTTGGACTGCCCAGCCAGGATAATGGCTATGTTATTTTTTGTTATTAATGTTTTAATGTAGAATTCCGCCCAAGCCAGGATGGAATTTTTTCCATTACGAATTTTTTATTATTAATTAAAAAGGTTAAGTTTATAAATGCAAAACTGGCCTGTAATTTCAATATGGAAATTACAGGGCAATTTTGCGAACAGAAACGAGCGGTGGAATTATGTATCTTGTTTCGAGGTTAGTCGTTTCGGCTCAACTAGAAACAAGATACATAATTTAACCCCTGCATTGTTACAAATATGGGGGAGTTAGGGCTACAGGCGAAACCCCCTCAACAAAAACGAGTGATCTGGTTACCTCTTTCGTCACTATGAAATACTATATTAGTCCGCCGCTCTTCAATAGGAATAGGCGCTGATGATCATCAATGTCCAGGAATAAGGATGCAAGGTCAGATGAGGAAGATTATAATCGTTAGTCCATTATTCCATCGACGAAATATTTTTTTTTAAAACAAAACGAATGCTTTTAAATTTGAAGCAAAATGAGTGCTATATAAATATTTATTTTTCAGATAAGATTTTTTATTTTTGTTTTTTTGTTTTGGGTTTTCCCTCATATAATAAATAAAATATAATAAATTCAAAATAGTGGTGTGGTTGCGGATCAGTCTCGCTGTCTTTGAGTTCCTATTCTACTATTCCTGTGTATCTAATTGAGAAATTCCGATTTGTCTCAAGCTCTCGTAACACACAGGAGTCATCCTCGCGACGTTTTAACATAAAAAAAAAGAAATATAAGAAAAAATACACACACAAAAATTTTCCGCATGATTTTTCCCTTCGATCTTCATTCACTTCAAATTTCCTCCTAGAACCCTTCATCCTTGTCTTCGCCATGCTATCCTGTAAGAAAAAAGATTGACATAAGGAAATAACCAATAAATGAGATTTTTTAATTCTAGTTGTTTTGTTTGCCTTTTGCTAGGAAGGCACTTTTGTGATTTTGGAATGCAACCAGGGCTCGTGACTTTTATGGCTTAAAGAAAGCTACAAATAACCGGTAGTTACACGAATAAAAAATAAAAATTAAATTATAACTGTTTAAATTTTTATAATAAATGTTTTAATAACCGGTAATTAATGACTTCTATTTTTTAGTCAAACAATATTTCCTTGAAAGTTATTTGTTATAGAATTTTTCATTTTGAAATATTACATATTACATTTTATATATAACAACATAAGCCGTGTTCTTTTAATGATCCATATGGACCTTTCCACTATTCTCCCCATACAAAACTCAAAATCCTGCTTTTAATCTGGATCAGTGGAGTTTTATCGGGACATTGGGACATTTGAGAATTTCCCTCTTTTTGGAATGATGCTAACTTCACTGCAAATGTCATTTGGAATTGTCAAAGCAAAGGAAGAACAGGCTGAAAACAACCTTCTGCACCTTCTGAAGAGCAAGTAAATTTTTATATTGGTTTTATATAAATGCTGATGATGATGTTCTGCTAAAATTTTAATAGTTTCGACCACATTTTCGAGTTTATTTGAAGTTCAAAACGATTCGCTACGGTTTTATATGCCGGTGATCAGAAAAGGGTGGAGCGGGGCTGCAGGTGTTTAACACAAAGTCATGCGAAAGAACTGGTGGGCCAGACAGTTATCAAAAGCACAGAATCAACAACGATGTAGTGTTGGACACAGGAACATAAAAGACATGAAAACTAATCGCACAAAATGATGAATAAAACCCAGAAGCTGTTACTTGGCACATTTCTTCTAATCCTTGATTTTATTTGGGTGTCCTCGAGCGAAATGAAACACATCATAAAACTGCTCGAACTGCACTAATGTTTTGTATGCTCTGGTTCTTAGCAAACTACCTGTTTCAACTATCACTAGAATTAAGCGAAACGGCAATGGTTACTCTCCTTAGTTCATCCTCTAGTATTTTCATCTTAGTATTAGCATCACTCTATCCATCAAGATTCAATGCTATGTTTTGTCCTTAATCTTACTCATCAATCATCTATTTCAGTTTTCAGCAGCTCACAACAGTTTCCACTTCACACTTCAAAATCACTATAGTTTTAAATGTGTGCCTCTTTTGTTTTTCTTTACACTTTAGGTAAGCTCAGTTCACAACTATTTCCAATAAAACGACAAACTTCAAAGTTCAGTTGTTGTTGTTGTTGTTTTTTATTTTGCCTTAACAGGCGCCACTGTGTGGGCTTCTTTGATCCGGCGCAAGCGCCATAAGACCACGATGCAGGACCTTTTCCTTTCTTCGACCCTCACCGTAGACAATTTAGAAAGTGTGAGGGTGAGGCTTCGTAAAAAGTTCTCTCCCTTGACAGTACCGAGTTGATGGCTTGATTTCTCTTCTTCGATGAGCTTCCAATACGGAGGACACCACGTCTGACACTAAAAAACGCTACTAAACTAGTACAAATTACATTACATTTGAAATCAAAAAGAGTGAGTGAGCCAAGTTTACAAATAACTGTGATGGTACTGTTCCGAATCAAAACAAGAAGGGCTGAAGACCCAAAATACATCTAGATTGTACATCTTTAGGTGGAGGGAGCTTTGATATTACACCCCATGAACAGAGGGGGTGTCGTCTGATCCAATAGGGAGGTGGACCCGACGCCCACGAAAAATCAGACCGTAAGAAAAATTTTGGACCACCGCGCCAAAAGCACCAGTTTCTCTGCTTCAACACTATAAAGTTATTTTCGTCTCTGATATGAAATTAGCAATCTGTCTGATATTGTCGTTGTTAAAATTAGCTAGGGCATCGGTTAGGCAGCTGTAGTCTTTGAACACGCGGTAACCCAATCGGATATTACTGAATTTTCTGCAGCGGAAGAGAAGGTGTTCTTCATCCTCCACCTCCTGGCACATGTCACACAGGGGGCTCTCCACTATTTTCCATCTAGCCAGGTGTTTTCCAGCAAAGGAGTGGTTTGTCAGAATCCTGTTTATGGTTCTTATACTCTTGCTGGGTAGGTCACTGGTCAGGAACGATGGCTTGGCTCCCACCCCCGGATGAATCTCTGCAAACTTTACGCCTTTCGATCTTGACAGTGCCTCATGTAGATGTAGATGTAGATTGTCATGAGGCGGGTAAATAAACCCTGCACTTAGACTAAAGGTCCATTGTACAAACCTCGAGAAGAGAGACCGACATCTGAATTAATCTCGGTGCCCAGATTGAGCCGTTAGACGACCAGTTCTTCTAACAAAGCTCAAGATGGTGGGCAGCGTGAGTTTATGTAGATCCTTGGGATCTACATGATGGTTCCCGAATAAAGCGGCTCTGGCACTGTTGTAGAACGGACATGCACACAAAACGTGAGCAATAGTCTCGTCCTCCAACTCGCATCCGCATAGCGGCGTATCCGCTATTCGTAAAGTATGAAGATGCTTGTTCAGCCTGCAATGACCAGTAATAATGGCCATTGCTTGGCTCAACTGGCATCTACTGAGGTTGAGTAGACGTCTACCTAGGCCTAGGTCGACCCGATGCAAGAACATCTTAGACTGTCTACAATCCAATCTCGCGGCCCACCTCTCATTGTGCTCAGAGCGGAACCAATCCTCCATCGAGCGACTGATGAGAGATGGTGCAACACTCACGTAGGGTTCTGGTCCTATAAAGGAAGAGCAGGCCCCTTCTTTCGCCAACCTGTCCGCAGTCTCATTGCCTGCTATGTTACAGTGGCCAGGGACCCAGATTATTGAGACTTGATTTGTGGTCGCAATAAGATCAAGCGAGTGACGACATTCACTGAGAAGTTTAGACGAGACTAAATACGAGTCAAGTGCTTTAAGAGCGGCTTGACTGTCGGAAAAAATAAAAATGTTTTGCCCACTCAGTTTCCTCTTCAAAATCTCTTGTGCACAGATCATGATGCCAGGAACTTCCGCCTGGAAAACGGAGACGAACCTGCCTAGCGAGCGGGAGATGCACACATCTTCACTCAGACCGTACACTCCCACTTCAGCCAGACCCTCTGTGAGGGATCCGTCCGTGAACCACGCAGAGCCTGCATCCGACACTGTGTTGCCGAGATAGTCCTCATCCCACTCCGTTCTGGAGGGAATGGACACTACATACCTTTTACATAGGCTGAGACGGGGCGTTACATAATCCGAGATCATTTGGACGCAACTGTTGGTATGTAACAATCTGTCCCAGATCTTAGAGTGCCCTATCAGCCGATGATTGGGTCGCCAATTGTTTTGAACAAGGCGCAGGGCCGAATTCATCGCTTCTTTGTGCACGATGATATCGAGCGGAGCCAGGGAGAGAGCCAACTCAATCGCAGCCGTTGGAGAAGATCTTATTGCCCCTGTGATGGCTAAGCAGGCCAATCTTTGTACCTTAGATAATGTACCTTTGATGGTGCTTAGATTTGTTTTTTCCCACCAGACCAGCGCCCCGTAACAGAGACTCGGTCTGATGACTGCAGTATTTTTGGACTAATGCCCCAAGTACGGCCGAACGCTCTTCTGCACTGCCACTGGGCTATCTCGACCCCTTTGTGTTTTGCAGTCCAGATGTAGCTTCCAGTCCAGCTTGATATCCAGGATCACTCCTAGGTATTTCACGCTTTTTGCGTAAATAATCTCTCTGTCGAATATTCTCAATTGTCTGAGACCCTCCAGCTTCCTTCTGTTAGAGAAGAGTAGAGCAGAGGTATTGTCAGCATTAACTGACAAGTTCCTGTCCCTGCACCACCTCTCCACCATTCGCAGGGCCTGCTGCTGGAGATCGCAGAGAGTACTGAGGAATTTGCCTCTGCACAGTATCACTATGTCATCCGCATAGGCTACTGTGAAGTGGCCCCTCCGGTCCAGTAACCTGATGAGGCCATCAACCACCATGCACCACAGGAGAGGAGACAGAATGCCACCTTGCGGACAACCCCTACCTACCCTCCTGACCGCTGTGTGAGAACCTACCTCAATGGATACAATACGGCTTTGCAGCATGTTTATAATCCACCTGGTTACGGTTTGGTTTACACCGTGCTCCTGCAAGGCGCAGGCCATTGCAGAGAAGCTGGTGTTGTCGAACGCTCCCTCGATGTCCAAAAAGACACCAAGGGCCGCTTCTTTATCTTGAAAAGCCCTTTCAATGTAAGAGATAGCATGATGGAGGGCCGAATCAGTAGATTTCCCTCTCTGATAGGCGTGCTGTGCAACGTGGAGCGGGAATGCCTTCAGATTGTTCGATCTAATGAAAGTGTCCAACATCTTCTCCAGCGATTTCAACAGAAAGCTCGTGAGTGAAATCGGCCGGAAGGATTTGGCAGCCTTGTAGTTGCACCTCCCTGGTTTAGGTATGAATATTACCCTGGCAAGGCGCCAGCTACAAGGAATATACCCGAAAGCTAGGACCGCTCTGAAAATTGTAGTCATATAATCCTGAATCAAGGAGAATGCCTCTTGCAGCATGACCGGGGAGATGCCATCTCTACCCGGGCTCTTAAAAGGTGAGAAAGAAAAGACCGCCCATTTAAGAAGATCCCTGTCTATAACAGACCTGGCGACAGCCCAGTCCGAATCATCCGGATTGTGCTGTTCAGCCGCTAGGTGATCCTCTTGCACCGGTTCACAACCAGGAAAGTGGGTTTCCAACAGATGAGACGCAACAGAGGGGTCATCAACGATGAAATCACCACAGGGTAGTTGGAGTGAACCCAGCTGGACGGCCTTGTCCTTTTTGAGAATCTTGTGGATTCTCGTGGTGTCTCTCATCCCTTCAAGGTCTGAGCAGAATTTTTTCCAAGAAAGTAGCTTGGCAGATTTCACCTCTTTCTTGTAGGCCCTCTGTTTCTCTCGAAAGAGTTCCCATTCGGGTACAGAGTTGAGGTTTTTTGCACGGTTATGTTGCTTCCTTACTCCTTTTCTAAGCAACATAAGCTTGCGCTTCCACCAGGGGCATTTGCCCTTGGAACTGGGGGTGGTAAGTGGGCATGCCTCTTCGAAACTAGAGGTGATAGCCCTCTCTATTACCCCAATCGACAGATCCAGGTCACTGACGTTAACGATCAATGGCAGCCATCCCTCCAGTCTCAGACCCAGAGCGGATCTGTAAAGGTCCCAGTGCCTCATACTCTCTATCCCACTGTTGCAGAACTTTTCTTTTAACATTCAACAGGGCATCGTCGACAGATAAGGGTTGAAATACGAACTCTCCCTCAGTTCTCGCCTCATTTGCCACTCTATCAGCCCAGCAATTCTCCACAATATCCCTATGGGAGGGCACCCAAATTACTCTGACACTCTCAAAGGCTTTCTCAGTCAGTTCGGCAATTTGTTGAACTATTAGATTGTCTGATTTTTCCACATTCAGCGCCCTGCAGCCGTTGAGGCTGTCCGTCAACATAGTTAGTATCTTTATGCCCCGGCTCTCCACAGTTGACATAGCCAGTTTGATTGCAAGTAGCTCCGCTGATCGCGTAGACATTTGCCAGTGAACCCTGTATCTCAATTCCTCCCCACTCGCCGGAAAAACAACCCCCAGACCCACTGTATCCTCGGCAATCGAGGCATCCGTTGCCACCACAGTACCCCCCCGGGAAGCTCTCCCTCTTGCTCGCCATTAGCGCTCTTACCACGTCTTTATTTGTTCCAGCCTTAGAGAAATTGGACTCAAAAAAACCTGTGTCTATGTCAATTTTGTTTCTAGGGAATACCCTCCTCGGGATAATCTTCGTGTTGTCCATAATCTCTCTGAACTTTTCCCAACACCGCGAGAAGGGGGAATCCAGAGAACTGTCCTGGACGCTTCCCAGGAAGTCCGGGCAGGAGCTAGCAGCTCTGAAAATTCCCTTTGTGGTTATGAGGTCAGCCCTCAGGTGAGGTGGCAGTTCGTTAGCAAGCGCATACATCGCATGGACGGGTGTGCTTCTCGACAGTCCAAGTGCCTTTCTCAAATAGCTGTTGGAGAATACACCCAATCTTCTTTCCAAGCCTCGTGATTCCCCTGCCGACAAGGCCCTCGCGTAATCGATTTTCGATCTAACAATAGACCTAAACAATACTAGAGCATTTCTGGGGTTAATACCTAATCTTGTGCCACTCAGAATGCGAATGACTCTCGCATTGCTCTCAGTCAACCTCAGTGCTTGTTCATAATGAACGTGGCTCCTCAGGCTTGACGCGAAAAACCAGCCCAGGAAGCGGAAAGACCTGACACACGGGACTATACCCCCCTCAATGATCAACTCGAACTTTTTCCTCCCATTGAATGTTAAGCACTTTGCTTTTTCACCACTCAAGATCAATCCCTTAGCTGATGCAGCCTGCTGAAAGGTGGTGACCGCTCTCTGGAGTCTGCTATTTAGAACGCTAAAGGATTCTCCCGCCGCCAGAAGAAGAAAGTCATCCGCGAACTGGAAGATCCTCACCTCCTGCACGTTCAGGTCATGCAGGTCCGCGGTATGGATGTTGAACAAAATCGGGCTAAGTAAACTACCCTGGGGAAGGCCCCCCACCGAGTTCATCCTCTTTTTACCTAGGACCAGACTTCTTTCCCCAAAAAACTGGGTTATCCAGTTGATGAGCTTGCAAGGAATTCCATACCCAAGCAGGCACAGGTAGAGCCTCCCCAAGTCAACCGTGTCGTAAGCACTCTCAAGATCCAGGGAAACTATCCCGACACATCTGAAGTTCTTTTGGAGCTCGGCTATTTTCTGTCTAATGACACTCAAACATAAGATTGACGATTTTCCCCTCCGGTACGCAAATGAGTAATTCGGAAGCATCCCAGCTTCATCTATTTTGTTTTCTATGAGGGATTTGATAAAAAAATTTGTAATTTTCATTGATACATTGATCAGCGAGATTGGGCGGTAACTAGAGATTGTATTTGGGTTCCTGCCTGGTTTCAGTATAGGCACTATTTTGATCATCTTCCACTCTTCCGGGATCTTGCCCGAGTGTAGGGCTTCCTCAAGGTATAGACATAAGGCTTTCTTTGCCGAAACTGACAGATTTCTTAGCATATCATACGAGACCCCGTCCGTCCCGGGGGCCGAGGCACCTCTTGACGCCAGGAATGCCTCCAGGTCTGGTATCGTTATATCAATGTGACGTCTCCTAGTTGTGTTATATATACATGGCATGAGTGAAGAAGCCCGGGCCTTATCGATCACCATCGTGAGAAACTCTTCGCATTTTTTATCATCATCGAGTAGTTGACCGGTCATTCCTCCTCCCTTCAATCTTTTGATGGTTTTCCATAATAAGCGGAGGTCACCTCTCTTTCCCAGATCCTCTATCATGACGTCCCACTCCTGTCTCTTTCTCTCAAGCTTCTTTCTTTTGAACATCGCGCTTTCCCTATTGTATTTAATTAAGAGTGAGATATCGCCCGACCTATGAAAGGCAGCCAACGTTCGGTTTTTTCTCCTGAAGAGTGCTCCCAGTTCAGGGTACCACCACTTCTTTGGTGTCCACTTATTTTTATAGTCTTTTTTTGTGATGATTGTAGCATTCTGTAGGGCTCTTTTTATGTGATCCATGACACTTCCCTCCTCTCCCCCTGGTACTTGCAACTCTCCCATCGCGATTTTCAGCCGCTGAGTGGCAATTATTTTCTTTGTCGGTTCCCTGAGGGAAAAATTAAACTCTATTAAAATGGGTAGGTGGGGGCTTCCCCCAAAAGAGATATCCAGCGCTCTCCACAGTACCGGCACGTCACTGATATTGACAAAGGCAATGTCGAGTACACTCCTGACCATTTTCCTACTCTTCGCTATGTAGGTGAAGGAGCCCGTGTTTACCGCACGAAAGCCACAGTCACCCGCAATTCTGTGCAGCACAGAGCCTTTTGTATCAGTGATTGAGCCTCCCCAGGCTTGATTCTTCGCGTTAAAATCCCCCGCTATCACTGCCCTTCCCTTTCTCGGCGTGCTAATGAAGATTCTTTCCAGATTCTTTGTGAAAGCGCTCACACTGAGATGCGGCGGCGCATATACCGAGTTGAGTGTGATCTTTTGGACATTGTCGGATAAGGTCACCATACATGAATCGATCCCACTCGAAAGTGATATTCTTTTCACTTTTAGATCGGCTTTGGTAGCCACAGCTACTCCTCCATAACCGTCAGTTCTATCTTTGCGAAAGACATTATAGCCTGGCAGCGAGACCCGTTCCGGCGGGAGGAGCCAGGTCTCAGCTGCTATTAAACCTGTTATTTAGTTGTCAATCATGAAAACGGTTAAATCGTCTGCGACAGGTTTCACGCTTTGGCAATTGAATTGTAAAATTCTCATGTCGAAGAGATACATCTCATAGTGGAGGCTCCCGCCGAAAGGCTCTCCATTACGCAAGTACGCAATTCTCACTTCCTTTCAGATCCGAGTGCACACTTATCATTCCCAGTATTTTCTTTGCCAATTCGATTAAGTTAAATTTAAAGCTCTTGAGGTTTTGTTCATTCATACACTCTTCCCTACCATGCCAAGTAGCTTTCCCCAAATTCAGGGTACGGTCAGCCTCTTCACCCGTTTTGGGATGGTCCTGAAAGGGGTTATAGTGACTCCTTGGTCCTGTTTTTTTACTTGTGTTCCCCCCCACATTGCCTGAGTCACTGTCATCTCTCTCTCGTGAGAGCGGGAATTCTATGGGCATTTTTCTTGTTATTTTCCTCGCCTCTCTTTTAGAAATTTCCTGATTGGCTGCTAACCAATTAATTCTTTCTTCTTGTAGCTTCGCCGGACATTCTCTGTAGAACGCTGGATGATCTCCTCCACAATTAGTGCAGTGTGCCACCCCCTCACATCTGCCTTCCATCACCTCATGACCCTCCCCACAGTTGACACAAATAGTCCCTTTGGACTTGCACTCCCTGGCAATATGACCAAAGCGCTGGCATCTGAAGCATCTCACCACTCTCGGCACATACAGGAAAAGTTTGAAGGAGGTGAAATCCAGTAAAATATTTTTTATGGGATGATTACTTTGATAGAAGATTTTTATTCTATCCGTGGGTTCTTTTTTTTTGATTCCTTCAAACCACCCATTCCTCATTTCCCTAAAAATCTTGACCACCCTTAAAAGGGTGTAAAAGACTTGTCGAGGCTGTGTTTTTTTGCAAAATTATTTGCCATGGAGGCATTTTGGAACTCAACTCTACATTTATTGGCCGCTGTCTTTCTAATTCTTGTGATCCATAAAACACCGCTCTCCCTCAAGATTCTGCCAAGAAACAGGGGGTTTATTTCTCTACTTCCCGCTCCCAATATCTCATTCAGCGCAACCATTACCACCTTCTGGCCCTCTCCTCCCTCCTTATACATATGAGTCTCCCCCGCATTTAGATTTGCCCTCGTCGGGACTCCAATAATCTCTCCAATAATGGCTTCAGAGTGGGCCATGTTAAGGTCTTCACCGCTCTTCTCGAAAGAATATCTTTCCTCGCCACTCACCGATCCCCCAGCTTTGTTATCACTATCACTCGACGTTGACGACTCCGATAACTCTGACCTGGTGCGCTTCAGCGCAGTATCCGCGGCCTCCCCCACACGCGTCGCGTCCACACCCATCTTCCTCTTACCCACTACTATACCATTCGTCATTCCCTTGTCCAAATTTCCCTTCTGAGCATTTTTCCCACGTTTAATGAGGTTGGAAGCTACTTTAGCCGCAGATTTTCTGTTCATTTTGCCCCGAAAATGGCTTTCTTATTGCACGTTAGATCTAGAATTTGAACTTTGTTAAGTTTTGCCGAACAGATTGGTAATTTTGCTTCTGTAGCTGCCCTCTTCGGATAGAGTTCTTTGTACACAAGGGAATTCCGTTACAAAACAGCTTAGTCTAAGCTAACGGAGCAATGCTAATTCTAAAAGAATTATAGAATCTAATTCCTGCGTTTCTCAACCACTATCTTAGTTTTAGAAGGAATACTTTTCACCACACAAATGATCTAAAATTCTAAACTACTGGGAAAAGTACTATTGTACCCCAGGCTGTCTCTAGTATTGGTCCAAAATTACTAATTGTACAATTGTTTAAAAATTGATTATTTTAAATCCTTTTCAGAAAAATCTAAAACAATGAACAGAGAG
Source organism: Neoitamus cyanurus (assembly GCA_947538895.1). NCBI lineage: Eukaryota > Metazoa > Arthropoda > Insecta > Diptera > Asilidae > Neoitamus > Neoitamus cyanurus. Next base: position 41,766,212 of record OX384541.1, read on the forward strand.
AATGAAATCTTTAAATAGACCGAGAATATTTTCTAATACACATGGCCGCCTCAACAGGTCAGGGCCTTACAATCTATAGAGGATAACGATGTCTTTCCTCAGCACACTTTTTGAAAATCCAATTTTATTTTAACCAAATTGCACCATCCGTAAAAAAACAAAGGCTCACTCACCTTGGCGACAGTGAATTCGGTGGAATTTATTGTTATTTTCCCCGCAAAAGATCAGGCACAAAGTAAATTACTTAGAAATTTTCTAAACTTGAAAAACACAACGTGATGCCCTTTTGAAGCCTCTGCTGTAGACGATGCTTACTGCTCGGTGGGTGGGAGAGAACTGCAAAGTTCAGAAATATTTTAAATTTCTGGCAAGTGACAAACGAGTAATGACTTTTGCAATTTATAAGCAATGAAGTAAGGTTCAGTTGCCAGTTCAAAACTTTCCCTCGTCGTTCTTTTATTCAAGATCCATATGAACCTATAGCGATCATTAAAAGAACACCACTTATATCTCTAATATATAAAATTCTCGTGTCACAGTGTTTGTAACAAAACTCCTCCGAAACGGCTCGACCGATTCTCATGAAATTTTGTGTGTATATTTAGTAGGTCTGAGAACAGGACGTAAATTATTTTTCATGACCCTAAGTGATAAGGGTGGTCCACCCCAAAACTTTTTTTCACTTGATGATTCAGCATTAAAAAATACATAAAACCCTAAATGTTCACTCTTCTACCACCAACCGCTATTTTTTAATAGCGATATTAGTACTTTAATAATTTACTACTTGTATTGGGAACAAGTGGTTCCGGGAAGTAGGCAGGACACCGGGAAAAAATGAAAAAACGCGATCAGGGGAGTTCTGGGGCAGTTGAAAAATAAATGCAAACCGGGGCGGTCGGGAGAAAAGCGAAAAAATAAATAAGTGCGAAACCGGGAAAGTGAGAAATAATTGTTCGGAATGTTGTGAAATAGCGTGACTGTGCCGCGTACAATGCCCAGGATTGGTGTAGTGTGACTGTGAAAATAAGTGAGGAAATAAGTGCAAAAACGCGACGGCCGGAAGTTCAGCGAGTTCGGGGACGGCCAATAATCATAGTGCGGGTGCGAGTTCCGGGACGGCCAACAGTGCGGATTCGAGTGTGTGGTGCGGCACGGATTTGGTGTGTGCGTGCGGCCGACGCCGAAGCCTGGTAGAGGCCTGCATACGGTTTTCTGGAGGTGTGCTTCAGAAACGAAGCGACAAGAGAGAAGAACGAAGCAGACGCCCGTGAAGAAGGCAGCGAGAAGCGGTGGAAGAGCAGCGAAAGAAGAGAGAAGAAAGAAGTGGAGGCCCAGGCTTCAATAAAGAAAAGCCCCGGAAGAGCCTCCGCACGGGAAGGACCGGACGAAGAATCCAGGGGAGTACCGTGCCCGTTCGTACAGAATTTCGCTAGCCTTCCCCCCCTGTGCCTTTTAACAAGTCGGAATCCGCTCTAGGGCAGAATTGTAGTCCCGCAACCGTCAGGAGAGCCAGCCCCGAAGGTAATTGGGCCGTGCCTCCCACGGCAAGATATACGAGGTATCCCAATCCCCGATCAATTGACCCTTGGGAAGTGTTCCCTCTCCAATTCCTGCGGCCACGAAGGTCAACCGGAGTAACAATATTCACGGAGTGTCTTAACTCCTGCCTGTGGGAGTAGGGGGGACTTCTGCATGTAAAGTGACCCTAGAACAATCGGCTAATGAAAGGATTTCCGTCTTAATGAATACATATACGAGGTTTTTGGCGTCGCTGATCATAATTCTGCCATCGATAATTGGTAATTCAAGATGGCGGATCAAATATGGGGACTCAACTGGAACGGAAATCCGTGTAATTGAATATAATGATTCTTAGGAGTATCTTTACTTACACTATACCAAAATCGACACAAATATGTCAACAAATTTTGTCTATGTGTCGGGGCTAATCTCGAGAACGGTTGAACCGATTTCGATGAGGCCTTTACTGGAAGGTACAGCATTTTATCGTTCATGATGCAGGCTAAATTTTATCGCAAGATTGTTTTGGGTTCCAGCGGGAAAAATGAAAAACCGTCTTCGCGGCTGTAATAGTTTCATTAAGTCTACAACAGTTTTCATTTACATATATAAAAAATCCGGCAAGGGACGGGTTTACTATTGAATATATTCCAGAGGAGGCCAAACGGATGCGCAGAAGCTAATATAAGTATAGAAGGGTGTCTAGTGGACTTTAGTTTACTTAAGATCGTGGGATTTAATAATTTTCATGCTGCGTAATGGCATTAGTGTCCATTTTTTTTTAATATTACTTAGAAAATTCGATACTTACTGTAGCATAAAGTTTACATACAAAAAAGTACTGAAACAGAATGAAATTTGTCTTATAACACTCGAGTCACACATTTACAGTGAAACCGTTCATTCTCTCCTTTGACTCATCGTGAAAGTCTTAAGTGGAAGACGACAATTACTTATCTCCTGCGCATAGGAGGAAATTATCAACCTATGATAAATACATCCTTTTATGTTTCCGAGGTCGTGGATCTCGAATCTATTAGCGAAATGGAAATTAAGGATTGACCAAATAGAATGCCCGAATATTTTATAATTACGGGGATTACTATGAAATCGGGACCTATTATGTGTCCAGGGTTTTTTTTTCATTATCCAAGGTGTTGTCCAGAATGCCTTTACCCGCGATATAGGGGAATAGGCTTCCATCTGCATTTGTTTTTCCACCGCGTCTTGTAACCTCACACGTCTGTTAGAGCTTTTTGTAGTTTCCATCACTTTTCCAAACAGCTATCCCCCTTCTTCGACTGGGGGAAATTGTGGATATATTGTGCTACCACAGTCCATCTTTCTTCGTTTAGTAGCATTTTGTCGAATACATTATGGGGGTCGAACGTTGCTGTCTGGTTTTCTCTTCTTCTTTCGTCCTGCGAAAAACGTGCAGGCGAAAAACGGGTGCTCCGCGTCGTCCTTGTCGTGTCCACTGTACTTGCAGCTGGCCGTCCGAGTTGTTCCCATCTTACACAGATAGGTACGGAAATAGCCATGGTTTGAGAGAAATTGGGTTAGGTAAAAGTCCACCTCCCCATGTCCTCGCTCAGTCCATTTCTTGGCGTCTTTTATCAGGCGTGCCGTCCTTCTGCCTTTAGTGAGCTCTTCCCATCTTTGCTGCCAGCGTTCCCAGGTTATTTCCCGAGCATCGGCTTTGGCCTTTGTTTCGCTTAGGTCTTGCTTGGTGAGGTCGAGTCTTTCTCTCGCCAGAAGGTCTACGGGAATTACGCCCGTCAACAATATCGCAGTTTCTGTAACTGGACGGTAGGTACAGGCAGTCCTCAGAGCACCTGCTCTTTAGACCTCGGCAATCCTTATCCTCTTCTTTCGGTGTTCATTTGATCTCCCCATATATCCGCCCCATACAGGATCATGGACTGGGTGTTAACCGCGAAGCTTGTGCTTTCCTAGTTATGGACCTCTGACATTTGGCATGATTCAGCCGATACATTGAAAGTGAGTGTTTTTACAGAATTTTTTTGATAGGGAAGGAATAAGCGGATCGAGTTAATTTCTTTATTAGTTTACCACAAGAGCTTGTACATTAAAAAACATTTTTTTTCGAGTGCCGGCGTTTCAAAATAGCGGCGAAGCCCGTGATGCAACAGCCCCCTCATATTTCAGTCGCTGCGTTCTTCCGGCGGTAGTATTGGTCTGAAACAAAGGAGGAAGAAGAAATTGTTAAAAAACAGTTGTGGCTTCAATGTGAACCTAACTTTGAGACAAAAACATTTTTTTCCCCCAAATGCGACTTGAATGAAAATTTCGCTTGTTTTTTTGGCTGAATTCGCAACCTCTACGGTCGGGGATTCGCGAAATCGGCTATCCAGTAGACAAGGGTCTTTTGAAGCTACGGTAAAATTTTCAGCGTAATTGAACCTTTCTTAATAAAGTTATCGTGCAGCGAGTAGTCGAAAATGTCGTTTCGAGGAATTTGAGTTCAAAGTTTGGGGAAGTGAAAAGACGAATTCTCTACTTACATTTTAGTCGGCTATTCCTGCACCGTAGAGTTGTTCTTCCTCTTGTGCACGCAGCTGATTTACGGCAAAAGTTTTTTCTTTCCGAGCCGTTCTTGCTTCTTTTGAATCGAGAAATGTGTGCCGGTCTGCGCTCGTTACTCGAGAATCATTCGCTAGCTGAGAGTATTTCCATGCTTGCTCACCAACCTCAAATCCCAAGTCATTCATAACTCGGAGGGTGAAACTATGACCTTCGTTGAAGATGCCCACAGCAAGGAAACCTGCTATTTCGACAACTTTTGCTCCGCAGTGAAGATGCTTGGGAGCCATTCGCCATACAGTAGCATTGAAGCTTTCATTTGAGTTTTGCGTGAAGCCACCCAGGCATCTTGTGAGTAGGTCCTCGTCGGTCAGGTCCTTATATATCGGTAGTAGGTGCATCGCCACCTCGGAATGAAATGAGTCTGGATGTCCGAAATATTCTTTATTTTTCCTCCTTTGAGGGCGAGTTGCGAGGCTGTTGCCATTTACACCAACTGGCCACGCCCTTTGGGCAGTATTTATGATTCGGTTTCTTATCCGTTGAAGCAAAATGGTGATACGTAGCGAGAATATCGTTTTTCATATTCCGCACGCTGTCGGTGTTTCTTCTGATGGCAAGTCCGTAGTAAAGGGTTAATCTTGTTATTAGAGCGTCTGTGATCTTGCCTCCTCCCCCGAGCTTATGAGTTTTCTTGGCGTTTCGAAGCTGCGTCCCCATTCTTTTTTGCACATGGCCGATACACTCGCTTTTTGTCACTTTATGCTCGTCTCCATACGGGCTCGCGTCCAGAATACCTCGGAAAGTATTCCAATAGCTGAGGAATTTGGGAATAATAGACGAAAAGCTAAGAGCGGGGCGGTCAGGAGCCGGGGCGATGGACAGCTTCTCACCCGCGCTACTTGACATCGCCGCTGACACACGTTCTCAACACCTTATAGAATATATTCCCGACGAAAAAAAAAATAAAAATTTTTTTGATTTTACATGTATCGGCTTCTATGTGAGATTCCATGAGACCGGATTGAGATATCGGGAAACGCTCTTAGACACAGGTTCTCAACACCTTATAGAATATATTCCCGACGAAAAAAAAAAAAAAAATTGTTTGATTTTACATGTATCGGTTTCTATGTGAGATTCCATAAGACCGGATTGAGATATCGGGAAACGCTCTTTAGACACACGTTCTCAACACCTTATAGAATATATTCCCGAGGAAAAAAAAAAAAAAATTTTTTGCTTTTACAGGTATCGGCCCCCTTAAAGCTGCCACCCTTGCCGACGCATTGTCTGCTGCTTACCTGAGGTGGCCCCAGAACTTGAGTTTTCTATCCAGCGTTACGCTCAGGTATTTAACGGCATCCTTCGTCCAGATTTCTTCTTCTTGTATCCTCAGGGGGAGGATCGTGTCGATCTCCTTTCTTGTCAGTAGTACCATCTCCGTCTTTCTTGTCGCGAGTTCGAGTCCGTGCTTCTCCATCCATGTGTCCACTCTGCGCACCACCTGGTTTAGTCGCACCACTATCTGTTATGCCTTTCCTTGTCGACCTCTTGGCACAGGGTCTGCCAGCTCTTCCTTTTACTTGATAGCGTCTCACATCTTCTTTCTTGCAATCTGATACTCGGCGTATCTTTGTCCGGCCTCTGGCCTGTCCCTGGCTCTTTGGTAGAAGCATCTGTGTTTGATGCATTGTCTCCTCAATTCAGCTTTGATTGCCGTTCCACCTCTTTTTTCACGGCATGGAAACCTCGCCAGCGTTTTTCAGGAGTTGTATGGTTTCTTCAGCAAGCCTCCTTCTTCCGTTTCCTGATTAAGAAACACAATTGTTATCTTATAATCAAAAACCAGTATTTTGTATATTTACTTTTTTTATGTTTCATTATTATTGTTATTGGGGGTTTTGATTTCCTCCGTATATTTTTTTAATCATCTTTTTCAAGATATCTATGCAGCACCTATTTTCATAGAGTTTTTTACTTATTTAGATAACATTTTATCGCTTTTTAATTGACCGAAGTGTTAGTACGGAGGAATATATTCTTAAAATTATAATAAAACATTGCCATTTTAACGTTATTTCGGCCATCATTCCCCAGTCGCAAATTTTCCTCCCTGTTTACAGTTTTTGAGTTTTTGTAGTTTTGTCGCAAAAAATATGACGTCCTAAAATCTGTTAAAAATTTACAGAATTTAATCTCCAAAATTTCACTATCATACAAAGCCTACTGCCGTTGCCGCCAACCTAATCCCACCTCAATCCTGCCTCGACCGAAACGTCAAAGACAATAGCGTGTGGCTAAATACTCCATCTTTCTGAGCGCCCTCGGTTCCGCCTGTTGGAATTACAGTTGACTGTCAGTTCGTTCGCCACAGTTGATATATGAAGTTTTCGCCTGCTCCGTAGATGTCGCACCATTTTATGTATCGCGATTACTTCACACCGTGCCCAACGATAAGGTGTAAACACAGCAACAAACCTTTTAGCCACCGGAAGCGCCACGCCATGGGAGATGTGGAAAACTTTTCATTTGTCATATCGGCGCTGGAATTGACGGAATTCCGACTCGTTTTAAAGGCCAAACCATCATATGCATACCACTCCGTACGGAAGCCCATGCAAACTTGCAATTACACACAAAACCATGGGAATAGTCGTTCGTTTCGTTAAGTTTCGGCAAGTCTGTTTTGTTAGCAAGGTACGATCAGTAGCGTAGGTACCTTGCATATGCAATATGACAACAGCTGAAAATGGGGACACTGGATGAGAATATACATTTTTTCGAATGTTTGATTAAGGTTGTGCTCTCTAATAATACACAAATCGCAGTGATGTATCACACTGTCACAGCCGGTCGAATATGCACAAGTTTCCGTTCGTCCAGTTTTGACAGGTTTCCGTACGGAACAGCATGCACATTATGGTTTGGCCTTAATTGTTGGCTACTAATCGCTCAATGAACAACACAGTCACCTTGTGCCTGCGGAAATCTTTATTGCATTGCTATCAGCTGAAGTATCTTCTCACTCATTGTAACGAATGGCAAACAGCCATAGGTGTAACAACGTGGCGCCTACGGAATTTATTGACAAATTTTAGGAAGCGTTTTCGTAAATTTAGTTATGTCCAGATCCACCTCCGGCGAGTAGGCCCCGCTTTGTTGCTGACCATACGGAGCCGTAACAGAAAGCGTGATAGATGCCATGCATGGGGCTTTACTAGGGAATACAACAAAATCGACAGTTGACAGTTTTTGACCTTCGTCAATCTGGTCAAATTCTCTCGATGAACATTCCTTGATTTGAGAGAATGCCCCTTCAGAATCCTTTGCTTCAATGGTAGAAACGCAACTCCATTCAAATACAAATACCACAATTCCACACACACACTAGTATATTTCCCTAAGGCCTGCATTACAGACATACACTTACCCTTTAAATTAATAATTTCTGTTTATATTTACAGGATATTAAAAGAACTATTTTAGGTTTGCGTGGTTGCCCTGTCACTAAAAGCAACCACCTTCTCTCCTCTCTCGACCAGTTCCACCCTCCTCTTTTTCTTTCATTTTTCTTTGAAGTCTCCTTTCCCTCTACCGTCTTAGCGCCTCAATATTGCTTCAATTTTCGTAAGGGCGACTTCGTGAAACTGAATCAACTACTCAGAAATTCGTGCCTTAACTCCATCTCCTTCGATCCCCAGCTCCCTGTCACCGATGCCCTTGAAGTCTTCTATACCGAACTATTTACTTGCCTTATCCAATCCATTCCCTTTCAATCGCGGAAAAATAACTCTTCATCCCCTCCCTGGTATGACAAGGAACTACGATCTCTCCGAAACAAACGTAACAAATTGTGGCATGCCTATCTCTCTTCCAGATCTGATACAGATTATTCCTCTTATCTCTCAGCCTACACCCTTTTCTCTGAACGTAGTAAATCCCTTTACCGTGACTACCTCAATCGGATGCAATTTGACCTAATTTCTGACGCCAAATGCTTTTATAAATTTATTAACATAAAAAGAAAATCCAGCGGTTATCCCTCGACCCTCAGACTTGCCGATGTTTCTTCAGCCGACCCCAAAATAATCGCTAATCTCTTTGCCAACTTTTTTAGCCAATCTTTCAGCGAACACTCTTCTACAGTCGATTTTAACTACTTCCACTTTATGCAATCCCGACCCCAGACATCTTTGGCTTCGATCAATATCGACCCCTTGCAGGTCTCTTCTTCCATAAGCACACTTGATGATAATTTCAGCCCCGGCCCTGACGGGATTCCAGCCATTGTACTAAAAAAATGCGCACAATACTTAACCAAACCTCTAACCATTCTCTTCCAACTATCAATCTCTCAAGGAGTTTTTCCTTCCCGGTGGAAAGATTCATTTATTATACCTATTCACAAGAAAGGCTGCAAAAGTGATGTGTCCAACTATCGTCCCATAGGGAAATTATCTTGCATACCCAAACTCTTTGAAAAAATTGTTTACGACTCCATGTTCTTTCATTGCAAGTCCATTTTCTCCCCGTCCCAACATGGCTTTCTCAAAGGTAGGTCGACTACAACTAACCTCACTGACTTCGTCTCCAGAACATTATGTGTACTGGAAAATGGTGACGAAGTCGATGTTGTTGCCACTGATTTCAGTAAAGCCTTTGACAAAATTTCTCACAAAATTATCCTTTTTAAGCTACGTTCCCTTGGTTTCCAGCCGCGTTTCCTTTCTTGGATTGAGTCCTACCTAAACCTACGTCAATACAGTGTTCTTTTTGACTCGGTGACCTCTAACCCTTTTATAGCCCGGTCAGGGGTCCCTCAAGGCAGCCATCTAGGTCCTCTGATTTTCATTCTGTCCGTAAACGATGTTGAATGCATCATCAAACACTCGGACCTTTCAATTTATGTCGATGATATGAAAATCTCCAAACAAATTTCCTCCGCGCTAGACCCCCCCCTTCTTCAAGCAGACCTAGATTCTTTTTGCATTTGGTGCAGTAAAAACCTTTTGGAATTAAACGTCTCCAAATGCCAATCTATCACCTACTCCCGTAAACGCCTCCCCTCCCACCCTAGAGTCTATCTTTTATCTGATGAACACATCCCTACAGTTGTCTCTCTTCATGATCTCGGTGTCATTTGTGATGGCGAGCTCAAGTTTCGCTCTCACATCGACAGTACATTAGCCAAAGCTAACTCCGCCCTCGGGTTTGTGAAACGCTGGTCCACCGAATTCAAAAACCCTTACGTTGCCAAATCCCTTTACGTCTCTTTTGTCCGACCCATCCTTGAATATGCCAGTCAGGTATGGTCTCCTACTCAGTCAACGTACATTAATAGAATCGAATCTGTCCAGCGCAGGTTCCTTCGTTTTGCTCTACGTGATTTACCTTGGTCCGACCACCAAAACTTGCCTCCTTATGAGGATCGACTTAAATTGATCGACTTAGAACCGCTAAGTAAACGGCGTGACTCTGCCGACATTACTTTTATTCACCAGCTCCTCACCGGTGTCATTGACTGCCCCTCTTTGTTGCAGCAGATATCCCTCCACACCAATCCCCGTCGCCTGAGATCAGTACCTCTCTTCCGCCCTTCCTCTCACCGCACCAATTATGGCTTTTCCGAACCGATTTCTAGGATGATCCGTAAAGCCAATTCCACACCCTCGTTCGACTTTCACCTGACCAAGTCCTCCCTTAAGAAAGCCCTTAATGGTCCCTCTTAAAGTCCCCTCTTTTTTTAGTCCCCTTTTCTGTCCCTGTTAGTTAATAAGGTTTAGTTTAGTTCTAGTCCTTAAGTTCTTATATTTATATTTATGTATGCATGGATTTGTATGTATAGCTTGTATTAAGCTGAATTAAATAAATAAATAAATAAATAAATAAATACACAAGGGGTTCACTTTGGCCATATTAGGCCCATTGCGACACCACATAGGACCAACTATTAGGAGCCCAAGTCGAACCAGTACGTGCCCCTGATACACTAATATCCACGGACCCTAATTCGGTTAGGGTTCTGAAGTGAAATGTACCCAGGTGATAGCTTCTACGCCTGATGGATTCCTCGTCTTCTTCACTTTGGCAACTTCTATAGAAGTCCCGCGACGGTGTCTATTGGCATGTGTGCCAATGTCTGTAATGACGCCCACTGCCGCGCTGATTGCATCTCGGTTGAGAGACAATAGATTTCTGGACCTTGCGATGTCAAATATTGGCCATATCTGCCGTGCTGTGGAATAAGTGTCCTCGGCGTGTCCGCGGCATGTCCTCTATTAATGCCGACTTAATGGCCACTAGTGTAATATTGATCTTACACGTCTCTAATGGTGTGCCAGGCTGCATAGATATGTCTAATTCCAGGGCGGACTATGTAGCTCGTCGGCCCTGCAATTACCCAAAGTAATATCAGAGTGTCCCGGAACCAGCATCAGTTCCAGGTTGAAGCGTCCTGTTATATCGTTTAGAGACGTGTTGCAATCCTGGACTGCCTTCGAAGTGGTAGAAGTACCAGTTATTAATTTGATTGTGGCTTGGATGTCGGTGCAAATACAAACGTCCTTGGAGGCAACGATGTTACTCCGCAGTCACATTGACGGTTCAGTCACTGCCGTTACCTCCACCTGAAAAGCCGAACAGTGGTCCGGTAGGCGGAAGGATAAGCTCAGGTCCAAGTGACCGGAAAAACACCCCCTCCCACTTTGCCATCCATCCTGGAGCTGTAGGTGTAAGTAAACATCGATCACGTCCGCTGGATAAAGCCTTCCTCCGATCACTGGAGAATGTGAATTTGTTACCAAAGTGGGACTTGGAGATAGTAGAATCAATTTGCATTGGGATACCCAGTATATTTGAGGGGCCATGTTGAGTACGTGTTCATCTCTACGTAGCGTTGACCCTTATGGCACTAGATTTTGCAGATTGTTTTGCAGAATAAGTCCGTTGGCAGAAGGTTGAGAATTGTGTTCAGGGCCTTTGACGGTGTTGTCCCCAAGGCGCCAGTTATCAGTAGTCCTGCTGGTTTTTGGACTTTCTCCAGAATTTTTAGTAGATGACCTTATCCACGGTCAGCCACCAGCCTAGTTTCCGTAAAAAAGAATGACTTTTAGGAACTCGGTATAGATCCAGTGGACAACCCACGGTTCCATTCCCCATTTCTTGATCAGGTTGGGCTTCCAGGCAAGTTTCCCTCATAATACCCATGTACTTTACTTTGTCAGAAAGTTTTAGAAGGACCCCATTAAGAGATGGGGTACTGAGTTGTGGAATTTCGTATTTCCTGGTGAAGATTTTCAGTTCGGTCTTGTGGGGGTTAACTGACAGTCTGCTTCTGATACTCGATGATGCTAGTTTAGAGAGGACCTGCTGCAGCACCCCGGATAGAGTGTTTGGATACTTGCCTGATAGACGATGTCAAATTGTCTTAATACGTCAAGATCACAACAGGAGTGGCAAGAGAATACCTCCTTGCGGGGTGTCCCTTATGGCGAATCTGCAGATGGAGGATGAGCCTAAGCTCAAGTTAATGATCCTTTTGCCCAGCATGCAGCCGATAAAGTCAACAAGTATATCAACTACCCCCCCCCCCCCCCCCCCCCGCCACAATAGCCTCTGGGTTGACGTTATTGCATGCGTCCTCTATGTCTGAAAAAGTGGCTAGGGCGTATTAGTAACGGGTCTTTTCCGGCTAACCAACGCGTGCAGGGCCGTCTCTACTGACTTCCATTTGCAGTACGCATGTTGAGAGGAGGAGAGTGTCATAGGGTCTCTAATGTGGAGATCGATGAGCCGCTAAATTGTTTTCAAACGAAATGAGAATAGACTGATTAGTCTAAAGGCCTTAGGTTTGATATGCGATGTCTTACCACTTTTGGGGATGAAGATCAGCCTCCATCCACGATTTCGGTTTGTATGTGAGATTCAGACAGACCTCAAAAGTACTCATCAACCAAGGAATTATCAGGTCGGCGGTCTATTGAAGTTCTGCTGGAATAAAGCCATCCGGACCTTGTGTTTTGAACGGCTTGAAACTTCTGAATGACTCGCTTCTAAAGTGCTTAGGACGCTGCTACAGAACTTCTTCCACGAGGATCGGTTCGCCGCCATCACCTGTTTCTTGAAGTTCTTAAGATTTTCTTATATTGCGACCAGTCGTTGGTCCTTTTGGCCAAAGTAAACTGCTTACGGCAATCTTTATATAGGTCTCGGATCTCCAAGGTCCAACTAAGGGATTTCAATTTCTCCCTTTGCTTCACCTTAAGGTATGCAGTTTTCGTTACGTCATTACACGCCTTAGTTAGAGTGCTCACTGCCTCATCTATATCCCTACTAGATTCGATGATAGCCCTGACCTGGTAAGAGCACGGTCTAAGATGGCTCTATAATACAGTTCGTCCTTTTCTATTTGCGTATGGAGTATAAACTGGTACGGGAGTGCTGAGTTCCAACTCAATGTAAACATGTTCCGAGACTTTCCAACCCTTAGTAAAATGGGTGGACACCTCGGTGACGAGTGTAAGGTCTCTCCTTACAGCATTGATAACGGTGGGGTCATTTCCTACTTTGCAAATTTGAAAGTTCGTGCCAAAAATGTAATTTGAGAGCGACTCATTTCATTCGTTCGTATCCGAGCTGGCTCCGACTATATGGTGGACGTTGGTGTCCACCCCGATTAGAATGTTAAGTGCTCGCCTCCCCGACGATCCTTCGAAGTAAGCCCTGCGGTGGAGTTTCCGTGCTGTCGTAGACCATGTAGCTGGAGACCAACTATATAGTTTGGTTTGAGATCTCCAGGAAGGCAGGAAGATCGTTAGCGTGTCTTTGTCGCTGAAATTAGGTGGTGTAGGCTTATCTACCCCACCCTTGGCATGACTGGTGCCAGTGATGGATACCTCGATAACCGTTTTATCGGCCTCTCGGCGTACGATGAGAGCAGGAGATCGTCGTCCTCATCTCCTCCCATTTCCAGGGAGTGTTCCCCCACCAGCTCGGATCTTGGCTGAATGTCACCATCCTCCACATCCTCCATTAAGGAAACTTGTCCTTAGCATCAGCAATCTCCTGCTCCATAACCGGTCGTCTGGGCCCTGCTGGTTGCTCATCACGGTCATAGACCTTGAAAGTTAAGGAACCGAAGCCCTAGCTAATTTCCGGATTCTTCATTCAGTACGACTGCAGATAAGTAATATAGATGCCCAGTCGAATAGGCAAGAAAAATGCAAAGTTGCCGAATATCCTTAAACTTAGGCACGTGTCTTTAATTTGGTCGAAAGCAGCATCTGAAAATGTTTAAAGAATATAAATCTTAGCTGGGGCCCCTGTACTTGGCCAATTGGTCGAGTATCAGGCCACGAGAGCAGCGAAGAGTTTGTTGGCACCAACCTAAACCCCTAAACGAAGGTGTGGCGTGAGGAAATTTTAATATTTCAATCTGCACCAACCATTGTTAGACGGGGTTCCAAGATGACGAGAGATTCTTGGAATGAGCGTGGGTAGCACGGAGTAAAATTCATATAATTTTAGTGCATGCCGACGACGGACGGGTAATTTTGATTTTGATTGCAATATATGATTTTGTAAGCAATATTTAACAATTTTGTATGTTGTGATAATGAATTGAATGATCCAGGTAGATTTTTCTATTTTGTATTATATTTGGTATTCAGCTTTCCTTTTAGGTCATTTGTGGTATATATCTATTTGAATTGAAGTTCATTGAGTTACATACTTTAATAAATTTGTGGGGTTTCATATGTTTCATAGCAAATACGCATGGAGCCGCATTTAATCGAAAAATAATAAAGCGAGAATATCCTGATCATTGAAAATAACATAATGGTTAAAGTTATACAATAAATATGTATAAAAAATTTAGGGCTAGACCCCGTAAAATTCGTTGCCAAAAAGTACAATTACGAAAAAAGTCCGACCAGGCTGAATTTTTCTAGATATCCTAATGTGGAGGTCCTTTTAGCTATCCTGGATATTGTGCTTAAATAGCCGTTGGATTTGGGGGGTGAATTCTACTTTTTCGCAAAAAATATTTGACTCAAATGTCATATTCCTAAATTTCCCAAGGAAATTAAATGTCATACAACGGGATTTTCTATCCGACACCAATAAAATACAGTAAATTATAATTGACCGAAAAGATTTCGCGTCGGTAGCGTTTGAATTTTATAAAATTCCAATTTGTTGATATTTCGCGAAAGGTTTTCTTCGTATTTTGTATTTGGCTACCTGGGCAGTCGACATGTTGTATCATTTTAGAAACATCAAAAAATGGGTGATTTAGTCACAATAAAAAATAAATTGTATTCATTACATGAATTTCGGGGAAAATGTGGGAAAATTGCGGATTTCAGGAAATTTCAAAACATTATTCCAATTTAGGAAGTGGCTATACCTGCAATGGTAGAGGTAGTTCAATAATGGTGGCATTATTGGAAAGGACATTGAGATAGTGATTGTTTGGAATGAGTTTGATATCGCTGCTTTGTGTAGATCAAATAATAAAAATAAAATAATCTGAATATGGAATTTATGAATCACCTTGTAACTCCCAAACGGTTGAAAAACCGGTTTTTTTTTTATTTGGATAGATGAGATCTATTATCCCACTTATTTTAGTCCACGCTGGAACATCCACCCTCTATACAGCAAAACATGAAAAATAATAATATTAAGGAAGCGTTTAATCGCGCACTTCGTGTCTGTGTAATATCCGTGTAAACACTGTGATTTGACTGAAATTTGTCTGTTTGTACAGTGTATTTAGCATGTACGCTGACACGGATTCTGTGTAATTCCATTTATTTCCGTCTACACGGGGATTACATGGAAACGGAGTACGTGATTAGGCAATGCACAATCAACTTTTTGAATGTGACAATAAAGTATAAATTTAGAACGTACAAACCCAAGATTGCTATTTAATTGTAATCAGGAGCCATGATGATGCAATATTGAGCATCCAAAAGTTCACTCTAATAGCATACTCTTTCCTGGATACAACAAGGTGTCGTTATTCATAAAGTTCAGGGCTGACTTCATTATTGACCTTATTTAAATAGTAAATTTTCTCCTTAATTCCAAAGGTTTATTAAACTGTTTACATAGATCCACGTTGTTGAGATTTATACTGAACATTTACTACAGCATTAGCACGATACTCATAGACTCTGAAGATTCATTTAATTACAAGTACCTACAGCCCTTAGATATAAATCATATACAGAAAACTGGAGAAGGAAGAACAATACGCCAAGCGCTTTACTGAAAACGACAGCTTAAGGGAGCGCAAAGCCGGGAGCATTTTCCACTAAGATTTGCATCGAATGTTTTGCCATTAATATCAACTGAGTCCAAAGGAGCAGTGCCAGAAATAAGATACAACAGCTCCATGCTACCAGACCCTATCCTGAACATCGCACAATGCACGGTTCAAAGTTATTAACCGCAGAGAAACTTGAGGTTGAATAGGGTTAGAGGGTTAGCAAGTGCGGAGTCAAAGTGTGAAAGTCATTATCAAATGACACTAAAGCGTAATGTTCCGCCACACGATAATATCAGATTCATGGCCTATAATTAAATTTCCCAGTAAGGAAGCTGAATCTTTGCATTAATAAATTGAGATTGCAAGTTTCACTGTAGACAATGGTGGAAAAAAGAATAACCCGGCCTTTACACGAGACAGTATTACTGTCGGACAGTTCTGTCTGGAACTGTCAAAAACTGTCCAGCAAGCCGATTTGCATTCGATGAACTGTCAAGAAAGTTCATTTCAAAAATGTCACACGTTGCGAGGGTTGCAATTATGTTACATCTTTAATGTGTTTGAAAGTGCTTGAGGATATTGAGAATGATGGAAAACGGAGACGCAGGAAAAGAAAATATTGGGTAAATCCGTTTCTTTCAAAGCGGGTTAATTTTGAGATTGAAGGGAATTTGTTAAAGGACTTGCTTTATTCTGATAATAAAGAGCATACAAATTTCCTCAGGTTACCTTACGATAAATTTTGGTCGGAAAATAAAGTTAATTTATTAAACTGAAATCGATGGCGGAGCTCTTGCAAGGACTTACCACTTCAAAATCACTTTTCGCCATTTTGATTTCACAAGCTGTCAAATTACTGCCTAGACAGTACTGTCGAGATTGCAATCTTGGCAGTACTGTCGCGACAGTAAAAACGACGGGATTGTAGGCATTTACACGAGACAGTGACAGCGGCAGTGACAGTAGCACTGTCTCGTGTAAAGGCCGGGTAACAGTATAAACGAGGCTCATATACTCAGTTCCATGAATGCATGTATGTAGTTAAAGGATTATAGTTTGAAGAGGAACTGGCACTTATACGTTTACCTTAAAAGAGTAATTGATAGAAGTTATATGTTACAAACACAAACGCAGGGGCTATATTAAATGCGGTATATTTCCCAGAATAAATTCATAGCAGTTTTTGTGAATTCAGCATTGTATAATTTCATAGGCAGTTCTCATTCGGCTCATTTCTTGACACCTACATATGTTATGTGCAGCAAATTTTTTTATAACTCATATAAATACAAGTATCTCTTCTTCATTTTCAAAATTGAAGTGATTACAAAATTTTCTTATACCTAAAAACTGGCCAGCTTCTTTGTACTTTGTAATTTTTCTTAAAAACCATCCAGGCGTCTGACAAGTTGTTTTTCAGGTAATATAGGCACAAAACGTATACTTTGTCTTGAGAGTATTTCGTGTTGTTTTTTAGTTATGATCAATTAAAGGCCTCATTTTTGCCTGCCAGGAAATAATAAAGTACTTGATTAACAATTCGGAGTAACCATCTTGTAGGGAATTGAAAACCCTTTAAAAATTCGGTTTTATAAGCTGATATGATTATTTGTTGCTTAGAAATTGCAAATTTGTATAATAAAAGGTTTCCCAATAGGGATGACTTAGTTTTGATAGCTCGTGGAGGCCTCATTTGTTCAGTAATGTGTACGAATTCATCATGACACGTTTCAACTTGATCCAACGCTTGGAAATTGTCCAAATTTACAAATTTATTACACAAATTTGCATTGTCTTGTCGGTACTGTAAGAGCGCTTCGTGCAAAAAACGGTCGTCATAATGCTCCTCCTGAGCGCGCTATAAGACGCATAATAACAAAGTTTGAAAGTCAATCAACTTTTCACGATACAAAGGTGAATGTAAGACAAAAAAATGCCCGAAGTGAACAAAATATTGCCGCTGTTCAAGCCCGTGTTCGTGAAAACTCAAATGCGTCTGTTCCGCGCCATTATCAAGAGTTGGGGCTCTCCAGGATGACAACCTGACGAATTTTGCGATAGGATTTGGGTCTGCATTCTTATAAGATGGTGTTGGCACAAGAACTCAACCCAACCGACCATCACATTCGTCGTCAGTTCACTGATTGACTGGAAAAGTTGGAAGCCGACGGCGATTTTCATCGCACAACCATCTTCACAGATGAGGCTCATTTCTGGCTCAATGGATTCGTCAAGAAACAAAATTTCCGCCACTGGAGTGAGTCAAGTCCACGAGTGGTTCATGAATCACCATTGCATGCACAAAAATTGACCGTTCGGTGTCGATTATGGTATGGCGGAATCATCGGACCTTATTTCTTTCGAAATGAGGCAGGAGATGCTGTTACCATTAATAACAACCGCTATTAAACGATGTTGACCGATTTTTTTCCCGGAATTTGATGTAATTGATGCGGACGACCTTTATTTCAAACAAGACGGTGCACTTCCCGACTTACCATGGACTTATTGCGCGGTAAGTTCGGTGAGTCGTTAATTTCAGTCCCATCGCTTGGCCGCCTAGATCGTGTGATCTAAAGTCTTTGGATTATTTCCTTTGGGCCACATTAAGTCGAAGGTTTACAGCAACTATCCTGCAACTCTTGAGGAATTGGAAGCCAATATTCGTCAAGCCATAGCTGAGATACCGGCCGAAATGTTGCACAGAGTGATCGTAAGTTGGCGTGAGCGGATGAACATGTGCAAAAGGAGCCGTGGTGGCCATTTGGTCGATATTTTATTCAAATCATAAATCGTTTAAAATTATCTTTCAAATAAAGCAATGAGAACCAGTTTTGCTCAAAAATTGTGTGTTTTATTCAAATTTAAAGTTCAGACGTTCTTATTGGATACAGTGGAATAAAGACTAAAAGGGCTGATAATGCTATCAAATTAAAACATTTGGGATATCGTGTTAGTTAAAGCCGAGAACATTGCGCCTATGTGTACCGAGTACATATAATTCTAATTAGGCTAATTTAAATTCTTTAATATATCGACATAATTTCATTCAAGTATACTGCTGATGCATCACTTCCGCAAATTCCCGTTGCCAAAGTGCTGATCAACAATTTATACATAACTGCTCAATATACGCGCATTATTTGCCGAAATGCATTTTTACTTAAGGTGAGTGACTTCACGCGACAAATTGCTGATGCGACACTTATGCCTGAGGTGAATGAAATTATGTCAATGCAATTGTATATTAGTGTAAGTGCATTGTTAATTAGGTATAAATAGCTGTAATTTGGATAAAATAAATTCATTGTTCTTTAGTTAGCAATCAGTGAAGTTTTACTTAACTTCTACATTTGGTCCTTCGAACAAAAGAGAATTTATCCTGTAGAACTAGGGTCTTCAGGTAAAATAATCTTAAAACAACCTCTGGAACTAGGGTCCAAAGGCTTTGCAAATTGGAGAAAGACAGCCCACTTCTAGAACAAGGGTCTAGAAGTCTCGCTTAAATTCTTCAGCAAATAACTAAAACATTTTTATTCCTAAATCAGCAAAAATTTACACATCAACTCGACCACAGTTAGGAATAAAAAGCACAACATGGATCAGTTACTGAGAGATCAGGCAAAATACGTCAGAATAATAAAGAAGATCGCCACCCAAATAAGCAAGGATCCCACGGTCAGAAAGACAATCGAGTATGGTGAGACAAGGCTGATGTCACTCAACAATGCTTGGGAGGAAGTTGAGAATTTCAATAATCAACTCGAAGCAATAAAAGAGCAGAATGCCGATCATAAATATTTCAATGAAGACTACTTCGGCCAAGTTGAGACACTTTGTGATCAGACAAGGGAGAGCTTAGAGAAATTGATTCGAGAGGCAATTGAAAGGAAGAAAAGCTCTGAAGAAATTGCAGAGCAGCTACGGCTAATAAGAAAGCAAACAGCTATAATCGACACTTTGAAAAGGAACATCGCTAGCATCGAAGTAGATGAAGACAAGGAGTTCTCGTCAATATACTACACGCAGAAGACTAAACTATTAGCCGACTACTGGGAACTAATCGTACAAAATCATGCCAATATTGTAGGTATGGGAAAATTCAAGGAAGAGTATTTCGAAGAAGATGTATTTGCAGCAGCTGAAACTTTGTATCAGAACGTTTTGATAAAGATACAAGAGAAATTGAGTAGTCTAGTTGCACCAACACCAACTCAGACAACTATAGTTACAGCTGATAGAAATACAAGTGTACAACTTCCACGAATTGACATTCCAACATTTTCCGGGGATTACTTAAAATGGCCATCTTTCAAAAATTTGTTTACTGAACTGATACACAAAAGTAATAAAATTACCAAAGCGGAGAAACTATTTTATTTAAAGGCGAACGTGAACACAGAACCCAGCGAACTTATTCAACATTTGAATATAACTAATGAAAACTATGACACTGCTTGGGAAATTTTAAATCGCAGATACGACAACAAAAGAGTCTTGATATCGGCACAATTAAGAAGACTCTGCAATCAGCCAGAATTAATTAAGGAATCAGCGGATGGGTTAAAGAAACTTCATGATTCAACATTAGAATGCTTAGAAGCAATCAAAAACTTAGAAATCGACATTCAAAATTGGGATCCGATTATTATACATCTCTTAATTGAAAAACTAGACAGAGAATCTCGACGTAGTTATGAGCAATCTCTCACCGATCCCAGACAGATTCAAACGCTAGAGGAGTTTCTTAAGTTTCTTGAGAATAGGTTTCAAGCACTAGAATCTATGGGTCTAATCAAATATAATCAAACAACTAAACAAGAAAAAAGGAACGATGTGAAGGTATGTCATGGTACAGTTGGGTCAAAATCGTCATGCGGCCTTTGCAAAGGCAATCACAAAATCTATGCTTGTGAAAAGTTTCTGAAAATGAACACTGACAAAAGAAATGATGAGATTCGAAGAAACAAGCTATGTTCTAACTGCCTCATACAGGGTCATTCAGCTTATAACTGTAAAAGCTGGAAAACTTGCAGAATATGTAACAAAAAGCATCATACGCTTTTACATGTAAATTCATCGTTTCAAAAGCCTGTACCAAGCGCAACCAGTCAGGAAACCAATGAAAAGGAGCCCAAGAAGGCAAACGCTACAATGCTATCAACTCACTTAGCAGAAAACGAAAGTAAGCATACGGTACTTCTAGCCACTGCAGTGTTACAGGCAGTCGGCAAAAATTACAACTCGGTAATGTTGCGAGCACTAATTGATCAAGGGGCCCAAGCCAGTTTTATAACCGAAGAAGCAGCACAGAAACTAAAACTCCCGAGGAAACGCATTAACGCAACTGTCACTGCATTAGGAGGAGCAAAAGTTAACAACATTCAAACGTGTATCGAACTTACCATAAAGCCAAGATTTCCATCTGAATTCAACACAACGACAACAGCGCTAGTATTAAAGAAACTAACAAGACTATTGCCATCAACCAAAATTGCAAACAAATTGAAATGGGAACACACAAAAAATTTAATACTGGCAGATCCAGAATTGGATGAACCAAGAAAAATTGATGTAATTCTTGGAGCAGAAGTAGTTGCAAAAATATTAATGAATAGTGTATTGCGTGGATTCCCAGGAACTCCTATAGCTCAGGAGACACAGCTAGGTTGGGTACTATCAGGTGAAGTAGAACAGAGTTCGTCAATTATAGCACCTCAATGTTATATAAGTGAGGTGAACATAGATCAAGAAATAAGGAAATTTTGGGAAATAGAGGAACTTCACACTGACTCAGTACTGTCAAGTGATGATTTAATTTGCGAAAATCATTACAGAACTACGTACAAAAGAAATTCAGATGGAAGATACATAGTGAGATTACCATTTAGAAAGGATCCTACACACGCCAAACTAGAAGGTTCGAGAGATATTGCTATGGCCAGATTGCTTCAAATGGAAAAGAAATTCAGAGGCGATAAAACCTTGGAAATCATGTACAAGGATTTTATGAAGGAGTACTTGCAACTTGGCCACATGAGCTTAGCATCTGATCACTTAGATACAGCATACTATCTACCTCACCATGCTGTAATGAAGCACGATAGCACAACAACAAAACTAAGAGTTGTATTTGATGGTACCGCAAAACGTCACAATAAAGAAAGTTTAAACGATATATTACTAGTGGGACCGCAAATACAGCAAACGTTAATTTCAATCCTAATTAGATGGCGGAAACACAAAGTAGTCTTTACATCTGATATTGAAAAGATGTACCGTCAAATAAAGGTCGACATCAGAGACCAAAATTATCAACGTATCTTATGGCGAAATTCTCCAGAAGAACCGATCAAAGAGTACAACCTAACGACAGTTTCCTATGGGACAGCAAGTGCACCATTTCTAGCGATACGAACACTACAGCAGTTAGCCCGGGATACAGCTAAAGAATACCCACTTGCAGAAAGGGTTATTATGAGAGACACGTACGTAGACGATATTGTATCTGGAGGAGATTCTGTAGAGGAAACTATCAAAATAAGTGCAGAATTAATTAATTCACTGAAAAGCGGCGGATTCAATTTAAGAAAATGGAATAGTAATGCCAGAGAGCTCTTACAGAAACTACCATGGAAATTGAGAGATTCAGCTCCAGACCTGGATTTTGACCAAGAAAAATCTATAAAGGCACTTGGGGTTTATTGGAATCCAGCAACTGATCATTTCAAAATATCAGTAAATATACAGGAAGACCAAGATTCCTTGACTAAAAGAGAAATGTTATCTGAAGCGGCTAAAATCTTCGATCCAATTGGATTATTAGCACCGGTCACAATTACTATCAAGCTATTATTCCAAGAAATTTGGAAGGAAAATCTAAATTGGGACCAACCACTACCTGAAAAAATCAAATCACAATGGAATCGAATAAAACAAGAACTATCGTACTTAACGAAACTGCGAATTCCAAGGTGGATTAATTACAGATCAGACGCTGGTTATTATGAACTGCACGGATTCTCGGACGCCTCAGAAAAAGCATATAGCGCAGCAATCTACTTCAGAGCAATACAACCAGGAAAAATAGCGGTATCATTATTCGCTGCTAAAACTAAGGTTGCTCCACTCAAATCAAAACTGACATTACCACGGTTAGAATTGTGTGGAGCAGAGCTTCTTGCAAAATTATTAAAGGAAACAGTAGACAATTTAGAAATTCCAAACCTACAATGCTTTGCCTGGACAGACTCGAAAATAGTGTTATCATGGATTAAGGCCGACCCACACAGATGGAAAACATTTGTGGGCAACCGAGTTGCAGAAATACAAGCAAAAACGAATAAGGAAAACTGGTATTACGTACGCTCTTCAGAAAATCCTGCAGATGTAGCCTCAAGGGGAATATACCCATCACAGCTGGAAAGGCATTCGCTGTGGTGGGAAGGTCCAGACTGGCTGAAACATGCAAGGATCGTATATCCAGAAATAGAAGTGAAGGAGACAGAAATAGAAAGGAAAAATGTTGTAGTACATACACTAACACATACAGATGATGCGAACATATTCGAGTTATTACTACAAAGATATTCTTCATTATGGACAATTCTACGTATTCTGGCATACTGCAAGAGATTCATAAGAAACTTAAAAACCGGCAAGCGACAGACTAACTTACTTACAGCTGAGGAAATTGAGAGTGCACTTCTACCATTAATTAAATTCATCCAAGAAAAACATTTCAAAGAGGAAATAAAAAAACTACGACAAAAACAAGAACTGCCAAAAACAAGTCGGCTGCTAACACTAAACCCATTTATTGATCCAGACGAAGTGTTACGTGTTGGCGGTAGGCTAGAAAATTCAAAATTGTCCTTCGATCAGAAGCATCCAATTATTATTCCACATAAGGACGAGTTAGCTACCCTCATCATAGACCAAGCCCATAAACGAACATTACATGGGGGAAATAATCTAACCTTGGAAGTAATTCGCCAAAGATACTGGATAATCAATGGACTAAAGGCTGTCAAGGGGCAAATCCATAAATGCACTAAATGCCATCGATACAAGGCTGAGATGGCTCAACAGCTTATGGGAATGTTACCTTCTGCGAGAGTCACACCAAGCCGTCCATTCACACATACTGGGGTCGATTACGCAGGACCTTTCGATCTTCTAGTGAAAACGGGTAGAGGAAGCCGCACCTATAAGGGATATGTAGCAATCTTCATATGCCTGACTACTAAAGCAATTCACATCGAGGTAGTTACAGATATGACATCGCAGGCCTTCATAGCCGCCTTTAAGAGAGTAATACACCGAAGAGGTCCTGTGGCACACATGTATAGCGACAACGGCACTAACTTCGTGGGAGCAAGCAGGATAATCAGTAATTTACATCAACAGAACACATATAAAACTGAGGTTGGCGAAGCCCTAACAAGAGCTGGTACTCAATGGCACTTTATTCCTCCAGCATCACCACATTTTGGCGGTCTATGGGAAGCTGGGGTGAAATCTGTGAAACACCATATGCATCGAGTAGTTGGGGAAACAAAAATGACTTATGAAGAAATGACAACACTAATGACTCAAATTGAAGGATGTCTCAATTCACGTCCTCTGTGCCCATTATCGCAAGACCCGGAGAGCCTAGAAGTGCTGACACCTGGTCATTTTCTAACTGGGGCACCCATTTTGTCAATGCCGGATAAGGACTACTTGGAAACCTCCTGTGGTCTCCTTAGGAGATGGGAACGAGTGGGGAAAATGTATCAGGAATTCTGGAAAAAATGGTCGAATGAGTATCTTGGACGACTTCAGCAAAGACCAAAATGGGCACAGAAAAGACGAAACCCAGCAAAGGGAGATCTCGTTTTAATAAAGGAGGACAATCTGCCTCCATCTCGATGGGCTCTTGGGAGAATAATCGAGGTACATCCTGGAACCGACGGACTCATAAGAGTTGTAACATTGAAAACGAAATCTGGTGTTCTCAAAAGACCCATTGCAAAGATCTCTATGTTACCGATAAATAAGGATGAGAATACTGGGGGCGATTCGTTAAGTGACGAGCTGGATTCTGACAGTGATTTCCAACCACCACCGTCCTCGTCTAGAGACAAACCACACAAGTCAGAGGGCACTTCTCGCAAACGGCCACTTAATGAACCCTCAACCTCCAGTGAAGATCAACGAGAAGAGAACAAATCAAGAAGAACCACCAAAGACCGAAGTTGCAACATGAGCCTGGTCCACTACTTATTACTTGGTGCATTAATTGTCCTTCCTGCTATGAGCCAGGAAATACCACAGCCATACCAGCTAACAAAATTCGATAATCAGGAAGGAATATACTTTGATGACGTTGCAGAAGTACACCTATACGGAAGCGAATGGAATCTACTCATTTATTACGACTTGTCAGCGTATTGGGCAGAATTCTTCGGAATTAAGCAATCGGTACGGAGGCTCAATGAACTTTGTGAGCAGAATCAGCAAACAGGACTACCAAAGGAATTATGCAATGCAACGATATTGCAGCTAAATCATCAAGTACTCGAGTCAGAACACATAAATACTGTACTCTACCAGCAAAATGAAAAAACTTCAACGCGCAGCAAAAGAGCACCATTGGAGATAATTGGAACAGCTGCTAACAAATTATTTGGTATTCTCGATCAAGATTTTGCAGAAAAATATGAGGAACAAATTACTCAAATCAACAAAAACGAAATGATGCTGCAGAAACTTCTTGACGACCAGACATCAATTGCAGAGCACACAGTTAATGTAATGAAAAAGAACCACCAGACGGTTCAACATCAACTGAGTGCACTAAAAACTCAAATCGAAGCAGTCAAAAGCAGCATCAATGAATCAAACCAAGAGCTTAAAGTAACACAAACATTCAACTCGGCAGCAATATTGATAACATTAAATCTGATTAATTTCCAACATGTACAGCGAAGCATTCTATCAGTAGTAATGGATACTAAACAGGGCCGAATAAATACGTTATTATTAACTCCAGCACAACTCAGTGAACAGCTCAGAACGATACGAGAGCACCTACCAGATAACTTGAAGCTCCCAGGGACCGACAGTACATCGTCAATGTTATCCATATATACTGCAATGCATGTAAAGATGAGGATCACCGAAAGGAAGGTCTTATTTGACACTCGAATACCCTTATTAAGGAGTGAATCATACCGATTGTATCAATTGGTACCGATTCCTGTACAGCATGCGAACGATCACATATATATTCAGCCGTCGAGCGAATATATCGCAGTAAATCGACACAGAGATCGATTTAGCCCCCTAACACAGCAAAACATGAAGGCTTGCATCCATTCGTCCAACAGTGAATTAATGTGCAAGCTAAAACAGCCATTATTCACATTAAAATCAAATCAAAGCCGATGTGAGATGGAACTCCTCACCAAGCAAAGGTCACTCTCACCCTTTTGCCAATTACGGAGCGAGAGTGCCCAGAATTCTTGGATACAACTACATGCATCAAGTTCATGGTTATACATTCTAAAGGAAGAAACGCCATTCGATATCATCTGCGAGACTTCTGTACACTCAATATCTTTGACGGGCAATGGATTGATTAAAATTCAGTCATCATGCATGATCAACCACCCGACAATGACTATCTATGGGAACCAAAAATTAACAGACCAGTTGCGATCCTCGTTTGTGTCAGAAGGTCAATTGGTGTCAAATCACCTAAAGGCCAGCATTGGAGTAAAGCCGAATAATACTACTTCCTTACTACATGTGCCACAGTTGAAGAAGGAAATAAGCAGCGACGAGTTTACCGAACTCGACACGGCAATCAAAAAATTACATCATAATGCTGAAAATATCTCCAAATTAAAGAATCATCACCTGCATCACTATTCGATGACCTACATCCTGCTCATTGTGCTAGTACTGATATGCCTATACTACAGATGTCGAAGAAGGATGATGACCCGACGCAAGAAAATCAACCAGCCACAACCTGCCCCTAGAAGTCGATGCCGCAAGCCAGATCAACATTCCACCCTAGACCTGCCATCGCTTAATCTAGACGGGGGAGAATGTACCGAGTACATATAATTCTAATTAGGCTAATTTAAATTCTTTAATATATCGACATAATTTCATTCAAGTATACTGCTGATGCATCACTTCCGCAAATTCCCGTTGCCAAAGTGCTGATCAACAATTTATACATAACTGCTCAATATACGCGCATTATTTGCCGAAATGCATTTTTACTTAAGGTGAGTGACTTCACGCGACAAATTGCTGATGCGACACTTATGCCTGAGGTGAATGAAATTATGTCAATGCAATTGTATATTAGTGTAAGTGCATTGTTAATTAGGTATAAATAGCTGTAATTTGGATAAAATAAATTCATTGTTCTTTAGTTAGCAATCAGTGAAGTTTTACTTAACTTCTACATTGGCCGTTAAGAAATATTGAAACCGTTTCCTGGTGGGGACGGCTTATTAGAGTAGTTGAAGTTCCACCAATTCCAACAGTTTAAAACGACCAATAAACAAATTATTCCCGATTGTAGGTGGCCTGGACTCTAAAGTCTAAATAATAAAAAAAAACGTATTCGAGTTTTACGACGATGGTTCTATTCCATTTGCATCAAGAAGACTCTAACATCTTATGGTTGGATGAAGATGTTCGATTTTAACCAACATATTCTGACCTGGCTGCCAATAAAGAAGGAAGAAGGAAGGTTGCAAATGGACGGAGGCAATGTCCACAGTCAAACACCCAAACTCCAGGGCGAGGCTGATCAAGGCATGTGCACAGTCCTCCCTTAAATGCCAACCGGTGCAAATAACTGGTAGCGCGGAAACGGACTTAAGTATATTACGGGAATCAGTCAACGTACCACAGATCAATTTCGGTCGAAAGAGGTAGAAGATATACCGCAGCATATGTTAAAAAGGACCGATTTCGGAAAAATTAAAAACTCAGAAAGAAAGAATTCAACATCAATTTTCCTGATCCACATGAGGTTGAAGTTCACGTAATAATTAGTAACACAATGAAAGGAAAGGGATATTTACAAGAATATGACATTTTTATTGCAGTACTTCTTCGTAATTGAGGTAACCTTTGTAAACGGTATGCACATATAGAAAAAGAATGCAACAGTAGTTTTATAACCTACATTAATTAGTTTTTTTTAAGAGGTGATAATAATAGAGGTGGCCACGTCTATATGTAGGGTTATAGTTAGGGTCAAGTAAAAACGTATAGTTTCCAAATTGGTAAGTATGATTCAACTAAAATCAGGTAAGTACATGTATAAATAAATACTAGCTGCAGTACCAGTGGTTTGAACTTTATAGTGATTTAGTTCATTAAAATTCTTGGAGAATGAATGAAACTTTTGCAATTTTTATTTTATTCATGAGCGGTAAAACTGTTGCAGAATACATGGAACTGTTTCATACGCGGAGACGAACTAACCTTTTTCGCGCCCAAACCCTAAATATTACCGATATCAAATTTCAACACCAGAATTTAAATAACCCCAAAAGCCCTATATATACACTTACAAAAAAGTTTTTACGGTTTGCTCTTCGTGGTATTCGTTGGGAGGAAAGCTATTTTCTGCCCCCACATTTGAAAAGACTTCAACTTAATCCGCTTAACTCCTTGGAGGTTAGGCGATCCAACTCCAGAACTGTCTTTGCGTTTTATTGTTTTCAGGGAGTTTTTAACTCTGCTGAATTGTTGAGTAAATTTAATAATTCGATACCTGCACGTTCTCTGAAGAATCACGATTTCTTCCAACCATCCGTACTAATTACGGATTTAATGAGCCCATATCCGCTATGTCGCGCTCTTTAAACTCACAATACTCTAATATTGACTTTCATTTATCGCGAGCCAAAGTTAAGAGTCGGCTTTGTTAGGATTGCAGATGAGAACAGTGCTGTTATAGTTCGTAGTAATTAGTTTGTTGATGAATTTGTCAGTAAATAAATAAATACACGGAAAGCCGTTATATTGAAAATATTCGGTCGCCATATTAGATCCGCCATTTTTATTTGCAAAATTGCTATATCAGATTCGATATCAGCGACCCCAAAACAGTAAGGAACCGGTTTCCATAACAACCCTCTGAAGCTGAGAACTTTCGGTCGCCAAATTGAATCGGGTCTTGACAACATTTTTATGGAATCATTCTGAATCCAAATTTTTCTAAATACAAAAAGGAATTATTTAAGTCAGTTCAGAAATACCAGAGAATTCATGAGTACGCAATCTATTAATGCGTTCCTCCCTTTTCTCAGTTGTCTCCGCTTGCCTAGCTCGACAGTCATGAAAGACGTGCAGTTGTTAGCCGAGCTGCCCGCTAAACAGGAGTCTCCTCAGCCCTGCGTTGTAACTTCTGATCCCGATTATTCTCGAGCCGAGCATGTCGATCTTCAGCAGTTTCGCCAGATAACGTTTAGCTTTAGCGGTTATACGCCCTAAATTACTTTTACGTTTTGACATTTTTGTATCGCATATGTCATAATTATATAATAACAATAATAAAACGTAAATTCACGTTTTTCCTTGGCGTTTATTCTACGCTCCCTTCGGCGACATGAAATAAAATTCACATAGCGTTACGGGCCGCTAAAAATCAAAACTTCGACATACTTCAAAACTAAAGCTTTAAAATTACTGCACTTAATTTGCCACAGACCGACTATCTGAAAAGTTAACAATGACTGCACTTAAATTGACTATTCAATATCTAAAAAGCAAACACTCACTCTGAGAAAATCAATCAATCTGACAAAAATGGCTCAATATTTTACTAAAAAATTGACAAAAAAATCAAAGCTTCCTCGATCACTCCAAATTTTGCAGATTTTCTCCTTTGCTACTGAGTCTCGGGATAGTGAAGCATGATGTTATGTAGCCTAAAGCCTTTCTCGGAAGAAACTCTAAATGTAGATGAAAACCGCATCGTAATCTGTTCCCGAATTCCGGGCTCCGCAGTTTATCGGACTTACACAAAGATAGTTACACACAGAAATCGTATTTTATATAAGTAGAGATAAAAGCTATCCAAATATGAAAGAATACAATAAATGGGAGAGAGGGGTATGCTTTCAAGCGCCCTCGAGTTACCGGTGTTTTGTATTTTTGCCTCTCTGTACTTGAACCAAAATATAGTTCATCTAAATTCTAAACCATCTTAAGACAACTTGTGTCATATTCACTATTCCATTCCGAAATGGTGTTAAACGCTTGTTGGAAGTTGAGTAAGTAAGAAGTTACAAATATGCACTCTTGAGCTTCCAAAATTCAAGTGACGGAAAATTTTCTGAAAATCTACAGCTTGCATTGCGTTCCAATCTAGGTCGGGTTCGGGTTCATCGTGCAGCCACTGGCCTGATGTCTTTGCCACAATCACTCGAAAGGATTGATACCGTCTACCGCCTCTGTATACTCATTTACTAAAAAGCTAGGTAAGAGATATATGAATGGAATTTTGAATGCACGTATGGGGGTTTTGAAAAGCATGCACCATTAAATTGTTAACAATTACGATTTGTCACGATTTCGATATATTTGAGTATTTTAATTTCTTCTCCCTTTAGCCTTAGTTCCTGGGTGGTTCATTTTCTTTTCGGTTGGATATATTTGCTTTTGTTTCTTCTTCTTTTCTTAATCTTTTCTTTTTTTGTTATTTAAAATAAAACAAACTTTTTTGAAATATTTTAAGTTTCATTTCTTCATTTAGACTTTATTTAAGCACTTTACTGTTCCCAGGTCACTTGTCAATTGACTCATACATTTAGATATTTTGTTCAATTAAATTCTACACCAAACTTTATATGTGCAAAACTACTCCGCTCTCTCATGAGTTTGTATGCTTTACAGTAATATGCAACGTGAGTTTATTTATTATACTTACTCTTATGCGGTCGAATCCTACGGACGCTACTTTCGCTGGTATTTGGTAATCTTTCGATTCACAATGTCGGCTTTTGATTAGGATATTTTTATCCAAAATTTTTTTTATTATGAATTTATAATAAATTCATATACCGGGGAGGATTTCATAACGTATCCCTGTTAAACCGCCACACACCCGCCTTCCAGCGATGTGCCGGAAGCGCGAAATGAACTTTTATTAATTGGTTCTATTAGAATTTTTATTTAAATATACCTTTTTTGAAAACTGTGTGATTGTAGAAATTTTTGGGGTTTGTTTGAATTTCTCTAGCTACTGGGCAATTCTGAAAGTTTGTTGTTGGGATAGGCGATGGCTGATCCGTTGTTTGGTCTGTGCTAATTTGTATGATTGTACGGCGGATTCTCTTCAACTATGGATTAGGACCTTCTTGCTCGTTGCTGATTGTTGTTAAACGAGGTTTTAAGCAATTTATTGAGATCAGGTTTCTATCTTTTTAAATATGAAAAATTTAGTTTTATTGTGATTTGTATTTCATCACGTTTGATGTTCGCAAATAAATTCCGTAAGTTGTTGATGAATATGTTTTGTGATATGTACTGCGAATTTTGTTGCAGGAAATCTCCGAGTAGTCTTGTAGACTGCCAGTAAAATAGTTCGGCTGGTGGTGCTGAGAATTCCTCTCTAAATGCAGTACGTAGACCTAACAAAAATGTGGTAAGGTGTTGTTCGGTTGTGTTTAAAACATAAGAATTTCGAAAATATTCCTTGAAAAGGTTCGATTCGAATTGTCTTCCCTGGTCTGTTACAATAATTTTAGGTACTCCGTAACGCGAAATCTACTCTCGAAAAAGATCTGCTGAAATCTTAGTTAAGGGAATTGCTTCCGGCTATCGAGTGAAAAAGTCAATTACTGTGAGTCAAAAACTGAAACCTTGAACGAATTGTTTCGACTGGATTACATGTTGTGGAAAAGGAACCGTATGGAATTTTTGTGTGTCAATTTCTTGTGAGACTGCGATAGCTTCAAAATCTACCGTAGGTGGAATATGAGGTTCTTCAACTCTTGATAATGTATCTGCTGCTATGTTGTGTTTACCAGAAATGTGTCGGATGTCTGTAGTGAATTGGACTATGAAATCTATGTCTCTGAATTGTGGCTTTTTCTGGCTTTTGTTTAAATGCGAATGTTAGTGGTTTATTGTCGGTGTATAGTGTGAATTTTCTGCCTTTCAAATGAGAACGGAAGTATGTACTTAATTCCAGCATATGCTACCAATAGTTCGCGGTCGTAGACGCTACATCTTTGCTGAGCAGTGGTTAACTTCGTTGAGAAAAAAAACCGAGAGGTTTCCAAGAATTATCAATTAGTTCGTTTAAACGGTACCTTAAGCTGTATCAGAAGCGTATACGAATAGTGCTGATTGTGCGTTGTTATTACAAATTGTTAAAAGTGTGATTTGGGATAACTGGAATTTAACATTTTTGAAAACCTTGACTGTTTCCGATGTCGAGTTAATTTTCTTTTTACCATCTTTTTTATTTTCGGTTAGGTATTGCTTCGAAAGAAGTTGGTTTTGCGCTGCATGTGGCAGGAATCGTAGGTAATTATTTACCATACCATCGTCTTAATTCCTTGTCATTTGAGGGATGAATGAGAAGTTCTTTGGTTTGATACCTTTTATATTTATAAAGTCGCCGGGAAACTGATTGCATGAAGTCACACTTCTCGGTGTTGATTAATTGCTTCGACTTTTCTTTGGTTTGATACCTTTTATATTTATAAAGTCGCCGGGAAACTGATTGCATGAAGTCACACTTCTCGGTGTTGATTAATTAACACGTGTCCTGAAAGTGTTGATAAATTTGTTTTTAACGATCAATGTTTTCGTATTCTAAATTGGATAGTACTAAAACGTCACCAAATACGTAAAATAGAACGGTAAATCTTGAAGTGCAGTTTCTATAAATCTGTGGAAGGTTTGTGTCGCATTGGATAGGCCGAAAGCATCCTAGTGAATTCGAATAAGCCAAAAATGTGCAAATTGCAGGAAATTGGTTATATGCTTTTGTTAGGCCCCAAGTTGGAAATGTATCACTATTTTGGAGGTTGAAAGAAATCATGAATTGGTGGTATCGGGTAACGGTCGGATACTTAATTAATTTGAACGTCGCTAATTCCCACAAGGCCTCCATTCACCGTTTTGTTTAGGTACAATGTGTAATGGTGAAGACCAACAGCTGTTTCAAAGTCTGCAGATCCTTGATTTAATAGAAATTTGAATTCTTTCTTTGCCACTAAAAGTTTTTCCGGTGAAAATCTTCCAACTTTTGAAAAGATTGGTTGCCCGTTAGTTTCAATTTGGTGTTTTACCGAATGTTTAACTGTTTTAGTAAAACCTAAGTCCATTGTTACACCTAGAAATTGTTTGATCACACCTTGGACATGTTGGTTAATTGATGTTTCTGTAAGAACTGAAAGTGTTTTGAATGGACCTTTGATAATTTTGCCGTTTGATGTTACATTTGTCAATTCATTTTCCATTGGCTAAATCGACTATTAAACCATAGTGGAATAGAAAGTCTGCTCCTAATATGGGTTTATTCACGTCTGCGATTTAAAATCGCCGTTGAAAATTTCCTAAGTCTAACGAAAGATTTTCTTGCCATATATGTTGATGGCTGCGGAGTTTGATGTCGAAAGTCGGAGATTGGACCCTGTTAATTTATTGTCCGGCGGAGCTGGTATAACTAAAATGGAATGGATAATAAATTTGAGGGTGTCTGGATTTTAATGTTTTAATTTCCAGCGATATATCTCGAACTTGGTTGGCTAACTGTTGTATCTGGATTGTTAGGTTTGTCAATATGTCGTCGTCTGTTCGTTGAGTAGTGCATGTGAAGATCAAGGGTTTGTTATTCATCTCGGAAATTTTGTCTACAGGTTTTGCCAAATCTGTTAACGTCAGGTCAGACTGCTTGACAATAATACTCTCATATTGTCCGGCAGTCTCTTGCATCCAGAGAGTTTTAAGTATACACCGTCACTTAGAGTCCCGTTTGACAAATTTCGTATTTCTCTGAAGAATTCTGAATTTGATCGATCGCCCATCACATGGTCTTCGAGAAGTTAATTAAATTTTGCAGATTCACTTGCCGTGAGGCGTGTATGGTTCCGTGGTCTGATCTGAGTTTTGGATAACGTCGTTTACGATTCAAATGAGATCCTCATCCCACGCGGAGAGAACGTGATTGGATTAACTGATTTCTAGAGTCGTTCTGGAGAGTTCGAACTGAGCTTCCATTCGTTGAAATCAAAGGTTCGGTGCGGTTGTCCAGAATGAGGGTGTGTTGACCGAGTATTTGGCAATCGTAGGTGAATCCTCTCGATTGACCACATTATTATGTTCAGGACTTTACACGTGAAAGAAAAGAAAGAAAACAAACACAGAGGAATGCACAAAATAAATTTTATTTTTGTAAGCTGTAATCCCGTGACGGTGCCATTCCTGGTTCCAAACATAGCCGTCCAAAAAAGGGAGTTCTTGAAATCCTCCAAATGAATTTGATGGAGCTGAAATAATAAGAATAAATGAATTATATAGAACAAATGAAGCAAAATTGAAGTTTATAATAACAATAACAAACAGTATAAAAATTACATGAATCTCATGGAAACTCTCGCAATTTTTACATAGAATGTAAAACGAATCTAAAAGAAATCATTTACATACTTGTAATATGCATTTTATGCCTTCTAACGGTTTGAATCAATGTCCAGGTGAGGAAGTCCCGAGCAGCTGAAAAATAAGAAAAAAACATATTCTCTGAAAGTGAAATGGAGGAGGAGGAAGCATTACACGTCAACACGAGAGAGACAGCAAAAGAAACCAACGATTCTCTTTCAGACTACCAACAGCCCGCTTTTGCGAACACATACATACTTGTTACAAAATAAATTCTGAAATTGAAAATGTTTAATTTGATTACTTTTGTCACATCCCCTAAAACTAACACTTTCAATTCTGACATTATATAAACCCTGCCTACTTACTGGCCGTACTGGCATAACTGCGGAGTCACGTTTTTTTTTACTTAATTTTCCTTGCTATTATGTTATCAATTATTCTTTCTTTCATTTTATCGCGTAAAAATAAAACGTCGACAGCAACTGAAATGTTGTTCTCTTATTTTCAACTTTTATTGTTATTTTATCAATTAATTTAATAAAAAACATTATTTTATTGTGTCAATTAAAAGTTTTTGGAAGTACTGCCAGTGCTGCCAGTAAGGTTGGTTACCTATTTTATCTGTTAAATGGTAACGCTTAAAATACTTTAAAATATATGCTTGCCTCTCTCGGTATCATTCTATACCTTTGTGGGCTCCTTCCTGAGCGAACTTATTCTACGTACGATCTATATTTTTGAAGTTTCGCTAAGATACCACAAATGCTAGTGCTTACAGCGACCGTAAGAAAAACAATTGGGTCTGTCTGGGACACAAACTTTCTTCTTTTTTGCTAAGTGGACTTAAGGTCCACCGCCGGATTGATTGGTCAAAGCCCATCATGTTCTTTCACTCGCTTGGGGCTCATATGTCATAAGTTGTGAAGCAATACTCTCCAACCACCTTTCTGTGGCTTCTCAGTTCTCTGATCTCAGCGAATTCTCTTATCCGTCCTCATATCTGATCCTAAATGCTTCTACCGATTCATCAACATCAAAAGAAAATCAAGTCGCTACCCCTCAACACTTAATCTTGGTGACACCTCTGCCTCCGACCCTCGTGTAATAGCTAAACTTTTCGCTCACTACTTCGGCCAATCTTTCAGTGGGAATTCTTCCGTGCTCTACGCTAGCTATTTCCATTTCATGCGCTCCTGTGCCCAGACTTCCCTCGCCACCATCAACATCAACCCAGCTATGGTTGCCACCGCCATCTTCGCACTTGCTAATGATTTCAGTCCAGGCTCTAACGGTATTCCCGCTATTGTCCTGAAAAATTGCGCTCAACACTTGATTGGACCCCTTTCCTCCATTTTTAACTTTCCTTCACCCAAAGAATCTTCCCTGCTAGGTGGAGAGACTCATTCATCATCCACATTCATATAAAAGGCTGCAAGAGTGACATTTCCAACTACCGTCCTATTGCCAAACTCTCCTGTATACCCAAAATTTTCGAACGCATTGTTTACGACTGTACACTCTTCCATTGGAAATCAATTGTTTCCCCTTCCCAGCATGGTTTCCTCAAAGGTAGATCAACGACCACCAACCTAACCGACTTCGTCTCTAGAACAATAAGCGCCTTGGAGAATGGTGACGAGGTCGACGTTGTTGCTGCCGACTTCAGTAAAGCGTCGATAAATAAAAATATGTATAAATAAATGAATTCTCTTCAAACTTTCCTTTTTTGGTTTAAGTCTTATCTTGATCAACGCCAGTATATGGTCCTCTTGTGTTCTGCTTCTTCAAACTCTTCCGTGGCTAATTCGAGTGTCCTTCAGGGTAGCTACTTATGTCCGTTGCTTTTCATTTTTGCCATTAATGATGTCAATTATATTACCAAGCACTCTGGCATTTCCATCTACGCTGATGATATGAAAATCTCCAAACTAATTTCCTCCTCCACGGACTCCCGACTGCTTCAAGATGATCTTGACAATTTTAGTTTATGGTGTCATGCAAATTCCCTCGAACTCAGTGTCTCCAAATGTCAATCCATTACCTATTCTCGCAAACGCCCTTCTTCTCCCCTTAGGGTTTACCTGTTATCTGATGAACCTATAACATGTCTCCTCCCTTCGCGATCTCGGTGTCATCTATGACAGCGAACTAAACTTTCGTGATCACATTGAAAGAGTGGTTGCTAGAGCCAACTCTGCACTCACCTTTGTGAAGCATTAGTTTAAAGAGTTCCGTAATCCCCACGTTGCTAAATCATTATACGTCTCGTTCGTCAGGCCTCTCCTAGAATACGCTTGCCAAGTCTGGTCTCCCTCTCAATCTACCAACATCAACAGAATTGAAGCAGTCCAGCGAAGGTTCCCTCGATTTGCTTTACTTGCTGATCGTCTTATTTTTCCCCCCTATGAAAATCGTCTAATACTGATCTACTTGGAGCCCTTATGGAAGCGACGCGGCTCTGCAGATATCACCAGCTATTATCTGGCGACATTGACTGCCTTTCACTGCTTCAGCGGATTTTTCTCTATACCAATCTCTTAGAAAACTCAAAAACTTAGATCGGGCCCTCTCTTCCGCCCTGTTTACCGCCGTACTAATTATGGCCTTTCTGAACCCCTCACCCGCATGCTTCGGAAAGTCAACTCGCGCCCTTCCTTTGACTTGCACCTCAGCAAATCTTCTCTTCCTGCACCTGCACCAAAATCCTTCACCGCACCTCTTAAATTTTTCACGTATGTTGCCCCTCTTTTTGTGATGTTGGTTACATTAAGTTTAATAAATATTGCGGCCCTCCTGTTATCCCTAATTCTTAGGCTTCTTCCCTTTTACTTAGATGGTGGTTTTTAAGGCTAAAAAAAGCATGTTTTATTGATTTTTTTTGGAGATATGAATGTTGCTCATTTATTGAATTTATGCGCAAGTTATAGTACAACATCTCATGTACATCTACCCTCTTTATTTGTACGTGCAGATTGTTCGTCCGCTCTGATTATTCGTAGTTCGTCAGATGCGCGCGCCCATTGGTGAGCACTTGGACCTGTAGATATGCCCATTTCATTCAAAAAGGACAACAAAGCAAAAGATCCTTCATTGAAAGTTCATGCTGCTACATTTGCTGCAATTTCAACAACGATTTCAGTACCGCTCACTGATTTTGGAGAGATCTTCCAAATAAGTTGATTGAGACACTCGTTATTATTCTGCGTGAAACCTCCAAGACACCGCTGTAAAAGTGCATCCTTGCTCAAATCTTCGTAGATCGGCTTTATGGCATCTGTAACATCTGTAGGAAGGGCACTGTAGCTGTGTTTGAATGAATCCAGAGTGTTTCCAGCTGCCGATTTTTGCCATTCACACCAAGAGTCCTCACCGCTCGGGCATTTGTCGTGCTGTGGTTTCTTGTTTGTTGAGCAGTAATGGTAGTATGTCGCCTAAATCGCATTCTTCATTTTTTTTATATACAATCATGATTGCGTCGGATAGCCAGTCCATAGTATACGGTTAATTTGTCAATCATTTTTGCACTGAGTTTACCTTTTCCAGAGAGACTCTTTCTTATTTATCGTGAGACCTTCACCATACGGTCTAGCATTTACCACACCACTGTAGGTTTTCGAGTCGCCGTCTCCTATATAATTTTTATACATCACTCCAAAATATTCTAAGGAGCGTTTGAACATCTGTATGATAGCGTCTACTTCCATGATGCCTGATAGACCAACATGAATTGCTTTACAGCTTCCGCTGTTGACGTGTTCTTCGTGCCACTCTTCGAATTCGGTGGTGCTTACTTCGTTTTCCCACGTTATACATTGGTGACAGTAAGAACTCTTGACAAACACATCAAAAACCTTTCCCGTGTTGTAACCTATCAAAGAAGCGACACCGAATAGCGAAGTGAATCCACGTTTCTTCCATCGCCTGATACTGTCAATTTTTTTGTATCTTAAATGTTATTCGTTTTGCGTGTTTCCTCTTTCTCTTCTTTTACAGCAGCAGCAAAAAATCTTTTCGCAACATTTTTTACAGCCATATGTATCTTCTGTGTATGCGTGCTATAGTTTGGCTTTGATAAGGAAAACTCCGCTAAATCCATCAAACCGCAAAACTTATTACATCCAGCTTAGCCTAGGCCTAACACACGCATGGTGTAAGCAAAACGATGATTCACTTCATAATGCGATTGCCTTGACCCTTCTTTCACTAGACGTAAGATACCGAGGCTTTTTGCATTTTTCACATGACTTTAATTTTGAAGGCGAAACCTTCCGTTTTGCATGCGCGAAAACAAATTTTCACATCACAATTAACGCACTTTACTAATGTACATAAAGTGGAAAATACTAAAAGGAAGTCTATAATTCTGTAATGTTTCTCAAAATCTTGCTCTACGCTTTTTACAGTACTCAGCTTTATTTTTTTATGCGATGAGCTGGACGCTTCCACATCGTCACTTTTGCGTTTTGGAAAGTTTTTGCTAATAAAGAAATTAATTAATTACGACACAATGACAAAACTGAGCAAAAACATAGCTACAAACGAACGATTGCAAACAAAAATTAACTGAAAACTACGATGAAATTTTAGCGTCTCTGTACACAACCGCTCGGCAGAAAATGAGCCTGTAAACTGACTGTAATTTGGAGATCACAAAGGAACTCAAAGCAGGTTCCAAGTAAGGGCGCCGGCCGTGCAGCTGCCAGACAGGTAGAAAAATCTAGCATGAGAAGCGGTCACTTGAAACGCTGTATCTTCGTTAGTTTTACTCGGATTTACTTGAAATTTTGACACGATACTTTCGACATTTTGCATATTCACATCAAGTTATAAAACCTCACCCCCATTAAGTCATTTTTTGTGTATTTTTGTTTGGCTGTAGTTTGTAGTAAGCGAATGAATAAACCGACGGTTCGGATCCCCAATTCCACGGGAGCCCTGATTTACGGTGTAATTTTATGATGTCCGAAACTAATTTGGTTTGTGTTTCTATTCAGCTTCCAGTGAAGTGGAGCCCTTCGCAGTATTGGCAGAAACGTGACCGGGAGGTAATAGAAGGCTCACTGCTAGATCGGGAGTTCGCCGCTGCATGGCTCAGTCACAGGGAGCAATCACAGGTGAGTGACCTCTTTGTTAATGTTCTATTAGACTTAAGACTAGGGATTACAATTAAGAAAGGCAACGAGTAAGTGCACGTCCGGGTTAATGAAAAAAATCTAGTGCTCGTCCATGCACTGAGGTCCAGTATGTGTTTCGGTCACTATACAGCGTGGATTTGCTCGGGAAAATCAATTTTGCCGCGTTTAATCGGATTCAGGATTCAATCGCGCTAATCAACTGGGAACGGACCTACCGTTCGAAGATGTCTTTGAAGTCCTTCGGGCGGTACTAGGATCGTTTCCGCACAACCAGCGGTACTCTGTTGCTCGCCTCCCAGTTCCCACGTTACAAGAGGGCAAGAGTGTCGCAGCTCAGGCGGCGAAAAAGAAACAAGAACTGTTCGTAGTCCTAGTCCTTTATTTCCTTTCCGGTTTGCAGTGTCATATTTATCATACTTTATCTCACAGTTTCAAATATCTCGGATGACTGAAATGAAGCCGCCGCAGGTGCCAATAATTTTACAATCTTTTTATCGGGTTTATTAATCAACATCTTATTAATTTTTTTAGCACGTCGCGACGTCGTAAGAATCAACCTTCGCTGGGGAACGCTCGAGGGAGAAGAAAGAACGGAATGCCAGTCAGCTGTTCTTCCAGCGTTTCCGGACTTGAACCCGGCCTGGCCTTGACCGCTGTTGTATTGTGCGTCGCTTCGATCGCTATGTGAATACTAAATCGTGCGTACGAGTAAAACAATTTAATAAAAATAAAATCAAATAATATAATTGATTTCTTTTTCTCTCTTTTCAGGGGGCCCGTAACAATATATTCTTGACATGAATTCGTTGGAGTTTAAAGTTGCTATAGTAACTCTTATGGGGCTAATGCTACGGACGCTACTTTCGCGTGTATCTGTTAATCTTTCAATTAAAAATTACGGTTTTTAATTAGGATATTTTATCCAAGGCTTTTTATATTACAACTTTTTGCGTGGGAGGATTTCATAACATGTCCCTGTTAAACCCTTAAACGCATGTTGAAAGTTGAGGAAGTATGAAATTACAAAAACATACTCCTGAGCTTTCAAAATTCAAGTGAGGAAAAAATTCCACTCGACTGTGACGGCAAAAAACACTTGATCGAATCTATGTTCTAAAGGAATCTATTTTATTTAAATATTGGACACCTTGGATTACGCGAATTAACGAAAAAGCACATTCTGCCTGTTCCATAGAACTCGTGAACCGCCCGATATGCTCGGCCGACCCATTCACTTTATCTCAACGAGAGATATCAGAGACTTGAATCTGCCGTGCAGTTGCCCTCTACACTTCTTAGCTATTAGAAAAGAAAGCAAAAATGGGACAACGATAATTCCTTTTTTGTTCTTTCCATCAAAAAATAGTGCCTTTTCCGTATGCAATTTTCAGGCCATTTCACTCTACTCTGTTCTTTTATTTGTTTTGTGGGGCAATGGTCACGTCGATATCGTTAAATCTTTTCTTTTCAGCATCCGGTCTTGCACAATGAGGTCGATATCTACGGCAGACAATAGAAATATCGGAAGTCTTGTCGTCGGATGCAAAGCAAATGATTAAATGGAAAGACTTTACTTCAGACATTGCTATTCGAGAATTACTTTAACAAGCCAAAGAGGTTGTAAAATTCGTCTTTTAGTGGACGATAAGCATGCATATTTGGACATATTGCTTTTTGTTGTATATACAAATTTGAAGACAGCGATAGGTATACATTTGCAACGAAAGGTAATTTAAGGTTTTTTTTTTAATTTAATAATAATAGTGAAATTGTTAATAAGTAATTGGTAGTTCACCTTTGCGCAACTATGAAATTTACTTGCTTTTCTTTTCCCATAGTAAATTAAGAACTAAATAGGTGATTATTTTCATTTTCTTTCAATTAATATCATATTTGTGTATAGCCAGAGAGTGCAAATTATTAAGGACATTTGTGGTAAACAATGCAGCTAGTTATGTGATACATTTAGCTCCTCTACCCCTGCCCAAGACTTGTGACCACGCTATAAGTTTAGACTTCAATTTGTCTCTATTGGAACCCATATTGAATAATTATGTAATTCGTGTATTCAGGTTTGAGATTTTTATTTATATAATTTGTAATGCAAGTAGTCAGTCATTTTATGAAACTTGTACTACATAAATAAATAAATAAAAACAAAAATACGACGAACTTTGCAACAATAATGCCGCTCACCGTTCAACTAAAAGTGGGCCAAAGTTTAACTGTATTTTATTTTGACATCCTTTTTTTATTTTACAAGATGGCGGACCCAGAATGGCTACCGAAAAAAATAAACTTCAAGGAATTACCCTGAAAATCCTCGTCGCTGATTTCGAATCTGTCATCAAAATTTCCAAAATCAAACCGACGGGTCCAATAGGGCGACCAACATTTTTCAATTTTATCAAATATAAATGTAGATATCTTTGGGACTGCAGAATTCAAAACTTCCAAAATTCTAGATCGCGAACCCCAAATAGCTATCAAAGAAGTGGATTTCCCTGAAAAGCTTCATTGGGAGGTTTTCGGGGTGGTTGATTCGAATTTGCTATCAAAATTTCAAAATTAAAATTAGCGGATCTAATATGGCGATCGAAATTCATCAATTTTAAGCAATTTTAATGAAATCATAAAAAAATAATATGAAGACGTATTTGGGGTTATAGAAATTAAATATACTAAAATTCAAGATGGAGTCCTCAAAATGACTGACCAAAAAGTTGAAATGTTAGGGATTGCCATGGAACTCAACACAAGGACGTTTTTAGAGATGCTAATTTCAAATCTGTTATCAAAATTTTAAAATCCACATGAAAATGAATATTAGAAGACTAAAGGGATAGGAATTTCAAACTTACCAAAATTCAAGATGGCGGACCCATAACGATTACCAAAAAACTTAAACTTTAGCACATTGCAATGAAATTCAAATCCTGCCTTCAAATCTGTTATCGAAAATTGCAAATTCAAAATGGCGGATCAAGCGACCCAAGTCAACTTTAAGGAATTCAAATGATAATGAATACAAAGAAACATTGGGGCTGACTGATTTCAAAACTCGCAAAATTTTAAAATTCAAGATGGCGGGCCATATAATGACTATCCAAAATTTTAAACTTGATCACGAAAATAAATACTTACGCAATCTAGGCTGGAATCCTTAAATTTTTAATTAAATAAAATAATAAATAATTTAAAAGGGCGGATCAAAAATGGCAATCGAACTTTTTAATTTCAAGAGTTCTCTGGGTACGAACATATTCTTTTTCAGTTTTCTCGCCTTTTATTAAAGCTACGACAAACGTGCTGGTAGCAGCGTACAGGGCACGTGGGAAAACAATTGCGAAAGTTGTTGTTTCATTTTTTCGGCGCTGTTTTTGTAGCTGCGGCGAACTTGATGCTACCAGCGTAGAGGGCGCTTCGGGTGCGATTAGTTTGTTTATTATGACTTTTGTTGTAACTGTAACGGTTGCGTATTAGTATTTTCGATGTTTGAAATCGCGTTATATCAGAAATGGCGATTGGTACGAAAAATGCTGGTTGAGCAATTTTTGTAGGCAATTGCATAATTCACAACTTTTGCATGAACTATTTTCACAATTACACTTACCATTTAAGGGATCGTCTCAGTGTGAAATTTTTGAAAATTTTTTTCAGATAGTATACACTGTAATAATCATTCTCTCAAATTTTCAAATCGAAATTCAAATTATTACGATCGCTACAGCGTTTCTTGTAGAAAGGGAACGGAGCGTGACATCTGCCTCGTTCAGCGCTCCGCTCGACCGTTATTCCTTTTGTTTATTACTGGCTAAGCATTTCAGTTCGTTTTCGACATCAACCACGGATAGACATACGAGTGAAACCCCCAAGAAAATAATAAGCAGAAGGGATATTGTATGGACCTAGCATCGCCGATTGATCGTAAGTAAACGATTTATGTAAAATTTTCCAACTTCAATCTTTAAACGCGTTTTTCTCAGAATGGTGTTTTTCAAAACGGTGTCCACTCTCAAAGGAAGAGTTTTGAAGATATCTAGTTCCAATTTGGAGAGAACATTTCTAACGTCCTTCTTTATCGCGCTATGGAAGCTTTTTTTTTTTTTTGAAATCTTCCTATTTTTTTTTACGCAAAACTGTCGAAAAAAAGGGCCAAATTCGATACTTTTTGTACAAACCGCCGCCATTTTGTCAAATAAAAAAAAAAAAAACCCTCCATAGCGCCATAGCGACTTCCCTACAGATTAATAATCTTTTTGAAATTTTTGTTTCGGATAAAAATTGCGGCCGCAATCGTGGACATCGTACAGGACCTTTTTTTTTACGTGTCATTTCAACAATTTATTCAACATACATACACCTAAAAAATAAACATAAAAAAAATCATTTTGTATTCATCATGAATCTATTTATTTATAAAAAAAAAATCGGACCGATTAGTTTATTTGAACATTAAAAAAAAAATCGCGAAAATCAGTGATTTTTCGGAGGGTCACACTGAGACGATCCCTTAAGAGAAATTGGCGAAGGACCGATTTTATTTACCTTTGACCTTGAATAACATTTTTAGCAGAAGCCGGATCGGTGGGGACCTTCGATATTTCATTTGTAAAAGTACTTCTTCAGGCACCATTCCGAAAAACTAGACAGATCCTACAGGTAAGAGATTATTACCTTCAATTGTAGCTTTAAAGATCTTGACTTGCAATATTGGAACGAATGATGAATTGAAAATGGTCATTCACGAATAAAGTGAAGATTAATGGATTAAGGTGGCTCCCTTGAGGAACAAGGGCAATGCAATTTAAATTTACAACAGGTCTGTAGTTAGAAATGTCGCATTCATTGCCCTTTTTATGCAAACGGACCATCACAGAAATCTTCCATGGACTCGGAAAAACACCACAACGAAGAGATAAATGAAATAAATAACACAAAACAGGGACAACAGAAGTACATCTTTTTAGGAAGCACGGGGGTAGGCCATCAGGTCTACCCGAAAAATTGTGAACTAATTCAGAGATTTTTCTAAGAATAGTTGAGTCGTCAAGAATACGATCTTTAAATTGTAGTGAAGTCGGCGGAAGCTTCGTCAATTGGGACGTTTAGCGTTGACAAAACTCCAGAACTGTCTAGGATTTTCACGTATGACAAATTAGCAGCAGTGCTAAGTTGATATCTCTGCTCAGAATAGGCGAGGAAATTGTCGTCATTCCGTGACAAGCAAAACTTCCTCCAACCCTTGTTTCTAAGAATTTTAATATGTTTCACAGAGCTATTTAGCCATGGATGGCAATCATTCGAATTATTCGACCTTTTAATTGGAACATATTTAATAAAACTCAGCGTAATGATGCCGTAAAATGGTTCATAACCTTCCCAATGTCCTCTAGAACGCTACTCCAGCCATAAGCTCAGCCATTCAACTTAGAAAAGTCGGCCTTTTTAAAGCTGTAACAATATTTATATGGCAAAGTAGAAGCGTCATTAACAGCATCAAAAGAAAAGGTCAATTGCAGTGCAGGATGATGACCCGACTCGGGCAACAGAGGCGAGGCGCAGCGCTCAACCGTAGTTCCCGTCGCGTCAGAAGAAAAACGAGATCTAGATAACGGCCAGATTCATTCGCCACCCAATTGCATTGATACAGTCCAGCAGAATAGAGTCCATCGAGAAAAGTGGATATAAATTGAGGAGAAGCCG
Organism: Neoitamus cyanurus; assembly: GCA_947538895.1. Taxonomy (NCBI): domain Eukaryota; kingdom Metazoa; phylum Arthropoda; class Insecta; order Diptera; family Asilidae; genus Neoitamus; species Neoitamus cyanurus. The sequence goes on from OX384541.1 coordinate 41,811,044, forward strand.
AAATAGATGGAAGTAAAAAGTCATCCTTAGAATATCTCCAGTGCAGCGAAGGCAAGTTGAAGTCACCAACCATTAAAAGATCGTCAGAAGGAGCAATCTGACTCGAAAGATCGTAGATAAATGATGCCAGCTGAACATACAAATTTGGAGGAACGTAAACTGTCACTCCCAGTGGAAAAAGCCGTCTTATCTCGGTCACGTCCGTGCATCTCTACCTGACAATAGCCGGATTGCATGTCCAGTGTTGCAAACCGCTTCGACTCTCCTAATGCATCGAGGGTGAGGTCAATTCTCGGCAAAGGGTATGAGTCCTTCCGAGTAAGCTCATTCAGCCTCCGGTAATCCACACAAAAGCGGAGGGATCCGGGTTTTCTACACTAAGGCGACAGGACTACTCCAGGCACTTTGCGACGGTCTGACGATCCCCTGTTCTACCATGTCCGTCAGTAATACCTCGGCCTCCGTTCTCCGAGATAGGGGACTTCTCCGTGGGGGCTGCTTGATGGGGCTGGCATTTCCTACGTCGATTTTGTGTCGGAGCAGTGCCGTTCGTCTCAGATCCGTCTTAGTGTGCGAGAACACATCGTTATAGCGGGCTAGCGTGTTCCAAAGTTGCTCGAGCTCTGCGCTAGCCAAGGTGGACACGCTGCGCAGAAAAAGGTCGTTCAGCTCAGCGGAAGTTGTGGGGAAATGTTATTCTGAAATGTTATAATATCATTCACTCATAATTTTTTTATTATAAAGTCTAAGATATAGCCCGTCGAAGGCGATAAAGGTATTGTATGAAAAAGACATAGATCACATAGAAATGATTTTTTAAAAATCAGATTTTGAAAGAGGGATTTTCTACCTTAATGATTTATTCATAAACAATATGCTGTTGGAAAACTGTATATGGGTCGTGAATGATTTTTTACTACACATATGTATATAAACCATTAATTGCATAATTTGGTACGGTTTATTTATATGGTAATGATTATATTGAGAAACATTTAATAAGAAACATTGAATAAGTAAATGTACAAATTTAACTCGCCCTTTTATTTGAAATGTTAATGCAATATTTTTGATTATTTTTATCCCCAGAAATCTACTTCAAATATCCCTACCAAACTTCATTGTGATTAATTCACCTTTATAATTAAATCTAACATGGTTTTGAAATCACATTTATCGATTTTTATTTTTTTATAGTACAAAAATGTCGTGGTTTTCTGTCATGCTATCTTTATGTTGTGGTGAGAACCCAGTTTGTTTTGAATTAGTTATAGTTTGGATCAGATGAGTTCTATGAATGCTAAGGTCTGATTCATCTCAACTTGGTGTAGAAAATACGGAAATAGCATTGAGACAGTTGAATTGCCTCCACGAAAAACGACACAAGGTACCTGAGTAAGAGTAACTCGAATACTCACATTGGAAGTCTTGTCGTTAACCAAAAAAACTCACAACCATTTATCACTGATAGTGACTGAATCACTGTACGCAATGCCCTCAACTGGCGTAATATGCGCCACGTAGGGGCGCTAGCTCGCACCGTCTTTTCCCCAGAGCAAGCATTAGCAAGCATGCGCAAGTTATTTCCCGTTACGCGGCGCGGCGTACGTACTCCCTGTTAGCCCCTCGCTAAAGAGCGCCATGCAAATTTATTTCAAATGTCTAAAGTTTTATCTTACGAACAAACGTCTAAACTTTTATCTTACAGATTCTGTGAAAAACCGAATAAACTGAATTACCATGGTTTGTGATCCAAGAATTTTGCGCCCCCTTTGATTGGCACCCAGGGCACGTGCCCTACTTGCCCCACCCTAGGTACGCGACTAGATTGACTGTACTCGTAATCCTAGATATTTCCAAAGCATTCGATTCTGGGAATCATGAATGGCTTCTGCCTTAGTCAAAACTGTGTTTTGGATTTTCACTTCCTCAACCGCCTTGATAAAGAGCTATGCAATCAACCGCTATCAATGTGTTCAAGATGGCGACAGAGCATTCAGGGGAACAAAAATTTCATTTGGGCCTTGTTGTTGTACGTATCTACACCTATCTATACTTGGAGTGTGTGTATAAGTGGACAATGTGCAAAAATTCGAGCCTTAACCGAAAGAAGACTCAAGTTTTATTAAAAATACTTTGAATACCAGCAACTTGCAATCGATCGTATTGAATAATGTCACCATACCTATTGTTAATAAAGTTAAAACCTGGTGGTTATTTTTAACACTAGACTAACTTGATATGACCACATTATTTATCGGAAAAATTTTTGGGATAATAAGGCATCATGCAAGCATCTATCAATGAGAGTTCGGGAACATTTGGCTCTGACACACATTGAGCCACTTGCTAACTAATGCGTTTGTCTCTACTCCCACAGCAGACACCATTAAGCTAAACAAAACGTGTAATGCATGCATCCGTTTTGTGTTTCATTTGCGCCGATTTGACCATGTTTCTCCATAATCTATGTGTATCCTTGGTGTAGAATTTATAGTGTATACAATAAGGTGGTCCTTATTTTTCGACTTTTGAATTATCCCCGGGACACTTTTTCATTTGATTATATGCGTCTAAATATGATATACGTGCTTTTTTTTTTAGTTTAGATTTAGAGGTCGCTACCAGCTGGCAAAGTAAAAAAAAAGTAGGTGGTTGACCCCCCTAATTGCTCCTTTTGTAATTATCTGAAATCAATATTCCAAAAAGATTATTATTCAGTAGGGTTGTCATTCTGTTCCGTAGCAGATTTAAAAGATTTGAGTGAAAAATAACAAAATGGCGGCCTTGTAAAAAAAAATTTCAAAAATCGATTGTGTTTTTCGGTTTAAAATCGAGATAAAAAAAATGAGTGGAAAAAAAATCTAATTCTGGTACCGGACATAACCATTCATGAAATCAAAGTAAGGTTTGGCTTGTCGGTCAATTATTATCAAAAAAAAAAATACGGATTTTGAGTTTTTATTTAAAATTCAAACCTTGGTAGCGACCCCTAAATGTCATTTAAAAAATATAATCAAATTACGTGGTGTCCCGCGAAATTAAAGAAAAAAAATTTTTTTCTTGCGAATAAGGACCACCCTAGTATACAATGTGCGTAGCTAATATTAAATTTATTGCCTTCATTACCTTTAACTTTGTTAGTATGGATGTAATACATTTTTAACCCCACTGTCACTGTTAAATAATCACAAATTAATTTGTTTTCTCATTCTTAATTTTTTATTTGTTTTTATTTAGTGTGTTTACTTGTAAAACATTTAAACAATAGATATTTTAAAAATTAGACATATTGACTTTGTCAGATGTGATTTTTTTTCAAGCTTCTGTACTGTTTTGAAGCATATTTCGAGGGCTGCCAATATTAATTGAAGAAAGAATAACAGGAATTCCCCCAAATTAATGATTGAGATATCAGTTTGAAGACTACGTTCCTCGCAAATGGCGAAAAATAAACAAATATAATAGTTTAAAATAAATGTTTTCGGTAAAAACTTTCAAAAACTTATTATGGAAACCATATTTGCATAGAAAGTGTAGAAGGCGCCATCTGTTGCTTACGGTTTAACAAACATGTACGACGTTATTTACTCTACTGATACATAAGATGTAAACATCCATGACCAACAGCTGCCATGCATGTTATAAAGTTTTTAACATAAGGCTTTTTAACGAAATCATTAATTTTAAACTATTTGTTTATTTTTCGTCATAAGCAGGGAACATAATTGTTTATAACGCGACAAACCCTTTGGTTTTTGTGGAGACAGAGAGAATGATGTGCGTTACATAGACCACACAAATGATGAACGGTGACTGGTTCTTTAACCAGGGCACAAATCGGGGAGTCACTTCACAAAAAACTGTCTGGGTGCACTTAACGACCAATTTTGGCTGGCTAGTGCTGGGCTGCTGCGCGGCTATTTGGTTAATGCAGGGCTCATTGAACTGCTGGCGTGCTATGGCTAGGCTATGGCGCCTTGCTCTGGTGCTGATCTGGAATACGGGACTGGGCCGAGTGAAAAGATTGAGCTCTGGATTGAGACTGAATTTTATTTTACGTAAAATATCATAGAAAAATTACAAAAGTGCAACCCAGCATAATCTTTGTTTATGGTTCCCAGCTGAATCGGCAAGTTCAGCTTCTGGCAGCGTCTCTGGTTCCTGCCCGTCGATGTAACTCAATATTTTGCGTACTTGAGTTCCGCGAGTGGTCGCGATAGCAAAGGCATTGTGGCATGCATAACGGGCATGGGGGAATGCTGAGGTAAGAAAAAATGGGATCTTATCGCTACAGGAAAGATCCAGAGAGCTGTTTACACTGGGAAAATGTGACCGCGGAATTTATGACTTACATAAATTCTTGATTCTATGGCGAGAAGAAAAATGTATTGCAATGTAGTACAAATTAGCAATGGTGCTAAGGACAGACAAAAATGCTTAAGATTAAACAGTAATCTTCAAAATGATATCTCAATCATTCATTTTAATGCATTAAGGCAAATAAGGCGTACGATAAAAAATACACATTTGAAAAATAATATACACTAGTTGACCCGTGAGAAATTTCGCAGTAACTAAAATGGTCTGGATGCGGTAGGCGGTGAAGTTTAACCTTTTAGGTCGCCATATTGGATCCGCCATCTTGAATTTGGGCATTTTTATTGCAGATTCGTACAAAGGAGGACTCCGAGAAAAACGAGTTTACAAACAAATAATAAACTTAATCGGCTTTTCTTTTTATAGCTATTTCCATAGCTAGTCCATATAAAATTTATTATTACATTATTTCTAAGTAGCTCTACAATACATTCCTATAAAAAGAAAAGAGATTTGTCAGAGTTTTACAGTATGCATCACAAAAGTTAAACGTAAGAATTTCACAGGATTAACAGAGTTATTGTTGCAATTAACATGCATGATGCCAGTAAATGAAAAAATGCACAAGAAGAATTGTAACTGCTGTTCCCGTTCCTGACCTGAACTATAAGTATAGCCCAATAAACCTGTCACGGCCTAATGTTAAATTTACGGAAATTAATACTCGAAAACAAAAAATATGATTGTATAGAGAAAGAAATTCTAAGGAAGATTTGTGTTTCGATGGTTGCGATCTTATGTGGCGAACTTAACCTAAAAAATTTGCAAAGTGAAAGAAACAATTTTACTTAAATAAAAAACACAATGGCTCTAATCGAAAAAGTTACATAAGAAGGTTGTGGGGGCTAAAAAGATTTTTCGATTGCTATATTTTGAGTATCGACTGCTATAACTGTTTTCGAGATACATATATCGAAAAAGCTGTCAAAACGCGGCTTTTCTTGTTTTCACTGTATCCTTTTGTAATTGACGTTTAAATACTTACTATCAACCGCAAGTATAGCTCATGACAAGCCGAAGAGCACGTACTTGAAAATTTGAAAACGGAAAATACGGTTTTGAGACTCGGCTAGATTATGCCATCGGAACGATTTTTTTCGTTTTTAAATTCTTGAAAAAATGTCAGTAATCGAGTCAGTTAGTAAGTAAGTAAGTCTTTTCTCTAAACTTGAAAATGGAAAAATTAATTAAAAACCATAAGCGTGGTACTAAAGATCTCTGGCGACCGCTGCGCCAACCTCTGGCGACTTAAGCGCCACAGTACTAAATCGTCGAAGGAAGTAATTAATCATTCCTCGAGTGTGGCCACCCTCTTAAAAAAGGAATCAGAGTTGTTCACCTAGAACGCCGACGCAATTGTATTTCTCTTTGAACAATAAAAGTTAATGTGATAAAATGTGTTATTCTTAAATCGCCCCTGCGACCATGAGACGAAGTAGACGTGTTCAACAACCATCAGCACAAACAACTACAGATCTTTCATCAACCTCCGTTGAGGTGATCTAGTCGATTTTCGAAAACCGTTTTTACTTTCGAAAAATTGATATACTTGTGAAGAGGTTTTTTCAATACGAAATATTCAGTAAAACTTGATTATTGGGTAAGGTTGAACTTCGTCGAGAGATTTTCCTAGAGTTCGGCTTCCAGCAAAATTCTGCTGTTTGATAGTCGGGGGTCACCAGTTTTAGTAGATTGTGGTATATGCACCATGAATTAATTTTAGGATTATAAAATACTTTTAAATATTTATTTTTTTTGTTTTTCACTTTTATTATTTATTATATAATATATCACCGTTATTAAATCATTTTCAAAGCCGGGACACCCCCCTACAAGGACTTTCAAAGTTCACAATTCCAAAAAAGGTGAAAAGAACCGCCACCTGTCGGAACGGCCGCCACACTTGGAAAAAAAAGGGTGGTTTTAAATTTTCCATAATCGTGCTTTTCGGCTTGCCTCGAGATATACTTACGGTTAATAGTAAGTATTTAAGCACAAATTTCAACAAGATACAGCGAAAACAAGAAAAGCCGATTTTTGTCAGTTTTTTGGATATATCTCAAAACAGTTATCGCCATCAATACTCAAAAATAGCAATCGAAAAATCCTTTTAGCATCCACAAATTTCCAATTTAACTTTTTTCGATGAGAGTCAGGCTTTTTTATTTACGAAAAACAGTCTTTTTTTTATGTTAAGTTCGGCAAGTTCGTCCATCGAAACTTCTTTCGAAATTCTAAGAAGCTTTTTCTCTATACTACCAATGGTAGTATTTTCTCTATACTATACTATTAATTTTCGGAAACCCTTCCATCTATTGATTGGCCTAATAGTTTTCTAATGGAATTTGTTATCGCTTCTCATTATGACTCATGCACCATCAGGTACATATATCTAATCAAATATTAAAGAAAACTTCAAGCCAATATTTTCAAATTATTAATTACCCAGGAATATTTCGTTTCTGGAACGCTTTATTTTCCATTACACATAAAATCGATTTTATTCAATTGCACGCCAAAAAACTAAAATACAAAGGTAGTTCTTGCATGTAAACAGGCTGCACCAACATAGCTAGTAATAACTACTAAAGATTTCCAATAAAACGTGCCAAACGGGTCTCTTTCAACTTTCTTAGTTGCCTCAGCCTGTAAATAACACCCAGCCATACACATAACATCAAATAAATGGGGAAACAAATTTCTGGAAAAGTTTTTATTTATAGAAAACGAGGGAAGTTTTAATGGCTATCAGGATACATGAGGAGCTTTTGGGAAAATTGAACCACTTCTGAGTTTCGCTCGTTCTAGAATATTACTTATGAGAGGTGATCTACTTTTTGTTTACCAAACACGGGATGGGCAGTTTTATGATTTGTTTGGTGTTTCATGTCAATATTTTGGAAGAATGTGGAATGAAACGAAGGATATTTGTAAATCGTTTCTCTCTCTGGACATGCTGTACCTTTGGGAAGGTAATAAGATGGGATATTTAATAAAACAGAAGTGAATTAGGTACCGGAATTTTGGAGAAAATCTGAAAGAAACGTGTATTTTGAATCATTTTTAAATTTCGCTAATGACAGTACTTGCAATTGTAGAGAGAGATGATCATTGATAGAAGTTTTAGAGAGTACATTGAGATAGTAATGTTTTGGCGTGAGTTTGATTTTGCTGTCTCATTATGTACACACCAATTTATGAATAACCGTATAACTCAAACACAGTTGAGAATATCCCCCCTTCCATACAATATTTTTTATCTGAGACCTATCAACTTAGGTACTCAGTTCTGCATGCGTTATACGAAATACCCTGTATACGCACCGCTTTCTGTTGTTATTTCAGGATAAGCACAGTTCTTACGTTTGACTAGTCACTCGGTAGTTTTATTTATGTTTTATTTATTAATATTGGGCATGAGAAAAAGAGAGTTCCCTTTTCTAATAAAGGGTGGTCCATCTAATGTTTGGAATTTGAACTACCGGTAATGGGACGTTTAGTTGACTTTATGTCATTCTCGACTTGATAGAAATTTAGTTGAAGGTTTGACATTTATGAAATGTGACGGTATTCGTTTGAAGAATGTCGGGAAATATTTAAAAGTTATTTCCAAAATGGTGAGTCTTCTACTCAAACTGTGAGAAATTTGAAAAAAAATTGACGAAAAAAACTTCCAAAAACCCAATTTGTGGATCAATTCGTGAAGCAAGCTCAAACTGGAATGTCAGTGGATAAAACAACCCGTGTACGTACTTGTCCGGTGCGCTTAATCGAAAAAATTGCTGCTGTTGCTCAAAGTGTGCGTGAGCAACCATCAACATACACGTCTTTAATGCGAATTTTGCGTAAAAACCTTGCCATGAAGCCATATAAAGTTCAATTGGTACAGCAGCTGAAGACGGTTGACCATCCGAACCGTCTACGGTTCGCAAATTGGGTGGAAGATCGTTTGGCCGAAGATGGCGAATTTTACCGAAGAATCATCTTTTAGGAAGGCTCATTTCCACCTCGGTGGTTATGTTAATAAGCAAAACTGTCGTATCTGGTAGAAAAGCCAATGCACCCACAACGAGGGGCTGCTTGGTGCGGATTTTGGTCCGGCTGCATCATCATTTCAATGGCGAGCGCTACCGCGCAATGTTGGCTGATTGGTTTTTCGGATAAATTGAAGCCGAATACTTGGACGATTCGTTTCAACAGGACGGCGCTACGTGCCATACAGCGAACGCCGCAGTCGATCCTTTGCGCCCTATCTTCTGAAATCGCATAATCAGCAAAAATGGTTATGTAATTTGCCCGGCAAGAAACTGCGATTTGACGCCGTTGCACTATTATCTTTGCGGAGCGGTGAAAGATAAAAATTTGCGCCAACAAACCAGAAACAATTCAAGACCTCAAGTACGAGATTCAAGTTGCTATTGTTGACATAAGGCCCGAAACAATCGAAAATGTACTCAAAAATTGGGTGGACAGAATGGGCTACTGCCAAGTCAGCCGAGGTGTCATTTGACCGACTTTATTTTTCGTAAATAAATGATATAAAACAACGTTTCAAATAAATGTTCGACGATTGAAAAATATTCTACCGTTTTTTTATAACAAAAACAAATTCCAATTTTTAAATGGGGCCTGTAGATGGCGTAACTCTTATTGTATGTAACAGGTCTGAACCGGTTTGACATGTATTTGACAGGTCTAATGTCAGTGTCAGAATCCATTGTATTTCGATCAGTTAAAGTGTTTGTCACCGAGTTTTTTTGCGATTGAACATGGAGAGTTTTGTGCCAAATAATCGACATTTGGGGGAAGTGTTGTTGTACTCCTATAACTTAAAGAAATCCGCTGTTGAAAGATATAGTTTGCTAGTAGAAGCATACGGTGAACATGCTTGTTCGGACAGTATATGCAGAAGATGGTTTAGACATTTTACATTTTGGATGTTGTTCGATAACATAATACTTTTAAACGACAACGCGAGACTTAACTCAACCAGTGAACAACTATTTAGAAAGGCTGAGCTGTAAAGTGTCGCACCATCTGCTGTACTCACCAGACATTTCAACGTCCGATTACTATTTGTTCCGGTCGATGCAGTCGTGGAGTTAGTGGAGAAAGTTTTCATTCTTTTGAAAATATCCAAATTTGGCTCAATAATTAGAGCCCCTCAAAAGACGAGCAATTCCTTAGGGATGGAATCCGCAAGTTGCCAGAAAGATGGTCAAACATCGTAGCTTCCGATGGAACATACTTTCAATGATGTTCAAAAGAGATATATTTTATAAATAAAAATTTGTTTTTTCCAAAAAACGGAACCAATAAAACAAAAACTAAGTAACGAAAAAAAGCGTGTGACAAGTACTAGATAATGGTGTATAGAATAACCACAAAAAAAAATCAATGCAATCGGTTCATTGGTTTTCGAGAAATTTTGGCTACCGATTCGTAAAACGTGGTTTAGGAAAAACGCGTTTGAAAATTTGCAATGAAATTTGCCAACTTACTTATATGGAATCATCGATACCAGGCCCATAGTGTAAGTCTTTTACCAGACATTCTTGAGACCTCAACCTTCAAGAAAATGCAAAAAAAATCGATCTTATCGACCATGCTAGGTGTATATCTCTCCTTAAGAAAGGAGAGTAAAAAACAGAGAGTTTTTGTATAATTTTTTATAATAGAACTAAAAATTTATTTCTCTACAGGCGAGCATATTGGTGTTGCCTTTCATTTAAACTATTATATGTTATTTTGTTGATGTAAAACTATTAATAAATAGCTGAGCAACAATTTATTGATGTTGCCTCTTCAGAAATGTGCCGTGGAACGCAAAGCTCTTGGTGTACTGATTTGAGATATAAACTCTATATTTATCTAGCATGTAAGAGGAACTCAGTAGAGGAGTCGAAAATCCCCAGAGAAGAAAATCGCCCTATTTGCCATTTTCTGCAAAATCTACGTGATGGACATTTTTGAAAACCATGTTTATAATTAGCCCAAAAAACATTTAAAAAGTCCACAACAGGTATTCATGACTTAAATTTTCCAGGCCTATGTTATCAGAATTTAAAAAAAACCAATTATTTTCCGTTAAAATATAGTAATACGATGAATGTGAACCGAAATTCAAAATAAGATTTCAGCGCAATTTGGAGAAGTAATCACCGTATTTTTTATAAAGTTTGTTTGCAAAGCCATTCTTTATTTTTAATTTTTGAACTAGTTAGGTTTCATATAAAGGATATTATGGAGGTGAGGTGTTCCGATAACATTTAATAAGAACTCTAATGCGCGTCTTCCATGGTTTGATGCAGAGCTGATTTACTTGAGAAACTCTAAGACAAGGGCCTGGAGGAAGTATTCGGTGACTAAGTGCGAGGCCGATTATCTCGTGTTCCATACTCTACATGAACAATATCATATTAATTCTGAGATCGCATACCTTGCTTACTTGTCGGATTTACGGAACTCATTAAAAAGTGAGCCGAGGCGTTTTTGGAATTTCATTAACTCCAGAAGAAACTCTGATGGTTACCCAGTTTCCTTTTCCTATAACGGTGAGCGCAGTGAAGTGAACCATCTAAAATTTGCAATTTCTTCTCTGCCTCGTTCAGCTCTGCATTCGTCCACGACGTCTGTGATATTCCTGAATCTTTTTACTACCTGACGAATCTTCCATCTACCTCTTTAGAACCTAAGGACCTCTATTTCGATCAGAAAACTGTCTTACAGTACCTTAATGATCTGCCCCCTAAATTCTCGTACGGGCCCGATGGTATTCCTGAAATTGTTTTAAAGTCTTGTGGTTTGCCTTTGGTTAACGTAATTTTTTACTTATTTAACTTATCAATGACCTCTGGTGTCTTTCCTAATTGCTGGAAAATATCAGATATTACATAAGAAGGGAGCCAGAGATGACATATCTAACTATAGGCCTATTGCCAGGCTCTCAGCCTTGCCGAAGCTCTTCGAAGCTATTGTCTGTGATATATTATACTTTCACTGTAAAACTATAATAAATGAACGCCAACATGGTTTTGTGAATGGAAGGTCGACTGTTTCCAACCTCCTATGTTTCTCCTCTTGCTGCATCAATGAGATAGAGCGAGGTGGACAAGTTGACTGCATATACACCGACTTTAGTAAAGCCTTCGACAGGATAAGCCACCAGGCATTAATCCTTAAATTAACGAGATTCGGTTTTCCTAGGATCTTCTTAGACTAGATATCGTCTTACCTGAGGGATCGTCTTCAGGTGGTATCTTTTCGAGGTACGTTCTCACCACCTATCCAAAACACCTCCGGGGTCCCACAGGGCAGTCACTTGGGACCTCTACTATTTATTTTATTTATAAATGACGCAAATACTGTCTTATCTGATTCTGAAATTCTTTTATACGCTGACGATGGAAAGATCTTTCGTTCCATCCATTGTCTTAACGACTGCGTTTTACTCAATAATGACTTAAATAACTTTTCTGTGTGGTGTGCCGCAAACTATCTGCCGTTAAATATAAGTAAATGTACTTGTGTGTCTTTTACAAGGAGTAAAACTCCTTTCACTTATCAATATTCTATAGACTGTTGTCCTCTTTTACGACTTAGCTCTGCGAAAGACCTGGGCGTTACTTTTAGTTCTAGGTTCGACTTCGACGAGCGCATAAACATAATTGTAGGCAGGGCCAACTCGTTGTTGGGATTCATTAAGAGGTGGTCTAAGATTTTCGACGACCCTTATGTCACGAAAACCCTATACATGACATTCGTCCGCCCTATTTTGGAAAATGCAAGTCCAGTTTGGGCGCCGTCTTACAAGTTTCACTCTGACCGTATTGAGGCTGTGCAGCGAAGATTTTTGATATTCGCCCTCAAGGGTCTTCCATGGGCTGACTCCCTCCACTTGGCCCCTTACGAGAACCGTCTTAAGGTAATTTCTTTGGAGACACTAGCCAACAGGCGTACGATCTCGAAAATTGTTTTCGGCTCAAAGATCTTAAGTGGGGACTGTGATTGTCGGCAATTGTTGTCTTTGTTTGTGTTATTTGTTCCTCGCCCTGGTCTCAGAGTCAATAGGCTGTTAAGTGTGCCATATCACCGCACTAATTACGGACTACACGAACCAGTCACATCCATTGCAAATTTGTTGAATCAGTATCATTATGTTTTTGATTTTGGTTTGTCTCAGCAGCAATTGAAATTTCGATTTAGCTCTTAATTTTCTAGACCTCACTTGAATTTCCGAACATTGTTTCCTTTATTTTTATTATATATATATTTTCTTTGTAATATTAAACTAAGAGATATTGTATGTCTCACTGCATGAATAAATAAATAAATAAATTATGTGAGGTATAAATATCCAAATAGCACCAGAGGACAGCACGAATGCTGACGGTGTTAGGACTGAGCCCCCAACTAACAACCCCCAGAAACCACTAGCGGATGAGAGCGCTGAACCTCACCTGGTGCAATCTGCGGGAACTTTACTCAATTTCCAGAATTCATGACCAGGGACTTGGCGGCAGCAATAGTAAAGATCCCCTCCGTAGGAAGTAGCGTAGAGGCGATAATAGCCTCAGCCTACTTTCCTGGGTACTCCGAAGAAGTACTTCCAAGCGAGCTGCAACACCTTACGAAGTACTGCAAAAGGAGAGTAAACAACTGCTGGTGGGATGCGACGCAAACGCACATCATTAGATACGGGGGAGCACACACAAGAGTACTTTTTAGATTTCATTCTAACTAACGAACTAGAAATTATCAGCAAAAGCGACAAACCAACCTTTATGAATGCAATCAGGCAAGTTTTAGATCTAACTCTCTCAACTGCATTCACAAGCACAAAAATACGTAGATGGCATGCATCTAACGAAGTCTGCATGTCGGACCACATGCATATCAGATTCGATATTGAGATTGTAAGAGTTCAAAGTGAGGCGCAAGATGACTGACTGGGAGCTCTATCGAGAACTACAAAAGTCACAGAACGTCAGCCTCAGCAATCACTTTAGTACTGCGGAGGAGCTGAATCTTAACTCTGGTCAATTTCAAACAACTGTGGTGGATTGTCTAAATTGCGCTAGTAACTAACAGAGATAAGATGTCTATCTCAAAATTGTTATTGTGAATTTTTCATATTAACGGATATGCGCAAAAGTAACATGAGATACCTCGGCCACACACCAATAGTAAAATCAAGTAGAGTTTAATTGTGTGAACAGGTTTTCTTTAAAATTCATAGAAGGTCGCTATGACTACTGTAAAATTTTACTCAAAATTTACTGTAAGTTAACGAGAGAGAAAAGTAGGATTTGACTGTAAATTTTTGATAAGAGTAGGTTTAAGTGAAGAAAATAAAATTTGGAATTGTGAGAAGTCAGTTCACAATAAATATTCATGGAAGTATCATCATAAATAAAGTTGTAATTTAAAGGCAACGAAGTTTTTATTTATTTTTGTGAAGGAGACCAAAAGTTTCCAGGTTGTTCTAGAAGTCCAGAGCCAGCCTCATTTAACAATTGTGGGAATATACCCAGAACCATCCCACACAACTATTATGACGGCCTTCGAAACCAGATGGCCTGTGCAACACAAAACGGGCACGCGAACTGTGCCCTGTTGGTGCAAGGAGCTGGACTAGAAAAGAGCAGAGGCCAAAAAGCTGTTGAATAGAGCTAAACGCTCAGGACATTGGGCCAAATACAAGCGGGTCCTCACAGACTTTAATATTGAATTGAGAAGGTCAAAGAGAAAGACTTGGATTACTTTTTGCGAAGGAATCGATCAGATTCCCGCGGCAACCAGGCTCCATAAGGTCTTATCTAGAGATGAATCAAATGGTATAGGCTCCCTCGAGAAACAGGATGTTTTACCGAGAGCGGAGAGAAATTAATTAAGCTCCTGCTGGAAACTCACTTTCCAGGTTCTCATATAATAATAAACAAAGGCAATGAAGCTCCTCACTTGATTGATATACCCGATTACCTATCACGGAATAGAAGCGAAAGTCTTGCAAGAAAAATCTTTACTCTCAATAAGGTGAGGTGGGCCATCAACACCTTCAAACCTTATAAATCTGCAGGGGGAGATGAAACCTCCCCGGCTCTTTTCTCCAACATGGTATGGAAGAGCTACTCCCCTCCATAGTCAAAGTAGTTAGGGCTAGCTAGTGTTTGGGATATAAACCAAAAAAGCTGGAGAGAGGTTAGGATAACTTTCATCCCTAAGACAAGCAAGAGGCCAAGTACGTGTTCTTGAAAGATCACCTCTCCATTCCAAGCAATTCGCTTATCAAGCTGGTAGATCTACTGAAACTACCATTCACACACTAGTCAAAGAACTTTTCAAGCCAAGGGAATTGTTCTTTATACATTTGCCGATAAGAAAAAGCCTTTTGTACCACTTTCTTCGAGGCAATCGAAGAAGCTGCTGTGGTAAAAAAGTAAAGCAGTAAATCAGTAAAATGGATTCATTCCATGCTCAAGAGCGGGAGGATAACGACGAAATTAGGGGAGAAATCGGTTAAAGTGATAGCCGCTAAAGGCTGTCCGCAGGGAGTGGTGCTTTCACCACAACTGTGGTCGATTGTTATCGACAATCTCCCAACAGAGGTGATCTGCTCGGGCTTCAACGTTCAGGGCTACACAGACGACATAGTTGTCACTGTTAGGGGCAGGCAAGACTGTCTCCAACCTAATGTAAGAAGCTCTGTCCGTAATTTCAGATGATGCTTAAGGCACCGCCTCATCATCAATGCCAGTAAAACAGTTCTAATACCGTTCACCCAAAGAAGGAAGCTTAACGTCATAGCTCCAAGACTTCATAAAACGAAAATCAGCTTTTCAAGTGAAGTTAAGTACGTGGGGGTAACTCTAGATAATAAACACCTTGGAATCCACATTTGTCTAAAGTGACTAAAATAGCCATAACTTCGCTCTACATCTATCGCAGCTTTGCAGGGAAAACTTGGGCACTGGAGCCGAAAATGATCTACTGGCTTTACACAACGATAATAAGACTCATGGTCACGTATACAGCTCTTGCATGGTGGCCAAAGGGTAAACAGGAAGAGGCAGAGGTCGAGCTGCGAAAGGTACAAAAAGTTTGCAATTACAAGCGTAATGAGTGTCTGTCCCACTACAGCCATAAAATTCCTCCTTAACTTTACACCATTATATCTTAGGGTTAAGAAGGAGGCTCTTCTAGGAGGATCACTGAGGCTGCAAAGAATTAAAGCCTTTAAACCAGGAGACCTGGTGGGACATCTAACCATAGGAGGGATTAACAAAATATCCGATGTAACCACAACCAAGCGGGATTTCGTAAGACCATATAGCGTGGTATTCAAAACTGCATGTGAAGTGTCTCCACCGAAGGGATCGATGGTGTGGTACACCGACGGATCAACAACCAATGAAGGGGTAGGGATTAGCGTGTATGGCACAAAGTCAAAGTAAGATAGTCAAGCTGCACTAAAAGCGCTCAAATCCTATAGTGTAGATTTAAAGCTGGTTACGGAATGCCTGGATTCCCTGAAGCTTTTGGCAAACTTTAACAAAGTTACGTGGATCCCAGGACATGAAAGCTGCACAAGCAACGAAGTAGCCAAAAGTATGGCAAAACCTGATGTGCTGCCTTATCCTACTTGTTATCCTGAAGAATACCTGGTTTACCAGCAGGACAATGCAAAAATTTATGTTTCTCGATCTACGCGGGAATGATTTTCGAATAATAACATTAATGTTATGGACTTGCCCGCTAGTTGTCCTGATTTAAACACAATTAAACATATATATAATATGATATAGCAATATATTGTTGCTAAATAGCCCGCTCCATCACCGCCGCCTGGAAATAAAAAGAAAATTATTAAATAATGAATCAAATATATATATACATCCTTGGCCAAAAGTATAGAACTATTAGGGGATAGTAACCGCAGAACAACCAACCAACCAGCCGTATTAAGTAATTCAACTTCAATAAAGGAAGCATTTGCATTATTTTCTCGGTTAAGGTGGTATTCCCATGAAGCAATTTAAAAAAATCGATTTTTTTTTGCATTTTTTTAATCTATATAAAAACAATTTACCCTGTGAAAGGATTTTTTGGAATTCGATCTCTAACATTGCTTAAACGACCTTTGAAGTCGACATGTAAAGCGCGCGCCGAACTGAAATGACGACATTGCAAAACTTTAAACGCGTTTTTCTCGAAAACACGTTTTTCAAAATGGTTTGCAAACTTCTGACGACTGTAATTGACCGATCGACTTGAAATTTCCACAGAACGTTTCGAAATACATTTTTGCAGGCACACACGTACGGATTTTTCGAAATATTAAAAATTCGATTTTTAATCCACGTTTTTATTCGAAAAAAATACACGAAAAATGAATTTTTTTTAAAAATTTGGCGTCATTTTGTCAATTTTGAACATATCGAAAAAATCGTACGTGGGTACCTAATCGAGAGGATACTGATTGATAACATTTCGGTCATTTCTGTTTCAGACCACCCAGGGAGGCCGAAACCTGCAAACCATTTTCTTCTGCAAATTTTTAAACCAATTTTTGGATTACAGCCAAGGACGCCCATTTTGAATTTTTATGTGATTCAAAAGTTTTCTTAAATGTATTAAATTGTCCTTTTGAACCTCCAAGAAACTGCAAGTGTTTATCTTTATTCGTTTTCCCATAAAAAAAAATAAATGTGAACCCTTCAAAAATGGTGCTCTCCATGGGAATACCCCCTTCAGTTGCAACATTGCGCGCACATGTTGAATTTTGAATTTTTGTTTAATTGTTTTATTTTTTCTTTATATCACATAATAACACTAATATTACTGAGAAGATCGTTTTATTTTTTATATCTTCCTATTTTTTTTCATTTCATACACATATTATGGGCCTGGATTCTGTTTGTCATCTCAGTTTCCTTCACTCCGTGACAGCTTATGACTGAACAGATAACTTTCATATAAGAAATAAAACAGGCAATTCAGTTATAAGCTGACATGTGACGGAAACTGAAATGACAAACAGAATCCAGGACCTCTATTCTGAATCACTGAAAAAGGAGTTCAAGGGAAACGATTCCGAAGAGCTTCCTCGCCTTGTCTCCTAAATGAATTATGGGTAATCTAGTGGGAAGGAATATAAAAAGCTTCTGCTTCGTTCCGTGGACATGCCTGTATTAAAAAGATATAAGAGAGGATATGGCGGGTCAGTGTCAGGCATTCCTGCCTTCCAAAGAAGGCTTCGGTATGCATAATTGGATGCTTCCATTTCCGATTGGGTAATCACTAAACGTCTTCATTCCCACATAACACACACCATAAACTCACGTCAACACCGCGTCCTATAAACATACACTTACACATAGATAAATCACACGAAATAACCTTTTTACGAAACCTTTTTAAAGTGCCAAGTGTCGGTGTCCGCGTCACTGTTGCCCCAAAGCAGCATATTCCCGGTAACTCAAAGTGCCTTACGCGCGTGCTATTAAATTAAAGCCAGGTGAAGCGCCGAACATAAACTCAATCGATTTATGTGTTTATGCTCATCCCACGGCACAGCAGTGTCTATTGTAGTTAGCGCTCGCAGCGATCATTTTGTTAGCATGGTCTGCAGTTTTGACAGCTGTATGGTATCAACTAATCGCCGGTAAGTGGCGAGACACGGAAACCCAACCAATCTGTGTCGATAGGGCCGGCGAGAGAAAATCCATCCTGGAAATGAACTATTAGAGGCCCATATATACAGAACATTAGGCGCGTATGTAGAAAAAATGATCTGGAAGGGTTTTATAAAAGCCAACGAATATTCATGTTCTCAAACCCATTTTTGCAGTGTCAGGCTGATTCTAGTAATATATTTATAATTCTAGTATATATTTATAATATTAGAAGTTTTTGGTTTTTTTATTAAATTCATGACGCACGTGCACCCTGCGTACACGCTTGCCTAATATACATACCGTGTATAAAACAAAAAATTTTCGGACTATTAATCCTTAAGTAAGTCGACACTTTTTCATTCGAATCGAATCGAAAATCTTGAGTGGATTATCAAACAAGGAAGTACATTTGATTCCATAAAATTTTTATTGCTCTTTTACTGTTTTACAAAAAAATTATGTGATATTATTCAAACTCAACATTAATTTCTAACTAAGTATAGAAACTACGCATAGAAAAATATTCGGGAAGAGTTTGTTTTGACTTTTCATAACGAAAAACTTGACGACAAGAAACACTAATGAATTGCTGTCTCAGCACTATCAGCTGTGTGATATAAGCCGTGTTCTTTTAATGGTCCATATGGACATCTCCACTATTCTCCCCATACAAATCTCAAAATCCTGCTTTTTATCTGGGCCAGTGGAGCGTTTTATCGGGACAAATGGGACATTTGATAATTTCCCTCTTTTTGGAATGATGCTAACTTCACTGCAAATGTCATTTGGAATTGTCAAAAAGTATTGTGTGTTAGCTACGAGGAAAATGTAAAGAGTAAATCTTGTTTTATTTATTAACTTAAATAGCATAAATTCATTTTCAGATGAAGTCCGGGAACAAAAGTACTTAGCCGGTTTTCTTGGAATTGCCCTTAAATCTCTTGGAAATGTTCATTTTATGGTAGGAACGAGTGAATTAGGCAAGTATAAGCCCCCGGAGGCAGTACTTTACCAATAATTCGCTTGTATTTACACAAAAATTGCAAAAAAAATTTATCATTTTTTTGTGTTTTGTTCCGCCATAAATGGAACATTCCCATAAGGTTTTAGGGCAAACTTACTTACCCACAATCCCCCGCGCAGAGTTCTGTTAATGGATATGCTGCTTTAACTCCCACAAAATATGAATAATGAAATATTTAAATTACACAACCGCACAAACAACATCTAACCGACTACTGTCACTTCACATCTTCTTCTTTTCTTCATCCAAAATTTCCCATAATTTTATCTTGGGATGTTTTGTCCCCATGCGTTCGTTAAGAAAACATGCATTCCGCATTATTTTATAATTTTTAAGTGTTATTTATGTTATTCTTAAGAAAAGAAACAATTGTTAGTAGTAATATTTAGAGACTCAGACATTTTGTAAAAGGTAAATACTCAGTCAGTAGATATTTTGCAAACGAACGGAAGTTTTAATAGACATTTTGTAAAAGGTAAATACTCAGTCAGTAGTTGCAAAAGAACGCAAGTTTTAATAGACATTTTGTAAAAGGTAAATACTCAGTCAGTAGATATTTTGCAAAAGAACGCAAGTTTTAATGACATTTTGTAAAAGGTAAATACTCAGTCAGTAGATATTTTGCAACGCAAGTTTTAATAGACATTTTGTAACGGGTAAATACTCAGTCAGTAGTTGCAAAAGAACGCAAGTTTTAATTGAAATTTTCTTAACGAACGCATGACTACAAAACATCCCAACAGAAATTTCTGGGGACGAAAAAACATCCCAAGATAAAATTATGGGAAATTTTGGATGAAGAAAAGAAGAAGATGTGAAGTGACAGTTGTCGGTTAGATGTTGTTTGTGCGGTTGTGTAATTTAAATATTTCATTATTCATATTTTGTGGGAGTGAAAGCAGCATATCCATTAACAGAACTCTGCGCGGGGGATTGTGGGTAAGTAAGTTTGCCCTAAAACCTTATGAAAATGTTCCATTTATGGCGGAATAAAACATAAAAAAATGAAAATTTTTTTATTCAATTTTTGTGTAAATACAAGCGGATTATTGGTAAAGTACTGCCTCCGGGGGCTTATACTTGCCTAATTCACTCGTTCCTACCATAAAATGAACATTTCCAAGAGATTTAAGGGCAATTCCACAAAAACCGGCTAAGTACCTTTAAGCCGAAGTCCGGTCCAGCTTTGAAAAGCAAGTATCCGACTTACAATCAAAAGGACAGGACTGTGAGGCCAAACTAGAGACATCGCAACAAAATGTAAACGAGCTCCGTCAACAGCTAGATGCCTCAAAGGAAGAAATGAAACGCTTGCAAGAAGTAACGAATCGATTCGAAGCCGAAGCAATGGAATGTCGTCGAGAATATAATGATGCTATAAATTCAAAATGTGAAGCACTGACTACGTGCAACGTGAAGGAAGGATTTCTGAAACATTTTGAAAATATGCCCTTGATAGTGATGTAAAACGTAAAAATTTAAACACATCCAAGAAGGACTGCAAACTCATTTTTTTTTTTTTTTTATTTATTGTACAACTCGTTTACTTCCCGTTCTTGGCAAAGGCGTTAGGCCGCAATCGAAACCCGCAACTGAAATTAAGAAAATATAACAAGTGTGAGTTGCTTGCAAAACTGGGATCAAACAAAAATGTAAATTATGCGCATAACAATCAACCGTTATTCAACATAGTAAAAAGAACATAGATAATGGGATATAGAAAAATATTAAGGGATGCGCGGAGGCGAACACAACACACGCATCCAAAATCAATCTGGGTGAGAGGGCAAACTCACAGACACCCCAAAATGCTAGGTTACACCACCATTATAGCATATTCCACCAAAATGCAAGGGCGAACACACGAGCACCTAAAATCCACAAATATTGGGGAAAACTTCCTCCAAAATCAATCTGGGTGAGAGGGCAAACTCACAGACACCCCAAAATGCTAGGTTACACCACCATTATAGCATATTCTACCAAAGTGCAAGGGCAAACACACGAGCACCTAAAATCCACAAATATTGGGGAAAACTTCCCTCCATTTGGTACAGGGGACGGGTGACACACAAGTACCATACCGTTTAATATTGAGTTATAGGAGCAGCAGTTTTCACCAATACCTTGCTTCTGTAAAATATTCCCATATTCATGCTCCTTTATTCTATTTATCTATACATATGTTCAGCAATTCTAACGGATCCCTAACTCCACACACTTAATCAAATATTCATATTTTAAATATCGCGAGATCCCCACGCCACCACCAAATAATAAAACATAACTTCGCACACTTCTAATAATATACAAACAACTCAGTGAAACACTCACCAAATAAAATAGTTTTCCTGGTCACGATAAGCCTCCAAATTTGTTCTGCCAATTTTCCAATCACTAAATTTTATCTTTAACTTCGCTCTGATGTACACTTAACTTTCCACTTCCAAATCACAATTGAAACTAAATCGTGTACCACCAGATTACCAAATTTACCCTAACATAAACCTGTTGCCTAAAAATAGCGCATACCCAAAAGGGTGAACTATGCAACCTACCCAATGTGAGCTGCCTGTGATCACATCTTGGCGATGCAAGCAAAAAGGGTACGCACACTACATGTGGTTATTCCAAACTCTTTACCTAACAATGCGCTGTCGCCACTCAGACTTAGCTGCGCGGCTCCTTCACCAGAAAAAGGGATACAACAGCACACCCTCATAAAAGCGCTGTGCCTGAAAACGTGGAAAACAAGTAACGACCCAAAGAACATGTGGTGCCGGGAAAAGGATGATCTCATTCGAGAAGCAAACTCTAATAATTCAAAGAAACACAAAGAATTTATTCTGATATAAACACGATGGTTTTACAATCGGCCATCCTGCGATTAACTCGTCCCGAGTTATTGGTCTTCTTCATCGTTGGAAAGCACAACTCCATCCTCCCCACTTTTGCTTTCAGTTTCTTCAGATACTCCACCAGAGTCAACCCAAGGTTTCATCTTATCTACTGCTATTACTCGCTCATAACTTCCTTTTCTTGAGGTTCGATGTGTGTCAGGTATATCCTGGACTAGGTAACGGTCATTTTGCAATACCTTCTTTACGACAAAAGGTCCACTATAAGGTGGCAACAGCTTCCTACTAGTGTTTGGTGCTAATTCCATTTTCTCGATCAAGACTAAATCACCCTCCTTGTATATCCTCGGGGCTTTCCGTTTTTTGTCATAATGCTCTTTTTGTCTGTGCTGAGCCTGCACAATGTTTTCTCCTGCCTTATTCCTCTCGGCAACTATATCTTCAATTATTTTTGAGCTTTGATCTACTTCATCGCTCAGCAAAACATCTGTACCACCTCTTGGCTTATAACCAAAGAGTAGTTCGCTAGGATTACTGCCAGTACTTTTATTGATTGTATTGTTAATCGAAAACTGAGCTTGCTTCACGTTTTCGTCCCATGTCATCATGTGCCGCTTTTACCACTTGCTGCCGCATGCCACGAGAAACTACCCACTGGACTCCTCTCGCAGTTATCCGGTAAACTCTTCCGTCACGTAGCGCATAGTTTTTATAAATTTGTTTTTCATACTCACTCTCCGGAGGTTTCAGTAATACTTTGTGAATTTGCTTTATTTTTTCATCGGTTAATTGTCCAGATAGAACCCAATCCGCCTGAGATAACATATATGCATTATCCTCTGACTTTCGGACGTATTTCGGCTCAAAGCGTCGACATGCTTCATCCTATTTCCGGGGCGGTATACTATTTGAAAATTAAATTCCTGAATTTGAAGCCACCACCTGGCTATTCGTGGAATTAACTTTTTTTTTCTTTTGTGGCCTTTATAGCATTACAATCCATGACGACGATAAAGTTGATCCCCAACAAGTATGCCCGAAATTTCTTGAGTGAGTCCACTACAGCTAAAGTTTCCAGCTCATAAGAGTGAAATTTACTCTCCAAATCGGTGATTTGCCTGCTGAAATACGCGATTGGATGAAGGCGTTCATCCTTCTGATACTGTAGCAATATTCCAGCTATTCCTACAGAGCTGGCATCGGTGTGAACATCTGTAGTGGCTGCAGGGTTGTATAAAGCTAACACAGGTTTTTGTATTAAAATGTTTTGCAAATTCCGAAAAGCGTCTTCTTCTTCTATGGTCCATTTCCAGACAGTGGTTTTCCTCGTTAACAACGTTAATGGACGAGCGATAATAGCATAATTTTTGACGAAATGACGAAAATACCCAGTCAATCCCAAAAATTTCCGGATATTGTGGACGTTTTTAGGAACTGGAAAATCCTCAACAGCTTTTATGTTATTTTGTCTGGTCCAGGTTTGACTTGGCCGTTGCAAATGCTAAAGCCTAAATACGTTACTGAAGTCATAAGAAACGAGCACTTTTCCAGATTTAATGTGAGTCCTTCTTTCCGGAATATTTCTAACACCTTGCGTAATCCCTCTAAAGCTTTAGGAACTGTATCAGCATGTAACAAAACATCGTCCAGGTAGATTGACGCAATATCTCCTACGGGTCCCAAAATTTTGTTCATCAGCCGCTGGAAAACCCTTGGTGCATTTGTCAATCCAAATGGCATTCGATTGAATTCATATTGCCCCGCATTGATGACGAACGCGGTATATCGTTTGGAACTTTCCGCCATCGGAATCTGATAATATCCAGATTTTAAATCCAAGCTGGTGAAATAAATCCCTCCATGTAACCGGTCTATTTGATCGTCTATCCTAGGTAATGGGTGATTATCCTTTACAGTAATTGAATTTAATTTCCTGAAATCTATGCACAATCTTTGGTCACCATTTTTCTTCCTTACTAGTACAATCGGTGACGAATAACAAGAATTTGATTCCCTGATAATACCACTGGATTCCAAATCTGCAATAATATCCTGAACTACGTCTTGTTCTGCTCTGGCCATACGATACGGTCTATAGGAAAATGGTCTCTCGTGTTCTAATTGAATCTCCATAGATGTTTTCTTTGCACAACCCAGTTCCTCAACATTTGCTGCGATACAATCTCGAAATTCCGCCAATATTGCTATCAATTGTTCTTTCTCATCTCTGCTAACCGGTCCAATCTTAAGTAACTCGACATCCAATTCCTTGGTGTCCCTGTCAGTGATCGCATAATTTGTCTCAATCAAGTTTGTCATTGGCCACGCTCTCGCTACAACCCTTCCTTGCTTTATAACGAGGTCTTGTTCCGCCAGATTATAGTAGGGGACTAGTGTGGTATTCGACTAATCAACTGTCAATAGGGCTCGAGGTATACAAGCCTCTCTTTCTGCTTCCGCTCTCATGCTAGCCTCTATAAGGACGTCTCCAGTGTAACCATCGGTGTTGACTTTCACAAAACTCATGTGATTAAACGGAATAATATGATGCTTGGTAGCTTTCAACTTTATTTTCGCTATTGTTTCATCTTCAATAATTTGTGGTAAATGTTTGAAATCATCCTGAATGTTATATTTTGAAAATTGTAGTGATTGGCTATTTATTTGTGCAGCGGCGAATATTCTCTTCCTAATATATTAACGCAAAGTATAATATTTTTTTTTTTGGAAAAAAAAATATTGTAAATTGGACCTGGTGGTGCTTATTCAATGTCCAACTAAATGTTGCAAGTTTCGACTACGGTTATCCCACTTCTGATAAATTGTAAAAAGTAAAAATTTAAACACATCGAAGAAGGACTGCAAACTCATTTTTTTTTTTTTTTATTTATTGTACAACTCGTTTACTTCCCGTTCTTGGCAAAGGCGTTAGGCCGCAATCGAAACCCGCAACTGAAATTAAGAAAATATAACAAGTGTGAGTTGCTTGCAAAACTGGGATCAAACAAAAATGTAAATTATGCGCATAACAATCAACCGTTATTCAACATAGTAAAAAGAACATAGATAATGGGATATAGAAAAATATTAAGGGATGCGCGGAGGCGAACACAACACACGCATCCAAAATCAATCTGGGTGAGAGGGCAAACTCACAGACACCCCAAAATGCTAGGTTACACCACCATTATAGCATATTCCACCAAAATGCAAGGGCGAACACACGAGCACCTAAAATCCACAAATATTGGGGAAAACTTCCTCCAAAATCAATCTGGGTGAGAGGGCAAACTCACAGACACCCCAAAATGCTAGGTTACACCACCATTATAGCATATTCCACCAAAGTGCAAGGGCAAACACACGAGCACCTAAAATCCACAAATATTGGGGAAAACTTCCCTCCATTTGGTACAGGGGACGGGTGACACACAAGTACCATACCGTTTAATATTGAGTTATAGGAGCAGCAGTTTTCACCTATACCTTGCTTCTGTAAAATATTCCCATATTCATGCTCCTTTATTCTATTTATCTATACATATGTTCAGCAATTCTAACGGATCCCTAACTCCACACACTTAATCAAATATTCATAATTTAAATATCGCGAGATCCCCACGCCACCACCAAATAATAAAACATAACTTCGCACACTTCTAATAATATACAAACAACTCAGTGAAACACTCACCAAATAAAATAGTTTTCCTGGTCACGATAAGCCTCCAAATTTGTTCTGCCAATTTTCCAATCACTAAATTTTATCTTTAACTTCGCTCTGATGTACACTTAACTTTCCACTTCCAAATCACATTTGAAACTAAATCGTGTACCACCAGATTACCAAATTTACCCTAACATAAACCTGTTGCCTAAAAATAGCGCATACCCAAAAGGGTGAACTATGCAACCTACCCAATGTGAGCTGCCTGTGATCACATCTTGGCGATGCAAGCAAAAAGGGTACGCACACTACATGTGGTTATTCCAAACTCTTTACCTAACAATGCGCTGTCGCCACTCAGACTTAGCTGCGCGGCTCCTTCACCAGAAAAAGGGATACAACAGCACACCCTCATAAAACCGCTGTGCCTGAAAACGTGGAAAACAAGTAACGACCCAAAGAACATGCGGTGCCGGGAAAAGGATGATCTCATTCGAGAAGCAAACTCTAATAATTCAAAGAAACACAAAGAATTTATTCTGATATAAACACGATGGTTTTACAGTGAACTCGTAGCAAGCAAAGTATTTTGAAAATTTGAAGATCACCAATAATAAAAGTATGACAAATTGGGCAAGTGTTCCTCGTGAAGGTAATGGGAGCATTTAGGTTTTGTAATTGTTCGACTTCACGGTGTTCGCTTGATGAAAATGCCATTACAAAAGCATTGCGGCAAAAATAGTTCAGTTCAAGAAATTGTTAAATCATCCTAAATCAAATCAATCAATCCTAAAACAAATTTATATCTAATCCAAATTAAATAAAAATTCCTTTCACAACTAGCTGCGCGGAGGGTTTGTCTCAGAAAATGAGCAATCGACATCATCTGTTATGTCCGCAAATGACGTGATATCAAAGGAATTAGTCACATTCAAATATATCACAGAACTTTAAGAAAATAACGTAAAGTTGATTCTATTCGCACGCGACTTGAGCTCAAAATTCGAAAAAATGGAGGAGATCCAAAACAACATGGATTTCGCCACATACGAGGCCAAAATTGCAAACTACTCGAAGCGTTTACAGGGCAGGAAATGCGGGATGCGCAAGAGTATCAGACGCAAATGCTCAATGTCTGTATGCAGAAGAGGGACACTTACAAGAAGCTATGCTATGAATTCTTGAACCTTTCTGGCAAAAACATCCAAAATATCGTGGATCCACTGAGTGAGCTGGACGGTGTCGATGAGGATAATACACCGATTGCGTCGAATAGCAGTGTAATATCGGGAGATGCTGCTGGGAAAGACAAGCGTATTGTTGAACTGGAGGATAAGATAAAAGAATTAACTTCCCAGATCAAGTCCATAAAAGAGGATCATGCGGAATATCGCAAAAGATTAACTATTTTATAAAATTCTTGAATATATAATATAAACGACAACTTTTATATTTTTTCGTATTAAATAAAATTTATTATTGCTGGCAAGGCAAATTGGGCTTTATTATTTTCCTCTTCTGAAATAAGTATATTTGGATTGAAATTTATATTTCCCTTTGTAGTCAAAACATATCGTCTTGGACATTTTGTAGTCCCCCATGAATACAAATAGCCACATCTTTGGTCACTCTCCCCGATTCAACGCAAGCCACACATGCTTCTTCCAGATTCGTAGCGAATTTAGCCAATTCTGAAGTATTGTCAAATTTGGCACAATGAAGTAAACCGCGCGTCCATGCAAATATCGATGCAACAGGATTTGTTGAAGTTGGAAGACCTTTTTGGTGTTGTCTAGAAAATATATTTATAGTTAAATAAAATTAACTAAAGTGGAAATTATTTGATTGAAATGCTTGACAAAAAGTCGGACATACCTATAATGTCTTGTTACAGTCCCATGTGCGGCTTCTGATTCCATAGTCTTTCCATCGGGGCACATAAGTACAGAAGTCATCATACCAAGGGAGCCATAACCCTGAGCGATATCAGACTGAACATCACCATCGTAATTTTGCAGGCCCAGATAAATCCTCCAGAGGATTTAAGGGTTTCCGCCACCATATCAACAAGACATGCCCATGACGACTCCACTTGCTTTCAAATCAAAGACCTTATATTTCTTAACCTTTCCATCACGTCCTGACAATACTTGATACTCTATGCAGTCATTCCATGGATATTACTGTGTTAGCGTATCTACGCTGGAAGTGATCCGGAAAGGCATCTCCGTAGGACTTGTGCATCTCTGCCTGGGTGTCCCTCAGCTTTCACTGGTCATGCCAACATTCATAAACTTCACACTTCCAACTCACTATAGTTTTAAATTTGTGCCTCTTTTGTTTTTCTTTACACTTTAGGTCAGCTGAGCTCACAACTACTTCCAATAAAACGAAAGTTCAGAAATACTTTCAATTTTCTGGCAAGTGACAAACGAGTAATGACTTTTGCAATTTATAAGCAGTGAAGAAAGGTTCAGTTACCACTTCAAAAATTTCCCTCGTCGTTCTTTTATTCAAGGTCCATATGGACCTATCGGGACCATTAGAGCTAGCCATAGCTAGAGATAACTAACAAGTAGATGTGAACTCGCAATGTAAAACAGCGCGTACGAAATTTTTGTTACGAGCGAGCTGTTTTTAATATTCGCTGATTTTAAGGCTTCATATTACTTAAAGTTTCGAAGTTCTAAATATTCGAAGCTTCAAATTGGCGTAGCTTCGAATATCAAAATATTCGTAGCTTCGAATATCGAATAATTCGAATTTTTTTGGCTGCTTCTAAGTGTTCGTATTCGTGTTTTTCAGTACCATTATGTTAATTAACGCACCTCAGAGGAAATGTTTATATTCTTTATATATGCAAACCAAAATTGTTGTCTCGGCCCAGCTTTCGGTATGAGATCTTTTATTGTCTCATATTGTCAATTTAAAAAGGCGACATCATCTACTTCTTCGTCTGAAGTAAAAGGTACAAGAAAAAAATTGTATTTTTTCTAATAGGGGTCCCAGGTAGATTAATGAATTTATTAAAAAGAAAGAATCGCCGAATAAATATTAAAGAACTGCTTTTCTATAATTTACTATGTTCATTTATGGCGTGCGTGAAGAATATAATATTTTGAGGTATTTTTATTTTCTTAAGAAGAATTATGCTTGTGTTAGAACTTTGTGAAAGATCTATTTTGTTTAAAAACAGAATAAATTCTTTTATGTGTATCCCGTTTATTAGTAAATTTATTTAATTATTATGATTGCGCAAATACTATTTCCTAACTCTCTAAATACTGCGGAGTTTTAAACTCCGCTACCTAGAAGAATCAAATTAATTTGTAGCTTCTATTTTTGATCCTTAAAACAAAACACCTAACTCTAGAAGAGTTAAGTGGTGGTGCAACTTTTCACCACACTCGCTTGTGTCGTAACTAAAACATTAAACGCGAGAGTCGCAAATAAATTTACCGTTTCGTCGGCGCAGAAATAAAAGCGACTGCTTCGGAACATTTTCAACTTAGGTCCGTAGCACACGACCGGTGCGATTGCGGTCCGTTTGCTACAGCAGGTTTCGGAGAAACATTATTTGAAATGAAATAATGCAAACAAGTCTCCGTTACCGCACCGTCAGTTTCCATGTTAAATACCTTTGACGTACCGTCGCACAGTGGGGCAGAATCCGAAAAAACTGGCCAAAAATCAAATTTTTGAGTTGTGTATATTCAGGGATAGTCCTAGAACACAATTCCGGACCGGGCAGGTATATACCTGCTCTAGGGTTGCCTCGACATCAGTCGACATTCAGCCTCCGTTGAGTACGCACGAAACAAGTGTACGCGTGGAAAAATTCTTATCTGTTTTGAAGTGCTGTGAAACTGAGGAAACTAGTTCAATTCGAATTCGGCAAAATGGATACGTTTTCTGGAGGTATGTAGAATATATGGTTATGCACAATTATTGCTCATTTTATGTTTGTAATATTTAAATCTCGCGTCAAGTATATAATATATTTTTTTTTTATATTTATATAAAATCGAATTTCTAATGGAGTTTTAAAAATGTCTTCGCGAGTCTCGATCCTGTTTTGACAAGGAACTGATAGTGTACAATGTTAAATACAACATATTTAAAAACCGGACTGTTCCTTGAGTAGTGAGACTAATTTTTATGGCGTGGCGCGACATTAAGGGGGTATTCTCATGTGAACGCATAAATTTTACCTCTTTTGAGGTAATCGAAAAAAAAATCGAATGGAATATTGTTCAATAGGTGTGTCGCTTTCGTCCCTACCAAAATTAATCAATTTCATTGAAAAGAAAAATGGCGGACTGTAGAAAAAAAAGTTACGAAAATCTTTTTTTTTTTTTGTTAAAAATCGTTTAAAAAAAATAAGAAAATATTTTCGAAAATAAGCAATTTTGGTACTGGCGATAACTATTAATAAGTAGAAGAACATATATAAATTTCAAAGCAATCGGTTGAATAGTTTTTTGTTTAGGCCCATGACAGTTTTAGAAAATGATGTTTCGAGAAAAATGCGTTTAAAGTTTCAAGAGCAGAATTTTTTTATATTTACACTAATCAATTTATCATATCAATTTTACAATACTTTTACGATGTTTTTGCTCTAATTTAACTCCTGAATCGTAAGCAATAACCTCGAAAACCAAATTACATAAGATTTCAATTCATATTTTCAACGTATGAAGAGTTTAGTCCGACATATTGGATCCGCCATTTTGAATTTTGAAAATCTGACCTCAGATTCGTAATCAGCGATCCCAAAAACCCCCCGAGTAACCAGATTCAGTCAAATCAATAGAAATTCGATTTTTTTGTCCGCCATATTGGAGCCGCCATTTTGAATTTTGAAAATCTGACTTCAGATTATAATCAGCTACCTCGAAAACCCCCATATAGGTTGGGGATTTGGGATTTTTGGCCACGAAATCGGGATTCTGCCCCACTGTGCGTCGCCGCACCAGCAGCAATCGGTTCTCTGTTACGAGCCCAAGTTGCTCGGCTAACATGTGGAATATCTTAAATTATTCGTGCACATATTTAACATAAGTACTTACCAATAAATTTGTCCAGAAGATGTGAAAATTCCTACGTTGTTAGGAAATCCAGCATTAAACTCATTGCAATTATCACATTCACTGTAAATTCAACCATAAGGCACGTCCTTTTAATGAACAGTAAAATATTTTTATTGTAACGGCTGAGAATAAAACTGATCTAGGTATAAATTCGTATATACTTTCTGTACACCTGGATGGATTGTACCTCTATGAAAACGCAACAAGATGGCTAATTAAATAAAAATAGAAAAAGAGGTGCTTTTTACATGAAGTTCGGGGAAAAATTTGGAAAAACGTGAAATTTAGGAAATGTTAGAGCTTGTTTTCAATTTCGCAATTGACTGTACCTGCAGCGGTTCAGCATTAGTAGCATTTTTGGATAGAATATTAAGACAGTAGTTGTTTGGCGGGAGTTTGAATTTATGAATCACCCTGTAACTCGAAAACTACTCTAAATCGCAAAACATACATACATATATGCGAGTGATTCAGACACCTCTCAATATGAGGCACCTAAATTTTACCTTTGGACGTCACATCTTCGGGCACCCTTTATATAGAAACAAAAGATTATATTATTATTAAGCTGCTTGTTCCTCCGGAAGCTCCAGGGCTAGGGCTGGTCCATAGGGCTCGCAACCCACAGCGAGATGGTCACTGGAACATTGAAAAAAAAGGACTTAAATTTCAATATTTTTCAATGTAAATATTGAAATACTTACCTGAAGGATTCGTAGAGGGTTTGTTCCTCAATGCGTCACCCGGTGGAGCTCCCCAAAAGCATAAAAAATTAAAAGTTTAATTGCGGTCATCAACATAAACAAACTTAGCTGGATCATAATCCAGTCGGTCGCGCAGGTGCGCGCATCCATGGTCCAGAGGCATCAATCCCTCCAGAAATGTGCTGCAAAGAAAATGGTAGCATTAAAAATTAATAATTTATTAATAATAGTATAAAAACTTACCTCGAAAAGTTGGTAAACTTTGACCTGTCAACAGGTCATTTCACCGTCAAGTTGACACTTCACCTTTAAAGGCACCCGCGACTTCGAGCAATCAATCGACGGAGAATTTCGCGGCGATTTCGATGATTGCAATTACTTAGCGAACGGAAGGCAAATTTAAGAAATATTTGCAAAATTAGAATTTCTCATAAGCGTAATGAGAGTAAAAGAGACAAAAATCGGAGCGAGATGGAATGTCTCTAGTTGGAGAGTTTCGGCGAATTTTCGTTCCACGATGCAGATGGACTTGCCAGACGGAAATTCAGGCGCAGTTGATAAACATTTTAAGAATGAAATTTGGAAGGAATTTGATGTTAAAATGCGACAATTTAATGTAGCGACAGTACTACAACGGCAAATGGACAAATAAAATGGAAATTCATGAGGATACCTGCATAAAATGTAAAATGAAAGCAAAGTGGGTCGTATTATTTGGATCCCACGACGGTGGAGAATTGCCACCATTTTGAAGAAATTCAGGCAAGAGCACTATAAAAGAACGCGGAAATCTCAATCTGTCTGCACTTTTTTTTCGCTCGTTTTTAGCTGGTGGATATCGCAAAGGAATACACAAGAAGGTGGAAATTCCATTGCTCTTCCTAAAGGCTCTTCGCGTTCGCGTACTAATTCCTAATTTAGACTTAGAAAATTTTGGTGCTAGGTTCAATAATACTTATTGTTTGGTGATAGGATTTTTTTGTAAAACCTAAATAATATTTTTGAGATTTCAGAATTTTTTTTTTCCTTTCATTTTATTATAGATAAGTTTGAATTGTTATTACTAAATTTTGGAATTTATTATTGTTATTTCTTTTTTATTGAATTTTTTAATTGAATACTTCTTTGTTACATAATTTGTGAAAGCAAATGTTACAAATATTGTAAATTGCCAAATATTATATTTTTGTTTTTTCTTACATTTTATATATTTTTTTTTTCTTGTTAAAATTTATAACCATTTCTGAATTTTTCTTTCGATTAATAAAAGCAATCGCAAGTTTCACATATCCGAACTAGTTTTTATTCCTTTCCTGTGGATTTCCATCTTCCACTACTAACATTTTTTGGTCCTTCGAACCGGATATGCGAAACCCGATTAAAATATTAACGTTGGAATTAATACGATAAAGATCAAGATTAATATTTGGCAGTAGTTAGTTTCATTTGGTATTAATATTAATAATATTGAAATTGTAATAACTAAAAGAAAAAAAGCGTTTAACTGCAACAGAAAATAACTCATTGTTACTATAGCGGTACTTAAATCACATCATGGAGGAACAGTGCATCAAACTAACCGTATTGGCACAAAAACTCGAGCGATCGATCACAAATGGCAAAAAAACGAATTTAGAGAAACGAACGACGGGTTTTTATGAAAACAAAATTGCTGAGTTAAAGAAGAGTTGGAGTGAGTTGGATAACAATGATACGATTCTTAGGGAATTAATAATTAAATCAAAAGAATCGAGCACCCATGACTATATTCAAAGGGATACTTATTCGGAAATTCAAATAAAATACCAAGAATACATGGGAGAATTAACCGATGGGCTAATTCAAAAGACTGCTAGAGAGCAGCCAACGGTACCTGGAGCAGGCACTACAGTTATCCATACCAGCAATATCCAAACTCAACTTCCTCGCATACATTTACCAACGTTTAATGGAGAATATTCATCATGGCGATCGTTTCGAGATTTATTTACATCCTTGGTACATAACAATTCACAGTTGCCAGCAGTACAAAAACTACACCATTTAAAAGGATGCCTTACTGGAGAAGCCGAGCGGCTTTTAAAACACATTCCCGTTACTGCGGAAGATTACGAGCCAGCTTGGAACAAGTTGAAATTGCGTTATGAAAATAAAAGAGTACTAGTAAATACGCAATTGAAAATATTAACCAACCAGCCAAAATCAGTAACGGAGAATAGTAAAGCTATTAAATCTCTAATGGATACGACAGAAGAGTGTATCCAACAACTAAAGGCAATGGAAATAGATGTGTCATCATGGGACACATTGCTAATTCATCTACTAGTTCAAAAATTACCGTTTGTAACGTTAAGGCTTTGGGAGGAAGAACTTGGCGCTTCAGAGGAATTGCCTACTTTTGAAAAATTCCAATCATTTTTACGAACTAGATTCAGAGTTTTGGAATCAATGACATACGCGATGAGCCAAAGAGCAGCACCAGCACAAACCACAAAATCATATCATGTAGCAAACCATACAAAATGTCCAGCATGCAATAGTGGACACTATGTCGGAACATGTTCGACATTTTTGAAGATGAATGTGCAGAAACGAAGAAAGTGCATTGAAGAGGCCAAAAGATGTTTCAATTGCTTCTCCAATAAACACATAGCAAAACAGTGTAATGGTACACAAAAATGTAAGATATGTGAAGGGCCTCATCATCATTTGTTACATTTATCAACAAGTAAAGACACAACAGAAGGAAAAAGGAACAAAGGAAAACCGAATTATGATAACCATAAGGGTTATAAGGATAATTATGCGGGAAATAATGATCAAGATAATGACAACACAAAAAGCTTTTTCACTACCGAAGTACATAATGCATTGTTGGCCACGGCATTAGTGGCAACAATGAACAACCAAGGAAAAAGGGTTGTACTACGATGTTTAGTGGACCCAGGGTCACAAACATCGTTCATTACAGAAAATACTTGCCAACGTCTTGGAGTCCAGGGAAGGCCTGCCCAAGTAAAGGTTACAGGATTAAATTGTAGCAAAGCAACGGAATCAAATCGGCAAACCAGTTTAAAGGTAGTCTCATGTCATAACAACAAGGAAAGTTTAAAAATAGACATGTTAGTAATCAATAAAGTCACGGATTTATTGCCAACCGCTCCCATTCATATGAAGCGATGGAAACATCTTGAAGGAATTCAGTTAGCAGACCCACAATACTGGAAGCCAGGGCCTGTTGACATACTTCTCGGGGCTAAAGCATATGCTAACATGTTGCTACAAGGGATAAAAAGAGGACCGAAGGAAGCCCCAATGGCGATCAACACGATTTTTGGCTGGGTAATAATTGGGAACATGCCCATATCCCCAGTTCAAACAGTAGAAACGTTTGTTACAATCAACAACTCGGTAGACATGCTAAATGACCAAATAAAGAAGTTTTGGGAAATAGAAGAAATTACACGGAAACCTATCGTCAAGCCTGAAGATGCAGAATGTGAAGCAATATTTACAGAAACACACTGTAGATTGGAAAATGGGCAATATCAAGTTAAATTGCCTTTCAAAAATAATAGCCAACCTTCCTTCGGACCGTCAAGAAATTTGGCACTGAGGCGTTTTCATCAGTTAAAGTCCAAGTTTAAGGCCAATACTTATTTAGAAGAAGAGTATACGAAATGCCTCGATGAATATGTAACGTTAGGACACATGGAAAAAATAGCAAAGATCACAGATTCCGGAAATTATTACATTCCGCACCATGCGGTATTTAAGGAAAGCACCACAACAAAGCTGCGTGTCGTATTTGATGCATCGGCACGATGTTGTAATGGGAAATCATTAAATGAGCATCTACTCATAGGACCCACAATCCAACCAAAGTTATCTTCGACCCTTCTCAAATGGAGAAAATACAAAATAGTAATGACGGCCGACATAGAAAAAATGTACAGGATGATTTTAGTACATCCTGATCATCGTGTTTACCAACAAATCATATGGCAAAACCCCATAACTAAAGCCATCCAAGATTTTCGCTTATGTACTGTAACGTTTGGAACATCATCGGCACCCTATCTTGCAATACGAACTTTGCAGCAGCTTGCGATCGATGAAGCAAGTAATTGGCCCTTAGCAGCAAAAGCCACCTTCTCCGATTTTTATGTCGACGATCTGCTTACAGGGGCCGATACAGTTGACGAAGCCAAAGAATTGCAGAGGCAATGCATAAACATGCTTAAGGCGGGAGGTTTCAACTTAAGGAAATGGGCTAGCAACAGTGCCGAAGTGCTCAATCAAATACCCAAAGAGTATAGAGAAGTGCATAATATTTTGTCGTTTGATGAGAATGAAGTTATTAAAACCTTGGGTATAAGATGGTACCCTCGTGCAGATTATTTCACCTTTGCTATCCATTTTACACGACAAAATAAGATATTAACCAAAAGGTCTATATTGTCGGAAGTTGCAACTCTATATGATCCATTGGGTTGGATCGCACCCGTGATAATTTTGGCTAAGATTTTAATTCAAACTTTATGGATAAAGGGATATTCATGGGATGCCGAGGTCGACGAAAACATAGCCAATCATTGGGAAAAATTTAAGAGCAAACTAAGCAGTTTAGAGTCACTAAAAATACCCAGATGGATAGGAACTGGAAAGCAAACACACAAAATAGAGTTACATGGATTCTGCGATGCTTCCAACAATGCCTATGCAGCTGCGATATATCCATTAAAATATATGATTTATTTATTTATAAATAAATTTTAAAATTTTAATGAGTAGGAGGGTACAATAGTGAGCGTAGAAGTGTTTGGCGTAAGCCTGCATGGAGCCGCTATTGGTACAGATCTTGGTGGTAGTAGCAAATAATCGAATGAGACCTTGGATGACTGAAGTGGAGAAGGGTTTCGTGTGAACAGTGGTTGATCACGAGTTAGTCGGTCCTAAGTTCAAGGCGAAAGCTGATAAACGATAAGTTATTTATTAGAAAAAACCATTGTTTTATAAAATAAATATACACTTATTATTTGAACGAAAGGGAATACGGTTCCAATTCCGTAACCTGTTGAGTATACGTTTGTTATTAAAAATGGGCTATTTAATGCTCATCCTGGCAACAGAAACAACCATAAAGAAGCCGTCGAGAAATATCGAAAGAGTTTTCTTTTCTGTTTTATAGTCGTACTACCATGGAAGTCTTTAGAAGAGAGATATGGTAGATGGACTAGAAGAGCATGGCATTTACTGCTGTGTCGATATTTTCTCCTCGGACCTTGAAAATTTATGGTAGGGTTACGCAAACTTCTTAACAGGCCGTACCGATATCCGCAGCTGGTCTCCAAGGTGAAGAGCCTCTAGTCGATAGAATAATGTAGGTAAGGGAAGTCGGCAAATTAGATCCGTAACTTCGGGATAAGGATTGGCTCTGAAGATTGAGATAGTCGGGCTTGATTGGGAAACAATATTATGGTTTATGTGCTCATTCTGGGTAAATTAGGATTTATAAAATTTTTTTTTTCTAAAGAATTATATTAATCTGCTCCCCGGATAGAAGTTAACGTAACCAATTGTGGAACTTTCTTGCTAAAAATTTAATAAGAACGAAAATTGAAAGTATAAGCTCCGATTGTATATGTAAAGGATAATATGTAATAATATTATCTTGAAATATATTTAAAGTTTATACATATATATGTTATCAATAACTTATTTTATTTATAACGGCTATCAATTAACAATCAATTCAGAACTGGCACGGACTCGGGGAATCCGACTGTCTAATTAAAACAAAGCATTGTGATGGCCCTAGCGGGTGTTGACACAATGTGATTTCTGCCCAGTGCTCTGAATGTCAAAGTGAAGAAATTCAAGTAAGCGCGGGTAAACGGCGGGAGTAACTATGACTCTCTTAACCACCCGAAAGATGAGTAATCAGCCACGGCTAGGTCGAAAGGGGAGGGTTAATACATCGCCTGGTCGGTAGGACCGGTGGACTAAGACTGGTAGATGGGTTCGTCGTAGTACGTAATGCGGCGGGCAGTCTACTGGTCGAGGAAGACCGACTACCTCCAGGACAGATGGTAATGCCCGAACTGATTCCTAGTATTGTGGCTGCCCTTAGGTTCAAAGGAGCAGATTTTCTTAGATTTTCTGTGCCGATTCCTAAGGGCTATCACAGCCTTGGGATGGCACGTTGTTGTATAGGACAACTGGCCCTCCAAGGTTGTGATCTATTGTGGCTTGCCACACTCAAATACGGCCCAACAGTGAAGGGGTGCGTGGAATACCATATCCATAATCCCTTTCACAACGTTGTGGTTTGGTTTGATTTAGATCTAACCAGAACGAGATTCAAAATAGTTTTTGAGACGATGAAGAAGGAGGTCTCTGGTTGCTCTGAAGCAACGGCGTGTATTCCACTGGATGTGCACGGGTTGGTAAGAAGTCATGGGTGTCCCGATCCTCTACCTCCTAGTGGTGCCCGCCGGTAACACTTGGAATCATGCTCAGCCAAGGCCTCGCATGGTACAAGTGGCTAACAGAGGAAGGTTGATAGGTCCTAGGGGTTGCCAGCCCCTCCGACCTCACTTGTTGGCACAACGAACAATAACCCAAGCCTCGGATACACTCACGGTGTAGGGCCCTCTGACCCTGCACCCCAACAATTTAACAATGACGACCTTAGCACCTTCATATGCCATATTTGTTCAAGGACCTTCACGACTAGAACGGGTAGGGGCGTCCACATACGACGTGCCCACCCAAATGATCTGGACGAACAACGCCTTAGGCCAGACGTGAAGGCCAGGTGGACCCTCGAGGAGGTCGCCCTACTAGCTAGGAAAGAAGCAGAGCTTGCCCTTGGAAGACCAACAAGATTTATGAATCAGGCACTGGCGGCCCTCTTCCCGGAAAGGTCGCTTGAAGCCATTAAGAAAGCACGCCAAAAGCCCTCTTACAGGGAACGGGTATCGGACATTACCCGACAATTGACAACCCCTCGTCCTCCTCTCGATCATAGTTCCACCTTGACCAACGTACAAGATGAACAAACCCCGACACTGAACGTTTTCCTCACATATATGGACTCACTTCCTGACCCTGGGTCGAGCACCACCCAGTATAGGCATGCGGATTTACATGAAATTGTCGAACAGGCGAGATACTCCACTAAAGACGAGACACTTACCAAACTAGCCTCCTACCTGCTGGATATTTTTCCACCTGGCAAGGCGCCCGCGAGAACCCGCCGCGAGGCCCCACCAACCGGCAATAAGAAGAAGCTCAGGCGACAGGAGTACGCCATCACACAAAAGCACTTCATCAAACACCAGAGCAGGTGTATTAAGGCTATTTTGGAGGGACAGAGCACACCGATCTGCCCAGACAGGGAGACCATGGTCCCTTACTGGGAAAATATTCTCACCAAGAGGAACCATGCTGAACCTCCCTACGAAAACCTCGGGCAGAACCTGGCTGACCTGTGGACTCCAATCACTCTTAAGGAAATATCTGCCAATAGACCGTCGCCTTCATCCTCCCCTGGTCCCGACGGAATAACCCCGAGGCAGATCAGGGCCGTTCCCGGCGTTATCATGGCCAAAATCTTAAATATTATCCTTTGGTGCGGGAATGCACCCGACCGCCTGACTGAAGCTAGGACGATTTTCATCCCCAAGAAATCCGACGCGAGCAGCCCTGGAGAGTATCGCCCCATCACGATACCCTCAATGATTATCAGACTGCTTCACAGGATCCTTGCCCGTAGAATATTAATACATTTCGATTTCGACACTAGACAGCGTGGGTTCCAACCCACAGATGGCTGCGCTGATAATTTGATCTTGCTCGACCTGATAATCAGGAAGTGCAACACAGAATTCTCGTCCTGCTGCCTGGCGGCACTCGACGTAGCGAAGGCCTTCGACTCCGTCTCCCACAGCGCTCTATTCAAGACCCTGGAGTGTTATAATGCGCCGCCGGACTTTATCAAATACCTTCGGGGATTTTACGATAAGTCATCAACTAGACTCTTCGGCGGCAGTTGGACCTCAGATCGAATCCATCCGACCCAAGGCGTTAAGCAGGGGGACCCCCTGTCCCCAATGCTTTTTAATATTGTCATCGACCGTCTCCTCCGAACGCTAAAATCCGACGTAGGTTTCCCGCTCGGCAACAGGATAATAAACGCGGCGGCCTTCGCCGACGATCTGATTTTGTTTGCGAGTACCCCAAGAGGATTGCAGGACCTGATCAACGAAACCGCCACCTATCTAAGATCTTGCGGATTGGACCTCAACCCCTCGAAGTGCCTCACCCTCTGCATAAAAGGCCATCCCAGAAATAAATACGCAACGATAGGTAGGGACACTTTCTCTATCAACAACCAGGCTCTGCCGGCCCTGAAAAGAACCGACGAATGGTGTTACCTCGGCGTCAGGTTCAACGGGGATGGCCGGCTGAAAATGAACCCTCAGGCAGACCTGGTATCTAAACTCGAGAGGTTGACGAAGGCACCCCTCAAGCCTCAGCATAGACTGCATGCGCTGCGGGTCTACTTAATCCCGCAATTCTATCACATGCTGGTCCTAGGGAAAGTCATGGTGGGCACCCTAAACAACATGGACAAGGCGATAAGACTATTCGTGCGAAGGTGGTTGCACCTACCGCACGACACCACAAACGCATATTTTCACACCAGAACCAATGATGGAGGACTCGGTCTGCCCTCCCTCCGTTGGACTTGTCCATTGCTCAGGCTGATAAGATTAAAGAGATTCAGAGCCTCCCAGAATGGGACCTCGAGTAATTCCAACAATGACATCGAGAACTTTGTAAACGGCGAGTTACGGAAGACGATGGATAGGTTGAAATGGGACGACATTACGATCGAGAGGAGGAAAGATATCGTGGCGGCCTGGGCGAGGAAGCTACATGAGAGCTACGATGGCTGCGGTCTCAAGGAGGCCGCGTCACATAAGCAAGCACACCGTTGGGTGAGCGAGCCCACCAGACTGTTAACTGGAAAGGACTTCGTTAACAACATCAAGTTACGGATTAATGCTATTCCTTCCAGAGCGAGGCTATCCAGGGGCCGTCCACAGGTCGATAGGGTTTGCAGAGCTGGCTGCGGAGTGATTGAAACCACTAACCACATCCTGCAGCAATGCGTCAGAACTCATAAGGCCCGTGTGGAGAGACACGATAGCATTGTAAAATACCTAGGCCGCAGCCTGGAGCAGAGCGGTCATCAGGTGGAGTTCGAGCCCAAACTGGACACCCTGGTAGGGATAAGGAAGCCGGACATCGTAGCGACCAAGGACAACCAAGCGATAATAGTAGACGCCCAGGTGATTACGGATTCACGAAGCCTCAACGAGGCCCACAATAGGAAAAAGAGTTACTACAACAGCGAGGACATTAGCGAACTAGTAAAAAGAAGATACCACGTCAATGGGACCGTGACGACGACAGCGACCCTCAACTGGCGCGGCGTATGGAGTGGAGCTTCCATCGATGAGCTTCTAAGCTTCAACATCATTAAAAAGAAGGACTCGGCGATCATAAGCGTAAGGACACTAGCTGGCGGCCTCAGAGCGTTCACGACGTTTAATGCCTCGACGCGAGTGAGAGCAAC
Source organism: Neoitamus cyanurus (assembly GCA_947538895.1). Taxonomy (NCBI): domain Eukaryota; kingdom Metazoa; phylum Arthropoda; class Insecta; order Diptera; family Asilidae; genus Neoitamus; species Neoitamus cyanurus. The sequence goes on from OX384541.1 coordinate 41,852,092, forward strand.
ACCATTCTCTCAACGGGACGTTGGCATAACATAGAAGGCATATGAATGATATTAAACATCTCAATCCCAACCCTGTTTCCTTGACTCCCAGCAAATATCCCCTACCCCCCCACCTTTTCCTTCAGTCCAGTGCTGCCTGCTGCTCAGGCATAATTCCGAGGAGGGGTTTTAGTGGGTAGGCCCTCGCGGAGAATCCCACACTACCCACCCATGGGTGTCTCTAAAAGATTTCCCCTCCTCTACAAAAAAAAAAAAAAAAAAAAATAGCCAAATGCCTCGTCATCTAATTAGTGACGCGCATGAATGGATTAACGAGATTCCTACTGTCCCTATCTACTATCTAGCGAAACCACAGCCAAGGGAACGGGCTTGGAATAATTAGCGGGGAAAGAAGACCCTGTTGAGCTTGACTCTAATCTGGTAGTGTAAGGAGACATAAGAGGTGTAGCATAAGTGGGAGATATATTAATTTTTTATAAGATTTTTATTTCAACAATGAGATACCACTACTCTTATTGTTTCCTTACTTACTTGATTAAATGGAACATGTATTAATTACTTAGCCATTATACGGATATTATTAATTCTCATGTATTCTCCATTGTTTTTAATTTCATATTTATATGAATATTAATTCTTGGTATATGTATACTGATTATTATATATTTTATGGTATTTTGTATTAATGCAAGTTTCTTGATCCTAAGTATCTTAAGAGTTTGTCGAAGATAATAACGGCTCAACAAGATGTCAGTTAGTAACAGCCAAAACGAAAGTTTCTCCAATTAAGCCGATTACTGTACCACGTTTGGAATTAAATGGAGCATTGATTTTGTCACGATTAATAAAGGCTACAATACAAGATCTTCGGCTGGAAAATGTGCATGTAACGGCATGGACGGACTCAATGATAGCCCTCCAATGGATTAAAAGTCACCCAATAAGATGGAAAACGTATGTAGCTAACCGTGTTGCTGAGATACAGGAGCTGATTAATCCCGACAATTGGAGACATGTGCCTACCAACCAAAACCCCGCCGATATCGCTTCAAGAGGAGTCTTCGCTGATGAAATAATAGACAACAAGCTATGGTGGCATGGTCCGGAATGGTTGTGTAAGAAAAAGGATGAATGGCCAGTGTGTCCTCCATTACTAAATCAGCCACAGTTAGAAGCTAAAAAATGCGCTGTAACAACACTTTATGCCGAACTGGATACAGATTTATTGCTTCGATACTCAACGTTCTCCAAGTTAATTCGTGTTACAACTTATGTAAAACGTTTTCTACGCAATTGCCAAACAAAAACTGCAAGGGCTAGAGGATATTTAAAGGCTGAAGAATTACAAGCAGCTCGTGTTGCAATATTCCGGTTAATTCAACAATCAAGTTTTCAGGATGAATATTCCTCCTTGAAGGAAGGACGAGAATTGTCCAAGAAGAGTCGGTTACTAACGTTGACGCCGTTCGTCGATAAAAATCATTTAATGAGAGTTGGAGGTCGGTTGGAACATGCCAACATTTCTTACGACAGGAAACATCCAATTATTTTGCCGCCTAACCATCATGTCACAAACATTTTGATTGATCAAATACATTTAGATACACTACATGGAGGAGTAAGTCTTGTTTTGAACACAAGCCGGCATTTATATTGGATACTCGATGCAAGAAGAACAATTTCAAAAAGGATCAACATGTGCAAAACGTGTATTGCATATCGGCAACAAATTAAGTCGCAACTAATGGGAAATTTACCGGCTCCTCGCGTCAACATCTCAAATCCATTTTTTAATGTAGGTATTGACTACGCTGGACCAATAAATTTAAAAATGTCACCGCATCGAACTACAAAAATATACAAAGGGTATTTTTGTATATTTGTGTGTATGGCCACAAAGGCCATACACTTAGAATTAGTTTCAGATTTGACTTCCACAGCATTTCTAGCAGCCCTTAAGCGATTCGTAGCCAGACGTGGTTTATGTAAGAACATATATTCAGACTGTGGAACCAATTTCAAGGGTGCAGACAAAACACTGCACAAAGATTCGGCACAAGCGTCCAATGAAGCTTCGGAGGAAGTAGCCCATTATTTAAGCCTGAATGATATTACGTGGCATTTTAATCCACCGGCGGCACCTCATTTTGGAGGTTTATGGGAAGCGGGTGTGAAATCCGTAAAGTACCACTTACGCAGAGTGATAGGAAAAGCCGTGTATACATATGAAGAATATGCAACATTACTCACACAAATCGAAGCGTGTGTCAATTCACGACCACTTTGCCCGATTGGAAATGCGGTGGAAGATTTAGGAGTACTGACTCCTGGACATTTTTTAATAGGACGAGCCCTCAATGCAATGCGGAACCGCAATTAAAAGATCAAAAACTAACAATAGGTCACCGATGGAAACATATGCAGTACATCACCCATCAATTTTGGAAGCAATGGTCAAGAGATTATTTAAATAGGTTACAGCAACGGCCAAAATGGACAAAACCACAAACTAATTTAAAAATAGGAGATCTAGTTCTACTGAAGGAAGAAAATACTCCACCGACGTGTTGGCCCTTAGGAAGGATTGAACAGATTTTCCCCGGCATAGATGGTTTGGTTCGAGTGGCGGAAGTTCGAACAAGTTCGAATTCTTTTAAACGACCAATTGGCAAGCTGTGTCCTCTACCATTTAAAACACCAACCGCATGATGTTCTTGTGATGTTTCGTGCTGTCATTGTCCAAGCTAAATGTTCATTTGAAATTTTTTCTCACCGTTCCTACATTTAAATATAGATAAACAAAAAAAGGAGGATAAAAGGAGTAAGAAAGCAACATAATCGAGCAAAAAACCTCAACTCTGTACCCGAATGGGAACTCTTTCGTGAGAAACAGAGGTTCTACAAGAATGAGGTCAAATCGGCCAAGGCACTCTCTTGGCAAAAATTCTGCTCAGACCTTGAAGGGATGAGAGACACTACGAGAATACACAAGATTCTCAAAAAGGATAAGACCATTCAGCTGGGTTCACTACAGCTACCCAGTGGTGATTTCATCGATGATGAACCTTCGGTCGCATCTCATCTGTTGGAGACCCACTTTCCTAGCTGTGGTCCAGTACAGGAAGATCATATAACGGCGGATCAGTACAATCCAGACGATTCGGATTGGTCTGTAGCCAGGTCTATTATAGACAAGGATCTCCTTAAATGGGCGGTCTTCTCTTTCGCACCTTTTAAGAGCCCGGGTAGAGATGGAATCTCCCCGGTCATGCTCCAAGAGGCATTCCCCTTGATTCAGGATCATCTGATTATAATTCTCAGAGCGGTCCTGGCTTTCGGGTACATTCCATGTAGTTGGCGCCTTTCCAGGGTTATTTTCATACCAAAACCAGGCAAGTGCAGCTATAAGGCAGCTAAATCATTCCGGCCGATTTCACTAACCAGTTTTCTGTTGAAATCGTTGGAGAAGATGCTAGACGTATTCATTAGATCAAACAATCTGAAGGAATCCCCGCTGCATCATGCGCAGCACGCCTATCAGAGGGGGAAATCTACTGAATCGGCCCTCCATCACTCAATCTCTTTCATTGAAAGAGCTTTTTATGATAAAGAAGCGGCCCTTGGTGTCTTTTTGGACATCGAAGGAGCTTTTGACAACACCAGTTTTTCTGCTATGGCTGGCGCCTTGCAGGAGCATGGGGTTAACCAAACTGTAACCAGGTGGATAATCAATATGCTGCAAAGCAGAATTGTCTCCACTGAGGTAGGTTCCCACACAGCGGTCAGAAGGGTGGGCAGGGGCTGCCCGCAAGGTGGTATTCTGTCCCCCCTCCTGTGGTGCTTGGTGGTTGATGGCCTCATCAGGTTACTGGTCAGTAAGGGCCACTTCACGGTAGCCTATGCGGATGACATAGTGATACTGTGCAGAGGCAAGTTTCTCAGCACTCTTTGCGATCTCCAGCAGCAGGCCTTGCTGGTGGTTGAAGGGTGGTGCAGGGAAAGGAACTTGTCAGTTAACGCTGACAAGACCTCTGCTCTGCTCTTCACCAACAGGAGGAAGTTGGAGGGTCTCAGACAAATGAGTATATTCGGAAGAGAGATAATCTACGCAAAAAGCGTAAAATACCTAGGAGTGATCCTGGACATCAGGCTGGACTGGAAGCTACATCTGGACCGCAAGATACAAAGGGCCATCTCGACCTTTTGGCAGTGCAGAAGAGCATTCGGTCGAACCTGGGGCATTAGTCCTAAAATCATCCACTGGATGTATACTGCCGTCATCAGACCGAGCCTCTGCTACGGGGCGCTGATCTGGTGGGCTAGAACAAATCTAAGCACCGTCAAAAGTACACTCTCTACGGTACAAAGACTGGCTTGCTTAGCCATCACAGGGGCAATAAGATCTTCACCAACTGCAGCGATGGAGTTGGCTCTCTCCCTCGCTCCGCTCGATATCATCGTGCATAAAGTAGCGATGAAATCGGCCCTGCGCCTTGTTCAAAACAATCTCTGGCGACCCAATCCTCGGCTGGTAGGGCACTCCACGATCTGGGACAATCTGCTTCATACCAACAGGTGCGTCCAAATGATCTCGGACTATGTAATGCCCCATCTCAGCCTACGTAAAAGGTATGTTGTATCTATTCCCTCCAGAAAGGAGTGGGATGAGGATTATCTCGGTAACACAATGCCGGTCGCCGACTCTGTGTGGTTCACGGACGGATCCCTCGCTGAGGGCCTGGCTGGAGTTGGAGTGTACGGCCTCGGTGAAGATTTGTGCATCTCTCGCTCGCTAGGCAGATTCGTCTCCGTTTTCCAGGCGGAAGTACTCGGCATCCTAATTTGTGCACAAGAGATCCTGGAGAGGAAACTGAGTGGGAAAAACATTTTTATTTTCTCTGACAGCCAAGCTGCTCTTAAAGCACTTGACTCGTACACAGTTTCATCTAAGCTTCTCAGTGAGTGCCGTCACTCGCTTGATCTCATTGCGACTTCTAATAAAGTCTCAATAATCTGGGTCCCTGGCCACTGTAACATTGCAGGCAATGAGACTGCAGACAAGCTGGCGAAAAAAGGGGCCTGCTCTTCCTTTATAGGCCCAGAACCCTACGTGGGCATTGCACCATCTCTCATCAGTCGCTCAATGGAGGATTGGATCCTCTTTGAGCACAATGAGAGGTGGTCCGCAAGTATGGATTGTAGACAGTCAAAGATGTTCTTACATCGGGGCAACCCTGGCCTCAGTAGACGTCTACTAACCCTTAGTAGAGGCCAGTTGAGCCTAGCAATGGCTATATTTACTGGCCATTGCAGGTTGAACAGGCATCTTCATACAATGCGAATAGCGGACTCGCCGCTTTGCGGTTGCGAGTTGGAGGACGAGACTATCGCTCATCTTTTGTGTGTGTGTCCGCTCTACAATAGCGCCAGAGCCGCTTTATTCGGAGACTACCAAGTAGATCCTAGCGATCTGCATAAACTTACGCTGCCCACCATCTTGAGCTTTGTTAGAAGAACAGGTCGTCTAACGGCTCAACAAGGGCACCGAGATTAACTCTGATGACAGTCTCTCTTCTCGAGGTTAGTACAATGGACCTTTGGTCTAAGTGCAGGGTGTATCTACCCGCCTCATGACAATCTACATCTACATCTAGATAAACATGCAAGAAGAAGACAACGATATTTTAATCATTGATGAACCCCTGGATTTTGCGTATCCCGACATGCTGGAACCAGAACTTGAGGGCCTTTTTTCACCGCCAAGAAGACCCCCGGATTACCGAAAGAAGACGAAGGAAGACAACCTACCCATCGAAATGGACACGGACCGACCAGCTACAATAAACGGCGCCAGCCTCAACAATCTGAAACGACTGCGCCCATCAGAAACTGTTGCTGAAATTAAAATGAGAATCGAAAACGATGTTCAGAAATTTGTTACTCGTGAAGGAGAGGACATTTTTCTGCCACGAAAGATATTAAAGAGAATCGACTTCGATCGAATTAAAAGGTCCAAAAGCCGTGACTTTAAAATAAATTTACCGGGCGGGTATGAAGTTAGGGTTAGGATATATAAAGATGATAGGGTGAAGTTTTTCCGTTATGGACAACGGAAAACAAAAAAAATTGCAAAACAAATGAATTAAAATAATATAAATATTATATTGAATTAAACTAATAGTACAGTCTGAATTAAATATATAGATTGAATTGACTTCAACTAAATCTAATAAAAAAAAAAAACTGTGATCAACCTGAAATGTACAAATACAAGATATGAATTAATACTTGAAATCATTGGTTTAAATGAATTCTTACCTATAATTCATAGTATCTTGATGTTGAACTAATTCGTTCAACAGGCGGGAGTATGTTCCTCCGGAAGCTCCAGGGCTAGGGCTGGTCCATAGGGCTCGCAACCCACAGCGAGATGGTCACTGGAACATTGAAAAAAAAGGACTTAAATTTCAATATTTTTCAATGTAAATATTGAAATACTTACCTGAAGGATTCGTAGAGGGTTTGTTCCTCAATGCGTCACCCGGTGGAGCTCCCCAAAAGCATAAAAAATTAAAAGTTTAATTGCGGTCATCAACATAAACAAACTTACCTGGATCATAATCCAGTCGGTCGCGCAGGTGCGCGCATCCATGGTCCAGAGGCATCAATCCCTCCAGAAATGTGCTGCAAGGAAAATGGTAGCATTAAAAATTAATAATTTATTAATAATAGTATAAAAACTTACCTCGAAAAGTTGGTAAACTTTGACCTGTCAACAGGTCATTTCACCGTCAAGTTGACACTTCACCTTTAAAGGCACCCGCGACTTCGAGCAATCAATCGACGGAGAATTTCGCGGCGATTTCGATGATTGCAATTACTTAGCGAACGGAAGGCAAATTTAAGAAATATTTGCAAAATTAGAATTTCTCATAAGCGTAATGAGAGTAAAAGAGACAAAAATCGGAGCGAGATGGAATGTCTCTAGTTGGAGAGTTTCGGCGAATTTTCGTTCCACGATGCAGATGGACTTGCCAGACGGAAATTCAGGCGCAGTTGATAAACATTTTAAGAATGAAATTTGGAAGGAATTTGATGTTAAAATGCGACAATTTAATGTAGCGACAGTACTACAACGGCAAATGGACAAATAAAATGGAAATTCATGAGGATACCTGCATAAAATGTAAAATGAAAGCAAAGTGGGTCGTATTATTTGGATCCCACGACGGTGGAGAATTGCCACCATTTTGAAGAAATTCAGGCAAGAGCACTATAAAAGAACGCGGAAATCTCAATCTGTCTGCACTTTTTTTTCGCTCGTTTTTAGCTGGTGGATATCGCAAAGGAATACACAAGAAGGTGGAAATTCCATTGCTCTTCCTAAAGGCTCTTCGCGTTCGCGTACTAATTCCTAATTTAGACTTAGAAAATTTTGGTGCTAGGTTCAATAGGATTTTTTTGTAAAACCTAAATAATATTTTTGAGATTTCAGAATTTTTTTTTTCCTTTCATTTTATTATAGATAAGTTTGAATTGTTATTACTAAATTTTGGAATTTATTATTGTTATTTCTTTTTTATTGAATTTTTTAATTGAATACTTCTTTGTTACATAATTTGTGAAAGCAAATGTTACAAATATTGTAAATTGCCAAATATTATATTTTTGTTTTTTCTTACATTTTATATATTTTTTTTTTCTTGTTAAAATTTATAACCATTTCTGAATTTTTCTTTCGATTAATAAAAGCAATCGCAAGTTTCACATATCCGAACTAGTTTTTATTCCTTTCCTGTGGATTTCCATCTTCCACTACTAACATTTTTTGGTCCTTCGAACCGGATATGCGAAACCCGATTAAAATATTAACGTTGGAATTAATACGATAAAGATCAAGATTAATATTTGGCAATAGTTAGTTTCATTTGGTATTAATATTAATAATATTGAAATTGTAATAACTAAAAGAAAAAAAGCGTTTAACTGCAACAGAAAATAACTCATTGTTACTATAGCGGTACTTAAATCACATCATGGAGGAACAGTGCATCAAACTAACCGTATTGGCACAAAAACTCGAGCGATCGATCACAAATGGCAAAAAAACGAATTTAGAGAAACGAACGACGGGTTTTTATGAAAACAAAATTGCTGAGTTAAAGAAGAGTTGGAGTGAGTTGGATAACAATGATACGATTCTTAGGGAATTAATAATTAAATCAAAAGAATCGAGCACCCATGACTATATTCAAAGGGATACTTATTCGGAAATTCAAATAAAATACCAAGAATACATGGGAGAATTAACCGATGGGCTAATTCAAAAGACTGCTAGAGAGCAGCCAACGGTACCTGGAGCAGGCACTACAGTTATCCATACCAGCAATATCCAAACTCAACTTCCTCGCATACATTTACCAACGTTTAATGGAGAATATTCATCATGGCGATCGTTTCGAGATTTATTTACATCCTTGGTACATAACAATTCACAGTTGCCAGCAGTACAAAAACTACACCATTTAAAAGGATGCCTTACTGGAGAAGCCGAGCGGCTTTTAAAACACATTCCCGTTACTGCGGAAGATTACGAGCCAGCTTGGAACAAGTTGAAATTGCGTTATGAAAATAAAAGAGTACTAGTAAATACGCAATTGAAAATATTAACCAACCAGCCAAAATCAGTAACGGAGAATAGTAAAGCTATTAAATCTCTAATGGATACGACAGAAGAGTGTATCCAACAACTAAAGGCAATGGAAATAGATGTGTCATCATGGGACACATTGCTAATTCATCTACTAGTTCAAAAATTACCGTTTGTAACGTTAAGGCTTTGGGAGGAAGAACTTGGCGCTTCAGAGGAATTGCCTACTTTTGAAAAATTCCAATCATTTTTACGAACTAGATTCAGAGTTTTGGAATCAATGACATACGCGATGAGCCAAAGAGCAGCACCAGCACAAACCACAAAATCATATCATGTAGCAAACCATACAAAATGTCCAGCATGCAATAGTGGACACTATGTCGGAACATGTTCGACATTTTTGAAGATGAATGTGCAGAAACGAAGAAAGTGCATTGAAGAGGCCAAAAGATGTTTCAATTGCTTCTCCAATAAACACATAGCAAAACAGTGTAATGGTACACAAAAATGTAAGATATGTGAAGGGCCTCATCATCATTTGTTACATTTATCAACAAGTAAAGACACAACAGAAGGAAAAAGGAACAAAGGAAAACCGAATTATGATAACCATAAGGGTTATAAGGATAATTATGCGGGAAATAATGATCAAGATAATGACAACACAAAAAGCTTTTTCACTACCGAAGTACATAATGCATTGTTGGCCACGGCATTAGTGGCAACAATGAACAACCAAGGAAAAAGGGTTGTACTACGATGTTTAGTGGACCCAGGGTCACAAACATCGTTCATTACAGAAAATACTTGCCAACGTCTTGGAGTCCAGGGAAGGCCTGCCCAAGTAAAGGTTACAGGATTAAATTGTAGCAAAGCAACGGAATCAAATCGGCAAACCAGTTTAAAGGTAGTCTCATGTCATAACAACAAGGAAAGTTTAAAAATAGACATGTTAGTAATCAATAAAGTCACGGATTTATTGCCAACCGCTCCCATTCATATGAAGCGATGGAAACATCTTGAAGGAATTCAGTTAGCAGACCCACAATACTGGAAGCCAGGGCCTGTTGACATACTTCTCGGGGCTAAAGCATATGCTAACATGTTGCTACAAGGGATAAAAAGAGGACCGAAGGAAGCCCCAATGGCGATCAACACGATTTTTGGCTGGGTAATAATTGGGAACATGCCCATATCCCCAGTTCAAACAGTAGAAACGTTTGTTACAATCAACAACTCGGTAGACATGCTAAATGACCAAATAAAGAAGTTTTGGGAAATAGAAGAAATTACACGGAAACCTATCGTCAAGCCTGAAGATGCAGAATGTGAAGCAATATTTACAGAAACACACTGTAGATTGGAAAATGGGCAATATCAAGTTAAATTGCCTTTCAAAAATAATAGCCAACCTTCCTTCGGACCGTCAAGAAATTTGGCACTGAGGCGTTTTCATCAGTTAAAGTCCAAGTTTAAGGCCAATACTTATTTAGAAGAAGAGTATACGAAATGCCTCGATGAATATGTAACGTTAGGACACATGGAAAAAATAGCAAAGATCACAGATTCCGGAAATTATTACATTCCGCACCATGCGGTATTTAAGGAAAGCACCACAACAAAGCTGCGTGTCGTATTTGATGCATCGGCACGATGTTGTAATGGGAAATCATTAAATGAGCATCTACTCATAGGACCCACAATCCAACCAAAGTTATCTTCGACCCTTCTCAAATGGAGAAAATACAAAATAGTAATGACGGCCGACATAGAAAAAATGTACAGGATGATTTTAGTACATCCTGATCATCGTGTTTACCAACAAATCATATGGCAAAACCCCATAACTAAAGCCATCCAAGATTTTCGCTTATGTACTGTAACGTTTGGAACATCATCGGCACCCTATCTTGCAATACGAACTTTGCAGCAGCTTGCGATCGATGAAGCAAGTAATTGGCCCTTAGCAGCAAAAGCCACCTTCTCCGATTTTTATGTCGACGATCTGCTTACAGGGGCCGATACAGTTGACGAAGCCAAAGAATTGCAGAGGCAATGCATAAACATGCTTAAGGCGGGAGGTTTCAACTTAAGGAAATGGGCTAGCAACAGTGCCGAAGTGCTCAATCAAATACCCAAAGAGTATAGAGAAGTGCATAATATTTTGTCGTTTGATGAGAATGAAGTTATTAAAACCTTGGGTATAAGATGGTACCCTCGTGCAGATTATTTCACCTTTGCTATCCATTTTACACGACAAAATAAGATATTAACCAAAAGGTCTATATTGTCGGAAGTTGCAACTCTATATGATCCATTGGGTTGGATCGCACCCGTGATAATTTTGGCTAAGATTTTAATTCAAACTTTATGGATAAAGGGATATTCATGGGATGCCGAGGTCGACGAAAACATAGCCAATCATTGGGAAAAATTTAAGAGCAAACTAAGCAGTTTAGAGTCACTAAAAATACCCAGATGGATAGGAACTGGAAAGCAAACACACAAAATAGAGTTACATGGATTCTGCGATGCTTCCAACAATGCCTATGCAGCTGCGATATATCCATTAAAATATATGATTTATTTATTTATAAATAAATTTTAAAATTTTAATGAGTAGGAGGGTACAATAGTGAGCGTAGAAGTGTTTGGCGTAAGCCTGCATGGAGCCGCTATTGGTACAGATCTTGGTGGTAGTAGCAAATAATCGAATGAGACCTTGGATGACTGAAGTGGAGAAGGGTTTCGTGTGAACAGTGGTTGATCACGAGTTAGTCGGTCCTAAGTTCAAGGCGAAAGCTGATAAACGATAAGTTATTTATTAGAAAAAACCATTGTTTTATAAAATAAATATACACTTATTATTTGAACGAAAGGGAATACGGTTCCAATTCCGTAACCTGTTGAGTATACGTTTGTTATTAAAAATGGGCTATTTAATGCTCATCCTGGCAACAGAAACAACCATAAAGAAGCCGTCGAGAAATATCGAAAGAGTTTTCTTTTCTGTTTTATAGTCGTACTACCATGGAAGTCTTTAGAAGAGAGATATGGTAGATGGACTAGAAGAGCATGGCATTTACTGCTGTGTCGATATTTTCTCCTCGGACCTTGAAAATTTATGGTAGGGTTACGCAAACTTCTTAACAGGCCGTACCGATATCCGCAGCTGGTCTCCAAGGTGAAGAGCCTCTAGTCGATAGAATAATGTAGGTAAGGGAAGTCGGCAAATTAGATCCGTAACTTCGGGATAAGGATTGGCTCTGAAGATTGAGATAGTCGGGCTTGATTGGGAAACAATATTATGGTTTATGTGCTCATTCTGGGTAAATTAGGATTTATAAAATTTTTTTTTTCTAAAGAATTATATTAATCTGCTCCCCGGATAGAAGTTAACGTAACCAATTGTGGAACTTTCTTGCTAAAAATTTAATAAGAACGAAAATTGAAAGTATAAGCTCCGATTGTATATGTAAAGGATAATATGTAATAATATTATCTTGAAATATATTTAAAGTTTATACATATATATGTTATCAATAACTTATTTTATTTATAACGGCTATCAATTAACAATCAATTCAGAACTGGCACGGACTCGGGGAATCCGACTGTCTAATTAAAACAAAGCATTGTGATGGCCCTAGCGGGTGTTGACACAATGTGATTTCTGCCCAGTGCTCTGAATGTCAAAGTGAAGAAATTCAAGTAAGCGCGGGTAAACGGCGGGAGTAACTATGACTCTCTTAACCACCCGAAAGATGAGTAATCAGCCACGGCTAGGTCGAAAGGGGAGGGTTAATACATCGCCTGGTCGGTAGGACCGGTGGACTAAGACTGGTAGATGGGTTCGTCGTAGTACGTAATGCGGCGGGCAGTCTACTGGTCGAGGAAGACCGACTACCTCCAGGACAGATGGTAATGCCCGAACTGATTCCTAGTATTGTGGCTGCCCTTAGGTTCAAAGGAGCAGATTTTCTTAGATTTTCTGTGCCGATTCCTAAGGGCTATCACAGCCTTGGGATGGCACGTTGTTGTATAGGACAACTGGCCCTCCAAGGTTGTGATCTATTGTGGCTTGCCACACTCAAATACGGCCCAACAGTGAAGGGGTGCGTGGAATACCATATCCATAATCCCTTTCACAACGTTGTGGTTTGGTTTGATTTAGATCTAACCAGAACGAGATTCAAAATAGTTTTTGAGACGATGAAGAAGGAGGTCTCTGGTTGCTCTGAAGCAACGGCGTGTATTCCACTGGATGTGCACGGGTTGGTAAGAAGTCATGGGTGTCCCGATCCTCTACCTCCTAGTGGTGCCCGCCGGTAACACTTGGAATCATGCTCAGCCAAGGCCTCGCATGGTACAAGTGGCTAACAGAGGAAGGTTGATAGGTCCTAGGGGTTGCCAGCCCCTCCGACCTCACTTGTTGGCACAACGAACAATAACCCAAGCCTCGGATACACTCACGGTGTAGGGCCCTCTGACCCTGCACCCCAACAATTTAACAATGACGACCTTAGCACCTTCATATGCCATATTTGTTCAAGGACCTTCACGACTAGAACGGGTAGGGGCGTCCACATACGACGTGCCCACCCAAATGATCTGGACGAACAACGCCTTAGGCCAGACGTGAAGGCCAGGTGGACCCTCGAGGAGGTCGCCCTACTAGCTAGGAAAGAAGCAGAGCTTGCCCTTGGAAGACCAACAAGATTTATGAATCAGGCACTGGCGGCCCTCTTCCCGGAAAGGTCGCTTGAAGCCATTAAGAAAGCACGCCAAAAGCCCTCTTACAGGGAACGGGTATCGGACATTACCCGACAATTGACAACCCCTCGTCCTCCTCTCGATCATAGTTCCACCTTGACCAACGTACAAGATGAACAAACCCCGACACTGAACGTTTTCCTCACATATATGGACTCACTTCCTGACCCTGGGTCGAGCACCACCCAGTATAGGCATGCGGATTTACATGAAATTGTCGAACAGGCGAGATACTCCACTAAAGACGAGACACTTACCAAACTAGCCTCCTACCTGCTGGATATTTTTCCACCTGGCAAGGCGCCCGCGAGAACCCGCCGCGAGGCCCCACCAACCGGCAATAAGAAGAAGCTCAGGCGACAGGAGTACGCCATCACACAAAAGCACTTCATCAAACACCAGAGCAGGTGTATTAAGGCTATTTTGGAGGGACAGAGCACACCGATCTGCCCAGACAGGGAGACCATGGTCCCTTACTGGGAAAATATTCTCACCAAGAGGAACCATGCTGAACCTCCCTACGAAAACCTCGGGCAGAACCTGGCTGACCTGTGGACTCCAATCACTCTTAAGGAAATATCTGCCAATAGACCGTCGCCTTCATCCTCCCCTGGTCCCGACGGAATAACCCCGAGGCAGATCAGGGCCGTTCCCGGCGTTATCATGGCCAAAATCTTAAATATTATCCTTTGGTGCGGGAATGCACCCGACCGCCTGACTGAAGCTAGGACGATTTTCATCCCCAAGAAATCCGACGCGAGCAGCCCTGGAGAGTATCGCCCCATCACGATACCCTCAATGATTATCAGACTGCTTCACAGGATCCTTGCCCGTAGAATATTAATACATTTCGATTTCGACACTAGACAGCGTGGGTTCCAACCCACAGATGGCTGCGCTGATAATTTGATCTTGCTCGACCTGATAATCAGGAAGTGCAACACAGAATTCTCGTCCTGCTGCCTGGCGGCACTCGACGTAGCGAAGGCCTTCGACTCCGTCTCCCACAGCGCTCTATTCAAGACCCTGGAGTGTTATAATGCGCCGCCGGACTTTATCAAATACCTTCGGGGATTTTACGATAAGTCATCAACTAGACTCTTCGGCGGCAGTTGGACCTCAGATCGAATCCATCCGACCCAAGGCGTTAAGCAGGGGGACCCCCTGTCCCCAATGCTTTTTAATATTGTCATCGACCGTCTCCTCCGAACGCTAAAATCCGACGTAGGTTTCCCGCTCGGCAACAGGATAATAAACGCGGCGGCCTTCGCCGACGATCTGATTTTGTTTGCGAGTACCCCAAGAGGATTGCAGGACCTGATCAACGAAACCGCCACCTATCTAAGATCTTGCGGATTGGACCTCAACCCCTCGAAGTGCCTCACCCTCTGCATAAAAGGCCATCCCAGAAATAAATACGCAACGATAGGTAGGGACACTTTCTCTATCAACAACCAGGCTCTGCCGGCCCTGAAAAGAACCGACGAATGGTGTTACCTCGGCGTCAGGTTCAACGGGGATGGCCGGCTGAAAATGAACCCTCAGGCAGACCTGGTATCTAAACTCGAGAGGTTGACGAAGGCACCCCTCAAGCCTCAGCATAGACTGCATGCGCTGCGGGTCTACTTAATCCCGCAATTCTATCACATGCTGGTCCTAGGGAAAGTCATGGTGGGCACCCTAAACAACATGGACAAGGCGATAAGACTATTCGTGCGAAGGTGGTTGCACCTACCGCACGACACCACAAACGCATATTTTCACACCAGAACCAATGATGGAGGACTCGGTCTGCCCTCCCTCCGTTGGACTTGTCCATTGCTCAGGCTGATAAGATTAAAGAGATTCAGAGCCTCCCAGAATGGGACCTCGAGTAATTCCAACAATGACATCGAGAACTTTGTAAACGGCGAGTTACGGAAGACGATGGATAGGTTGAAATGGGACGACATTACGATCGAGAGGAGGAAAGATATCGTGGCGGCCTGGGCGAGGAAGCTACATGAGAGCTACGATGGCTGCGGTCTCAAGGAGGCCGCGTCACATAAGCAAGCACACCGTTGGGTGAGCGAGCCCACCAGACTGTTAACTGGAAAGGACTTCGTTAACAACATCAAGTTACGGATTAATGCTATTCCTTCCAGAGCGAGGCTATCCAGGGGCCGTCCACAGGTCGATAGGGTTTGCAGAGCTGGCTGCGGAGTGATTGAAACCACTAACCACATCCTGCAGCAATGCGTCAGAACTCATAAGGCCCGTGTGGAGAGACACGATAGCATTGTAAAATACCTAGGCCGCAGCCTGGAGCAGAGCGGTCATCAGGTGGAGTTCGAGCCCAAACTGGACACCCTGGTAGGGATAAGGAAGCCGGACATCGTAGCGACCAAGGACAACCAAGCGATAATAGTAGACGCCCAGGTGATTACGGATTCACGAAGCCTCAACGAGGCCCACAATAGGAAAAAGAGTTACTACAACAGCGAGGACATTAGCGAACTAGTAAAAAGAAGATACCACGTCAATGGGACCGTGACGACGACAGCGACCCTCAACTGGCGCGGCGTATGGAGTGGAGCTTCCATCGATGAGCTTCTAAGCTTCAACATCATTAAAAAGAAGGACTCGGCGATCATAAGCGTAAGGACACTAGCTGGCGGCCTCAGAGCGTTCACGACGTTTAATGCCTCGACGCGAGTGAGAGCAACACCATTCTCTCAACGGGACGTTGGCATAACATAGAAGGCATATGAATGATATTAAACATCTCAATCCCAACCCTGTTTCCTTGACTCCCAGCAAATATCCCCTACCCCCCCACCTTTTCCTTCAGTCCAGTGCTGCCTGCTGCTCAGGCATAATTCCGAGGAGGGGTTTTAGTGGGTAGGCCCTCGCGGAGAATCCCACACTACCCACCCATGGGTGTCTCTAAAAGATTTCCCCTCCTCTACAAAAAAAAAAAAAAAAAATAGCCAAATGCCTCGTCATCTAATTAGTGACGCGCATGAATGGATTAACGAGATTCCTACTGTCCCTATCTACTATCTAGCGAAACCACAGCCAAGGGAACGGGCTTGGAATAATTAGCGGGGAAAGAAGACCCTGTTGAGCTTGACTCTAATCTGGTAGTGTAAGGAGACATAAGAGGTGTAGCATAAGTGGGAGATATATTAATTTTTTATAAGATTTTTATTTCAACAATGAGATACCACTACTCTTATTGTTTCCTTACTTACTTGATTAAATGGAACATGTATTAATTACTTAGCCATTATACGGATATTATTCATTCTCATGTATTCTCCATTGTTTTTAATTTCATATTTATATGAATATTAATTCTTGGTATATGTATACTGATTATTATATATTTTATGGTATTTTGTATTAATGCAAGTTTCTTGATCCTAAGTATCTTAAGAGTTTGTCGAAGATAATAACGGCTCAACAAGATGTCAGTTAGTAACAGCCAAAACGAAAGTTTCTCCAATTAAGCCGATTACTGTACCACGTTTGGAATTAAATGGAGCATTGATTTTGTCACGATTAATAAAGGCTACAATACAAGATCTTCGGCTGGAAAATGTGCATGTAACGGCATGGACGGACTCAATGATAGCCCTCCAATGGATTAAAAGTCACCCAATAAGATGGAAAACGTATGTAGCTAACCGTGTTGCTGAGATACAGGAGCTGATTAATCCCGACAATTGGAGACATGTGCCTACCAACCAAAACCCCGCCGATATCGCTTCAAGAGGAGTCTTCGCTGATGAAATAATAGACAACAAGCTATGGTGGCATGGTCCGGAATGGTTGTGTAAGAAAAAGGATGAATGGCCAGTGTGTCCTCCATTACTAAATCAGCCACAGTTAGAAGCTAAAAAATGCGCTGTAACAACACTTTATGCCGAACTGGATACAGATTTATTGCTTCGATACTCAACGTTCTCCAAGTTAATTCGTGTTACAACTTATGTAAAACGTTTTCTACGCAATTGCCAAACAAAAACTGCAAGGGCTAGAGGATATTTAAAGGCTGAAGAATTACAAGCAGCTCGTGTTGCAATATTCCGGTTAATTCAACAATCAAGTTTTCAGGATGAATATTCCTCCTTGAAGGAAGGACGAGAATTGTCCAAGAAGAGTCGGTTACTAACGTTGACGCCGTTCGTCGATAAAAATCATTTAATGAGAGTTGGAGGTCGGTTGGAACATGCCAACATTTCTTACGACAGGAAACATCCAATTATTTTGCCGCCTAACCATCATGTCACAAACATTTTGATTGATCAAATACATTTAGATACACTACATGGAGGAGTAAGTCTTGTTTTGAACACAAGCCGGCATTTATATTGGATACTCGATGCAAGAAGAACAATTTCAAAAAGGATCAACATGTGCAAAACGTGTATTGCATATCGGCAACAAATTAAGTCGCAACTAATGGGAAATTTACCGGCTCCTCGCGTCAACATCTCAAATCCATTTTTTAATGTAGGTATTGACTACGCTGGACCAATAAATTTAAAAATGTCACCGCATCGAACTACAAAAATATACAAAGGGTATTTTTGTATATTTGTGTGTATGGCCACAAAGGCCATACACTTAGAATTAGTTTCAGATTTGACTTCCACAGCATTTCTAGCAGCCCTTAAGCGATTCGTAGCCAGACGTGGTTTATGTAAGAACATATATTCAGACTGTGGAACCAATTTCAAGGGTGCAGACAAAACACTGCACAAAGATTCGGCACAAGCGTCCAATGAAGCTTCGGAGGAAGTAGCCCATTATTTAAGCCTGAATGATATTACGTGGCATTTTAATCCACCGGCGGCACCTCATTTTGGAGGTTTATGGGAAGCGGGTGTGAAATCCGTAAAGTACCACTTACGCAGAGTGATAGGAAAAGCCGTGTATACATATGAAGAATATGCAACATTACTCACACAAATCGAAGCGTGTGTCAATTCACGACCACTTTGCCCGATTGGAAATGCGGTGGAAGATTTAGGAGTACTGACTCCTGGACATTTTTTAATAGGACGAGCCCTCAATGCAATGCGGAACCGCAATTAAAAGATCAAAAACTAACAATAGGTCACCGATGGAAACATATGCAGTACATCACCCATCAATTTTGGAAGCAATGGTCAAGAGATTATTTAAATAGGTTACAGCAACGGCCAAAATGGACAAAACCACAAACTAATTTAAAAATAGGAGATCTAGTTCTACTGAAGGAAGAAAATACTCCACCGACGTGTTGGCCCTTAGGAAGGATTGAACAGATTTTCCCCGGCATAGATGGTTTGGTTCGAGTGGCGGAAGTTCGAACAAGTTCGAATTCTTTTAAACGACCAATTGGCAAGCTGTGTCCTCTACCATTTAAAACACCAACCGCATGATGTTCTTGTGATGTTTCGTGCTGTCATTGTCCAAGCTAAATGTTCATTTGAAATTTTTTCTCACCGTTCCTACATTTAAATATAGATAAACAAAAAAAGGAGGATAAAAGGAGTAAGAAAGCAACATAATCGAGCAAAAAACCTCAACTCTGTACCCGAATGGGAACTCTTTCGTGAGAAACAGAGGTTCTACAAGAATGAGGTCAAATCGGCCAAGGCACTCTCTTGGCAAAAATTCTGCTCAGACCTTGAAGGGATGAGAGACACTACGAGAATACACAAGATTCTCAAAAAGGATAAGACCATTCAGCTGGGTTCACTACAGCTACCCAGTGGTGATTTCATCGATGATGAACCTTCGGTCGCATCTCATCTGTTGGAGACCCACTTTCCTAGCTGTGGTCCAGTACAGGAAGATCATATAACGGCGGATCAGTACAATCCAGACGATTCGGATTGGTCTGTAGCCAGGTCTATTATAGACAAGGATCTCCTTAAATGGGCGGTCTTCTCTTTCGCACCTTTTAAGAGCCCGGGTAGAGATGGAATCTCCCCGGTCATGCTCCAAGAGGCATTCCCCTTGATTCAGGATCATCTGATTATAATTCTCAGAGCGGTCCTGGCTTTCGGGTACATTCCATGTAGTTGGCGCCTTTCCAGGGTTATTTTCATACCAAAACCAGGCAAGTGCAGCTATAAGGCAGCTAAATCATTCCGGCCGATTTCACTAACCAGTTTTCTGTTGAAATCGTTGGAGAAGATGCTAGACGTATTCATTAGATCAAACAATCTGAAGGAATCCCCGCTGCATCATGCGCAGCACGCCTATCAGAGGGGGAAATCTACTGAATCGGCCCTCCATCACTCAATCTCTTTCATTGAAAGAGCTTTTTATGATAAAGAAGCGGCCCTTGGTGTCTTTTTGGACATCGAAGGAGCTTTTGACAACACCAGTTTTTCTGCTATGGCTGGCGCCTTGCAGGAGCATGGGGTTAACCAAACTGTAACCAGGTGGATAATCAATATGCTGCAAAGCAGAATTGTCTCCACTGAGGTAGGTTCCCACACAGCGGTCAGAAGGGTGGGCAGGGGCTGCCCGCAAGGTGGTATTCTGTCCCCCCTCCTGTGGTGCTTGGTGGTTGATGGCCTCATCAGGTTACTGGTCAGTAAGGGCCACTTCACGGTAGCCTATGCGGATGACATAGTGATACTGTGCAGAGGCAAGTTTCTCAGCACTCTTTGCGATCTCCAGCAGCAGGCCTTGCTGGTGGTTGAAGGGTGGTGCAGGGAAAGGAACTTGTCAGTTAACGCTGACAAGACCTCTGCTCTGCTCTTCACCAACAGGAGGAAGTTGGAGGGTCTCAGACAAATGAGTATATTCGGAAGAGAGATAATCTACGCAAAAAGCGTAAAATACCTAGGAGTGATCCTGGACATCAGGCTGGACTGGAAGCTACATCTGGACCGCAAGATACAAAGGGCCATCTCGACCTTTTGGCAGTGCAGAAGAGCATTCGGTCGAACCTGGGGCATTAGTCCTAAAATCATCCACTGGATGTATACTGCCGTCATCAGACCGAGCCTCTGCTACGGGGCGCTGATCTGGTGGGCTAGAACAAATCTAAGCACCGTCAAAAGTACACTCTCTACGGTACAAAGACTGGCTTGCTTAGCCATCACAGGGGCAATAAGATCTTCACCAACTGCAGCGATGGAGTTGGCTCTCTCCCTCGCTCCGCTCGATATCATCGTGCATAAAGTAGCGATGAAATCGGCCCTGCGCCTTGTTCAAAACAATCTCTGGCGACCCAATCCTCGGCTGGTAGGGCACTCCACGATCTGGGACAATCTGCTTCATACCAACAGGTGCGTCCAAATGATCTCGGACTATGTAATGCCCCATCTCAGCCTACGTAAAAGGTATGTTGTATCTATTCCCTCCAGAAAGGAGTGGGATGAGGATTATCTCGGTAACACAATGCCGGTCGCCGACTCTGTGTGGTTCACGGACGGATCCCTCGCTGAGGGCCTGGCTGGAGTTGGAGTGTACGGCCTCGGTGAAGATTTGTGCATCTCTCGCTCGCTAGGCAGATTCGTCTCCGTTTTCCAGGCGGAAGTACTCGGCATCCTAATTTGTGCACAAGAGATCCTGGAGAGGAAACTGAGTGGGAAAAACATTTTTATTTTCTCTGACAGCCAAGCTGCTCTTAAAGCACTTGACTCGTACACAGTTTCATCTAAGCTTCTCAGTGAGTGCCGTCACTCGCTTGATCTCATTGCGACTTCTAATAAAGTCTCAATAATCTGGGTCCCTGGCCACTGTAACATTGCAGGCAATGAGACTGCAGACAAGCTGGCGAAAAAAGGGGCCTGCTCTTCCTTTATAGGCCCAGAACCCTACGTGGGCATTGCACCATCTCTCATCAGTCGCTCAATGGAGGATTGGATCCTCTTTGAGCACAATGAGAGGTGGTCCGCAAGTATGGATTGTAGACAGTCAAAGATGTTCTTACATCGGGGCAACCCTGGCCTCAGTAGACGTCTACTAACCCTTAGTAGAGGCCAGTTGAGCCTAGCAATGGCTATATTTACTGGCCATTGCAGGTTGAACAGGCATCTTCATACAATGCGAATAGCGGACTCGCCGCTTTGCGGTTGCGAGTTGGAGGACGAGACTATCGCTCATCTTTTGTGTGTGTGTCCGCTCTACAATAGCGCCAGAGCCGCTTTATTCGGAGACTACCAAGTAGATCCTAGCGATCTGCATAAACTTACGCTGCCCACCATCTTGAGCTTTGTTAGAAGAACAGGTCGTCTAACGGCTCAACAAGGGCACCGAGATTAACTCTGATGACAGTCTCTCTTCTCGAGGTTAGTACAATGGACCTTTGGTCTAAGTGCAGGGTGTATCTACCCGCCTCATGACAATCTACATCTACATCTAGATAAACATGCAAGAAGAAGACAACGATATTTTAATCATTGATGAACCCCTGGATTTTGCGTATCCCGACATGCTGGAACCAGAACTTGAGGGCCTTTTTTCACCGCCAAGAAGACCCCCGGATTACCGAAAGAAGACGAAGGAAGACAACCTACCCATCGAAATGGACACGGACCGACCAGCTACAATAAACGGCGCCAGCCTCAACAATCTGAAACGACTGCGCCCATCAGAAACTGTTGCTGAAATTAAAATGAGAATCGAAAACGATGTTCAGAAATTTGTTACTCGTGAAGGAGAGGACATTTTTCTGCCACGAAAGATATTAAAGAGAATCGACTTCGATCGAATTAAAAGGTCCAAAAGCCGTGACTTTAAAATAAATTTACCGGGCGGGTATGAAGTTAGGGTTAGGATATATAAAGATGATAGGGTGAAGTTTTTCCGTTATGGACAACGGAAAACAAAAAAAATTGCAAAACAAATGAATTAAAATAATATAAATATTATATTGAATTAAACTAATAGCACAGTCTGAATTAAATATATAGATTGAATTGACTTCAACTAAATCTAATAAAAAAAAAAAACTGTGATCAACCTGAAATGTACAAATACAAGATATGAATTAATACTTGAAATCATTGGTTTAAATGAATTCTTACCTATAATTCATAGTATCTTGATGTTGAACTAATTCGTTCAACAGGCGGGAGTATGTTCCTCCGGAAGCTCCAGGGCTAGGGCTGGTCCATAGGGCTCGCAACCCACAGCGAGATGGTCACTGGAACATTGAAAAAAAAGGACTTAAATTTCAATATTTTTCAATGTAAATATTGAAATACTTACCTGAAGGATTCGTAGAGGGTTTGTTCCTCAATGCGTCACCCGGTGGAGCTCCCCAAAAGCATAAAAAATTAAAAGTTTAATTGCGGTCATCAACATAAACAAACTTACCTGGATCATAATCCAGTCGGTCGCGCAGGTGCGCGCATCCATGGTCCAGAGGCATCAATCCCTCCAGAAATGTGCTGCAAGGAAAATGGTAGCATTAAAAATTAATAATTTATTAATAATAGTATAAAAACTTACCTCGAAAAGTTGGTAAACTTTGACCTGTCAACAGGTCATTTCACCGTCAAGTTGACACTTCACCTTTAAAGGCACCCGCGACTTCGAGCAATCAATCGACGGAGAATTTCGCGGCGATTTCGATGATTGCAATTACTTAGCGAACGGAAGGCAAATTTAAGAAATATTTGCAAAATTAGAATTTCTCATAAGCGTAATGAGAGTAAAAGAGACAAAAATCGGAGCGAGATGGAATGTCTCTAGTTGGAGAGTTTCGGCGAATTTTCGTTCCACGATGCAGATGGACTTGCCAGACGGAAATTCAGGCGCAGTTGATAAACATTTTAAGAATGAAATTTGGAAGGAATTTGATGTTAAAATGCGACAATTTAATGTAGCGACAGTACTACAACGGCAAATGGACAAATAAAATGGAAATTCATGAGGATACCTGCATAAAATGTAAAATGAAAGCAAAGTGGGTCGTATTATTTGGATCCCACGACCATATGGCAGGCTGAACGAAGGTGGAGAATTGCCACCATTTTGAAGAAATTCAGGCAAGAGCACTATAAAAGAACGCGGAAATCTCAATCTGTCTGCACTTTTTTTTCGCTCGTTTTTAGCTGGTGGATATCGCAAAGGAATACACAAGAAGGTGGAAATTCCATTGCTCTTCCTAAAGGCTCTTCGCGTTCGCGTACTAATTCCTAATTTAGACTTAGAAAATTTTGGTGCTAGGTTCAATAATACTTATTGTTTGGTGATAGGATTTTTTTGTAAAACCTAAATAATATTTTTGAGATTTCAGAATTTTTTTTTTCCTTTCATTTTATTATAGATAAGTTTGAATTGTTATTACTAAATTTTGGAATTTATTATTGTTATTTCTTTTTTATTGAATTTTTTAATTGAATACTTCTTTGTTACATAATTTGTGAAAGCAAATGTTACAAATATTGTAAATTGCCAAATATTATATTTTTGTTTTTTCTTACATTTTATAATATATATTTTTTTTTCTTGTTAAAATTTATAACCATTTCTGAATTTTTCTTTCGATTAATAAAAGCAATCGCAAGTTTCACATATCCGAACTAGTTTTTATTCCTTTCCTGTGGATTTCCATCTTCCACTACTAACACTGCTCGACATATTTTATTCCAAATTAAAACGCAATACATTCAAGGCTTTTTTATAAATACTGTACATAGGATTTCAATAACTGTTCTATACGCATAGCTCCGAAAGCTATGGAAATTTCCCTCAGTGCGAGATCTTGGGATTCCTCCTGTGAGTTTATTTCTGCACAGATTTTAATAATACTGTTGCGGACCTGCGTGGCTCTTCAACCTAGAAAGAGGATATCTGAATTAAAATTGTAAAAATAGAATCCTGAAAATTAAAATTTATCTGCTCGTAGGTCAGGGAAATCTTTAGTACTCACCTGGTGACCGTGGAGAAAACCATCTGCAGCTGACCGAACGCAACTGGGTCAAGGCCGGAAGCCCAGCTGTCGACCATGATGTGGCCTTGTCACTTCTTCCTTCTTCTACATGTGGCCTACACCGAGCACGGACGTATCATCGGGAAAGTTTTGCTAAAAAGTGATCAAAAATTGTGTAAAGTCAAGTAGGGCAGTTGAATTGTATAAAGTTGTTTTTCTTTGATTACATTCCACTCGAAATATCGACGCGGACCAAGTCGATTAGTGGATTCAAGTAATTTGAGTTAGATCTGTGAAAAGTTTGTGCTTAGGGACACAAAGGTGCTAAATAAAGCCAGAACCTAAACGAAAACGAGGTGTTTGTTCCCCGCTACCATTCCTCTTTCAGCGCAGGGATTTGGGGCCCAAAACCCAGGACTTAATCCCACAGGATTGTGCGACCAAGACCCGTGGAACGCCTGCAGGATCGCGCATACGTATAGGCGGTAAGCCCGTGCCCAGATATTTCTAACAAAAAGTTTTTCGAGCACGAAACGAAATTACGACCAAAATTTATTTTCGGAAAATTATTGGCGAACATCAACAGTCGCTAATCCGCCGCGGATCGCTTCCGTCGTTTTTAATAAAACCCGACTTAGCCAGAAGTCCCCAAGCAGAGCTCGCTTTTCGGCACGGGAATAAACAAAAAATCTGATTGCAGATTGGAATGCGCTAATCTAACCTAAGTGATAAAAAAGTAAAGTACGAGAACTCGCAACGCGTAATCGATCTTATTGCTCTGTCGTAGTGCACTTAAGTCACTCACTTGCGCCGAATTCAGCCAAAATTCCCCCGTTCACGAAATTCGCAGATAAAAACACAAAGTCAACTCACCTGAGAATTCTTCCACTGATTGCTTTGTCCAGCGGCGAGTCCTCTATCCCACGGTGAGCCTCTCCGTCCTGGTGGGGCAATCTCTGGTGCTTTCCTGCGTCTCCCGGTTGTTGTTCTCTGAAATACAGGAAAAGAGTTAATTATTTGGGAAAAGTTTGGTGAATTTTAGCGCCAGTTAGAGACTCCGCACTGTGGGGCGAAAAACCCGTCACCTGCAACAATATTGCGAGCAACATTGCTAGAGCCTCTTGTTTTTCCCCGCCGACTCCACTTATACCAACACACCCGGTCTGCGGCTAATTGCCCAGCGCGACCGTTGCGAATTTATTGCGCTGATTACATTAATTTTAGGGAGAAAGACAATCGACTTACCTGTTACATAATCCAAGGAGGCTCCATCGAAGGCAGAGCCGGCTTCTCGCTCTGGGCTGTGCGGTCCCGAGTTTCCACCGCCGTCCCCCTGGAAAACAAAACAAGAGCATCACTAATAGCCACTATTTTTCGGACACTTTTCCGATAGTGCCCAGGTCCACTACCGCACTTCACAGGGAAACACTTAACACTTTTCCTGGGAAATCGGAAATACTCCCAGTGCCCGTACAAGTACTGGCAGGAGACGCGCCCGAGCCTGCCGCCAACGTAACCGCCGTTCACACACATTCTTGCGCGCACGAGAGCTTTGGCGTAGTTAGCTTACGCCGTCGTGCGCTGTGTGTGTGCTTGGTGTCGGCCATTTAGAAAAGCTCCATACACTGCGGAGACGAATTTTTCTGTACAGTCCGGCCTGGAATTTTCTCTGTTTCCTTTTCTTCGCAAATTGTTGGAAATTTTGTCCGAGGTTGAAAGCTAACGTAAAAGACTCCCTCTCGGAAATTATCGGCCAGCCGTTACGAGCTCCGGTTTATTTTTAAGAGCAACCTAGCGAGAGCAGACAACGTCGCTAGACCCCAAATTCGTAACAATTGGTGCCAGGTGTGGGGTTAGGCGATTTAAATTGGAAACAATTTTTTCCCACACACCTTCGTCTTTTGTTTGCCTTTCGCCTACCTAGGGAAGGAAAAAGACGAAAAACTCGGACAAAAAAAAAAAAAAGGAAACGACGATCAACTGAAAAAACCCGGAAATAATGGCCGATACAGGACGAGGAAGCTTTTCGCCCGTAAATAACGACCGTCTGCGAAGAGGACCCCTACCCACTGCTCGCACCAACATGGAGAGCTCGGTTGCACAACCAAGCGAACCGTCTCAGAGAAACCGATCGGGAACACCTGCAGCGTCATTCGATCTGGACGGTATAGGCCGACTAATAGCACAACAGGCGGAACAGATTAGCGCCCTAACTGAGACGGTAGGTGAGCTGGCCAGAAAAATCAATCGGCTGGAGATGGGCCACGATCAAGCGGTCCAACTGGCTATTGATCAGCTGGCTGCCGAACCCACTCCGCCGAGCCGACATCACGAACCTCCGTCACAAAAATTGGTCCCTCCGACCGGCGATCTGTTGTGCTTCGACGATCTGGAAGCCCCGCCGCCTGCAGGAACCCACATGACCGAACGAGGAGCTGATCATCATCCGTTCGACAACGCAATCTGCTCCTCGACGCGAGTAGAACCCCGTCGTCCACCACAACAGGGTCTAGCTTTGGCTCCATCAGTCCTTATACGAGGTACTAGCGAGCCTCTCGCAAGGCGTCAACTTGCGGAGAGCAATCGAACACCCCATCGCATCACCATCAGCCCGAAGGACTACGCCGGAAAAGAGCCCTGGACGGCCTACAAGCGCCACTTCGAGGCCGTGGCGCGCGTCAACAACTGGTCCCCCGAACTTAAGGCGTTGTACCTAGTATCCTACCTCACAGGTACCGCCCTCACGTTCTATGAGACGCTTCCTGAAGCGATCAAGGAAAGCTACGAAAAGCTGGATACAGCTTTCGGAAGTCGCTTCAGCGATAATTACCAGCAGGCAATGGCGCATATCCAGCTGAGGGGGCGGGTACAACGGAATCACGAAAGCCTGTCTGAATATGCCACCGAAGTACAACGTCTTACCTACCTGAGCTTCAGTGAGGCGGCCGAGGTGACTCAAAATAAAATTGCCCTAGCGCAATTTATTGATGGGATTGCGGATGCTGATGTTCAGCGAAGGGTTCGCGACTCAGTACCGGCCAGCCTAGAAGACGCGCTAGCTCAGGCCATCCGCGTAGAAGCCAGCAGGGATGCGACTTGGATCAGTCGTCGAAGCCTGCGCATGAGCGAGACCCCGATAGTTCCCAATAGGAGAGCAGGGAGAGCGCAAGGAAATCCCTCCAATTCCCAGGAGTCGGGAAACTAATTTCGCCTAGGCTTGTGGGACAAACCCTAGGCCGCCCTACTAAATTAGTTCCCAAGAGCAGCCCTAAACGAACAAGGAGTGGACCAAAGTCGAAGGCACAGGCGAGAAAGAACGCTAGCCCAGTGCCCACTGGACGAGGTTCACCTGACTCTCCCGTGTCCCGCTCACCGTCCTCCTCCATCGTGAAGCGAAAAGTCGGAGGCACCGTCCGCTGGTTTAATGTGCGAATGCGATGCGGCTTCATTAGGAGAGACGACACGGGAGAAGACATTTTTGTCCACTCCACGGGGATTTCCAAAAACAACCCCCTGAAACGAGTCCCATCGTTAGAGGAAGGCGAACGGGTTGTCTTCGACGTGAGACAAGGAGAGTCTCGATGCAAGGCCGTGAACGTCACCGCCCCGGAAGGAGCGGCTGTAAAGGGCAGCCGATATGCACCGGACCGGAGAAGCTCCAGCTCGACCAGCCCTACCATCGCTGACAATCAGCAGGCCTTAACTGGAGCTCCTGCAATCACTCCACCGACACCGACGCCGGCCCTTCGATCGAGACCGGCGGAAAACTAATGCCCACTGATCGTAAAGGCCAAAAATCAGTGGGAAAGCCGGCCCCCCTCACGATCTCGATCCGATCAACGGGGATTGAAACACCCTCCGTCGCTGGAAAAATTAATGGGGTCGATTGCAGCTTGATCATCGACACGGGAGCAGCTCGTACCATCGTCAATCCGGCCGTGTTGCAAAAAGCGAACTTTACTGCCAGCTTGTCGCCTTGCTTTGCCCGTATTCAAAGCGTCACCGGAGAACTCTTTCCCGTGAGTGGCACCACTGAAGTCCATGTCCACTTTGCGGACTTCTCGGCCACCCAGGAAGCCATGGTAGCGCCCATCGCCGATGAATGCATACTGGGCATGGACTTTCTCGACGGGCATAACTGCAACATCGACCTCCGGCAAGGAATCCTCCTAATCGAACAAAAAAAGGCCCCACTCCAACGCAGGCCGTGTAGCACCTTAGTGGGTTCCGTGAGGAGAGTACTGTACTTGCCGGCGCGAACAGAAATGATGGTCGATTTGCATTGCGGTATAAAAAAGGACTCCGACGTTTTAGCCTTACCCACGTCAGCTTGCCCTACCGGACTGACCATCCTTCCATCAGTCTCGGCTACAAAGGACGGAATATTTAGGGTACTAGTGGCAAATACGTCGTTTGAGAATGTCGAGATACTACTCAACACTCAGCTGGTCGAACTCGAGGCCAACCCGCAAGTTGTCCAGACGGCAGAAGTTCGATCGCCTCCCACTATTCCTGAATTGCGACAGCTATTCCAGAGCGCGGCGCCCTCTCTTACCACCGCTCAACGCGAGTGCCTATGGAAGACTCTGCAGGAAAACCAATCTGCGTTTGCCTCCTCAAAAACTGATCTGGGCCGCACTGCTCTCACTTAGCACCAGATCGACGTAGGAAACGCACGGCCGATCAAACAGCCTCCGCGAAGGATTCCCTTTAGCAGAAGGTGCGAAGCCGAAAGGCTCCTGCAAGAGATGGTTGAGGAGAAAGTGGTCCAACCGTCACAAAGCGCTTGGAGCAGTCCAGTGGTACTAGTGAAAAAGAAAGACGGGTCGCTCCGCTTTTGCGTCGATTACCGTCGATTAAATGAGGTGACGAGGAAGGACTCATACCCTCTCCCTCGAATCGACCTGACGCTAGACGCGCTCGGAGAGTCACGATGGTTCAGTACCCTGGATCTGCAGTCCGGATATTGGCAGGTGGAGATGTCGGAACAAGACCGAGACAAGACCGCGTTCTCCATTGGAAGTGGCCTCTTCGAATTTACGGTGATGCCGTTTGGGCTCACGAACGCGCCCGCCACTTTCCAGCGCCTAATGGAACGCGTCCTCGACGGCCTGCCCTACACAACATGCCTCGTCTACCTCGATGACATCATCGTTCATGGCCGAACGTTCGACGAGATGCTGAAGAATCTGGACCTCGTTCTTCGCAAGTTGCGCCATGCCAACTTGAAGGTCTCAGCCAGCAAATGCGAGTTGTGTAGGGACCAGGTTAAATTCCTGGGGCATGTAGTCTCAAAAGACGGACTGGCGACGGACCCAGAAAAAGTTGCGGCAGTAAAAAATTGGCCAAGGCCCACGAACATCACGGAGGTACAATCTTTCCTGGGCCTGTGTGCCTACTACCGACGGTTTGTCCTGAATTTCTCAGAGGTCGCCAAACCCCTCACTGGACTAACCGAGAAGAATAAAAAGTTCCGGTGGACTGAGGAATGCGAGGAGGCCTTCCAACGCCTGAAAGAGAGGCTAACTACCGCCCCTATTCTGGCTCAGCCGAACGACCGAGACCGATTCGTTCTCGATACTGATGCCAGCAATCTGGCTTGGGGAGCGGTCCTCTCTCAGATCCAGCAAGGGGAGGAGAAAGTGGTCGAATACTACAGTAAGACGCTGAGTAAGGCCGAGAGGAATTACTGCGTTACACGCAAGGAACTACTTGCTGTAGTAAAGGCCATGGACCACTTTCAGCCCTACCTCCTCAGCAGATCCTTTCTATTGCGCACCGACCATGCCTCGTTACGCTGGATCATGAATTTTAAGGAGCCCGAAGGACAGATCTCTCGCTGGCTGGAGAGACTTCAAGTCTATGACTTTGAAGTCCAACATCGACCTGGACGACAACACCAAAATGCCGATGCTTTATCCCGGCGACCCTGCGCACAAAGCGGCTGTGGATACTGCGACCGACAGGACGAGCAGCACATAGCCAGGATCCGCCTCGCTGTTCTGCCTGAAGACATGGCTGAACTCCAGGACCAAGACGCTGTGCTGAAAATGGTCAAGGAATGGGTCAATGAGGGAGAGAGACCAGGCAGGACGGAGATCAGTCCTCTACATCCGATCGCGAAGACCTACTGGACCATGTTTGACTCCCTATTCCTGGAAGGTGATATCCTCTATCGAGACTGCGAACAGGACAACGCTCGGGTGACGCAGATCCTAATCCCCGAAGCAAGGCAGCAGGATATCATCTCCCACTATCACAGCAGCACAGCAGGAGGGCACTTGGGAGCTGAAAAAACGTTGGCCAAAATCAGACAGCGCTACTACTGGCCCGGCTGTAGTAAGGCGGTGAAGGATTTTGTCCACAGCTGCCTCTTGTGTCAGCAGAGGACTGGTGCGATGCCGCGAAGAAGAGCCCCGCTACAGCTCTATAATGTCGGATCACCATTCGAGCGAGTAGCGATCGACATCTTGGGACCTCTACCACCCACAGTCCCACACGGACATCGCTATGTCTTACTGTGCATCGACTACTTTTCGAAATGGCCAGAAGCAATGCCGCTGAAGGATTATTCAGCCGAGAGCGTAGCCGATGCACTAATTCAGACCGTGTTCTCCCGGTTCGGCATGCCATTGCAGCTTCATTCCGATCAGGGGCGCAACTTTGAGTCGGAGGTGTTCCAGGGCGTGATGCGAAAATTCGGGATAGATAAGACCCGAACTACCTCGCTGCATCCCCAATCCGACGGCATGGTCGAAAGATTTAACAGGACACTCCTAAGTGCGCTTTCGAAATTCGTGGACGAGAACCAAAGCAACTGGGACGCCTACCTCCCCTTCGTGATGCTCGCCTATAGGTCGGCCGTTCACCAAGCGACCAAGCAGACTCCAGCGATGCTGAATTTCGGCCGGGAACTGCGCCTGCCCTTACAGCTACTGACTGGTGAACCACCTGGCATTCCAGTAGACAGCATGCGTCAGTACCTGCAGGAGCTCCACTACCGACTGGAGAAGGCCCACGATTTTGCCCGGAAAAATCTAAAGAGCAGCAGCGAATCGATGAAGCAGCGCTACGACCTGTCGGCGAAGGCGAACCCCTTCAAAGTTGCCGACTTAGTGTGGCTTCATAACCCGAAGCGCAAGAAAGGTCGTTGCCCGAAACTTCAGCGGTACTGGGAAGGACCCTACCGGATCCTCGAAGTAATTAATGATGTTAACTACCGGATCAGCAAAGACCTTCGAGACCCGCCGAACAAAACTGCAGTAGTACACCGCAACCGTTTGGCCCCCTACCGCACACCAGCTTAACATACGCGATGGACTTCTGACCTCCTCTTCGGGGCCAACGAACGAAAAATCCTCGACTCACACGGAGTGAGACCTAGCAACGATAAGTCAACCCCCCCTTCGATCATCGACCTTCCGAAGAACTACAAGGTCGTAAGGGGCGGAGATGCTCAAAAATCAGCGAGCCCCTATAAGACACCCCGAGTCTTCAGCAGGCGCAGAAACGGTTCCACGGTGCTGGGATTGCGCTTTAAGCGCAAAGTCCGGTGGAACCCGACCACGAAAAAGCAGAAGGAAAATAAAAAAAAAAAATAGAGGCACGGCAGATTCTCAAAGGGTACAGGACCCCAGCCACCTAAAGACGGGCCCTTCGATTAAAAAGAAAAAAAAAATTTTTTTTGTTTTCCTAAGGGCCCCGAAAAAGACTAAAACTAAGGACTGAAAAGAGACGTGCTAAAAAAAAAAAGGGGGACTTAAGACTAAAGCGTAAGAAAAAGAAAAAGACTTAAGACTAAACCGTAAGAAAACAAAAAAAAGAGACTTAAGACTAAAGCGTAAGAAAACGAAAAAGACTTAAGACTAAACCGTAAGAAAACAAAAAAAAGAGACTTAAGACTAAAGCGTAAAAAAAAAAACCTGAGGCTAAAGCGCAAGAAAAAAAAAACTTAAGGCTAATGGTCGCGACAACGGAAGGCTAGAAAAAAAAATAAATAAATTTCGTTAACGCTAGAAACTTAAGACTAAAAACAAAACAAAAACAACGATCCGCTTCCTGGCTACGCGTTATATATTTTTTTTTTTCTCAGATAAATCAACCCGAACTAGATTTATCTGACTCGGTTCTAACTTTATAGCAAACCAAAAAATAAAAATAAAAAATAAATAAAAATAAAAGATAACATAAAAGCGGAACCGAAGAAACGAAGCAAAACTGGGCACGGCACGCATCCTTCGCTATTCGAATTTTTTTTTTTCGAGCGAGCGAGTCGGAGGCGCTCGTCTAAACCTCCGCCGTTCCAGGATCAGCTTGAGCCGGCCGACTTATAACGCCACAACGAACCGCGCGCGGGCGGAAATGCCAACGGCTCAAGCTGGTCATCAAATAAACAAAAAAAAAAAAAAAAAAATCACCCGAGGAAGCAGACGTAATGAATAAAGAAACCTTACGCACCTGTTGAGGCCCATGTTAGGACCTACCTCCCGGATTTGCAACGGACATCCGTTCTCCTTCGAAGTCCAACGAAGCGGCGCCTACTCTCCTACGTAGTCCCACGCAGTCCCACGAAGCTGTGACTCCTCCCTTCCCCGAGCTGAGGACAGCTCTTCGTTCGGCAGGGGGGCATTGTTGCGGACCTGCGTGGCTCTTCAACCTAGAAAGAGGATATCTGAATTAAAATTGTAAAAATAGAATCCTGAAAATTAAAATTTATCTGCTCGTAGGTCAGGGAAATTTTTAGTACTCACCTGGTGACCGTGGAGAAAACCATCTGCAGCTGACCGAACGCAACTGGGTCAAGGCCGGAAGCCCAGCTGTCGACCATGATGTGGCCTTGTCACTTCTTCCTTCTTCTACATGTGGCCTTCACCGAGCACGGACGTATCATCGGGAAAGTTTTGCTAAAAAGTGATCAAAAATTGTGTAAAGTCAAGTAGGGCAGTTGAATTGTATAAAGTTGTTTTTCTTTGATTACATTCCACTCGAAATATCGACGCGGACCAAGTCGATTAGTGGATTCAAGTAATTTGAGTTAGATCTGTGAAAAGTTTGTGCTTAGGGACACAAAGGTGCTAAATAAAGCCAGAACCTAAACGAAAACGAGGTGTTTGTTCCCCGCTACCATTCCTCTTTCAGCGCAGGGATTTGGGGCCCAAAACCCAGGACTTAATCCCACAGGATTGTGCGACCAAGACCCGTGGAACGCCTGCAGGATCGCGCATACGTATAGGCGGTAAGCCCGTGCCCAGATATTTCTAACAAAAAGTTTTTCGAGCACGAAACGAAATTACGACCAAAATTTATTTTCGGAAAATTATTGGCGAACATCAACAGTCGCTAATCCGCCGCGGATCGCTTCCGTCGTTTTTAATAAAACCCGACTTAGCCAGAAGTCCCCAAGCAGAGCTCGCTTTTCGGCACGGGAATAAACAAAAAATCTGATTGCAGATCGGAATGCGCTAATCTAACCTAAGTGATAAAAAAGTAAAGTACGAGAACTCGCAACGCGTAATCGATCTTATTGCTCTGTCGTAGTGCACTTAAGTCACTCACTTGCGCCGAATTTAGCCAAAATTCCCCCGTTCACGAAATTCGCAGATAAAAACACAAAGTCAACTCACCTGAGAATTCTTCCACTGAGTGCTTTGTCCAGCGGCGAGTCCTCTATCCCACGGTGAGCCTCTCCGTCCTGGTGGGGCAATCTCTGGTGCTTTCCTGCGTCTCCCGGTTGTTGTTCTCTGAAATACAGGAAAAGAGTTAATTATTTGGGAAAAGTTTGGTGAATTTTAGCGCCAGTTAGAGACTCCGCACTGTGGGGCGAAAAACCCGTCACCTGCAACAATATTGCGAGCAACATTGCTAGAGCCTCTTGTTTTTCCCCGCCGACTCCACTTATACCAACACATCCGGTCTGCGGCTAATTGCCCAGCGCGACCGTTGCGAATTTATTGCGCTGATTACATTAATTTTAGGGAGAAGGACAATCGACTTACCTGTTACATAATCCAAGGAGGCTCCATCGAAGGCAGAGCCGGCTTCTCGCTCTGGGCTGTGCGGTCCCGAGTTTCCACCGCCGTCCCCCTGGAAAACAAAACAAGAGCATCACTAATAGCCACTATTTTTCGGACACTTTTCCGATAGTGCCCAGGTCCACTACCGCACTTCACAGGGAAACACTTAACACTTTTCCTGGGAAATCGGAAATTCTCCCAGTGCCCGTACAAGTACTGGCAGGAGACGCGCCCGAGCCTGCCGCCAACGTAACCGCCGTTCACACACATTCTTGCGCGCACGAGAGCTTTGGCGTAGTTAGCTTACGCCGTCGTGCGCTGTGTGTGTGCTTGGTGTCGGCCATTCAGAAAAGCTCCATACACTGCGGAGACGAATTTTTCTGTACAGTCCGGCCTGGAATTTTCTCTGTTTCCTTTTCTTCGCAAATTGTTGGAAATTTTGTCCGAGGTTGAAAGCTAACGTAAAAGACTCCCTCTCGGAAATTATCGGCCAGCCGTTACGAGCTCCGGTTTATTTTTAAGAGCAACCTAGCGAGAGCAGACAACGTCGCTAGACCCCAAATTCGTAACAATACTAACACTGATTAAAAGCGTATTAAACTGAGTATAGAATATCACTAACAAAACTTTTGAAATAAAAAATCTCAACTTCAAAGGCTTGTTATGAAAACGGGAATCTTTATATTTTCGAGGTCGCTCATCTCGAATCTACTATCGAAATATGAAAATTAAAGATGGCGGTTTCACAATATGGCGACTGTAAAGTGTCAACCTCCTGAACCGATTTCGATGGGATGGAGGTAAATTGTTTTACACCGTGTGAAGTCGGACATAAAAACTAGGGATAATTATTACTTTAGTGGTCGTCCATTTTGATTGACACAATATCTATGGGTACCTGTCATTCGCTGCTTATAACGATGAAAAGGATCTGATTTAACCACCTTTATTTATTGCTCTTTTAAGGGTTACGTAGTCAAATGGCAAAAGTGAAACCCTTACCCTTTGTGTGTCACAGCCTTATAGCTTCCTATACATGGAGCTGATGGATGGATGGATTTTCGGGTACTCCATTGTGTGGGATATGGTTGGACAGGCATTTAAAAATGCACTAAAGGTTTTTAAGAGACTTTTTCTCTTACGCGAATATTTCGCGAGATATAAGCTGCTAAAGTCGTTGACAATGCGACCCCCCGCCCGTTCAACTTTCCACGCATGTAATTCAAACTTCTGCAAACAAATCATGAATAGGGTAGGGCGGGGCTAGTTGAGCAATTTTTCACTTGAGCGGATGTAGCTCCTCCATGATAAGTCTCAATGAGTTGTTATGCGGCCTGATGGATTAGTAATTTATCCCTTACCAAAAGTGTCCATAGTAATTTTTTTGTGACATTTCGAATTTAAGAGCTGCTACTGTTTAAATGCAGAAAGTCAAGTATGCTCAATGTACCCCATAGGTGGGGTAAGTTGAGCAAGGGTATGGGGCAAGTTGAGCATTAAGAATGTCTAGCCAAACCATGGGTTCAATGTTGACTAGAGATGAAGTAAAATATGTGTTTGACAATCAGATCTTTATTTATAGTCTTTTAGTGACAGAACAACAAAATTTAAAGTAATATTCTTTGGATAATTAACTGAAAATAGAATAAACAAAACTTCAACGTCTCTTAAGACTAACTTCAGGATTAAATTCAGTCTTTCTGTTTAAAATCAGACTTAAATATTTATATTATTACCCATATAGCTTATATCTTAAAAGAAAATATTAATAAGATCTTTGGAACTTAATGGTCATTGTCACTATATACATATTGCAACTATTGCTCAACTAACCCGGAATTTTAAAACAAAAGTGAGATTATAAAAAAATCGTGAGAATTATACCCAGAACCTCTCTACATATCAAAAGTACAATAATTTTGTGAAGATTAACACTAAACTGATTGAAAACAGATAACATTTGGCTAATACAGACGAAAACTTGCGATAAACGACGTTTTTACTTTTTGGTCACAAAATAAACAAAACGCTCGTGCGCTTCACTCGCTAGTCGAGCGGCCACTACCGATCGCGTGGTGATTACCCCTCCCGCGCCCCTTCTTTCCATCATACGATGCCTATGCGTACCGTGAATAGTTTGCGAGATATTTCGATTGCCCAACTTGCCCCTATGCTCAACTAGCCCCGCCCTACCCTACTTTTAACAAAAGTAATTTGAACAATATGTACGTATGTTATATATGTTAACAAGTTTTTCAGATGTCCACAATTTTCAGTTTTCGATAGCATCAATCTACTAGGTAGATATTCAATAAATAAATAATAATAAACTACGGAACCCTAAGTTGATGCGTGGTAGACAGGCATTTGGAGTCTCATCTCAAAATTACAATGCAATATGCTTCAAAGCCATTATTAAAAATATCACATGGTATCTTGCGTTTCTCTTCTTTAAAATAATGTATGTATCTCTTCCGCTATGAATAGGAACATAAAATTGCAAACGAGATGGAACTTAATTCGTGCAAATTACATAAAAAAACTGTCCGGGTGTAA
Source organism: Neoitamus cyanurus (assembly GCA_947538895.1). Classification (NCBI taxonomy): domain Eukaryota; kingdom Metazoa; phylum Arthropoda; class Insecta; order Diptera; family Asilidae; genus Neoitamus; species Neoitamus cyanurus. The sequence goes on from OX384541.1 coordinate 41,888,960, forward strand.
ATAATTTACCTTTTGTTATGTGCGTCGTTTGTTTTCCTTGAAAAATAAGATAGGGGTCGTGTCTCCTGCAGAAAAATTACCATTTCACCGGAAGAAAAAGATGCTCAGAACTGCACATCATCCTAGCATATACATACATATGTATATATATAAAGTTGCAATCTCAAATGACATCTTGTTTCCGTCATGGGTTGGTTGTGGCTACCATATATGCACATGTATAGAGGAAATTTCACAGGGGAACGAGTAGTACCAGGTGAAACCACGAATGAACAGTGGTTTCTCACCAACTAGGGGTAGTAATAACACCAGCAAAATTGGATGAAATTTATGGCTTTATCTGTGAATACACGAAATGCCCACATTAAGTATATGAATGTGCTCCTGACGTCTGGTCTGGTCACGCCAGAATAAATGGTCCGCATATCCTGGCTCCCCATTTGGATGTTTGTTACCATTACTGTCCTCCTGTATTGCGGGGTAGTGCTCTGTCAGCAGCGTTAAATATAAGGGTGATCGAGCTTTCTTGCCGCTGCCGCTTTTGTCTTTCATCTAAAGGCCTCTTCGTTGTTTATGCCGAATGCGGCTGGAGATACACTGAAGAATCCCTCAAGAAGTCTGTACAGCGCACTCTGAATTTGAAATTCAAATGTAAGCCATATATTACTTAACAATATCAGGACATGAAATTATGTAATAAGAACGATTATTTATTGTTTATGATATGTCAACCCCGCATGAAATGTGTGTGAAATTCTCCTCATTCCTTACCGAAGGCGCCTTTATTTATTATCACAGCCCGACCAAACTTTGCTCAAGTGGCAGAACCATTGAATATTCTATTAATAAAGAAGATATTAACCGCACACCTCGTAGACTTGGGCTACCTATTCCTACATAAATGAAATTTTTTATTTATCGAGGACAAGAATGGACATAAATCTGAATTGTTTACAGACAAAAGAAAAATTCCAACATTTGTGGGAGAATGAGATTTCTTATTACCTTTGGACGAATGCTGCTTTATGGCCTTCATTTTTCGGAAAAATCTTCTTGAGAGCTTTGGAGCCTTCCCACAGGATATCACATGCTGTCATAGGGCGATGAACTTGCAGATATATATACTTGTACCTATTTGGTTTTGCTTTTATCTATATTATGTATATATTCAGAAAGATCTTTGCTCTAATGCACTTAATTCTAAAGCAATCCTAACCCCCACCTTCCGGGCAACATGAGTAAGAAAATCTGCAGTAAGAGCAGACTAATTTGTCAATTTCAACTCATCGCTCAACTCAAGAAGTGAGTCCGCTCAATTATTGAGTTCGCTCAATATTTTAGCGATTGAATGCTTGAGCGGTCTAAAGTGAGTAAGTAAGTAAGTGGAATCTGATGTGATTGGACTGATATTTCATTAGTTTAAAATTTAAAATCGGCTCAAATGATGAGTCCACTGAAAATTTGATTGCGCTCAAACAATGAGGCCGCTCAAATGAGGGGTTCGCTCAAGCAGTGAGTCCCCGCTCCAGCAGTCTCCAGCAGTAAGTTGATTCAAATTTTTAGCTTTAAACAACCGCTCAAATGTTGAATAACTCAATTATTGAGCGGACTCACTGCTTGAGTTAAGCGATAAGTTGGGTCGAAATTTCTTATTTTTCACACTCCTGGCAAAATCTGCACATACAGACATTTTGTACTCGATCATCTCATGCGTTCCCAATCTCACTTAATATTTAGGGTCATTGATTAAACAACTTATGTAATGGCAGAATTTAATTAAAGGTGTTAAATTGTTGAATAATATAATTGGAAAGATTTTCAAAGTACTTCTTTCTTTTGGATTTTTGGGATCGCTAGTTTAAAATGTGGCCCCAAAACTTAAAAATTCCATAATAATGACATTTTTTTATGAACTTGTGGCCTTTAAGATTTCTGGTTAAATATAATAATAATATTTAATTTTTTAATCACTTAATTTAAATTAGAGGGATAAATAACAATAACTACGGATAAAATAAAAATTTGTTCTCCCTCGAGTTCAAATAAATTTTTCTCCCTCATTGTGTGCTATCCAAACTGGTACTATTATCAATTCTCGTAGCTTTTCAATCCACTATCAAAATCTACGTGGAATGTGTACAATTGTAATAAAATTATGTGAGAAGTTTAATGAAACACACTAATTACTATTATTACTGAATAGATATTATAATCAATGTCGTAATTAGCACAACCCAACTGCAATATTATTTACTACGAATTAACATCTTTGTACTACAAACTTTCTGAAACAGATACCGAATTTGTGAGCACATCAGCTGAAAAATTAAATTTATTATGCGACTACTTGGAGTCAGTCTGGCTGGAATAAATTTATTTTGTTCGCTAATGGGCTTGTGTAATGGAATTAGTAATAATGGATATTATGGTATGCTCGACCAAATTTATATTGCTTTAAAGTCAGTAGTTAATATTGTTTTCAAAAAAGCCATTGCAGAAGAAAAAAAATTAAATGTTGAAAACGGTTGTGCTAAAGATAAAATCATGATTTCTGGTGATGGATCATGGGCCAAGCGTAGTTTTACCTCACTGCTGGGTGTTGTTTCTTTGATAGGGAAATATTCTAATAAAATTGTAGATTTGATTGTCAAATCAAAAGTGTGTAAAGCATGCGAGCAATGGATTGGCAGGGAAGAGTCAGACGAGTTTTTCGAGTGGCATAAAAATCACATTGAAGCAAATCATGAAGGAAGTTCCGGTAAAATGGAAGTTGACAGTGTGATCGAAATGTTTCAGCGGGCTGTCGAATACTTTAAAGTAAAATATAGTACAAACATTGGAGATGGTGGCAGCAAAACATTTAAAAATTTACTAGATGCCGATCCTTACAACGGCGATCCTGTGGTAGAAAAAATAAGAGTGCGTCTTGCACGTTAAAAAAAAGAATGTATAGAGGAGTGAAAGAAGCTAAAAAAACTAATAACCAGTATTTAAAAGCTAAAAACGGCTTGGAGCTAGCTGAAAAAAAAAAGGCCAAAAATAATCAAAAAGATGAAGCAGGTAAAGATGCTGTCACAAAACGTACATTGGAAAAAAATCATCCACTAGTGCTGCAACAAAGAAGTCGACTCTTGCATTGACCAATGCCATGGGCTACATACTATCATTACATTTCAACCGATGAAAACCCCCAGTACTCGTACTGTTCAATTGCATGGTGAATACTTGCATACAACATACGGCAGAGAATACAGAGGAAATCTACACACATCCTCCAGCATTTGAAGAAGAAACAGCAAGTTTTTTAAGCCAATTTACGAAGAATTATCATATGATGATCTGATACAAAGGTGCTTGGGAAAAAACACTCAGAACAACAACGAGTCGTTTAATAGTTGCATCTAAAACTTGGTTCCAAAGCATCATTTTAATGGAAAAAAGACGCTGGAAATTGCTTCATGGACAGCTGCGTGTATGCTTAATGAAAGATTTTCATCCATCCTTAAAATAATGAAGATTCTTGGTACGCAAATTGGCCGAAACGCCTACTCGTATGCTGAGGAGTACGCTGAACGACGAATAACCCGTGCAGAGCGATCCACGTCAGAGACATCCAAAAAGGCAAGGGCTTCGCTGAAGTCACAAAAACTGGCAGCAAATGATGCGTATGAAGCCACAGGAGGGTTATTGTATGGTCAAGGCATAGCAGATTAGTGTAAGTATAAATTTTCCACGAAAATTCTGCTCTTGAAACCTTAAACGCATTTTTCTCGAAACATCATGGGCCTAAACAAAAACGATTCAAACGATTGCTTTGAAATTTATATCTGTTCTACTCATTAATAGTTATCGTCCGTACCAAAATTGCTTATTTTCGAAAATATTTACTTATTTTTTTTAAACGATTTTTAACGAAAAAAAAACAAGATTTTCGTAACTTTTTTCTACAGTCCGCCATTTTTTTTCAATGAAATTGATTAATTTTGATATTATTAGGGACGATAACGGCAGACCTTCTGAACAATAATCCATTCGATTTTTTCATTTCAGACAACATGAACAGCCGGTATTGCCATGACCAGTGACCTGCGTTTTTTTTGGTGTCTAATTAAAAAGAAATATGAAAAAAATGTAAAATAAGAAAAAAAAATTTCTTTTTCCAGTTTAAGATACAAATACAAACATATCAAGAAATTAAAATGAAGGCCTGCAGAACGAACGGAAGGCACTGGTCCCTACTGGCAGGATTCTTGCTTTGAAGAGAAAATACTAAATACTGTGCCTTCATACGCAACACCTTCTTGACGACACGACACTGCTTTATTTATTATTTATTTAAGATGAACAAGCACAAAGGTAAACCTACTGCCCTGCTCTAGTTACGCACGCTCGGTAGCGGAGACCATATGGCGCTTCCTGTTCTATCATTTATTCAATTTTTTGAGTTGAATCTGCGATGGCGTAGATCGCAGAAGGTAAGTTATTTCACTTAACATTTGAACTTATTTTAAGAAATGCTAATCATTTTCTCTTTATAGTTGGGATCATATATCCGTCATCTTAATCCATCTGTTACGGATCTGCTAACTAGCTAACTTACTCTATGTTTCTTATCTTAACATAATTCATTAACGTTATATATTTATAATCTTAGTCCTAGTTTAAATAGAGTACCTAAAAGGAAATAAATGAGGGGTACAATTCTTGGTGTTTTTCTTTTCAAAATTTGACATTTCCTTGGAACCTATGAACCTGCTATTTAACGTTTTCCTATAACCTTGGTGTCCTAGATGAGGAGCGTCGAATTTATCTTCCTAATTATGTCTAATAACATGTCCGGGTGAGCCGGATCTAGCACTTCAGCCAAAGGTGGGATGGCCGAGCCGAGGGCTGCTGTAGTATTCGGACAATCTGCCAAAATATGCTTGATGGTCAAGGGAACCTGGCAATCGATGCACCCCGGATGGGGAGACCTTGTGAAGAGGTGGGCTTTAGTAAGTAGACAGTGCCCCATCCTTAACCGGAACACCATCCGACCTTCCCGCCTTGTTAGCTCTTTGTGGTATCGTGGGGACGCCGCTGATGGGGAGTGCTGGGCGTGGAAGGTGTTGGTAGCACGCCATTCCGCTACGTAGTTATTTTTTATCTTTTCCCTCCCGCTCCTGGTGATGAGGCTGATGCATTGTGGAATGTGTAGAGGATCCGCTGTGGGGTTGGAGCTCGCTGCTTTTGCCGCCCTGTCCGCTGCTTCATTTCCATGGATCCCTACATACCCAGGGACCCAGTCTATCCTGATTTTTCCCCTGGCCGTAAGAAGGGTGGTTGTTCCGTGACGGGTTCCTTGGGGTTAGGCTTGTTGACCGCCTGGAGCACTGCCATAGCATCAGCAAAGATGGTCGCGTTTCTGTTAAGTCGCTTGCAGAACTCGATTGCTTTGGATAATGCAAAGATTTCTGCCTCATAACTAGAGGCGCTCCCTATTAATCTGTAAGAGTGCGTTTCGACGATTGTAGACCCTCTTCCGGTGACGACGAAGGCCGCTCTTACGATTCACTCCTCCTTGGAGCCATCCGTGTATAGTATGGTTCTTCCGGTGTTTTTGATTAGCTGTTGGAGATGGCCCTGGCGCAACTCCTCTCTTGATGCCTCGTTCTTATTTAGGAGTGGCCTGCGGAATATTAGCTGGTCCTTTGATCTCGTTGGAATGGTGTCAAGCGGCTGCTGGCAAGGGGCGGGGATAGGGATGTCCAGACCCATGGTTACCTCCTCTGCTCCTTTAAGGGCTGACTTGCAGGATGGACGGGGATTTTTGTTTAGGTAGTGCTGGAAGGATATGTGGTGCGGTCTGCGCCAGTCCAACATGTTTTTTGCTGCAAGGCTTACCCTTGCGGTCTTGAGCCTGGTCCAAATATCCTCCAGTCCTGCTTCTACCCAAAGTGCCTTTACTGGGGTTGTCCTTAGCGCTCCGAAGCTTGTCCGAAGCACCTTGTTTGTGGCCGTTTCGATGGGTGTTAGAGCGTTCTTGGGTGCTTGGCCGTATATTGTTAAGCCATAATTGCTGATTCCTCTCAGTAGGCTTTTTGCGATGTGCGTGGTGGCGTGCACTGGTGAGCCATTCCCTCTGGCGGCTATGGCTCGGATCAGGTTATTTATTTTCCCAATTTTTGTAGCGGTGTTCCGGCAGTGGTTTGTCCAACTCAGCTTCCTGGAGAAGTCCATACCTAGTATTTTAATACTTTCTTTTGCTATGAAGCGATCCTCATCGATTTCCAGCTCCAGGTGTCGTGGTTGCCGTTTCCTTGAGAATACACAATATTCTAATTTATCGTGCGGGATAATCAATCCAGTTTTGTGGCACCAGATGTCCATCGTCATTATGCAGCGTCTAAGTACCTCTCTATGTGCGTCGAGGGTCGTGGTCAGTAGTAGGTTGTCCGCGTAAATGTAGGTTTCAAGTCCGTTCATGTCATTAAGGTTCTCGATAAGGGAGTATATGTACGCGTTAAAAAGCGGTGTGGAGAATGGCGATCCTTGGGGGAGGACGTTTTGTAGGGGTCTCTGCGTCGAGGTGAATCCATTAAGATCCATTAAGATAGGAAATTTTTTATTAGGTGGATGAAACTCTAATCAATGCCCCACACCTAGAGCTGGGTGGCTATAGTAACCCACCGCACCCTGTCATAGGCCTTCTCTATATCCGCCGATAGGAGGAAAAGCTCCCCCTTTTTATCGAAGGTGTTTTTTATAGAGTTCTCTATTTCCAGGAGCATCGAGGTGGTCCCCCTATACTTCCTGAAACCGTGGATTTCTCTCGGTGGGATCCCCTCGAGAAGCGAGGAGAGTCTCTGGCTCATTATCTTTTCAAAAAGGCGCGAGAGACAGGGCAGCAGTGAGATAGGACGTAGACCCCTAGGAGCTAGAGTGCCATCAGCACTGGTGTTCTTTTTCCGAATAAGTATTGCGTTTTTCCAAACCTTTGGGAAAACGCAATTCCTTATCATGAGGTTGTAAAGAGAGACTAATCTCTCTTTAAAGGTGGTAGGGGTCTCTTTCAACATTCGGTAAGAGATTTTATCGTGTCCTGGAGCCGATCCCTTACACTTACTGAGCACGCCGCTCAGTTCGCGAAGGGATATTGGGAACGACAGATTTCTGTTGGGATCAGGGAAATAGGGCCTGTCCGTGAAGGACCAGCTATTTTTAGCCTGAATGTTTTCTGGGCTAAACGTACTGTCGTCTGAGTAGCTAGTCCACGAATGGGTAGCTGTTGGACAATGGCCATGGAATCTGTTAGTAGGGTGCGATTGATCGTTAGGCCGGGTGGCCTGTTGCCGGAGATGGATTTAACCTTATTCCATGCCTCGGCCAGATTAAGGTTGGGGTCTATTGAATTGGCGAAACCAACCAAAGCTTCTCTTTTCGCCTCCTTAATCTGTCTTTTGACTTGTGCCGATTTCCTACGGTAAATTCGCATATTGTCATCCGTAGGGTGCCTTTGGAAGTTTTTCCAGGCTCTATTCTTATCCCTGATGTTTGAGAAGATTTGAGTATTCATCCAATTTGGTTGTGACCGGGCTTGGGTGCGAGAGACAGGCATGCTGCTCGCCGCTGCCACTCTGAGGACTCTCGTGATCTGTGCCGTCTCCCTCTCAATGCCGGCTGATGGTGGCCGCAGGGCGGCCTCCGCCTCAACTACTTCTCTGAACCGTTCCCAGTTCGCATGATAATCCAGGAATTTTTTGATCGGCTGTGACCTAGCCGTCTGCGTACCTGTTTTTAGTATAAGTGGGATGTGGTCACTTCCTTCTGGATTATCATGCGCGAAGTAGCTGACGCGGCCCGCCATTCGCGCCGGGACCAAAGTCAGGTCTATGGTTGAGAGGGAGCCATTGTAACCAAAATGCGTCGGGGCACCGGCATCGAGTATGCACAGGGGACCCGTCTCAATCCAGGCCGCAAGTGTCCGTCCCCTGGGGTTCCAACGCTCACCTCCCCATAGGGGGCTATGAGCGTTGAAATCCCCTCCGTAGATGGTGTTTCGGGGTAATTGATTTGCCAAGGACTCAAGATCCTCGACAGTGATCCACTGTGCATTCTCGAGGTAGATGCTGCAAAAAGTCACGGGGTTTGGCATATTGATTTTTACGGCACAGGCCATTATACCAGATGTAAGTGGTATATGGATCACAGGAATAGAGTTGCGAACCAGGATGGCAACCCCACCATGCCTAGTCTCTCTGACGGAATTTGTGCCAAAAAAGGCGTATGGTCCAAGCCGTTCAGGCTGTTCTTCCTGCAAGATGTGCGTTTCTTGGAGTAGAATAATGTGAGGATTGTACTTGGAAATTAGGAGGTCTGAACTTGGACGGTTGTGATACAATCCTCGCAGGTTCCATTGCAGGACCGTTAAGTCCCGAAATGAGGTTTGAGAGGCTGGGTTAATGTTGTTCGTCATAGACGCAGAGAACTCTACTCTCCGTCTTCGGAGAGGTCGGGGGCTCTGTTTCCCTTATCATCCGTGGCCCTTGTCATTTGGACCACCTCTTTTACACCCTGGTCCTTCAGTCCTTCAAGGATTTCTTCCTGGGTCATTAGGTTGAAATCCTTTGAAAAGACGGTCCCTTTCACGGTATTGAGGGTATCGTGCATTTTTATAGTGACGGGGACACCAGCAATCTGGTTCGTTTTTAGGAATATGTCGGCTATTTTGAAGTTGTTGACCAGCAGTAGTAGTGCTCCGTCCCTCGTATAGCTGGCTGTCGAAAATCTTGTTGATACCGCATCAACACCTTTTCTAATCATGAAGTGATTATACAGTTTTACTGGTTTATCGACCGCTTGTATCACGATATATTTTGGGTGTTCCGAGTAGGGAGTTTCGGTAATCTGTGGTGCTGGTAAGGTTGGGTGGTGATCCAGTGGGATCCATATTGTGCTTCGCTTCGGACTTTTAGCTGGATGTGCATCCAGCACTGCTGCGGAATTTAGCATCACGAAACTGTTGGCGCCGGCCGGGCCGGACGCCATTTCCATGTTTTTGTCCACTCGCTTGGCTTTTTGATTTATTCAATGCCTTGCAGGAAAGAGACTTTTCTCCGAGGAACTATACACGATCGGTAGCTGTCAGTGACAGCGGCCCACGTGGTTCACAGGCACTTCTGGTCTCTGCACTTTTAAACACGCTTAATGTCCCCAGGAGCCCGGGCGTCCCGGCTGAGCTTTTCACTCCTACGGGAGGTAATCCCGGATAACACCGTGGCCTACACAATCGAAGACTTCGCCCGACACAGTCGCACCAAAAATCGCCTAAAATTGACCGCACTGCTAACACGTCTAGTCACGATGAAAGCTCGCTGGCGACTGCACGACACTGCTCTTTATTGGAATTCCAATGCGTTGTTCCACAATGCACCAAAGAGGAGTTATCTGTCGTGCTTATTGTGAAGTCTCAGAAAAACATACAAATTGACGTTTCTCGGGTTTCTCCAATTTTCGTAGAGTTTGCCACATTCTCAAAGTGGAAAATTATGAAATGTCCCATGATCTATGTAGATATATTGGAGACACATTGGAGGGCTATCTCCGAGAACTCTTCAAACCTGTAGATTAAGCACTTTCGTATGGGGATTTCGCATTTTTAGCAGATGATCTCTTGGAGAGCTCTGAGCGGTTTAATAAAAAAAACGCGCCTAACGATTGCTTCGGTTGCTGGGACCTGTGTCGAATTAGTGAACTGCTATCTAACCCAATTGAAAATAATCCCACTTGTATTTAACAAAAGAACTAAAATAGTAGAAGAACAATGAAGTCAATAATTTTAGCTGTTTATGAAGAAACCCCGTTATTTTTAGGAAAATATTCCTCATGAATGCTCTGAACGAATAGCAATGTGGAGCGGGTGTTGTTACAGAATAGAGACTAATCAGAAGTTTCATCTAGAATAAAAATTTGGCCCCTCTTTGTAAGAACATTTGTAACAAATGTTCAATAAATCAAATCCCACTCCAGTAGAGCTGATGAACCGGACCATATACCCAGCCCCAGCGAACGATCGCCGTGATTTAGATATTTACTTGCATGCAGGGCTTATATAAGTTAATAAACTTTGGGGAAAATTGGAGTTTTAAAAAGAGACAACTTTTTTCTCTGGGGGCTCCAATGATATTGAACATAAATACAATTTTATGAAATTAATTAATTGGTTCCTCGAAGTTAAGTCACGACGCGATTTCCAGGTGTCTTCGGTTTCCAGGTGAGCCACGTAAGCACATGCGCCAGGGTCGATTTAATGGAGATATGTTGTCACGTGGCGCGGCAGGTGAGGCACCGTGTGAAATATGTTGAATTTCCTGCGTTCAGTGATTAACTTATATTTACATGTTTGTCTCAGAGATTATGACGCCCGTTGCGAGAAACACCATTCGTTGAAACTTGACCTGGAACCGTATTCTATTAAAATATTAGCCGTGTTCTTTTAAGGGGGTATTCTCATGTGATCACTTCGAAAAATCGGTTTTTTTTTTACTTTTCATATTTCGATAGTAAAACCTATTGAAAATATGCTGTGAAAAATTCGGACCGAAATTCCTAGTATTAAATAAGTTACAACTCATTATCGCTGCCGCGCCAGGTCTGCAGCTGCTACATTTCTATTGTTTTCACGGGTATTTCTTACCTGCGTACGGAGTTTCTAATGGTCAAATTTAGTATATTACCTACCTGTGTATATATGGAATAGTGTATATAAAGTTTTGTCGTGAATTGTGAAATTTTATGGTCCAGGCATAGCAGATTAGTGTAAATATAAATTTTCCACCAAAATTCTGCTCTTGAAACTTTAAACGCATTTTACTCGAAACATCATTTTCTAAAGCGGCGGGGGTTCTAACAAAAAAACTAATCAACCGATTGCTTTAAAATTTATATATGCTCTTCTACTCATTAATAGTTATCGTCCGTACCAGAATTGCTTATTTTCGAGAATATTTACTTACTTTTTTTAAACGATTTTTAACAAAAAAAACAAGATTTTCGTAACTTTTTTTTCTACAGTCCGCCATTTTTTTTTGTTTTTCAATGAAATTGATTAATTCTGGTAGGGACGATAGCGACAGACGTACTGAGCAATAATCTATTCGAATTTTTCATTTCAAACAACATGAACAGCCGCTATCACCCCCGCCAGTGACCTACTTTTTTTTTGGTGTCTACTTTAATTTAAAAAAAAAATAATATAACAAATGTAAAATAAGCAAAAAAAACAATTTCTTTTACAGTTTAAGATACAAATAAAAACATATAAAAAAATTAAAAAGATTGAATGTTATTGTCTTAAAAAAAAAAAAATTCCCTAAAAAGAGGTAAAATTTATGCGTTCACATGAGAATACCCCCTTTGTTCCATATAGAACTTGCCACTATTCTCCCCACACAAAACTCAAGTTCCTGTTTTTATCGGGAACAGTGAAGAGTTCTATCAAGAACATGGGACAATTTGAGAAATTTCCCTCTTTTTAGAATGCTGCATATTTCACTCCATGTTGAAACTGCCATTTAGAATTGTCAAAAGAGACAGTTTTGGCAGAATTTTCACAAGTCCTCCGGTGATGCCATATCGGATGAATTTTGAGCGTAGACTTTAGCATAGTGATATCCACATTATCAATGGAAAAACTTCTCAGAGACATGCAGGACTATCTCTCACAGATTGCAGAATGCGTTATTGCAATGCTAGCACTTATGCACCTACTTGCGGGAGAAGTGCGGTGTTGGCTAACGAGGCGGTGCGGTTCATAAGAATAACCAGAACACGGTTGCTGGTGACAGAGTTTTGAGTCTTGTAACAGATCTATCTCGTCACCGTTAAGGCCACAACTATGTAAGTTTTGTTCGACCTGTCCTCGAATTCGCTTTGTTCTGTCCATCCCTTCTACCTCTCTCATGATAGTTCTTGAAATTTCATACAACGAAATTCAGATCATGTAAATAGGGTCTAAGCTGGCTGGTGGCATCGCATTTTTGCTTTACGCCTCTGAAAAGCAGTGTTACAGTAAGCAGTTTACGCAGATTTTTTGTTACCACTGCTAGCTGTCACTTTGAGTTTAGCGAATGGAGGGAAAATAGTAGCTGAAGACAATATGAGGTACAATATAATTTGTTTTCATAAATATTTGGAATTCAACTACATAATTCCAGAAGAAACTCATTTGCTATTATAATTACCACTACACTGGCCCACGAAAACGAGTTAACATCAGTAGGTCGCCGTCGTAAGAATCTGTGTTGTGGTCATATACATATTTCAAATGAAATTAAGGCGACCAATGCAAATTTCTCCTTTGCAAGAGACGATTGTATGAAATTATTTTTCAGCACACGTGCGGGGTAAGTGGTACCTTACCGCACGGGTTTCCATGCGGTAAATCATCAATTAACCACGGTGCGGTATAAGTAGCCGATTACCCACGATGACTATTAACGCACTCGCTTCGCTCGTGCGTGTAACACCGCCATCGTGGGCAATCGGCTACTTACCGCCCTTGTATCGTAATATACTATTTCACCACACGTGCAGGGTAAGTGGTACTTTACCGCACGGGTTTCCATGCGGTAAATCATCAATTAACCACGGTGGGTGCGGTAAGTAGCCGATTGCCCACGATGGCTATTAGATAAAGCACTCTCTTCGCTCGTGCGTCTAACACCGCCATCGTGGGCAATCGGCTACTTACCGCCCTTGTATCGTAATATACTATTGTGACTTGCTTTTAACATATAATGGAATCAAAGAGCGTAATGGCAAAACGGGGAGGAGCGCGACTGATGTCAGTGCAGATTTTGCATGGATGCAATAGAATCATGCATCGTGACGCAGACCGGGTGCAACATGGCGCAAGCAGCGCGGAATTCTTGAAGAGGGCCAACATATGTACGTATATGTTAGTTGAATTAAGAGACATAATTAGAGTTACTTCATTGATCGCCATATACTAACTCGAAATGGAGTTAAACGTATTGTAACAGACATCTATCATTTTGTAATCTCTATCATTTTGGTCCCCGTTAACTGAAAGACCCTGTATATAAAACAGTTCCGATACTGACTAACTGACTGATTAACAGACAATGCACAGCCTAAACCACTGAAGATAGAAACATCATATTTGGTAGATGTGTTCCTTATAGGGTGAAGAGGTTCCTCTAAAAGGCCCCATACATAAGCGAATTATTTGTGCAAAACGGGCCATTGTCCAACAAATTTTCCCGTGCAGTTTGATACGTTGTACATCTGGTTGATTAAATTCAAACGGGTTGGAAAATTTTATATACAGTGACTCACAGTGAAACGGGCACATCCGTCTCAGTTATATTGAAAATCAATTTTTTACATAAAAATAAAAACATTATTTAAAATTTTTATAGACTTTCGATCAGAATTTTATAAAGAATATTTGCATGAAAAAAAAAACAAATTAATATATACATTAAAGGGAATACGGAGAAAAAATCAATTTGATCAGGAACATCACCTCACAGTAAAAATCGGGCAACCCTAAATATGTTAGCGGAAATGACAAACCGTTACCCAGAATCGAGGTTTTAGGTTGCAGAACAATTTTACATAAAGTGCTTTAGTTCTGTTTAGATTTTGGAAGAGATCACACGCAGCAGAGTTAATAATGGCACGCAATATTAAGCAGACTTCCTTGGATGAACGAAAAATAATAATTGCAAATTTTGAAAAAGGAAAAACTGAGAGAGCAATAGCTGAAATTATGAATAAAAGTAAACCAACAGTACACGACGTAATAACACGCTATAAAAAAGACGGAAGGATAGCAAATAAACGGAAAAATAGTGCAAACAAAAATATTATCGGACAGAGACGAAAAATTTATTTTGAAGGAAATCAAGAAGGATTCGTTCCATTCTGCTCCTCAGATTGCCAAACTGGTGAAAGAGCACTTAGGAAAGGATGTCCATCCTGAAAATATCAGACGAGTTCTCCGACGCGCTAATTTAATTGGACGAGTTGCCAGAAAGAAACCGTGCATCACCGAAAAAAACCGAAAAGTTAGGCTTAGTTTCGCTCACGAGTACCTAAATAAGGATTTTTCATTTTCAAGTAGCGTAGGTGTGCACCTCAAACCTTAAATGATTCTTTACGCTTTATACACCAGGTTTTGTTTACCGACGAGAGTAAATTTAATCTCTTTGGCTCCGATGGAAGACAACACGTATGGCGGAAACCCGAAGAATAAGTTCAATATAATAATGTCAGGAAGACGGTGAAACACGGCGGAGGGTCCGTAATTGTTTGGGGCTGTATGTCGGCTTCGGGGGTGGGTAATTTGCATTTAATTGAAACCATTATGGACAAAATGGTGTATTTGGAAGTCCTTAAGAAAAATGTCAAGGAGAGTGTGCAGAAGTTGGGAATTTCGGGCAACTACTATTTTTACCAGGATAATGATCCGAAGCATACTTCGGTTTTAGCTAGGACTTGGCTATTGTACAACTGACCACACGTTTTAAAAACACCGCTTCAGTCCCCAGATATAAATGTAATCGAACATTTATGGGAAGAATTGGGTCGTCGAATTCAAAATAAGAAATGTTCTAACAAAACACAACTCAAAATGGCCCTTCAGGAAGAGTGGAAAAAATAGAGCCTATTGTGTGCAGAAAACTTGTGGAATCAATACCAAGGAAACTACAGGCTATTGAAAATGCTAAAGGCTACTCAACGAAGTACTAAAGCACTCAATTTTTAAGTACACTTCAAAGTTTTAGTACTATAGTATTTCGAAAAACGAGTTGCCCGACTTTAACTGTGAGGTGATTTTTCGATCACAATGAAAGTTTAAGTTTTTTATAAATATCTTCTGTATAATCCGTTCAATAAAGTACCATAACATTTTTGAAATTACACCTTTATTTCAGTAGCATAATTAATTCCGAAAATATTAGAAGTGGTTGCCCGACTTTCAATGTGAGTCTCTGTATGTATTTTTTATTTATATATTTGGGAGAAAAGGGAGAGTGAAGCCCCGAGCATTCTAACAAACAGTCTATTGTACTCTACCCCCAAGCCCAAGCCGAACCTCTTCGTTGGTGTGATGAACTGAAGAACCTCGAATAGGGATCGAGGACAGATCTCTTCCATCCTCAATACGTCAGACTGATGGGTCTGAAACTTTTGGCTAGGGTATAGTCGTCTTTCCCTGGTTTGGTAATGAAAACAACTCTAACCTTTCGCCAGGCGGTCGGTATGTGTCCCCAAGTTATGCAGGTCCTAAAATTTCTTTCAGGGTTTGCACCAGGACCCTACCTGCGACATTCAGAATTGCAGGATATATACCATCAAGTCCGTGAGTTTTGTAGTTTTCAAGGGAGGATAAAGGAAACTCTATTGTCTCCTCCGTGACAGCCCTGGATGCTACATATCTGTCATGTCTTGTGATGTTTAACGTGTGATCATCAGCTGGGCCTACGTCTGACTGGGTATTTATGCTACCAGGAAAATGTGTGTCAAACAAAATTTTGAATACCTCCTATCTGGAGTCCGTGTAGCTACCATCAGACTGTCGAATGGAGTCCAGCTTGGCTACGGTATCCCTTTGGAATATCTTATGCAGCCGTGATGTCTCCTCCATCCCTTCTAGCTCTTCGCAGTATTTCCTATAAGACTCGAGTTAAGAAGATCCGATCTCTTTATTATAGTTTTGCTACGAAGTGCGATAGGCTTTACAGTCATCTTCTTTTTGAGTTTTTAAGGCTCTATTTAAAAGCTTCCTGTTTTCTTTTCTGAGCCTTTGTAGCTTATTGTTCCACCATGGGAGATTTTTGCCACATCTGCTCATCCTTACTGGACAAGCTGACTCCAAGGACTCAATAAAGGTCCGACTAAGTTTCCTCGTCTCATCCTCGATTTCCGTCCTCGAGTATAGTTTAGGCACTGGAGCTAGCTTATTCCCCAGTACCCGCTTGTGTTTATCCCAGTGTGTCTTCCTAGGATTCCGGCCCGCCGGTACGCGCCAATTGGTAACCAGACCTTCCACTTTCCTATTGGACATCAAGTGTATTACTTCCTGCCGCCTCCTTGTGATAGAAGTGCTGTTGCCCACGTTTTTCACAACGAGGTCGTGCGCCAGAATAAAATCCAATAGCTTCTCCCCACGGGAGTTGCACTTGATGCTTCCCCATAGGGTGTGCTGCGCATTGGCGTCGCAGCCGATGATCAGCCCCAAGTTATTGGATTCAGCGTATCGTACAATTTCCCGTTACTCCCAAGCGGGATGTGTGCCGATTGTATCATAGGGCAGATAAGCAGAAACAATAATTGTTTCGCACCTGACCCCCAATTTTTAACACTTGTAACTAACTATGTATGTAAGAAAATCTTGGAATCTTAATTTGACCCACTTCCCGGTCTTCGATTAGGATGAAATTTTGCACACGCTCTGAGTTCTGATGACAATACATGACTAACTAAGAAACATCATTACAAATCCAATATGGCGGCCTCCCCAAGATGGCGGACTGGCTGTTTGAAATCCACCCCCATGATATGGGTATCAAATGAAAGGGTTTGCTGTCAGCAATACGAAAAAAATAGTAACGTGACTTAAATCCAATATGGCGGACAGGCTATTTGAAATGCACCCCATGATATGGGTATCAAATGAAAGGGTTTGCTGTCAGGAATACGAAAAAAATAGTCACGTGACTTAAATCCAACATGGCGGACATCCAAGATGGCGGATAGGCTATTTTAAATGCACCCCCATGATATGGGTATTAAATGAAAGGGTTTGCTGAATGGGATACGAAAAAAATAATCACGTAACCTAAATCCAACATGGCGGCCGTTCCAAGGTGGCGGATTGGCTATTTGAAATGCAGCCCTATGATTTAGGTATAAAATGAAAGGGTTTGCTGAAAATAATGCGAAATGACATTTTCTTACCAAATTATCATGTCACGAGTATCAATCAATAAGGTTCGACGAGAGGAATACGAAGATTGGACTTTGAGTCTATGAGATCCCACCTAAGCCAAGGTAGGACACGCGCCGAGGGCTGAATGGTATGAGGGTGGTAAAAAATACCATGTCGCTAGCGTCACCTTAGGGCACCGGGCACAACCCTATTGTAATTAGCCTTGCCCCCCTACATGGACCTCTGGGGGGGTCGACCGTCTATTTGTTCACTACTCGTGGGAAAACATGATGAAAAACAAACAAATAACAATAATAGTTTAAAAAACTAAAAAACACGCTTTTAGCACGCACCAAAAATTACAAAATAATTCGGACTTTTAGTTAATAATATTTACTCTTTACTCTTTTGGACAAAACGCTCCACGCTTTCTTTCTTTCTCGTGCAGACAAATCCCTAGACTTGTCCTCCATTGCGTGTTTAGTCACCCTTCTTAGTGACCCTACCGGCAACCTCGGTTACCGTCGACATAGCCCAGTCTATCATTGAACACGCGTAAGCAACTTCACCGCGACAAGGTGGGGGATCCGTTTCGAAGGAGTAGTCTTCGTGTAATAACTGGCTTTGTGCAACACGCAGCTTCACACATGTTTTCGCGACAAGAACATATGTACATGCAACATGTATGGCGGCCTTAAGAAAGGGTTTTTCAAAAATCCCCCAAGGGGGTAAAGGGAGGTATAACTGTTTGTATGGCCAAACATATTTTTTTTCTGATTTACTTGAAACTTTGCGTAAACATTCTACAACACAAACAAAGAAACATGCATTTCAGCATTACTCAAAATTCAAACCTCAAGTGGTTAAAAGGGGTATAAATCTTTGCATAAGGAAAACAATTTTTTTGATCCGATTCACTTGAAAATTTGCACAAATACTCTACAACATAAATAGTCGAATACGTATTTCAGCATTTCACACAATTCACCCCCAAGTGGGTAAAGGGTGTGTAAATCTTTGTTTGGGGAAACATATTTTGTTTATCCGGTTTACTTGAAATTTTGCGTAAACATTCCATAACACAAAGAATGGAATATGTATTTCAGCATTTATAAAAATTGGGGGTAAAAGGGGTGAAGGCTGTATAAATCTTTGTATGGGGAGAAATATTTTCTTGATCCGATTTATTTGAAACTTTTCAGAAATGCTCTACAACAAAACAACTATATAATAGAAAACTCATTTTAGTATTTCTCAAAATTCAAGCCCCAATGGGTATAAATCTTTGTGTGGAGAAGAATATTTTTGTAGCCGATTTACTTCACACATTGCACAAATACTCTACAGCATAAATAATGGAACACGTTTTTCAGCATTTCTCTACAGTTATCCCCCAAGGGAGGGGAGCGATTAAGTGGGTATACATCTTTTGATGGGGAAACATATTGTTTAAACTTTATATAAATATTTTATAACGCGAATAACGGGGAAAATTATTTTTGTCTTTATATCGTTATGTATGTTCAATAATTGGAAATTAATGGTTAAGTTGGTCTGTTTATTTAGGATTTTTCTGATTTGGCTAAAATATATTAACGCTCTCTCTTTTTTATAATGATATTTTTTCATATATTATATATATTTGCGGAAAAAACATTCATTAAAAAAGAAATCAAACAAAGTTTATATCCGAAATCTAGGTGGACGAAGTCGCGGGTAAAACATGAAGCAACCATCAGTGCTCCATCTATCAATGGTCGGTGATATGGAGTCAGCCAATATCGAACATCGGTGGCAAAACATCGGTTTTCCGATACTATCAACTGACATAGAGTAGAGCACATACCAAGAACTTTCATCCTTTTTATCCCTCATCTTCCATCAGGACAGTGAATAGTATGAAACACCTTACTTCTAACACAGGCAATCTTCCTGTTTAAGTTTCCTATAGAAATATTACATACAAGAAGTTGTAGAAATTTTATTTGCAATCTTTTTCTTTCGCCTACACCCCCAAACATATATTTGCATATAGCAATATATTTCAAGCTTCAGGCAACGCCAAAAACATTGGGATTTTGTTTGTCAAGAAAAGAAAAAAGTGCTTAACTATACAGAAACAATTAAATGAGGTTTGCTCTTAATTATGCATTTAATTAAAATTTTTGTAGGAAATTAAAGCTAAATCCAAGGCTCGTTTAGTCGTTTATATGCATCTGCTTGAAGGGTCGCAAGGGCCTTTGAATTTGCGAGTCTGAGTAATTTTTAGGTATAACCTTCCTGATCCAGGCAGTAAAATGCTTCTTGTGCCGTCATTTAGTTACCTACACAGTGAAATAGTCTTAATGACTTAATTTGTAGGGACAATGGTGTTCTTCTTGCAGCACCTGCTGAATAGTCGTCTTTCTTGGCAAGGAGACCTGTAATCCCAACGCCACCGGTCTCCCTGCAATAGATTAATCTGTCGGATAGACCAAGGGCACTTAAACAAAACAAGCCAATATTAACTATTTGCCGTTGTTAATTTGCTTCTTCGAAGGGCAAAGGAACGCCACAGCGTGCCGGGAAGTAATTGACAAAAAGTTCTTGGAAACTTCTCCGTTCTATAGATGGCCTCTGCAGATAAGATTTAACCGTCGCTTCCGCGGAGAATATCCCGATATGGTTGTCTCGAGACAGTGAATTCTCTTGGTTGGGACGACTATAATTTCTTTTTAATGCACTTAGCAGAGTGCCTATCTCAAGCTATCCTCAGTTCACACGAGATTAATTATGCTAATAACTTCGCTTCTGACATTTTAAAATAAAGCTGGCCATAGAATCCTAGGAATTAGTACGAGAAAATCTGGAGAACTTAATTCTACGCTGACAATCATTATTAATTATTTTCTCATTAGGTATTTTGTATTTAAAAACCCTTGAGGAAGCAAAAAGTGAATGCTATGATCTAGGAAGAGCCCTTGGTTGATAAACTGACTATTTTTGACTATTCTCCTGGATATTATGAATATTTTAAATAGGCTTTTCTTTAATTTTTATCTTGAATGATTGATCCAATATTATCAGATAATTTTTATTCTTACCTATAGAACTCGTTGTTACCCAATAAATTCAGCTTTGTTGGTATTCCATTTCACGTAATCAGGTAAAAATGGCGGAAATTTTACGGACTATAAAAACTATAAATAATTGTGCCTATTATGAGCAAAAAAGGATATTACCTATCGGGTGTGAAATTTTCGGTGGTGGTATAGTAAAAAATAGTGAACGCAAAACGGGATCAAAATTGGGCATCTCAACTCGCATTTAACTCGGGCGGTAATATCACACGCGGGTTGGAATGCCCTACTTTGCTTCCTTGGTGCGCAATGTATAGTATATACATATGTTCATATACGCAAGAGAAAAAGAATAAAAATTTCTCTGCCCCTTTATTTCATAATTAAACACAATTATTAGCAATTTTACAGTCCACAGTAATGCCGACCCGTTTGCACACCAGAAGCGCCATTTGTAAAGAACTACCAAAAAGGCTTTACGAATGAGAGTTTGAAATTGAAAATATAGTTGGCGGTCTCCCACAGAATTTAAATTACAATTGGTATTAAATCACATTTTTCAATCGCCATATCAGAAAATGGCCTTTTGTAGATACCTCGTAAAGAATAGCAAGGATGTGTTTTGTAGGGGATAAAACTGTCAACTACCTTTCTTCAAATTATTATTTTTTATCCATATGTATGTTATGTTATTTCGGGATCTAGATTCCAAAAAAATTTATAATAACTGTTTTGAAACGCTTTCGATGTAACATACAAACCCAAAATAGGTGATTTTGATACGCAGTAACACCGAAAATATTAATTTGGGAAACCACTTTTCGAATATGTGTCACTACATACATATTATAAAACAAAATCGCCTGCCACGTCTGCCTGTGCATCTGTGCGCGATTTTCTTTGTAACTACTGACTGGAGTTTATTACGGTTATCACGATTAATTAGATTGATTCGCGAGGAGGTTTAGGTTTAAAAATTGCGCTGTAACTTATAGCAGCCCAGCATTAACGCTATTAGTGAATCTAGTCGGGAAAAAAGTACTGGGGAACTTTAACGGAATTCCGTGTAAGCAAATGAACATATAGGGGTTTGTGGGGTTGCTTATCTCGAATATGCAATCGATAATTGGACAAAAAATTAAATATGGCGGATTTAATATGGTTGTTTTGGCGTGAGAAACGGAAATGCCTCACAACAGGAACTGGGAATGGTTGAGATTCCCCGAAGTTTACTGGCACGTTTTTTGTCTTTTAGGCATTAAGAGATACACCTCTTTGGTTTAAAAGTTCTATTTTTATTTTTATTAAACAGTTATTACATTTTATTTAGATAAAACTCGCGTAACGAAGGAAAATCTCAGTAAAAATCCGGAACTTAAAAAAATCAGGAAAAGCGCTTAATACCGGCACCTGGCTATAATTATACAAATATATGTATATATAAATCTTTATGGTTTTCTTTTAAGAAAAATTGATTTTATTAAATATATTTATGTTAAAAACATGAATAAATTTGCAACAAACACGATTCTGTTTAAAGGTCTTCCCAAACCAACGCTTCCCGAGCAAGCGGGTGCAAGATTTAATAGGTTTTGAAGGCAATCCCAAATTCAAACCAATATCTGTTTAACTTATATTGAAATATCTTTGATCGAAACAATGTCGGGCGTTCACTCAAAAGAATTTTCGTTCTTTGAAATCAAACGCGAATATCTGTAGATCAATCGCTAGGGTGGTGGCACAGGGCCTGAGTTCGAATCCCATATGCTTCAGATTGTTTTGCTTTCTAAAGAGTCAGGCTATAGTCCAGAAGATAATTTAAATTTAATTTTTGCAATACTCATTCCGAAACAAACGAGGCTTGAGAGCCTTGGTCGATTAAGGCTCTTAAAACTATGTTTACTCCGTTATCGGCAGTGACATTGATCAACGCTGCAGCTAGTAAAACTTCGCTACCAATTAATACATTTCGAACTTGAAGAGTACTGCTTGAAGGATGTGTGGCTCTTTGCTCGTTGAAATCGTTCGGCTGGCTTGGCTTGGTTTTATTTGGCAAGCATGATGACCGCGACAGAAACAATTGGAGCATAGATTTTTTTGCAAAACAACTTTTCGTTTCCCGATACAGTAGAGCTCATCACAAAATGATTTTTATTTTCGATTTTCAAAAATAAAAATTGTTAAGGTAATAGTGAAATAAATCGGTTTTCACGCAGGATCAAAATTGGGCATCTCAACTCGCATTTAACTCGGGCGGTAATATCACACGCGGGTTGGAATGCCCTACTTTGCTTCCTTGGTGCGCAATGTATAGTATATACATATGTTCATATACGCAAGAGAAAAAGAATAAAAATTTCTCTGCCCCTTCATTTCATAATTAAACACAATTATTAGCAATTTTACAGTCCACAGTAATGCCGACCCGTTTGCACACCAGAAGCGCCATTTGTAAAGAACTACCAAAAAGGCTTTACGAATGAGAGTTTGAAATTGAAAATATAGTTGGCGGTCTCCCACAGAATTTAAATTACAATTGGGATTAAATCACATTTTTCAATCGCCATATCAGAAAATGGCCTTTTGTAGATACCTCGTAAAGAATAGCAAGGATGTGTTTTGTAGGGGATAAAACTGTCAACTACCTTTCTTCAAATTATTATTTTTTATCCATATGTATGTTATGTTATTTCGGGATCTAGATTCCAAAAAAATTTATAATAACTGTTTTGAAACGCTTTCGATATAACATACAAACCCAAAATAGGTGATTTTGATACGCAGTAACACCGAAAATATTAATTTGGGAAACCACTTTTCGAATATGTGTCACTACATACATATTATAAAACAAAATCGCCTGCCACGTCTGCCTGTGCATCTGTGCGCGATTTTCTTTGTAACTACTGACTGGAGTTTATTACGGTTATCACGATTAATTAGATTGATCCGCGAGGAGGTTTAGGTTTAAAAATTGCGCTGTAACTTATAGCAGCCCAGCATTAACGCTATTAGTGAATCTAGTCGGGAAAAAAGTACTGGGGAACTTTAACGGAATTCCGTGTAAGCAAATGAACATATAGGGGTTTGTGGGGTTGCTTATCTCGAATATGCAATCGATAATTGGACAAAAAATTAAATATGGCGGATTTAATATGGTTGTTTTGGCGTGAGAAACGGAAATGCCTCACAACAGGAACTGGGAATGGTTGAGATTCCCCGAAGTTTACTGGCACGTTTTTTGTCTTTTAGGCATTAAGAGATACACCTCTTTGGTTTAAAAGTTCTATTTTTATTTTTATTAAACAGTTATTACATTTTATTTAGATAAAACTCGCGTAACGAAGGAAAATCTCAGTAAAAATCCGGAACTTAAAAAAATCAGGAAAAGCGCTTAATACCGGCACCTGGCTATAATTATACAAATATATGTATATATAAATCTTTATGGTTTTCTTTTAAGAAAAATTGATTTTATTAAATATATTTATGTTAAAAACATGAATAAATTTGCATCAAACACGATTCTGTTTAAAGGTCTTCCCAAACCAACGCTTCCCGAGCAAGCGGGTGCAAGATTTAATAGGTTTTGAAGGCAATCCCAAATTCAAACCAATATCTGTTTAACTTATATTGAAATATCTTTGATCGAAACAATGTCGGGCGTTCACTCAAAAGAATTTTCGTTCTTTGAAATCAAACGCGAATATCTGTAGATCAATCGCTAGGGTGGTGGCACAGGGCCTGAGTTCGAATCCCATATGCTTCAGATTGTTTTGCTTTCTAAAGAGTCAGGCTATAGTCCAGAAGATAATTTAAATTTAATTTTTGCAATACTCATTCCGAAACAAACGAGGCTTGAGAGCCTTGGTCGATTAAGGCTCTTAAAACTATGTTTACTCCGTTATCGGCAGTGACATTGATCAACGCTGCAGCTAGTAAAACTTCGCTACCAATAAATACATTTCGAACTTGAAGAGTACTGCTTGAAGGATGTGTGGCTCTTTGCTCGTTGAAATCGTTCGGCTGGCTTGGCTTGGTTTTATTTGGCAAGCATGAAGACCGCGACAGAAACAATTGGAGCATAGATTTTTTTGCAAAACAACTTTTCGTTTCCCGATACAGTAGAGCTCATCACAAAATGATTTTTATTTTCGATTTTCAAAAATAAAAATTGTTAAGGTAATAGTGAAATAAATCGGTTTTCACGCAGGATTATGGTCAATATAACAGATTTTTATTTGATACAAAAAACATGAAAAGAAATTGTAGAGAGCACCCTTGCTGGAAAAAACAAAAAAAATTGAATGTGATAATAAGCCTATTCCTCTTCTCGATAATAGTGACTTTTCGCAGTCAGTAGTCTCAACATCTTCTTCTTGATAATATGGACTTTTCGCAGTCAATAGTCTCAACACTCCCACTTTGACGCCTCGGAAAGTCCATTGCACTTTCCAGTCTCTACGTCCCATTTATCGAGAACACGCAGCATTTCTCGTTGGCGCTGCAACGTGTTTCTCGTGAGCGGCTTTGTAAAAATATCCGCTTGCTGCTCGCTGGTGGGAACGTACTCCAGCACGAACTCCTTCGCTGCGTACATCTCACATATGAAATGATACTTGATGTCGATATGTTTGCTCCGCTTGTGAAATTCCCGGTTTTTAATCAACCGGAGCGCGCTCTGATT
Source organism: Neoitamus cyanurus (assembly GCA_947538895.1). NCBI lineage: Eukaryota > Metazoa > Arthropoda > Insecta > Diptera > Asilidae > Neoitamus > Neoitamus cyanurus. Next base: position 41,913,645 of record OX384541.1, read on the forward strand.
GTCGATACAGAGTACCGTCGTGTGCGCTGTAGTAGTCAAATCGCGTAGCAGCCTCTTTGCCCAAATAAGCTCCTTGACAGCATAACAGGCCGCAACGTACTCTGCCTCTGTCGTTGAGAGCGTCACAACCTTTTGTCGCTCCGATTTCCACGTGAGCGTTGACGAACCCAGTTTTAGAACGTAACCCGAGGTGGTGGTTTGCATCCGCCGATGCAATCAGCCCGTCATCAACTTAGATAGCGAGAATCAGTCGCGCTCCGCATTCACCTGACGTGAAGACACACGAGTCAGCTGCTGACGCTTGTAGCTGGAATTTATTTAGTGAATCGGTGAATCTTTTGTTCCAGTAGCGAGAGGCCTGTTTTAGGCCATATAGACTGCGCTTCAACTTGCAGACGTGTTTCGTCCCATCTTCGTAGCCCATGGGCTGACTCATGAAGATTGTTTCCTCAAGCTCACCATACAAGAACGCCGTCTTAATATCGAATTGTTGCAGTTTCATCCTCGAACATGCTGCGACTGCAAGGATACTTCGAATTGAGTCAAATCTCACCACTGGGCAGAAGGTTTCCTCGTAGTCGATACCGTATTGTTGAGTGAAACCCCTCGCCACCAGCTTCGCTTTGTAGCGATGTTCACTTCCGTCAGGTTTTTTATTCAACTTGAAAGTCCACCGATTGTCGATGAGTTTTTTGTTTTTCGGCAGATCAGTGAGAATCCACGTTTCATTCAGTTCGAGAGATCTCATCTCCTCGTCCATTGCACGCTTCCATAGCGTTGCGTCACTGTAGTTTACAGCTTCCTCGAACGTGCGTGGTTCTTCGCTTCGAATCGCAAAACTGACGCTCGTTTGCGCGTCCGCGTATCGCGCGGGTAGTCTGATCTCGTTCCGATTTCGCAAATCATACCTTTCGCGCTGCTGTGCTGCCACTTCTTCGTGGTCGCGACTGTCGAAAACATCCTCAAAAACGTCGAACTCGTCTTCTTCGTCTCGCCCAGGCTCATCCTCGTTGATTGGATTCTCTGCGTTTCCTGGTATGTCTTCTTCGCTCGGTATTTCAAGGAGCGTGTACTCGTCCTCCGAAACTTGTCCCTCGACGACTTGTCGGCCTGAGAATTTCACGTCTCTGCAGACTCGAATTTTATTCTCGGACGAAAACCAAACGCGATAACCCTTTGTTTCTTCATCGTATCCGACAAGCAGACCTTGCTCGGTGTTGCGTCGTCCACAACAATTTGCAGCGCCAGACAGTCGTAATGAGATTGAGCTGAAAATCAGCAAAAGCATTATCTTATTAGTGGATATTGAATGATATACTTATCTGAAGATCTTCGATTCATATGGTTCCGACACTGGTCCGAGGAGAGGGATGTCGTCTAACAGCACTGCAAAATATAAATTGTTAAAAACCAAAAACATGTGAACTATTTTCCAACAGAAAACCATAGAATACATTGCACAAAACAGAAAACAAACAGTTGACAAAAATCCACTTACCTTCGGTAGTCGCCTCAGTTTGTTTACTTTTGAAATGTCACTGTAACACTTGATATCGATACTCTATTGATCTTTGAGTTTGTACTAGATCAAATAAAAGAGACACACGATAAATTGGGGAAAGCATTGATGTTCCACATGTATATGCAAGGAATGTAAAAATGATTTCTACATGCATAATAATGCAGTTATGCGTTAAGCTTTACCTAATAAGGAAATTAATCCCGAAAATTCTAACGAGAGGAAAGATCCATCTAATGAGAACGGCCTTTGATCATTTTGGAATTGGCAATCCGTGACGATAGTTGGCGTTCATACTCGTAATTCGAAATCGTAAAGTTTATTAGAAATCTGTTGGTAGTAGGAGTGAAAGAATTTTGTTTGAATACCTGATCGATGTGAACTTAATTTGAAATTAATAAACTGTGTTAATTAATTAAACTCGAAATCTGTTTCACTATTCGCTCTAAACAAACATAGTTGAACTGGTTTGGCAATTGTGTATTTGCAATTGATCGCTAATTTGCTCGTCTTTATGGTCCCATTTACGCCTCTTTTCTTTCGGAATATGCGTAAATATTTCCTCTCCGAAAACTCTGAGGTAGCTGATATCCGGCGGTTTACCGTGCCACAGCTCGTACGGCGTTTTCCCTTCACGGTGCTCGGTCCCGTTCTATTCAATACATGAACTGCCGTATTGACCGCTTCGGCCCACAGTTTCGCGCTGAGCCTCCTCGCGAGTAGCAGCGTCCTCGCCGCCTCGACAACGGTCCGATTTTCCCTTTCAGCCACTCCATTTTCCTCGGGAGTATATGGTTCAGTCTTTTCATGCTTCACACCGAGACTGTTCGTTAATTAGCGCACCTCCTGGTTTACGAATTCTAATCCATTGTCCGTCCTCAAGGTTTGAACGCTGCGCGGCAAAATCTTCGCGCATCGTTGGAGGAAGTTTCGAAGATGATCCTTGACCTCGCATTTCTGCTTCACAAAAAATACCGTCCTCATGTGTGAAAAATCATCCTTCAAGAGAAGGAAATAACGCGAGCCTCCCAAGGAATCATCCTGCATTGGACCGCATAAGTCCTCGTGTACGAGTTCTCCAGCATCGCTTGCCTTCGTCGAGCTCTTTGGAAACGGCGCACGATGCATCTTTCCTACAGCGCACGGTTCGCAGAAAAAATCCTTTTCTGCTAGTGCCTCGTTATTTGTCTGCTTCAGGAAATTCTTTACGCATTCTGAGGCGCCATACGTTCGTGCCAATCGCGAAACGTACAGACCGCTGCGACGTCGTTCTCTTCGGCAATAATTCTCAATTTCATGTGAAAGAGCTTTCCTTGCCGTTTTCTCGTTAGAATTGTCTTTCCGTCCTTCTGAAATTCGCAAATCATGTTGTCCGATTGCATTTTCAGGCCTTTATCCAATGCCGCTCCCGCCGAAAATAAATTATATTTTAGTTCAGGGACAAAGAGCAAGTTGGATAAATGTTTTTCGTTCTACGTGTGATCGTCGAACGCGAGAACATTGATGTCGCCTCTTCCAGTCGCCGAGATAAATTTTCCGTCTCCGATGCGCACTGGTATTTCGTTATCGAGAATCTTGAAGTTGATGAACCACCGTCTCTGCATTGACATATGCTCGCTCGCCCCCGAATCGAGGCATCAAATCTTCTCATAATCGTGCAGCTCTGTCGTGGATGCGAGAGTCTCGATGATTTTTTTTTTTTTTTTTTTTTTTTTTTGTAGGGAAGCGGGGAAATGCCGTTACGCACTGGGGAGGCCGGAGCCACCCCTGTGCCGGACTCCCTGACCAAAGGCCAGGCCTACCGGCTAAAACCCCGCTCCCCCCTCCAGGAACCCCACCCCGGAACCATCTTATTAGACATTACTTCGGGGTGGAGCCCTGTAGACTCGCCCGCCCACGCAGGCACACACCACTCCATGCAACATGCATGCCATTCACACAGCCAGCAGGGGCCCCTAAGAGACCCCTGCTTTTGTCGGCACTCCCTTCTTGAACTAGCCAGCGGGTGCCCCCGAGAGAGCACCCGCCGTTGTCACCAAAACAGACAAACACGCCAATAAGTTAAATAAATTAACACACAACCACGGAGCCAACAGGGGCCCCTTAGGAACCCCTGTTGTTGTCTCTCTCCTTCTGGCGGAGGATCCCTCTCACAAACGAAGCAACCCTTCGCCAGAAGTCGTCACACTGCAGCATAACCCCGACTAAGTTGTCAGGGGTTATGTTGCCCGTCACCGATTCCAGGTCGACCCGCTCCGCCCTCCACCGGACACATTCGAAGAATGTGTGGAGAGCGGAGTCGGATGGGGAATCACAGTAGGCGCAGCATGGACTCGGTACCTTCCCCATGTTATAGAGGAAGGACCGGAAGTGCCCGTGCCCCGTCAGCATTTGTGTGAGGTAATAATCAACCTCACCATGCTGACGGTCCAGCCAGGTGCCCAGCCTCGGGATCAACCGAGCTGTCCACCTGCCTCGCGCCTCCCCATCCCAACGCGCTTGCCAGGACGCAATGGTCCTGGCTCGGGCCACCCTCGATGTTTCCCCCCCCAAGACAAATTTCTCCCGGTGGACGAACTGCCGTTCCCTGGCTAAGAGGTCAATTGGAATGACCCCCGCGACCACCAAAATCGCCGGCTCCGAGACCGTACGGTAGGAGCACGCGATGCGGAGGGCCGCACGGCGTTGTACCGCAAGGATACGCTTCCGGTACTTCTCCCACCGCATCGAGTCGGCCCAGACTTCCGCTCCGTAGAGCATGATCGCCTCGGCGGTGCGGAGCAACAGACGTCTTTTGCAGGGTCTGGGTCCCCCAATGTTGGCCATGATCCTGCTCAACGCTGCCGTCACCGCAGCCGCCTTATCGGCCCGGCCCTTGATCTCATCCCAGAAGGTGAGCCTACAATCGAGACTCACCCCTAGGTATTTGATCGCAGGCCGCGTCTGGACCGACATGTCTCCAACCCGCATCTCCAACAGCAAGGGGATGCGCTTCTTGGTAAGAAGGACGATCTCGGTCTTAGCCAGCGCCAACTCCAACCCGTGGTCGCGTAGCCAGGCACTCACCCGACGCATCACCTGGTTGAGTCTCATCTGAGCCTTCTCGACATCTCTGGCGGTAATAACCGCCGCGATGTCGTCGGCGTACCCAACCAGGAAAGACCCTTCAGGCATCTCCATACGAAGGATCCCGTCATATGTATAATTCCATATGTCGGGTCCCAGTATGGAGCCTTGGGCCGCCCCTGCCGAGAGAACCCTCGTCTCCGGGCCATCCTCCGTGTCGAAGGTAAGGGTGCGATCCTTCAGATAATCCCTCATCATCTGCAAGAGATACTGAGGGACCCTGAAGTCGCGCTCTAACGCATTGAGCGCGTCCCCCCACCTTACCGAGTTGAAGGCGTTGCGCACATCCAGAGTGACCAGCAGACACACCGGGCGAGAATAATGATTCCCGCACTCGGTGGCCCGGGCCGCATCGACCACCTCCTGGATAGCATGCACCGTCGACCTCCCTTTCCGAAAGCCATACTGCCTCTCGGAAAGGTCTCCAGCAGCTTCGACCGCTGCTTGGAGGCGAGGCTTCAGGAGCTTCTCCAGGAGCTTGCCGGCCGTGTCGAGCATACACAGCGGTCTGTACGACCCGGGGGACCCTGCTGGTCCCTTGCCCTTGCTGATAAGCACAAGCCTAGCCGTCTTCCAGCGGGAGGGAAACACTCCCGCCTTCAGACAGGCATTGTACATATCAAGCAAGAGCCCTGGATGGCTCGCCGTCAACGCCTTCAGCACCTCTGCTGGAAGTCCGTCGGGCCCTGGTGCCTTCTTATTCTGAAGGCTTTGCGAGGCACTGATTAACTCCTCCATTGTGAATGGGGGAAGATCTAGTGCCTCGCGGGCCGCGAAATTTGGCACCAGCGGATGGGTGGGAAAAAGGGCATCCACAATGGATCGGACCGTCTCCGCATCGAGGGGAGCGCTCTGCGAGAACGCCCCCAACTTGCGGAGAACGATCCTATACCCTAATCCCCAGGGATCTTTGTTAAGGTCCTCGCCCAGCCGCTGCCAGCATTGGCGCTTACTCCTTTGGATGGCCCTCCGAAGGTTCTTTTTTGCTACCAAATGATCGGCAGATCTACGGGCTGCGTCGGCATCGCGTCGATCAGCTCTTTGGGCCAACCGCCTGAGGCGGAGACATATCCGCCTCAGTTCCGCGATTTCGTCCGTCCACCAATACGCAGGACGGCGCCCCCCGTAACTTTTTTTCCTTGGCATGGCCTCCCGGCAGGCCCGGTGGATGAGACTCATCGTAGAGTCCACCGCCCGTACAGCCTGCTCGAGAGGTGGCAAACCCTCTGGTATCCCAGCGATGGTTCGCCGGCCGCGTTCAATGGCTAGAGACAGCCTCTCGACGTCCATCCTGGTAACATCCCATCTGGGCGGACCCTGCGAGCGCCGGACCCGCACTGGCGCTACATCACGCACGCGGAACGTGATGTATTGGTGATCGCTGGCTGTATAGTCCTCGATCACCCGCCAGTCCTGCACGCGTGCAGCCAGATTTTCCGTCGCTAGGGAGACATCGATGATTGTCTCCCTGTACCCAGGACGCCGGAAGGTGGACGCCGAGCCAGTGTTAAGAACAATCAGCCCAGTCCTGGACGCAAAGTCCAGGATACGTCCACCTCGAGAGTCGGGTGTTGGCTCCCCCCACTCTAAGGCTTTCGCGTTGAAGTCTCCAGCCACCACCAGCTCCCCATCCATGCCGCGAACTGCGTCCTCCAGACCATCCAACTTGGCCTGGAAGTCCGCGATAGGCTCGTTTGGAGTGAAGTAACAGCTGACGTATGTGACGTCCCTGCTCTTCACCCAAACGAAGCCAGCGCCCGCGCCATGGTCTGCAACGTCGAAACGCCGCAGGTCAGGGACCCAGATTGCCGCCGTGCCAAGGGTGTCACGATGCCATGTCGGCTCAGACCCGACTCGGTACTGTTCGCTGACTAAAACGATGTCAGCGTCTTTCTCGAGACGGATCTGGGCCAACAGGTCATGTGCCGTCCTGCTCCTATTTACGTTACACTGAAGGACAATCACCATCAAACACCTTTACACTCAGCGAGGGCCTTCCGGAGGGCCCCGCACTCGCCCGACCCCGCGGCGTGACGCCGGGCCCCGGCATTCCCCGCCACCTCCGGGCAGAGGAAACATACCGGGGACACGGTGCACGCCGCCGACTTGTGCCCTGGCCCCCCACACTTAAAACAACACTTGCTCCGGTCTGGGCCTTTGCAGGCGTGGCTAAGATGGCCGTAGCCCAGGCACTTAAAACACCTGGACACGACCACCCTCCTGCGGATCCTACAGACGACCCAGCCAACCTTCACACGGGCAGCCTGCAGCAATCTCGCTGCAGCCTTCACCTCCACCTCGATAATGGCCAAGCGTTGGCCCCGATCGTTAGGCCGAGTCAGCACGACCCGGAGGTGGCCCTCATAGTCTCCCAGAACCTGCCTGAGGGCATCGAGGACCTCCTCCTTGGCCGTGCAGCCGTCCAGCTCCCTGATCTCCAGGGTGGTTCTGGGCACCAGCTGCCTGACGCTGCCTGCTGACCCGGCTGCGCCCCTTAAGGCTTCGGAGAAGGCCGACCGGGTCTGCGCAGTGCACTGCCCGAGTTCGAGCAGCACCTCACCAGCCCGAGTCTGCCGGACAGACTTAACCTGCACCCCGCAGCTTTCGGGGTTAACCGCCTTGCGGACAGTGCTGAGCACCTCCGCAAAGGTCTTCCCCGCTGCGGGCTTGAGCAGAATGGCCTCCGGCTTGGCCCTCCCGGTGGGTCCCGCCGGTCGGCTGGGAGCTGGGGCCGGGGGCGGGGCCGGGGTCGGAGCCGTAGCGTTCGCTGCCCCCTGTTTCTTTTTCCTCCTCCCTTTCTTCTTACCCTGCGTCCCCTCCTTGCCCGGTTTCTTCTCCTTATCCTCCTTCTTGGACCCCTTACCCTTCCCGATCACTTCCGTCCAGGGCAGGGTAAGCTCCTCCTTCCGCCTCTTCCTTACATCCTCCTCCAGAGGAAGGGGTGGGCTGGAGGCCCCCCTCTTCCCCACCGCCGGCGAAGCCTGCACGCTCGCTGCCACAACCGGGGCAGTTTGCGTACCACAGGACTTCACCGGCGGTACCTTGGGAGGGGGGCTCTTACCCCCCAGCGAAGCAGCCCGCACGCCCATTGCCGCCGGCGGGGAAGTCTGCGTGGAACAGGGCTTCGTCGTGGGCTTCCCCATGGGGAGACCGCGGCGAGCCCCGGCGCATGTCCTCCTGGACTCTTCCAGGTCGTCAAGGGCCTCTTCCAATGCAGGAAGGCCGTCCTTGACGACCTTGGAAATATTGGGCTGCTTTTTCAGGGCAGCCAACATCTCCTTTATGAGGAACCTCATTTTTATGAACCCCCTCTCCATTCGGGCCTCCATCGCCCCGAGTCTGTCCTCGAGGTGAGGCGTGGAGCACGCCGCCCGAACCTTCTCGGCAGCCGGCGGCCCAGCTGCCGACGAGTCCGCGGAGGACTCTCGCGAGCGGACATTAGGGACCGCCCGCACATCCGGGACTGCCTCAGAGGCTGGCGTGCGCGATGCATCGCCGGCCAATGTAGAGTCCACAGACGACTCCCGGGAGCGCGTCCGCTCCGCCGGCGTTTGTAGCACCGGTGAGCGGGGCACTCGCGACCTCCTCGCGAAGGGATTGGCAGGAGTACTGCCGCTCCCCTGATCAACCCCCCCTGATCCCCCATAAGATTTTAAATATTTCTCCATGAATCATATTTAAAATATATTCGAGTACGGGTTCGCGTTCTCGGACCACAGCCGAGGCAACCGCCAGCATTTCGCCTCCCGCAGCCCCCGTACTTATAGGAAGGCCCTCCTCTTCCCACCGTCCTTTCCCCTCTTCGAACAGGCCCCGAATCACCAGTGACCTGCCTCCGAGGGTTCCGTAGGCTTTCCAAGGAGCACCCCCCTGCACCACCCGTCTGACCTAAGGATCAGAGCGGGGTTTTCTCCCTGGACCTAGGGTGTGCTACTCCCTAGGGCCACAGCTCCTCGAGGTTACGAGTGCACCAAAGAGGCGTGTTGGGTCCCGAATCCCGCAGGCAGACGTTCACCTCAACCTCCAGATGCACCCCCTCCCCGGCTCGCTGCATCGTCCGTGCAGGAGAACACACGGCCGTCTCTCTGCCAGGTTCGGACGAGAACTCCGATTGTATAGTGACACCGATGGATTCGGTGCCCCTACACGACAGTAACCGTGAGAGTCTCGATGATAAATGCATCGCCTTTCGGTTTATTATTAGTCTTTTCGCTCGTGCCCTTCTTCTTCCCGAGGCAATCTCGAGCCCAATGACCAGGCTTGTCGCATGTATAGCACTTACCCGGTTTTCGGGTACCTCTTTCACGACTCTTTCCTCTGCCTGACTTTTGGCTTTGATTCGCCGCGAGAGCGCTGTTTTCCAACTGCTCTCCGGCACTGTGACGCATCTTCTCGATCGTGAGTCTACATGTCAGGTTTGCGAGCGTTCTCTCAGCCATCACCGCCGACTCCCATGCGCTCACGAAATGCGCGTAGTTGCTTGGCAAAGTCATAAGAATCTTTGTCGTAGTCATGGTGTCGGAAACCTTTTCACCCATGACTTCGAGTTTATCGCGATATCCTCGAGTCTCGCTATATGTGCCGAGATACTGTCCTTGGAACCCATTGTCGCACTATACCTCTGTTGCTGCAACATGTGTATGCTAGCTTCCGATTTTTGTTCATACACAGATTTTAGTTTATTCCACATGTCGAACGCATTTTCACAATTTATTATATGCAAAAGTGCTTGAGGTCCGACCATTGTGCCGATGACCTTTTGACCGATGCGATCGGCTTTCTCCCACGTCGCAAGCTTTACCTCGTGCGCCGCAATTGCTGCGGCGTTCGCGTCGGCCTCTGCCTTGGGCTTAACCTCATCGCCATTCACTACTTTCTACGCGGCACTTGCATTCAATATAACGCGAATTTGGAATTTCCACGAGGCCCAATTGTCCGCGCCTTTCAGATGCGCTATCTTGACGATTTCACTCTCCATCGTCTCTGTCTCTGATTCCTTACTTTTACACCAGGCGAGAGGTTTTGTTGAGACAAAAGCACCGCAAATCACGAAAATATTCACCACCCGATGCTACTGGGCCCATAACCAGTTAAGGTAATAGTGAAATAAATCGGTTTTCACGCAGGATTATGGTGAATATAACATATTTTTATTTAATACAAAAATCATGAAAAGAAATTGTAGAGAGCACCCTTGCTGGAAAAAACAAATCAATTGAATGTGATAATAAGCCTATTCCTCTGGCTTCTAGGGGGCGGGTTCATAAGCATACAATATGGTGCAATAAAAAAATGTATGTCACGTGTTATCCCACATGCGACATCACATGTGTCATATCATGTAATGCGACTTTAGTGGTGTTCTTTTAATGATCCCGATAGGTCCATATAGATCTTGAATAAAAGAACGACGAGGAAAATTTTTGAAGTGGTAACTGAACCTCTCTTGACTGCTTATAAATTGCAAAAGTCATTACTCGTTTGTCACTTGCCAGAAATTTAAAAGTATTTCTGAACTTTGGAGTTTGTCGTTTTATTGGAAATAGTTGTGAACTGAGCTGACCTAAAGTGTAAAGAAAAACAAAAGATGCACAAATTTAAAACTATAGTGAGTTGGAAGTGTGAAGTGGAAACAGATGTGAGCTGCTGAAAACTGAAATAGAAAACAACAAAATGGATAACTCTGTAAGTATATCTATAACTATGTTTCCATGGATAGGATTGAGTTTGGGTTGAGTTTCCAGGGAATGAGGATAGCCCTGTACGTTTCATGTACCTGGGTTAATTTAATATATCTTCCAGTAAAAGTGGATTTTTTTACGAAAATTTAAACATTTAATAACAACTCAACATCTTCCTCTGTCCAAAACACTCGAGCGGACGCTATTTTAGCAAAATGACGATGTCCGTCCTAGATCTTTAGCACCACGAAAATTCCCGCTATTTTCAATACAAAACGGAAACAATCTACCAGCACATTTACATATGTAATTCAAACAAACTCAGCCTCTTTCCTAAAGTTTAGTTGGGTTTAACTCAACTCAACTTAAGTTTCCGTGAACTCTAACTCGAGTTAATGATGAGTTAACTCTACATGGAAACGCAGTAATATATTGATAAGTAAGAAAATAATGAGCATAACAAATCGCGAAGAGTGCTGAGGACTGAGTAACTAGAGACTCTGGAAAAATGGACTAACGATTCTAATCTGCCTCATCTGACGTTGCATCCTTATTCCTGGACATTGATGATCATCAGCGCCTATTCCTATTGAAGAGCGGCCAGAAAATGAGCAAAAAAAGCTATTTCCTCTACTTCCTATGAAAGAAAATGATTAGTTTTTTTATTTTTAGTTTAAAGAGTGTATTTTATTGAGCTTATATGTTTGCACATTTTTTCTTAAACCTAAAATACATAAAGCTTTCTCTGCAAACAATGCTAATTCGCTCCATCTTAGTGACACCGATACTACTAAAGTAGTAAAAGAAAGTATTAAAAGCTATATTGATAAAAACGCAGAACCTGGTACATTCAGACACATAAAGCCTAAAGAAACAAAACTAATTATGATTTTCTCTGTTTTTAACCCATTTTTTGAGGTTAGAAAAAAATCTGGACTTCAAAGCTCAATTCTGGTCGCAGATTCGTGCTCAGCAGGCCAAAATACTACGGATATGATGTATGGCATCAAAAGTAATCCCCACTTTTGTTTTTTTGTGTGGCTGTGTTATCAAACAGCTGAAAAATCTAAAAGCCCCTGGTCCAGATAAAATACCTAATAGCTGTATCTAAAATTACCCGAAACCAGCTATTGTTTATCAAACTTTCATATACAACTCCAGCCTCAAACTCCATTATTTCCCAAAAGCGTGGAAAACAGCTAAGACGATTCCCATCCACAAACCTGGGAAACCAGCTGAATACACTGCGAGTTATCGACCGATCAGCCTACTTAACTCGTTAGGTAAAATAATGGAAAAAATTATCAAAAATAAAATGACAGACTATATGGAAGAAAATAACATCCTTCCGAATATCCAATTCGGCTTTAGAAGCGAACATTGCACTTCACATGCTGTTGCTAGGATAACCCAGGACATCAAGCATAATCTAGCAGTAAAGAAATCAACGTCCCTAATACTGTTAGACGTTCAAGCAGCCTTTGATACCGTCTGGCATGAGGCTCTGGTATACAAGATGATAAACTTTAATTTTCTCAGCTACTTAACCTTTATAACACAGAGCTTCTTAACAGATAGTTATTTTAAAGTATGCGTAAGATCGGATAGCGCGGAAGCATGCAAACTGGTCGCAGGGGTACCCCAAGGCTCTGTCCTCGGACGTATTCTATAAAGTATATATACGGCTGATTTCCCTGAGCTGCATGGCTGTAAAGTTTCAATGTTTGCCGACGACACAGCAATCTACACTTCCGCAGATAGTCTTGCTGAAATTATAAACACTACCCAAACAGGCCTAAATAGCGTAGGAAATTATTTCCACAAATGGAAAATCAAAATAAACTGCGAAAAATCCCAAGCTATGTTTTGTACCAGAAAGAGAAAACCATGCTATTTACCTACAAGCAAGCTCAAACTATATGATGTGGAAATTCCATGGTCCGAAAATGTAAAATACCTAGGCATCACGCTAGATAAAAGGTTGACATATAAAACTCATATCGCGCACACAATCCATAAACTAAATATGTTAACCAGAATCTTATATCCCTTCATAAATAGAAAATCAACTCTAAGCCTGGACAATAAACTCCTAATATTCAAAGTAGTTTTCCTTGCCGTGTTGACATATGGAGCGCCAGTGTGGTACGGCTGCGCAAACACACACAAAAAGAAGCTTCAGACCGCTCAGAACAAAATATTAAAGCTGATACACAATCTCCCGTGGCATTATTCAACTAGGCGATTGCATTCCATGGCAGATATCGATCTAGTTGAAAATAATTTAAAAAAATTAACTATAAGCTTTTTGAGTACGCCCGAAACCCCCTGATTCGGCAGCTTTGCCTAGATTAGTCTAAAATTATATTAGGTTGTTTTTAGAATTAGTTAGTAAATAGGATTAAGCTTTTTCACGAGGTTTTTTTTTTCTACAAGTTTTCCTCCACATATAATGTAGTATTACAAATATAACATTAGTTTTATAAATTGCTATATTTAAGTTGTATAGAATAACCTAAGAAATTCTAAACTCTTAAAGTTATCATCTACTCTGTAATATACCGAATTAGTGTCACGATAATAATAATAAATAATAATAATAATAATAATAAAATACATAAAAGGCTGACTATTATTATGCTTGCGACCCATATGGCCCTGCGCGAGCACTCAAGGGTAATCTGTTTTAAATTTTATTTGCGTTTCCGCATCTATCTATAATTGTTATTTACACTATTTTTGGTTATTTGCTAAGAAATTGCCCAAAACGAAAAACTTAGATTGTTATAACTTTTTTTATAATATTTTTATTTTTTTTTTTTTTTTTTAAATTTTAGTATTAAAATTGCCTAATTCTACCCACTAACCTATAGTCCTAATCCTATCCACTAGCCTAGTCCTAATCCTATCTACTAACCTAGTCCTAATACTACGAGTAGGTATCTACTAGTCCAGTCCTACCTAGTAATTTAGTATTGTCTTATTCCTAGTAGTGTGTTTTTACTCCTGTCTATCCTAATATCACATTTCATGCTAATGGCAAGAATGCCCCCTTGTTATTTTAGAAGCAATAATATAAACATTTCTCTTTCCCTTTTATGATAATTTTTTTTTTTAATTTTTTTTTAATTTGTTTTTAATTTTTTAGCCACCGAAAAGTGGAGGGGCCCCAGTAGCATCTTCTCTGTCCTTTTTGGGTACGGCTGTACTGAACCGTAACATCTCTTGACGGAATCTGTCTTCATCCATGTTTTTTAGTGATTTGTTTCTCGCATTCCTAAACACGTGGTAAAGCAGAGGAACCCCGTCTGAGTTTTGTATCATTCCCTTTTTATCCAGAAACAAGAATGCTTTTGGGGGGATGAAGCCATTTAGTCTAGTCCTTTCATGGTACAACTCATTTGGGTAATAAGCTCCCGAAATGATATTGTTTTCATTATCCATATCATATTTTGAGGTGCATGCACGTATGCATTGTCTATCGAATTTTCGGATTCGCTCCATATAAGATGGTGCAATATTGAACCACACCGGGCATCCGTATGTAAGTAGCGGCCTGACCAGGGTTTGGTAGCATATCACTTTGACTCGCGCTTCAAGGTGTTTGCTCTGAAATTGCCGTTTTGTGATGTGGTAGGCCGCGTTGGCTTTTTTAAGTAAACTGTCGACCTGTGTATTAAAGATTAGGCATTTGTCCAGTCATATCCCGAGGTACTTCACTTCGGTCTTTTGCTGTATTGGCTGTCCGGTATGGCTCAGTATCTGGAGGTTCCTCCAATTCTTTCTAACATCCCTTGAGGCTCTCCTAAGAGGCGATCTAAACAGGATGACTTCACATTTATCATAGTTAATTTTCAGCTTCCAACTGTCACAGTATCGTTCAATTGATTAGAGGTCTTGTTGTAACGATTGTTGAATAATGCTTACCTTCGGACCTGTTCTGTACGCCACTAGATCGCCAGCATACGTTATTGAGTTTTGAAGGTGGTTCACGAGGTCACTGGTAAATATATTAAATAGCAATGGGGAAATTACTGCACTTTGTTGTAGTCCATTTTTAATATCAAAGGGGCTATTGGAGGTGTAGTTCCCACTTTTAACCAGGAACTTCTTTCCCATGATCATGTTGTAAACGATATACAGGGTGTTCAGAGGTGGGAGGGAAATAATGCAGGAGGTGAAAGGTCAGGCCGAGGCAAGCAAAAAATCGTATGGGTGGGGGGGGTCACCTCGCACCGTTCGGCAGTTACAGGGTGATTCGTAAATCAGGATGTTGCCTTATATGGGAACCGCTATTGTATTTTTATTTTTTTTTCTACGCATCGCAGCGACCCCAAACCGGTCTCAACAAATCACTATTCTGAAACCCTCTCCAAAAAGGTCAACACCGCCCCCTACCCGCAACCCCTTGGCCACTATCACCTCTGGAAGTTGAAAAATTGAATTTTATTTCACGATTTTGCATCTTTCGCCCGACTTTTCTCCTAAATTCACGTTATTAACATATCTACTTTTTATTGTTTTTAAGTTTCCTATCTAATTACCTTTCAAAAAAGGTACAACATGCACAGGTAGAAAAAGGATACAAAAATCCTGAAATTAAAACATCTTCACAGGTACCTAATTACTTTATTGCCCCATAATGGAAAAAGTTGTTAAGTAAAGAATTTTAATGACAGCAAGTTCGGAAATGTTTATTTAGGAAACACAGGTAATAAAGTTTTATTATTTCAGAAAAACTGTTATAAAATACTAAATGGAATCTCGTTAAATGGCGTTATTAGTTTATGATATCCAGTATTGACTTCTAAGTATCCTGACGCTCCGTGTCTAATACCTCCTATGAATTATGGTATAAAAATGGGTAGGTTTGAAAGGACACTGACCATAGTTGAAGAGGAAATTGATAAGAACGGGTGTTTAACACAAAACATTAAGACAAAATGGCAGAATTCACTGTTGAAGAGTATGCCGACATAATTTACGTGTACGGTTTAGTAGACGGAAATGATAGTGAGGCCTTACGGGAATACCAAAGGAGATTCCCGAATCGGCGTGTACCCGATAGAAGGGTATTTTCAAGGACTTTCAGGAGGTTAAAAGAAACCGGAAGTGTGACCACCCCTAGAGCAGAAGCGCGATCAGGAACCTCGGCCGATTCAGCGGAAACCGACCAACAAATTCTCAACATTGTCAGGAACAGCCCTGAAATAAGCATCAGACAGGTCGCACGACGGTTAGGATTGTCTGTAGGGAGAGTGTGGACCGTTGTGAACCGAGAGGGACTACATCCTTACCACCATACCCCGGTCCAAGCACTACATCAAGGAGATTCCGAAAGACGATTGCAGTTCTGCACTTGGCTGCTCGAGTCTGACATCGAAAACAGAAGGTTTATAGACCGAATTCTGTGGACGAATGAAACGCAATTCACCCGGGATGGCGTCACAAACTTCCACAACCTACATACCTGGTCAGATGTGAACCCACATAGGACAAGGTGTCGGTCCTTCCAGTAAAGATTTAGTGCCAATGTCTGGGCTGGCATCATCGGCAACCAGTTGCTAGGACCCTTCATCTTGCCTCAAGTGCTGAATAGTCAGCTATATTCGGACTTTTTGGAGAATACCCTTCCGGATCTGTTAGAGGATATCCCCTTGGCCACCAGAAGCGCAATGTATTTACAGCACGACGGAGCACCTGCGCATACTGCGAACATTGTTAGGGCAAAGTTGAATGAACATTACCCAGAGCGCTGGATTGGACGAGGTGGACCGATTCCTTGGCCTGCTAGATCACCGGACCTTAATCCACTGGACTGGGGAATGATGAAAGATGATGTTTACTCACAACCAATCAACACCAGAGAAGAATTAGTTACCAGGATTGGGACTGCAGCGACAAAAATACGGGAGAGACTGGCTACCATAGACCTCAAACGCGGAATCAGAAAAAGGCTACTTACATGCATCGAGACTGGCGGAGAACATTTCGAACATCTTTTGTAGCACATAAGTTTTAATTGTAATTAGTTTTTAAGTAAACAAAATTTATTTTTTAGTTAATTTAAGTATAATTTCTTAAAAATTCGAATTATCCTAATATTTTATAAAAGGATTTTTGTAAATAAATGTTTGTATCCTTTTTCTACCTGTGCATGTTGTACCTTTTTTGAAAGGTAATTAGATAGGAAACTTAAAAACAATAAAAAGTAGGTATGTTAATAACGTGAATTTAGGAGAAAAGTGGGGCGAAAGATGCAAAATCGTGAAATAAAATTCAATTTTTCAACTTCCAGAGGTGATTGTGGCCAAGGGGTTGGGGGTAGGGGGGCGGTGTTGACCTTTTTGGAAAGTGTTTCAGAATAGTGATTTGTTGAGACCGGTTTGGGGTCGCTGCGATGCGTAGAAAAAAAAATAAAAATACAATAGCGGTTCCCATATAAGGCAACATCCTGATTTACGAATCACCCTGTAACTGCCGAACGGTGCGAGGTGACCCCCCCCACCCATACGATTTTTTTCTTGCCTCAGCCTGACCTTTCACCTCCTGCATTATTTCCCTCCCACCTCTGAACACCCTGTATAGCAAAGGTTTCCTCATCCCCTATGTAATTAATTTGTGGATTAGTCCTTCTAACCATACGGTATCGAAAGCCTTTTCGAAGTCGACGAGACACGCTCCAGTGCATTGCCTCTTGCTTCTGTTCCACTGAATGTCAGAGACCAGTTTCGACGCGGCATGAATTGTATCGTGTCTCGCTTTAAAACCAAACTGATTCTCTGGTATAATTTTCTTCTCTTCACACCATCTTAGCAGTGCTTTGTGGACCACCTTCTCGAACAGTTTGCTAATATTAGGTAGTAAAATAATTGCACGATGATTTGGGGATCTGGTTTTATCTTTTCCTTTTTTTGGAATTGGGTGTACCACTGCCGTTTTCCAGTGCTCCGGATAGTATGCGTTATTCAGAGCATTATTAAACAGAATGGCATAAATGTTTATTGCCACAAGAGGCATATGTTTCAATACTACGTTTGGTACTCCATCAATGCCCGATGACTTCTTGGTGTTGAGTGTTCTGAAGAGAACGGCAAGCTCCATCTCCGAGACGAACAAGGATTCAGTCCCGTCATAATTGTTACTGGTGGACAGGTTTATGTCATCGAATGTCGTGACCGTACGTTTTTCGGATTCCCAAGTCCCTATTTCGCTTCTAAGTTGTATGTGACTAAGGTGAGCCCGATTCTCCAGTCCGCGGTTTGGTCGAACCCCACTATTCAGTGAGTGCACGCTTTGGTAGTACGCGCCCATTACATTAGCTTTTGCCTGCTCGTCCTCTATCAGAAACCCATCTTCAAGAGTGACTTCATCTGGGGTACTCCCAGCGGTTGGTTCTAGGGAGGCATAAGCTATCAACTTTATTGGCATCTTTCCTCCTAAATATTAGATTTTGTTCCTCCACTATAGATTTATAGAATTAGTATAATTAATTTTTATGAGTTGTTGGAGGTTTTTAAGCATTGCCTTTACCGTTTTAATTTCTTGGCCATTCCTATCCGCATTATTTCGGTACAGATTTTTAAGTGCTGTGAGCAGTCTACTTTTTTCTCGGTATAGGTTGTCTATTATCCTAGTTCTGTAGCACTCCAGATTGTCCGTGGGAATAGTGCGCGGTATTACTTGATCCATGGTTCTTTTTGTAACTACGTCCATTTTTTGCAGATACTTATCAATTTCCGTATTGTCTAGGTTTCTGTTGGCCGAGGGTGTTTCAATGTGAGTTAGTATGGTCCTGCGCATGACTTTGGTGAAACGTGCCTAGTCCACTTTTCTAAAATTGTAGGTGCCAGTCTGAACATAATCCACTAGCTACATGCGTTCATTTGGTATTTTTACGGTTATGAGTAGCCCGTTATGGTCACTGTCGTAGTATATTGCTTTTAAACAATTGTGCTCGCTTTCATTTATTTTTTTGACGTGTAGCCTACTATCGCTCAAGCAGAGGTCAATATATAGTTTCCGTTGGGATATGATGGGATATCAGTAGTTAGTATGTTGGTTTTGTTAGTTATTCTATTATTATTAACCCACCAGGTATTCAGTATGTTGCCTCTAGTGTTAATAGTTTGATTATTCCATGCTGTGTGTTTAGCATTGAAGTCTCCAGCCAGGATATAGTAATTAGATCCTGATCCCAGCTGGAGCATTCGGAACAATATCTTTAATTCTGCAATGAATGTGCTTTATTCGGAAGAATGGGGGGCTTATATAGCCAGTATATATAGCCTTCTGCTGCTCCGCAGTGGTATATATGTGATACATGCCTCTATAACTTTAAATTTGAAGATTTCTTTCCAATATATCGCTTTATGATTTATTCCCCTTTTTATGATGATGGCGACTCCGCCGCTACGAGTAGCATTCGGGCGGTCGCGCCTGATTATGTTATATCCTTTGTAATCCAATTTGTTTCTCTGGGTTAGCTTGGTTTCGCATGCCAGGAGTACATCTGGATCTTCTTGCTTCAATAAGTGCAGTAAGTTTACCCTTCTCTCTATTCTTATGATAGAGTTTACATTCAAGGATATGACCTTGAGATCCTGTCCTTCGTCTAACGTAGCGCTCGGAAACAGCACCGAGTAAATCAGATCAACCCTCTCAGCTTGATCACTCAGCCGCTTGTTCAGTTGGGGAATCTGCCCCTGGATATCCAGGAGCATTGCTTTTAAGCCGGGTTCCTCTGTGGGTCTTGTTATGACTTGGGGATTTAGCGGATGTGTTTGTTCACTTTGCCTGGAGACCATTTGGACATAAGAAATGGTGGGTGAAACGTAGTTGTTTACCGCTCTAATCTTCTGGTTTCTTATATTTACCATTTGCTGTTTCCGAGCTAGAATTTTTTCGCGTAATTCTGCATATTTTGGGCATCCCCTATAATTGGCTGGGTGTCCATACTCTTTGCAGAGAACGCAGTAGAGTGTGCTACGGCTTTGATTTTGGTCTTTTCCAAGGGGGCACATGCCTGGCCCATGTTCGTTGCAGCATTTTATGCATCTATATGCCATGTTGTGCCCAAAACGTTGGCAGCGCATGCATTGTAGGATGCTGTTTGTTTTTTTAATGCGTTCCCATGTAACTACGTGCTAGTTTACGCGGTCTATCGCGTGGAGTTTTTCAATCCGACTGGAAGGAGTTACCTGTACTATAAAAAATGGGAGGCTCCTCTGCTTATTTCTGGACGCGGAAGTCGAGAACCTTTTGACCGTGTGAAATTTTAGCTCATCGTTTTCGTATTTTTTTAGTTACGCCAGTAGATGCTCCGGTTCGGTTTGAGGCTCCATTCCTTTCAGGAGGATAGATTGGACCTTTTCGCATTTTGCCGTGTATGTATAAAATTCTGTTTCCGCAGAGGACAGAGCGTTTTTCATTTTATCATAGTCCTCCATAGATTGAAGGAAAGAGAATGTTTTTTATCGCTAAATCTTTTGATTGCGAATTTATTATTTTTAATTATCAGTCCGCATAACTTTATAGTGTGTTGGGCAGATTGGTGGATAATATTTATGGGGGGTATTCTTACCTTTTTATTATGTGCATTACTGTCATTGTTATTCCTAATTTGGTGGTACTGGCGCTGGTGCTGTAGCTGCTGCTGTGGTTGTTTCTGTCGTTGCTCCTGTTGAGATTTGTTTTGTTGCTGCTGGCAAATCTTCTGAATATACTGCTGCTCTTCATTGCATTGCGATTGAGTGGTGTGCTGAGCTTTTGCGTTATTCCTTCTGGCTTTGAAACTGGTGATGAATTCGCTCAGCTGTTTGTCGTCCTCATCTTGCATCGCTGACGCTAACGGACTGTATGGGTTATTGACCCCGCTGTATGCGCTCTCAGTTTCGTCCGTCTCCATGGTTAGTTAGTTTTGGCGGTAGTCCGCTTAGGCTGCCTCCTAGTAGGCCTGGTTGATTTGCGTTGTTTCAGACGATTGACTTTCGTTGCCTTGTTCGGTCGTAGCTCAGCTGATGAAGCAGCTATTCGGTGTTTTGTGGATATTGCTGGCCTTTGGGCATCTTGACCTGGCCCAACCTCAGCTGATATTAATGCTGCTATTTCCACCGCTGTAGCGGTTTGTGATGTCCCTGGTGAAGGTGTTGTTGTGGTTAATGATATTCCCGCTTGTGTGCCTATTAATGCAGCAATATCATTATTTTTGACTGCCCTTTCCAAGTTTGCTTTCACTGCCCGATTTTTCGAAGGCATGCCTTTGATATTTGCATAGTCCCCCCTTAATTTTCACACAGATTTTTTGTTGTGTCCTTTCACTTTTTCACCGCTTAGTCCACTTTCGCTGGCGGATTTGTCCGTAATTTTCTGTGATTTTTTTTTGTGTGTTGGGGAAACACTGCGCGTTTTAGGTTTCACTTCGGTCTAGAATGTCTACTAGAACGGCGGTCCTCTATATTAATTAAATTCCAATTATTTTGGGAGTATCTACGTATCGCGCGGATGGCAGGCAGTTTCTCATCCGATTGGGTTAGCTGCTCGATTGAGACTCGAAAATGATTATAATATGGTATTGCCTAGTGACCAAAGAGGTAACCAGATCACTCGTTTTTGTTAAGGGGGTTTTGCCTGTAGCCCTAACTCCCCCATATTTGTAACAATGCAGGGGTTGAATTATGTATCTTGTTTCTAGTTGAGTCGAAACGACTAACCTCGAAACAAGATACATAATTCCACCGCTGGTTTCTGTTCGCAAAATTGGCCTGTAATTTCCATATTGAAATTACAGGCCAGTTTTGCATTTATAAACTTAACCTTTTTAATTAATAATAAAAAATTTATAATGCAAAAAATGCCATCCTGGCTTGGGCGGAATCCTACATTAAAAAATTAATAACAAAAAATAACATAGCCATTATCCTGGCTTGGGCAGTCCGACCTTAAAAAATTCATAATGCAAAAAATGCCATCCTGGGTTGGGCGGAGTCTCTCCCTAAAAAATCACTAACGAGAAAATCAACAAAAAATGAATAAAAGAAAATCTTAAAGCTCTTCTGGATCTCTCTCTCTTCTTCTGGGTCTCTCTCTCTTCTTCTGGATCTCTCTCTTCTGCTGGATCGGGCGGACACACACATGAAAAAATTTAGAAAAATGAATAAAAAAACCGAATGCCCTTATTTAGGATTTCTACCTGTAAGGGCAAATATCAATCCCCTGTGTCGCTTGTTGCGGGTCTTATCCATGCGAATTATCACTTTTTTTTGGTCCAGATACCTCGCTGTCTTCTCCTTCTCAATTTCCAATTTAAGCCGGTACTTTTCAATCCCTCTATTGACCCTCGAGGATGAACCCAGCGCCGTTCTTGGGGTACTGGTTGCGCTGAAACGAGATGTACTTACCTCTCCCGGTGAACTCGATGACCCCAACGCCGCGGTCTTCCTCAGAGGTGTACCGATCACCTGTAAAGGATCATACACCTGCGTTATAGCAACGGCCAGCTTCCCATCGTAGCTGTTAACACCGTGAGTGCAAATGATAATAGGCCTCTCCCCTAAAATATCATCCATTTCTGCACGAAATGGAATAATCGACGGAGGGGCCCCTGTTACGCCATTATTGTCATTTGCCGCTTTATACGCCCGTATCAAATTCTTCATCTTCGTCTGAATTTGCGGTATGGTCAGTGGCGATTCCTAAAAAGAATCACTATAAATAAAAATAATATTTATTTACCGAATTATTCAGAAAAAACTTACCAACACATTTATTGCGATGAGATCTTCCATCATGTTGGCATAGGCGAATTTTTTTTTCTGCAGTGTTGCAGCTCCTCCTTTCTTCCCGCATAGCAAGAAAGGAGTGCTTGCGTTTCTGCAATTGTCCACAGATGACGTTTTCTGTAATATAAATTTAATTTAAGGCATGCTGTTATATAATATAATACATTACTAAAGTTCTAAAAATAAAATGAAAGTGAGTTGTTATGCTACATTAGGTTTAACTACTAGAGATATCACCGAGGGAAAGAGTGATGCTAATAATAAGATGAAAATACTAGAGGATCCAATAATCCAATAGAACAATGGAGAGTAAAAGTAAAATTCTGTTGGTTCAGACCAAAATGACCCCGAGACTAGAATCACACCACATTTATTCCCTGCCACAGAGTTAACAGTACCAAACAACTTTTTTTCATTTACCACATTAAGTAGCTTTAGATAAATGCGTCCCTACCCCCTATAATTTCTAAACTATCGATGCAAAATATCTGAAAAATATCATAAATGTGGCCATTGGAAACTATTACAGCCAACTTATTACGAAAACGAAGAAACCGTTTATAACTTTAATTCCTTTTTGTTTCGGTGCGGAACCTTATAGATGCACAAGCAGCATTGATTGTTATTGCAGATTCTTATTTTACAGAAGAAAATGCGTAACTTTAACTGGAAACGTTTTTTTTCGAATCGTGATAGATGACGCTGTTATTTTTAAATAACTATTCTTTATTAGCTGAACAGCCACTTTTTAACAAATGTTTACATATTTTTCTTATAATAGTTAAGATAAATAAACAACAATATAAAACGGTTAAAATTGTTTCTTAATATAAGTACATCAGGTTTATTTTCTTAAGTATTTTAAAAATCGTTTAATTCAGATGGTAATTTAGGCAGGTGCAGCCTTTAAACGAAATGCAATTTTGCGCCGTCGCGTCGCAGTCCGGTATGATAGTAATCTAAAGTCATCAGCAGATCGCAGTGTAGGATAGTGTTGAACCTGAAATTAGTTAATCAGTCGATTTTTCCTATGGAAACTCACGATTTTTGAAACGTTATATTTCGTGAATGGTTATAATTACAAATAAAAACTTTTTAAACCGTTTTTATATGAAATTGTCTCAGCTATGTTTCTTTTCTAGCCTTAACTCTGTGTAATTAATCCTGCATATTATTTAGAACCCCAATACCAGTGTATGTACCTTAGCCTGTCCAAAAACAAATTATTTTGATGTTGGATGTCTATTCTTCCTAGATTATTATGCAACATAAAATGGGTTGATGAGTAAGATTAAGGACAAAACATAGCATTGAATCTTGATGGATAGAGTGATGCTAATACTAAGATGAAAATACTAGAGGATGAACTAAGGAGAGTAACCATTGCCGTTTCGCTTAATTCTAGTGATAGTTTAAATAGGTAGTTCGCTAAGATCCAGAGCATACAAAACATTAGTGCAGTTCGAGCAGTTTTATGATGTGTTTCAGTTCGCTCGAGGACACCCAAATAACATCAAGGATTAGAAGAAATATGCCAAGTAACAGCTTCTGGGTTTTATTCATCATTTTGTGCGATTAGTTTTCATGTCTTTTATGTTCCTGTGTCCAACACTACATCATTGTTGATTCTGTGCTTTTGATAACTGTCTGGCCCACCAGTTCTTTCGCATGACTTTGTGTTAAACACCTGCAGCCCCGCTCCACCCTTTTCTGATCACCGGCATATAAAACCGTAGCGAATCGTTTTGAACTTCAAATAAACTCGAAAATGTGGTCGAAACTATTAAAATTTTAGCAGAACATCATCATCAGCATTTATATAAAACCAATATAAAAATTGACTTGCTCTTCAGAAGGTGCAGAAGGTTGTTTTCAGCCTGTTCTTCCTTTGCTTTGACAATTCCAAATGACATTTGCAGTGAAGTTAGCATCATTCCAAAAAAAGGGAAATTCTCAAATGTCCCAATGTCCCGATAAAACTCTCCACTGATCCAGATTAAAAGCAGTATTTTGAGTTTTGTATGGGGAGAATAGTGGAAAGGTCCATATGGATCATTAAAAGAACACGGCTTATGTTGTTATATATAAAATGTAATATGTAATAGACCAAAATGAAAAATTCTATAACAAATAACTTTCAAGGAAATATTATTTGACTAAAAAATAAAAGTCATTAATTACCGGTTATTAAAAACTTTTATTATAAAAATTTAAACGGTTATAATTTAATTTTTATTTTTTATTCGTGTAACTACCGGTTATTTGTAGCTTTCTTTAAGCCATAAAAGTCACGGGCCCTGGTTGCATTCCAAAATCACAAAAGTGCCTTCCTAGCAAACGGCAAACAAAACAACCAGGATTTTGAGAAAAATATCGCAGAAAAGAAGAAGAACGGGTGCATTTCGTCACACCGTCCCAGACCGGGTACGACTAAAATCACAGTGGGATGACCTACCGCATGCACGTCGTTCATTTTTTACGATGCGAACCCACTAACACTCCTACCTTAGCGATCGTCATGTAGCGCCAAAATATTTAACTAGCTGGCAAAGCAATGTTGAAAAGCGAAACAACACGTGAGCTTGGCCTTTAGGGCTTCGCATCTTTCCTCCTTACGCTGCGGCGGATATTTCAAGGACGTTATATTCCATACTTAAGGGGTTACATAGGTCTTGAAGGAAAGAAAAAAACAACTTTTTCAAAAAATCGTATTTTAAAAACCAAAACTTTGTTCTTTTTGAAATTAACACATAGAAAAGTTTAGCATTTCAAGAAGTTGTAAAAAAATTTTCAGCTAAAAATATTGTGTAAGTGTCGATTTTCCTGCAGTTTTCCTCGTCCAGCCTTTTTTTGCGGTAGGCAAGATTTCTCGAGAACGAATCGACCGATTTTGGTGAAACTTGGCACAGTTTCTCTTTATAGTATTGTTTCGTGATTGTCTATATATCTTTTGTAGAAATAAAGTCAGTGAGTAAATATTTTGTAAAAGGAAAATTTTATTCAACGGTTTAGAGGTCGAAATATTGCATTTTTTAGAATGTATATTGATGTTATGTGAGTATAAGATAATTTAAAGAGCAGCACACCGTAGCACACCACGAGTTTTATGCGAAAATAGTTTCACATGAATTTATATCAAGAATAGTGGGACTAACCCCAAAAATTTAAATATGCCGCCAAAGTTTTTTCTATGGGATATTGGCGAAGCAGCACAATGCAGCACAGCTCAGCACAACTGTTTTATTATTTGTTCAAAAATGGCGGGGCCAGCTTGGACCCCTAAAATTTTAAAATGCTGCCAAATTTGTTATATTGGTGACAATAAATTTTGCGAAGCTGCACAATGCAGCACAATAACTGCCGAGCTAAGTTGCTGGACATGCAAAATTCCCTTTGCTGAACTATTTTAAAGATCTGCACAATTGAACTATGTAGTTCAAACTGAGTTTGTATACTGTTATCTGATATTAGTTGATGATGTGACGGAAACATATGTCACCAAAAATTGTTCAATGCTGAAATGAAACTTCTTTTCCAATCGTATTGTACAAAGAAAAGTGCGGAAAATGATTGATAAATATGAATAAAAGATACAATTTTATTTTTTCAATAGTCAGGGAGAAGATAACTGCAAATTTAAGGATTTTTATTAAACGCCAACAAAGTGTCAAACGAGAACTGAACTATGTACATAGTTCAAAACAAATTGAGTGTGACACGAAAATTTGGACTAGTTCAATTGGTGTAGTCTCTCTTCTCTAAGGCCAATATTCCGTTATTATTTCTTTAGCTATTAAAGTAATGCTCGGTAATGGAGACTCGTTAAAATTTGTTTAGAGCAGAATTCAGTACCAGGTTTTACTTTATGTTGCTTTGTGGTTGTTTTCTCTTCACTTCCAGGTTACAACAGGTGACAACGGAACAATATTCTTAAATACAAATATTTTTATTATTATTTTTACTACTATTACACTGGTCAACATGGATTTTGTTTCCTAACATATAACAGGTCATTTCTATAAGATTTTTCCCACACATTACGAATCTGAAGACGAATATGCTTTATCAGCTTTGGTTTTCAGGAAAAATAGGGGTAAAAGTAAGAAAACCCGTATTTTGGCGTATTAAGTAAAATATTTCGAAGTGTTTTTGAAAGTTGGTAAGTGGATAATATAACAATGTGAACTTTAAGCTCTCCATAAAAATTTGAAAAAGTATAAAATTCGTACAAAGTATTTTGATAAACAAAACTTCTTTCATAAAAAGACATAACTGTAATGATGATTAAAACAAAGTTTGTTCCAGACAAAACAAGAAAGGTTTATAGGGTAATTGTATTTTATGGCAAAATTTTAGATTTCCAGCTTTCGTTTGAGCTACTTTAAGAATTCTTGTGTCATTTAGTTATATATTTTGTAAATAGCCAAAATACGGTTTTATTATTATTATTATTAAATATTTTTACTTTTTACCCCTATTGGACTTGAAAACCAAAGCTGATGGAGCATTTTCGTTTTCAGATTCATAATCCACGGATAAAACCCTATTGGTATCCCCTAACACATTTCAGGAAACTGAAAAAAACATCAAAAATGTTGGCCAGTGTTATTAGATATTACAGGATAGACATGAATTTTTCCAACGAACGGTGTATTTAACTCTGGTTGCAGAATTGCGTAGTTACAAGTAGTTTCCAAATTCAAAATTTATTTATGGAAATCTTTATCGGAGCAAATGTTCCGGTTATTTCCTTAATTACATACTTAGACTTAGAGAATATTTCCTCAGTGAAATAATTTTAATAACACGCAAATAAGTCGTGCCAAACATTTTTAATATCATTCATCGCCGCTGTCTCAATTTGCATGTGCAAGTTGAAAGTGATTTATGGCCCAGGAGCTGTGCAAGCGTTGTATCAAAAATGTAATTCTGAAGTGTAAACGAGAAGGAAATTCTTTGTACTAACAGCATTTTCAGAGACACAATGTAACTTCATTAGCGCTGTCATATATTAATGAACTGTTTAGCCACTGCGTTACATTTGTTTTGGCACCCCGAATACCAAGCAGAACGAGTTTGCAAGCACTTAAAAAGTTCAATTAATTTAATCGCGCTATGAAAGTCGGGCGACATCTCGCAATTGTTATGATCTAATTAAGGCCAACGATTATTAATAAACCTCACACAAGCACGCTACGCGTTGCTCTATTAAAGGAGATAAGGCATTTTTAGCACAATTAAATTAACTGGATCACAAACTTACTTAACGCATTTAATGATCAATTTCGGTGCTAATGGGCGTGTAATTCAGCCGTTCTATTTTAAGGTTGAATCGTATGCATATATGTACATACAGTGAGTGTAAAAAGTCTACGTACGAGTATAAGTTTTCAATGAAAAGCAATATTTCACCAAAACGTTATAATTATTTCATTATTTCAGCACACCATATAATTATTTTAAAACTAGGAAATAACATTTTATTAAAAAACAATATTTAAAAAAATTCAGTACTGGAAAAAAGCTTCACCAAACAAATAACCTCCATATAATCGGCGCAAAAAGTCTTCGTACGGTCGGCACTTTGGAATAGTAAAAATTACCAAATTATATTAAAACATACGCAATAAAGCTTTTTTACTTACACTTAATATTTAGTAGGGTACCCTTTCGCTTTAATTATAGCTTTTAATCTTCTCGACATTGATTTGACAAGGTTACTGGTCACATCAGCTGAAATTAAATTCCATTCTTCCTGTAGTGCTGATTTCAGGACTGGCTTACTTGTAATATGCCGTTTTCGAATCCGCCTGTCTAGAACATCCCAAAGATGCTCTATAGGATTAATATCCGGGGATTGTGGAGGGGTATGCAGTACACGGGGTGTATTATACAGGAGCCAAAGTCGAGTATTCGCTGCAGTATGCTTTGGGTCGTTATCGTGCATGAAGATATAATTAGTCAATATCCCCATTTTCTCTGCACTCGGAACTAAATTTTCCTTGAGGATATTAATATAATGTTTGTGGTCCATTATACCCTCTATAAACACTAAATTCCCTACACCGAAAGCGCTCATACACCCCCAGACTAGAACAGAGCCTCCTCCATGTTTCACAGACGGGCATAAATTCTGCTTTTCCAGCTCTGTGTTCGCTTTTCTCCATACCGTACATTTTCCGTCTGAGTTAAATATATTATATTTACTCTCATCTGTGAAAATTACGCGTTGCCAAAATTCTAGAGGCTCGTTTTCGTACCTTTTCGCAAATTCTAGACGCTTTTTTCGGTTGATGTCACTAACAAAATATTTGCGCCTAGCTGTTCGACCGTGATATCCATCCGATCGCAAGACATTCCTTACAGTACTTGTCGATACATCAATGCCTGCATATTCTGAGAGCTGTGAAGAAATTTTTGGTGCACTTATTTTGGGATTATCCCTAATTGTTCGCAGAATTATACGTCGATTGTGATCATTTAGAACCCGGGGCCGGCCACACCGATGCTTGTTTTCAATTGTTCTTCTTTCTGAAAACCTATCCACAATGCCTTGTACTGTTGATTTGGGCCTTCCAGTAATACTAGCAATTTGTGCTAATGATTTGCACTGGTTATGCAGTCGGATGATGATTTTTTTCTCTTCTTCGCTAGCTTCCTTGCGTTTTGGGCTCATTTTGGCTAATTATTCACTTTAGTGACGCAACACTAGCACGTAAAAGAACAAAATCAGGTCGAAACTTCCTACTGACTGACTCGTTGTTCACTTCCCCGACAAATGTTGAAAAAATAACGGGACTTCCTCCACGCACTTCTAAGAAAGTGTAACCGTACGAAGACTTTTTGCGCGGATTACAGGGAGGATTTATGTTTCGTGGAACTTTTCTCCACTACTGATTTTTTTTAATTATTGTTTTTGAATACAATATTATTTCCTAGGTTTAAAATAATTATATGGCGTAAAGAAATAATCAAGTTATTTTAACGTTTTAGTGAAATATTGTTTTTCCATTGAAAATTTATACTCGTACGTAGACTTTTTACACTCACTGTATGTATGTAACTGCACGTCAAGTTTGAGTACTATTAAAATCAATTTAATAAAACTGTCCCAAGGGGAGAAAAATTACTGGAAAAAAACATCAAATTAAAAAGATAAAATTGCCAACTTTAACAAACAAGTGGCAGTTTGTGCTCAACACTTTGGAGCCATAAATTTACATTCGACGAACAGGTCTGGCGAAGTGCAAAATAAATTGTATAGCCGACCAACCAAGTGGGGCGATCAAGTAAA
The DNA here is from genome assembly GCA_947538895.1 of Neoitamus cyanurus. Taxonomy (NCBI): domain Eukaryota; kingdom Metazoa; phylum Arthropoda; class Insecta; order Diptera; family Asilidae; genus Neoitamus; species Neoitamus cyanurus. The sequence continues at coordinate 41,943,045 of OX384541.1, forward strand.
ACAACGGCATCCTCGTCCCGGTTTTCGTGGAAAGCAAAAGCGGCTGTAGCAAGAGGACAGCGGCGATGACAGTGATATTGGGCCCTACAATTTGAGGAAGGCAGAGGCACAGTTACTAATCTGCCACCGTACAATAGAACTGCCCTGAACTTTTGAACACCGGCGGCGCGGCGGGTAGTCTGGTCGGTCCCATCCTTTCCTATCGCTTTTGGCAGTCCCCACTTGCCCCTAACTTAGCGAGGTTTATCTTCAGACAAATCTATTACGCTCGCGATGGATGGCAATAGCATTAACAAATGTTGACAGTGAATATTATGTTCCATCTGGTGTTAATCCGTCTTCTCAGTTCGGGACCGCAATGCACGGGCTCTCCTTTGAACTGGGATTTAATGGTTCTTCGTTCCCGCCAGTTATGGAATTCTAATAACTCTGGGCTATTTCCACGCTTCACATAATTTGTGAAGAATATACGTACACATACAGACTAATAGCGATGGCGACAAGCATTTGGAGCACTGCGGTGACAAGATATGCAGTTTTTGCTGAAGAAAAGGGAGCGAGAGACTTTTCTTGGTGACTGATATTTTAGGTAACTATAACTAGGTAATTTTACAACGTGCTGTTGAGTTCATACGTATATTGGTTGTGTATACGGATGATTTATTTTCGGTGACCTGCCTGGAATTACAATTTTACAATAAAAACGACCTTTTTTGATACACAAAAGCCAGATATTATTTTATTATTTATTCTGTTCAAGCAAGACGCGCAGGTGGTGTTGATTTATTAGGGTATCCTTAAGTGGACATTTATATAAGGTTTTAATGGTTTTAAGAAATGTTCTAGGAAGAACATTTGGTTTTAAAACGTTTTTAGTGTTTGAGTTTTTAGAAAAGAGACCTGTTATAAGTCCTTTCCTGCTCATTTAAGGGGGAAGGCCACTGTGACGGCCGAAAAAATGAGTGATTTTCGAGAATTTTTTTGGCCGGGAAAATGAAGGAATATCAGGATTCTTTTTTATTTACTTTATATAGTGTACATTGACCAATATTTGCATAAATTTTTATTAAATAATATTAAATAGTTTTAAAGTTATGAGCGTTGCCGTAGAGACCAAAAAAAAATTGCCCTTCCATGGTCGCATCGATAACTCAAGAACCGGTTATCAGAAAAAACAAAATAAAAGTTCTTTATAATCTATATGAATGTAGTTTTCGTCGTACGTAGCCGATTTTTGTTATTTTGATTTTTCACAAAATGGCGACCAATTGAACATTTTTTCCATCATTTCGACCTTTTTTTTTTGTTTCAAAACAGCCTAAAAAATAGTAAAATTAAAATTTTTTAAATCGGCTACGCTCTACCATAGCCACTACAAATACGAACAAAACAAAAAGAGAAAATTGAAAATCGGTTAATAATTGATCGAGTTATCGATGCGACCAGTTTGAAAAAAGTCCTTTCGAGAAAAATGTGTTTAAAGTTTTTAGTCCATTTTTCTCGCTCATTTATATAACAATAGAACAATATATTTATATAGCAATAAAAAAGGAAATTCGAAGGAAAGAACCCTAATAAGTCATCTATTGATAAATACGTTTGAACAAGGGACTTAGGGGCGTGCCATTCTCATCGGGACGTCAAGCGGTAAACAGTCGGTCTACTACTACTACTATACTAAAATGGCTGTAACTCTGTCAATTTTTGAAATTTTGACCTGAAATTTTGTGCACATATTTTCGAATATATAAGCTTTAATTTAAGATGGAAAAAAAGAATTTTTTTTTTTTACCCATCACAGTGGCCTTCCCCCTTAAAGGCTCTGATGTAACACGCCCGTCGCCCATCCTTATGAGGGATCGCGTCCTCGCGATTTTGAATTCGTGGTTTTTCTACTCTAACCCTTGCTTGACCATTCTTATAACAACAGTATAATATAATTATACAAGTAGTTGTTGCTATTAATATTAATACATTTGACAGAATCGTAGCCTTAGTGCTATTTTCGTATTTAACATTTAATAATTTGATTTCTTTTAAGTTTTCTATATGCTTATTATGAACATATTCTAAAGTTAGGTTATTTTCTTGATGATAAGATATATTCTTGATTATATTTTGTATGACAACATTATGTTCTATATATTTTACTTGACTCTGAAACACATTTCCATTGATTATAATTTTACAATTATTGAATGTCATTATTTTATGTTCTCTAATAGTAAGATTTAGTTCATTACAATTCTGGATGACATTTGTTTCTTTTAAATTTTTGTTACAATTAATCCTTCCATTATGGATTGTTGAAATATATTCGTATATTCAATTCATACTTCGCGTCTTAAGCGCCTTGGCAACATTTGTAATCTTATTTTAGTACAGTACACACAGTACTTATGCGTCTTAGTAGCACTTGTAATTTTGTTTTAGTGCAGTGCACACACTCCTGTTTGTTATATCTAAGTTGTCACGGTATAAGGACTGACGTGCAATTGTTCAATAATAAAATCCATATTAATCTTCATAAGTGGGAGCTTTATTACTATTGTCCTGTTTCACCTTCCATCCTCTGGTGTTATATCAACAGGTTATGGGCCCAGTTTCTCTTGTGAAACGACATTAAAGTGGAAAGTATTGAAATTTGCAAAGGTGAGATTAACCGGAGTATTCGTGTGCCACGTGTCTAGGTGCAAAAATGAATACGAGCAACTTTATAAATTCAACGAGAATTGAAGTACTTACAAAAGACAATTATGACTCCTGGTGTGTCCAAGCTGAGGCTTTATTAGTCAAAAGTGACGGTTGGGGATACGTAAATGGTGCAATTAAAAAAACAACGACAGACTCTGCTGGAGTAACCCAATGGGAACTAACAGAAAAAAAAGACCCGTGCTGATATCATTTTGTCAATATCCCCAAATATTGCAAAGCGAGTTGCTAAATTAAATACATCTCGCGAAGTTTGGTTAAAATTAAAGGAGACATATGTGTCGATTGGTCCTATCAAAAAGGCTACGCTACTTCACGCGCTGACAGTATCGAGAATGTCGGAAGAAGACGATATTCATGAACACCTAAATTCCTTTTTCGATATAATTTCAAAATTAGAAACTATGTATATAAGTGAATGATGAATTAATAACAACGCTAATACTAAATAGTCTTCCTGATAGTTTCGACAATTTTGCCGGAAATATAAGGTCTCGTGATGAACTACTGGGGCCTGAACAGTGCAAAATAAAGATACTTGAGGAATTCGAACGAAGAAAGTCCAAAGCGAAACGTGATGAGCAAGCGATGATTGCAGCCAAGCGATATTACAATAAGGGAAGTAAGCCCCCACAATCAAATAATGCAGGCAAGTCCAAAGAGAAATATTTCCCGTTTCGATGTAGCAAATGCGGTGAATATGGTCACAAAGCGGCCTGTTGTCCAACGCGAGATGATCAAAAACCAAAGTCAAATCGATATCACCATCATCGCAATCAAAATGAAGGCAATCGTCGAGAGAGGGCCAATTTATCTGAAGAATCATTTCTAGCTGTAGGAAATGAAAATGGTTTCCAAGTTGACGTTTGCGAAAATTCAACCAAATGGTGTCTGGATAGTGGAAGTTCGTCCCACTCATGCAAGGAAAAGTCCAAGTTTGAAACCTTTAGCCAAACTGAGAATATTAAGCTGAATCTGGCGAGTAATTCCTCAACAGAAATACAAGGAAGAGGGAAAGTCCGTCTTCCTGTAACCGACGGACAAAACTCAAGGTCAGTAAATCTTGAAAATACAATTTATGTTCCTGATCTGCGAGTGAATCTCATGTCCGTAGGGAAAATTACCAAAAAGGGCGATCACGAAGTCATTTTTAGAAGAAATGAAGCTGTCGTTCAAGATGTACAAGGTAATATAAAGATGATAGCTGATAGACTTGGAGATCTCTACTATGTGCGTACGTCGTTACCGGAATTTGCCCATGCAGTTGTGACTGAGTCGAATCCAAGTGATCTACTGAAATGGCATCAACGAATGGGTCACCTAAATGTCAATGACTTAAAACAAATGGTTAAACATAATTACGTAACAGGGATAAAGGTGAATGTGAATGAAGAGATGAAACCTTGTGCAACCTGTCTTGAAGGAAAACTCTCCGCTCTTCCGTTTCCAAGGAGGAATACAAGAAGTGATGAACCGTTGGAATTGATTTATTCGGATATTTGTGGCCCGATGCGTGTACAGTCCAACGGAGGAAAGTCATATTTTGTGACGTTTATAGACGATTATTCGCGATGGACGGAAGTATTCTTATTATCGAGAAAAAGTGAAGTTCTCAATGCATTTAAGGAATATAAAAACATCGTCGAAAATAAATTCCAATCCAAGGTGAGATCACTCCAATCAGATAATGCTAAAGAGTATATATCGAATGAATTTAATCAATTTCTGAAGTCCAACGGGATTCAAAGAAGGTTGTCTGCTCCGTACACGCCTGAACAAAATGGCGTAGCTGAGCGAAAAAACCGAACCTTGGTTGAAATGGCTCGATGTTTGATTTTGCAGTCCGGCCTACCTCCGTCATTCTGGGGTGAAGCTATTTCTACAGCGAACTACATCAGAAACAGATGTCCAACAGCGACACTTTTCGGTAGAACTCCATATGAATATTGGACAAATAAAGTTCCAAATTTAAAGTTCTTTAGAATTTTTGGGGAAACAGCTTTCGTACTGAATAAAACAAAGGAAAACATAAGCTGGGATCTAAGGCAGTACAAGCAATCTTTGTTGGATATGCGGCCGAAGCAAAAGCGTACCGATTGTTTGTACCAGAAACTAAGAAAATTTTGATATCAAGAGATGTTAAATTCCTGGGTGAAATGTACTATAAGCCACATAAGGAAGATATAATCTCTACCGACATTGAGACGAATTGTCGTAAAGTATTACCAAATGAAGAAGCGGAAAGAGTGAATGACACGGATGAAATCGAAACTATTATCGGAACGAACAATGAAATGGATTCAATCCCACGGTTCAAACGAGGTCGAGGGCGTCCAAAGCGAGTCAAATCAGGAAGGCGAGGGAGGCCATGTAAAGAATTTAATATGGTCCCGATGACATGCGATTCGATTGCATCGACATCTACGCCTCCAACAACACCAATAGCACCTCAAATAACTGATATTGTAGCTGAACTCCCGCGAATCGAAATTACTCAAAATCTGGAAGATAACAATCTTGACGATGATGTGTTCATTGACCTACCGGAAAATACTGCAGTTTATCTAAATGAAGAAAAGGAAATAATGGAATATGCATTTAATGCGGAAATCTATTTCAAAAGTGCTATCACTGGTAACAACGGAAAATATCTACGTATTTTGAAGTTAAAGATCTCGGAAGAGCACGCTATTGTCTCGGAATCGAGATTATCCAAAGTCCAAGAGGAATTGCTATAAGGCAATCAAACTATATCAGAGAGCTGATCAGTCGATTCAACCTAGATGGGGCGAATTCAGTGACAACACCATTGCCTGTAGTTGCAAAGGCTATAACAACGTTGAATCATCAACTGATCTTGAGAAGTTACCGTACAGGCAATTGATAGGTGGTCTGATGTATATAGCTTTGGCGACAAGACCAGATATCGCTTATGCTGTGAGTTTTCTGTCTCAATTTAATGAATCTCACACTAAAGTCCATTGGGGGTTAGCTAAGCGAGTATTAAGATACCTCATTGGTACTCAAGATGTTGGAATTATGTACGAAAAATCACCCAACAAAATTGAAGGATATGTCGACGCCGACTGGGGTAGTAACTTACTAGATCGAAAGTCCTACACTGGTTTTGCATTCCTGCTGAGTAACGGTGCAATAAGTTGGAAGGCGCAAAAGCAAAGAACTGTCGCTTTATCTTCTACCGAAGCGGAGTATATAGGAGTCACGGAAGCTGTTAAAGAAGCTGTATATTGGTCTAATTTTATGAATGAAATTGGACTGGAAGAATTAAAACACCTGATGATCTACAACGATAATCAAGGGGCTAAACTCCTAGTTGAAAATCCTGTTTTCCATCAGAGAACGAAGCATATTGATCTGAAGCATCACTTCGTAAGGGACATCTTAAAGAAAGGATTGATCAAGCTAAATTACCTCAATACCAATGAGATGATTGCTGACGTATTAACCAAGCCACTTACTAGTCAAAAACATTATATATTTATCCACGGGCTTGGGCTTCAACGTATTCCAAGTGAAGTATTCATTGAGAGAGGATGTTGAAATATATTCGTATATTCAATTCATACTTCGCGTCTTAAGCGCCTTGGCAACATTTGTAATCTTATTTTAGTACAGTACACACAGTACTTATGCGTCTTAGTAGCACTTGTAATTTTGTTTTAGTGCAGTGCACACACTCCTATTTGTTATATCTAAGTTGTCACGGTGTAAGGACTGACGTGCAATTGTTCAATAATAAAATCCATATTAATCTTCATAAGTGGGAGCTTTATTACTATTGTCCTGTTTCACCTTCCATGCTCTGGTGTTATATCAACATGGATAAAATTGCTTTTTTCTTATTTTGTTTCATAGTACAGTTTTTGGGATTGTTTATTTATTGTGCAATACAATCGTCTTTAATGGGCTTTAATTTTCTTTTAATATTTTCATTGGTGTATAGGAATAGTTTATTTTCACAGGTTATTACAATGCTAAGATTTGTTTTTAATTCACGTTATTTTTTATCACGTATTGGGACTGGGACAACTTATGTCAGGTAATAATTTTCTTGGGTGAAATGTGGTATTTGTAGGACATCAGAATAATTTTCTCATGTTGTGCAACAGCGATTCTTATATTTCTGAGTTTTTCCGAGTTAATTTTGTATTCAGCTATCTCAGACGAAGTTAGGATATCTTTTAGAAATATTTCTAGTCGTGAAAGTAAAATTATGTCCTCGATATTTTCAAAAGAATGAAGAATTGATTGCAAATTTTCTTTAACTTGAATTATGCTAATATTATTGAGTTTAGAAGCAAAAATATTTATTTCTTTCAGAATTTCCGTTTGTATTTTATTAAAATTTTGGGTTAGATTTTGATGGGATTCGTCAATTTTAGTATTAATTCTGATTTGATCATTTAGATTGTTAGCCACTATCTCAAGTTTTTTATCTGTTGTTTTAAATTTTTCTTCAATATTTATTTTATCGTTGTGATCCATAGTCTTTCCTATCCATTTTAGTATCGTTCCAAAATCCGTTAATTAAACCTCTTCTTTTACTTTTATGTGTGTCATTAAATGTGTTATGAAAATAAAGAGTTTATTTTCTATTCCCTGCATTAAATGTTTACTAAAACTATCAATTAGTTTAGGATGAATAGTTTCTTGGATAATTTTAATCATATTATCAAATTTTTCTAAATCTATTATGTGAACGGTTTTATCGAATTGTTCAATCATTGGGATTTGCTTGAGGTGAATCAATGTGTATCCATTCCTGTAAGAGATTTGTTGGATGTCAATGCTTTTACCTGAATTTCCAATGAGAGATATGGAAAAGATGTGGATTGTTCCTGCAATGATATTCTATTAGTTTGGTAGTTTTTTGCTCTCTTCATAGTTTGTTTATGATATTTAGTTTTTTGGGTTTTCTAAAGTGTGGTTCCAGTTTATTTCCTCTTGTGTAATTTTTTACGTGTTCCTTACTTAGTTCTTGATTCCTACGTTTTTTTTTATGGTATTCAAGCCGTTGTTCTTGTTTTTTATTCAATAGGGTTTTTATATTTTCATACTCCTCCGGTGGTATCGTTCCGTTTTTAAAATCAATTGGTCTTCTCTTTGTTGTTGAATAAATTGAATGGTTATAATATTTTACAGCTTTCTGTACGCATATTACTTTTGTTGGATTGCGTTTCTGTTCTTCTTTCATTAGACGTAAATAATGTTCATTTAATGTGGAGTGGAATCTTTCTATATCGGAGTTACCGGTTTTGACGTTTGGACCAGTTAAATATAGTTCAATGAATTCTTTATCTAAAAATGCCTTAAGTTGGAACAACCTTGAGCTGTCATTGTCAGTTACAAGTAGTTTTGGTCTTCAATTCAAATTAAAGTATTGGTTCAAAACTGTGTGAATGTCTATCCAATTTCTTTTTTTTTATTTGGAATAGCTTGAGCAAATTTTGTGAATTTGTCTATAGTATGAATGTTACATACATTTCTTGTTTGTATTTGAACCATTCATCCAAATGAAGTATTTCGTTTGGATTTTCCGGAATTCTATAATAGATTTTTGAAATGGGATTTTGTGTGGATTTCTATCGTATTTCGGAATGTTGCAAATTGAGCAATTATTAATAAGTTTTGTTATTTCTTCCTTTAGGTTTGGGTAGTAATATTTTAGGTGAATATTTGCATATATTTCTTCGATACCTCTATGGTTGTTTCTGTAATGTTCTCTGCATATTTCTTCGTGCAAAGTTGCTTTATCGTCACAATCGAAACGAATGTATAAACATTTCACTAATTTAACCGGATTATGAGTGGATTTCCATTTTATATATTCATCTTGAAATCTGCAAAATATTCTGTCATCCGAAACATAAATTCCAATGAGCTAGTGGGTAAATGATTTTTCAAAATGTAATTTAGGTAGTTATTATCAATATTTTGTGAAACGAAGGTTTTCCTTATCCTTCCAAAATGTTTTTCTTTTATGACTTTATTTTGCTTTCCTTGTTTGATAATGATTTGCATTTTATAAAGGTTAAGAGGTTTTTCACTTATTGGAATATATTGTGAATTATCCTCTTCCGCACTGTGACATGTTCCCCGCACGGATGCATTTTCCTCATTATTTTCCCTTACGTTGTTTTGTTCTTTATTCATCATAATTCGTCTTGATAATTGGTTCGCAACAACGTTTTCTTTACCTTTAATATACTCAGTTTCATAGTTATATTCTTCTAATTGAATCTTCCATCTTCGTAATTTTGGATTTGGTTCTTTTAAGTTTGCGATCCAGTTCTAATAATGAATTTGTACCCGTATATATAAGGCCTGAAGTATTTAAGTGACCATACAATTGCTAAAATTTCTTTTTTTATGGTTGAATATCTTACCTCATGATCATTAAGCGTTCTACTCGCATAGCAAATAGGATGGTCTTCCTGTGATGGGACTGCTCCAATGACACAATTTGAGGCATCAGTTGTAACGACACATTTTTTATTGAAATCAGGGTACTTCAAATACTGGCTCAGACATTATTAGCAGTTTAAGTTTTTCAAAGCTGTTTTTGTATTGTAAATCATTAATGTTTATCTTACTATCCCTTTTTATTTTCAAAGTCAAAGGTTTTGCTACCTTTGCAAAGTCTTTAATAAATTGTCTATAGTAACCTACGAATGTTGCGGGGTGTTCTTTAATCCGAACTTCTGTTTGATGGAATCCTTTCGCTAAATCCAGTGTTGTAAAATACATGGCTCTGTCTTGTCGAGAATATCATCTATGTTTGAGATCGGAAATTTGTCGTCAATAGTTATTTAATTTAATTTCCTATAGTCAACGACAATTCTCCATTTCTTCTTCCCAGATGCATCAGACTTTTTGGGAATTATCCAAATTGGTTATGAATCGCTCGGTCGAATTATTCTTTTGCTCAGCATTTCACTGATTTGCTTCTCAACTTCCTTCTTATGTATCTCAGGATATCGATAGGATTTTGAATAAACAGATTCATCATGTTTTGTTTTTATCTCATGCTTTGTTTCATGGGTAAACGTAAGATCAGTACCTTCTTGGTAAAAAATATTTTTATATTGTTTGATAACATTAATTAGTTTCCTCGTCATTCAAATGATCGATACGAATTTCTTCTAATATGCTTTTAGAAGGAGTTCTTTCATTATTAAATCAGACTAACTCATTTTCCATACATGGATATGATTAATAATCTTTTTCTTCATTCTCGCTGAAGAAAATTTGTAGTACTTTGTCGTCGATTGACAATTATTTCGATACATAATCGATTTTAATGTTGTACATCGAGAATATATCATTACCGATCAAACCGTGGAAGAAGTCGGAGAAGTCTTGTTCGACAAATTCAAAGCGATGGTTTTCGTTTTTGTAACCAAACTCTTTGAATGGTTTCATTCTCACAGCATGTTTAATTTCTAACCATGAATTAATTGTGTTAGTCGTAATAGGATTTTTATTTTGAATTTTAAATGGTCTTCATAGATATTTGGTTTTATAATACTCATACTGGCACCGGTACCTATTATAAATCTTAAAGGCACACTGTAAGAGTCTATTCGGATATAGGGCAATTTTGGTTGTTTTCCGAGGCATTGATTCGAAAATTTGCGTTCGTTTGAACAAACTGTTCAGAATTATTATCGACCTCCTTAGGTTCGGGTCGATCAAACCTACGAATTCTTGATTGTACGGAGTTTTGATTATTCTGAAATATTCTTGAAAAGTTATTTTGATGGTAATTTTGAAAATTATTCTGATTATTTTGATCATGCCATGGTCGAGGAGGATAGTTGCTGGAGTTATTAGGGTTATTTTGTGTGGGGTAATTTAGTTTTTTAAGTTTTTTATTCTGTGCGTTTTCTGTGAATTTTCTATTCTAATATTCCAAATAATTTCCTTCTGTTAAAATTTGGAGTGTTTCTTCTAGTGACTGAGGGTTTCTACTAAATAGTACACTCCTTACAGGTTCGATCGTTTTAGGCTTGAAAACATCTAATGCTATTCTTTGGGTTGATTCTAGATCTATGTCCCTTTGCTCTAAGTTACATTTTGTATGTAATTTATGTAATTTTTCTTGAATTTCGTTATAAAATTCTAATATTGTGTTGCGAAAACTTACACTTTTTAATTCATCTAATAATTGCTACGAAGTTTTCTTTTCACTAAAATTAGATACCAAGACTTCGCTTATGTCGCTCCATACATAGGCGTTACTATTAATGTTAAGTATTATTTGAGCCTTTCCGATAATTTTTGTTTTAATGATGTTGACGATTAGTTGTTGTGATGGAATATCGTACTGGCGAAGCACGGGAACCAGGGTGTCCACTGCAGCTATGAAGGAGTTTAAACTTGTGAATGATCCATCGAAGGTTGGGAGTTTGTGGGTCTATTGTGATGGTCTTAGAGTTCTCCTTGAGTTGCGGTTTTTGTTGTTCTTGCTCGCCCTGTGCGTTTCCAAGCATAGGGGGTGTCAGAATGCTACTTGATAGAGCCATTTTCTGAAACATGATTCTCTTTCTTTTTGTGGATCTGGGCACTTTCACAACCGTTCTTTGTGTGACGTTTTCACAACGCTTTTGAAAAGGATCGCGTTATTTTTTTTCGAAACTTGAAGCACTTTTATTGCACTTCAGTCACTATAAATTTTGTCATACCATATGCGCCAACTCGCGATGCTGCGCAGATCCTACCGACTGCGCCAATCACAATTTTACGATAAAAACGACCTCTTTTGATATAAAAAAGTCAGATTTTATTTTATTATTTATACTTACAAGAATATGCACAACTCCGCGAACTTTAACTTACTTAAAGGAGAACCGAGAACTAGAACTGGAACTTCTGAACTGAGACTCTCTTCGTCTTCTCCTGGCTCCTTTTACTGCTTTTCGTAAAGCGTGATCAAGCAAGACGCGCAGGTGGTGTTGATTTATTAGGGTATCCTTAAGTGGACATTTAGATAAGGTTTTAATGGTTTTAAGAAATGTTCCAGGAAGAACATTTGGTTTTAAAACGTTTTAAGTGTTTGAGTTCTTATAAAAGAGGTCTGTTATAAGTCCTTTCCTGTTCATTTAAAGGCTCTGATGTAAACTTGCTTCGATATTTAGTTTTCGATACCTTAATCGCAGTTTAAGGAAAACAGCTTGAAGGGGACAGAAACGATGAGCCAATGTGCGAATCGACTCAGTTAAAACTGCAAAACCGTTATGTCACCCTTACAATTACTTATTGGCTTATAGGGAACTTCTAGTGAATTCGCTTAAAAAAATCAATTGTTTACAAATTACGATATTTTGAAGCCTTTATTTATTTATTTCGCTACAAGCTGGAGATTCATCTACATTTAACTAAAAATTAAACTAAGAACTAAAACAAATGACCAGAATGAGCGCCTTATGGTACGAGATCCAGCTGCAAGATTACTGCGTTCATCTAGTTTTTAATCAAAATCTAATTTGTACATATATTTATGAATGGGGGAATATATTTTTGCCGAGGTGCCTATCAAAATGTGGCCGCTGGTATTTTTAATTAAAATAATATTAATTGATTTTTCGGAAAAAATTTCATTCACTTCTTTTTGAAATAAAATATAATCCAATTCACAGCAATATTTGTAAAGAACTGGAAAAGTTATGGGTGCCATTGCGCACTTGGCCGCAACCTCTTCGCAGCCAGGTGTGAACACGTGTTACTTTGTTATGTTTATACGTTCATAACGTATATTTATAATTTATATATCGAATTAAAGCTAATTTTTTTGTTTATGATGGAAAACGTCTTCCTATGTAAAAGTGGCCGCAAATAGGGTTTGCCAGCTGTTAAAGATAGATTAGAGTGAAAGAGAGCTCACGCGCAACACCGCTCGTCAGACGAGGATGGCGATTGTCAGCTGTACCAAAGTTAACCAAATATAATGTTAGGAAGCAGAGGAGATTTCCGATTGTTTTCCATTAAGCAAAATCAGATTTTGAATAAATGGCACGAAAATGAAATATTATTAATTATTTAATCGTTTTTTCAATGTGTTTTTTTAATTTGTGCACTTAAAAGAGTGTCGTATTTTCTATATGAATATTTAATTAATTTTTAACTCATTGTAGAAAACTCAAATGAAATAAAATATTTTTTCAAACATTACCTGCATAATCTAATTTTCTTTTACATAAAAAACCGAGTTGGTTGAGAACACTAGATTTCGACGCATGCGCAATGTTGTATGTATGGTGCAGGTCAAGAGTGGAAAGAATGTGATTTCTATTAATTGCAACCGAATCAATAGAGTTAGAGCAGAAAATTAGATCGAGCTGTCTACCAAGGTGGTTCTTCACACCTCTGATTTGGCATAAGCCTACGTCAGAGAGGTAGTCAGTAATTACTGATTCAGCTGCTGAGGAAGCATTAGCGGGGGAATAAAAGGAGTTGTCGTCGGGGGAGGCTGAAGTCACCTAGGACTATAATGTCATCAAGCGGCTTGGCTAGAGCAAATATGGCGTCAATAGCATTAATTGCATGCTCATAGGCAATGAGAGGCTACGCTGGATGAATGTAACAGCTAAGAATGGAAATGGAACGACGATTCAGCGGTATTTTAACAGAACCCGATTCAAACATACATACTGTTACAAAAATGGCCCCAAACATTTGTGGTGTTTTGATCGGCGTCTGGCACAACCAAAATGAGGGGGAAAGATCTGTCAGTCGTGGTGTGCGGATCGGTCGGCAGAAACACGTGCCAAAATCGTCCAATGTTTTTTTTGTAAAAGAGAAAATAAAAATTAGTACTTGAGCTAATTTACGCTGGCGTTTTGGTTTCGGTAGGGTTTTCGTTGCGTAGCGCGTTGGAGAGGAGTTTTTCCGTGGATAGCTTCTCCGCGGACCATTTTTTTGATTGCAAGATTTGTCGGCTAGCCGCTCGGCTGGCAAATTTTGTAACATTGGTGCCAGGTGTGGGGTTCCCGAAGTCCTTTAATCAGGACAGCCCCACATGTTGCTTGAATTTTCGACCGTGTTTGATGTCGCTGGTACGACCACCGCAGCAGCAACCACTGCCACCGCTCTCACCATCAGCGCCGCAGTGACCACCGCTGCCGCAAGCACCGTCGCAGCAACCATCGGCGCAGTCACCACAGCAATCGAATAATCGCCGCTACGACCACCGCCGCAGCAACCACTGCCGCCACTCTCACCATTAGCGCCGCAGTGACCACCGTTGCCGCAACCACCGTCGCAGCAACCATCGCCGCAGTCACCACAGCCAATAAACCTTCGCCGCTACGACCAATGCCGCAGCAACCACTGCCGCAGCTTCAAGCATCAGCGCCGCAGTGACCACCGCTGCCACAACCCCCGTCGAAGCGACCATCGCCGCAGTACCAAAGCCGCCCATCGCCACCACGACCACCTCTGCAGCGACGACTGCTGCAGCTCCCAACACCGCCGCAGCAATCATCGCCGCAACAAGCAACCGATCCGCCGCAGCTACACCGTGAACCGTTCCACCGCAACACCTTCGATGAAACATCAGGGACCAAATTTATTAGGCTCCGTTGGAACTTGTAGCCTTTGAAGGGGGAGCCATGTTACAAAAATGGCCCCAAACATTTGTGGTGTTTTGCTCGGCGTCTGGCACAACCAAAATGAGGAGGAAAGATCTGTCAGTCGTGGTGTGCGGATCGGTCGGCAGAAACACGTGTCAAAATCGTCCAATGTTTTTTTTTTGTAAAAAAGAAAATAAAAATTAGTACTTGAGCTAATTTACGCTGGCGTTTTGGTTTCGGTAGGGTTTTCGTTGCGTAGCGCGTTGGAGAGGAGTTTTTCCATGGATGGCTTCTCCGCGGACCATTTTTTTGATTGCAAGATGTGTCGGCTAGCCGCTCGGCTGGCAAATTTTGTAACAATACATAGATGAATCCCGGGAATTCACTTGGGTGGCGCAAAAACGATTGTCAACCGCGTGTAGAACGCCATGACCTGAAGTTCCGGATTCACTTAAACTACCGTCGCGTCGGCGCGAAGATACAGAAATCGGACGAGAATAATTCGTTGCTATTGATGCCTAGAGTTAAATTAGTTTCTGTGAGAGCAAAGATATCGTAAGGGAGGGACTGGGACTTCAGGAAGATATTACGGGTTTTAGACCGCAGCCCTCTGATATTTTGGAAATAAAGAGTGATGCAACTTAACAGGTGTCTGTTGGACAGGGGAGAGCAAGTGGGGGGAGGAGCTACAAGGACGGTTAGGAACAAAAGTAGTTTTTCGAAACAGTGCGGGATTTTTGCAGATAGGAAATACGCTTAGAACTAACGTGAGATACATAAGTAGAAAGGCCTTCGGAAACTTTCTGTGGGGAAATATTGAAGGCTGTATGGTATAATAACCCTATGTAGACCTTTTCATCATATCTGCCCTAGAAAATGAGTTGTACCCAATTTCATGAAGGCCGGTTGGTCGCATTGCGTGCATTCTCCGAATCTTTAAAAATTTTCAACGCGTTTTTTCCCAAACCATGTTTTTTGAGTTGACGTGCAGTACCTACTTCGATATGTAAAATTTTTTAGAATAGAACAAACTCGGGCTCAAAATGTTCAGCAAACATGTGATTCTCGTTATGAACTGATTCAAATTTTTCGCGATATTAAGGACAATAATCCACGATCTCATTTGATCAAACAAGATTGTTATAACATTCCTGGTACAGTGTGAGGAGAAGAGGGTTGATGTACAGATATATCCGGATTTGATGGCTCTAAATTATTTTGCATCAGTTGAGAAGTTGTTTATTATTTTAGAATTTTGCAATACTACAGATGTACAGGATCCAATATTTCTACAACTCTCCTTAAACTTCGTCGTACATCGTCTATTATTGAAATTTTTGAGATGGTGTTGCTTACGCCTCTTGAATTAGAGACAGCAAAGTTAGTAAAAAGCAAAGATGAGTGAATGATAAAAGAATATTGAATGAATATCCTCCAGAGAGACGGATATTCCATTAATTTTGGAAGTGATATTATGAGTTTTCTCTGGTAGTGGTATGGTATACGCGCTCATACTTAAGGGGACCTATATGGCTTAAATGGGGTTGTGCGGAGTCAAAGGATTATTTTTTTTTAAAGAAATAAACCACATAAAATCTAGAAAATGAGGAAACTAATTTATTATTGAATACTTTAAGATTGCTTTTGGCCTATAAAAATCACAAAAATACCCATCGGCTCTTATGGGTTGAGCGTCTCTTGCAATGGTGGAATTTCACCACTGCCGTAGCTTTTTCCCAGAACCCCTGGTCTGAAACATATAAACAAGACATTTTCTGTTAGATAATACTTGACTGCACAGAATGAATTAATTAGTTTTGCTTTCCTGCAATTATTTTTGATTTTGTGTAGCTTAGAGTTCAATTTTTGAAATTTTTCATTATTTACTGAACTAATAAATATTTTAAAAAATTATTATAATCTAAATATTCAAATATTTTTTAATTCATTCCATGACCAGATGTATAATAAACCATCCCACCAAATTTCAAACAATTTGAGCTAACGGTTTTTGAAATTTTCTACGGCAATGATCAAAAAACAGAATTCCGAGCAAAATCGAATTAAAGATTGACTTTACAGAAGAAAAACAAAGTTTATTAACGAAAAAGCTGCTTAGAAACGCACTGATTAAGGTTTGTTTACACAACAAACGCAACAGAGAATCACAGGGAACGTAGTTGCTCTGCTGTGAATCAAAAATAGCGCGGATTTAGCGCGTCGATTAGGCTTCCGTTATTACAGAGTATTTGAAGTACTTTTTTTTAACGACATAATCTAAAAGTAAAAAAAGGCATAACTTCGTTATTTTCTTACTATTCCTATTTGAGTTTAGTTTGCAGCGCTTTACTCGGAAATGGTTGAACAAAAATAAAAGCCAATAAAAAAAAAATCGAAAATTTAGCCATATAGGCCCCCTTAATGCTTCCATTTTCTCCGCAATCATGCAGACCTTACTATGCAAGGAAGAGAGATTATCAGAAACAACCTCAAGAAAATTCGATTTTGTTGCTATGCTTCAAAATTTATCTGCGGACATTAATTGAACTGCGCCAAAAGCTTCGAATTAATTAACCATAAATTTTAATGTCTTCATCGAGTGGCAGCATGTAATTAGACCCGAGGAAGATCTAGAGCTGAGTTTTAAATAAGAAGCATGGAAAGAATTCCTCTTTCTTCTTTGATGAGCAGATTTTACACACAGCTATTCTATATAACATACGAGTGTATAAAAATGAATCTGAAGGCTGCATAAAATGACTGATTGAGAGTGCTTTGTGTTACAAGAGTGGTTTATATGTATATTTTTCACGATTATATGTGGGTTAGTATTTCTGTAAAGATTGTAAGAAAAACCTTCGTGACCGTTTGTTTTAACACAATATTTGTAGTCTGCTTGGGCTACCGGTCAATTTAATCAGTTAAGAAAAATAACCAAGTCTTCTCTCGTTCACCCTTTAATCTGCCCAACGTTTCGCTTGTTTTCCCACAGCATCTTCAGGAGGTCTTTACTTTACTGGTTTATAATATATTGTGTTAATTTTTAGTAAAGTCCCAGGCCTGATTATCTTTCGATTTTTCTACATCGCGCATAATTTCTTCACTAATTATACACTTGCCGGGAAATCCGGCTCGAAGGACCAATGTAAAATGTCGATTTCAAATTTCAAAATTTGAATGCATGCCAAAAATCTAAGGTGTCTCACACTCAGTTTTTGTCCAAAAACTCGCTGGATTTTATCCAGGAGAAACACCTTTTTGTACGAAGAGGCAAAAAAGAAACTGTTTGCCTTCCACAATATATATTATAATTTTACCGAAATTACAATTTGCCGAAATTACAATTTGTTTTTAAACCTTTACAAACTTTGCCGAATATCCAAAAATTCTAAATTCAAAAATACTTCTTCACCTTGCTAAATCTTGTTGGATAGTGCCTTCGAACTTTTTGTTCTCAAAAATTTTCCCCTCGGATCTCGTCCTTGGCTACGTGTCCGTGCTGATGTGGCCAAGGCTCATGTTCTAGAATGTGTCCAAAATACGGGGTTCTAGCCATCTGGTGGCAATTAGCACATTAATTGATTTTGTAAAGATGTGTAAAGTTCGCGGATACGAATAATTTTCGGTCAATGTTAAAGTTCAGTGACTTGAAGTATTCTATTATATTCTAATTAATTAATTGTTGACGTTTTCATTTTGTAGTAATTTAATAAGGTACTCATTCACTTTCTTGTGTTTGCAGGTGGTGTCATTCATCGAGACAACGATTGGGTCCATTCGTGTCGCAGGTACGTAGGTAGTTGCTGCGTTTATTTGAAGAGGCCAAGTGGTTGTGTGGCCTGAACATATTCCCGGGGGACCCTTGGGACATCTTCCCAACAAAAAATTATAACTTTAGTTTTGAAATGATTAAATTTGCTGAATTAAAATTATGGAATGAAATGGGTAAAGTTCAAATTCTGGAAAGGCTGTTAGGTACCTCTTCATTGTGGAATGTGGAATGAGAAATTTTACGGGTGGGGTACCTTATGGTCAAAAATTTAGTTTGTGGAATGTGGATGACAGTCTAAGTTTAACGGCTAGTCTTATTCTTTTGATTTTTCCTCCTCATGGAATGGTAAAACGCAAAGTTTTGTGATTGGTCTCTTGCAGATCAAGTTCCTGCTTTTACGGTGACTACCCGTACCAAATCATCCGTTCCTGGGTGTATTTCTATAACTCGTCTAAGTGGCCAATTACAAGAGGGTGATTTATCGTCCTTGACGAGCTCTAAATCTCCTATTTTGAGATTTTGGTCTGCTGATGTCCATTTTGGCCTTTGCTGCAGCTGTCCGAAGTATTCTGTTTTCCATCTCTTCCAGAAATTTTGCATTAAACCATTAAACCTTGGATATATTGCCAGCGATTTAATTTGTGGATGTTTTGATCTAGGTATGATGGTTCTGTGACGGCTAAAAGGGGTACCCCAATCAAAAAATGTCCGGGTGTGAGCGCAGTTAAGTCCGAAGGATCACTGGTGAGCGGGCATAGTGGACGAAAGTTTAGGCACGCCTCTACTTGTGCGCTTAGCGTGGACAGCTCTTCGAAGGTAAGTGATATGTTTACTAAGATCCGCTTGAGGTCGTGCTTAGTCGACTTTACGTTGCTTTCCCACAGCCCCGCCAAAGTGTGGTGCAGATGATGGAAAAAATGCCAGTGTATACCTCTGCGCTCAATGAGTTTAGGTATCGTGGTTCCCAATTCATGCAGATGTGATTGATAATCCGACAAAATATTTTTTGCTCCCACGAAGTTCGTCCCATTATCGGAATAAACAGCACTGCACATTCCTGGCCTTGCCGTGAAGTGCTTAAAGGCGGCTAAAAATGCCTCCGTTGACAAGTCTGAGACGACTTCAATGTGAACCGCATTTACGGCAAAACAAACGAAGAGAGCCAAATAACATTTGATTTTTTTTGCTGTTTTTAATTTCGATGTTTTGATTTCGAATGGGCCGCAGTAATCTATGCCTACATGTGTGAACGGTCTCGACATATTGGTCCGTGGTGTGGGCAAGCTGCCCATCAATTGCTGTCCGCATTTGGCTCGCTGTCTACAACAGGTCATACATTTGTGTATCCTCAGCCGAATTGTATTCCTTGCGCGGAGGATCCAATAATTTCTCCGGAGAAGACCGAGCATTAACTGGGCACCGCCACGCAATGTTTGTTGATGCATTTCATCGATAATGAGACGCGTCAAGCGATGTTGATGTAGTAAAATGATTGGGTGTTGCTCTTGCCAGGTTAAAGAGGCGTTTTGCAATCCGCCCCCTACTCGAAGTATTCCTTGTCTATCTAAGAAAGGGTTTAAACTAGCTAATCTTGTAGAGGGTTGCCCATTTTTAATGCGAGTGATTTCTTCCGCGAATTGCTCCAATTGCGAATATATTAGTCAAAAACACATTGCTTCGGTTAATTCTACTGATGTCAGCCAATTCGTAGCATTTCCGGTGCCCTTTTTTTACACCGATTTATAAACCTAAAGCAGTAAGCCGCCGTGACACGGGTCAAGGCATTTAATGATGAATGCTTATTTATCAGGTCATGAATGTTGGAATCCCATTCTTGTGTAGTAAAGTACACTTTAATTTTCTTTAGTTCCAGGTTTTCTTTCATCATAGGAGTCATGGGCCAATGTTCCTTTGCATTTGGAAGCCAATCGGGGCCGTTCCACCATAAGCCATGAGTTCGAGCTTCGCTTGGCAAGAGGCGTCGAGTGGCGCAATCGGCAGGATTACTGCCTGTTGGAACATAGCTCCAAATATTGGGGGTTGAGACTTTCCTGGATTTCCGCTATCCGATTTGCTACAAAGGTCTTGTGTTTGCTGGAATGGCCTCGTATCCAAGATAAGACAATAGTCGAATCGGACCATGCTCGGAAATCGATGTCTTCGAATTTCATTGCTATTTTTACTGCATGAAATAACCTAGTGAGTAGTACTGCTCCACACAACTCCGAACGTGGTGCCGAAATTGGTTTAGTTGGAGTCACTCGGGTTTTTGCGGCGAGAAGAGTGATTTTGATACGACCACCATCGCTAATCGTTCTGGTGTATAACACCGCAGTATAAGCGCTAAGTGATCCATCGCAGAAACCGTGTATTTCAACGGAGTTGCTTCGGGTATGTATCCACCTTGGAATGTTTATTTTTTCGATTTCCTTTAAGGGGGTAGTACACTACTTTTTTTTTTGAAAATCGAATTTATTTTTGTTGCATTTTCCGTTTCCTTACACCCTCAAGATTTATTTAGAAACCTACTTTTACCGCAAAAGTTCTCGGAAAGGGCCCAAAACTACAATACCGCACGACGCACAGTGGGGCGAATGGTCTGTTTCGCTGACCAAAAGTCGAAAAATTGAGTTAGCGCTCTGAAACTCGGTATTATATGCTTTCCGGGGGCGCTGATTACGAATCTGGTATCGGATTTACCAAATTCAAAATGGCGGACCGGAAGTGACGTAATGTTTTTCGAAAAAATTGAGTTAGCGCTCTGAAACTCGGTTTATATAGTTTGCGGGGTCGCTGATTACGAATATGATACAAGATACATAGAAATTCAAAATGGCGGACCGGAAGTGACGTAATGTTTTTCGAAAAAATTGAGTTAGCGCTCTGAAACTCGGTATTATATGGTTTCCGGGGGCGCTGATCCGCCATTTTGAATTTGGTAAATCCGATACCAGATTCGTAATCAGCGCCCCCGAAAACCATATAAACCGAGTTTCAGAGCGCTAACTCAATTTTTTCGACTTTTGGTCAGCGAAACAGACCATTCGCCCCCCACAAATTTACGGGGGAAATTGTAGACGCTATTGTGAAATCTCGTTATTGTAAAATGTGCGAGATGAGAGATGGAAAAAAAGATGACATTGACAATGAAGTTTGGTACGATGAACATAAGGATAACTGCACTGCGAATCATTCTGGCAGTGCCGGGAAAATGGAAGTAGATGGAGTAGTGGAGATGTTCAGAAGATCCTTAGAAATGCACAACGTTTGTTATGAAAACTACATTGGTGATGGTGATACGAAGACATTCAAGTTCTTGAAAGATTCGTCACCGTATGGAGAAGAAGTAGAAGTCAAGAAGTTGGAGTGTGTTTTGCACGTGAAGAAAAGGATGTACAAACGTGCGAAAGACGCCAAAAAAAATATCACACAGATCAAAAAGTCACAGAAAACAGTCGCAAAGAATGAAGGAAAAGAAATCGCCACAAAACGTTCTTCGAGAGGCAGGGCAGTTACAACTCAGGCAAAAAAAACACCACCAAAAATAAGGACTGCCGCCTTTACAAATAAAATCATGCTCCAGCTTTCATCATACTATGAACGAGCAATCAGAGAAAATTCGAATTCTGTAGATGGAATGCGGAACGCGATTTTGGCTACTTTTTACCATAAAATTTCAACTGACACGCATCCTCAGCACGAGTATTGTCCTCCAGGAAATACTTCATGGTGCAAATACAGAGTGACCGAGGCTTCAGGAACTATTGAAGATTTTCATCACCCTCCGGCATTGGACGACGATATTCAACCGGCGTTGAAGAAAATATACGAGGATCTTTCAACCAACGACCTGTTGAGTCGGTGTGTGGGAGCAAACACACAAAACAATAATGAATCGTTCAAAGTTACAGTACGGAGTATCATATAACGTAAACGCGCATAACTGCCAATAAACCTGACACCCCCAACGCTATTTCCGTTCCCATCACACTTTCCCGGAGTCAACCTAAATCTTCCCAAAGTCGACCTAAATCCTTCCCACGGTTGCGAACATGCGCGACCGAAGTAAACGCCTAGACATGGGATCAGCATTTTCGCCTTCCCAGAAATTGCACTGGACGTGCACCCATGCCGCGTGACTTAGCGTCGCAACGAGCTTGGATTCCAAAAAGTAGTTGAAATATCGGGCACTCTTCTCCCATCGTTGGTCGCGGCTCGACGTACAATCGTTAGCCATTTATAAGTTTAAATAAATAATTATCAGTGGACTTGTTCTTTTTTTTCGATAAATTTCGGACTTAGAACAAAATTGGCGCCCGAGCAGGGACCCCGGCTGTGCAAGTGTTTAACAAATCAGTGCGTGCCAGTACAATAGTACTAAAATTCGATTAATTTAACTATCGAATAGTGCGCCCAAAAACAAATCAGTGCGTGCCAGTACAATAGTACTAAAATTCGATTAATTTAACTATCGAATAGTGCGCCCAAAAACCAATCAGTGCGTGCCAGTACAAGAGTACTATATTCAATTAATATAACTATTGAATAGTGCGCTCAAAAGCCAGTGTGTGCTAGTGCAAGAGCACTAAAGTTAATCATCACATAGTGCGCTTACAACAACGGCAATTGCTCAGTGCGTTTCTACGCTTGACCGGGGCTCAACAACAACAAAAATCCAGCACAATAGTGCAGAAGGAAGGCATCCGAAAGAAGGAGGAACAATCCCACACGACCAGGAAGAACAAGGGAGTCCAGTCACCAAGAACATCCAGTCCAGTCACCAGAACATCTAGGAGAACAACACCAATCACATCATCACCCCCCAACATTATCATCTAGACCGTAGCGGGCATCCATACCAGGCATCAATCAACATTTCTTTATATATACTTATAAGGTCAGTAAAATGCAGTTTTAATCCGACACTTTCGATAATTTACATACAAAATTGTTTCGATATATAATACATATATATACATATATATTGCGATCATAAAAATCTTTAAAATTTTTGTGTGTGGTCTTCGAGTTACCAATTAACACAAAAATTTGTTAAGGAAAATATAGTGGAATCAAGGAATAGAACCTCTCTTTCTATTCATATCAAAAGAATTATTACATTAATAAATTCACGATGACTGCTTTAACAATCGACCCCCTCAAATATCTAGATAGGCTCCCCGAATTTCACGGCGACCCTAGAGATTTGCATATCTTCTGTAATTTAGTAGATAAAATTCATCCAACACTAGCTACGTTTGATCTCTTAGCGCAGTCAATCTTTTCGGATCTAATAAAAAATAAATTAAAGGGAAGAGCTAGGGAAATTATTGAAATTAATACCCAAGCCAAATCTTGGGAAGAGATAAAACAAATATTAATAAATAACTTCGGTGACCGTCTCAGCTGCGACGAACTTTTCGACGCAATGAGAAGCGTAACGTTTAAAACTAACACGGTAGATTTTTACAATGACCTCAAAACAAAATTAAGAAGACTAAATACTAAAGTACTCCTTACTTGGGGAGAAGGCCCAATAACTAACGAATCCTCGCGACAAAATAGAAAATCCGCTTTAAACATCTTCATGGGGAAAATACCCGAACCCATGAAATCGATCCTCATCTGTAGGAAACCCGCAGACCTAGAAGAAGCAATGGATATCCTCTTTAGAGCAGGATATGCTTACGTTTCACCCTATAAAACACCTGAACAAACCTATAATAAGAATGATCCAAATAACAGAGGCAATAGAAATGAACAGAGACGACCTAACGAGTCCCAACAAAATAACAGAGGCAATAGAAATGAACAGAGACGACCTAACGATTCCCAACAAAATAATAGGGACAATAGAAATGAACAGAGACGACCTAACGAGTCCCAACAAAATTATAGGGGCAATAGAAATGGACCAAGAAGGCCCAACGAATACCGAACAAACCACGGAAACGATTATGGGCATTATAATAATAATAATAATTATAGGAACAATCATAGTCCGCCACCAGCTACATCATATAATAATCCAAATGTAAGCCCTAACACTAACGCTTACAACGGCCCTACTGCTCAGCCACCCCCGGAACCTATGGATATCAATAATCATGAGATCCAGGTTCACGAAAATTTTCAACTACCAGCCTCGAAAGAAACCTACCATATATAGTGGTAAAAACAAAACTTAACCCTCTTAAATTAATGATTGATACAGGAGCGACCCACTCCATTATTAACCCCGGGATATGTAACCCGAAATGGAGTAGTGCCGTTAACCTACATTTAAAAACCCTAAAGAACATCGTCCCAATATCAGAGAAAGTCCGAATACCGTTGTTTGTGGAACTTGGAGACCCGAAGCAAGAAATCGAAATGTTAGTGTGCAAATTCCACGACTTTTTTGACGGAATATTAGGAAATAACGTCCTCAGACAACTTAACGTTAAAATCGATTACGAAAAATCCTGCCTTTTAGTTGGTGGAAAATCCACTCCCATTCATTTCCAACAAGAGGAGAATGAGGAACATTATAGCTTCAAGAAAAATGGAAATTATATAGTAAATATTCCTGTTAGGCAAGAAAATGGTTTAGCATATACAGCTGGAAAATCTTCAGCTAATGGTAAGATCACAATCCACGAAGGTGTTTACGAAGTCTCAAATTTTAAAATGGAAGCAGTAGTCCAGGTACTAACCGACTCAGAAAGTTCGGTACATTTTAATACGCAAGAAACAGAACCTGTAACCGAACAAAATTTCCATATAATTGAGGACAGGGAGGACAGGCCCCTACTAGAACAAATTAGGATGAACCATCTTAATCCAGAAGAAAGCGCGAAACTTTCAAACCTGATAAATCAATTCCCCAACATTTTTTACAGAGAAGACTCTGATTTAACTTTCACTAATGCTACAAAGCACGAGATCCGTACAACGAACTCGACGCCTATCGCTGTGAAATCGTACAGATACCCGTACGTCCATAAAAAATGAGGTAAGAACCCAAATAAAAGAAATGCTCGAAAAGGGAATCATTCGACCAAGTAAATCTCCTTATTCAGCACCAGTCTGGATAGTTCCAAAAAAACTGGATGCTAGCGGTAGACGCAAATGGAGATTGGTCATTGATTATCGGAAGCTGAATGACATTACAGTTGACGATAAATACCCCTTACCGAACATGGATGAAATTCTAGAAAAACTCGGCAAGTGTCAGTACTTCACAACGCTGGACTTGGCAAAGGAATTTCATCAAATCGAAATCGCACCGGAAGATGTACATAAGACCGCTTTTAATGTAGAAGGAGGCCACTACGAATTTGTACGTATGCCCTTCGGCCTGAAGACAGCGCCGGCTACATTTCAGCGACTTATGAACGAAGTCCTATCCGACTATATTAATAAAATCTGCCTAGTCTACCTAGACGATATAATCATATTCTCCTCGTCACTTACAGAGCACATAGAATCCCTAACTAAGATATTTCGCAGATTAAAAGATGTCAACTTAAAAGTACAACTGGACAAATGTGAGTTTCTAAAACGAGAGGCAGAGTTTCTCGGACACATTGTCACGGAACAGGGTATTAAACCAAACCCCAACAAAATCGAATGCGTTGAGAAGTTCCCTATCCCTAAGACGCCGAGACAGATTAAACAGTTTCTTGGTCTTACGGGGTACTATCGTAAATTCATTAGAGACTACTCTAAAATTGCAAAGCCCATGACAAAGTTCATGAAAAAAGACGCGAAAGTAGACGTCTCCGACCGAGAATATATAGACAGCTTCGAAACTTTAAAAAGACTTTTAATCAGTGAACCTATTTTAAAGTACCCAGACTTCGATAAGACCTTTACTGTGTCGACTGATGCGAGCCAATTCGCTATAGGAGCAGTACTCTCTCAGGAGGACCACCCTATATGCTACGCGAGTAGGACCCTCAACAACCACGAAGAGAATTATAGTACAGTTGAGAAGGAACTTCTGGCAGTAGTTTGGGCTACTAAGCATTTCAGACCGTACTTATTCGGAAGAAAATTTCTAATAGAAACGGATCATAAGCCGCTTCAATGGCTTTTTTCTATCAAGGATCCAAATTCAAAGCTTGTACGTTGGAGGTTAAAACTCTCTGAATTCGACTATGACATCAAATATAGGAAAGGAACAAGTAACGGGAATGCGGACGCACTCTCTAGAATAATTATTAACCATACCGAATTAGAAACCCCGCTAATCAAAGACACAGGTTGCCCAATAAACTTTTACAAAAGACAAATAATTATTAAGAAATCGAATTCAGGATCGCTGAAACTAAAGAATACTAAAGTTTTCAAAAACTGTCGGAAAACCATTTACGTAAAAAACCTTGATTGTGATACTGCCACCTTAATAATAAAAAACCACTTTGACCCAGAAAAAACTAATGCAATTCTCATAGAGGATGAAGCATTTTATAATAACTTCCTTACCTCCCTAAGGGAATATTTTAATAATAATAGCGGAAAGTTTAAAATAATAAGATGCAGGAAATTGCTCAGAGATGTTCCAGACGAAAATGAGCTCGTCAAACATATAGAGGAAGAACACCTCAAGAATAACCACCGCGGTATAAATGAAAATTTCATAAAACTCAAGGAAGAAATATACCATCCAAATTTAAAAGGAAGAATAACGAAGTTCATAAATAATTGTGAAATTTGTAACCTTGAGAAATACGACAGACACCCGGTAAAACAAAAATTCAAAATTACCGAGACCCCCAACGGACCAAGGGAAATTGTACACATTGACGTATTTTATAGTCTAGATAAGACCTTGTTTCTAACCTTAATCGACAAGTTCTCGAAATACGCTCAGGCAATTAAAATAAAAGGAAGAACTTGGACTGAATTTAAAAGAGCAACCCTTCAATACATTAGCACTATAGGGCATTTCAAGAAGTTAATTGTAGACAACGAGCTAGGATTTAAAGCGCTTCCCCTGAGACAATTCCTTGACGACCAAAACATTGAAATACATTTTACATCCAACAACAATCATACATCAAATTCCGACGTGGAAAGATTCCACAATACCATTAACGAACACCTAAGACTATTGAGACATGACCCGAACAAAAATACAGACAGTGTAGAAGATAAAATATTAAAAATCATTAACTTTTATAACAATTCCGTTCACTCCACCACCGGAAAGAAACCATTAGACTTTTTCCTAGGCAACATTAAACCAGAAGAATATCCAGCCATAAGAGAAAAAATTATAAAGAATAAAGAAAAAACAATTAACACCCTAAATAAAAATAGAGAAGACGTTCAAGTAACTTCCGGCCCAATATTCTTAAAAGAAGTTAGAGGAGGCAAAAATCATGCCAAATTTCGGAAAGTAAACGCGAATATAGTAGACAATGATCACGTTATCATAGGATCAGGTCACAGGTATTATAAATCACACATTAAACGAAGTAAGAAATACCAAGATAACAATAACCCTAGCATAAAAGCCAAGACTAAAGACAAAAGACGAGACAATAACAGAACCAACAAACTTATCATTCTAGACAATGAACCAACTAACGATACTGATAACATTAATCCTGCCATACCTGGCCCTAGCACAACTTATCGAGATCCAGAACCTCAACGAAAATAACGGGTTTATCACGTTAAAAACAGGTGAAGTTAGAATAATTAAGAATTTTCAAAAAGTCCTACACGTAATCAATATCACCGAGATAGAACAAGCTAGAAATGATATACGAAACAACATCAAAATCATTGAATCAAACAAAAAATTAGTCGAACCAATGATCATGACAATGTTACACAATTTTAAACTCCTAGACTCTAAAGTTAATGCACTAAGACCAAATTTAGGTTCAAGACACAAAAGAGGATTACTGAACATAATAGGCAAAGGACTTAAATACTTGACAGGAACTATGGACAGTGACGACGAAGAACTGATAAAAACAAAACTTGATAATCTTTCTAAAAATAATCATGACCTCATTACCGAAGCCAATAAACAAATTTCCATAAACCAACAAATATCGGACCAAATTAGTAATATAACTACACACATTAATAACCAGCAAAAGATAATTTCAAATATTCTCTCAAATTATACGAATGAGAACAGCGTTAAAATAAACAACCTTCAAATCGAAATACAGATCATCCAACAGATATATCAATTAAATTATGATATAAACCTATTACGAAATCATATTGATGATATAGAGCAAATTATCCTCACAAGTAAATTAAACATTTTATCCAGGAATATTCTAACCGAAGAAGAATTAAAATTAATATCCAATCCAGAAGATCTGCAAGATATTAAAATTGTTGTCGCCTATTATACAAACCAGATAATAATAATAATACTTATTCCACTATATTCGACTAAAAAATATTCTAGCATTCTTATTGAACCACTTCCAAACCCAAGTAATAAATCATTAGTACTCGAAGATTATACAATTATATTAGATGAAGATAAAATAACATATAATAAAACTGTTAAAGACAAATTGGAAAAGAATTTAATACAAATAAACGACGATTGCCTTAATCAAATATTCAAATCCAAACAAGCAAAATGTAAGACAGTTGTTTCTAAAGAAGAATCCGTAAAGGAAATATCACCAGGACTCGTCCTTACTAAAAATATGTTAAATGTAAATATATCGCAAACCTGTAATACAAATGAATTAAGACTTTATAGAAACAGCCTAATTAAATTTGAAAACTGTAAAATAATCATAAAATACCAAACATTTAGTAACGATTATTATAGGATAAATGATCATATTGTATTTCCATATTTTATGTCACAAATAATAGAAAGTGAACCTGTAAACACAAGTACCCTAGAAGAGATATATTTAAGCAAAATTAAAAATAGTAGGGAAAAAATAAAAGAAATATTGGAAACCCAAAAAATGTATTCATCATATTCCGGCGAATTTTTCATAATTTTTGGCATTGTAATGGTACTTTTAGCATTGTATAATATCTATAATATAAAAAATAAAAATAATATTACTATTACACATAAGAATGTCAAAACTTCGTCGGAGCCTCAGAATAACGATGGGGGAGTTACAGTACGGAGTATCATATAACGTAAACGCGCATAACTGCCAATAAACCTGACACCCCCAACGCTATTTCCGTTCCCATCACACTTTCCCGGAGTCAACCTAAATCTTCCCAAAGTCGACCTAAATCCTTCCCACGGTTGCGAACATGCGCGACCGAAGTAAACGCCTAGACATGGGATCAGCATTTTCGCCTTCCCAGAAATTGCACTGGACGTGCACCCATGCCGCGTGACTTAGCGTCGCAACGAGCTTGGATTCCAAAAAGTAGTTGAAATATCGGGCACTCTTCTCCCATCGTTGGTCGCGGCTCGACGTACAATCGTTAGCCATTTATAAGTTTAAATAAATAATTATCAGTGGACTTGTTCTTTTTTTTCGATAAATTTCGGACTTAGAACAAAATTGTTCAACTCAACTGTGTGGCACCTGGCTCCCAAACACCTCTTTTACGGCAAAGAAATCGTGGAGTTGGCGACGAATTGTGCGATTTGCACTTTCAACGAAAGCTTAGTACCTTTGCTCAAAATCATGCAAACGATGGGCGTGAGAATTGGCGCAGGCGCATTGGCTACCGCGACGCACAACAACGAGTGTCGGATTCGCAACTCGGAAGCTCGTAGCGGCGAAACCGAAAAGGATCACCGGACCAACGTCAGAGCTGGCAGATCACGCAAGGACGAGCTGTACGAGGATGTCGAGGGAATTTTATACGGAGCAGGTATAGCCGATTAGGGGTAAGTCAATTTTTATACATTCATGTCAATCTCTGTATGCATTTTTCTTACCTCAAACTTTAAACGCGTTTTTCTCGAAACAGTGTTTTTCAAACTCTTGGACATGTTTCCGGCCGAGTTACTTGACCGATTTCCACCAAATTTTGCATGAATGTTCACAAAACCCCTTGCTATGGTCCCTACCTCGATCATAATTTTGAGTTTATTATTAACAACACAAAAGCAAAATTTATGTCAAAAAACATGGAAAAAAATTGAAAAAAACTAAAAAAATTTATTACTTGTTTATTTATCAACATATTTTCATGATTGAGGTAGGGACCATAACCACTCATGTGCTCTTTAAGAATCAATTTAATTTTTTTGTTTCAGATGATCCATACGTGACAAACCATGTCCAGCAAAAAAAAAAGGGACGCCATTCGGCCATCCATTTCTAGGATATACAGCATCAAAATGTTTTGAAAATAATTTTTTTTTACAGCTGATAATATGCCTTATAATATGTAAAAAAAACTTTCATTTTTAAATAAAGATTTATACAAAAAAAAAATTCTGAAAAAACGGGCTAAAGTAGTGTACTGTTATAGTTCTTCTATTGTATCAAATTATACAGTTAGGTCAACTTTTTAGACAAAGTTTTATTATTCAACAAAAAACCGTCAATCTCGAGTACAAGTCCCTTTTCCTCTGTTTTTTTTCTTCATGTCCTGCCTACTTGAAACGAACAACGAGAAAATTGGCATTGCTGCGCCATCTATAGGAATTGACATTTAAACTAGCAAATTCAACTTACTTTTACATATCATTTCAACACTTTCCCTTGTAAAATACATCTTTTTTCTTTTTTCTTTTCTTACTCTCGCAA
Source organism: Neoitamus cyanurus (assembly GCA_947538895.1). NCBI lineage: Eukaryota > Metazoa > Arthropoda > Insecta > Diptera > Asilidae > Neoitamus > Neoitamus cyanurus. The sequence goes on from OX384541.1 coordinate 41,973,830, forward strand.
AACTTTCGCGCGTACTTTTTCTCTGTACTCGATTGACTCGCGAATACTGGAACCCATAACCTGTTATAGTTCTTCTATTGTATCAAATTAAACAGTTAGGTCACCTTTTTAGACAAAGTTTTATTATTCAACAAAAAACCGTCAATCTCGAGTACAAGTCCCTCTGCCAAATTACTTGCATTAAAATTTTTGCTTTGATCGTAATAGGTGCCAAAAATCCTAATGGGTCAAACAACTTGGATATGTCACTCAGAAACTTCCTTTTTGTTACGGGGTACTCATCACCGAAATCTTCGGAAATAGTATAGCTAAAGGAATCTAATTTTGGGCACCATTTGATTCCTAACATCTTGAAGCTGTCATCGAAGCTTAAATTGTGAAATTCTGCAGACCCCTTATTTGTTATAGGTAGGTTATTCAAAATTTCTCTTTTATTAGACGCCCACTTTCGAAGATTAAACCCTCCGGATCTCAATATCTCATTTAATTGACGTTGTAATTCCAACGCTGTTTCCATGTCCTTACAGCCTGTCAATAAATCGTCAACATAGAAGTCAGATAAGACTATCTTGGATGCGATGGGGTATTTTTCGTGTTCATCTCGGGCCAGTTGTTGGATGGTACGAATCGCTAAATAACGGGCCGACGTGGTTCCGAAGGTGACGGTCTTAAGACGGTAATCCTTGATGGGTTCATCATGTGTATTGCGCCAAAGAATGCGTTGATAATCTGAGTGCTTCTCCTGTACCCAAATTTGTCGGTACATTTTTTCTATATCGGCTGTAAGCACTATGGCATGTTTCCTCCACCGTCGAATTGTAGATAGTAGATCGTCCTGCAGCGTTGGTCCAGTAAGCAGCATTTCGTTTAATGAGAGACCCCCTGAGGTCTTCGATGAGGCTCGTGGTGGTACTATCTTTGAGTACTGCCTGGTGTGGTAAGTAGTTAAATGTTAGACCGACTTGACATTTAGATTTTCCATGGGTGATGAAATTACTTCCATGTGTCGAAGTATCGAATATTCCTGCATGCATTTGGCGTACTCGGTGCGGGATACTGCTGACCGGTTAAAGGATGATTCTAGATTTCGAAAAAGAGCCATCGCGATGTTCTGTGATTGCCCTAGTTTTGACATCAATTCCTTTCGAAACGGTGACGATAAGACGTATCTACCATCTTTATTTCTTGTTGTTGTTTGTGTATAAATTTCCTCGCATTCCTTTTCCTCCTACGTAAGATATTTTACTGGTGAAATCTCTTCTAATTCCCAAAACTTTCGCAGCTCATCATCTAGAGAGAGACGACAATGGTATGATGCGATGGTGATTTCCTGTTTGGGACGAGAGTTGATTTCGCCGGATAATATCCATCCGAAAACGGTTCGTTGCGCGACCGGACTGCCAGCAGGACCAACCTTTACGCCGTCGAGGATTATTTTAGCGAATGTGTCGGCACCGATTATCATGTCGATTTTACCGGGTACGTGATATTGTGGATCGGCTAATTCTAAGTTGTGTATATGTGTCCACGACGTGTTTTGTCTTATTGTGTGAGTTGGCACAATATTGTTTAAATTTTTTAATACTAAGGCTCTAGAAGTAAGTTTTAAATTATAATGTAATGAGGCTAAAGTTAGATCTACTTCTGATTTCGCTAGATCCGTAGGTGTGTTACATAATCCTGAAATATTTATGCGAACCGGGTTACCGTTTAAATTTAATTTGTGTACGACCGATTCGGATACGAATGACGCTTGAGAGCACTGGTCCACTAAGGCTTTTACAATTGTGCTTATTCCGTTCGCAGCAATTATCTTGATTAAGGCTGTGGCTAACAAAACTTCACTCTCAATGGAAATATTTCCCACTTGAAGATTGCTGGCAGTGGGTGTGGGTTCAGAGGTCGAATTTCGTTGCGGAGTCCTTGTTTCATTAAGCTCTCGAGCAAAGTTTGATTTTGTTTTGTTGGCGATCACTGTCTCGTTGTGGAGTAAGGTGTGATGTCTGTGACTGCATCTGAAACACGACGTTTTGCTCGGGCACTGATGCGCATGATGACCGCGACTGAGGCAATTCGAGCATAAATTTTTCATGAGGACAATATTTCTTTTTGCTGAGTGGTCTAATTTTAGAAAGTCAGGGCACTTACGAATGGAATGAGTTCCTGAACAAACGACACAACCTTCAGATTTTACAATTTGGAAATTTTGCCTTGAGGGTGTCGATCTAAATGTCGATGAATTTGGTCCCAACGACTCTAAAGCTCTAAATTGAGCTTTTAAAAACGTGTTTAATTCGTCTAATTTAGGATATTCTTGATTGGCCCCTAAGTGTTGTTCCCGAAGCTTTTTAGTTTCGGGTGGAAGTCGTTCGGTTATTATATAAATTAATATGATATCCCAATCTGTCGTACTCACCCCTAGGTTTTTTGAAGCTTGAGTACACTCGCTTGTAGTGTCCATTAAACGACGAATATTAATAGCAGTATCGCGTGACGAATGCGGCTGAGAAAATAATATACGTAATTGCGTTTTAATGAAAAGTCGCGGATTATTGAAACGGTCTCGCAATGTAGTCCAGGCTGGTAGGTAATTGTCTGCGGGTATGGTATAATGTTGCAGTTGTTGTGCTGCTTCTCCTTGCATACTCGTCTTCAAATAAAATAATTTTTGTACTGAAGACAGGGATTCATTTTGGTGGACAAGTGTGACAAAAAGATCGTAAAACGCCTTCCACGATTTATAATCTCCGCTGAATTTAAGGAGATCTATTGTCGGTAACTTCAGACCACGCCTTTCTATAGCGCAGGTCACCTTGGAGCCCGTTGGCTCTTCTGGGGCCGTTTCCCGGATTGGATTCGATTTTGTGGGCTGTCTTGCCATTAACTCCTCTTGCAGGAGTGACTTCGAATCAATATACAATTCTTCCACATTGTTAACGTAGTCTTCGTCGTAATTTGTGGGAATTGAGTATGGCTTCTATTTCCACAACTGCTGTTTCGAGTTCTTCGTAAGTTAGTGACGCTGATCGTAAGGAGCGCTGTAGCAGATGCTTGGCTGCCTTGACTGCAGCTTCCCATAGTCCCCCAAAATGCGGTATGAAGCGAAAATCATTGCCCCTTGAGCTGGATGTTTCTTTGATTTTATTTTGGGCTTCTTCTGATGCTAGCATCTCCCTTACCTCATTTATCATATTTTTTGCGCCGACGAAGTTTGTTGCTTTATCACAATAAATGGTCTTGCAATGTCCACGCCGCGCTGTGAAACGTCACCCAAATGGGTGGCCTTTCTTGGAAAACAAAAGAATACCGCAATATATGATTTCTGGGGCTTCTTTCCGCGGATCTTGAAATTGGTTCAGATAGGCCCACAGAAATCCACTCCAGCATTTACAAATGGCCTTGCGGGCTGAACTCTATCGGCTGGTAAATTTGCCATCATCTGTGTCAGGAGTCTTGGCCGTGCTCTTGTACATTGAATGCAATGCGGCACTACTGATCGAGCTAAAGTTTTTCCTTTTATAGGCCATACTGTCTGGCGTGCTATTGCTAATAGAGTTTGTGGGCCGACATGTTTGTTTTCCTTATGAAGATCACTTAACAAGCATTTAGTTAAAGGATGCGAGTATGGCAGGAGTGTCGGTTGTTTGGGTTCATATGATAAACTAGCTGCTTCAAGTCGGCCGCCAACTCTAATCACCTTATCGCGAAGCTACTAAGGCTGCTGTCCTGGGACACTTCTCCATTTCGTTGCAAGTATACTAAGTCGTCCTTGAAGCCTTCTTGTTGCATCAGCCTGACGATGACTACTTGAGCTTCCTCTAGTTAATGTGTAGTTACAGCGAGAGTGTCTGGAATGCGTGAGCTCTGTTTTCTGGACCCTTTAATGAATCGTAGTGCATATGCTATGATGCGCTGCACCTTGCGGAATGAATTTTTATGATCTATGCCTTCCAAAAACGTTTTTTCTTCTGCATTGACTGAAGCTCCGGCTACGGCCTTTCGGCTTCTTTCTGTATTATTCTCAATGCTCTTCTTTACTTGTGATGAGGATGATGCATTTATCCATGACAGAAATATTTCAGAACCTGTCCACAGATATATTGGAGAAGTCTTGATGTTAAGGTGATGGGCAAGCTCTGCTGTTAGTTTCGCTGCGCATAATTCTAATGGAGGCAGAGTAGTTTACTTAATAGGTGCTACTCTGGATTTCGCACAGAGTAAGCTTACTGCTACAATGTGATCATTGTCGATTGATCTTACATAAGCTGCGGGTCCGTGTGCCTTCTCTGAGGCATCTGCAAACACATGGATTTGAGTTAGCCTTGGGATCTTGTGAGCTAACACGTGCCTTGGTATTTTTTTATTATTTAGTTCCTTTAGACCTTCACGGACTGCAGTTCCTGAGAAAGAGCAGCATCCCAGTCACATTTTAACAGCCACAATTTCTGCAGGAAAATTTTCGCTGTAACCACAACTGGTCCTATGATGCCAAGCGGATCAAAGAGTTGCGATATTTCCGAGTAGGCTGTGCGCTTTGTGACTCGATGATTGAAACTTCCTGCTGCCTTTATGAGTAGATCGTCATTCTTAAGCCGCCATATTAATTCCATTGTCTTAATATGCTCGTCTGATTTGCTACCGACGTCTAGTTGTAGCTCTTGGTCCTCCCTTGGAATGTTTTTCAACAAGCTGGTGTGGTTAGCGCACCACTTCCTTAGCTTAAATCCGGCAGACTGTCGCAGAGATTGCAGCTGAGCTTGTTTTTCTATTGCTACAGTGAGCTTGTCCGCCCCAGTGAGGACATCGTCTACATAAAAGTCTTGTTTAAGTACTTCTGTTCCCAGAGGGTATTGATCAGCCTGCTGTTCGGCTAGCATTTTCAGACATCTGACTGCTAGGTATGGAGTACTTGTAGTTCCATAGGTTACCGTGCAAAGCTCGTAGCAACGTAATCGATCGCTAGGACTGTTTCGCCACTAGATAAGCTGACTTTTTCTGTCGTCCGGATGCACTTCTATCTGCTGGTACATCTTCTCGATATCCGCAGTAAAGACGAATCGGGGCATGCGGAAACGTAATAGAATTGCAAACACATCATCCTGTATAGCAGGTCCAGTATACAGTAAGTCATTTAAGGATATGTTGCTGGAAGTTTAGGCTGACGCATCAAAGACTACGCGTAATTTTGTAGTTGTACTTACAGGCCTAATGACGCAATGATGTGGTAGGAAACTATTGGGTGCTTGGACTTTATTAAAATTGATTTCTCTCATGTGTCCCAATTTAATATATTCTTCCATGAAGCTGATATATTGATTTCTTAAATCTTCTCGTATGCTGAGTTCCCCTTCGATAGCCAATAATCGATGATATGCGATGTTCTTCGAATCTCCTAATTTGTTAGGGTCTTCCTTTAATGGGAGTCTTACTACGAAACGCCCAGTATCTGTTCTTCGTGTGGTATGCACAAAGTGCTCTTCACATCGTCGCTCAGTAGCTGTAAACGCTCTTGATGCTGTTTCTGCGTCATCTAGTGCCCGACATTTTTCAATTTGTAGCTTGAAATCTTCCTCTTCAGAGCATGTTCCACAACTTGCTAGTGATTCTTGTGCATGGCGCACTGTTCCTGCTGCTGTCCACCCAAAGACAGTATTTTGTAAAATTGGTAATGAATCTCCCAATTTGATTTGGCCTACAGACAGAGTTGAGTAGTATAAGCCTGCTCCAATCAACAAGTCAATGTTTTCTGGCTGGTTGAAGCTCGGACCTGCTAATTGTATGTGGGATCGCAGCGCTTGAAAAGAAAAAAAGAATACCCAAAATCAGCTCCAAAACTCACTTGCTACCTACTTGTACTGCAAATCACCGTACGGTCCATCGGCTCATCGAGTGTCCCACCCACAGCAGCTGCTATCGTAATCAGTTACTGAGAGTTAGTCGCCGATAAGCCGTAGCCGAGGGAGTTAAGCTGTTGTCCCCAAAGCCGCCAAGCGGAGTAGTTTAAGGGGAGGGTAAGGTTAATTCGTACAAAAAAAGGCACATTTTTGTGAATTTTTTTCGACAACTCAGTTAAAATCTATTCATTAAAGCTAATGGTACATCAAAGTAGAACATTTGAAGAATATTTTGTAAAATTTGCATGTAGAAATATTGAAAAATAAGGCAATTGCAGCCATTATTTGGAAGCGTCTCAGAAAAAAATAGAATTGCGGTGCCCCTCATAACTCGGTACTGGATCATCTCAAATCAAAAAGGAAATTTTTTGTCGTTAGATAATCGCTTTCCCCAGTTAACGCGGGAGGGGTTTTTCGAAATTTAAATTTTTAAATTTTTGGGAACACTTTGAAGTAAAAAACGCGATTTTTGCAAAGAAAATCGGATAATTTGTTATTATAAAATAAAAACTATTAACAAATTTGAAAAAAACTCTCCCGTGTTACCTCGTAAATTATGTACAGCAATAGTGTTCAAAATTTCAAAAGAATCGGTGCAGTAGTTTTAAACTTATGAGGGGCACCGACTTTGAAAACATGAGTTGTGGGAAAAACGCCTTAAAGTTTTAAACACTAAAAAATTTAGAGTAAAACGTTCATAAGCGAGTTGCTTAAACTGCTGTATCTTCGTTAGTTTTGCTACGATCCGTCTCAAATTTTCACACAATATTTTTGAAAGGTTCTTCATTTAGAAAATGGAATAAAAAAAAAAATTCGAAAAAAAAAAATTTTAATACCTTACCCTGCCCTTAAACAAAGTGAACCCACCTTATGAACTTACCTTGTGAACTTACCTTGTGAACTTAACTGTACGAAGCTGCTTTGCTTCTGCTAAATGAGAGATTTGGAAAAAGGTGCTTCTACCTTAACCAATTGCTGGGTGCGTTACTGGTGCTTGTACCAGAGCGCAAGTGCAAGACGATTCTGGAAAGGAAAGGGTTAATAGATACAACCAACTTGCTGTACTTCTCCTGACTGAATGCCGGGAATAATTTATTATCTAACCTATATACAAAATAATACATATGAGCTTAAACTAGCAATTACACTAATCTTACATAGACACAGAGTTTTGCCGGGCTTGCACATTTCCTCGGCCAATGGAAACAAAAAAGCTCCTCATCGCGACAGCGGATGGTTTCCGATGTCGCGTGGCGACAGTCAGGTGCATGCCTGATGAAATGTGATTCATATGTCGCGGCACGAATTCTTTCGCTGCTGCTTATTACGGTGGCGAGCGAGGAAAAGTGCAATCTCAGGAAAGTTTAGGAATTTGCTTAATCCTAAACATCCTCCCCCGCGTTGAATTGTAAATTCAACCATTTAACTCGGCAAGAATAATCCGCGTAAAATTGACATAGGTATATGTTTAAAAGATAAGGGCTGTCTGAACCTTCTCAAATGGAAAACACATAAAAATCAATGCCTTTAAGCTCCTGCGTCAATTGTACGCATGATTATCTTCAATGTACCTATATGACTATGCTTCTAGGCTTAAATTTCTAGGTTGACTGTGAAGTCGTCGTCTCTCTTCCTTCGGGGATGAGGAGTTGGCTTCTGAATCGTTGGTCTGCATATGTTTGGAGCAAACTTCCAGATTAGCCAGGCTCCAATACATAATGCCAAGGCCGCTGCGATGTATCCAACTGATAATTGATGAACATCATGGACTCTGAGGTTAGATGGCAGCTCAGCATTTGTCCTTAGTTGGACTATCTTGCTCCTCAGTCCCTCGAACTCGTCCTTGTTGGCATGGAAGGGCTGGATGGGGTTGACTGCGATGTTTAACTGCTCTGGTTTGACTATGGCATCAACTGAGCCAATAGCGGTGTAGGAGACCCTTAATATGGTGGGTCGGATGTTGTGGCCTTGAATGGTAACATGTTGTTGTTTTATGATGCAGTCCTCCTTCAATTTTAATATGCCTGATCCCTCTATTGTTGTTGTTGTGACATTGTTGCCACAGACAATCTTTAAGGCCGTGTCTTCTTTTACAGCAAAGATCCACTGATTTTGGTTGTTCAACTGGATCCATTGCGACTCGTTTCCCAAATTGATAAGTTGACATGTTGGTGGTAGAGGGGCGTCATTCATCAATCCGATTTCGCAGGCACTTACACTAGATCCACGTTTGTACAGTGGATATGTCTGCTTGCATATGTGGTGGTCGTCTTGGACTGACATACAAGATTGTAATCCAGCTTCTGTGAGGGGATAGTATGTGTCACGGTGTAAATCGACGTTTATAAATGGAGATGAGGGCTGGATTCCGACAAATGTATCGTTGATCAACGCGGGAACTGGTAGAATGCGAAGAAGCTCGAATTTTTCAAAGGCCAGTAGTGGTATACTGATTTTGAATATGATGTGTCCATTCGTTGCTCGTGCTGCTACCTTCATCAGACCGTACAACTTCAAGACATCGTTTGGTTCTACTGGTAGATTTAAGGACGTAACTAGATTACCCTTAATTTGGAATAATTGGTTCTTCAGCTGGCTGGATGTTATTAATTGTGGGCTCACGTGGCCGTGGTGCGTGTCTGCCAGAACATCCATTATTAGCATCTGTGCTCGCTGTACGCTAGATGCCATCAACATGGTTTGAATCGAAAGAGAAGTGAATAAAAGCGTTAGCTTTTCCTGATGGATTTCCATGGAAATTATGTGGTTGAACTTAACAAGGGCATTTACTTGTCGTTCTATGTCGTGAAATTGTCTGCTTATTTGTTCTTGATTTTTGTTCATCAAGTTTATTGTGGCATCCATTATTGATGTTTAGTTTCTCAACAGATCTCGAAGTTGTTCCTCATTACCTTTAACAGCATCAATCGTCTGAGACATTTTCTCTGCATACTCCGAGTCCAGTACCCCGAAGAGAGCGTTTGCGAGGTTGCCAACGAAGTTCAGGGCTCCTCGCTTAACTCGATTAGAGTTTGGCATCATCATGTAGTTGTTGTTTTCTATTTCGATTCTGAGATGTTCCACTTGGGCTGTAATTATTTCGCATGATCTTTCTCTGGTGATGGTAGTACAAAGATCATGCAACATTCGGGTGCCGTTAATGAGACCTTGAACTTCCTTCCAATAGTTTGCCAAGTCATAATAAACAACGAGGTGCCATTCATTTGAAATTAAGCTGGCGGTACCTAGGTTTTCAAAGTGAAGTCCGATGTGACCCTTAAATGGTGTTACTTCTATTGGAGATGCGGGAACTGTTGGCAAACATAGGCAGACGAGAAGTAGTGTTGTGATTGCATGACCTAGCGAGAGCCTTGCTCGCTTTTTTGCAGTTCCTGATGCGTTGTCCTTATAATCTCTGGGTGTTTCAGCTGACAAGCTACTTGTTGACTGGATCTGGTCTTTGGTAGGGCCTTCATCTTTCAGTGGCATAGTGTCTTCATCTTCTGTTGGAAGAGGAGCTAGCCTGTGAATTGCCCTTCGTATTGTGTTATTGCGACTTTTTAAGTCTGCTACTCTGGGAAGGCCGTCGTGACCATTTATGATTTTGACAATTCTTCCCAGCGGCCATTTTAGAGCTGGTTGGTTCTCATCCTGGATGAGAACTAGATCTCCTGGTTGTATCGTTTTAGTGGGTTGCTTCCACTTGTGACGCTGCTGCAGTTCGTTCAGATATTCCCTTACCCATCTACTCTAAAAGTTGTTTTTTAGATGAGTGACTAACTTCCACCTAGTCGGGAGGCTGGTCTCCATTTGCTCTGCGTGTGGGTCGATCGAGCTCGTAAGTGGTTCTCCTATGAGAAAGTGGCCCGGAGTTAGTGCTGATAGGTCATTGGGATTTGATGAGAGTGGTGTGAGGGGCCTAGAGTTCATGATGGCCTCTATTTGAACGACAACCGTTTCCAGTTCCTCATAAGTCAATGAAGCGCTGGCCAAAGTTCGCACAAGTAGATGTTTGGCGGATTTAACGGCAGCTTCCCACAGGCCTCCGAAATGGGGAGCGCGTGGAGGGATAAAATGGAAATCTGTTCCCTTAGCTTGACAGGCGATATCGATTTCCGTTTGCGCACTGCTTGAATGAACAAGTTTTTTAAGTTCCTTTAATTCATTCCGTGCTCCGACGTAGTTTGTGGCATTGTCACAATATAAATTTCTACAATGCCCACGCCTTCCCATGAAACGTTTTAAGGCTCCAATGAATGCTTGAGTTGTTAGGTCCGTGACTAACTCGAGGTGAACGGCTTTTGTGGCGAAACAGCGGAACACCGCAATATAGGACTTCTGAGGGCGTTTTCCTCTTATCTTGAAGTGGGTCCAGATGGGCCCGCAGAAATCAACACCAGCGTTTACGAATGGCTTCGCTGGTTGAACCCTGTGTGCTGGCAGGTTGCCCATCATTTGTGTCAACATGGTTGGCTTAGCTCTGGTGCATCTTACGCATTGCTGGACAATGGATCTGGCGATCGTTTTTCCCTTGATGGGCCAGAATTTCTGCCGTGTGATTGATAGCAGCGTCTGAGGGCCAACATGAAGATTCTGGTGGTGGATATCAGTCATCAACAGTTTGGTGAATTGGTGCGAATATGGCAGTACAATGGGATGTTTACTGTCGTATGAAATGGCTGCTTCTTGAAGCCGCCCGCCAACTCGCATGATCCCAACTTCGTCTAAGAAGGGAGCGAGGTTATTCAAGGAGCTATTTTTAGCTAATTCTCCTTGGTTTAGCTGTTTTAATTCATCCTTGAAGTGCTCATCTTGCATGACCTTGACTATCAAATACAAGGCATCTTGCAGTTCCTTGGCGCTGAGTGGTTGAATGGGCACCTTCTCTGCTGTGTTGGTTTTGTTTTTCAACCTGGTTGCGTACTGAATTATGCGGGCAGTGATTCTTTGCAAAGTTGCGAATGAGTTTCTGTGGTTTATATCAAAGATAAAGTGTGAATTATGAACTTCAGCTGCTGCCACAGCGACCGTTAACTGTTTTTTCTCGAGAGTGCATTCGGTAGCCTTCTGGTACGGCTGAGGCCATGAGTCTTCAGACCCATGCAATAACAGTGGACCATAGAACCAAAGCGTGCAGTCCTTTAACTTCCGTGGAGACATTCCTCGCGTTAGCATGTCGGCCGGGTTGTTGGAGGAGCTAACATGGCGCCATTGATTAGTTGCAGATAAATTCTGAATTGCCGCCACTCGATTCGCCACAAATGTGTGGAAGGAACTGGACGTGGAATTCAGCCACCCGAGAACGATCTCTGAATCTGTCCAAAGATACGTTGGTGTATCCTTCATACTCAAATCGTTCTTGATGCGTTCGGTAAGTTCCACCGCCATCTTTGCAGCACACAATTCCATTCAAGGAATGGTGATTTCCTTCATGGGTTTTACTCTTGATTTGGCGCAAAGGAGTCTGACTATTACTTGTTTTTCAGCGGTAATTGATCTCAAATAGACCGCGGCTCCATACGCCCTTTGAGAGGCATCAGCGAAAGCGTGAATTTGGGTCTGCCTCGGTACGTGTTGAGCGAAGACATGCCTGGAGAATGTTACTTCGTTTAATTCCTGAAGTCTCTGACGAAAGTTGAGCCATTTTGTGTGTAATTCCATGGGTAGTGATGAATCCCAGTCCAATTTTAAGTTCCACAAATCTTGGAGGAAGAGTTTGGCTGAGATGACTACTGGGGCCATGAATCCAAGTGGATCAAAAATCCGTGCAATGTCCGAACAAACAGTTCGTTTTGATACCTTCTCGGTTTCAGCCCATGATGTTTTGATGCAAAATTGATCTGTGGCTGGCAGCCAAGTTAGGCCCAAAATTTTGATTTTTTCTTCAGTGAAATCATTAAATGTTAATTGAAGAGCTCTGTCTTCTGGAGAGATTCTCTTTAAAAGCTGTGCGTGGTTTGCACACCATTTTCGGAGTCGAAATCCTCCTTCCCCCAGAAGGGATATCAGTTGTGTTTGGCTATCTATTGCAGATGCTAGACTATCAGATCCCGACATCACATCGTCTACATAGAAGTCCTTGGAGAGGACTTCCGCGCCCACTGGATATCTGGTGGATCCATCTTGCGCTAGTTTCTGTAGGCATTTAGTAGCCAAATATGGGGCTGATGTCGTTCCGTATGTTACGGTGTTTAACGGATAACATTTTAAACTGTGGCTGGGATCATTCCTCCAGTATATGAGCTGGAATTTTCTTTCCGATTTATTTATTAAGATAGTGAAAAGTTCGTCTTGAACGGTCGGGCCCGTAGCTAGTAAATCATTCAGTGATATATTGGATGAGGTCTTGCACGAGGCGTCGAAAACTACTCGAAGTTTGGTAGTCGTACTGTCTGGCTTGCTAACCCCGTGGTGAGGTATAAAATAATGTGGTTCTTGCATTTCTTTACTGGAAATTTCTTCCATGTGCCCGAGTTCCTGGTATTGCTTCATGAATTGGATGTATTGCCTACGAACTTCCTCATTCCTTGATAGTTTTCGTTCTATCGCCATGAATCTCCGAAGCGCAATATCCTTCGATTGACCAAGTTCTCTGGCATCTCCTGTAAATGGAAGCTTAACCACGAAGCGTCCGGACTCAGTCCTTCGGATTGTTTTATTGAAATGGTCCTCACAGCGTCTTTCTGAGACAGTAAGAGGTTTTCTTTCTTCTGTGGCTTCCTCCAAAAGCCAAAATTTTTCTAGTTGCTTGTCTAAGTTCTAAGTCTATTGAATACGCAACACAGAGCCTTTCTTAAAGGGCATCGATCGATTCTTCCAGTGAGTATCCAGCCTAATACTGTCTTCTGCAGTAATGGTAAACCATCGCCTAATTTGATTTGTCCTACTGACAATAGCTCGCAGTAGTGCTCTGCACCGATCAACAAGTCTATGCGATTGGGTTGATTAAAACTGGTATCCGCTAACTGAATGTTGTTAGGGATTTGCCATGATGAAATATCAATTGGTTGGCTTGGCTGCGGAGGCAATATCTGTTTCAAGACAAATGCTTCCAACCTGGTTGAAAATCCATTCATCCTAGAGTGTAGTTTTAGATTGACTCTTGTCTGGGATTGGTGTTTTGATTGACCAATGCCTTGTACTAGTATTGTTTCTGGAACACCCTTGAACCCTAATCTTTTTACCATTCTTTCAGTAATTAGGTTCAACTGGGAGCCTGAATCTAAAATTGCCTTGCATTCAACACTCTCTCCATCAGCTGAGATAAGTTGCACTGTGGCTGTGCTCAATAAGACATAGGTTCCACTTGAATTGGCCTTTCGTGCTGTCAAGGTTATCGAATTCTCGGCTGGTGCCTGGGTGGAACCTGGTTGAGAATTTTCATCTTTTATATTGGATGATGGTCGGAGGTGTACTAAAGTATTATGTTTCTTGGAACACATAGTACATCCTCGTATTGTGCAATTGGCTGCGATGTGTCCTTCCTTCAAATTGATACAGAGGTTTGCCTTTCTCAGGAATTTCAATCGGTCCGGAGGCATGAGCTGCAGGAAACTCTGGCATGCGAATAATTGGTGTGGTTTTGTGCACTTGGGACATTTAATTGGATTGGTGGATATGACGGCGCTGGCTTTCCTTGATATTGGGTCTGACCTTCTGGCAGGCTCATCTATCGGTTTACCCTTGCTTCCTAGCGCCTCTAATGATTGGAATCTATTTTCCAAAAATTCGAGAAAGTGCTTGATTGTTTGCAAGTTTCTCGGATGGTCGAGGGATTGCTCGTACAGGGAATGTGTTTGCCTGTCTAATTTACCCAACAAGATGTGGAGAAGTAATGGATCCCAATTCTCTGTGGGCACGTTAAGATTTTCAAGACCCCTTAGTGCTTCCTTCGTCGTGTCATGTAGGGATTTTATGGCTGGTGCACTCTCATGTTGCAATTTAGGCTGCGCTAAAAGTTTGCTGAGAAATGCTGTCACTAATAGCCTCATATTTTCATACCAAGACTTCAGCATGGTCCAAGCAGAGATGTAATTCTCATTTGATAGACTGAGATGTCTGATCAGCTTCTCTGCTTCGCCCTTCTGGTTAGTTGTGAGATACCACATCTTCTGGCATCCGCTCATTGGTTGGTTGTGCACCATTTGGATGAACAAATCGGAGAAATGACGCCATCTCGAATAGTCGCCTGTGAGTGAGAGAGTGCATTCGGTAGCCTTCTGGTACGGCTGAGGCCATGAGTCTTCAGACCCATGCAAAAACAGTGGACCATAGAACCAAAGCGTGCAGTCCTTTAACTTCCGTGGAGACATTCCTCGCGTTAGCATGTCGGCCGGGTTGTTGGAGGAGCTAACATGGCGCCATTGATTAGTTGCAGATAAATTCTGAATTGCCGCCACTCGATTCGCCACAAATGTGTGGAAGGAACTGGACGTGGAATTCAGCCACCCGAGAACGATCTCTGAATCTGTCCAAAGATACGTTGGTGTATCCTTCATACTCAAATCGTTCTTGATGCGTTCGGTAAGTTCCACCGCCATCTTTGCAGCACACAATTCCATTCAAGGAATGGTGATTTCCTTCATGGGTTTTACTCTTGATTTGGCGCAAAGGAGTCTGACTATTACTTGTTTTTCAGCGGTAATTGATCTCAAATAGACCGCGGCTCCATACGCCCTTTGAGAGGCATCAGCGAAAGCGTGAATTTGGGTCTGCCTCGGTACGTGTTGAGCGAAGACATGCCTGGAGAATGTTACTTCGTTTAATTCCTGAAGTCTCTGACGAAAGTTGAGCCATTTTGTGTGTAATTCCATGGGTAGTGATGAATCCCAGTCCAATTTTAAGTTCCACAAATCTTGGAGGAAGAGTTTGGCTGAGATGACTACTGGGGCCATGAATCCAAGTGGATCAAAAATTCGTGCAATGTCCGAACAAACAGTTCGTTTTGATACCTTCTCGGCTTCAGCCCATGATGTTTTGATGCAAAATTGATCTGTGGCTGGCAGCCAAGTTAGGCCCAAAATTTTGATTTTTTCTTCAGTGAAATCATTAAATGTTAATTGAAGAGCTCTGTCTTCTGGAGAGATTCTCTTTAAAAGCTGTGCGTGGTTTGCACACCATTTTCGGAGTCGAAATCCTCCTTCCCCCAGAAGGGATATCAGTTGTGTTTGGCTATCTATTGCAGATGCTAGACTATCAGATCCCGACATCACATCGTCTACATAGAAGTCCTTGGAGAGGACTTCCGCGCCCACTGGATATCTGGTGGATCCATCTTGCGCTAGTTTCTGTAGGCATTTAGTAGCCAAATATGGGGCTGATGTCGTTCCGTATGTTACGGTGTTTAACGGATAACATTTTAAACTGTTGCTGGGATCATTCCTCCAGTATATGAGCTGGAATTTTCTTTCCGATTTATTTATTAAGATAGTGAAAAGTTCGTCTTGAACGGTCGGGCCCGTAGCTAGTAAATCATTCAGTGATATATTGGATGAGGTCTTGCACGAGGCGTCGAAAACTACTCGAAGTTTGGTAGTCGTACTGTCTGGCTTGCTAACCCCGTGGTGAGGTATAAAATAATGTGGTTCTTGCATTTCTTTACTGGAAATTTCTTCCATGTGCCCGAGTTCCTGGTATTGCTTCATGAATTGGATGTATTGCCTACGAACTTCCTCATTCCTTGATAGTTTTCGTTCTATCGCCATGAATCTCCGAAGCGCAATATCCTTCGATTGACCAAGTTCTCTGGCATCTCCTGTAAATGGAAGCTTAACCACGAAGCGTCCGGACTCAGTCCTTCGGATTGTTTTATTGAAATGGTCCTCACAGCGTCTTTCTGAGACAGTAAGAGGTTTTCTTTCTTCTGTGGCTTCCTCCAAAAGCCAAAATTTTTCTAGTTGCTTGTCTAAGTTCTAAGTCTATTGAATACGCAACACAGAGCCTTTCTTAAAGGGCATCGATCGATTCTTCCAGTGAGTATCCATCCTAATACTGTCTTCTGCAGTAATGGTAAACCATCGCCTAATTTGATTTGTCCTACTGACAATAGCTCGCAGTAGTGCTCTGCACCGATCAACAAGTCTATGCGATTGGGTTGATTAAAACTGGTATCCGCTAACTGAATGTTGTTAGGGATTTGCCATGATGAAATATCAATTGGTTGGCTTGGCTGCGGAGGCAATATCTGTTTCAAGACAAATGCTTCCAACCTGGTTGAAAATCCATTCATCCTAGAGTGTAGTTTTAGATTGACTCTTGTCTGGGATTGGTGTTTTGATTGACCAATGCCTTGTACTAGTATTGTTTCTGGAACACCCTTGAACCCTAATCTTTTTACCATTCTTTCAGTAATTAGGTTCAACTGGGAGCCTGAATCTAAAATTGCCTTGCATTCAACACTCTCTCCATCAGCTGAGATAAGTTGCACTGTGGCTGTGCTCAATAAGACATAGGTTCCACTTGAATTGGCCTTTCGTGCTGTCAAGGTTATCGAATTCTCGGCTGGTGCCTGGGTGGAACCTGGTTGAGAATTTTCATCTTTTATATTGGATGATGGTCGGAGGTGTACTAAAGTATTATGTTTCTTGGAACACATAGTACATCCTCGTATTGTGCAATTGGCTGCGATGTGTCCTTCCTTCAAATTGATACAGAGGTTTGCCTTTCTCAGGAATTTCAATCGGTCCGGAGGCATGAGCTGCAGGAAACTCTGGCATGCGAATAATTGGTGTGGTTTTGTGCACTTGGGACATTTAATTGGATTGGTGGATATGACGGCGCTGGCTTTCCTTGATATTGGGTCTGACCTTCTGGCAGGCTCATCTATCGGTTTACCCTTGCTTCCTAGCGCCTCTAATGATTGGAATCTATTTTCCAAAAATTCGAGAAAGTGCTTGATTGTTTGCAAGTTTCTCGGATGGTCGAGGGATTGCTCGTACAGGGAATGTGTTTGCCTGTCTAATTTACCCAACAAGATGTGGAGAAGTAATGGATCCCAATTCTCTGTGGGCACGTTAAGATTTTCAAGACCCCTTAGTGCTTCCTTCGTCGTGTCATGTAGGGATTTTATGGCTGGTGCACTCTCATGTTGCAATTTAGGCTGCGCTAAAAGTTTGCTGAGAAATGCTGTCACTAATAGCCTCATATTTTCATACCAAGACTTCAGCATGGTCCAAGCAGAGATGTAATTCTCATTTGATAGACTGAGATGTCTGATCAGCTTCTCTGCTTCGCCCTTCTGGTTAGTTGTGAGATACCACATCTTCTGGCATCCGCTCATTGGTTGGTTGTGCACCATTTGGATGAACAAATCGGAGAAATGACGCCATCTCGAATAGTCGCCTGTGAGTGAGAGAGTGCATTCGGTAGCCTTCTGGTACGGCTGAGGCCATGAGTCTTCAGACCCATGCAAAAACAGTGGACCATAGAACCAAAGCGTGCAGTCCTTTAACTTCCGTGGAGACATTCCTCGCGTTAGCATGTCGGCCGGGTTGTTGGAGGAGCTAACATGGCGCCATTGATTAGTTGCAGATAAATTCTGAATTGCCGCCACTCGATTCGCCACAAATGTGTGGAAGGAACTGGACGTGGAATTCAGCCACCCGAGAACGATCTCTGAATCTGTCCAAAGATACGTTGGTGTATCCTTCATACTCAAATCGTTCTTGATGCGTTCGGTAAGTTCCACCGCCATCTTTGCAGCACACAATTCCATTCAAGGAATGGTGATTTCCTTCATGGGTTTTACTCTTGATTTGGCGCAAAGGAGTCTGACTATTACTTGTTTTTCAGCGGTAATTGATCTCAAATAGACCGCGGCTCCATACGCCCTTTGAGAGGCATCAGCGAAAGCGTGAATTTGGGTCTGCCTCGGTACGTGTTGAGCGAAGACATGCCTGGAGAATGTTACTTCGTTTAATTCCTGAAGTCTCTGACGAAAGTTGAGCCATTTTGTGTGTAATTCCATGGGTAGTGATGAATCCCAGTCCAATTTTAAGTTCCACAAATCTTGGAGGAAGAGTTTGGCTGAGATGACTACTGGGGCCATGAATCCAAGTGGATCAAAAATTCGTGCAATGTCCGAACAAACAGTTCGTTTTGATACCTTCTCGGTTTCAGCCCATGATGTTTTGATGCAAAATTGATCTGTGGCTGGCAGCCAAGTTAGGCCCAAAATTTTGATTTTTTCTTCAGTGAAATCATTAAATGTTAATTGAAGAGCTCTGTCTTCTGGAGAGATTCTCTTTAAAAGCTGTGCGTGGTTTGCACACCATTTTCGGAGTCGAAATCCTCCTTCCCCCAGAAGGGATATCAGTTGTGTTTGGCTATCTATTGCAGATGCTAGACTATCAGATCCCGACATCACATCGTCTACATAGAAGTCCTTGGAGAGGACTTCCGCGCCCACTGGATATCTGGTGGATCCATCTTGCGCTAGTTTCTGTAGGCATTTAGTAGCCAAATATGGGGCTGATGTCGTTCCGTATGTTACGGTGTTTAACGGATAACATTTTAAACTGTGGCTGGGATCATTCCTCCAGTATATGAGCTGGAATTTTCTTTCCGATTTATTTATTAAGATAGTGAAAAGTTCGTCTTGAACGGTCGGGCCCGTAGCTAGTAAATCATTCAGTGATATATTGGATGAGGTCTTGCACGAGGCGTCGAAAACTACTCGAAGTTTGGTAGTCGTACTGTCTGGCTTGCTAACCCCGTGGTGAGGTATAAAATAATGTGGTTCTTGCATTTCTTTACTGGAAATTTCTTCCATGTGCCCGAGTTCCTGGTATTGCTTCATGAATTGGATGTATTGCCTACGAACTTCCTCATTCCTTGATAGTTTTCGTTCTATCGCCATGAATCTCCGAAGCGCAATATCCTTCGATTGACCAAGTTCTCTGGCATCTCCTGTAAATGGAAGCTTAACCACGAAGCGTCCGGACTCAGTCCTTCGGATTGTTTTATTGAAATGGTCCTCACAGCGTCTTTCTGAGACAGTAAGAGGTTTTCTTTCTTCTGTGGCTTCCTCCAAAAGCCAAAATTTTTCTAGTTGCTTGTCTAAGTTCTAAGTCTATTGAATACGCAACACAGAGCCTTTCTTAAAGGGCATCGATCGATTCTTCCAGTGAGTATCCAGCCTAATACTGTCTTCTGCAGTAATGGTAAACCATCGCCTAATTTGATTTGTCCTACTGACAATAGCTCGCAGTAGTGCTCTGCACCGATCAACAAGTCTATGCGATTGGGTTGATTAAAACTGGTATCCGCTAACTGAATGTTGTTAGGGATTTGCCATGATGAAATATCAATTGGTTGGCTTGGCTGCGGAGGCAATATCTGTTTCAAGACAAATGCTTCCAACCTGGTTGAAAATCCATTCATCCTAGAGTGTAGTTTTAGATTGACTCTTGTCTGGGATTGGTGTTTTGATTGACCAATGCCTTGTACTAGTATTGTTTCTGGAACACCCTTGAACCCTAATCTTTTTACCATTCTTTCAGTAATTAGGTTCAACTGGGAGCCTGAATCTAAAATTGCCTTGCATTCAACACTCTCTCCATCAGCTGAGATAAGTTGCACTGTGGCTGTGCTCAATAAGACATAGGTTCCACTTGAATTGGCCTTTCGTGCTGTCAAGGTTATCGAATTCTCGGCTGGTGCCTGGGTGGAACCTGGTTGAGAATTTTCATCTTTTATATTGGATGATGGTCGGAGGTGTACTAAAGTATTATGTTTCTTGGAACACATAGTACATCCTCGTATTGTGCAATTGGCTGCGATGTGTCCTTCCTTCAAATTGATACAGAGGTTTGCCTTTCTCAGGAATTTCAATCGGTCCGGAGGCATGAGCTGCAGGAAACTCTGGCATGCGAATAATTGGTGTGGTTTTGTGCACTTGGGACATTTAATTGGATTGGTGGATATGACGGCGCTGGCTTTCCTTGATATTGGGTCTGACCTTCTGGCAGGCTCATCTATCGGTTTACCCTTGCTTCCTAGCGCCTCTAATGATTGGAATCTATTTTCCAAAAATTCGAGAAAGTGCTTGATTGTTTGCAAGTTTCTCGGATGGTCGAGGGATTGCTCGTACAGGGAATGTGTTTGCCTGTCTAATTTACCCAACAAGATGTGGAGAAGTAATGGATCCCAATTCTCTGTGGGCACGTTAAGATTTTCAAGACCCCTTAGTGCTTCCTTCGTCGTGTCATGTAGGGATTTTATGGCTGGTGCACTCTCATGTTGCAATTTAGGCTGCGCTAAAAGTTTGCTGAGAAATGCTGTCACTAATAGCCTCATATTTTCATACCAAGACTTCAGCATGGTCCAAGCAGAGATGTAATTCTCATTTGATAGACTGAGATGTCTGATCAGCTTCTCTGCTTCGCCCTTCTGGTTAGTTGTGAGATACCACATCTTCTGGCATCCGCTCATTGGTTGGTTGTGCACCATTTGGATGAACAAATCGGAGAAATGACGCCATCTCGAATAGTCGCCTGTGAGTGAGAGAGTGCATTCGGTAGCCTTCTGGTACGGCTGAGGCCATGAGTCTTCAGACCCATGCAAAAACAGTGGACCATAGAACCAAAGCGTGCAGTCCTTTAACTTCCGTGGAGACATTCCTCGCGTTAGCATGTCGGCCGGGTTGTTGGAGGAGCTAACATGGCGCCATTGATTAGTTGCAGATAAATTCTGAATTGCCGCCACTCGATTCGCCACAAATGTGTGGAAGGAACTGGACGTGGAATTCAGCCACCCGAGAACGATCTCTGAATCTGTCCAAAGATACGTTGGTGTATCCTTCATACTCAAATCGTTCTTGATGCGTTCGGTAAGTTCCACCGCCATCTTTGCAGCACACAATTCCATTCAAGGAATGGTGATTTCCTTCATGGGTTTTACTCTTGATTTGGCGCAAAGGAGTCTGACTATTACTTGTTTTTCAGCGGTAATTGATCTCAAATAGACCGCGGCTCCATACGCCCTTTGAGAGGCATCAGCGAAAGCGTGAATTTGGGTCTGCCTCGGTACGTGTTGAGCGAAGACATGCCTGGAGAATGTTACTTCGTTTAATTCCTGAAGTCTCTGACGAAAGTTGAGCCATTTTGTGTGTAATTCCATGGGTAGTGATGAATCCCAGTCCAATTTTAAGTTCCACAAATCTTGGAGGAAGAGTTTGGCTGAGATGACTACTGGGGCCATGAATCCAAGTGGATCAAAAATTCGTGCAATGTCCGAACAAACAGTTCGTTTTGATACCTTCTCGGTTTCAGCCCATGATGTTTTGATGCAAAATTGATCTGTGGCTGGCAGCCAAGTTAGGCCCAAAATTTTGATTTTTTCTTCAGTGAAATCATTAAATGTTAATTGAAGAGCTCTGTCTTCTGGAGAGATTCTCTTTAAAAGCTGTGCGTGGTTTGCACACCATTTTCGGAGTCGAAATCCTCCTTCCCCCAGAAGGGATATCAGTTGTGTTTGGCTATCTATTGCAGATGCTAGACTATCAGATCCCGACATCACATCGTCTACATAGAAGTCCTTGGAGAGGACTTCCGCGCCCACTGGATATCTGGTGGATCCATCTTGCGCTAGTTTCTGTAGGCATTTAGTAGCCAAATATGGGGCTGATGTCGTTCCGTATGTTACGGTGTTTAACGGATAACATTTTAAACTGTGGCTGGGATCATTCCTCCAGTATATGAGCTGGAATTTTCTTTCCGATTTATTTATTAAGATAGTGAAAAGTTCGTCTTGAACGGTCGGGCCCGTAGCTAGTAAATCATTCAGTGATATATTGGATGAGGTCTTGCACGAGGCGTCGAAAACTACTCGAAGTTTGGTAGTCGTACTGTCTGGCTTGCTAACCCCGTGGTGAGGTATAAAATAATGTGGTTCTTGCATTTCTTTACTGGAAATTTCTTCCATGTGCCCGAGTTCCTGGTATTGCTTCATGAATTGGATGTATTGCCTACGAACTTCCTCATTCCTTGATAGTTTTCGTTCTATCGCCATGAATCTCCGAAGCGCAATATCCTTCGATTGACCAAGTTCTCTGGCATCTCCTGTAAATGGAAGCTTAACCACGAAGCGTCCGGACTCAGTCCTTCGGATTGTTTTATTGAAATGGTCCTCACAGCGTCTTTCTGAGACAGTAAGAGGTTTTCTTTCTTCTGTGGCTTCCTCCAAAAGCCAAAATTTTTCTAGTTGCTTGTCTAAGTTCTAAGTCTATTGAATACGCAACACAGAGCCTTTCTTAAAGGGCATCGATCGATTCTTCCAGTGAGTATCCAGCCTAATACTGTCTTCTGCAGTAATGGTAAACCATCGCCTAATTTGATTTGTCCTACTGACAATAGCTCGCAGTAGTGCTCTGCACCGATCAACAAGTCTATGCGATTGGGTTGATTAAAACTGGTATCCGCTAACTGAATGTTGTTAGGGATTTGCCATGATGAAATATCAATTGGTTGGCTTGGCTGCGGAGGCAATATCTGTTTCAAGACAAATGCTTCCAACCTGGTTGAAAATCCATTCATCCTAGAGTGTAGTTTTAGATTGACTCTTGTCTGGGATTGGTGTTTTGATTGACCAATGCCTTGTACTAGTATTGTTTCTGGAACACCCTTGAACCCTAATCTTTTTACCATTCTTTCAGTAATTAGGTTCAACTGGGAGCCTGAATCTAAAATTGCCTTGCATTCAACACTCTCTCCATCAGCTGAGATAAGTTGCACTGTGGCTGTGCTCAATAAGACATAGGTTCCACTTGAATTGGCCTTTCGTGCTGTCAAGGTTATCGAATTCTCGGCTGGTGCCTGGGTGGAACCTGGTTGAGAATTTTCATCTTTTATATTGGATGATGGTCGGAGGTGTACTAAAGTATTATGTTTCTTGGAACACATAGTACATCCTCGTATTGTGCAATTGGCTGCGATGTGTCCTTCCTTCAAATTGATACAGAGGTTTGCCTTTCTCAGGAATTTCAATCGGTCCGGAGGCATGAGCTGCAGGAAACTCTGGCATGCGAATAATTGGTGTGGTTTTGTGCACTTGGGACATTTAATTGGATTGGTGGATATGACGGCGCTGGCTTTCCTTGATATTGGGTCTGACCTTCTGGCAGGCTCATCTATCGGTTTACCCTTGCTTCCTAGCGCCTCTAATGATTGGAATCTATTTTCCAAAAATTCGAGAAAGTGCTTGATTGTTTGCAAGTTTCTCGGATGGTCGAGGGATTGCTCGTACAGGGAATGTGTTTGCCTGTCTAATTTACCCAACAAGATGTGGAGAAGTAATGGATCCCAATTCTCTGTGGGCACGTTAAGATTTTCAAGACCCCTTAGTGCTTCCTTCGTCGTGTCATGTAGGGATTTTATGGCTGGTGCACTCTCATGTTGCAATTTAGGCTGCGCTAAAAGTTTGCTGAGAAATGCTGTCACTAATAGCCTCATATTTTCATACCAAGACTTCAGCATGGTCCAAGCAGAGATGTAATTCTCATTTGATAGACTGAGATGTCTGATCAGCTTCTCTGCTTCGCCCTTCTGGTTAGTTGTGAGATACCACATCTTCTGGCATCCGCTCATTGGTTGGTTGTGCACCATTTGGATGAACAAATCGGAGAAATGACGCCATCTCGAATAGTCGCCATCAAATACGGGCATCACGATTTTTGGCAATTGCATACCAGATTGGATAGCCCCGTTACTTGATGTAGGTTCTTCTGCTAATCTTTCAGTCAACTTAATTAATAGGGACTGAGCCCTTCCTTCGAGGTCAGCATATTCTTCCGCATCATAGCCCTCGTCTTCGGGGTCGTCCAACGACTCCCATATTTCGCTGTTGCATGTTTCTAACTGCAACCATTGTCGCTCAATAGTCTTGATGTTGCAGTTGCAGTACTGCTTAGACTGTTGGCCTAGATCAGCCCGTTCGATTGGATCGAGGAATCGGCGAAGGGATTGCAATCCCGCCCTTAGTTTCCGAATGAGTCTGGAGTTAGTTGGCAGTACCTTGCTGTCTTTAACTTGTCCTTCAGGACCGGGCTCCCTGCGTGAGGTATCATCACCGCTAGTGGCCGATGTAGAACCCTCGGATATGCCTGCTGCGACTTGGGAAGTTGTTCCCTGCTTTGTTGACTCAATCAAAGATGCTAACTTGTCTTGATAGCGCTCATAGAGTGTTCTAATGGAGCCGTAGTAATCTTTGATAAAGTATGAATGCCCCTTTTGGTTGTGGTGCCGTTCTCTGATGATACTGTCGGTTGTATCGAACTGGGACCAAAGAGTCTCTAGGCGATTAAGCCTTTCCTCTAGATACGAAAGTGTCTTCCTGGCCTGGGAGTCTTTTTTCAAGTTACTTATTAACTTCTCAACTTCATCACCTATCTGCTTCTGCCCTTGTGCTAGTTCCTCCATGGTCAAGATGCTGATTAGCACTCTAAAGGCAGCGACGATGAAGAATGAGGTGCTTAAACTCTGATGTGCACAGTGTGATCTATGGCGATCACGTCGGGGTCACCAAATGTACGAAGCTGCTTTGCTTCTGCTAAATGAGAGATTTGGAAAAAGGTGCTTGTACCTTAACCAATTGCTGGGTGCGTTACTGGTGCTTGTACCAGAGCGCAAGTGCAAGACGATTCTGGAAAGGAAAGGGTTAATAGATATAACCAACTTGCTGTACTTCTCCTGACTGAATGCCGGGAATAATTTATTATCTAACCTATATACAAAATAATACATATGAGCTTAAACTAGCAATTACACTAATCTTACATAGACACAGAGTTTTGCCGGGCTTGCACATTTCCTCGGCCAGTGGAAACAAAAAAGCTCCTCATCGCGACAGCGGATGGTTTCCGATGTCGCGTGGCGACAGTCAAGTGCATGCCTGATGAAATGTGATTCATATGTCGCGGCACGAATTCTTTCGCTGCTGCTTATTACGGTGGCGAGCGAGGAAAAGTGCAATCTCAGGAAAGTTTAGGAATTTGCTTAATCCTAAACATTAACTTTCAATATACTTACTCAAAAACTGATGTTCGGTGAATTAATCTCCCGAAACCCTGATCCCACAAAATTTGGGGGCTCAACCGGGATTTGTGCTTATTAATGTGATTATTTGTGCATTTTTGGCATCAGAGGTAGAAATCGGGAGTAACGTACCACCAAGGACGCAAGCAATTTGGGTAAAATTGGAATCTGAGAATAGTCATCGTATCAGGTCAGATCTTTCCTTTTATATATTACTAACCCGAGCGGAGCTACATATATAAGAGGCAACGAATTCCGGCATTTTAATATTAATCATAATTGATTGATCTACAATTTATAAAGACATTTAAAGCGTGCGCTGCAACTGCATGGCCGATTTTAAAAGCCTAACGGTTAACGAATTACAGGAATTATTGAGGGAACGTGGCCTTCCTGTTACTTATAGAAAAAAGACTGAATTAGTAAAGCGTTTAGAACTTTTTGAGCAAGGCAAAGCGGCAATCGAAAATGATAATCAAATTAATGAAAGTGATTCCGGAAGCGAAGGTTATCAGATAAGTGAAAGTGATTTTGGAAACAAAAACTAAGAAAATTTGGAAAACTTTGAGTCGGTTCTCGAGGTTAACGGTACGAGCGAAGTAGAGTCGGGAAAAATTCTAAAAGGTGGACCTCCTGTCGGGGACTTAACCATGGCTACCAATTTTGTATTTAAAGACATTGAAGACTCTTTAGATAAGTTCAATGGTGAAACGGGAAAAGACATTGTCGCCTGGTTGAAAGAGTTTAATGATATCTCTACAGTCTGCTCGTGGACTGATGTACAAAAGTATTTGTATGCCCGACGGTTGTTGATAGGAGCCGCTAGGCTAGCTGTTGAGGCTTCAACTGAGCTTACTAGTTGGGAAGCGCTTAAATCTTTTCTTATAAGCGAATTTAGCTCAAAGCATACTAGCATCAGTGTTCATAAACGTCTGGAGGGTAGAAAAAAGGAAGCCGATGAGACATATTTAGAATATCTATACGCAATGAAACAAATCGCTAGGGACAGTACGATAGATGAAGAATCTATAGTGGCATACGTAATAGCAGGAATTCCGGATTCAGTGCAAAATAAGACGCTACTATATGATGCTAAGACGATAAGTGAATTAAAAAGTAAATTCAAGGTAATCTCTCAAAGCAACAGTTGTCCGAATAAATCGAAAGGGTCGAGGTGTTTCGGTTGCGGTCTATTTGGTCACATGGCCAGCAGTTGTCCTCAAAAGAGGGAAGCTTATAAGCCTGCAGATAGCGGTCGCGAAGCATCAAGCTCAGTAAATGTCATCGAAGTCCCAGATTTGCGTGTAACGGTTGAATTTCAATCTAGAAAATACAAGGCCCTCGTAGATACTGGAAGTGGAGTAAGCCTTGTAAAACAATCGATAATTAGGGATTTTAAAGCATCTGGAATGGGTCCGAGTATGGTTTTAACGGGTTTCGGTAGACAATTAAAACGAACCCTTGGGTCGGTATTGGTGACTTTAATCATTAACGGCGATGAGTACGACGTTCGCTTACATGTTGTCCCTGATCTATGGATAAATCAAGAAATTCTATTAGGAACCAACATATTAAAGGATATGACACTCTTAGTCGCCAAAGGAAAGCTTTCAATTAGTAAGGCAGAGAGAAATCGTAATGCTGAGGAAGACGAAGACTTCTTGAAAAAAATAGATGTCGTTCAACTGATTCACGAACCAGATTTCCCCATCCTTGAAGAAATAAAAGACTTCAACTTACGAGAGTCTGTCCGTAAAATCGTGGAAGGATACGACCCCAAGCGACCGCAAGGATCCTGCATCAAAATGAAGATTCAGTTGGACAAGGACGAGGCGATTTACTTCAAACCCCGTCGACTAAGCCCTAAAGAGAAGGAAATAGTGACATCTCAGGTAGAGGAATGGCTAAAAGAGGGTATTGTGAGACCCAGCTGTTCTGCCTTTTCAAGTCCTGTTGTCCTCGCGAAGAAGAAAGACGGAAGTCATCGTCTATGCATCGATTATCGAAAAATCAACAGGCACATTATTAAAGATCGTTATCCGTTGCCCATAATGGAAGAGATTCTAGAGGATCTACATTACGGTACAGTATTCACTACACTAGATCTCCGAAACGGGTTCTTTCATGTGGACGTCGAGGAATCGAGTAAAAAATTCACCGCGTTCTTGACTGCTGATGGCCACTTTGAATTCAACAAAATGCCGTTCGGTCTATGCAACTCACCAGCCGTGTTCCAGAGATTTGTAAATGTGATATTTCAACCCTTGATAAGAGATAAGACACTTTTGATATACATGGACGATATCATCATACCCTCATCTTGTGAAGCCGAAAATATAGAGAAACTGAAAAAGACGCTGTGTGTAGCTGCAAATAATGGATTAGAAATTAAATGGTCAAAGTGCAAATTTCTGAAAAGGAGGGTCGAATTTTTAGGCCATATTGTTGAAAATGGTTCGATCAAACCCTCGGAAGACAAAGTCAAAGCAGTCCAGAAGTTTCCTGTTCCGCGTAACTTAAAGCAAACGAAAAGCTTCTTGGGTCTTACGGGTTTCTTTCGCAAGTTCATTTTGAACTATTCCATAATCGCCAGGCCGCTAACAGACCTTACTAAGAAAGACACCCCGTTTATTTTTGGTCAAGAAGAACATGACGCGTTCAACGCTTTAAAATCGCATTTGTGTTCACAACCTGTCCTAAAGCTGTTTGATCCTCGAGCAGAAACTGAATTGCACACCGATGCGAGCAAGGCAGGATACGGCGCTGTCTTATTGCAGAGGTCTTCGTGTGATCAAAAATTTCATCCTGTCTTCTTCATAAGTTATAAAACAACTGATGCGGAACAAAAATATTCAAGCTACGAACTCGAGGTCTTGGCAATCGTTAAAGCGCTGAAAAAGTTGCGTCCCTACCTTCTTGGTTTGAAATTTTTAATTTACACTGATTGTAAGGCGTTTGAGTTGACAATGCGTAAAAGAGAGCTAAGTAGCAGAGTTGCAAGGTGGGCATTATATCTTGAAGATTTTGACTGTGTAGTTCGGCATAAATCAGGATCAGCAATGAGGCATGTTGATGCTCTAAGCCGGTATCCTGCGGTGATGGTTGTTGAAGACGATGTCTTGCATCGCGTTAAGATGGCCCAAGAGAATGACGAGTTTTGCCAAGCAGTGAAGAAGTGCTTACAACAGGGCGAATACAAAAATTTCTTGCTGCGAGGCCAAGTCATTTTTAAATTTTTAGACGGAGATTACCTACTAGTTGTGCCCAAAGCTATGCAAAGAGGAATCATTTGTAAAGCTCACGAGAATGGTCATATCAATGCGAAAAAGCTCGAAATGATGTTGCGTCATGACTACTACATTCCTAATTTGACGAAAAGGATACACGAGGTATTGCAGAATTGCGTTCCCTGTATCCTAGTGCAAAAGAAAGCTGGCAAACCTGAAGGTCTACTTAATCCTATAGATAAATTAGATCAACCCCTTCACACCTACCATCTCGACCACCTAGGACCACTAAACTCTACGGCGAAAAATTACAAGCACCTGTTCGTCGTGATCGACGCTTTCAGCAAATTCTCGTGGATTTATCCAGTGAAATCGACCACCACCGAAGAAGTCATACGCAAGCTAGAATTCCAGGCCGATAATTTTGGAAACCCTAGTAGAATAATTACAGACAAAGGAACAGCATTTACGTCTACACCGTTCCGAGAATATTGTGAGGAGAGGAGCATATCACAGGTACTTATTACGACGGGGGTCCCAAGAGGTAATGGTCAAGTGGAGCGGTTAAATCAGATCATCATAAGCGTATTGTCGAAAATATCGATATCTGATCCTACGAAGTGGTACCGCAACGCCTCTCAGCTACAACGAATACTAAACGCAACACCGAGCCGATCAACAGGGAAAACTCCTTTCCAACTTATGTTTGGAGTTAAGATGTCCAATTCAAACCATGAAGAGCTAAAGAAGGCTGTCGAAGAAGAAATCGTTGCAGTCTTTGAAAATGAACGCGATGCTTGTCGATTGGAAGCTAAAAGGCAAATAGCAAAAGTGCAGGAAGAAAACGTGCGATATGCAAGAAAGAAGCGGAAACCCGCGAAGAAATACAAGATCGGAGATCTTGTGGCCATAAAGAAAACTCAATTTGCTCCAGCGTCAAAATTATTACCTAAATTTTTGGGTCCATATAAGATTACTAGAGTCAGATGTAACGACAGATATGATGTCACGAAAATCGGGAATCATGAGGGCCCAATTTCCACCAGCTCAGCAGCTGATCATATGAAGTCGTGGTGCGATATAAGCGAAGAAGAAGAAGACCTATCCGAGACGGAAGACACACAGGATGGCCGGATGTGGGATCGCAGCGCTTGAAAAGAAAAAAAGAATACCCAAAATCAGCTCCAAAACTCACTTGCTACCTACTTGTACTGCAAATCACCGTACGGTCCATCGGCTCATCGAGTGTCCCACCCACAGCAGCTGCTATCGTAATCAGTTACTGAGAGTTAGTCGCCGATAAGCCGTAGCCGAGGGAGTTAAGCTGTTGTCCCCAAAGCCGCCAAGCGGAGTAGTTTAAACAAAGTGAACCTACCTTATGAACTTACCTTGTGAACTTACCTTGTGAACTTACCTTACCTTGTGAACTTAACTTTCAATATACTTACTCAAAAACTGATGTTCGGTGAATTAATCTCCCGAAACCCTGATCCCACATGTATATTAGCCGGTATTTCCCATGTTGAAATGCCTATCGCCTGTGAAGGCTGTGGTGAAATGATGCGAGCCAGCACATGAGCCTCCAGTCTAGTGCTGAATCCATTGATTCGGGACTCTAGCAGAATCTTTACTCGCTTCTGAGCATTTTGTTTGCCAGAGACGATGCCTTCTATGTTTAGGATTTCAGGAGTTCCCGTTAATCCGAGTTTCTTGACGAGCCTTTCACTTATGAAATTTAACTGTGAGCCACAATCTAGAATAGCTCTGCATTCAATACTAGTCCCATGGTTGTTGGTTACTTTTACGCTGACTGTACTCAATAAGACGTAATTTCTAGTTGCTGAGGCCTTTGTGGTAAGTGAAATACCTTGATCAGTGTTCCGGTCCGTTGTCGATTGCGGAGGTTGTGCTTGTGTTGTTTTTCGCTCTGGGGGTTGTGTTTGGCTGCGAGATGTAGTTTCTATGCGCTATTATGTATTATGCCTTTTTCCGCATTTAGAGCAACCTCTGGATGTGCAATTGCTCAGATTGTGTTCCATTTTCAAGCAGTTGAAACAAGCCTTAGTGTTCTTGATTAATGATACTCGTTTAGTTGGGGACAGCTGTAGTAGTTTTTTGCAAGCGAACAGTGGATGATGGACATCCTGAATTGACTGTACTCGCTAAGGCCCTTTGCGTAGGCAGTCTTTTGTTATCAACCTTGTTCCCGAGTGCTTCTAGTGATTGGAAACGATTCTCTAAGAATTCCAGACATTCCTGGAGGGACTGTAGTGATCGAGGTTGTCTAAGAGATTGTTCCCATAGGGTGTGTATCCAATTTTCTTATCAAAATGTGAAGAATAATCTGACATGGTTAGATGTCTGATTAATTTTTCGGCTTCGCCTGATAGACTGATTTTCAGATACCACAATTACTGACCTGCGGATATTATTTGGTTATGTACTAATTCGGTATACAGGTCGTATAATTGCCTCCACTTGAGGTAATCGCCATCAAATTTAGGTAACTCGACTTTCGGGAGCTTGATGGCGGACCTAATACCTTCTGTGGGAATGCTAACTGTAGTAGCTGATGATTGACGCTGACACTGACTCAAGCTTTCGTGAAGGAGTAATAATTTGTCCCGTATTTGCTCTTCGAGCTGTAAGTAGTCTTCCATATGTTCGAGAAGATAAGCTTCGCCAGTTTGATCTACCAATTTTCTGTGCAGATCTTGAAGTTGTTCCCACTAGCATTTATCGCCTTTATTATCAACTCATATGAATTGACTGACTGCAATTTTGTGCTCAGGGATCGCTTTATGAGTAGCCTTCGCAAACCTTGCATTAGATATGCTTCGTGACGGATATTGCCGTCTTGTTGATGCTCTGATGGCGAAAGTAAAGGTTGTACAGGATTTAAATTAGTGTCTGGTAAACCTATTCTAGTTTCAAAAGTAGCAACGAACAAAGCAAGTAACCTTTCTGATGAGGTGGATCCTTTCATTCAGGATGGCGCCGATCATTTTTGGATGAAAATAATGGTTTCGCTGGAATTAAAACGGTGGCTGGAAACCCCATCTTGATTTCGAAGGAAGCAGAGAACAAAGCAAGTAATCTTTTTGCTGAGGAAAACAAGGACGCGGCCGATCAGGAATCAATAAAATGTTTTAAAGAAGCTAAAGGTGTCACTGGATTCGCAACTGTGTCGGGAAAATCTATTTTGGTTTCAAATACAGGCAAACATATTGCAAATAAACTCTTTTCTGAGGTGGACAGTATGCAAGAAGAGCGAAAGAAAGATTTTAAATTATTAGACGACCAGAAGGCTGCACCACACTGTTTTAAACCATAATTTGAAAGTTTACCTGAACATGAATTTGTTAAGAAACCGACTGTCAACAAATCAAACTCACAGGGTGCAATTACTGGCTTTAGAACAGTTTCTGGAAAGGTTTTAAAAATATCTGATGCTGGTCGATGCACAGCAAATGAGTTCCTTACTGAGTTGAATAATTGGACTGAGAAGGATTTTCTAACAGACGTTAAGGGACAACCAGTAAGCACGACAGAAAAAATTACTAAACGGCTTATCGATGATATTAGCTCCGAAACGCAGCAGTTCAACAGGTTCAATGAAAAAGAAACTATAATTTGAACCCCGTCAACAGGAGTTCCTCAGGTACAGAGTTTCAATCTAAACAGTAGTGTGAATCCATGCAAACAATCGATAGGAAGTTGTTTTGAAAATACTGCCGGAAAAAGTGCTATTATTCCTACGTGTTTAGGTGACGACAACCCGAGAAAGCGCTTCAAGTCAAGCAACCCTCGACAAAGTTCGGTTGCGATTACAAGTAGAAATCAGACTACCAGCAGCTGCACTCGTCAGAGAATCTGTGATGCTCCTTTAAAACCACTGACCCTCAACGAATTTGTTACACCTGTAAAGAGTAAGTCTGTTTTGCATGAGTTGAACACTCCAATATACAATTAGCAGATCCGGCATGGTATGAGCCGCGTGAGCCAAACGCTCACCCAGTTGCAGGTCAACGGCTCATGCAATTTCGGCATAGCTAGCACTTGCCGCCGATGCAATCAAAAATTTGTTGCGCACGAATGCAATCAATTAATAAGCAATAATTTAACTAAGTCATCATTGTGCTGTATATTTAAAAAGCCGCTTGGAAATAAAAGAATCAGTGGTTAGTATTGTCACCGTGCGTTTCAATTAATCAATTACCTTTCAGACTCGTAGCTCAGTGAAGAGCTAAACTTTCCGCCAGCAGCTACTTCGGTACATATCAAGCTCATCTCGTTTTGGGAAGTGTTGTGAAGTGGTACATTGCACCGCGATCACGCTATTAGAGCAAAGGTAAAAAGCACCTTAACTCAAACCAAATTAAAAACATTTTGGAAACATTGGTGACCCCGACGTGATTACTTTTCACGTACTCCCAAAATAAGTCTCAACGAACTTGCTGCGCAACAAGAGATCACCGGACAGGAGATCCAGCGATTGGCGATCAACTACAAGGGGATAGTGTAACACGCAAGACAGAGCAATATCTTGCAGCACGCATTAAATCTTTGGAACAACTATGAGATGACTTTCAGGCCACAGATAACAAAATCCGGATCAGTCATGGAAAACAACTGGACCACGATTACTTTATAAAAGGATACTATGAGGGTATCCGGGCCGGGTATTATGAGGTCCGAGGAGACATTCTGCAACGAATGAAGAATGTCGGAGTTATAGAGGGCAATCAGCCCAATCAAAAGCAGCCGCAGCAAGATCAGTTTCAGGAACCTCAAAGCTCCGGCAACAACGATGCGTCCACCAGTGCAAAAAGATCAGAGCATCAACAAGACGGCAATATCCATCACAAAGCATATCTAATGCAAGGTTTGTGACGGCTACTCACAAAGCCATCCCTGAGCACAACATTTTGAAGATTTTGAAATAGTGAAAAAAATGTGTACCGGTGAAAATGAAGTAAGAGGAATTGATATATATAATAATTCTCGGGTAAGTTGGCTTAAGTGCTTATTGTAATTTTATTAGTTTACCTAGGCTAAGAATTAAGGCTATAGGATAAAATTACAAATGCAAAATTAACTATTGCAAAATCCGGTACCCGCGTACTGCCGTAAATGCGCTCCGAAACGGCACTACACGGGATTAGGGCTCGGTTGAGTGATGCAAATTTTTATTTATTTATTTATTTGAAGCACACATACATAATTAATATTACTGACTTAAGTACATCATTTGCAGGAGAGAAGCATTGAATTAGCTTTGTCTAAATCGAAATTAAAATCGCTATATTGATAATATTTATTATAACACCTACACATATCCATAATTTGTTAGATGACACTTTACGTAAAGAAAAGATCGTGAACGGAAACCTCTGTTACATACAATAATAAAAATAGCTGATAAAGTGTTAGGAGAATCTATCAGTCCAACTAAAACTTTATGTATGAAAAGAAAGCACAAGTGAATTAATCCATGGAAGACATTTTAAAGCAAAACGGAAGAATTTTTTTTGCACAGATTCAAATCTATTTGCATAAACACTATAATAATGGTTCCAAATTTGGGAACCATATTCCAACACTGATCTAACAAGCGATTCATATAAGGTCTTCAAAGCATAAGGATCGTGGAATTTCCTTGTCCACCTTCTAATGCCCGCTCCACACTTACCACGCGAATCGCGCACGACACTGCGAAAACAGCGAGAACGCTAGTGTGGAGCCGATACGCATATTTTTCGCGGCTTCGCGCCATTTTCTCCACTTTTTGTGGTTTTTTCCCGCGATCAAAGGGCGCGAAGCGTGAAAATAGCGCGAACTCGAAGGGATTCTTTGAACGCGCGAACGTGACTGTGGAACTACCGAATCATTGCAAATGTGGAGCCTTGTCGCAAGGCGCGCTGATTTCGCAGCATTCTTTCTCGTGCGATTCGCGTGGTAAGTGTGGAGCTGGCATAAGGAATCCAAGCATTGCAAGCGCTTGTTACCCACGTAGTCTAAAATCCTACTATGTTTTCCGTGAAATAATCGAAAAATATGTATTAGACAAAACGTAAACAAACCAACGGGAAAATTGGGCAACATTAAATTTCACACTTAAAAATGACACACTCAGCAATGAGAGATAAAAAGATCTTACCAAAAGCATGTAAGGAAGTATCCAAGGCTGGGCCCTTATTTGCGATGCAGGCGACAGCCCACATAAGATGAAAGTTCTGATTCTTCCGTCGTCATCAACGCTATTAGGATATCGCAATCAGCAGCACTTAAGGTAGAACGTTGTTTGCTAGTGCGACGAGCTTATCACGGCTGTCTTTAAAAACTCTTGATTCCCCCCCCCCCCCCCCCCCCCCCCTTTTTTTGGATTTAGAATTACTTTGCCTTCTGTTACAACTTTTATTTATATTTCCTTAGTTGTAATTTAACGTAAAATTTCTTTGCAACGCTATTTTATTACTTAATTTAATCTATTTTAGGAATTATTATATTGCCGCAAAACTAGGATAAAGGTTGTAAAAAAAAAACATTTTTTTTAATTGAATTATAACAATAAATAAGATCGAAAATTTCGCACATCCGAAATGGTTTCATTCCATTGATTCCTCAGTCCCTTTATCAACGCTTTTTCTGCGGCTTGTTTTGAATTGCTTATATGCACCGAAAAATGTGGTGCCATTATCTGAATACACGTTTGAAGGTAGGCTCCTCCTGGCAATAAACCTATTGAAGGTGGCCAAGAATGCGTCGGTGGTCAGATCGGATACGACCTCGACGTGTGTTGCATTAACTACCATACAGATGGAAAGGCAGGTGTAGCCTTTAAATTACATGGCTCCTCGATGTTTAAACACTTTAAATCCAATCGGTTCAGCATAGTCTAGGCCCACGCTTTGAAAGAGCTTTGCTGGAGTTACGCCTACTTCTAGTAATTTTCCCATGTATTGTGCCTGTTGTATCTTTCTAAACTTTACTTTTAAATCAAGTTTTCTTGGCAGTATGATCTGATGCATTTTTCGTACCTGATCATAGATCGGTTCGGTTTTCTAATGTGGTTGCTATATCTGTGATTGTTTGGGGTTGACAGGTTTCCTCTTTGTTTCGAAGCAAATCTGGTCTGTTGCACCAGAGATCACAGTTCAGTAAGTCCCTTGTAAATATGCCACGAGGCGATATGTTGGCAGGCTTGTCTTTGGATTGGACATACATATATCCAGGAACAGTTGCCGTTGTTTTTGGCTTGATTTTCGCCCACGTGATTGATTTTAAGGGTTTGCCAATTTGTTGTGTAACGGTTTAATCCAAAGATAATTAAAACAATAATATTTAAATTGTTGTTATAATATCACTAGAGAATTTAACCGCTGTTAACAATAACGAAACAGCAGTTAAATTCCTGAACAAACAAGATAACGCGAGCAACGGCTCAGATTTCGTCTGGGCCAGACGCGCATGCAAACATTTGCGCTGAGCAACCGTTTCCCACGACGAAGCGGCGACGAATTCCAATGTCGCACGCCGCA
Source organism: Neoitamus cyanurus (assembly GCA_947538895.1). NCBI lineage: Eukaryota > Metazoa > Arthropoda > Insecta > Diptera > Asilidae > Neoitamus > Neoitamus cyanurus. The sequence goes on from OX384541.1 coordinate 42,009,520, forward strand.
TGGGAAGCGCGGACTCAGCAAAATCTGTGAACGGCTAGCAGGGAATCATGAGTTCCCAGCGAGCGGTACACAGGGAGTTGATCGCCAGCTTTGAACCAGAAAAGGTCGTCGAGAATAAACCTAAAGGCAGTTCTTTGGAGGAGTTAGCTCGGAACAGCAAATAAATAGTTAGTTTTGTGATTAAAACAAAAGCCTTATTAAAACAACCGTAAACAGTTACGAAAAATTCGTGTTTAAATCATAAACCTATACAACACTTGGACTTCCGTGAGGAAATATACAACATTTGGCGCAGCCGGTAGGATCAGGGAAGCCTGATTCTATACATTGCAGAATCATAAGTGCTTGAAAAGGCCCTGATCCCCGAACGAACAAGTTCTCCCACGAAAATAGAGAGCCGAGAAAGACACCCTTACCCTCTCATCCTGAACTGATTCTGGTTTCGGAGGCCTCTATTGGAACTCAAACACATGGAGTAGAGCAACTATAGGCGCTTCCGCCTAAGTTAAAGGGCAAGCGTTCTCCTCCGCAGCGTACCCAGAGGTACCCATCGTTGGAATTACGCGGGCTTCAACCCTACCCACAACTCTAAACGGAGAATTTTCCCCACAACAACAAGTGAAGCGGATGAATACCGGTCCGGCATAACCTCCAGAAGACGTCCAAATCTCCAGCGCTGGACCATCCCACACCTTCCGATGAGCCGACAACTCCCCCTCAACCGCCGAGGGAACCTCAACAGCAGCAGCAACCATCACCGCAGCAGCCGTCGACAAACAACTTTAATAATCCCAGCTCATCTCAACTGCCGAGGGATTCATCATCAACCCCAACGAGGGAAGCAACAACAGCAGCAGCCCCGTCAACATCAGGTCTCAAGAGCAGCCAGGACTTCGCCTAAGGAGCGGGAATATCATCCCCAGGCCAGCAGGTAAAATAACTGAAAGTCTAGAAGATCAATTAAATAACGAATTAGAGAAAGCGCGAATATCCGGAGGAATCTCAGTCAGACAGTGTGACAATCTCGATAAAAATATCGATCGAACTCGCGAGCTAAGGGAAGCTCAAATTAAAAAATTAAAAGAAGACACTGTCAAATTCAGAGAAGCCCTCCTAGATTTCCAGGGATATTCACGCTCTCTCCTACATATTAGCCAAGAAATTTCTAGCCCCAAAGTGTTAGATTTAAGCGGTGAATTATATATAAGTGCTGATAGTGTAAACGCGGGTGATCAATCTACGACCGAGATAGTGTTGAACTGGTTAGGAGAATCGCTCCTATCCAATTCCTATCAATCCCAAGACGCGTTTTATTCACCCGCAGGTCCCAAATTTAAACAAAGGTACGAAAATATGGCGGATTTTAGAAAAATCGCCGAATTAGTCTCACGAACGGTGCCGATTTTTTCGTGCTCAGGCCCCAATTTGAGCCAAGAGCTCCGTACATTCTTAAGCTGTTGCAAGCAGGTAAAACTCTGCATTATTTCGGAGGAAGAGAAGGCGGCCTTTCTCCAAATTATTCCGACGCGTTTCCGTGGAAACGCCCATGACCTATTTCTAGCAAATACTCCAACTACGTTTCAAGAATTGGAGGAAATTTTAAATCGTGCTTATTTGCCACGAGAAACATACGAGGAGCTGGTAGATCGTTTAATCAATTTCAGACAAAATTCTCGGGAAACATTGAAACATTTTATCGAGCGGATAAAATATATTTTAGCCCAATGTAAGGAGGCAGTGGACACGAAATACGGCGAGGCTGAATCGCCGTCAATGAAAATTCAATTAGGTGATTTCGCGAAGAACGCGCTTAAGCAAGGGGATCGTAATCCCCATCTTTGCCAATACTTATTACAACAAAACGAGGTCACCTTTGAGGACCTTGTAAGAAAAGCCCTCGATATAGAGAGGCTTCAGCAAAGCGCATTCGGCTTTGCTCCCCAAATTGCCGATGTCTCGTACACTACCCCGCCTGCATCTGTAAATGCAAATGCAACCTATTTACCCCCGGTCCAGGCGACGAGTGAAAGGTTCAATTACATGGAAAATCGCTCGGAGTATCGACCGCACGAGTCTAATTCTGACGCTAAAATTTTAAATAGGCCGACAAAATCAGTTTCAACTGTCGTACAGTGCAGTCGTGTTTTCTAAAACCTCCCGCTTTCTTATTCTTTCTTCGTTGCCCTCGCTACTGGCTCTACCCGAGCCGTTACCACCCCTTACCGTTTCAACCCCTATCTTGGTGCCCGTCATTTTACGTGCTGGTATCATTGCGCAACTCGGTTTGTTTACCATCTATTACCTGTTGTGCTTATAACTGCCGGCTGTGCTCGCGATATTTGTGCTGATTTGGCTTCACCTACTTAGCCCAGCTGTGTTCGAAGTTCGCTGTTCAAGTGCCGCTCAACCTGCCGTCTTCTGTGCTTCACCTTGTTTCACGTCATCTGCTGTCGACTGCCAACTACTGTCCGGTTCCAACGATGAGCGCCTGCAAGGTATGCAACGGTGCTCTTTCTGGCGATCTTACAGTGTGCGACGGAGTCTGCGGTCAGGCGTTCCACATTGTTTGCCTAAAGCGTGGCGCCCGGTCGCTCTCCTCTTCAGCCCTTTCCACGTGCAATGAATGCTCTGACGTCAAGCCGTGTCATGTTCTTCGTGCCCTCGCTACCGCTTCCGACACCATCGTCAGCGAGCAGTCTCTCCTGGCTGCCAAAGTGCAATCTTTCATGAGCAAATGCTCCTGCTTCCTATCCGTCTCCGAGGAACTCTCCGCATTAAACAACAAGCTCGACAAAATTCTCAACACTGCAGCTACCGCGGAGTCTAAGACCGAAGCCCTCCTTGCTAAATCTCATCTACTACATTCAACGGTGTCAACTGCGGCACACACCCTGGACGATTTGTATTCACCGTTTTCCGCTGCTGATCTTCCCGTAATGCCGGTAGTTGATGATGTGCGTCAATGCCTGAAACAGATTAAAAGCGACCTCAGCTGCTGCTCGGCGACTGTGACTGCAAATGCAGCACTTCTGGGCTCTATCTCGACTGAGTTACGTTCACCAGCCTGCTCACCATCTCCGCTGGCTCCCGTTGCCGCGCCGCCGACACTTCCTAAGGCTGCTGCTGCCCCAGTCACTCGCCCAACTATCATCGACCTCACCCAACCAGTGCCACCAGCACCTCCTCTGGCTGCTGCTGCCCCAGTCATCTGCGCTCCCTTCATTGATGTTATTCCACCAGTGCTGCGCCCTCGACCTCCTACCTCATCCGTCTCCGTCCAGACCACTGACCCGGATCTTGCCCAGCCCGTCCGGAAATTCGGAACTCTTTGGACCGAAAACGAATGGAATTCTCGACTGGAGAAATTGCACCGAGTCAACGCAGATGTCGCCGCAATACCTTCAGAGCTCCTCGTTGTGGGCGGTCCTCGTGACGCTGGTGTTCTCTGGATTCGAGACTTTTTCTCTGAGCGTTTCTCCATCACACCCCTCGACTGTGTGAAGCTTCAATCCCCCAGACCAGTCAGCCCGCCCAATTTCAAAGTGTCGATTGACTTTAAATATTCATGGCTGTTCCATCATCCCACCAGCTACTCATCTCCCCACGGAAACATCAGGATATCGAAGTGGGTCCCCAAATCAGTAAGGTTTTCTAATTCTAATTCTATGCCTAATCTTAGTACTAAGAACGCTTCTACTTCTAAGTCTAACTTTAGGTCTAAGAATTCACAAAATAAAAATGCACAAAAACCTCCTAGCACCTCCCGCCTTTCATCACGCCCGTCCAAATCTGTCTCGCAAAGTTCTAATCCTACCAAACCTAAATCAAGACCTCCATCCGTAACTCCTCATCACACAAAATCCCAACCCAGTGTTACTCACCGCACTCCGTCCAACTGTCCTCCATCAAACCCTCAAGTGAGTTCTAATTGGCAGCTAAAAGCTAGTCTTTTCCCCAATTTTAATTTCAGTACCGCGATTAAATATCCTAACTTCGTTAAATCGCACACCCTCTATCCTCCTAATATTTCTCGCTCTACCCCATCCTCTTCTGTTCCACCCGCCGTGGCCACCAGCCCCCCTCAACCATGTTACGAAATACCAGCAATCACCAAAAGCCCAGACCTACCTGTTTCCACCGTCCCCGATCCTACTCTCTCTCCATCCGTTTCACCTGCTAACGACACCTCTATTCAATCATTCACCAATTTTTCTACACTAGCTCACAGTGCTCCCCCTTCAACATCTGTCAACCCTCCCAAAACTACACCCCCTTCTACCGCACAAGTACCCAAGCCATCATTTATTGACCCCCTTCTTCCCCCTATAGTGAAACTTACAATGCGATCTGCCGACTCCAGCGATGGACGTTATCTTTTATCGCGCCTACGTGACCACAGAATTTATGACAATGTACGTTTACTCTTAGCTTACCTCCACGATAAATCAGACTCAATCTGCATTGACGGTAAGACTAAAACTAATGTTCTAGTCTCAATTCATCAAGAAGGTCTTCCCACCGACCTCTCTACCCTACGGCAGCTTTTCTTCAAGTTCCATGAAGCATTCAACATCTCACCTAGTAAAGTATCTGACGATCTTAAAGCTTTTGCCTCCTATGTCAGTTCCCGACGAATCTCTTACCTTCAAAAAAGCCGCAATGACTCCCGCAACTATTATCGTCCCTAACCAACCAAATCCCCCGCTATCCCCCGCCCCATCAGCCTCTCACGGTATTGCCCTTCCCCCTCATTGCCCGAACCATACCCGTAATTTGTCTTTCACTCTACTACCAAAACGTGAGAGGCCTTCGCACAAAAACCAGTGAAGTTTATCAGAACTCCCACACCTTCCCCTACGACATCTTTGCCCTTACCGAAACCAACCTAACCCCTGGCATAAGCAATAATGAACTCTTTCCCCCCTACTTCGTTACCTTCCGGACTGACGGCTGCGCGGACGATTCATTACCCTCCGGTCGTGGTGTCCTTATAGCTTTGCATAACCGTTTCAGTGCTACGCTTTTCAAAACCTCCAACTCCTCAGTCTGTGAATATGTTTGCATCAAAACAACTCTAAGCCGGCGCTCCTTGTACATCATCTGCTTCTATATTCATCCCTCCCAACCGCTTGAAGTCTACAAACTTGCCATTGACGTTGTCGACTCCATATTTAATGTTCTTGAGCCCAATGATGAGGTCATTGTTCTCGGGGATTTTAACCTTCCTCGCCTACAATGGACCCAATCCGAAGATCTTACCCATTTTGTCCCTCAGAATGCAACATCTGGTAAAGAGGCACTATTCGCTGACCGGCTCTCGGACTCCGGCCTATTCCAGATCAGTGGCGTAACCAACAATCTTGATAGACAACTCGATCTCATCTTTTCAACCGATTCTGGAAATTCGACTGTCACTAAAAGCAACCACCTTCTCTCCTCTCTCGACCAGTTCCACCCTCCTCTTTTTCTTTCATTTTTCTTTGAAGTCTCCTTTCCCTCTACCGTCTTAGCGCCTCAATATTGCTTTAATTTTCGTAAGGGCGACTTCGTGAAACTGAATCAATTACTCAGAAATTCGTGCCTTAACTCCATCTCCTTCGATCCCCAGCTCCCTGTCACCGATGCCCTTGAAGTCTTCTATACCGAACTATTTACTTGCCTTATCCAATCCATTCCCTTTCAATCGCGGAAAAATAACTCTTCATCGCCCCCCTGGTATGACAAGGAACTACGATCTCTCCGAAACAAACGTAACAAATTGTGGCATGCCTACCTCTCTTCCAGATCTGATACAGATTATTCCTCTTATCTCTCAGCCTACACCCTTTTCTCTGAACGTAGTAAATCCCTTTACCGTGACTACCTCAATCGGATGCAATTTGACCTAATTTCTGACGCCAAATGCTTTTATAAATTTATTAACATAAAAAGAAAATCCAGCGGTTATTCCTCGACCCTCAGACTTGCCGATGTTTCTTCAGCCGACCCCAAAATAATCGCTAATCTCTTTGCCAACTTTTTTAGCCAATCTTTCAGCGAACACTCTTCTACAGTCGATTTTAACTACTTCCACTTTATGCAATCCCGACCCCAGACATCTTTGGCTTCGATCAATATCGACCCCTTGCAGGTCTCTTCTTTCATAAGCACACTTGATGATAATTTCAGCCCCGGCCCTGACGGGATTCCAGCCATTGTACTAAAAAAATGCGCACAATACTTAACCAAACCTCTAACCATTCTCTTCCAACTATCAATCTCTCAAGGAGTTTTTCCTTCCCGGTGGAAAGATTCATTTATTATACCTATTCACAAGAAAGGCTGCAAAAGTGATGTGTCCAACTACCGTCCCATAGCGAAATTATCTTGCATACCCAAACTCTTTGAAAAAATTGTTTACGGCTCCATGTTCTTTCATTGCAAGTCCATTTTCTCCCCGTCCCAACATGGCTTTCTCAAAGGTAGGTCGACTACAACTAACCTCACTGACTTCGTCTCCAGAACATTATGTGTACTGGAAAATGGTGACGAAGTCGATGTTGTTGCCACTGATTTCAGTAAAGCCTTTGACAAAATTTCTCACAAAATTATCCTTTTTAAGCTACGTTCCCTTGGTTTCCAGCCGCGTTTCCTTTCTTGGATTGAGTCCTACCTAAACCTACGTCAATACAGTGTTCTTTTTGACTCGGTGACCTCTAACCCTTTTATAGCCCGGTCAGGGGTCCCTCAAGGCAGCCATCTAGGTCCATTGATTTTCATTCTGTCCGTAAACGATGTTGAATGCATCATCAAACACTCGGACCTTTCAACTTATGCCGATGATATGAAAATCCCCAAACAAATTTCCTCCGCGCTAGACCCCCCCCTTCTTCAAGCAGACCTAGATTCTTTTTGCATTTGGTGCAGTAAAAACCTTTTGGAATTAAACGTCTCCAAATGCCAATCTATCACCTACTCCCGTAAACGCCTCCCCTCCCACCCTAGAGTCTATCTTTTATCTGATGAACACATCCCTACAGTTGTCTCTCTTCGTGATCTCGGCGACATTTGCGATGGCGAGCTCAACTTTCGCTCTCACATCGACAGTACATTAGCCAAAGCTAACTCCGCCCTCGGGTTTGTGAAACGCTGGTCCACCGAATTCAAAAACCCTTACGTTGCCAAATCCCTTTACGTCTCTTTTGTCCGACCCATCCTTGAATATGCCAGTCAGGTATGGTCTCCTACTCAGTCAACGTACATTAATAGAATCGAATCTGTCCAGCGCAGGTTCCTTCGTTTTGCTCTACGTGATTTACCTTGGTCCGACCACCAAAACCTGCCTCCTTATGAGGATCGACTTAAATTGATCGACTTAGAACCGCTAAGTAAACGGCGTGACTCTGCCGACATTACTTTTATTCACCAGCTCCTCACCGGTGTCATTGACTGCCCCTCTTTGTTGCAGCAGATATCCCTCCACACCAATCCCCGTCGCCTGAGATCAGTACCTCTCTTCCGCCCTTCCTCTCACCGCACCAATTATGGCTTTTCCGAACCGATTTCTTGGATGATCCGTAAAGCCAATTCCACACCCTCGTTCGACTTTCACCTGACCAAGTCCTCCCTTAAGAAAGCCCTTAATGGTCCCTCTTAAAGTCCCCTCTTTTTTTAGTCCCCTTTTCTGTCCCTGTTAGTTAATAAGGCTTAGTTTAGTTCTAGTCCTTAAGTTCTTATATTTATATTTATGTATGCATGGATTTGTATGTATAGCTTGTATTAAGCTGAATTAAATAAATAAATAAATAAATAAATAAAAAAATGCATCTAAGCATGTGTATAAATCAACAGAGCTAGATAGATCAAAAGAACTAACAGCTAAAATTATTTGCAGTTTTTGTGGCAAACGAGGCCACACATATTCCGATTGCATCAAACGAAAAATACCCCGGTCTGTGAAAAATGTAAAGAGGATGGGCACCAAGCCCACGAGTGCCGCCGCGATCCGGTAAAGTCAAATTATCGACAGGGAGTTAACTCCCAGCAAACGCAAAATTATAGGCGCGGATACAATGCGTACAACGAATCGCGCCTCAACTCTGGTAACAGACCCTCCAGCAGTCAGCAAAGCCAAGGGGCAATAATCAAGCCCCACATGAAGGGAACACCCGCATAAATCACGTCCGAGTCAGGTGCGAATTTTGCGGACAACGCGGGCACAATTTAGAAAACTGCAGACAAAAAATAAAATGGGAAAATAGAACCCAGGGAAACGAGACTCAGTTGAGTCCAAAATCCCCGACTCAACTCTAAATACTTAAAGTATCATCAAGTGCTGGATGATCCTAAAAATCACCCCAAAACCGCTTTCAGCTCTAACTATGGGCACTACGAATTTAAGCGTATGCCATTCGGGCTCAAAGGAGCCCCAGCTACATTTCAGCGCCTCATGAACTATGTGCTAACCGGCCTTCAAGGCCTGGAATGTTTTGTTTATCTGGATGACATAGTCATCGATGGGAAAAACTTAGAGGACCATAACTCAAAACTGCGAAAGGTTTTCGATAGGTTGAGAGAGAACAACCTTCAATTACAACCGGAGAAATGCCAATTTCTCCGCAAAGAGGTAGTCTATTTGGGACATAAATGTTCCAATCAGGGAGCACTCCCAGACCCCAGCAAAACGGCATGCGTTCAAACTTTTCCGATTCCCCGAACAGTCAGACAAGTTCAGTCCTTTTAAGGACTTTCCAATTATTATCGCAAATTCATTCCCGAATTTTCAAAAATAGCCCGTCCAATAACTAACTTGCTACGCATGGATGTCAAATTTACATAGACCGATAAATGTCAAGACGCATTTTTAACCATTCAAAATGCCCTAGTATCCCCTCCTCTCCTCATATATCCCGATTTTAGTAAACCTTTTAATTCAACGACTGACGCAAGCAACGAAGCTATAGGTGCTGTCCTCTCTCAGGGAGAAGTAGAAAGTGACCAGCCCATAACCTACGCCAGCCGTACATTAAACAAGGCCGAAAAAAATTACTCGACGATAGAAAAGGAGTTGTTGGCCATTGTCTGGGCAACGCGGAATTTCAGGTGCTACCTTCAGGGTAGAAAATTTACAGTTTACACCGACCATAAACCTCTTAAGGGGGTCTTCAATGTGAAAGACCCCACATCCCGCTTGGTGAGGTTCCACCATAAGTTATCCGAGTTCGATAATACCATCGAATACAAGCCCTGAAAATACAACACGAATGAGGACGCTTTAAGTCGTACTCCGCAGGAAGAAAACGAAAAGCAAGAAAGCCAAACCTTCACGGTAAAGGCTCAAGTACACCACAGAATAAATTCCGATACGGAGGAAGAACACCCCGATTTGGAAAAATCACGAATAATTAGCGCAGTTACTAGGGCTCAAGCCCAGAGAACCCAAAAAAGTAAAGAACAGGCCTCGAATAAAGCACAAGAGGAAATACAGGCAAAGAGAGAGGCCCTAAAGACAGTAGAAAGTCACGATAAAGAGCCCCTAAATCATACGGAGCCTGAAGACGACAAAACTCGAACCACATCATTCGAGGAAAAACGCAAAGACCCCGAGATAATAACGAACCCCCAAGAAATTAAAATCATTTTACATGATTATCATGATTCACTTTTCGGAGGTCATCAGGGTGTGATTAAGACTTACAAGAAAATAAAGCGTAAGTATCTTTGGAAAAGTATGTTGCGTGATATAAAAAATTGTATCAAACGATGCCCAAAGTGCCAAAAATTTAAAGCATCTCCACAAGTCCGAATGCCGATGATCATAACAGACATCGCCGAGCAACCCTTCGACAAGGTTTATATGGACATAGTAGGTCCACTCGAGGAGTCAAATACTGGGAATAAATATATTCTCACTTTCCAGGACAACCTCACTAAATTTGTCGACTGGTATGCCATACCAAATGCGGAAGCAATAACAATAGCGCAAATTTTCTTTGACGAAATCGTCACGCGCTACCGCGTTCCCAAGAAAATAATCACCGATCAAGGAACAAATTTTCTAAGTGATTTGTTTAAACAGGTGTGTAAATTATTAAAGGTGAAAAAATTACAGACCTCAGCGTATCACCCCCAATCAAATGGTGCGCTAGAAAGGGCACATAGACCCCTAATAGAATATTTGCGGACGACTGTGGATGAAAATCCAAAAGCGTGGGATCAATACTTGCGAACTTCCGCTTTCGTGTACAATAACAGTATACATGTAGGGACTAAACTCATCCCAATCGACTGCCTATATGGCTTCACGGCAGATGTTCCATCAAATTTAAAACGCGATCCTGAACCTCTTTATAACCACGAGAGCTACTATCACATGCTCAGGTACAGGTTGCAAAAACCGTATGCCACACCACGGAAAAACATTCACGCGAGTCAATATAAATCCAAGGAGTACTATGATAAAGCTGCTAAACCCCTTTCTTTCCATATGGGGGATAAGGTCCTCTTGAAAGCGCCACCAGGAAACACAAGCTTTCAGAAATCTGGGTAGGACCTTATCTGGTAACCGCTACCCCATCATAAGTGAACACCACTATACGCATGGGTAGAAAACTAAAGGTGGTACACAACAACCGCCTCAAGCCTTAGTTCGAATAGGTTAAAATAATAACAATTATATAGAACTAGGCCCTTATCTAAGCTCAATATGAGTTCAACGTTTGGTGACCAAGATACCGCCTGCAATTGCCTTCTGATGTTTTGGATACCCTTTACATCAGAATTCAATTGCGATTATGCAATGCTTATGCATCTTTGGTAGCCATAAATATTTGCGGTTGACCTAAGGGTGCCTCAATCAAAAATGGGAAATAAAAACCAAACAAAAAATATAATAAGCAGCGGAAGTAAATTGATCATTCCGCGAAAAATTCCCTTTAGCGATGAAACATGATTTTTTTCGGAATCCGGGAAATTATAACCGGAGAAAATTGTATATATGATTAGCTAACCATACCGACTAAACACATATCCAGCAATTTCTGTTGTGAGAACAAAAAATAGTTCCCTGTATTACATATAGTACGTAACTATAATAATAATTCATATAACAATAATTATTGTCAAAAAAAAATATGATAACAAAAACAAAACAAAAATTTTTTGTTGTGACAATTATATACAGAAAAAAAAATGTGTATACAAGATTGTATAATAAAGAATCTCTCCACTAAAAAAAAACAAAAATTGTTGTGACATACCCCTATAAGGGAAATATATATAAGAAAATATTTCTAAGCATTAGTATAAGCAAATATTTGTAAAAACATGCGACACTCCTCCGATTAAGCTCAACTGCCGTCCTATCCCCGAGAGTTATTCCTCTCTCAAGAATAACCCTCTTTTTCAAGGGGGGAAGGACTGTTGTGTAACATTTTTACAACAAAGATAATTATAACAATAAACTTTCCCAAAAATTAGCTTGTTTAAACACCAAAAATTGAAAAACAATTTTTGGTGAAAACACCACCTCGTTCAGACCATAAATGGAACATTTACACAAATTTTTATGAAAAACTTACTCACCCACAATCCCCCGAAGGATCCTACGACTGCTGCTGCTGCTTCTGCTGGTTCTTATCCCCTGAAAATATATAAATATTTGCAATTATAAAATAACTCACCTTTGTTTTACACTTCACTGAAGCTTCCCATTGACAACTGTCACTTGACATCTTCTTCTTCTTTTCCATACAAAATTTCCCATAAATTTCCGTTGTGATATTTTGTGCCATGCAATCATCAAGAGAACATGCATTCTGCTTTTAGTCGGAAATCCAACGAAAATATTTTATAATTTTTAAGTGTTATTTATGTTATTCTTAAGAAAAGAAACAATTGTTAGTAGTAATTTAGTTTACTTAGTAAGAGAAATGGTATTTTCTTTTATAATTTACAAAATGCGTCCTTTTGAAAAATATCTGCTGACTGAGTATTTTCCTTTAACAAAATATCTATTAAAACTTGCGTCCTTTTGAAAAATATCTGCTGACTGAGTATTTCAGTCAACAGAAATAACTTTTCATCAGGCAATACTAAAGATCTGCAAATTTTCCGGAAACGGTTCCAGCTGTCTTCCGAGAGATTTTTATTGACGCAGTCTAATTTTGTTTTCATTCAAAATGGACAGTGCGACAAAAAAGCGAGTGGAAGTAAATAGAATTCGTGCGCGAAAAATCCTGCTGAATAAGCTGGATTTTTGTGATTTTTCAACTGTGCCGGGTTTCATTGTTGATGGTTTCTTTGGGGAAGGAACATATCAAACTCGTTTGCCGGTCACCGCGTTCGGGTTTGTTAATGGATTGACAGTTGAGCAAATCTTTCAGTTGGTTAAATGGAGACCATTTAAACCAACTGACAAGAGAAAAATCGAAGACTTGTTTATATGGTTGCATCCTGAAAATTCGAGGAAGTACTACAGCTACAACACCATTACAAAGCAAGTAATGTTTTTTAATGGGGATGTGCGAAAGTATGGCGAAAGAATTGCGAGGGAATAGTCACCATGTACCAAGAAATCAGTCCTTTTCAGGACTACCAAAAAATCACTCCTTTTCAGGACTACCAAAAACATCACCAAAGAGTAAAGAAATTAACAAGTCACTTCATGGGAGATATACACTTAGGAAGTTTGAACATAAATAGTGATTTTTGGACCAAGAATTAGTTATTATTTTTCTTATAAAACTAAACCGAAGTAGCAAAAAAAATAAGTTTCTGATGTTTCCAAGTGACCAAGGAGGTAATCAGACCCACTCGTTTTTTTTAAGGAGGTTTCGCCAAAGTAGCCCTAATCCTCCCACTAGAGAGGGACCCCTCGGTTCGTCACTCCCGAAGTATTTAACGACTCCAAACCCCCTCTAGTGCAAGATGCCTAAAAGACATCATCTGGCCGGGTAACCAGGCTCAGATGAGTCTTTTTTAGATGGTGACTCTTCCTTAGTGGCTGTTAAAAATAAAATGTTATGAAATTAAATTTAATTAATTCAAATTACCTTACATCTGAATCGGGGGCTGTCTGTTTAGCATTCCAAGATATCCAGTTAACCTGGCTCAGATGGATCTTCAGTAGAGCTGTTAAAAATAAAATGTTATGAAATTAAAATTAAATCATTGAAATTTAGCTTACATCTGGATCGGGGTCTTCCTCTTCTTCCTCTTGAACGTCTCCAGAGGCTTCGCCTTCTTCAGGATTTTCCTGTTGATATAATAATTATAGAATTGTTTAAAAAATTATTCTTGCAAGCTTTACCCGCGCAGCTGTGGATGGTTCTCCAGATTTGTACAATTTGACAACTGTCCTGCTGCTTTGAAAAACTCCACCGTTGGGTCTAACTTATGGACTTTGCAAAAGAGGCCGAATAAAAATTTGGCAAGGTAGCCAGTAAAAAGAGGTTACCTGCGACTGTGCTCAGGCAATTTGCCTTTGGCATGTCGCCAGAGACCTTCGATTGTGTTGCTATGCGCGCCTGTTTCCGGATCCTTGAACTTAACCGAATGGTTAACTTTAAGATGCCGGAACGACGCTGCATCCAGCCCATCGTACGCTTTCCAGCAATCGCTGATAATCGTACTTCCGGGCAGAATCCACTTCATAATGAGTGGTAGCAGCGTCGCAGCGTCACGACGCTCAACGGGCACTAGAAACACATCTCCAGTCTCTCTGCAGACACCACCAAAGACCCACTGCCCTTCCACCAAGTGGCCTCTGTGGTACTTTCTCTTACCAAATTTCGATTCATCCACTTCGACAGTCATGTTTTCGCCACCTAAATAAAAAAACAATCAAATATTGAAACTCAAAACAATGTTTATTAATATTACCAATGGGATTTTCCCGTCTGGCCCCCAAGTCGATTACGACTTCGTAGCAGAAGGAGTTCCAATCCACAGCAGCTCTGTGGCCCAGTCTAGCCTGGAGCTCAATGAACTGCACCACCACGTTGTAAACCCACAGGTGGGAAAAGAGGAGAATCTAAGATGAACAATTGACAGTAAATTTCTACTCTATGAAAATTCATATGTAACAAATTTACCTGCTTGATGGTCAATTTAGATCCTTCGAAAAAGGTGTTTTTACGAAGCGTCTGCTTCGTTCCGCATATAACACCTTTTTTTTATTAACCGACACCTTGTTTGTGCACGTCCAGATTACTTCCTGTTTGCCTATGAGGTTCATAGTGCCCTCGCACTTTGAGCATTTGAGGACACCCTCTTGCGCAAGGAGTCCCCATTGCCCCAATTGTATGATCAACGACATGTTGTCATCAGTCAGTCTGATGATATCCTCAACATTTATCTTTGTTGCTGCCTGATATATAAAATTTATATATACATATATATATTTATCGAGATATAAAATAATTCAGAGTGGCTATTCGCATCATCCTTGCTCTTACAATCGAAATTTGCGCTCATGTACATGGTAAATAATTTTTAAAATAATTCGTGCATCGGCACATAATAATTCGAAAGGAAATTTTTTTTAAAAAATATCTAATAACTGAATATTTTCCTTCTGCAAAATGTTACAAACTTTTGGGAAAGTATTGTTTTCCGACAACAATACTTTCCTAATACACTCGTTCCGACCAAAAAGTTTTACTGCAATATCAAAATCCAGGTTTCGTGCACTTTAGCCCAGAATGGTTACTGAAATTGCCTTTTACAGACTGTATACCGACTAAAATTGGCCTTCCATTTAATCAACTCAAAATGTTTGGTGACCGCACAAACTCCGCACATTGAAGATACTTCACGTGGTGAATTCATTCGCATTGATGAATACGGCTTTTAGCGTACAAATTTACATATTTTTATAAAATTATTAAGCTTAAAAAAGTGGGAATGCAGTACTTACCATTTTAAAGTCACCACTTTAATTTAATCTTGATATTTTTCGAAATATTAACAGCACAAAATTAAACAAACTTGCACGTGTCACTTTTATACAAAGAAGGAACTTACCGTTATAAAGTTGCAAATTACGTTCAGAAAGTGTTCAAAGAAAAACACAAAAGTTTCGGAAATATTTTGTATTTAGCAGTCCATTATATAAAAGAATTATTTCACTAAAAATTCCTACTAACAATTGTTTCTTTTCTTAAGAATAACATAAATAACGCTTAAAAATCATAAAATATTTTCGTTGGATTTCCGACTAAGAGCAGAATGCATGTTCTCTTGACGAACGCATGACACAAAATATCCCAACAGCAATTTATAGGAAATTTTGTGTGGAAAAGAAGAAGAAGATGTCAAGTGACAGTTGTCAATGGGAAGCTTCAGTGAAGTGTAAAACAAAGGTAAGTTATTTCATAATTGCAAATATTTATATATTTTCAGGGTATAAGAACCAGCAGAAGCAGCAGCAGCAGTCGTAGGATCCTTCGGGGGATTGTGTGTGAGTAAGTTTGGCTTAAAAATCTGTGTAAATGTTCCATTTATGGTCGGAACGAGGTGATGTTTTCACCAGAAATTGTTTTTCAATTTTTGGTGTTAAAATAAGCTAATTTTTGGGAAAGTATTGCTTTCCGACAACAATACTTTCCTAATTCACTCGTTCTGACCATAAATGGAAGATTTCCATAAGGTTTTAGGGCAATTCCCAAAAACAAGTAAAGCGAACTTGTGCCAACATTTGCGCTGAGCAAGCCTTTCCCACGACGAAGCGGCGACGATTTCCAATGTCGCACGCCGCATGGGAAGCGCGGACTCAGCAAAACCTGTGAACGGCTGGCAGGGAATCCTAAGTTCCCAGCGAGCGGTACGCAGGGAGTTGATCGCAAGCATTAAACCGAGAAGGTCGTCGGAATAAATCCTAACATAGAGTCAATCTTCGTGTCATGAAAGAGGAAAGTCCGCCAAACATAGAGTAATCCCGGAATACAAGACGTGATAGAACCACTTCGGAGGAGTTAGCTAGGCAACGCATAAGAGTTGTCGTCCGCTTCAAGTCAAAATAAAACGCCTGTGCTATCTAATTTGGTGTTTCAACACAAAAGCCCCGTTCAGCGTGAGTGATTTGGGTGAGCAAATTCACAACACTTGGATTTCCGTGGAGGAAATATCCAACACCCTCCGTCTGTCACTTCTATCGTGATAGAAGAGTTTACCCCAAGTAACCATCCCAAGGCCACAGATGCGTTTTCTGCACACCCATGGTTCTTGTATAAGAGTTGTTTGGGGGTATGTCCGCAGTTTGGTCAACCTTCCACTTAGTAATGCAGTGGCCGATTTATTGTGCTGCAGGTTAATCTGTGTGAACTTCAAGTCCGCTGGCATATAAGTCAACTAATCCCCTATTCACTCGTCGACCGCACTTATTTTTTAGAGACGTGAACTTTCACTCTGGCAAACCCTAAGTACGGGCGGAGTCCGTAAACAGACTCCAGGACTCGTAACGACTCCAGGTCTATGCCCACCGCCAGAGTAGAGCCCTCAGGGTCACTGGAGCTCTTCCTCCCCCCGTTGTACGCACGGACACGCCAGTATTTGGTGTCGAGTCCCGGGTTCTGGATCCGGATTCGGGCCATTATGTCCCCAGGGCTCTTACGAGGTCCCGGCAGGGTTGGCAGGTGTCACATAATTATCGTTTTTGTCACATAAAATTTCCATTTTCACGATGTCACATAGAGCGTTGACGATAATGCCAAAAAACCCGATAATTTTGCGAGGACCGTTTGTTTTCTCAAATTTCCGCGCCTCCATGTGTTCGGAAATTCGAATGGTGGTAATGGCCCTATAATGCGTTCCAAAAGTAGAACGTAGAACTCAGTCGACGTTTGGAACGCACCCCTGATTGTGACACATCACACGTCTGTCATTGTCGTCTACTTTTATTTTTAATATCGTGGTCCTTCCTGTGACCTGTCTTGTATGGACAAGCGTGAGCCGGCCCGGCAGTGAACTGTGGAATAAACGTTTATTCAATTAAAAAACATCAAATCCGTATAACCACCGACAAAAATGGTAAGCCCAATTCTGTTTTATAATTCAACTAAATTGACAATTTATGAAAAGTCATTTATTGGACGACACATTTCTAACTAGTATAAATGGAACGCAATCTAAAAAAAAATATCATTTCTTCAGGAGCATGTCGCGGAGCTTTATGAAGTTGACACGATCCAGTGGCTTGGTGAAAATGTCGGCAATTTGATTTTTAGATTCAACATGTTGAAGCTTGAACCAGCCATGGTTAAGTTCATCATGAATAAAATGAAATTTGATCTGAATGTGATGACTATCGAAAGACATCTGGCCGGATTTGATCATCTTGATGGCACTTTTGTTGTCAATGTACACGGTAGTTTGTATTTTCTTTCCAAGCAGTTCCTCAATGACAGTCTTGATGTATTTTACTTGAGCACAGCAAAGTGCTGCTGATACATATTCTGCTTCAGCGGAAGACCCTGCAACAGTCTTCTGCTTCTTGGAGCACCAACAAATTGGTCCGTTACCATAGATCATTACAAAATCAGAAGTGCTTTTGCTATCTTTCTTGTCTCCAGCCCAGTCCGAATCGCAATACACATGCAACTCTTCCAAATCTTGTTTGTTTCTTTTGTAGTATTTTATTCCTAGATCAGGAGTACCTTTGATGTATCTTATTGTTCTTTTGACATTTTCTATTTCTTCAGTGGATGGATTCTCCATTGATCTTGATTCAAATCCAACGGCAAAACTTACATCAGGCCGTGTTTTGCATGCTGCATATAAGAAACTTCCTACAACTTGTCTGTAGGGAAAATATTGTGTGGATTTTGCTTCAGCATTTTCTTCTAAATACTCAGATTCTTGGTTTTCTTCTTGGCTATTGGTGTTTCCTTGGTGTTACAGTCCGTCATAATGGGAGAAAATTTCTTGATAAAATCTTTGCAGTAATTGGTTTGGCTGAGGGTATATTCACCAGGTCCTTTACCAATTTCCATTCCTAAATAGTACTTGGGATTTTCACTGATGGTGATTTCGAAGGTTTGTTGCGTTTTCTCAAGGAAATTTTTCATTTCTTCCAGGTCTTCGCCAACCATCAGACCATCATCAACATGTACAGCCACATAGAATGTTTTCTTTTCTTTTGTCGTTTTAAATACACATTTATCTGATTTTAATTGGATCATGCCTTCTTTCTTGAGATAGTCTGAAAGTTTCTTGAAACACTGCAGTGGAGCTTGTCTAAGTCCATACAGTGCTTTGTTCTACATGTTAGGAGGGAGTGTTGGAAATGTAACTTGTAAATAATATTTTATATTCTCATGTTTGTAACATCACTGCATTACCGACTAATGAAACTGTGAGACCTGTGTGGTTGGAATCGTAGAAGCCTAGTAGAAATAGAAAACTCTAGTTTGTTTTTTCTGCTAATCAAAATATATTAAAAAGACTTTATCAACAAGGATCCCTTCGTTTAATTAATAAATCTAACAATGAATCGGGTATTTTTATAGGAACAAAACGATGATAGATCTGATAGCCTCCCAACCACGAATAAATTACAAAAATCTCCCCGAGGACCTCGTCGAGCCCAAAAATTTTTGATGAAATGGTTAACAGTCAGGGATTGGGGGAGGTGGTTAAAACAAGATTCAGATACAATTTTCAAAGCATATTGCCAAGTATGCAATGAATCTTTCATTGCTGAAAAAAAAGTGATTGAAAATCATTCCTCCAGTCAAAAACATGAAAAAAATCTAAAAGACCAAGAATCCACCCAACCAAAATTGACAGCATTCATGAATGCAAAACCCAAAGAAAATGAAAATGTAAAGAGGGCAGAAATAAAAATGTGTGCATTCCTGGCTGAGCACAATATTTCACTTTTAGTAATGGATCATTTACCTGATTTATTGAAAGACATTTTTCCTGACTCTAAAATAATAAAAGAACTATCACTCAAAGTGACAAAGGCAAAAGCAGTTGTAAAAAATTGCATTGCAAAATCGCAAACAAGTGTTTTACAAAGAAAACTTGGAAGTACGCTCTTCAGCATATTAGTCGACGAATCAACAGATGTTTCGAGCACGAAAGTTATGTGCATTGTCGTCAGGAGAATAGTATTTTTTTAATTTTCACTTTCTCAAGTATAACATACTAAGTAGGGGGCTGAACTGTAGCTAAAATTGGAAAAGATTGTCATTCTATATCAAATATCAGAATACATCACCCTGATATCAGGGTAATGTATTTTGATATAAAATTGTTTATAGACTTCAGGGCAATAAACAGTCCTTTATTGCCCTGCTCGGGCCCAAAAAAACCGTTTATTAGCCTTCGGTCTATTAAGTATCGTATGCACCATAGGTACATAATATACCATTGATCATTATTTCAGATTTTAAGACTGTGAAGAAGGCAAGGTAGTCAGCAGATTCTGGGACCATTTGTGAAATTTTCAACAAAGAGAAACACATCGACGCTGCGACTGCTGTCAATTTATTTGGTATTTGCAAGGCTTCATTCGAGGAACAAAATGTCCCACTTCATAATGTGCTTGGATTTGGATCTGATGGTTGCAGCACCATGATGGGCGTCAACAATTCTATGGCAACACTGTTCCAAAAGGAATGCCCGGGTATATTTATAATGAAATGTGCGTGTCATTCTTTACATTTGTGCGCTAGTGAAGCTTGTAAAGTTTTACCTCGAACGTGTGAAGATTTAGCTCGCGATATTTACAATTATTTCAAATCTAGCGCCAAAAGGCAATCGGAATTCAGAGAATTTCAAGAGTTCTTTGATATTCCCGTTTTAAAAATGCTGCACCGTCTCAAACACGTTGGTTATCTCTTTTACCTGTTGTTGAGCTAATTATACGTCGATGGGATGTTTTGAAATTATTTTTCACGAACAAAAAGCTTACAGACAGGTTAGTTTCAGTCGAGCAGATTGTGCAAGCTCTAAGTTACCCCCGAATTTACTTGAGTTTTCTTTTCTTTCAATGGGTTCTGCCAAAATTTCACAATTTGAATAAGTTATTTCAATCGGAAAAACCTGTCATTGCTATTATGTATGAGTCGGTTAGCAAAACGTATAAGGATTTGCTGAAAAGTTTCATGATTAGACTATGATAAGACTATGTTAACAAAACACCGGTCGAAAAAATTGATCCGTCGAATTCGGAAAAATTTTTGAGACTTGAAAATATGTATCTCGGGGACGAAGTGATGACTTATTTGAAAGAACAAGAAATCTCTCAAAATGCGAAACTCAAAATGGACTTCTTTCAAGGTTGTAATGCGTTTTTAGTCGTTGCTTGCAATCAACTTCGATCTCGTTTTAATTTTGGTTGTCAAGTTTTAAAACAAATTGCTTCCTTTCAACCGTCTGTGGCAGTGCTTGACAAAACTCGCACAACTACCCCGTCTTTGTTCACGTTGATGCAATCGTTACCCAGAATAGTAAATAAAGATCAATATCAAATCATCGATGATGAGTGGAGAAATTTTCCACAATTCAAACTGCCTGATCACATCAAAATAGATGATGAAATCGATTCATTTTGGCACAAGTTATTTGTTCATGATTATCTTGACGAAGTTCATTCTTTCAAAAACCTCTCTAAATTTGCTCTAGCCGTTATTTCACTCCCGCATGCGAATGCCGAATGTGAAAGAATTTTTAGCGCTGTAAATTTGTCGAAAACAAAATCTCGTAACCGTTTAGTTACGTCGACGTTGAAAGGACTTTTACTAACCAAACAGCGAGTGAAAACCAATGATCGAAATTGTGTGTCTTTTGAACCCTCATCACCGGAATTTGATCGCATGACGAATAGTTCTCTTTATCCAAAATCCGAAAAAAATTCATCACAGCGAGATTGTAAAAGCTTAAACGATTTATATAGTTACGACGAAGAAGAGGAAGAAAATAATGATCTTGTTTCTATTGTATATTAGAAAAGGGAATGTTTTAAACAGTTGCTGGACAATTTGAAAATAAATTATTTTATGTGGAAAAACTATTGTTTTACTTTTTACTATTTTGTCATTTGCGCTTTTGAATTTAGCTCCTTTTTTTGAAATCGTTGTGTCCGATGTAAGAGATATTCACTTCTTTGAATATTTTTCCTTCAAAAAAAATAGACAAGATTGTTTCACTTATATATCAAAATACGTCACTCTGATATCAGAGTGATGTTAACACATCACCTTGATTTTATTTTTTCTTTGCCGAATTTGGTAAAGAAACTATCTTTAAGTGTCATACATTACCTATAGTTACTTGAAAACAATTTATTTTCAACTTTACTGAAAAACCGATAATTTTTTCCAAAAACACATAATTGTACAGCCCTGACCCGATAATCCCTTTATCCACACCTGCCAACTCACTCCCGGGATCCACATAATGGCCCGAACCAGCTTGGGCATGTCGCTGCCTTCTGCAGCCTTAAACTTTATGCCCTCGCAAGCTGGTATATTTGCCACATTTGCAAGCAGCCATTTGAGCGAATGTTCGTCCGCGCACTGGCCCCGTCGCAGACGACCATTCCTTCAAACTTTGGTGACTTCTTGGTTGCACCTAGAATCTTCCCAATGTGACCTTCCACAAAAGTAGCATGATGCTGGGTGGGGTGCTGGATGCTTTTTTGTGGGTTATCGGCCTCAATCACAACGACCAAGGCTTCGGAGGCAGCTTTAGCAAAGTTTTTTCCAACCACCTTATCCGCAGTCCTCGAGCCCGACTTCGCATTAGAAGGACCAGCTTCGACTAAGTCTGTCTCCCTTTGCGTTACGATACGAGGATCGGGTTTCCCCTTTGCCTCGCTCGGTGACGAAGAGCTCGGGTTTGCCCAAGAGCTCGTCTTGGCGACTTTCCTCCTTTTGCTCTTCGCTGGCTGCTCGGGTTTGCCCACCCCAGAGCTTCCGGCGACAGTTGAAGAGCCAGGGGTTGGACGAATCCGCCTCGGATCTACTTCTTTTGTTCGCCGGTGTTATCGGGGTGGACGCAGAGCGAGCAAGACCATCAGGTACTCCGGCTTTCGCCTCCGGAACTTTGGCCTTCCTCGCTCTCTGCCTTAGCCGTCTTAGCTGACGTTTGCACATCGCCTTGCTGTCCGCCACGGTCAAGGGAGGATCCCTTACCACTGTAGCCTTAAGCAAGTCGGTGGAAGTGTCCATCGAGACAGGATTAACCGTAGTCGCAGAGGAATATTGCTTTCCGGTCCTTTCCTGATTCAAAAGAAGGCTCTCCATTGACCCTGTCAATGTGCCACTCGATGATAGTTCGTCTGTAGATATCCTATAATCAGGGTCCAGTAGAGTACTTCCTCCTTGGCCTGGTCCCATCACTTCGGCAGTCAATGAAGTTGGGGCCTACACATTCCGTGCCCCAGCCGATTCTTCAGCGGGAGGATTCCCAGTTTCCTGGTTACCTCGTACAGATAAACCCGTTGGCTTGACCTCCATTGT
The DNA here is from genome assembly GCA_947538895.1 of Neoitamus cyanurus. Taxonomy (NCBI): domain Eukaryota; kingdom Metazoa; phylum Arthropoda; class Insecta; order Diptera; family Asilidae; genus Neoitamus; species Neoitamus cyanurus. The sequence goes on from OX384541.1 coordinate 42,031,968, forward strand.
GTGTGTGTGGTCACCCCTCTTAGGCTGGCGCCTCAAGAATGACCTGTTCGACATGGGTGACCCTGCCGGCAACCTTGGTTACCGTCGACATAGCCCAGTCCATCATCGAACGCGCGCAAGCTCCTTCACCGCGGCAAGGTGGGGGATCCGTTTCGAAGGAGGGCAAACATATTATAAATAATCTCTTTTCTGAGGTGGACAGTATGCAAGAAGAGCGAAAGAAAGATTTTAAATTATTAGAAGATCAGAAGGCTGCACCACACTGTTTTAAACCCGAATTTGAAAGTTTACCTGAACAAGAGTTTCTTAAGAAACGGACTCTCAACAAATCAAACTCACAGGGTGCAATTACTGGCTTTAAAACAGTTTCTGGAAAGGTTTTAAAATATCTGATGCTGGTCGATGCACAGCAAATGAGTTCCTTACTGAGTTGAATAATTGGACTGAGAAGGATTTTCTAACAGACGTTAAGGAACAACCAGCAAGCACGACAGAAAAAATTACTAAACGGCTTGTCGATGATATTAGCTCCGAAACCTAGCAGTTCAACCGGTTCAATGAAAAAGAAAATATAATTCGAACCCCGTCAACAGGAGTTCCTCCGGTACAGAGTTTCAATCTAAACAGTAATGTGAATTCATGCAAACGATCGATATTCATGCAACAATACTGCCGGTACAAGTGCTCTTATTCCTACGTCTTTAGGTGACCACAACCCGAGAAAGCGCTTCAAGTCAAGCAACCCTCGACAAAGTCCGGTTGCGATTACAAGTAGAAATCAGACTACCAGCAGCTGCACTCATCAGAGAATCTGTGATGCTCCTTTAAAACCACTGACGCTCAACGAATTTGTTACACCTGTAAAGAGTAAGTCTGTTTTGCATGAGTTGAACACTCCAAACCTTCAGCAATTTTTCGCCTCGGTCGAAATAAGTACGCCACGAACAATCAAAACAAAGAACAATTTTAGTTTATCACAAGAAATCTCAGCGAGTATAGCTGCTCTCGCCGCGGATGACTTAAAGTCATCCACAGGTACTGATGATTTCCATACAATAAAGTGGGAGGATTTTGAAGATTCTTTACAAGATAAATCGGAGTCAAAATTAGTAATAAAAGCGGAGGATAAAAGTGATGTAAAAAAGTTCCCCGAGAAGGCACCTGAAAGAGTTACAAAAATTCGGAACGGTCTTAGACAAACAGTGGACAGAAATATTGAAGAAAAAGAAAATTTACCCAGGCAGATGTGTTCAACCGTATTATGCCGTAAATACACCGGCAAAATTCAACCAAAACTCACTGTCCTGTCGACTGGACTCTTTCGGATGTATGCAACTTGGTAACTACTACAGCGGCTGCTCTACTATACAGCGTTTCTTTTCTGGACAGTCAATCAGCTACCGGACTGTCGCAATTTAATTGCTTCAATAACCAGCCATTGCTTAATGATACGATTGAACATTAAAAAAATCTCAAAAGCAAGGTTTGAGGACTTTTTGTCCTGTATGCAGCTGCTGGTGGTCTGATTTCTACTTGTAATCGCAACCGGACTTTGTCGAGGGTTGCTTGACTTGAAGCGCTTTATCGGGTTGTCGTCACCTAAAGACGTAGGAATAAGAGCACTTGTTCCGACAGTATTTTCAAAACAATGTTTTCTATTTTCGTTTTTCACATATTTTTCAACAGAAAATTATGTCATTATCAGTCTTCGTTCAAATCTCATCGTGAGAACACGGAAGAAGATTTTATCGGCGGCCCGAGCGGTTTTTCTTTTCAATTTACGGCGGTTATCAAGCTTATTCTTTTTCCTTGGATTAGTAGATTAGATTTAAAAGAAGCAACGAACAAAAATTTTATAAACAGTAGAGACTAATTGTGCCTACGGCAATTAGTGCAGAGCACAGTGCCTCTAACTTCTGTATTGAAAGTGTGCAAAATATCCAAGGTGCTATAGACACGTCCAACAACAGTGAGCCCGGAAGGGCAATTAAACGAACAATGGCCTCGGCCGCCGCTCCAAACATCAACAGCTTCGCCATACTCTGTGAGGATGGCGGAAACAATAAAGGCAAAATAGCCACCAAAAGAGCTAACAGGGCAGAGCCGTTATCAGACTTAGCTTTCCCAGCTCTACCCACAAAACGACAAATCCTCATACCAGGCGCTTCACAACCTAAATACATAATAATTTCCACCAATGAAGGAGATAAGCCCCTAAGACGATACAACCACTCCATGGTCCGTAAAGGTATTGATGCCATTTCTACCAAATTTACATCGGCTAGCTACCTAATGGACGGCTCACTTCTCTTACTAGTGGACAACATGAAAATCGCCGAAATATTCCTAAAACAAAATCAAGTTGCGAACATTGACGTCTCCATCAAATACCATCCCACATTAATTGCGTAAAAGGCACAGCATACTGCCTTGATTTTAAAATTATGTCTAAGGAAGAATTAATTGATGGCCTAAAAGATCAGCGAGTAACGGACGTCGACAAAATAACAAGACTGGAACACGGGCAACAAGTAGAGACCGGCCTTATAATCCTAACGATTGATGCATATGCCTTGCCTTCGTACATCCAGGGTCCATGGTATGATATTCCGCTAAGTGAATATTACCCTAATCCCATGAGATGTAAATAGTGCCAGAAACTGGGACACACGGCCAAGTTTTGCGACAAAGAAGCGATCTGTCCCACCTGCGGGAAAAAAGGGGAACATCAATGTGAGGGGCAATTCTGCATAAACTGCGATAAGACGACCATACGTCAGCGAGCAGGGAATGCCCAGAATTTAAAAAAACAAAAACAAATCCTGCGGATCAAAACAATAAAACGTTGCAGCATGTATGAAGCCAGAAAAGAGTACTACTCATCACTCCAGGGTTTGCAGGGATCATCAAATGCTGCAGCAGCAGCATCCGCCAAAAATGCAACATCAGGCCATGAAAATAACTCGACAATCAACCGAGAAGGAAATATGCCGACAAGCGGCGGAAAAAACTTGACATCAAATTTCGGCAGCATGACAGCCTTATCATCGGACTCAACTGACAGCCCGGCTAAAGCCACTTCCACAACGACCACGAATTCCAGCGCAAAACTTAAAACAATTAAGAAAAATACGCCTCAATCAACTAAAAACTTAAAAACAGGTAACAACAACACAGAACCACAAAATAACACCGAACACTTAAATAAATCAACAAACACACAAATCATCAAATCTACAGATATCAAAAACCCCGTTTCGTCTGTTTCATTTCAGATAAAAACAACGATAAGCAGCAAACTCTGCTTAATCTAACTCCGACCAGCAAGAAAACTATAAATTCTATTGCTTCCAATATTTTAGGTATTCCAAACCCCATAGACAAAAATATCGTGGCCCTATCGGGCCCGCAGCTTAATACCAAGGAAATAACACATCACGAACATAGCGAATTAACGTCCATGGATACAGAAGATATCCTGGACAATGACATTACACGATCAGTAAGTACTTTCACCTCGCTATCGAGTAATGAAGATTAAATCCGCCCATTTCTCTATCAATGAGCCCTCCCAACCCGACCTCCATTTCACCAACAAAAAATTTAACAATTTTGCAATGGAATAAAAGAGGTTTATACAATAATCTGCCGCATTTAGACCTACTTATTTTAAAATATAAGCCTCAAATAATTTTATTTCAGGAAACAAACATCCTCCTGGAGGAACAGCCTGAACAAATTCGGGCGTTTAAATATTTTGGCACAAACACCGTCACGGAAAACAGGTGGGGTGGTGTGGCCGTTCTGGTGCACAACACAATACCTGCAGTCCAGAGGCATTTAGACTCACAAATAATGGCATACGCTGTCTCCATCAACACGTCCCAACCCCTAACAATCGCATCGTTATACCTTGAGAATGACCAGGAGATTACGTTGGAAGATTTGGGGGTCTTAGCCGGTCAGCACCCTGAAAACACCATCTATGGTGGGGACTTCAACGCCCATAGCCCTGTATGGGGCTCTGGGCGTCGGGATCCCAGGGGGAGGCGGGTGGCCGCCTGGGTCGAAAACCATCCCCTGGTCATCCTCAATACTAACGTCCCTACCATAGTCTCATACCAAGGATCTTACTCCTCGATAGATCTCACCCTTGCCCCTCCTCACATGGCCACCACTCTCGACTGGTTCACACACGACAACACGGAAGGTAGCGATCATTTCCCAATAATAGTGGAAACTAACTTTCGGACGGCCGGAAGTCAAAACACAAAAAAATGTGTCGAAAGCAAAGTCGATTGGGCAAGTTTTGGTGAGTTAGTTGAGAGGGAAGCCTCCCGTCGACCCCGATCCCAAAACATCAATATGGAGGTAGCGCATCTAACCAGGATTTTAAAGGTGGCAGCGTCTAGAAGCATGCCTGTTTCCCAACCCCAAAATAGAAGCCAACCAGCATGGATAATTAGCTCCATCTTATCCCACATCAGGGAAAATAATAGAGCTTGGAAGAGGTTCCAAACACAGCCCACGGAAGAAAAGCTGCGAGAATATCGCAGGAAGTCGGCAATCGCAAAAAAACAGATAGAGCGCTGCGAGTGCTGGGCACACCTAGCAAAAACCATAGATCTTGCCGTTAATCTCGCGGACGCATGGAGAAGGTTAAAAGCAATTTACGGCAATAGATCAGGTAGTCATATTGCCAGTCTAACAACTGACAATGGACTACATACTAATGCCCCCGAAATCACCCGAGAACTGGGCCAATCCTGGTCCAGATACTCCAGCGACAACAACTTTACCCCTGACCAAATCAGTGCCAAAAGAGCATGGTCCTTCTCGGACAGACCCTTCTCCCCGGACCCATAAAGAAAAGGAACACAGGAAAGCTCTGGCTTCTTTCAAGGAGAGATTGCACTGCGACAGCTTACGACAGGGTGTGCTGAAACGTCGTAACCGCGTAACTTTAGACCTGGGGAGTCGATGAACCGTTTATCCGACTAATCCGAAACTTTCTATATGCACGGTCCATTCAGGTTAGGGTTAATGGTTTCACCTCTCAGAGAATCCAAATAGAAAACGTACTTCCTCAGGGCTCTCCACTCCCCACATCACTGTTCAACACCTTCCTGTCTTCTCTATTCCCCCTACTTGACGGCATAAACGGACTAAACTACTACATATATGCAGACAATATCTTACTAACAACCAAGACGGATGACCCAAAATACGTCTTACGAAGAACCATGAGAGCTATGGACCTGTGGTGCCACCTATCTGGAGCGATAGCCCCGCACGAAAAGATCGAGTATATCACCTTCTCTCGAAAGAGAAACGACAGAACCAGACGCTTGGACCTTGGAGACGTCGAAATCTCTAGCGTTTCATCGATTAAGTTGCTAGGGCTGAAAATAAACACAAAACTCAACTGGAAAGAGCACTGCAAAAACATCGCCTCAAAAATCGGGAAAATCACCAACCTCTTGAGAGCAATTGCTGCTCGGAAAAAGGGAGCTCCCATTCATGCTGCGGTCGATATAGCAACTGTGATGGTGAGAGGCATCTCCAATTATGCCCTTCCAATATATGCGTCACTTCAAAAGCCAATCTATCAAAAATACAAACGGCCATCAATAAAGCCATTAGAACAGCCTTCGGAGCTCTAAAAACCCCTCCAAACAGAGCACTATGGATAGAAGCCGGCATTCCCAACTCTATCGCAAAGGCCATATTACTAGATAGCAACCGGAAGAAAAACTACAGCCCAAACGAACTTAGGTCTAGGCACGAGAAGTTCATCGCCGCTCACCCGCTCAGGACCAACATATTGTTACGGGGCCCGCCTAAAAGAAAAGAAATTAAATTAATTGAAATTTTATTTAAGTGTAATAAATTACCTGCTCGTAGGAACTCACTTAGCGAGGGCGACGTTTCGCCAAAAGGGACCGGTCAAGGCCAGGTAGGCGGTGAAGGCCGGGAGCCGAGCTGGCCGGGATCTGTTTTGTTTTTTCATCTCTAGTGTGATTTTGCTGCGAACAGACGTGCGGGTTAGAAAAAAGTAAAACAGAGCGAATTTAGTATTTGAGACAGAATCCTATTTAAAAGCGGTGAAGTAAAGTGGCAGCTGGCGCTTAATTTCTGCGAGAAATGCAGGGAAATTCTGGAGTTGGAAGTGCTTTGCAGAAGACACCGAGCATCGGGGGAGGAATTGCAGCGCCCCGGAATCTAGCGACCAGCCGGGATCATTAGGAGCCACCCTCCAGGACCAAGGGAAAAGAACTGCGGTAAGTCCGTGCCCTCTTATTTTGTTTGCGTTGAGCGTGAAAGGTGGTGGATTAATCCGGCGGAATTAATCCAAACTCGTGCCCTCCCACTGGGGGGTAATTCGAAGTAATTTGAGCGGAGCGGGCCGCATTAGCTGCGCATAGGGGAACTTAAGGCTGTTAGCAAAATTTACGCTAACTGCCAAAAGAAAAGGAGAGAAAAGCTACTCACCTGCGAATTATTTATCGCCCGGGTTGAAATTCCTGGAAGTCTTGGGTGTCCAACGTTGTCTTGTGCCTGCCCCTCGCCTCCTCCGCAGACCCGTGTTCCAGTGCGCTGAAAATGAGTCAAAACAAACCGAGTTAGCCCGGGGAAGTTTTAGTGTTTACAGAGAATCGAGCCGCCGGACTACTGGGGCCCCGAACTGTCCTTCGGAGCCGCCCTACAGCGACTTGTAGCCGCAACTTCTCAGACTTTCCGACCGGCTAAGCAACTTTGTTGCGAACGCAGCTCCCCAACACTACACCATTCCACGGTAAACAAAACAATTTGAGCGATAAGCTTCGGTGTGCATAACTAAAACTGAATTCCACTTACCTGTGGATAATCCAGCGAAGATTCCCACGGAGGTTGCAGTGCTTTCTTCCCAGGTCGCCGTCCTTCGCTGCCGTCTCCTGTAACACAAGCAATCACTGCACTTTTAATTTCTTTCACCCGTGGGGGAACGATATCACCTTCCCGCGGCGCACTTTTCACTTAACTCACTTGTGATTGCGATTATTACCGACTGCGCCCAAACACCGAAATTTGGGAAATATCTGGCGGCTGTCGACCCGAGTAGCAGCCGCCATTCCTCGTCCCGAACGTAAACAAGCGAAGTGTGAAACTCACCCCTCCACTTGGTCACCCTACCCACACACAGAGCGTCGACGTAGTAGCCTTACGCACTGTGTAGGCCGCGCGCTGTGTGTGTCTTACGGCGGTACGAGCTAAGCATTGCCAGAGTCCACCTTTTTCGGCAATTGACGTTTTGAGACGGACTTTTCGACTAAGCAAATTTGCGACTTACGTAACAATATACACCGATGGTTCAAGGACCGAAAACCACACCATGGCAGCTGTGGTGTGAGTCGTCTTCAGCTAAGGCCAGTAAGATGGGCGGAGGAGACTATCTCCTCAGGGAATGCTTCGGGGTATTGCCGCAAATGTTGCAAGGCACTACTTGAAGTATTCAAAAGGTGCAAGCTCTAGAGCTACACCAAGTGAAACCACCGAATGTCCAGTTAATAATCCCCTTTTATTGAAATTTGCTTAGCCTATTTATACAAAAATGTTCAGCTGTGTTAAACACTGAACGATGGCCACACTCCTAGCACTTTAGCACTTTCTTCGATGTTCTTTCTCTTACGTACACCGTGTATTCACCCGAATGCAAAAGGGGTGTCGTATTGCACGCATTGCACTAATTTATTGACCCAATGGTCTTACGCAACTTGAGTCGCCCAAAGTATTTCACACGGCGCCTGTGCTTGGGTTTCTTCACATGCTTAGTTGTTTATTTAGCATTTGGGCCGAGTTAATGAGTACGTTTACTCAATCGGCCCGTGGTGGGTGCATAGAACCCAGTGAAGACCGCATATGCTTCGCATTAAGCGGAGTGAGTAATCACCGACCGCAATTAGGGCAGGTCATGGTGATAACGATAAACAAATCACTCCGCTAGCGGGCTAGCGGCCGGCCGGTGTGTTTTGGTGGCGTCAAGTTCAAGTGCGAGTGCATGCAAGTACAAATGCAGCGCATGGCTTGCAGTGTATGGTTACGACACCTTCCCTCTTTGGGAAAAAAAAAAAATTTTGACTAGAAAATTTTTTTTTTTTTTGTTGTGCTTTTTAATCGAAGTGCTTAATAATCGAAGTGCTTTTAGTAATGAGTTTTCTGTGCTCATTGCTAGGAATATGGCCTTACATGTACTTATTTAATATTATTATTCTATTACATATATATTGTTTTGTGTACATGCTAGGTATTCGTATTTCTTATCTAATTTACATTGGTAATTAAGTATTTTAAAAGTTTTCTTATACGTATGCTATAATAATGTGGTGTTTCTTAATTGTTTATTTTAACATACTGTTTACATCGTAATTGTTTATTCCTATAATTTCCTTAGCTTATTTTTGTGTATTACCATGTATTTATTTTCCTTATCTACTACTGTACAGTTCACAGAATCTATTTCTGTTACAACATATGGTCCTTTATATAGCGGATCCAATTTTTTCCTGTTTTGTACTTCTATGAGTACCTTGTCACCTATTTCCAAAACTAGAGGGTTACAATTGCTTTTACTAGCTTGGTTTCTGACTTCCTTTGATTTCTTCAAATATTGTTTTGCCTTATTTAAGGACTTTTGTAGTCTAAATTTTAGTTCTTTACTGTACAAATCGTAATTGTATACCGGCTCTGGTTGACTAATTTCTAGTTCTGATGGAATGCTGACGTTTTGTGAGTATATCAGTTCAAATGGGGTATATCCATGTGCGATGCTCGGTGTGGTGTTATAACAAAATGCGTAGTACGGAATCCATGTGTCCCAATCATCCCTGTTATCGTTCACGAAGCATCTTAAGTATTCGTTAAGACACTTGTGATTTCTCTCTAACGCTCCTATTGTCTCTGGGTGTGCTACTGTTGCAAACAGTTGCTTGATTTTCAGAATATTACACATTTCTGTGAAAACTTGGTTTTTATATTCTGTTCCCAGGTCCGATTTGATCTTATTCATCGGCCCGTAAATCAGTATGAACCCATGAACTAGCGCGTGAGCAATGGTGTTTGCTTCTTTATCTTTTGTCGGGATAATTATGACGTACTTACTTAAATCACATTGTATAGTAACTGCGTAGCGGTTGCCGTTGACTGTTTTTGTGAACGGTCCTACCGTGTCTATGGATACGATATCAAAGGTGTTTACAGGTGTTGTTGTGACCTGTATCGCTTCCTTGTTGCGCTTTTGGTGCTTGTTCTTCGCGCACAGCTCGCATTTGCGTATATAATTCGCTATGGATCTTCTCATCCTACTCCATTTGTATAGATCTTTCAGCTTCCTGAACATTCTGGACTGTCCAATGTGTCCTCCAGTCGGCGTTGAATGGAAGTTGTACAGTATTTCTTGTATTTCATTATCGCTTTTGATATATCTTTGCGGTTTGTATATTAATATATTCACGAACTTTAATCTTTCGTTACCTAGGCTTTTAAATGCGGTTATATTCATTATTTTAAATAAATCACTTTCTGCAGAAAGCTTCAGAGTCGAAGTCTCAAGTAGTTTATTAATATCTTTTTCCAGTACTTCAAATACCTGCACTAATGCTGGTTCTACTAGCTGGTTATATATTTTTATGTACCGCTTATCTATTATCTCATTTTTGCGCATTATTTTTATTTCCATTTCATCTTTCTTGTAGCTACTTATTTGTATTTCCGGTATATGTTGTATCTTCGATGGAGATAGTGCTTCCATGACGCGCAGTTGATCAGACTGCGGTTCTATTGGGTTTAACTCCTTTTCCTCAGGACTTGTTGTACTTTTACTTCCTTTTGTCATTGCACGAGTTCGTACTCGTAATACATTAATTTCTTTCAAATCGTTTACATCAATTTTGATTCTCGATAACGCATCTGGTCCCACATTTTCTTTTCCCTTGAGGTATTGAATCTCAAAGTCAAATTCCTCGAGGTCCAATCTCATACGTGTCAACTTTGATGAGGGATTTTTCATCCCGAACAGGTAGGCTAGTGGACGATGGTCCGTTTTAACTAGAAATCTCCTACCGTAAACATATGGTTTAAAATATGTTATAGCCCAATGGATCGCTGTGAGTTCTTTTTCGATCGTGGATTTGTTCTTTTCTCCGGGCGTGAAAGTTTTGCTTGCGTATGCGATTGGTAGTTCTTTACCTTCGATATTTTGGGAGAGAATTGCTCCACAAGCTTCATTCGATGCATCCGTTGATATGATAAACGTTTTGTCAAAGTCAGGGTGCTGTAGTATTGTTGGAGACATTAAAATATTTATCAGCGTTTTAAATGCTTGCTGATGTTCATCTGTCCATTCGAATTTTACGTTTTTGTGGAGTAGTTTGTTTAACGGTATTGCGATGTTTGCAAAATTCGGTACGAAGCGTCTGTAATAATTACAGACTTCATATTTAGAACTATCTGGTCTGATGCCTTGTGCCGTTATCTGATGGCCTAAATAAGTCACTTCCGTTTGGAAAAACTTACATTTTTCTGGGTTTAATTTTAAGTTTCTCTCACGTAGCCTTTCAAATACTTTTATCAGATTCTTAAGATGATGTGACTGGGAACATCCTATCACAATTATATCATCTATGTACAGGAATGCTATTTCAGGAGTCAATCCTGCCATCGCGATAGCCATCATTCGCTGAAAGCTATTTGGGCTTATATTAAGTCCGAAAGGAAGTCGCGTGTACTGATAATGACCTTGATTCGTGGAAAATGCGGTAAACTTCCTCGAATTTTGTTCTAGAGGGATTTGGTGAAATCCTGACATGAGATCTAATGTCGAGAAATACTTAGCTCGACCCATTTGATCGAGAATATCCTCCAATCTTGGGAGTGGAAACTTGTCAGCTAGAACTTTCTTATTCAGATTACGGAAATCGACTACGAGTCGCCATTTCTTTTCTTCATTCGTGGACTTCTTTGGTACCAGAAGTATTGGTGAATTATATTGCGAAATTGAATTTTCTATTATACCATCGTTTAGCATTTGCCCTACCTGTCGATTAATTTCGTATTTGTGAACTTCCGGGATCCGGTAATTCTTAGTGTATACCGGGACTTTGTCGGCTAGTTCTATATTTTGCTGGTAGAAATTATTCGTCGACAGTGATTCTTCTTCTAGTGCAAATACATCATGGACTTGTCGGCACGCATCCTCAAACTGTGTTTTTGCATAGTCTGGAATGTTGTTGAAATTTAATTTTGAGATTACTTTATGTGCTCTATTTGCACTGCTTGATGTTGTATTTAAGATATGGAAATTTGATAAAGGTTCTGTTTTTATAACAGATTCCTTTATAATTGTTGTTTTGCTAGTGGTATTTAAAATTCTGACTACTGGGTTATTTTTAGAAATTATGGTGCCTGATATAAAAATTCCGGGTTGCACTTCTTTGTTTTGGATAACTAAATCACAGGCTTTGGCTATTTCAGGAATATTAATTTTCCTAACTATTTCGCATCGTGGTGGTATAACTATTGAATCTGGCGTTGGTCCACTAGAGATGGGTAGTACTAAAATTTCGCCATCAATGGTGATTGAAAGAGTCCACGTATCGTAATCTATGTTAGCTTTAAACTTCGTGAGGAAATCTAACCCTAAAATCGCATCCGCTTCGATTGCGAAGTCCTCATTCACGATTTGAAACGTGTGTTTGACCGATACTTGTTCGTTAAATATGATTTGTGTTGTAGTTGTTCCGATTGATTGTTTCTTTGTGTTGGTTACTCCTTGAATTATGCATGTACCCTTTGGATTATACAGCTGGTCGTCGCTGATTTTTTCTCTCTTGAAAATGGAGATATCCGCTCCAGTATCTATGATGAATGTGCAATTTGCATTACACATCTCAACATATGCTCGGATAAAATTTGTTAACGAGAGATTTAATTTGTATATCCGGGGTTCGACTGTGGTGTGCCCCCCAACCGGGCTACTTCTGCTGCAGGCTGGGGGACTTGTACTTCCCCCGCCTCGTAGTGGTTCACTCTCCTGTTTTGCGCATTTCCTTGGTTGTAATTATTCTGATTTCCATTTGTTTGCTGCGCTTGCCCGTTCCTGCTTCCCCTGTTGTGACTATTATACGACTGTCCGTTATTTTGACCATTATTCGGTCTGTTGTTACCGTAGCCATTATTGCCATTATTATTATAACCGTTGTTATTGTTGTACCCATTATTGTTGTACCTATTATTATTGTATCCGTTGTTATTTGGTCTGTTATTGTTATAACCATTATTGTTGTACCCATTGTTATTGTATCTGTTATTATTGTTAAACCTGTTGTTTCTACCTCTATTAGGGTAGCTCGAGGATCTCCCTGGTTGGTTGCTTCTATATTGCAATACCATGTTGGACTGGGGATTGTCTACTGCGATAGCCTTTGTCGCTATTTCTGATAACGTTGTCAAGTTGCTAGCTTTTAGTATTACTGCCGTTTCTGCGTTTGCAAGATTGTTTACAAATGCTTGCACCGAGAACTTTTCTGCTATTTTCTCAGCAGCGTCTCCTGTTGCTACTTCCTCAGATATGAAGGCTCTCGATAATTGTCTCGATAAGCCATCTATCTGGCTGTAGAAGTCTGTTAGCTTTCTGTTCCCTTGCTGGCAGTTCCTTAGTTGTGCTAGTATCGCGTCCGACGATAACTGCGGCTTAAACTTCTGCCTTAGTTTTGCCTTTATTAGTTCGACTGAGTTGATCTCCACGCCGATCATGCCCTTAGCTCTTCCTATGATACGCGTTCTGATAAATTTTATCATAGTGGCTTTATGTTCAGCCGGCGTTAACTCGTCTAGTAGTTCTATCGCTTCTATGAACGATTCAGTTTCTTCCTCCTTTCCTTCATACGTTTGTAACCATGCCGAGGCTGTCCTTATATCGAACGCCATTTTAGGTCTTTTCTGAGACTCTATAAGGGTTAATATTTTACTCGCTAACTCTTTAATCTGCACAAAGATTTCCTTTATCTCTAGGATAGTTTCAGCCGTTGCTACTACCCTAGTATGTGCTTTAGCTTGCTCGTATAACTCATATACGAGTTGTTGCTTTTCTTTCAGAGTTTTCTCCGTATAAGGACGGTTTTTGGACTTGTTGAAATTAGCTAGAATATTCTGAAGTTCTTCCTTTACTTCTCGCAGCTTGTCCATCCGTTAAGCCATTGGCTGTTGTCGCGTGCCGGGTTATTTTTGATAAAATCTCCTATTGCTTTGAAGCTGATGTTCGTCAAGCAGACTACTAGCAGAACTAGCATTAGGAATGCTACCAGAATAATTAAAGGTTCACGCATTGCGTGTATATACGAAAAGCAAAAAAATTTTTTTTGAATTAAAATTTAGCTATTATTTATTAAAACTTCCTGACTCCTTAGACATGTAAGACCGCTGGGGATTGCAAGCACTTTTTCTTTAATCCCCTTTTATGGTCCTTATATAACACATAAAGAAATTGCACCGCTTTGATTATAATGATTAATACTAGCAAAAATAAAATCTGCTTACTCTCTACGCTAACTGTATCCTCTATGTTTACATTATTTACTATTTCGCCGTTATTGTCGGCCTGCTTAGATTGGGGTTTTCCCATTATATTCGTTTCAAAGACAATTCTATTTAATGTTTAAGATATATAATTCCTTTAATAATAATTGATCATATATATTCCTATCCTATTGATTATTACAAATATTTCCCTATATTAGCTGATTATTACGACTATTTCTCATAATGATAATTTGCTATGTTCCTATTTCATCTAACTCCCGCTTATTTGTTGCTGATTTTTTTTCCCTTTTTTAAACGGTTTAGGTCTCTTTTAGATTTTGCCAGCAATAACTGGTATTTTACTCGCTCCGCCTGGGTTACTGCTATCCTTACAAGCTCCTCGTATCCTGTAATAGTTTTTGCTAAACGGGTTCGCTTGCCTCCTCGCGTCGGCTTGGCGGGTTTTATTGTTGTCTCCTGAGCCTGCGTCTTCCTTCTTCGCTGGTACTCCTCGATGGTGAGTTTCCTTGGCCCTGGGAGGTATCTTGGTGGGTCTTCTGATTCTTGATGAGGGTCTTCTGATTTCCGCACTGGCTTGGGGATGTATGGCTCAGGTTGTCGGCCTCCCGGGTACAGTGTCAGGTGCTCGATGCTCTTCTCCGGTATGTGTCTTTTCGCCAGGTTGAAAAGGCCGTCGAATCTTCGGTCAAGTTCACTGCTCATCCTCTGTCTTCTTAGATTTTCAGCTTGTCAATGGTCGTCGTCCAGGTAACAATTTCTAATAATGATGTTCTTCAGATCCGAAAATTGCAGCTTGAGATCACGGTCGCCATGTGGTGTGAGTCGTCTTCAGCTAAGGCCAGTAAGATGGGCGGAGGAGACTATCTCCTCAGGGAATGCTTCGGGGTATTGCCGCAAATGTTGCAAGGCACTACTTGAAGTATTCAAAAGGTGCAAGCTCTAGAGCTACACCAAGTGAAACCACCGAATGTCCAGTTAATAATCCCCTTTTATTGAAATTTGCTTAGCCTATTTATACAAAAATGTTCAGCTGTGTTAAACACTGAACGATGGCCACACTCCTAGCACTTTAGCACTTTCTTCGATGTTCTTTCTCTTACGTACACCGTGTATTCACCCGAATGCAAAAGGGGTGTCGTATTGCACGCATTGCACTAATTTATTGACCCAATGGTCTTACGCAACTTGAGTCGCCCAAAGTATTTCACACGGCGCCTGTGCTTGGGTTTCTTCACATGCTTAGTTGTTTATTTAGCATTTGGGCCGAGTTAATGAGTACGTTTACTCAATCGGCCCGTGGTGGGTGCATAGAACCCAGTGAAGACCGCATATGCTTCGCATTAAGCGGAGTGAGTAATCACCGACCGCAATTAGGGCAGGTCATGGTGATAACGATAAACAAATCACTCCGCTAGCGGGCTAGCGGCCGGCCGGTGTGTTTTGGTGGCGTCAAGTTCAAGTGCGAGTGCATGCAAGTACAAATGCAGCGCATGGCTTGCAGTGTATGGTTACGACACAGCCTTTGTGTACAACAGAGGGGATGGTTTCGAAAAAAAGCTCTTCAGGCTAACGGGCAAAGCTTCGAGCTATGAAGCAGAACTAGAAGGCCATAGACCACTGCGCCGACAACAACATCCTAGCGACTATATTCTCCGACTATCTCGCCGCCCTTATGGCAATAATAAAACCCTAACTCCCAAGAACCGCTAGTGAACTATTTGAGGGAGAGAATAACCAGGGCCAAGGGAAACATCACACTAGCCTGGGTTCCAGGACACTTGGGAATAACAGGAAATCAGCAAGCGGACAAGGCCTCGAAGTCAAGGGAAACACAACAGTTACCAGAAACCATCCCTCCCTTATCGCACCACATAATAAGAAGGGGCATAGAAACCATTAAACGATGGAAAGATGGCGAATGGCGAGGAACCCAACCTTCCTCGCCCAACACTGGCGTACCACGGATGCACCTAAATACGCAAGCAACATCACCAGAGAGGAAGGAATAACGGTTTTTATGATTAGAGTAGGACATTCTCTCCTAACCCGCTCCCACTATTTCGGACGAGGTCCCTTACCAGGATGCGTAACATGCCAGCGCTGCTTAACTATACGTGATTTTGCTGCGAACAGACGTGCGGGTTAGAAAAAAGTAAAACAGAGCGAATTTAGTATTTGAGACAGAATCCTATTTAAAAGCGGTGTACGCAGTACATCTAATATTAAGAAACCTAATTTAATCTATTAGGTAGAAATAAGAAAACTATGTATGTTATTCACTCATATTACGCAGCAAGGGCATTGCACTGTGTGCCGGATATTGCTCTTGCTGCCTAATATTGTGCGTAAGCACTTATATGTAAAACATTCTAAAGTTCATTCATTTCATGCAGCAGGGGTAATGCACCCTGCGCTGGCAATTGCGCTACTGTGCAATTTGAGACGTTAACACTTTTATGAAATGAATGAACTTCGCGCTGACACCGCTGGCACGTGAGCTCGTGCCCATCGTGAAATGTTGTCATTTTGCGTACTTAAGCAATTTCTCTTTTTTTTGTTATTTGTTACAATTAGCTTAGTATAAAATTGTTCTCTTTTTACCTTAATAAATTATTGATTTTCAATCAGTCAACGAGTGTGGTTATTTTGAACCTTCCATTCGTACATTTGGTCCTTCGAGCGTGCCAGTCAGTGGTGATCTTCATTGAACGTAGTGTCTTTGAAGAGAGTGTCACCTAAACTTAGTGTTTAAGTGAAGATAGTACACTACTGAGGCATATCCATTCATTGAACTTAGTGTCTTTGAAAGGGATTTTTTAGAACTCAGTGTCGAGTGAAAATAAACTACTGTGACTTGTGTCGAGTGAACATATCACAAGAAGTTGAGGCAGATCATTGGATCATCCCAGCATGGAGGAACTCATCAAGCTTCAGAGTGCCGACGTTAAGAGGATTAAGACCATCAACAGCAACTTCAGGAAAGATTCTGTGTCCCGAAAAACCAAGGAGTATTGTGAAGCGCGGTTGCAACAGCTAAATACTACATGGGAGGCATTTGAGGTGAGGAACTTAGAGGTGGAAAAATACAAGGAAACGGCTGCTGGCCATGACTACTTCAAGGACGATTTTTTCAACAAGGTGGAGGCATTGTGTGACCAAACCAGAGGATTGCTCGAAGATGCAATGAGAGAAGCTCTGGAACGGAACAAAACTTCTGAAAGCGTTCAAGCACAGATACGAGATATTAAGAAGCAAATGGCTATAATTAATTCTCTGAGTCGGGCGATTGAAAAAATCGAGGTTGAATTGAAGCCTACGTCTTCTGCGACATACATTTCAGAGAAAATCAAATCACTAACCAAGTACTGGGATTTGATAGTGCAAAATCACAGCAATATCATGTCGATGGGAACATTCAAAGACGAGTACTTTGAACTAAACGTGTATGATAGCACAGAAGATAAATATCAAGACACAATAATCAAGTTGCAGGAACAGTTGGCAAAACTAAAACATCTGCCTGGAAGGTCTGATACAAATATAGGGATATCACCCAGCAGAGTGAATGAGAGAATCAAACTTCCACAGATTGAGATCCCAAGATTTAATGGAAATTATCTGAAGTGGAACTCATTTAAAGATTTATTCTCCGAACTCATTCATAAAAATGAGAGGATAAGCAAGTCGGAAAAGCTTTTTTACTTGAAGACAAACCTCACGGGTGAACCACAAGAGCTGATTCAACACCTACAGATTGCAGGTGAGAATTACGACACGGCTTGGGGTATCTTAACGAAACGCTATGATAACAAAAGGACCCTAGTCACAGCCCAGCTTCGAACGTTAATTGAGCAACCATCACTAAGCAAGGAATCAGCAGATGGAATCAAGGGATTGCATGACACATCAACTGAATGTGTGCAAGCCATTAAAAACTTAGGAGTCGATACAGAAAACTGGGACCCATTGGTGGTACATTTTCTCACCGAGAAATTAGACAAGGAGTCTCGTCGTTTATATGAGCAGTCATTATTAAAACCTAGAGAGATCCAAAGCTTACAGCAATTTTTAGAGTTCTTGGAAAATAGATTTCAAGCACTTGAAGCGGTTGAGCCTTCAAAGCAAGCAAAGAAAGCAGAGGTTCCCAACAAAACAATAAGAATGCTTCATAGTACGGTTGGAAAACAATTCTGCGCAGTCTGTAAGGGAAATCATAAAATATATGGATGTGAGAAATTCCAGAAATTATCTTCGACTCAACGGCTCGAGTTAATAAAGAAATTAAATTTGTGCATCAATTGTCTCATGAAGGGACACTCAATGGCAATCTGCAAAAGTTGGAGAGTGTGTAAAATCTGCAATAAAAAACATCACACCTTATTGCATTTAAAATCAACTACTGCAGAAACCAACAATGAATCGAAACCCAAATTTCAAAAAATGGGTACTACTGACGCCACAAGTGATTCCCAAATGACAGCACAAAATGCTACAGTCGCTAGCCATTTAGCAGAACATACAAGCAGATCGACCGTCCTCCTTGCTACCGCACTTATAACCGTAATTGGGAAAGGAGGAAATCCTATTACATTGAGAGCTCTTGTTGATCAAGGGTCGCAAGGCACATTTATTTCTGAAAACGCTGTGCAGCGATTACGAGCCACAACGAACCGAATTCATGCCATGGTGAGCGGAGTAGGCGAAACTCAGATCGGGACAGTTAGTAAAACAGTTGATGTTACAATTAAACCCAGATTTGCATCAGCTTATTCGCTTACAGTGACAGCCCTTGTACTAAAAAAACTTACAAAATTAATGCCATCGCATCAAATAGTTTCAAACAAGTGGAACCACACAAAGAATCTTGTACTGGCCGATCCAGCTTATGACACACCCGATAAAATTGATGTAATTTTAGGGGCGGAAGTCTATGCAGATATTCTACTCGAGAATCTGATTCGGGGAGGTCCAGGACACCCAGTAGCCCAACAAACTGAATTAGGTTGGATTCTCTTTGGAGAAATCAATACGTCCTTATGGAATAAAAGTTTACACTGCTTCATATCGGAAGTCGATCTTGGAAAGGAATTAAGAAAATTCTGGGAATTAGAAGAAGTTCAAGAGGAACCTATATTAACCGCAGAAGATATGGCATGTGAGCGATATTTCAAATCCACCTATAAAAGAGGCCCTGATGGACGCTATACAGTGAGAATTCCTTTTAAGCAAAACCCAGATGAAGGGAAGGATCTAAACCGATCGAAAAAATTGGCACTGGCAAGACTCTTCCAAATGGAGAGAAAATTTAAGGTTGATAAAACTTATGCAGCCATGTACAAGGACTTCATGAGTGAATACATCCGCTTAGGGCATATGGTTCCGGTAACTGACAACACAGATACAGGTTACTACATACCTCATCATGCTGTTCTCAAGCACGACAGCTCCACGACCAAACTAAGAGTGGTCTTTGACGCTACTGCAAAACACGATAATCTACAAAGCCTGAACGATATCATGATGGCCGGACCACAAATACAGCAGCATCTCACGTCAATAATGTTAAGATGGCGAAAACATCGATTTGTATTGTTGGCTGACATTGAAAAAATGTACCGCCAAATAAAAATGGACGTTCGTGATCAACGATATCAGCGCATACTTTGGCGGGAAAATATCAACTCACCTATAAGGGAGTATCAGTTAACTACAGTAACGTATGGAACGAAAGCGGCACCATATCTAGCAATTCGCACTCTACAACAATTAGCAACAGATGATGAGAAGAAGTATTCCATTGCCTCGAAGATAATACTCCATGATACTAACGTGGACGATGTGGTATCTGGAGCAAATACCGTTGAGGACATTTGTGAGGCAAGCAAACAATTAATAAAACTTCTCGAGGGTGGAGGATTCATCCTGCGGAAATGGTCTAGCAACAGCACAGAACTCTTACGTAAAATTCCGTGGAATCTAAGAGAATGTGCGAAAGAAATAGATTTCGACAGCGAGAAAACCATAAAGGCGCTTGGAGTCAATTGGAATCCAACAACTGACCAGTTTAAGATCCAAACGAATATAAACCCTGAATCTTCGGTAACTAGCAAACGAACCCTACTCTCCGAGGCTGCAAAAATATATGATCCCATTGGATTATTGGCACCTGTAATAGTCAAGATAAAACTACTGCTTCAAGAAGTCTGGCTACATGGATCTGATGATACATTGAAGTAAAGTGGCAGCTGGCGCTTAATTTCTGCGAGAAATGCAGGGAAATTCTGGAGTTGGAAGTGCTTTGCAGAAGACACCGAGCATCGGGGGAGGAATTGCAGCGCCCCGGAATCTAGCGACCAGCCGGGATCATTAGGAGCCACCCTCCAGGACCAAGGGAAAAGAACTGCGGTAAGTCCGTGCCCTCTTATTTTGTTTGCGTTGAGCGTGAAAGGTGGTGGATTAATCCGGCGGCAATATACACCGATGGTTCAAGGACCGAAAACCACACCATGGCAGCCTTTGTGTACAACAGAGGGGATGGTTTCGAAAAAAAGCTCTTCAGGCTAACGGGCAAAGCTTCGAGCTATGAAGCAGAACTAGAAGGCCATAGACCACTGCGCCGACAACAACATCCTAGCGACTATATTCTCCGACTATCTCGCCGCCCTTATGGCAATAATAAAACCCTAACTCCCAAGAACCGCTAGTGAACTATTTGAGGGAGAGAATAACCAGGGCCAAGGGAAACATCACACTAGCCTGGGTTCCAGGACACTTGGGAATAACAGGAAATCAGCAAGCGGACAAGGCCTCGAAGTCAAGGGAAACACAACAGTTACCAGAAACCATCCCTCCCTTATCGCACCACATAATAAGAAGGGGCATAGAAACCATTAAACGATGGAAAGATGGCGAATGGCGAGGAACCCAACCTTCCTCGCCCAACACTGGCGTACCACGGATGCACCTAAATACGCAAGCAACATCACCAGAGAGGAAGGAATAACGGTTTTTAGGATTAGAGTAGGACATTCTCTCCTAACCCGCTCCCACTATTTCGGACGAGGTCCCTTACCAGGATGCGTAACATGCCAGCGCTGCTTAACTATACGTCACATCATAACTGAATGCGATAACACTAAGCAATTATGTGGAGGTTCATTCCCACCCCTTGACCAGCTCCTAGACCCAAGCAACCCACATGATCTACTAACACTCCTAAATGATCTCAACATACTAAACTCACTATAAGTCAATAGGATAGACTATGAATCAAATGGAAAATGTATTGCATATGTAATATATATAAAAATCATCCTGGCCACATTTAGATTAAATAATTTAGATCAGAATAAGAATTGTCAAGCTTTTTACATCACTTCTCTTAGGATTAGCAACGGAAGCAGCCAAATTGTGTTATCCACAAAATACTTTTTCACTGCTCCCAATTATCTCTTGCCTAAAAACTTATTAATCGTAAAATTAAGAAGTCGAAGCAAAATTGAGTTACTCTCTACTTTTGTGTTCTTAGCTTTAAAATACATTTGTTCTCAGAGCACCATATGGGTTCCGTTCCCGAGAGCGCTATATTAAACAGGCGCGTAAGTTAAGTCCTTGTAGCCTGTACAATAAATAAATAAATGAATGATGTCATCAAAGGTGAGCCGAGAAGTTCGGCGACGTCTGCGATGAAGTGGGCGAATGGGCTGTGGATGAAAATGCTCACCGATGATCAACCTAGCAGCAGAAACACTAAGGGGGACGTCCAGTGTTTCATTGACTGTATCTAGCGGCTCGCAGTTTATCGAGGATGTGGCAGGCGGGAGCGGCTCCTCCTGTGATAAGTCCTTGTAGGTCACACGTGGAACAATCGCGGCACCACAGGAAGCAATAGCTCTTATGTCCGATAAGATAGTGCTTTCAAGCTCAGAATGCTTGGAAACGAGTGATTGACACGATCCACCATCAGCTCAAATCTGTTTAATAACTCAGTGAAGATCGTCAAGTGCGGGAAAAACAGGACGAATCCGCCGAAAGTAGAATAATCACCTTCCGCAAACGTAGAACGAAGGTCGTCAATACAAACAAAGGCATCAGAGATCTTTCCAGAGATGTCGTGAATATTTGAAAGCACTGTGGATGAGTTAGTGCTCATAAGGGCAGTGGCATCTAATAATTTGTCCAGATTTTCATGAAAAGATGTCAAATTAGCCGCATCCGTGAATAGTTGCAGCTATCAGTGCCTGCTCCGAATACATTTTATCGGCAAATGTGTTAATAAACATTGACATGTGGGAAGGTTTGATATTGGCGCAATCTTTACAGGGAAATTATCCATCGGAGACAGTCCCACCAGTGGATTTAACGCATGCAGCGTGGCAATTCAAATTGAAAACGCCTATGTCGCTGATGATAGTACTGTAACACACCTTGCAAAAAACCGTAGTCGAAACTGAAGAAAGATCCGATGAGAAAAAGTTCCAGGAAATGTTGTTCAATAATTCGTGAGATATTCACGTAAATGATATAATACCTCAAAAAAGGTTTGAGAAAAAAAGCACCCTGCGTTGTTTTTTTAAAATGACGTCAAAAAGCGGTTTTAAATCTTTGAAAATTTTCGTGAATTTCAAATGTTTGTAAAAAAAATTCTGACGGACAGTCACTTTCTTCTAATGATTGATGGAGCGCGAATGTGTAAAATATTAGATTAGAAGGTTATGGTGGATCGAAAATTAAAGTAGAAGGGGTGGTGAAATATAATTGTACAGTAAAAGATAGGATGTCAGAACAAGAATTTATTTTCGCAGGAGATAGTAAAATTCCGCTATTAGAATTACATGGTTGCATTAAATTTGGTCTAGTTATAGAATAAATGAAATGCAAATAAAGACGGGCATAACAACTTAGAATGAAATAATTAAAAAATTCAGTTCAGCTTTCGAGGGTTTAGGACAATTTCCGGCAGAACACAAAATTCATCTTAAAAAAGAAGATACCCGAATTGCAAAGCCAGCAAGCAAAGTTCCAGTGGTCTTATGAAAAACAGTGGAATCAGAATTAAATGCACTTTGTTCTAAAAATATGTATAATTGAACACGTTAATGGGGCTACTGAATGGGTCTCAAACCTTGCAATTGTGGAGAAACGCAATGGTAATCTTCGATTATGTCTCGATCCAAAATGCTTGCACGAAGCAATTTTGACAGAACCTCGTTGTATCCCTACGAGGTCCGGACTTATGACGGGACACCAGGGGCACGGCCCCGGGGCATCCACAGGCCGACATTTTCTGGGGGCATCCACACTCCTCCAATAAATTTTTTCTAATCGAGTCGATTATGTGAACAAGACTTGAGACTTTCGACTTTTCAGTTCCCTCTCTAATGCTGTTTATTATGACCAATGAGCGGTCGGCATTTCGGATTCCCGCTCTTTTGCATATAGGAACACCTATATCTCGGACATATAGGTAGGATCATACTTTCAAAGCGCAGTCGTTGAGGAAACCGTGTTTGATATGCTCCGTTTTCGGCCTACAATCAGCAACAATCCGCAAAAAATTGTATCCACCATGACGAAAACTTCTGGTACTAGTGATGGGGTTGATGATGATGGGGTAAAAGAAATCAGCCAAGTGGGGCCAAGAACAGACGAAATGCCAAAGAAAGGGACAAAAAATTTGAGAAAGTTCTTGCGACTACAACTCGTTTGGAAGATGTTTTTACGGTAAACGGGAGAGATGCCCCTTCCTATGATCACGAATCCAAGACAAGCAAAACTCTGCAAACTCCCACGCTAGATTTTAATACTGCAGTAGCACTTGTAAAATTCATTTCTGCAAAGCGGGACAGCTTTGAATTGTATGAAAATAAGGTGTGGAATTGGTGGGGCACGCTAATTATAAACAAGCTCGTGTACACACTCGCAACTTGAGCCTCAACCCGCACCAGAAGCTGTTTTATCCGATCCTGACAGAATGAGAGTCAATCAGTTCATTCCCATAGTGGACACTTTTGTCGCCGCACTTGATCAGAGAATATCAGCATATGAGCAAGTGCATTTGCGATTTGGATTTCTGTCCAAATTGCAAACTCTTACTCAAGCAGGAATCGATAGTCACGCGCAAGATTTAATGAAAATATACCACAATGATCTGGATGCCGGTCTCCCTGCTGAACTGGCTCAATTCAAGGAGTTTTGCAAGGATTTATTGGTACCTGATCCAACTGTGAGTCACGAACAAGCAATGTATAATTTATTAAAGCTTCATAACGTTAAAGATGCTTTTCCAAATGTTTAAATTGTTCTAAGAATATACTTGACGCCAATGATTTCAAATTGTACCGGGGAAAGGTCGTTTAAATGATAAAAATGGTAAAAACTTAAAAAAAGTCCGCTGAGGACATCAATGACTGAAAAGCGTTTTAATTTTTTGACAATAATGAGCACTGAGAGTGACGTTTTGAGGAGCATCGATCCAAATGTAATCATCAACAAATTTGCCGCGAAAAAAGGTCGAAAAGTTTCGTGTAAATGTGGAAACCAAATAATTATTTATATCAATATTTATAACTGTTTATAATCTAATTATATGTACCAAAAATTGAGAATATCCTATAATATATTGTTACGTTGGTCGAAATTGAAAGAGTCAAAAAGTCTGTTGCAACGCGCAAAGGGCCGATAAAAGTTGACTCTGGCAATGCTTGGCTCGCACTTTGCCAAGAAAAAGCTTTCCTTTTCGGTGTGGGTGCACGAGACACTTGGGAAAATAATGGCCGCCGGAAAACACACACAGCGCGCGGGCTACACCGTGCGTAACTCTATTACGTCGGCGCTCTGTGTGTGGTACGTGTGTATCAGTGGAGTGGTTCACTTGTTTACGTCGCCGGTAGTGTCTAGTGAATGGCGGCTGGCTGCTCGGGTCGAAAGCAGCCAGATATTTTTTAAATCAACTCGGCGTGTGCAATATCGAGTGTGAATCGCGAGTGGCTCGAGTGGACGGATAAGGCGGTGTCGTTCCGCTACCAGTGCAAGGCAAAGAAAAGTGCAGTGATTAATGGTGCTTAATTACAGGAGACGGCAGCGAAGGACGGCGACGGCGGCCTGGAAAGGAAACTCTGCCACCTCCGGAGGAATCGTCGCTGGAATTATCCACAGGTAAGTGAAATTTAGTTTTAGTAGAACACGCCAAATGTTGTCGCACCAATCGGGGAATTGCGCGGTGTTAGGGGCGGCCCTCGCAACAAAGTTGCTAGTCGGTCGGTAAGACGGATAAGTCGCGGCAACAAGTCGCTATCGCGCTGCTCCGACTGACAGTACGGGGCCCCAGTAGGGCGGCGTCTCGAATTTCCTTGAACAATAACAAGACTTCCCCGGACTAACTTGTTCTGTTTTTTATTTCTTTTCAGCGCACCGAAACACGGGTCTGCGGAGGAGGCGGGAGGCAGGCACAGACAACGCTGGACCTCAGCGACTCTTCTAGGAATTTCAACCCGGGCGGCAATAATCCACAGGTGAGTGGTTCTTTTTGTTTTTCCTTTCTTTTGATGGCTGTTAGGGGCTTAGGCTATCCGCGAAACTTAAGGCTAAGTAAAGCTCCCAAACAGATCGACTCGCCGACAAAATTAACTCCCAGTGGGAGGTTGCGATTGGAAACTGTTTTCCCACGGATTGATCGGTTATTACTTGCGATCAGCACGGTAAATAAACGGGCACAATAGCGATTGATAAAGGGCACGGACTTACCGCAGCTGTTCCTGTTCAGTCCCGAAGGGTGGTCCCGGATCGTCCTGATGGCTCGCTGGACTCCGGTGTGCTGCTATTCCTCCCACGATGCTCGGTGTTTTCTGCAAAACTCTTCCAATCCTGGAATTTCCCTGCACTTCTCGCAGAGATTAAGCGCCAGCCACTTTACCGCGTTACTACACCACTTTTTAACTTGAATTCGCTATTTCAATTATCACAATTCGCTCTATTCACTTTCGATTCAATTTTCACGTCTACTTTCAGCCAAAGCTCACACGAGAAGAAGGAACAGATGGCGGTCAGCTGGCTTCCGGCCTTGACCTCCGACCTGGCCTTGACCGGTCACTTTTGGCGGAACGTCGCCTCCGTCGCTTAAATGAGTGTGTTCCTTCGAGCAGGTAATTTAGTACTTAAATAAAATTCAGTTTAATTTAATTTTGTCTTTTTATTTTTAGGCGGCCCCCGTAACACTACCCCCCCGTCAACAGGAAGAGCTGTCCTCAGCTCCGGAAAGTGGAGCCGTGGGGATTTCGGGGCTTTGGATGCTTTGCTGCCCCTCATCGTAGGAGCCGCCTCCTGGAGTCGTTCCTCGGCGTGGGACTCCGAGGGATTTCCTTGTAGGAGGTAGGTCCTCGTTTGGGCCTCCGCAGGTACGTGTCCTTTGTTTCTTTTTATTATTTTTTTCTTGTTTGTTTTTTTTTTTGTTTTTATGACCAGCTTGAGCCGTTGGCATTTCCGCCCGCGCGCGATATTTAATGTCGGAATATGGGTCGGCCGGCTCAAGCTGGTCCTGGAACGGCGGAGGTTTGAGCGAGCGCCTCCGACTCGCTCGATCAGGAAAAAAAAATTCTGGCCCGGATCAAGTCGAGCGCGCCGTGCCCAGCTTTTTTTTTTTTTTTTGTAAAATTTAACGTTCGCTCATTTATTTACGCGCACGGAAAGAAAAGAAATTGGATTTTTGATTTTATTTTTCTTTTAATTTCGCGCGTTTTATTATTCTCTTTAAATACTCTTTTTATTTATTTCGATCATGTCGCAATTCTTAGCCTAAGTCTTCGCCGTTTTAGTTCAAAAGAAATTTTTTTTTCGCTTATTTCAGGTCTTACTTCTAGTCTTCAGTGCGCCTCTTTTTTTTATTATTATTATTTTTGTGTTGCTTTACTCCATCTTAGCCTAAGTTATTTCCTCCTTGATTTCAAAATTTTTTCGGGGACTTTTTTTTTCTTTTTCCTTTTGGTACTTCCGCCTTAGTCTAATTTTTCCCTTTATAGGCTTTTTTTTATTTTGTCGCTAAGTTATTTCCTCCTTGATTTCAAAAATTTTTTTTTCCAGGGACTCTTTTTTTTTCTTTCGCCGCTACCCTTTTCCGTGTGTCTTCAGTATTTTTTTATTTTTTTATTATTTTTTATTTTTGGCAGTTCTCTCCGTGCATTCCTTCCGTTCGTTTTTGCTCCGTCCTTATATTTTCGTGCTGCTCTTTCGCTGTACCGTCTTTCCCACGTTTTCCTCGTCTCCTTTTCGCACTGATTTTCGCCGTTCAGTTTTTTATTCCACGTTTTTTCTCGTCGTTCCGTCTTCTCTTGCGTTTCCTTTTTCGTTCCGTTTCTTTGATCTTTCCGGATTCTACCGGACTTCGCAATGCGATCCCAGCACCGTAGAATACCGGAGGTCATGTAGGTCCTCCACTTCCTCGTTTTCCGCCGTCCTCTTTTTCCGATCCGTTTCGCCGCTGTTGTCCTGGACCTTCCGGGTTCTACCGGACTTCGCTAAGCGATCCCAGCACCGTAGAATACCGGAGGTCCTGTAGGTCTTCCTCTTCCCCTTGCCGCGTCAGTTCCTATAGGGGGCCAGACGATCACGGTGTACCACCATCCACTTGTTTCCGTCTTTTATGCGGTATATGACCTCCGATAGCGCCTCCTCGATCTCATAGGGGCCAACCCAGTCCAACTGTAATTTTGGGCAGCGTCCTTTCCGTCGCTTCGGGTGGTATAGCATCACCACGTCGCCGATTTTGAAGGGGGACCCGCGTGCGGAGAGATCGTATCGGTCCTTCGTGTTGTGGCTCTTCCGCATCGTCCTTTCCCTCGCGAATTTGGACAAGTAATCCAGTAGAGTTCGGTTGAACCTCTCGACCATTCCATCGGACTGGGGATGTAGCGCCGTAGTCCGGGTCTTGTCGATTCGGAATTTTTTCATAACCGCCTGGAACACGGCAGACTCGAAATTCCGTCCCTGGTCGGAGTGCAGTTGTAGAGGAAGACCGAACCTACTGAAGACGTGGTCTATCAGCGCATCGGCTACTCGTTCCGCGGTCTGGTCTGGCAAGGGAATCGCTTCTGGCCACTTCGTAAAGTAGTCGCCGACTACCAGCACGTACTTGTTTCCCTTTGTAGTGACGGGCAAGGGACCTAGTATGTCGATGGCGATCCTTTCGAAGGGGGCACCTACATTGTAGATCTGGAGACGAGCACGGGTTCGCGGCATCGGACCCTTTCGCCGCTGGCAGAGCGAACATTTCCGGATATAATCCTCTACTTCCTGGGTGCAGCCAACCCAGTAGTAGTCTTTTCGGATTTTCTGCAGCGTTTTCTCCATTCCGAAATGTCCGCCGGCTGGCCCGTCGTGTGCCAATTCTAATATGCGCTTCTTTTGCTCGTCGGGGACCAGAATTAGTAGGTGATCCCCCGTTCCGTCCTGGTATTTCCGACATACTAGGTCGTTCTCCAGGCTCAAGGTGGAGAACATCGTCCAATAGGCTTTGAGAGAGGGATCCGCGGCGCTTATTTCTTCTCTCTCTGGTCTGCCTTTCTCAAGCCAACGCCGAACTTCCGCTAGGACGACATCCTGCCTCTGCCCTTCAGCCATATCTCCTACGACTGATGTCGCACGTACCTCGATTGCCTGCCGCTCCTCTGCTCTTAGGCAATTTTTGCAGCCAGTTTCCTCGCAAGGGCGTCGAGATAGAGCGTCTGCATTCGCGTGTTTCACGCCGGCGCGGTGTTGGATCGCGAAGTCGTATTCCTGCAGACGTTCTATCCACCGAGCAATTTGGCCCTCTGGTTGCTTAAAACTCATCAACCACCGTAGCGAAGCGTGGTCGGTGCGCAGGAGGAAACGTCTGCCGAGGAGATAAGGGCTGAAGTGGGCAATTCCTTTTACCGCAGCGAGTAGCTCTTTCCTGGTTACGCAGTAATTCCTCTCTGGACGGCTGAGGGTTTTGCTGTAGTATTCCAGCACGCGTTCCTGTCCATCCTGGACTTGGGAAAGTACAGCACCCCAGGCAAAATCGCTAGCGTCCGTGTCCACTATAAACTCCCCCGTCTGC
This sequence comes from Neoitamus cyanurus, assembly GCA_947538895.1. Taxonomy (NCBI): domain Eukaryota; kingdom Metazoa; phylum Arthropoda; class Insecta; order Diptera; family Asilidae; genus Neoitamus; species Neoitamus cyanurus. The sequence continues at coordinate 42,060,616 of OX384541.1, forward strand.
AAGGGCTGGCTCAGGATCGGGGCGGATGTCAGGAGCTCTTTGAGCCTGGAGAACGATTCTTCGCACTGCTGGGACCAGTCGAACTTTACGTTCTTCCCCGTCAAGGCGGTGAGGGGTTTGGAGATGGCCGAGAAGTTCAGGATAAAGCGCCGATAGTATGCGCACAGGCCCAAGAACGACTGAACTTCTTTTTTATTTTTTGGCTGCGGCCATTCCCGCACAGCGGACACCTTTTCTGGGTCGACGGAGAGCCCTTTTTCGGACACTATGTGGCCTAAAAACTTTACCCTCCTCTGGCAAAGTTGGCACTTTTTAGGCGATAGCTTCAGTCCTGCCAGTCTCAGGCGGCTAAGGACGGCGTCGAGGTGTTCGATGAGGGCTTCGAAGGACTCCCCGTGCACGATGATGTCGTCGAGGTATACGAGGCAGGTGGTATACGGTAGCCCCTCCAGGATTAGTTCCATCAGGCGTTGGAAGGTCGCTGGCGCGTTCGTGAGTCCGAAGGGCATGACCGTAAACTCCCAGAGTCCGTTGCCCATGGTAAACGCCGTCTTCTCGCGGTCGGCTGGATCCAGTTCCACCTGCCAGTAGCCTGATTGTAGATCTAGCGTAGCGAACCAGGTAGATCTTCCCAGAGCATCCAAGGTCAAGTCTATGCGAGGTAAGGGGTACGAATCCTTTTTCGTGACCTCATTAAGTCTCCGGTAGTCTATGCAGAACCGGAGGGACCCGTCCTTCTTCTTCACCAGGACCACAGGTGAGCTCCACGGACTTTTGCTGGGCTTTACCACTCCCAGGGTCTTCATTTCTTGAAGAATCTCTTCTGCCTCGCTCCGCCGAGCAAACGGAATCCTGCGTGGCGGTTGTTTTACCGGTTCTGCTCCGCTGGTGTTGATGCGGTGTCGCATAGCTTGAGTCCTTCCCAGGTCCTTTTTTCCTTTCGAAAAAACGGCCGCGTGTTTCCTGAGTAGTTTGGACAGTTGAATGCTCTGGGTGGCGCTGAGATCTTTCCCCGAGGTAGCGAGCAGCTCCGCTAGATCTTCCTGCCTTAAGTCGTTTACCTCCTCTTGTCCGCTGTGTGGTCCTTCGACGACGTTCGCGATTTCCTCTACCAGAGCGATAGTTCTATTCGCCGGAATTGTCGCTGTTTCGTTCGTGGTGTTGCAGACACGTATCCAGGTCATACCGGCCGCAATCTCTGTCAGCGTTGGGGCCAATACTAGTGCGCCGTCGTTCGCGTCTAGGGGGGTCACCAAGACGGGCGCTCGTAGCAACGCATGACAATTTACGCGGATCAGAGTATCTGTCTGCGGAGGTATCACCACTTCTGCACATGTCCTGACTACGTTATTTGTCGACGACGTCGTCTGCAATCTAATTCGTTGTCCGTCTACAACGAAAAATCCGCCGCTGAAGTCCAGAGTGCATCCGTGCTTCGTAAAAAAATCCATCCCCAGGATGCACTCATCGTGGATCGCCGCAAAATGGAAGGGATGGTACGCTACGAAATTTCCAATTCGTACTGGGACGCAATGCCCAGAACGCGCGTTAATTCGCCGGTGACGCTCTGTATCACCGTGTTAGTTCGCCGCAATTTCGCGTATCTGCCACTCTCCTCAAGAATTCGAGGATGCGCGATTGAGTGGCTTGCTCCCGTGTCCAGCACTATCGCACAGTCGACCTCATTTATTTCGCCGTCCATTTGCAGATTTCCTGTATTCCTTGCCGTGTTCGCGATGATTTTGTTTATTATTCCGGGGTCTTCGTGGTCCGCCAACTCTAGCCCCGGAAGGTCGGCGGAGACCCGTTTAAATTAGCCGTGTCTTCAACGTTTAACAGAGGCACCTCGTTGTACCGGCTATCTGAAGGCCCTGCGAACACGGTGTTGGACGTTGCCGCCTAAGGGTATGTGCGGTACTCGTATACATGTGCTCCGCTGACCGCTGTGATTGCGGACGAACTATCAACAACGCGTTCTGGGCCGCCGGTGTTCTATTAGTCCAGACCACGTCGAACTGGACTTCATCGCCCTCTCGTAGAGTCGCAGGACTGTTGCGAGGCAGGTTCCTTATTTCGTTTCGGTGCAGGAACACGTTTTCGCCGTTATCATCTCGGGTAACGAAACCGAAATTTCGACCCTCGATGAAGACCCTTATTTTCCCCCTTACGTTAGCTTCCACACGAGGGGGGGATGATGTTGGGGTCCTTGGTCTGTTGCGGCGGCGATTTGGCGGTGTGTTTGGCCGAACCCGAGGCGGCCTCGCCGTGGTGGTGTTGCGCGCAGGAGGGGCTGGCTGAACTTCTGCTGCTGCCACTCGCAGATGCCTCCTGCAGATTCTCGTAGCTTCTCGGCCCGCCTCGATTCTCTCCGCCAAAGCTAGAGCCTCTTCCACGGTACCAGGAAGGGCGTCCCGTACTCGCTGCTGGATTTCTACGTCCGCAATGCCGTCAATTATTTGCGCCAGCGCAACGGCCTCTCGTGTGGAAGCAGGGTCATTCTCGAACGCTAAGGCTGCGAATTCCTGCACTCGCGTGACGAACTCCTTCAGGGTCTCTCGCGGTCCTTGTACACACCCTCGGAGCTTAATATGGGCGACCGTCTTCTCCATCCGGTTGCTGAACCTCGCGTCAAAGGCAGCACTCAGCCTCCTATAGTCCAGACGGACGGCCTCGCTCAGCGTGTCATAGAAGGCTAACGCTGTACCTCGGAGGAAGGGGACGAGGTAGAGGGCCTTCATTTCGTCCGTCCAGCCGCTTATTTTTGCCACTGCCTCATAGTGCCGGCAGTATGGCCTCCATGGTAGCTTACCGGAGAATTCTTGCGGTGTTACCTTTACGCGGGTGGGCGCAAGCGTCGGAATACGTTCCACTGACGACGGGATCGGGTCGTCGATGCTGAATGTATCCCTGAAACGAACCGCTGAAGGTCTGATTGGCGTTGAATGAGGCAGGGTTCTCGACGTGGACGGTTGTGCCAATGGCGGCGGAACGATTGGGCGCTGCATCGGCGGAACCTCTGGGAGAAGAGGATTTACGCCCCTTAGGGTCGTGCGGGGGCGCGGCGTGGGACTTGGGGCCGGAGGGTTTGATCTCACGCCGGAGGTACTGGGCGCGATCGGATCGAAATCGATCAACTCTTCCGGTCTTAGCGATATTGGCGCCGCTAGGCTCGGTCGAGTCTCCTCCGCTACGTGCGCCTCTTCAGTTAGCCACTGGGGGGTTGGCTCGTTTGCTAACTGGTCGAGACGTGACCTAAACATCTCCTCCTGCGAAAGCTCACATCGCGCTACGCGTTCCGACAGGTTTCTAACTGCGCCCAGAAGATCCTGCATCATTTGTGAATGGCTTTCAACAAAATTGTTGAACCCACTCATCATATCCAGGAGAGTTGTTACGTCCGAATTCTCCCTACCGCTTGACATTTTTTCTCTATTTTTTTTTTAAACGATGGTCCGATGTAAAAGGCTGTGTGTTGTCTCGTGCAATTATTACCACACGTTCAGTAGGTGAAACAAAGCAAAAACCAAAAAAAATTGTTTCCACCTTTATTTAATTTTTCGCTTAAAATTAACGTAGCGACGCTGATCCGCTGGCTCTGAGCACTTTGCAGTACTCGTCCGTTCCGAGCACACCTGGCACCAATGTTACGTTGGTCGAAATTGAAAGAGTCAAAAAGTCTGTTGCAACGCGCAAAGGGCCGATAAAAGTTGACTCTGGCAATGCTTGGCTCGCACTTTGCCAAGAAAAAGCTTTCCTTTTCGGTGTGGGTGCACTTGGGAAAATAATGGCCGCCGGAAAACACACACAGCGCGCGGGCTACACCGTGCGTAACTCTACTACGTCGGCGCTCTGTGTGTGGTACGTGTGTATCAGTGGAGTGGTTCACTTGTTTACGTCGCCGGTAGTGTCTAGTGAATGGCGGCTGGCTGCTCGGGTCGAAAGCAGCCAGATATTTTTTAAATCAACTCGGCGTGTGCAATATCGAGTGTGAATCGCGAGTGGCTCGAGTGGACGGATAAGGCGGTGTCGTTCCGCTACCAGTGCAAGGCAAAGAAAAGTGCAGTGATTAATGGTGCTTAATTACAGGAGACGGCAGCGAAGGACGGCGACGGCGGCCTGGAAAGGAAACTCTGCCACCTCCGGAGGAATCGTCGCTGGAATTATCCACAGGTAGGTTAGGTTAGGTTAGGTAGAAAGGGGGGCGTTCAGGCTTGTTAGGCCTTCCGTTCACCGCGACCGCTAGGATCTATTGTGATTCCCCATCAATATTTTATCCCAAATTTAGCCTCTTATAGAGGCCTAGGATTTTATTGGGAGTCGTTTTCCAAACTTGTTCAGGTGTTGGAAAGGCATCCTCTAATTGTGTTAGTCGGAGCCTTGCTAGGGCTGTACAGTGACAAAGGATGTGCACCGCTGTCTCTGGGGCTTCCGCACAGTAGCGACAGGTGTCAGAGTCAGCTTTCCTAATCTTTTTAAGGTGGTACCTTAAGGAACAATGTCCAGTGAAGAGCCCAGTAATTATTCTGAGCTCCTGTTTGCTTAATTGGAGGAGTTTCTCGACCTTTTCATACGGTGCACCCATGAAGGTCTTCGATTGCCGGCATCCTGGGGTATTATTCCAGTACCGGAGTCGGCTCCTCTTCTCCCAGCTTTCTATGGCCCCCTTTAGGTGGCATTTAGACACGCCACAGAAGGGTTCCGGACCAATAAGAGCAGATTCCGCCCCTTGTTTTGCCATACCATCGGCTATTTCATTGCCTGTATAGCCTTCATGGCCTGGGACCCACATGAGAGTAACCCTGTTGTGGGTTGCTAAGAGCTTCAGGGATTTCAGGCATTCCCAAACCAGCTTTGAGTCTACACTGAAGGACTTGAGTGCTTTTAGTGCAGCTTGACTATCTGATAATATAAAGATAGTAGAACCGTTGATGGTTCTGTTGATGCAGGTATTGACGCATTCTAGTATGGCCAATATTTCAGCTTGAAATATGGTAGGGGTTTTACCTAGTGCCTTTGAGATGCGGCACCTTGGGCCATACACGCCAATTCCCACCCCTTTATCTGTTTTTGATCCGTCCGTATACCACACCATCGATCACTTCGGTGGGGACGCCTCACTGGCTTGCCATTGTTGACGGGTTTCGATTACCACGCTAAATGGCCTTGTGAAGTCCAGCTTGGTTGTGGTCACGTCAGATATTTTGGTCATCTCCTCTAATCGAATTTCTTCGATTATCGCGAGATGTCCCACCAGGTCCCCTGGTTTGAAGACCATGGTTCTTTGCAGCCTAAGTGCTCCCAGGAGAGCCTCCTTCTTAACCTGAAGATGTAATGGTGTAAGATTAAGAAGGAATTGGATGGCTGCAGTGGGGCAGGTACTCATTGCGCCTGTGATCCCCAAACAGGCTAATCTTTGCACCTTTTGTAGCTCGACTTCCGCCTTTTTTTGTTTTGTTTTTGGCCACCATACAAGGGATGCATAAGTGACCATGGGTCTAATTATTGTTGTGTAAAGCCAAAACACCATCTTCGGCTTCAGACCCCAAGTTTTACCCACGAAACTGCGGCAAATGTAGAGTGAGGTAATCGCTCTTTTAGTCACCTTCGACAGGTGTGGGTTCCAAGTGAGTTTATTGTCCAGGGTTACCCCTAGATACTTAACCTCACTTGAAAAACTGAGTTCCGTATCGTCGAGTGTTGGAGCCGTAAGGTTTAGCTTCCTCCTCTTGGTGAACGGAACCAGAGCAGTTTTGTTCGCATTGATGCTGAGACGATGTCTCAGGCACCAACTGCGAATCATGTACAGGGCTTCTTGCATTAGTGTCGAGACAGTATGATCATACTTGCCTCTGACGGTGACAACTATGTCGTCTGCATAGCCCTGAACATTAAAGCCAAAGCGAGTCAGCTCCACTAGGAGATCGTCGACAACAATCGACCACAGTAGTGGTGACAGCACCCCTCCCTGCGGGCAGCCCGTAGCGGCTATTACCGTTATCGATTTTTCTCCCAGGTTCGCCGTTATCCTTCTGCTCTTGAGCATGGAATCAATCCATTTTACCGTGGCAGGTTCGAAGCCCCTTTCCACAGCAGCTTCTTTGATTGCCTCGAAGGAGGTATTGTCAAAGGCTCCTTCTATGTCGGCAAACGCACAAAGGGCAATTTCCTTGGCTTGAAAAGTTTTCTCAAGGTCCTTGACCAGTGTGTGAATGGCAGTTTCCGTGGACTTGCCAGCTTGATAAGCAAATTGCTTTGCATGGAGAGGTGATCTTTTCAGCACACCTTCATTAAGGTGTAGGTGTAAGATCTTCTCCATGGTTTTAAGCATAAATGACGTGAGACTTATGGGCCGAAAGGACTTCGCAAGCGTGCTAGGTCTCTTTCCTGCCTTGGGTATAAAAGTTACCCTAACGTCTCTCCAGTTTCTTGGAATATATCCCAAAGAGTAACTAGCTCTAAATACTTTGAGTATGGAGGGGAGTAGCTCTTCTATGCCGTACTGAAGTAGGGCTGGGAAGATGTCATCCCCCCCAGGAGATTTATAAGGTTTGAAGGTGTTGATGGCCCACCTGACCTTATTGGGAGTGAAGATCCTCCCTGCAAGGCTTCTATTCCTATTCTGTGATCGGTAATTAGGTGTGTCGATCCCGGTAGGAATTTCGTTGCCTTGATTTATTATCTGAGAGCCTGGAAAGTGAGTTTCCAGGAGGAGTTTAATTATCTCCTCTCCGCTCTCGGTGTAGGTTCCGTCTTGTTTTTCAAGGGAGCCTATACCATTTGAGTGATCCCTAGATAAGACCTTATGGAGTCTAGTTGCCGCAGGAATCTGGTCAATTCCCTCGCAAAAAGTCCTCCAAGTCTTCCTCTTGGACTTTCTCAGTTCAATGTTGTAATTTGTGAGGGCCCGCTTATATTCAGCCCATTCTCCGGAGCGTTTGGCTCTATTGAACAGCTTTCTGGCTTCCGCTCTTTTCTTATCCAGCTCCCTGTTCCACCAGGGCACAGTTCGTGTGCCCATTTTTTGTTTCACAGGGCAGCTGGTTTCGAAGGCTGTCATGATAGCTGTGTGGAGTTGCTCAGAGGCGAGGTCCAGTTCCTCTGCAGTACTGATATGACTGCTGAGGTTGACGTCCTGTGCCTTTAGGAGTTCTCGGTAGAGCTTCCAGTCAGTCATCTTTGGAACCCTGTGAGCCTCTTTTTGAGTTAGGATAGACTCGATGTCGAATCTAATATGCATATGGTCCGACATAGAGACCTCATTTGATACATGCCATCTTTGTATCTTTGTGCTTATAAATGCGCTTGAGAGAGTTAAGTCTAAAACCTCTTGCCTAGCCGCATTCATAAAGGTTGGTTTGTCGCCTTTATTATTGATTTCTAACTCGTTAAGTATTATGAAATCTAAAAGGTACTCACCCCTTGTGTTGGTGTTGGTGCTCCCCCATATTAAGTGATGGGCATTTGCGTCGCATCCCACCAGCAGTTGCTTGTTCCTCCTTTTGCAATGATCCACCAGGCGTTGCAGCTCACTTGGAGGTATCTCATCGGAGTCCCCTGGGAAGTAGGCTGAGGCTATAACAGCCTCTACACTGCCTCCTGCAAAGGGGATCTCTACGGCCGCTGCAGCTAGGTCCCTGGTGATGAAACTTGAAAGTGGAGTGAAGTTTAAATTAGCTTTGAGCAACAAGGCTGCTCTTGGGCTCTCGTGTAATGTATCATAAATCAACTTACACGAGTTAGTGGGCAGTCCTCGGATCCTTCCTTGGTGCGCCCACGGCTCTTGAATAAGCGCCATGCTAAGGTTCTCCACGATGAACCTCCTGCTAAGCACGTCAGACGCCGCTTTTGCATGATGGAGGTTCACCTGGACACATCTTAGACTGGCGCTGGTCATCCTAGGCCTTTTTGTGGGTGGGGCCAGACTGTGCCCCTGCCTTGGCTTTAGGGCCAGGCCTGACTTTAGGCTTTCGCCTATTTTCCTTGCGGAGGGTAGAGGCCCTCTTTTCAGCCGCTTTGGAAGGCCGGATGTTCGGTCCGGGCCTAAGGACCTCGGTGGATGTTGATGGCTGTTGGGGGTCCCTTGTAGACGCAGCGGGGAGGCGGCCCCCCTTCCGCTGTTGGCCAGTATTGGCCAAGGCTTTAGCAGTCGGGGAGACCTGCCTCTCAGATACCACCCCGGGCGGCCCAGTGGCCACTGGTGGTTTCTGGGGGTTGCTGCTTGGGGGCTCGGTGGCAGTCTTGTCACCGTCCAGCTGGGCGGGCTGACGTCTGTCCTTGCCCCCCTTCAGTCTAAGCTGAACTTTGCCGAACTTGTAACTGATTACAAGTCCGGACTTCTTCAGCTGTTCGGCTGATTGAAGATCAACCGAAAGAGTCACTTCAGCAACTGATGAGGGCCTTTGCACTTTGCGTAGCACCTTCCATTCAGTTACATTCAGATCCTCATTCTGACCTTCTATCAGATCGAGGATCAAATCGACAGGGTCCTCCGAGCTTTGCGGGAAGTATCCGACCATGATTTGAGGGCGAGGAATTTTGTCTTCCTCTACAACCCTCAGATCGGCTCCTTCCCACAGCTTTAAGCTCCCAATTGCCCCCCTCAGCCACATTGCTGTAGCCTGATTGGCGCAAGTGAGAACCATCCAGCCCGGTCTACCTGCGATGCCGAGAAACTTCGGCTTTATAGAGCCCTGTTTCTCGGCAGCGATCCTCAAGATGATGGCAGTCTGAACGTTCCTTATTTGGTCCGTTGTCAGACTGTCATCCGGAAATTTGGCGGGGATGATCCCCAACCTAACGCTCTCGGTAACTTCCTTGAACGAAGGTTGAGGGCCACGCGTGGAGACATGCCTTTCGGTTTTCTCCTTATCCGCCTTTGGTCTTTTGAGACCGGGTTGAGCTCCACCCGGTGAAGAGTCGTCGGAGCGATTCCTTTTCAGGCCTCTTTCCGTCTTCCTCTCCATCGGCTTCCGAGCCAACTCCTTAGCCTCTTCCACTTTATGGCCCTGCTGGAGGAACCACTTGTACCGCTTTTTAGCTGCCCCTGATAGTCGGGGCATGCGGACAGTGGGAACGAGAGTCGCATCAGCTGATACGGTCTCGCTCGGTTCAGGCGATCTCAGGAGCTTCTCCTCTTCCTGTGAGGATATCTCCATGGATTCGCCGGTACTTGCAGGACTAAGGTCTACTGCTTTCCCTAATGCAGGGATATTTTCCCCTTGCAAGGTTTTTGGAGCATTTTGAGGTGCGCCTCCCTCATGGTTTTCTAGGACTTCAATTTTGTTCCCACGAGAAGCTAGGGAAAGGGTGGTCACCTGTAACAGAGCCCCGCATGTCACAGGAAGGCTAAATTAAAACTGAAGGTCGCCAGGTATTCAGAGTCCATCGTTCGAAGACACACTAACGCAGTGCCATTCATCCTATGGGCACGATAGGTTACACCCAGGATTGCGGGTTTTATCGAGTATGTCCCCTCTAGATCCGTGACGTTTTGTTCAGCGGCCATCTCATCCCGAAGGATGAGATTTTCGCTTTAGCAGAGGTACCTCGAGCAGGATGTGATAATAATCACTGCCACGATCCTGGGACCATGAAATCAGATTCATGATGATGTCCCCTGGTGCTATTCAATTTATTCACTCCTCACCTCCACCTATCCACAGGTAAGTGAAATTTAGTTTTAGTAGAACACGCCAAATGTTGTCGCACCAATCGGGGAATTGCGCGGTGTTAGGGGCGGCCCTCGCAACAAAGTTGCTAGTCGGTCGGTAAGACGGATAAGTCGCGGCAACAAGTCGCTATCGCGCTGCTCCGACTGACAGTACGGGGCCCCAGTAGGGCGGCGTCTCGAATTTCCTTGAACAATAACAAGACTTCCCCGGACTAACTTGTTCTGTTTTTTATTTCTTTTCAGCGCACCGAAACACGGGTCTGCGGAGGAGGCGGGAGGCAGGCACAGACAACGCTGGACCTCAGCGACTCTTCTAGGAATTTCAACCCGGGCGGCAATAATCCACAGGTGAGTGGTTCTTTTTGTTTTTCCTTTCTTTTGATGGCTGTTAGGGGCTTAGGCTATCCGCGAAACTTAAGGCTAAGTAAAGCTCCCAAACAGATCGACTCGCCGACAAAATTAACTCCCAGTGGGAGGTTGCGATTGGAAACTGTTTTCCCACGGATTGATCGGTTATTACTTGCGATCAGCACGGTAAATAAACGGGCACAATAGCGATTGATAAAGGGCACGGACTTACCGCAGCTGTTCCTGTTCAGTCCCGAAGGGTGGTCCCGGATCGTCCTGATGGCTCGCTGGACTCCGGTGTGCTGCTATTCCTCCCACGATGCTCGGTGTTTTCTGCAAAACTCTTCCAATCCTGGAATTTCCCTGCACTTCTCGCAGAGATTAAGCGCCAGCCACTTTACCGCGTTACTACACCACTTTTTAACTTGAATTCGCTATTTCAATTATCACAATTCGCTCTATTCACTTTCGATTCAATTTTCACGTCTACTTTCAGCCAAAGCTCACACGAGAAGAAGGAACAGATGGCGGTCAGCTGGCTTCCGGCCTTGACCTCCGACCTGGCCTTGACCGGTCACTTTTGGCGGAACGTCGCCTCCGTCGCTTAAATGAGTGTGTTCCTTCGAGCAGGTAATTTAGTACTTAAATAAAATTCAGTTCAATTTAATTTTGTCTTTTTATTTTTAGGCGGCCCCCGTAACAATATATATATATCCATGGTATTAAGAAAAAAAAATTTATCGTTATATATATTGCCATATACATATGTACGTTAATAAATTTATATACATACATGAGGTCAGAAAACGGTGTTCTTGATTTTTTAAATTTTTTTCATAAACTTCAAAAGTTTGTAAAAAAAAACCTCATAACACAGACGCTTCGATCATGTTGTGCTGGATGGCTCACACATTACGTTAATTAAATAAAATGAATAACAATTTAATTGTCATTTAATTTGGCTGTAATTAGCCGAAAACTGTAAAATAATGGCATTTTTTGTAAAAATAACATAAATATTAGTAAAAAAAAAATAGTCAGACTTCGTCTAAGACAACCATGGCTTAAATGGTTCTAAATTGTCTCTACTAGCTGCGCCTTAAAGCTTTGCACCCATCTCCCAATCACCCTGTATTATAAAAATGCTAGCTGATCCTTGACTCGTATTTCCAAAAAAAAATCCGATTTTCCTGCCCTTACTATACATGAGCATCCCCATTTTGTGCCCCGGGCCCGATTGGAGTTAAGTCCGGCACTACGGCCTACCTTCGAAGAGATTGCGCATAAATAGCAAGTATGAAATATTTTAGTGTTTTCGATCTAAAAGAAGGGTATTGGCAGGTAAAATTGGATGACAAACCGAGTAGATTGTGTACATTCTCCACACGACTTGGATGTTTTAAATTTAACTGATTACCTTGCGGAATAAAAGCGGCGCCTGAAGCGTTTCAAAAATTAAGTGAACAAACGTCTGGGGACATCAATGGCACCATGGTTTACAATGATGATATTTCAATAGGTGGTGAAATGCTAGAAGAACATGGCAGAAACTTTGAATTAGTAATGAAAAGAGCCATGAAAAACAACATAAAATTCAATAAAGATAAATATCAATTTCGAGTCAGCTATGTACATTATCTAGGACATGTGGTATGAGCGGAAGGTATTCAAGTTGATCCGAATTGTATGAAAACTATTCTTGAGTGAAGTTTACCTAAAGAAAAAAAGAAGCCCTGCTAATTTTAAGTATGGTGAATTACATGTGGCAGTTTATACCAGATCTTTTTGAATTGCCCCGACCAATCAGGGAGCAAAAAAGGCACATAATGTGTTTAAATGGCAACCATCCCATGAAGAATGTCTGAATAAAATAAAAAATAAAACTGCTCAAGCGCTTACCTTGCAGCCATTTGATGGTAACAAGGACATCGTTATTCAGTCCGAGGCCTAGAAATTTGGTCTTAAATGTTGTTTAATGCAAGCTCCTCGGAGCCTCACTGCGGAAATAAATTATTCCCAGATCGACAAGGAAATACAACCATAGAGCTTGCATGCACAAAGTATTGTTACGAAGATACGAATCCTAGAAAGAAATAAAAGTTTATTTTTAGAATTGAAAAGATACCTGTATTTCAGGCCTTAGCTCGCCACTTTGATGGAGAGAGCGAGCAAGTAGCAAGTTCCTGGGAGTAGGCAGGATAGTTGGGGGAATAGAAAAAAGGGGATCAGAGTAGTTCCCAGTAGAGTTTCTGAGAAGCGGCAAGTGGGTCGACATCCCACCGGGCGAAGAAAACTAAACGAACTAGCAAATCGCGATTATTTGAAAAAAAAAACTAATTCTTATTTTTTTTTTGATTGAACCTGATGCAATCTTTGTCATTTGTCGTTTATAATATCCTTGTTAGTGAACCGTGGAGTTTAGTGCTGAAGAGAGAAGCGACCTACTGATACTGAACAATTGGGTTTCTTAGAAGTCTTCCTAGTTTGACGAAGAATACCCAGGTTGAACTGGAAGCTCAATACAGCCGAGGACTTTCTGGCCTAGAGAAGAGGGATTGCTCATGGTCCCCAAACTGTAAGTACCGTAGCCCTTTAGTTCACTTGAAATTGTCGCCTCTGAAAATAAACAAAGAATCCGCTCTCGTGTCTAAGAAGGCAAAGCTCAATTGGTGATAAACCAAAATTTAGGTTTATATCACTGAACCCTTTTTATCAGTGAAGACTCTTGATGGGTATTCCCCGGCGCGGCGTCGAGTAGATTAAAGTACACACCCTTCGTAGACCAAATATTGCGGAAGAGAAATACCCCAAAGGTGATTTGGCGGTGCACTTCCTTCAATACGAAAATATAATTTAAAACTTGCCTGAGGAGTTGATGCAGCTACCTCCTCCAGAAATTGTTGCCGAGATCTTTAGACTACACTCGTGTAGTTTGGATTTCAGGAGTCCTGAGCTTCCTGTATTAACCACTCCACTACCGAACAGTCGCAAGCAGGTTTTGACAGCGAGCAGTCGTGTTTTTTAGTGCGTGCAAGTTTTTGAGCAGATTGTGTGTAAGCGACTGTTAAAAGTGATTTTTCGTCTATTAAGCGACTGTGGCGTCCGGGTCTGTCTCTTGGCGGAGCTCAAAGTGTAACCGGGACACCGGGAAAGCCGTAAAAGCCGGGATTGTTCGGGACTCTTTGTAGAGAAGGCTCTGCCGGCGCTAACTCGTTCTCGCCGTTGGAATCCTTTTCGGTGCTAGATGCAAAGCGCAAAAAGGAAAAATTACTCCAAACGTGGATCAACCTAAATTCCTAGTGATTCAATCAACTGACAAGCCGCTGCGGTTATACAATCACTTCACTGTGAGGAAAAGCGTGGATGCGGTGTCTACCAAATTCACACAGGCAAGCTACCAGCGGGATGGGTCATTACTTTTGCTTGTTGACAATACGAAAGTTGCTAATATTTTCTTAAAGACAACTGTTATTGCGGGAATCCCGGTTAATACAAAATTGCACGAGTCCCTAAATTCAGTAAAAGGCTTAGTATTTTCCTACGACTCTAAGTACATACATGACGCAGGAGGAAATCCTGGAGGGCCTGCGTGACCAAGGGGTTACGGAGGTGATGCAGATGACAAAAGTAGTAGATAAGGAAGGCAAAAGGGAGCCTTTTGGAATTTCGATCCTGACTTTCAACGCCTACAGAATCCCACTTTTAGGGTCCTTGGATGAAAAGTCAACCTCGTGGTAAGGTAGTATTTCCCGAACCCCATGCGATGCAGGAATTGCCAGGTGCTAGGGCATACGGCTAAATGGTGCAAATCGATTGCTATATGCGGCTTATGCGGAGATCCAAAGCCTCACACTCCAGCAAAATGTACCAAGGTTTTTTGTGTCAACTGCAAAACCAATACACACGCAACCACAGACAAAGTTATCCACAGTTCTTGAAGGCTGAGGAAATTTTCAAAATTAAAACCGTACGGAAGTGCACGATGCCTGAAACTAGGAGTACGAGGACACGTACAAATCCAGATCAGATACAGACTCTTTCATGTCTGCTCTTTCTGTTTCGACTAAAACTAGCTACACAAATAATAATTCAATCTCATTAGCACCAAACAGTAAAGAAGCCACCAACAAAATTATTAAAAACGTTTTGGGTTTTCACTCTGAGAACCCAGAGATTGGGGCCCTTTCTGGACCACAATTAAAAACTAAATTAAAGTCAAAAGAGCACATTTCGGCTGACGTTGTGATGACTTTGGTCTCCACTTTCTCCGATCTCTCCGGGGATGGAGAGTAGAGCTCTTTGTTTCGATGGACAGTGCCATTAATCCACCCTCTCGAACCTCATTTCGGGACGTAACGGTCCTGCAATGGAACCTACGAGGATTATATCATAACCGTCCAAGTTTAGACCTCCTTATATCAAAATACAATCCTCATATAATCCTTCTCCAGGAAACGCATATTCTGTTGGACGAACAGCCTGAACGGCTAGGACCCTATATGTTTTATGGAACTAATTTCGTCAGAGATACTAGGCATGGCGGAATGGCCATTCTTGTCCACAACTCCATACCCGTCGTTCACGTTCCAATAACATCTGGGATTATGGCTTGTGCCGTCAAAATTAATTTGCCAAATCCTGGTACCTTCTGTAGCGTGTACCTCGAGAATGCACAGGGGATCACAGTCGAAGACTTTGAGTCCTTGGCGGATCAGTTACCTGGGAATTCCATATTTGGGGGAGATTTGAACGCTCATCTGCTCCCCTATGGGGATCTGGCCGTTGGAATCCTAGAGGGCACGTTTAAGCCGCCTGGATCGAGACTAGTCCCCTGTGCATGTTCGATGCTGGATCCCCAACTCATTTTGGGTACAATGGCTCACTCTCAACAATTGACTTGACATTGGTCCCATCGAGAATGAATCTCAGCCGATTAAAAAATTTCTGGAGGCTCATGCGAACTGGGATCAGTTCAGGGAAGCAGTTGAGGCGGAATCTGCCAGCCGACTACCATCGACCAACATTGAGAGAGAAACGGCACAAGTCACAAGAATTTTCCGAGCAGCGGTGGCGAACAGCATGCCTGCCTCTTGCCCAAAATCACGATCTCAACCAGTGTGGATGAACTCACGGATCCTCTCAAATATCAGGGATAAGAATAGAGCCTGGAAAAAATTTCAAAGGCATCCTACGAATGAAAACATGTGAGTTTATCGTAGGAAATCGGCACAAGTTAAAAAACAGATGAAGGAGGCGAAAAAAGAAGCTTGGGTTGCGTTGGCCAACTAAATAGACCCCAATCTTAATCTGGCCGAGGCATGGAGTAAGGTTTAGTCCATCTCCGGCAACAGGTCTCCTGCCCTGATTGCCAACTTAACGGTAAATCGCAATCTAATCACTAACTCCATGACCATTGCCCAACAGCTAGCCCAGTCATGGACTAGCTTTTCACACGACAGTACTTAGCCCTGAACACATTCAAGCTAAAAATAGTTGGTCCTTCACGGACAGTCCCTATTCCCCTGATCCAAACAAAAATCTGCCGTTTCCAATATCCATTCGCGAGCTAAACGTCGTGCTTAGCAAGTGTAAGGGATCGGCACCAGGACATGACAAAATATCTTATCGAATGATTAAAGAGACCCCGGAATCTTTCAAAGAGAGACTTGTCTCTCTCTACAATCTCATGATAAGGAATAGTTTTTTTTCCACAGGTCTGGAAGAACGCTATACTTATCCCCATTCGTAAGAAGAATGTCATTGCCGATGGCACAATAACTCCAAGAGATATACGTCCTATCTCACTGTTGCCCTGTCTTTCTCATATTTTCGAGAAAATTATGAGTCAGACTCTCCTCGCTTCTCGAGGGGATTTTGCTGAGAGAAGCACACGGTTTCCGGAGATATCGTGGGACTACCTCTATTCTTCTGGAACTAGAAAATTCTATTAAGAACACCTTCCATCAGAAGGGTGAACTTTGTCTTCTCTCGGCTGACATCGAAAAGGCCTATGACAGGGTCCGGTGAGACATAATAGTCGCCCCGCTTTAGGTATGGGGCATTGACCCGGAGTTCATACACTTGATCAAAAATTTTCTGTCTTCCCGTAGTCTTCAGATTCGGGTTAATGGCTTTACATCGACTCGGAGACCTCTGCACAACGTCCTTCCGCAGGGATCGCCGTTTTCAACGTCTCTTTTTAATGTCTTTATATCCACACTTCTCCACAAATTAGACGACATACGCGGACTCGAGTATTACATTTACGCAGACAATATCCTACTTACGACAACATTAGACACACCTAGAGAGGTACTTAGGAAAAGTTTAATGGCAACGGACTTATGGTGCCATACAACGGGGGCTATTATTTCCCACGAAAAGTCAGAAAATATGGTTTTTTCAAGAAAGAGACTTCCCATCCATGCCAGTATAGAAATAGGGGATGAAATTTACACATCCCTGACCAAAATAAAGATCTTGGGACTTGAGATGACCACCAAGCTAAGCTGGACAAGTCACTGTAAAAAACTGGTTACAAGAGTGGCGAAAATAACTAATTTCGTCCGTATCATTTCCGCTAGAGGAAACGGTTCTCCACTTCACGCCACAACACATATAGCAAAGAGCCTTGTAAGGGGAACAACCAATTACGGCCTTGTTGTGGGAGCGAGCTCTCAGACACCCGGCTAAAATGTCTGCTCTGCGGTTTGGAGGCAGCGCGAGCTGGCAGGCTAGCGTAGCGGTAGTGTGGGGGGGTTGCCGAAGCCGCATTTTGCCGCAGAGACGAGCTGCCCGCAACATGGAAATCTCGCGCAGACAGGATCGACCAAAAAAAAATCAAGGGGGGGAAGATGGACCGTTGCAGGAGGAACCCCTGTTCCTGCTCGTGATGTTGACTCTCCGAAAGGGGGGATCCCGCTGGAATGGACCCCCCTGGCCTATCCCCAACCGCCCAATGACCTCCCATTGGCCCAAAATATTTGGGAGGTCCCTAAAAAATCAGAAAAATTTAACGAAAAGACGCGAGACCGACGAAGAGGCTGAAGGAGTTAGAGGGGACTTAGGGAGCAGTAAAAATTCTAAACTATGATGTCATTTTCTTCCTTTTCTATTTCCTTCATCATTTTTTTTTGCATTAACAAAAAAAAAACAATTTTTATTGGTTTACAATAGCAGGCTTAGGAGTAGATATAAGGAAAAATTAACGAATCCCTACTAACCTAGTTAAGAAATAAAATAAAAAAATTTGTAGGTATAATGTCTATTATAAATGCAAGGTTGATCTTGCCATTATGGAGAACACTTCAATTTACCGTTTTGGCAATCTTAAACTTAGGTTTGCTTTTACTTCCGTTATTACACTATATTTTCCATTTACTTTTTTTTTTTTTTTTTTGTTTTGAAAGAGAACAAAAAAAAATATAATAATAATGGACTAAAGTGGTAGCAACTAGACCAACCGTGGCCGCCAAAATTTTCTGTTCCAATATTATTACCGCTTTTATTAATGAGACAATTTACAATAGTCTAAATTTCTCATTATTAGATTATTATCCTTGATCTTTATCCTTTATGAAATTTCTTTCAAACATTGCTTTTCATAAACAAAAAAATAAAATCCGTTAATTCAGTCCCATATTTTGTCTTACGTTTCGTTCTTTACCGGTAATAGAGACGGCTTCTATTTAATATGCGCGTTACAAAAAAAAAATTTTTATATATATATTTGTCTAGGTTTCCAAAATTATATTAAATTTAAAATGTTTAAAATTATTTTTCAAAGAAAAAAAAAGAATTTAAGCAATTGAATGCATGCACATATAAAAACCTGACTTAGCAATTGCTACTTTGTTGATGCTGAACTGCTGCGTTGGCGCTGGAACTGCTGCTGATGAGGCTGATGGGCGGCCGCCGCTACTGCTGTTGAAGAGAAGGGTTGCTCCCTCGTTGTAGGGGGTGGAGGTCCATTGTTTTATCCTCCTCGGGTCCCCCTTAATGTCTCGTTCACTGTCTTCTTCTTCGGGGTTAGCCTTTTTATTTATTTTAATTTTTTATTTTTTTTTGTTTATTTAATTTATTTATTTATTTTTTTTGTTCTTTATTTAATTTTTTGTTTATTTATTTATTTTGGTTTATTGCTTCTTTCCTTTAATTTATTTACTTAACTTTTCTTATTTACACTTTTAGTTCTTATTTTGTTAATTGCTTTAGATTATGTTTATTTTATTTATTCATGTTTTTATTTCTTTTATTTATTTTCTTTTGTTTTAATTAATTAACAAATTTTTGGTTATTTCATTTTTTTTTTAGGTTTAACAAATCTTCATTCACATTTTTGTTTATTTAATTTTCTTAATTTTATTCCAGTTTTAATTTGTCTATTTACTTTTTGTTTTCTAACTTTATTTTGATTTTCTACATTAATTTATTTCAGTTTATTTAAGCCTTTATTCGGCTTTAATTTTCGCAAGGTCACCAAAAGTGTTGAGGGTTTTAACTTTTAATTAATTTTTTTTTTTTTTTTTTTTTTTTGTTACCGCTTAAAATCTCTCGCAAAAGGGAAGGAAATACCGAGAAAAGGATTTTAATAGTTTGTAAAAGGGACTTTCGGACTGAATTCTAGAAACTAGACGTTGGTAAGCGTTCCGGTTCGATTTTTTTAGATATATGTACACACACCGATGGGTTTGAGTCTTTCCTCTAAAGCCAACAGGATGAAAGAAGCCTTTAAAAGCTCCTTCTTGGGAGCACATCTGCGTTTATACCGTATTTTAGTTAGCTATAAGCCCCGGCAAATTTCCACCAGAACTCCCGATACACTCTTAGGATCTCGTATAATTTCTCCGCCATGCACCGTCCTCCTGCAGTGGGAGTCTCATATTCACCACGACAGTTGGTTTATCACTCCGGTATTGCACCGTTGAGCACCATCAATCGACAAAAAAACTTCGTATCGCAACTAGCTCTGAGCACACCTGATTGATCTCAATCCAAGCACAATGTCTACCCTTATTTCGTATGGATCGATCCGGTAATGAAAATCACGTCCCCGGTTTGTATTTCTTAGAAGGGAAAAAAGAAATTGCTTTCGCAATGAAATTAATTCATTATATTTGGGTCGTACCGCGGTAAGAGTCTGGCGCAAACGCGACTTGAAGCAAAAAAAAAAAATTTTCGTTGATTACCACTAACTGCCTGCGTGGTAGAGGGAACTAACATGCCAGGGAGATAGTCAAACGATGAACATAGCACACACTTAGGCACTTTCGGTCGAATCCCGTGAATTGTTTTATTCTAGGGGATGAGCGCTGTCTGTAATTTCGCAATCACAAGATGTTCAATTTTTTTCTGCTGCGAACTCCTGGATTCACTATTTTCACCGCCCTTCTCACGAATTAAAATCGTTCTGGATTACTTTTCACTTAAGAGTTGAAAATAAGCACCACTTCTGTACCCAGGACACTCTCAAACTGTTTTAGTGGGAAGCACGCGTAGAATTTCAAACGCAAAACCCGCGTTAACTTGTTTCCAACTCGATCTATCACCCTGAATGCAGATGCACTGCTGTCGGAGATGAGAAAGTCAAATTAAGCAGAAAAACTACCGAAAATATTCTAACTGCGACGGACGATAATACGATCGCGATGGTCTATCAATTTAAAGAAAATTTTTCAGCTCGAGATGAGGATCCCCGAGAGATCAACTCTTGTGCCGTCCGCCTTCTATCAAAATCCAAACTCAACTTTCCGCTGACTTCGCCGTGTCCTAGTTCCCGACTTGCGACCGACCGCCGTGTTTCCAAGTTACCAACTGACCTAACGAGAAGCTCTCGTGTACGTGAAGGGAGATCCCTCCGC
This sequence comes from Neoitamus cyanurus, assembly GCA_947538895.1. Classification (NCBI taxonomy): domain Eukaryota; kingdom Metazoa; phylum Arthropoda; class Insecta; order Diptera; family Asilidae; genus Neoitamus; species Neoitamus cyanurus. The sequence continues at coordinate 42,080,494 of OX384541.1, forward strand.
TTCATTTTGGCGCCAGACGCTAAGATTATGAGTCAGTTGCTTCGATCTCCATAGCTGTTGCGCTCTTCATTCTTTTGGTCTCCTCGGCCGTTTAGAATTTCCCCCAAATTAGTGCGCTATTGGGAAGTAGGACCTAGAGAAACTTTACAGTCACCGCTGCCGTAAAAGGGCTCTTGGTGACGAATTTTTCCGTCTGCCGTATATGCATTGCATATATTTTAAATTTTGTTTCGGCTGTACTTAGCGGAATTTGTTGAGAATTTCTCTCCAGTCATAGCTGTTTTAGAGGCGATTAGCTAGAGGAGCCCTGAGCCAGCGTAAAACGAATTGCTATTTTTAGACGGGGGCCGTTATGGGCTGCATTTAGCAATCATACGATTGAATTTTGTTGCCTACGAGGATGGCATGGAAATTTTTGTTTTCTTTTTATTTTTTTCCAGCTTATCCCGGGGCTATTACAGCCGAGGGGATTTAAAAAGGGCCAGGAATTCTTTAATTTTTTTGCGAGATGGTCCGCTTAAATTGACCATAACAGCCTTACTATATATGGTCAATCGCGCAAGAGCACTCTAAATCCTATTCAAACCGCAATAAATAAGGTTCTCAGGACCTCTTTTGAGGCTTAAAAAACTACTCCCAACAAGGCCTTGTGGAGTGAGGCAGGGCTAGAGGACAAGGGTAAAAACCGCTAGACTCAAACTTGCGGCAAAAAATATTTTGGACTGGCGAAGGCCGCACTACTTGACTTTCCAACATGGTCTACCTTCTAATACTCGTCCGAGTGCTAAATCGGCGTTAAAGGAGACCGAGGAGGTGATAGCTATCTTGAGCATCACAATTCTTTCGCCTTGTCCTCAGACTCTATCAATTATACCAGCAGAGGACAGAAATATTCAAATTTTTGCCAACACAGCCTCAAGAACAATCACGCGAACAAGAGAAGAAATGCGACAACGTCACTTGGAGCGATTGCTCATCAACACCGGCAGGATCATGATCTATACCGAATGGGTCAAAGTACGGGGAAAATGTGGGAGCTGCTTTCGTCGTTACGAGGCGAGGCTGGGAAGTCATTTCAACCCAAGCTTTTAAGTTAGATGGAAGATCGTCTAGTTTCGAGGCAGAGATTTTTGCATTGTCAAGGGCAATAGCTTATTACTAGGAATCCGACCATAATTCTACCATTTTTTCGGACTCGATGGGAGGCCTTGAAGCCCTAAACAACTGGAATACTCAAGACCCGGTTATTGACCAACTACGATCCACACTCTTGACGGCCAAGGGTGAAATAAAAGTTGAATGGGTTCCTGCACACGTGGGAATTAACGGAAACGAAGCAGCGGATAGAGCAGCTAAAGCGGCCAACACAAATATTACCCTTCAACCACACAACTTTTCCACAAGGAGTCAGTTTCGTGGTAAGAAACGGAAAAATGAAAATAAGAGACGCATATGTGGCGGAATGGCGTGAATCAAACACTTTACACGCCCAACACTGCCCATCAGACGCGGCGCCTTATTATCACCAGGACCTATCAAGACGGAAAGGACGAATGGTCTTCCGAGTTAGGATGGGTCACTGCCTTCTAACAAAGGCCCACCTTTTTGCCAGATTCCCTCACCCAGGATGTGCCGACTGTCAAGTGCCTCTTACTATTAAACATATCCTCTCTGAATGCCCCAATACCGCAGTCATCCTAGGGACAACCATCCTACCTCTAGCAAAGGTCCTGGACCCATCACAGCCAGATATGCTCCTAGAGATCATCCGGAAACTAGATCTGACATTTCTTATTTAGACCTGAAAAGTGAATTAATCATAAAAAATTTTACAAAAATCATGTTAATTGAACCGAATTTGTTAATTGACTACTTAACTTAATAAGAGTTAGCTAGATAATGTACATATAAATGTATAGAGGTTGTCCGCCGCGAAGATTGTGATTTCTTCTGAAAGAGAAAAACCCTGTGATGACTTTGAATTCCTAAAAATAATGTATTTTGAGAAACTTTGAATTCCTTAAAAATTTTTGCTGTTAAAAATGTATAATTATTCTGTTTATAAATGTATATACATGCAAGATGCGCCATATGGTCAACGCTACCGAGTGCGCTTTAATATAGCAGGGCAATAGATTTACCTTTGTTCCTGTAAAGATAAATAAATAAATAAATAAATAAATCCACTACCGAAAGCAAACCGAAACTTTCAGAAAGCGTCGCTTATTTATCCTTCGTCGCCATACCAACTCAGCTGAGGATCTACACACATTCTTGTGTGCCACACCGGCGGACGTCTTATAAAATCAGCAGACAACTGTTTACTGTGTGCGAAGACCCAATCATGGTGTAGTCCCAGGGTTGTGACGAAATTAAAAGAGCCAGGGTGCAGACGAATAAGCAAATATCGAAGCCTCCTCACGGCATAATACGACCGCAAAGAAGTATCCCTCTTCACTTTTCGCTGCAGCGTAACATACCAGTCTGTAATGATCTGTAACATAAACCGTTACTGGGCATAAGGACAAAAGAAATTGGACAGATACCATCTACCAGGTTGCAATGAATGAGATTGAAACTGGTGAAATATAATGTAAATTTGAAATATTGTCCGGGAAAAGAAATGTTCATGGCGGATTTGCTTTCGCGAAATATTTCCTCTAGAAGGTGTGAACCAGAAACAAAGGAGTGAGGAGAAAATGGAATTATTTTGAAACTCAGTTGGATCTAGTTTTGAAGAATTCGTTGGAAGTTCTAAAAAATGGGTGTTCTGAAAATAAAAGGAATTTACCGGAAAACATAAAATATAATATTATTGGAGATCGCGGCATGACTTATTTACAGAAAATGAAACAATATTTCTTGGCGAACGGATAGTTGTACCCTCTTCATTAAGAAATGAGTTAGTTATTAAATAAAACACACGCATCGCATTTAAGAATCGAAAAAATAAAGCTCGAGCGAGTAGTTTAGTTTTCTGGCCGGGAATAAATGAAGATATTGTGAATTTAGTATCAAAATGATCAATCTGCCAAAATCATAGGAACTCTAATGTGAAAGAACCAAAGTTGTCTCACAAAATCCCGGAATTACCGTATTTTAAATTAGGCATAGATATTATGGATCTACATGGGGAAATTGTTTGATAGTGAACGATTACTTTACTAAATATTTCGATATCATCGAACTGCAGAGAAAAACAGCAGAAGTAATTTTTTTAAATTAAACGAACTATTCTCCATCTACGACATCCCGCGGATAATCATCTTGGACAATATGCCTTTTGGCTCGTTTCATTTTAAATAGTTTGCCGCTGAGTTAGACATAAAAATAGTGGTCACTTCGAGTCTCTACCACCCAAAATCAAACGGGTTCACGGCAAAATAGGTGAACATTGCCAAACCGTTCATTAAAAAATCAGTAGAAGGAAAAGTAGATTTGTGGAAGGCTCTATTTGAATATCGCAACACACCAATTACGGGATCTCCAGTCGAACTGTTAGTTGGTCGAAAAACAAGAAAGTTTAAAAAAAAAATTTATTCATTAGACTAAAATTAGAAGAGAATGCAAAAAGAATTAAATTTTACTATGACAAGAATTCAAAACACAGGAAAGATATAGAAGTTGGTTCTTTTGTTTGGGTAAAAGAAGGAAATATATGGAAAGAAGGTCAAATAATCGAGAACGATCAGTGTCTTCGATCTTATTGGATAAGGCTGAGTTATAGAAGTATACGACGTAGAAATTCTCAAGTATTAAGAAAACGCGTGTAAGTGTTGTTTTTTGTTAAAGTACGATAAATCATAAAAATGATTCCCGACCTGGAACGCTTTCCATTGAAAAGCCTTTGTATCTAAAATATAAGAAGAAAGATTGAGTAGTTTAGGGTTCCAATATAACTTAGATATTCATTAAAGATTGGTTATGAGTTTCTCTAATTATATGCTATAGTAAAGGCTATAGTAAAGTGGTATTAGAATACGTATTGTTCTTGACCTTTTATTATTAATGCTAAATTACATTTCAATTAATTGGGAACTTGCGCAATTGAATTTCAACTTAGAAACGTAATGAATTTAATGGGGAAGGTGTATTATACACGTAGTATACATAAGTCTAGTTAGCTCAATTAGGTACTACCCTACTAATTAGAATCACGTCTATAGAATGTGTAACGGGCAGTCAGCCACCATCCAGATCTGTGACCGATAAATATACATTAAAGTTGTTAACTGATTTTGAAGTGTTACTACTACAGGACGATTGTTCATATATTGGTGAACGAGTAACATCTTTAAAAATATTCTGCCTCACTTGTGGAATTATAAACAAGTGTATTATTTACACTACTAATTTACATATTACAAATTGGGCCTAAAGCATAGAAGAAAATTAGCCGGTTAACACACGGCTGCCGGAAGATCTCATTCCCTCGGCGAGAGATGCTCCTGTTCCTTCCAGCAGAGCGGACCGGAAGGTTGGATGGACATCCCTCTGCCGTCTATCGCCGAGGCCCTGATTCTCTTTCTCTCTCCCTCTCCCTGCCTTTCAAACTCACTCACTCCCTCCCTCCCTTTCCCTTTCCCTCTCTCTCTCACCCCATCTCTCTCGCTCTCTATCTCTCTCTATATATCTCTCTCTCTATATATATCTCTCTTTCAAGAATGAAAGGTTGTTCTTTCCATTAATTCGAAATAAAAATTGAGAAATCTGATCTAATCTGGTTACTAAGCCATGAAATATTTTGCATGGTAAATTTCTTAATGGAATGGTGCCACCTGACATCTGCATATATTTTACAAGAAAAATGATAAATGGCTTCGCGAATACATTACAATTGAAGTTAGTGCATGTTTATGTCGCTTATAGAATTCATTATCAGCGACCCCGAAAACCCTATGAAACATAATTTCAGAACGGTGACGTGATTTATGCCAAAAAATTCCCGCCTAGTGATGTCAAATTCGTTATCAGCGACTCCGAAAACCCTATAGTACATGGTAAGGTGATTTGCTCCAAAAAATGTCGGCCATTTCGGGGCCGCCATCTTGAACTTGATAAATGTTATATAAAGTTCGTTACCAGTGACCCGAAACCCCTATGGTACATATTTTCAGAGCGGTAGTGTGATTTGTGCTAAAATATGTCCACCATTTTTAGGCCGCCATTTTTAATTTGATATATCTGATATTAAATTCGTTATCAGCCATCCCAAAAACCCTATGATGCATACTTTCAGAGCAATAACGGGAGTTTTGCCAAAAAATGTCCGCCATTTTGGGGCGGCCATCATCAATTTGATAAATGTGATATGAAATTCGTTAGCAGCGACCCCGAAAACCCTTTAGTACATATTTTCAGAGCGATGTACTCACTTTTCAGTTCTTTCCAACGAAAAGTGCCGCTCGCCCATCTGTGTGCCGGTTAGCCGCCATTAACTTGGGTTGGGTTGTAGGGCCACCAAGGTCACACACATTCTACAGCGAGATTTGTTTTCTTCTGTGCCGCCAGTGCCATCCAAATGGTTGCGTTTTGAAAATTGTTTTTTCCGGCACACCTAAATAAACATTTGACTCCTTCTCGATACTTGGCCACATTTCCCAGTAAACCCGGGGAAAAGTAACTATATATTCATTTTGTTTTTCATATTTTTTCAGTTCATTTTGGACTCCATACAAGCATGAATCCTTTAATGCTTTTTCCATATGATGTCAGAAGGCTTCCAGAATATATTAAAATAGCACTGTTATTAACGCGATTACAACTAGTTTAAATGTATTTGATATATTTATATAGCAGAGAAGAAAATGTGGTAAGGCTAAATTATTCCGTCATCACAGTGCAAGAGATTGTCTTATTTTTATATTAGTACACTGCGAATAAAAACATAACCCCATACATAATGGTAGGTGAGGTACTTACGAAAATTGATGTGTGAACATCTGAGCTCACTTCAATTCAGTTTCAAAAACATCTTTCACGGTTTTGATTAAAATTTGTTTTATGTATAATGATAGAATAAGAAATGTACGGAATCAACTTCCAAATTTATTGTTTTTAAATTTCTTTTGTGATAGTACGATATATACTCCTGTGATTGTAGTGTCTCTAAATACAGCGAGAATACCGCGTCGATGATAGTTTTGAGTTTATTATTGCTTCGATTCGTATCCATTCGTAGATTACGTTTGTTGTATAAATATGGAATAAGCTCTGCGGCCGAATCTGAAGCGAAGTTGATATTGATATTATACATATATTCGCCCCTAGTATCATAAGTGTTGTGCCGTGGAGTTAACCAAGCCATTTAGTCCCGACCAGAGTGTATGGTAAAAATGTTAAGAACAATAATAAGAAACCAGCGACTTCGAAAACGTGAAAGGACTCAATTTCATATTCATCTTTCCAATTTGGAATTTTTCAGTCGCCATACTGTAATTTCTATTTTTTTAATTTAATTTATATTTCAATTTTCATCTTTGATTTCCATTTAGATAGTTGATACCAGATCAACGACCCCGAAAACATAAAGGGCCCGAATTGTGGAGCAATCCTTAGATGTTGGTAATTTTCGGCCATCATAATGGATCCGGTATCTTTGGTTTCTATTTCGATAGTAGTTTTAAGATCAGCGATCCCGAAAACATTGCATGACCGAATTTTACAGCACTCCTTCGAAGCTAGGATATTGGATCTGCCATCTTTAATTTCTATTTGGATATTAGATTCTAAATCAGCGATCTCTGAAACCTGAAATGACCCGTTTTCCACCATCTTTAACTTTCAAATTTCCAATTGAGCCCTCCCATACCGAAATCTAATCATTATGTCATTCTGATTAGCAACATCACTTAAGACAAAGTTCTTAGCATAAAGGAGGGAACACAGTTCAAGAGTTTTCAGCCAATTTGTAGATTTAAGCCGGCTGCTCACGTTCCAATTTTACTGGCAGTTACACGTCTGAACGGCAGGGTATCTGCAGAAACACACGGCTGTGCTCTTTCAACTCATGTGGGAATCCTGTCGATTGGGTCTGCATATTGCTAGTAAAATTGGAACGTGAGTAGCAGCCTTTATCGCTGGCGGTGCTATTTCAAGACCGAGAGCTTAGATATTTACGCATCAAAAAATATATAAGGAATTACATGCTCGAATGGCACTAAAATACAGTAATCACAAAACCAACAATAAAAGCCACAATATAATGAATGTTAAGTGAATCATAATTGCCATTATCTTATTGTTAGGTGAAATCAATGAGTTTTGTTTTCGTGATAAATTCTGTATTGACACGGCCGGCGCGGCGCGGCGGCATGTTCCATTATATGTTATCTGTATGTGCCAGATTCACGGAAATAGAACGTGATGCATCCGCATTTTTTCTGTATAGCATTAGTATATTTATATAAGCCTAAGAGGGATGATTTTACCTTTAGGGATCATTTGACACCAGATTTCCCTATATCAAATATTCTGAAGTAATTTTAGCAACTGTTTACTTCAAATAGTGCTGCAGTTAAGAGGAAATACTGCGCACACCTTCGTGAAAATTTCAATAAGATACATACAAATAATATTAATCACCGTAAGTTATTGTTTTATAAAACTTTTAGGAAGATTTGGTGCAGGAAGCTGTTCGCAGAGTTGTGTGCCAAAACACATTACATTATTATTCCCGGTGAGTGGTAACCAAAGCTCCAAACATGCCACATCCCACACAGTGTCAGAAGTCCTTAAACGGGATGAAAGCAATAGCAGGAATAGCTAGCGCAATTTCTCGAACACAAGGGGACCAACAAATTCGGGTTAACCCCTTATTGCTGTCATGTTGGTCTTCCACACGATATATCTTACTGTTGCATAAGATAAAGAGGAGCTTATCTAGCCATTTCTTCTTCTGAGCAGCAACGCTTTGCCGTACATCTTGCAGCTCGGCGTTACAAGACGTGACAAGCCGTGAAATTACAATTATGCTGAAATTCCGTCATTAGATTAGATTGGGGTCCGCAACCTATTTAAGTAGCTGGTTATGTATCTACACTTTTGTGCTAAAGTTCTTAAATTTTCAATCTCAGAGAGGGACACCCAAACCAATCTAGTTTTGCCACCACGCTTTAGAGCCTTCTGTTTTAAGCACGGCTGCGTTTACCTAAGTTTGGGGCGAAATGTTTCTCTTTTTATAGCACAGCGCGTTACAATGCGTGAAATTGCAACTTTCATGCAAGATGTTTTTTTCTCTCTTGCAGCCGGTATACTCTTTGGAAAAAATGTCCAACAGAAAATTCTCAGCAAGATGATCGCGCCCTTAGAGAATCTGAATAATTTCACGGCGCCAACATTCTTATGAGTGCAATGAGAGAAAACCCCAGCTTTAAAATTAAAATTCAATACGTTTAGTTGAACAAAAAAATGCACACTTGTCCCTTAATGTCTTTTTTAAGTACTTATTTTGATTTTCAAAGCGTTGCTTGCGTTGAAATTAAAGTTTATTTGGTGATTTAAAAGTAAGTACTTCTCAACCGTTTTTGAGATTCAGGGTGATTCATAAGTTCGAAATTTTCATGGTTATTGATCATCATTGTTATGTTATTTTTATCTTTCGTTCTAATTAATGCAGCGACATTAAACTTATGTCAAACAACTACTATCTAAACGTCCTTTCCAAAAATCTGAACACTGTTCATCTATGGCTCCGAATCACGTTCCAAAATATTGAAGTTCTAGAATGGCCCGCACGCTGACCAGAATGCAGCTCCATTGAAAATCTCTGAGGAATCCCTTTTCAACGCATTTGCGCTGAAAACAAGCAATTTAACAGCAGTCGGGAGCTCAATGCAGAACCAGGTTTTTTCACTAATGAATGGAAAAATGGAGGGTACACAGGATACTAATGCACTAATTGAAATACCAGTTTTTGATTTTAAATCTATCTATCTAAAAAACAAGACATATTGTTGGACCCCAGAAATATGGCTCGTAAGTTTGGATATAAAAAAAACTATTCCGAATAGAAGAAGTTAAATTGGTTTCAAATGAAAGATGAAATCCTCCAATTTCAGTAGACCATCACAACCCTGATCAGAACGCCGGAAGTGGGGATGGGATGGGGGCGACAGATCAGGAGGAGGAGACAATTCATGCTATTTAGGTTTGTCGGAGGACAGTGAACCTTCCCTGAAAATATTTGCCAACAACTCAGTGCACTTCATCTTTTGTAATCTATTCTACACCTAAATAGGCTGAAATCGGCTCAAATCGGAAGCATTTTTGACCACTTTTTTTGCCGATTTTGAATGAATCAAATGTCTTCCTCTCCAATTTAATTGGAATTTTACCTCATCTTCACCCCATTACTTTTCCCTAGAAAAATATTATAATAATTTCCATTCTTTCAGCAAAGCTCATAAAGGTGCATGATATTGACTCTCTCACTCTTCATCTCGCAGGTAACCAGTATGGAAATACTTTTGTAAGAACGATGGACAAGGTTGAATTCAAAGCAGCTTCAAAACGAATAGTGTATATTCAATAAACCTGCTACTTTGTTTTTACAAGGTGCTTGAATACTGGTAACCTGCGAGATGAAGAGTGAGAGAGTCAAAACCGTACGCCTTCATTAGCACGACTGAGAAAGTATTATGTGGTCTGGATGTCACAACCGACCTATCTGTCTGGTTTTTTAAATATGTGTATGTAATAATATTATAATATAAATGACATATATAATTTTCAGCTTTGCTGAAATAACGCAAAGTTGTATACAATTTTCGCTGCTATTGAAATTCTATAAATTATAGAAGTACCGGAATAAGAGTCTGCGATTAAATTTTTGCATAAAAAAAATTATATATTTTAAGATATTAAAACGGCAGACAATCTGCGATCACGTTTTAAGGGTCAATTTTGATGCTTTTCGATTTCTGAGGACGCCCAAAGGAACCCCTGATGAGAATAGTGAATCCCCACTTCACCTACGGCAGGTGAAATAGTATGCCTAGCATTAATATGGACTTTGCTACTATACCGTAAGTCTGCGGAACGCTGGCTCTTAGACTATAACCTTTTGTCGCAGCGAAATATTTTACATTTTAAAGCAATCGCAAATTTGGTGCTCTACAGCTTTTAAATAGAAATACATATGTATTTCATAAAAAACCAATTGTGTTCTAAATTGTTTAACCTTTTACGCGCTGCAACTTAATATGTATTAGCTTCACGAAAAAATTTGAAAGAACTAAATTTGTATAGAATTTCGAGATCTGACAAAATGTGTTTAAATTTTTCATCCAGCATGAGTAGAAGATGAGATATTTACTTTAAACGATTTTCCTACTACTATTAATAATCTGCGCGGGCACACCAAGAGTTTTTTACTCTCGCTGTGAGTACTAACAATTAAAGTACATTTCATCCTGGCTCGATACGCAAGCTTTTTTGCCGTAAGCTTTTGGACTACTGCTAAAAGTAATTGATTTCACAAATTTTTTGACAACCACATTATTTATATAACTCTCCTGCGATCCGAATAACTATCGCTATCATTCCAGATAATAACTGATGATCCATCTCTTGGTCTCGGCTTTATTATTTGCTTTTGACATTAATTAATCTTGTTTATCGAATTTTCTGAGAAATGAATCAATTTACCCTTCGGGTAAGCCCAATCGGACCAGCTTTCCTGCAAGAGCTTATATATATTTAATATATGTGCATCATATCATATGTAGTTCATGCAGTTGTGTATATAGAGAACTGTCCTTTCCACATAAGATTGATATCGGGGCCTCTGAATATGAAATTGGTAAATCAGATTGGGTATCCTTTGTGATATGTGATTTGCAATAATTGATTAGCATGTCGTATGTTTTGGTGTGATGCCCTCAATCCTTTTAAGACTGATGGACGAACTTATTAATACTTAACTAGTTGGCCCCTTCGAAATTTTGTAGCAGCTAAAGAGGTCGGAGGTGCGATATCTGGTTGTGGGCGAAAAGGATATAGTTGATCGAAATGAAAGGAACAATTAAGAAATAAAATTAGATTTAATGAAGCTGTTGAATGTCCATATAACAAATTGGTTTTAATATGCATACACATATAGGTATACTAATACATAATGGAAGTTTGTACAGAACATACATAAATATTTTAACAGTTTTTAGCGAACAATAACTTACAATCCGACGAAGTGTACCAATTTTAGCGAATGACAATTCTTCATTGAAGGTGCCAAACATTTCATTTTGAAATATTCAAGAACTTTTCAAGTGTTTAAAATTTCCCAGTAAAACCGAATCACCCTGTAAGTCGAGCGAGCACCGCACACAGTCTTTAATTATCTATAAAATAATTAAAAATTAGGAGTGAAAAAATGTAAACAAACGTGTACGTATTTATCAACTCTAGTGGTGTTCTTTTAATGTTCCCGATAGTTAAATATGGAATTTGTACAAAAGAACGAGGGAAATTTTTGAAGTGTGAAACCTAACCTTTCTTCACCTCTTGCAAATTTTCAAGTTTGAAGGTTGTCAAAGCAGACTGAATCGGACTAGAAAATGAATCTTGCTGGGCTAAGATTTGCAATATGTGCATAAAAATCAGTTTCAGAATGTTGACATGACCTGAAAGCAAGCTATAGAGGTTAAGGGACTTAAACACCGAGGCAGAGATGCACAAGTCCTACGGAGATGCCTTTCCGAATGACTTTCAACGTAGATACGCTAGCATACTGATATCCATGGAACAAATGCATACAGTCGCAGGACCTATCTCTCACAGATTCATGGTTATGCCTCCGAATTAACAAAGGAACCGCATGTTGCTGCAATGCTAGCTCCTTTTTACAAAGGGCCAATTCGAAAACGCTGTCGCAGTATTGCACAATTCAGCTTGAGAGGCTACTATGCTGAATTGTGCAATATTGCAGCATCGCTGCATTTTTGACCACGTACCTACTTTCGAGATAAGTGCAGAGTTGGGTTTGGAGGCGATAAATAAGAATAACCAGAACACACTAACATTAGCAGTTGCTGGCGACAGAGTTCTAGGTCTTGTAACAGGAGTGGAATTATGTATCTTGTTTCAAGCTTGGCCGAAATATTCAATAGCTGAATTCTATGAAAAGTTTCTAGGATTATATAGGATTCTATACATGCAAGTCAGCCATTTCAAGTCGTTTCGATTAACCTCGAAACAAGATACATAATTCCACCCTAGATCTTGCCACCATTTGACCATTTCCTCGTAAAACTTTTGTTCGGTCCGATCCTCGATTCCACTTTGCTCTGCATATCCTTCCCACCTCTCTCATCCTAGGTTTCATACGACAAATTAGGTTATATCGTGTAAATGGTGGCTGGTGGCATAGCATTTATCTTCAGTCTCCAAGATTTATATTCTTAAAGTATCAGAGGGTTTTATTGAGGTATGAGGACGTTAAGAATCGTATATAGAACCAATAATATCGTATGGTTCAAAAGAATGCGCAAAGCCATTTGCAAACCATCTAGCTGGGTCTCGAGCCAACAATGCGCTGGTCGAATAGGGAGCGGCCTTTTGAGTTCTAAATTTTATAGCCAGATAAAGTCGTATAAAATACTAGTGAAGCAGCACGATTTCCAGTCGTTTTCGGTTTTTTTTTTTAAATAAAATAAAGATTTGGCATCGGTTTTGTTTACCAAAATTATTTAACACCATTCCTCTTTTTACTACAAACCTCTCTGCTGTACTTTCGAGTTGGGAGCTCCACAAGCGGCTTAGTATTGTGGATTGAAACTGGGAATACCTTATCGAATTCGGTTGGCCCCTGACAATTTTAACCAGCTTGTAGGATGATATTATCTACAGTTAAGGCTGATGCAAGTCTTTCTACCTGACCTGTAGAGCTCTCTTTCATGTTCGTCTTGTAGATAACTATCCTTCCGCAGTAGGGGTTCTACCAAAGATAGCGATGTTTTAAATGAAATTTCGTTTTTCTTGCTTGTCAACCGCACAATGTTTGGGGTTCTCTTATTAACAATATTTACTTATAAAGTTGCAGAAATTTCTGCATCAGGATCAGATGCACGGACTACGGAGTGGTAAACGGAAACCATCAGGAATGGAAATTTTTCATTTCGTTTGTTATAGCTGAATTACATGTATATAACATTTCCATTCGAATGTTTGCATGGGATTCAGCTGCAATAAGCAAAACAAGGAGATTCGTCTCGTGTATTATCCTTGGTTCGATTTTTTCTTCAATAGTTAGTTAGCCCTTAAGCTCGTTCTGAATAAATCGTCGTGTTTTGTTATTATTTTATATGACTGTATCTAAAATGAAACCGGCGACCTCATTATGTGGTGGGCACTGCGACCTAAAAGAACTTATGTGCCAACAACGCCGAGGAAAGGAAATATATATTGGTGTGGGGAGAAAGGCCAAGGTGGCCAATTTACCGAGTGGGATTTGAAACCGTGACGCCAGCACTCCGGCCAGCACATATCGCTCGCCGAGCTACCGAGATCTAGATCGATCTCTGTGATGGTAGCTTGACTCAATTTAGCACTGAGCTACCGAGGCCCCTCAGACGACTGTGTCTAGCTATAATGCCATTTGAAAATCAGCTCCCTCTTCAACCAACGCATTGCTTGCGACCTTAAGTGATCGCTCAGACTGCCATCTTAGTCCAGGGAAATAAGCATTTGTTCGGAACACTGAATCATTCATTTTTGCATTACCTACAAGATGATTGGAATAAATTGCTGTTAAAACTATTTATTTAAATCTGGTAAGTAAAAATGTGCTAAAATTTCACTTTTTTCACTTTTAGTTGTTTATTACTCGAAAACGCCGGCTAACCAGGAGTGGCAAAAGTATAGGTATTATTGCTATAGGTTAGTACTTCGCGAAAATCGTATTGGTTTGCTGGATGATTCAGTTTCCCGAACTTGCTTTTTTTTTGCTTATTTCCCTGGACTATCTGGCTTGAGTCCCAACCGGATGTTTTGCAAATTCTTCTGAAACACTTCGATGGTATCGTGACGGCCCCTATATTATCAATACAACCCTGTAGTAGTTTAAGAATGTGAGAGTTGGAGTCTGACGATAAAAGCGATGCCACCAGGCAGCATATACATACATACCCCATTTACACGATTAATTTTTGTCTTATGAGAAATCGTGAAATATCATAAGAGAGGTGGGAGAGATAGAAAGAGCAAGGCGGAATCGAGGACTTAGACGAACGACCCAAAACTCTATCGCCAGCTACTGTGTTCTGTTTATTCCTACGCACCGCCTCGATAAGCAACTATGCACTCCCTCAAATAGGTATATTTGTATAGATGCTAGTATTGTAGCAATATGCGGATCCTTTTTTAATTCGGAGGCATGATCTTGAATCTGTAACGAATAGTCCTGCATGTCTCGGAACAATTTTTCAATGCATGTCACTACGCTAGCGTATTTACGCTGAAGAGTCTTTCGAAAAGGTATTTCCGTAGGATTCGTGCATCTATGCTTCGGTGTGTCTATAGTTGAGTTTAACGACAATAAACAAAGACCCTAGGTCCAAAATGGTAATATGTCGGCGAACTGACATTTATAATTGTGACGTTTTCCATTTGCAGTGAAGTTTGCATCATTCTAAAAAGAGGGAAATTTCTCAAATGTCCCATGTTCTCGATAGAATTCTCCACTGTTCCCAGGAACTTCAGTTTTGTATGGGGAGAATAGTGGAGAGTTCTATATGGAACATTAAAAGAACACATCTTCTGTGGGCGCTACATGTGTTCCCCCTTCTTCTATTCGCATTGTCCCTATGCTTTATCAACGCGAGATGTCATGGTAGTAGAGAGAAGCAAATATCGCCTCTAAAACACCAATGCAAAATATCCTGCATTTGATAGCTCCCACTGCACGAGCTGTAGGTACGTGAGAAATTTTCCCGACTAGAGCTCTCTCTCTTAATTTTATACTTTTTTAATGGGAAATTTTTCTGGATATATTTCAAGACATTGCATTAGGGATTTGCAGGCGTATAGAGAGTGTACCTCCGTGTCGATATTAGATCGTAAATTAGAGATTCATAATCTTGTCGACGCATGAACGTAAATTTTTAACTCGGTTTTATTTAATTGTGCAGCGATATAATTTTAGTTTTATACGTTTCGGTAAAGAACGGTGATCTAAGGATTCCAAAACTGTGCCATATACCTATGGTGTTTCTGTGCCATGTGTCCTTATTTTTTGTAACGCCCCGATCTGGACCCTTAGCGACATAATATAGGAAGGATTATTATTTGCATTCATGTAGAAAAACATGCTCATGTTGCATTAGTCTACTATCTTCTTGTTGCAATTAGTTTTTGCAAGCCGACCTTTGATAATGCAGAACACGTAATTTTGTCGTAACTTAAAAGAATTCCCTCTTCACTTCAAATTCGCCCTGTCTAGTGCAGTTTTGAGTTATTAGTGTTTTATGCTAGTACAAAGAATTTATTGGCGTGGACAATTTACCGCTATGCAAAGAGGCTTGAAGCTTTTGATTGCAGAATCCTTTCAAAAGCCGTGCAAACCACTAACAGAGCAATGTACCCCTTTCACTGAGTCCATAATGTAGATGGGGCCCTGTATGAGCATATCAAGTAAGATATGAAGCTATATGCATGCCTAGGCCGGCTCATCTCTCATAACACAACGAAAAGCTCTTCATTTACATATGAACAGGCTATGAGGAGGCGGGTCGCCCAGAGCACCGAATTTAAATGGTCTTCATTTGATGTGGGATAAGCACGGCGAATTTAATTATTTCCTGGAAGTGGCGCCCTTTTTTATACCACTCGCAAGGTTTGCGTAAGTTCAGGTTCATACTTCGCCCAAGAGCCGCCGCCTTATCAGAACTGCTATAAAAGATGTTCCGACTTTTGCAGGCAACCGACCACCCTCGACGCGATTTGCATAATTTTCGTTTGAGTCGCGTCGGTAAATTGCAAAGCTTGCAAGGGTTGACTTGTCGACAAATATTGTTTCCCTTGCTAGGATTAGGAAAACAGCTTTTTTGTTTGACAAAGCTTAATTTGGAATTAAGCGTGATTAGAAGTAAGCTGTTTGCAGGGAAATTATGAAGTGAAGGTCTTAATTTTGAGAAATCCCAGAAGACTATGTAAATTCGCGATTTCCGTGCTCAAGGTCGGCTCTTTGAAATTTATAATCGGATGTTGTTGACAAAGTGGAGAATAAATTGTTTCGGAATATTTTATAAACCGCGACTATTCGCCTGGGGGTTTCAGCAATTGTCAAGAGATCTACTATAAATCCAAATTATTAGGTGTGGGTAACAATAAACTTAAACCTTCTAATAAATTCAAACTAGGAGTTTCAAAACACTTCACTAAGTATGGTAATATGTGAAATAGCTGCCCATTTTAATACATAACTGCTGTTCAGAGGCCGAAAAACCGGTACATACATGTCTAGGTTCCCCCTAATAGATTACGAACAAAATAGCATTATTGCGGTCTGGTGGTTTTCAATCCGACATAAAATATGGGGCCGGATGCAATTAAATATTTCCTTAACAATTATCTGATCGTTGTGATTTATGACGCTTGAAAAATCAAAATTCAATAATGTCAAATGATACGAATCTGATGCATATATATATGTATATACATTTTGTGTCTTCCGGCTTTCAGTCATGAAGGATGTATGGTATTGCTGGTGCCAACAAAATATGAATATCGCACGGATGGTAGGTGCCTATTTATACATATGTAAGTAGACTCTAAAAAACGTCCTGAGAGAGGGTAGAACATTCTGCCACACCGTAAAATGACAACTTAGTTTATGGCATGCTGCCCAATAATTTCATTAAAACCACAATGGCATTTGGTCAATTTTATTATTCATGCTGTTTAGAGACCAGCGATAAGAAAATAGTATGAAATTGTTTTGAAGGCAGTTTTATTGCCATCATAAATGCTGAAGTAACATATCTCTGGTTTCCGAGCAATTACGCAAAGTATAATAACATTCATGCTAGATGGAGAGCGGGGCACTTTCGGCCACATAATGGTCAAAAATTTTTTGAGTTTCATATAAATATATGTATGTACTTAGGTATACATCTATTCTTTGCAAACTAAATGATATAAGTTAGTTATTTGATCCTTATTTTGCAACAGTATTACTAAATTTAGTTTTCTTCATATTACACCACCTCCTTATTACACCTCCTCTCCTATATCTCCCAGCGGGGTGGGGGTGGTCCCATATTTGGAAATTTGAATAGCAGATTCGAAATCCGTGATCCCGAAAATTCCCTAGTGCGGATTTTCAGGGAAATTCCTTGAAGTTTAACTTTTTCGGTCGCCATATTGGATCCGACATCTCAAATTCAATTCCTAAATTTTGAATGCAAGCTCCAGATCTGCGACCCCGAAAACCTCCAATTGCCTTTTTCATAAAGATTCCTTGAAGTTGGAAAATTCGCTTCCTATACAAAACGGACATTTCTATTTCTTCGATTTTCCGGCTTTTCCTTTGGGGATTCCCGAATTTTCCTTTTTTTAAACCTCCCCTGTATTATAGCGAACAAAAAAAAATTATCGAAATCGGTCAAGCCATTTTTGAGTTTTAGCGGGACTTAACGCACAGCAATTCATTTTTATATATATAGATGTATGTTGATAAAGTTGTGGCCAAATTATTATCACCACTTGAAAAAAACTAATTAATTCAGATTATAAAACTACTGTTGCATTCTTTTTCTAAATTGTCATGCCGTTTACAAAGGTTACCTCAATTACGAAGAAGTATTGCAACAAAAATGTCTTATTCTTGGAAATATCCCTTTCCTGGAGCAATTATTACCTGAGTAACCTTTTCGGTAAAGTAACAGTTTTTATTGTGTTACTAATTAGTTTTAGTTACAAATTGTCTTAATTTCATGGATACTGTGGAGTATTTAAAAATGAGTACCTAGCCGATGATATTTAGTCTCATTTGTAACTTCGAATAGTCAACGTGATAATAATTTTGTGGAATTATATAAAATTTAATATGGGCAAAGCAAAGGATATCAGTGGAGTTACCAAAGCGAAAATTTCGGCGTTATAGGAAATAGGACAACATTCTTATGGAGGGATAGCTCAGAAAGTGGGAGTTAGCCAGTCATTTTTTAGCAAATTTGCAAAAAAAAAGGACTGCTGAGTTATTCACAAGTCCTAAAAGAAAAGAAAAATGTGGTCGCAGCCGAAAAATAACAGGTTACCAGGACCGCTATTTGCTGCGGAAAGTTAAAGAAGACCGCACCCTATCCGGTAAGTCTCTAAGGGTACTATGCGTGACGTTCAGGCGCGGATTCAAGGGGGGTCACGGTGGTCATGACCCCCCCACAAAAACAGCCCGCATTTCAAAAAATAGAGCTGAAATGAATGTAATTTATGTATGAATGTAATGAATTTTCAAGTAAAAACAAATTGGACGAGTTTTTGCATATAATACCCTAGACACAGCAGTCCTTATAGCCAATTAAGCGTTAAATGGCTATTAGGCAACTGTGTGTCAAGTCACTATTAGCTTAATACCCAAAATATTGACCATAATAGTCAAGCGCTAATGGGCTTCTAATATTGACCATTAACATGTTCGAATTCGAAAAACTACTAGATCAAATGATATATTGTAATAGTTTTGACAGTTCTCAATAAGGCAATTGTCACATTTGTTTGTAATTTTTTGTGATTGGCGACCTTGGAAAAACCCGCCGCAATACTCACATTTACGCAGAAATTTCAAAAGAACTGGAAAGCCATAAATAAATATTACTTTCCAGTTTCTTGATTAAATATATTTTCCTCCTTTGGAGTTGTTTTTTCGTTTTACACAGGCTCGTTAAAGTTAGCAAAATTTCCACTTTATTTTCACTCTCCATTATGTCACTTGCACTTTTTGGACATAAAACTGACATTTAAGCATCTGATATTCTCTAAATGGCGATTGCTGTGTGTACGCAATGTGTGCTGCCAATTAGTCCTAATAGTCAATTACTTAATTGGCTATTAAGGACCGCTGTGTGTCTAGGGTATAAGGTTATTCTGACTTTGTTTTTTAACCATTAAAGAAATTCGGTTTGCTTTGATTATTTGGTTATTCTTGTTATTTTTCGTTATTTTTGAATTTTTCTATCCTGTGACCCCCCCCCCCCCCCGGAAAAAAATTCTTTCTATCCTGTGACGCCCCCCCCCCCCCCCCGGAAAAAAATCTAGATCCGCGATCTAGATAGAAGCTGATAGTCAGACGCCGACTTTTTCAATTTGGGCTATGTGCAAGACGACTATGCAAGAAAAAGAGGTTGAACTTTAGGATGATTAAACAAAGAAAAACATGGGCGGATGGATATTTGACATGAACTACGAATGATTGGGAAAAGGTAAAGATGAGATAAACACTATTTTTCATATTATTCTGAAAACACATTTTCCAATAAACTTTTCACTTCACTTAAATTAACTCTATTTTTTGAAGCTTATATTCAGCAACGAGACCATGGTGAGTTTGGCACTATCAATGACCAGGAATGTTCGCAGACCTAAAGGAGGAGAGTATTTACCTTCATGTGTCCACAGCAGGTCAAGCAGCCAGTAAGGGTCATGATTTGGTCATATCGTCCAAAAGACTGTTATTTCGCAACTGGATTCGGAGTGCAATCGCAAACTTAATACAGCTTTTAACGATTGTGTGCGTTTCATATATAATTTAAGACGTCACGATCATGTCTCTGCCTACAAGAACTCCATTTTGGGGTGTAGCCTAAATAATTATCTTGACTATAGAGGACTGTTATTCTTGAATAACTTAATTAATACTAAAAATCCCTCATATCTGCACAATCATTTACGGTTCTCGCTTTCTTCCAGGCTTGGAAAATTAATAATCCCCCGTGCGCACTACTTGGTTGGGCAGCGTTCGTTTTTCAAATGTATATCGAACTTGTGGAATTCTCTTTCTGTCGGCATCAGAAGGCTAAATCGGTCACATAATTTTAAACACGATCTGAAACACTTCTTAAATATGCGTCAATTATATAATTAGTGTCGAAGGTTTAATTTTCTTAGTTTTATTCATATAGCTTACATTAATATTCATGCAATTTTTCCTAATTCTGTTATATTAGTTTACATTAATATTTATGCATATTCTCTATTTCTTCTCATACGATTTTTTTTGATGACATTTTTAGATGATCCCAACTATGCATGCAAACTTTAACGGAGACGGATTTTTCATTCACGATAAAGCCCCTTGCCACACAGCAAGGAGAGTTACGGAGTTTTTAAGGACTATCAACATCCAAATGGACCAAACCAGAATTGATTGTCTTCCAATCGTGATTGTGAATTATTGAACACCGACTTAGACGATTTTTTTAAATGGTGTTCTATTAACTCTCTTCCACTTAATATAAATAAGTGTACTTCTATGTCTCTTTGCCGTAAAATTACTCCTATATTTTATAGTTATTGTATAGATCATCGTGTTTTGTCTATAGTCAATAGAATCAAGGATCTGGGAGTGTCCTGTGATGATCACATGAGCTTTGCGGTTCATATTGATTCTATTGTTAACAAAGCTAATGCGACGCTTGGCTTCATCAAGAGATAGGCAAAGGAATTTCAGGATCCCTTCATAACCCGAACCCTATATTGTACTTTTGTTCGTCCTATTCTGGAGTATGCCTCCTGCGTGTGGTGCCCTTATGTCTCTGTCCACATAAATAGCGTTGAAATGGTTCAACGCCGGTTTGTGCGTTTTGCCCTCCGTGGGCTCCCTTGGGATAATCCTATCAGTCTGCCGCTTTATCACGATAGACTTCAACTCATCAAGTTAGATTCACTTCAGCATAGACGTCATATTTCCAAGACTGTTTTTGTTTTTGAATGTCTTCAGGGATTCATTGATTCCCATAAATTGATTTCGTCGTTTGCGATATTAGTACCGGCTCGTTCACTGAGGTATGTGGACTTCCTTAGGATTGATAGACATAAAACTAATTATGGATCTCACGAACCGATCACATCAAGGTCCCGTTACTTTAGTGAGTTCTTTGATCATATAGATTTTAATCTTTCGAAACAAAGTGTTAAAAGTAGACTAATTGGTACTTTTTCTTCATGATTGTATTTTCTCTGTCACATTTTAGTAGTCAGCCTTTGACGAAATGTATGATAATAAATAAATAAATAAGATGGTGGTATATAGCTGACAAAAATGAAGACCCTCCGATGTAATGATGACGCCGAAATCGGTCAAGCCGTTTTGGAGTTTTAGCGAGACTAACGCACAGCAATTCCATTTCGCAGCGGCTGATTGAGGATTGCGTCGTATAATGTGGATGCTAAATATATACTAAAGTTTCGCTTTTGAAGCACTCAGTTAATTCTGGATGGTTAGGTTATAGAGGTTACGGTGAAGATTACTTGCTAGATACTCTGTGGAGGGCTTGATATAAAGGAATTCTCCTTTGTTTTCCGATGGCACAGTATATATAATATTTTGAAAAATTTGAAACTTCTTATTGGTATGTGTGTATGTAACGGTATGCTAAGTTGGAGGATACTGAATTCATCGCTGACCCTACTTTTTAGTTTCATAATTTTGTAAAGGGTAAGTAGTTCATCGGCGCTTGCTCCGATCGGAATGATTAGTGACGGCGAAACATGCATTCGAATAAAGTTTATTTCTTTTCTCAATTGCTCTGTGTGTGCAACTATGGACTAATTCCTCCATTGTGTGCATTTAACAGTACGTTTAGTAGTTCCTTTTGAACATTTTCGTAGCTGTTCATTATTATATTGTTATAGGTGGTACTAGATCTCAAGTTTTAAATTACGGAATTTTCTTCTGTACCAGCTTTCAACGCTCCAAAATTGACGTTCAATTGGTTGTTAAAAGCTTCAAACTTGATTTGTGTCGTTGTTGTCAAAATAAAACGTTAGTAGTAGCTTCAGCAATTGAAGTTTGAATTTGAGCTAGTGAATGGAGATAATTTTCGTTCTCTTAAACCTTGCTTATCTCTTCTTCAATATAATCTGCAAAGGATTGGTCCAGTACTCCGAATAGTGAGCGCTGAATGTTTCTTATAATCTCTAAGGGTACTCAGCGTTACTTTTATTTCATGGTTGCCATTTCGTTTGTGTAGTATGTATAACATTATTTTGGTTCTTTACCTGGACTGTGTGTATCATTTGAGTTAATATGGATGTGCCATAGTTTTTGGACTTAACAGTGTTGTTTCAAGCTTCTTCCAATGTCTTTAGACCTTTTGCTGAGGTTCCTGACCATCCTGATCTCCTTATATCGATGTCACTGATTAATTTACCATCTGACGCTCATGTGACTGATTTCTTTCACAATTTTAGAAAAGCTAATTTTGATATGCTTAACTCATTTTTGTTTGACTGCACCGACTGGTCATCACTTTATCAGTGCCCTAATGTTGAGCGAGCTGTTGAGGTATTTTACAATTTACTTTTTGTTGGTATCGCCCGTTTTGTTCCTCTAGTCAGAAGAAAGGACTCTTTATTTAATCCGCCATGGTATGATGATATTTTGAGGTTTTTAAGAAATCGACGAAACAATGCTTGGCGTGTATATAAGGTCTCTAATTTGAAAACTGATTATCTCCTATATTCGGACTTACGGCGTAAATTTAACAATTACTCTAAGGCTCTATATCGCCAGTACATCGAACGCATGAAGTTTAATATTAAATCTGATCCTTAAGTATTTTGGAATTGGAATATTTTGGAAGTTTGTTAATTGTGAACGGAGGACTAATAACTATTCATCGGTTTTCTTGACGATGTATCATGGTTGTACTCCTGTTGCTATTTGTAATCTCCTCGCTAAATTTTTTAGCGATCCTTCTGTGATGATGTCTGTGGTATAGATTTAAATTATTTTAATTGCTTAACGAGTCTTACCACGCAATTTCCTAATATTGTCTTGGACGCCTCCACCATTTTGGAGTATATAACCAAACTTGACGAGGATTACTCTGAGTCACCTGATTGTGTACCTGGTATTGTCCTTCGTAAATGAAGCTTGTCACTTGTTGAACCCCTGACTTTTCTGTTTAACTTATCTCTGCGTTCCTGTGTTTTCCCTAGTGCATGGAAATTGTTTCATGTGCTCCCTAGCTTTAAAAAGGGTAAAATAGTATTTTGTGCAACTAGGGTGGAAACTAGCCGATTGCCCACGATGGCAGGGTTAGACGCACGAGCGAAGCGAATTGTAATTTGCTGTAATTATCTCTCAAAAAGATATACGAAAGGTTTTTATGATATCTAAGGTACAGATGTACAAAGCAATATACTATTTACATTACATAGTCCTAATTACTCTGGTGACCATGTGATATTCACTCATGCCCGGTTTAAATAATTTATTTAGGTACCTGAAAAGCATTAAAAGGATGTTTAACACGTGCGAGTATATAAAAAAAAGGGATTTCTTGAAGAATTATTCTGAGTGCACGAGCCTTAACCGTCGAGTCGAGTGCTCCTCAGGTAGATTTCTAGAGCTCATCATTGCTATTGCAAGTGCAAGCGGGAAATGCATACTCCTGTCCAGTGATCAGTGTGGGACATGTACTCACTCCTTCTCATTGCGTTAATCGAGCGACACAAATGCACTCAGGTATACGGCTCCCATGAAGGATTTCTTGAAGAATTGAATTGAAGAAGAAAGAAAATATTCTGAGTGCATTTCCATTTCAGGTACCCGTGCGTTATTCGAAGTCTCCCTTGCGTTCTTTAAAATTACCAATGGGTTATTCCCAACAGGTTTTACAGTGGGCAATCGGCGTGTTTCCAAACGCAAACCCGTGCGGAATAGTAGTGGTTTCCGCGCACGTGTGAGGAAAATAATTTAATTGAGAACTATATGCCTATTGCAAAGCTATCACCCATTCCAAAACTTTTTGAGGCCACAGTGAACGAGCATTTAATTTGTTATTGCAGATCGGTCTTATTGGATAAGCAGCACGGCTTTGCAAAGGGTAGATCGACTGTAACTAACCCTGTCGATTTTTTTAGTTTTTGTCTGAATAATCTCGAGAAGCTTGCAGATAGACTGTATATATACCGATTTTAGCAAAGCATTTGACAAGCTTTCTCGCAAAGTGCTAATTTTTAAACCCATTTTTATCAATGATTTGTTCCCCATTTTACAAAAAGCACACGTTCTGGCATATGCTGACGATTTGAAGATTTTTATGCCAATTGAGTCTGTATAAGATGCTCAAGACCTTCCGAACGATGTTATTATTTTTTCTGATTGGTTGCAGTTATACTGACAGAAGATGTCACAACGTTATTGGAGCCATATTGAGCTATTTGGTTTGTTATTGACTGAGGGCACTCATCTGTTTGATCCGGCAGGGTATTGGTAATTCATCTGTTTCAAAGGGTGGCTTACACACTTTCGTAATGGATCGTTTAAGTATGTTTTTGGCAGATTTTATAGTCACTACTTGAACTAATCCGTCATTACCTGCCTGTGCGATGTCAATTCGGCCCATTAACCATATGGGATGGTGATAAGTTGTTTTTCTTGACATATACTAAATCTCCTGGCTTAATGTTGTTATTTGTATCATGCCATTTGTTGCGTTGTTGTAATCGGCTTAGATATTCTGATGACCAAATTTTCCAAAAATCGTTCCTCAGATTTTGTATTAGTTGCCATCTAGTCAGCAAATGTAGTGTTTTAACTTCCTCTTTAGGAGGTTCTGGAGAGGACATTTAAAGTTTACCGACCGAGAAATTTCCAGGTGTTAGTACCATTAAGTCTTCTGCATCATCACTTAAGGCACATAATGGTCTAGAAGTTAGGCAAGCTTCTATTTGAGATAATAGAGTGCTAAATACTTCGAATGTTCAATTTACGTCACCCGTTATGCGTTTCAGATAGTACTTGGCAGACTTGACACCGCCAATCTAGGATCTTTTTATATATGTATATTGATAACTTCCTAGTTCTTCAAGTTATTCAAGATTCTCATATGAATATGAAACTTGCATCGTTTTGCCTTCTCTACTGCGAGTGCAGTATGGAGAGTGTCTATCGGTACCTGCTTTTTATTCATGCACGTAAATAGCATATCAGCTCTGGATAACGTAAGAGTGATTTGAAATATCTTCATGTCTTTCAATTTGGGATTGAAATATCTACATTTAAACGTAAGAAGTGTGGGAAATAAGGTGGGTCTTTTGCAAGATATGTATGTATTGTACATGTTGTATGTATTTACGAAACCTGGCTCGCTGAGTACATAGGATCCAATATGGTGGCAGTTCCAAAGTAAAGCCTATTTAGAAATGAGTCATTTTGAGCCTGGTGTAGCTGTATAGGCAGCGGTCACCTTCTCTCACCACCGGGAGTATCGCGGTTTGGGCCTGAACCACAGGACCATATGGAGATACTACATATGTTAAGTGCTTTGGTGTTATTAGTGCGACGCAAATCGCCACCCATAGGCAGGGTGACATCTCCATGGATGTCAAAAACGACCTGGCAGAGCTGGAGGAGACGATAGACGCAATCTTCTCCTTGAACTCGGCGAAAGCGGGCGTGGATATATCCACTCAAGTGTCTCCGACAGAGGCGTGGAATCCCCCGTTGCTACTCCCACTCGAAAGGTGGAGGTGGCAGCAGATAAATCCACGGAAAAGGAAAAGGAGGTAGAAGAAGGGGCGAAAGAAAAGTGGCTATCGGAACCTCGCCGGGAGACCTTCCTGATCAAGCCAGCCCAAGGCAAGACCTATGCTGAGGTGCTGGCTGAAATCATAGGGAAGGCCAACCCAGAAGACACTGGCATGGAGGTGCGAACGGTTCGCCAGATGCCGCACGGCGATGTACTTGTTCAACTACTAGTCAACTAGGGTCCAAGGCGGGCGATAAGGCTGCCTTCGGTGAGTCCCTCAAGAAAATTCTTGGGGGCAATGCAACTGTTTGCATTCTGCATCCAATGGAGACGCTCGAGGTCAGGGACCTTGACATCCTCACCACTTCGGAAGAGGTGGTTGACGCTATCAAGAAGGAGCCGGGCTCCCGACCTTAGCATCGCTGTAATGGCGGCGAATGGCAGATGCCAGAAGGCAGCCATAAGAAAGCTGTCGGCTGGATAAGCTGCCGGATTCGGATTAGGGCCGCCCAAGGAGCTACCGGTGCCTTGGCTTCCGGCACTTTTCCAGGACTTGTGATGGCCCCGATCGCGGAAACTTGTGCGGCGACACTGAATACACAACGAAGGAACGTTCTGGTATCCTAAAGTGCGTGCTCTACACTGAGTTGAAGCTGGGGCCTGAAAAAGTCACGTTCCCGGCTTAGGCAGGTGCGGGCCATACAGGGCAGCCCTGGCTAAGGCGAGACCACTTGGCGAGATGAACTGGATCTTGCAAGGGAACCTCAACCAGAGTAAAACAGCAGACGCCCTCGTTCACCAACTCATATGCGAGCACAAGAACGATCTGCTGTTAATAAGTGAGCAATATCAGTACTAGCTCAGAACGGCCGCGGTCTGGGTCCAGGGTCCCAGCAGGATTGCGGTGGCGCGTTACGGACACGGGAAAGGCTGGGTGAAGATCGGCAGTGTGAGATACATCAGCTGCTACTTCACCCCCAACGATCCGATCCAGTCCTTTGGGGACAAGTTAGATGCCCTGGAGGATGAGATTCTCCGAATGTCCGGCAAGGTAATACCTGCCGGATATTTCAACACGAGGACTACGGAGTGGGGATTGCCTCTCCCGGAGTCCCGGGGCAATTATGTCCATAAAGTAGATGGCCGCCAGACGGAATCTGTACGTTCTAAACATTGGCGACCCGACTACTTTCCATCGGCCCGGGTAGGGCGAAATGATTCCCGATCTCTCCTTCGCGACGGAGGATCTCGTCTAACTGGTCGAGGGCTGGACACTACTGGAAGATTATACCGGGATTGATCACAAGTGCATCACCTTCCACGTCCGTGAAAGTCATAGCTCCCTTCAGCGTGAACCACAAGTGCAACGGCGGTGGAATGTCACGAAGCTTAACGAGGCTAAATTGGAAATGAAATGAAAGGAAATCAGATAAATACATCGTAGATCATACTGACTGAAAATATTTCTTTTACAAAATCTCGATTGAGTGAAGGTTTGTCTTCTTCGCTCTTTACATTGTCCGGTTACTTTACCATATACTTAAGTCCAACACATTTGGCGTAACATATACACTTCACCCGTGTTAAACATACATACACAATTTTTCTTGTATATGTATTTAGGCAATTATAATTATGCTTATTGTGTGTATTAGAACAAACGATATTGCAATTTTTCAAATACTGACTTTAAAGAAGAATGGTTACGGTTCGGATAATTTCTTATAATTGCGATAAGTATTGTCTGAATAAGTTAATAAATACGAAATCATACTTTATAAATCAATCAAATATGGAAAGAAGCACTTTAAACACATTAATTAACTTTACGTAACTCTGTATTATTTACAACCACAATACAATAATATTATAAAATGCCAGTAGTACTACATTATTTAGAATAAATACGCTTGTATTATTGTTCTAGACAACAATTCAAACCACCTAAGAACGACATTTCAACGACTAGAGGTAAATAACCCTGACGTATCTGGCTTTCTGTATTTCACAAATGAAGAAATGATATTATTCACAGGAGGTACATGTAATAATAAAATAGCGCGATCATACTGTAACGAACATATAAATGAACGGGCGTGTATGAGATCGAAACACACAGATACTCAGAACAAATCGAAATCGTGAGTAATGAAATTCGTCGGTCCCAGATACATACTAACAATGTAATCATTCGCTGCAGAATAAATTCTCGCCACGTGCGAAAAGCCTATTATACTTACTTGCTATATAACACAGCCATTGAAGGCACAGATTCCACAAAAGAATATTATTGTTCGTGTATAGATGGACGAAAAACTTTAGGATGTTGCGCTCACGCTATGAGCGTTATATATTATTTAGGTTGGGCGAGACAAAACGGCGGCGGAAATATTGATCACCCTGCTTAGATTACACAGCCACACAAAAAAAATTTCTGACCCGGGAATCGGACTATGGGGTTAAATCGACATCGGAATCGGTTCTAGCGACCCCGAAAATAGATAAAAGACATGGTCTGATCCCCAGATTGAAAATTTTTTATTTTTTCTCTCGTTTTTGCTGAGGTTTTTTGAGGTTATGTCAAAAACCTGACGTGATGGGGTTGAACTGACATCAGATTCAGTTTTAGCGACGCCCCGGAACCGAAATTGTTTTTTTGTGTGGCCGTGTTATGAATTGATAGATTTAGAAATCTAATAACTTTTCTTCTTCAGCTGAGCCTACTAATTGCTTGGTGTAAGCCTCCTTTAATCTACTCCATTTTCCCGATTTTGGGCAATAAGACTCCAAAACTTTTTTTATGGCGATCCTTCGTCGCATTCGTGCCCTTCTCGACAGTCTTTTGTAACCATAAGGTTTCTACTCCAACAACGTCTTGCACCATGAATTTTGTTTTCGTGTCACGTGTCAACTTGGACTTTGCAATTCGTTTGCCTACAATTCGGTTTCTATTGCTTTTCGCCCACGCACGGCCCGTTGTGATGTAGATAGTCCTTAAGGGTCATTTTAAAAGCAAAGGAAAATACTATGAAGAGAATTTGTGGTCAAGCATAGTAGTAGTTATACATATATACTACCAACGGTAACAATGAACGTGTGAGTTATATTCTGATTCATAAACTGAAAGACTACAGGCCGAACTGGTTTGATACTATATTGTGTAAATAATGTAGTAACGTTGTTATAATATTCAAACTGTTGTATAGAATAACTATATTTCTTTTTTTCTATTGTTAGCTATGGTTTAGTATTTCTTTCTTACTATAGTCAATAAGTCGATATACATATATAAATAACATAATCACAATTATTGGGAGCTTTTATCTAAAAAACTATTTCTGTCATAAACGCCTAAGAATGTTCACGGAGCAAAAAAAAGCATGTGAGCCATTAAATTCAGCGATGAGAACGATTGAGAATATTTATACTAATTTTAATCTAAAATCTGAGATACAACACTTTTGCGCCGAGACTGGGTTTTTTTTGGCAATTTTCCTTTAACTAAATTTAGCAATGAAATTGTACATAGTATGTCATTCTTCAATTTGACAACTAGTTTACTTACCTCTTTTACGCCCAGTAAATACAAAAATACGCATTTGCGATAGAATGAATAGTAAGCCAATTTAACTGTTTATGCAGGTTGAAAGGAAGACCCAAAAGTAATTAGTTATGTCTAGGAATGTTATTGGAAAGGTGGAAGCTATGTGCCATATTTATAATAGGATTCAGCGTCCCAATAAAACTTGAATGTCTTTTGGCATTACATATTGCCATACACGTATGCTCTAAAGCTTAGGAAACTTATGAAATGCAAAAGTCTTAAACACTAAGAATGGGCGGCGCAAGAAAGAAAGATTAAGTTGGTATTTCCCAAGAATCCATCCCAGTTGTTCTTTTGAGACACAACAGATCTTTAGAAGCATTGTTGGGTATTGCAAAAAGCATTGGGTATAAGAAAAAGTTTTCTTATTTCGAAAAAGTAGCGTACTTAAGATGAAATAAAAAAACGTGAACTTATATGTAAGTATACCAGAATATGAAAACTCCATTTGCTGCAAGTAAAACTTTCACCAGAAAAATCTCAGGTGAAGGCTTAAATTCTCTGCGCGACTAGAAAATAATCCGGACACACGTAAGGAATTCAAAATGACTCTCAGAAGTATCGCCTATCACTTAAGGGGCTCGAGAAACTTCCTCGCGAGGATGAAATAAATGATTCCAGAGAAAGAAAAGCGTATATGTATGGGTACATGAATATGAAGCGTAAGGAAAATGTTTCTGGAGTGCAACTTTTCGCTGCGGGGAAAACTTTCAACCAACTCAACCCTGTTGCACGCGCTTGAAACACAAAGCACGTTCGTGTACGCGTTGTTGAGCCGAGGACGTTGACAAAACATTGCTGAAAACGTTTCTGATGTATCCACCGAAGGTGGAAATGTATCTGATATATCCACCGAAGGTGGAAACGTCCATCCCCAACTTTGAACATTTTTATCGCTTCCGGTGCATTTCTGTTGGGCATCACTTGCAATATAAATTACTTACAAACCCGCAGATCACATACCCATTTTAATATAATACAATTTGAGGCATGTCACAAGATAATGCTGAGGTTGCATTATCAAATGCAGTTGCAGTTGTAGGTGGTCCCGTTATCTTTATTTTGTCTAACTATATGCCATCAATGGATATCGGTCGTCGTCGCATTAATCTAAATTAAAAGCAGTCTGGTTAGAAGAGTCTTGGAAGTAGCACATAAAATTTGTAAAATAAGTTTAAGTGCCTAAGTGTAGTATCAGTGTAACTTTACCAGTTTTATAATAAAATAATAGTTCCGAATTTTTAGTTTTTTTTTGATAAATCTGAAAATTAAAATCAAAATTCGCATACCTTGGAATCCGTGCGAGCATTGAAGAAAAAGTTTTGGTTTGTGTTTATACATATATAGAAATATTTTTCAATTACTCGGTACTCACTCTTATAATTGCATGCAAATGTTAGATAATCACATGATCAAATATTTTGATAGCCTAGTACCAAAGTTAACCTAATATTAGTTAAGTTAGGAAGCAGAAGAGATTTCCGTTAAGCACTTAAGGCGAGAAAAGGAAAGGGGTAATATTTAATAAAAACCAAAAAAAAACAACAAATTCTCTCAGAAACTTGAAATTTTGAGAAAACTTGAGAAATTGTATGTACGAAACAAAAAAATTTCCTGCGGAAAGTTATAAAGGACGGAATGCGATGGAAATACAAGTATGTCAAATAGAAGATCTGAGAGCGAAACAAGAGCTTTCATTCTCATTCCACTTTCGCGTTTTTTTTAGTTTCAACCCATCAGATAGATATTTCCCTTCTTGTTGCTGTTATTCCCCATTTATGTTGTTGTACATAGCATGCTATGTTGCAATTATTCTCAGTTGGGTTGCCTAATATTTACTTAAAATTTCATATTGATCAATCATCACTCTTATGTGTGCGGTCATGGAGAAATAGTTAGTAATCGTTTCTTGGAAATGGGTTGAGAAAAATTGTAGGTCGGTGAGTCCGGGGGTGAAAATGTTTAAATTTCCGAAGGTGAGTTTTTAGTCTTGTTTGTCTGTATTTTAGGTGGTTTTTTAGGTTATCTTATTTCTAATGTTGGTTTATATTTTCTTAATAGGACAATAGGTTTTTACAGTTATAGATTTTTTTGGGGTCAATGTGGTTTATACCTTTTATTTCTAGATATGGTATTGTTGGTGCGTTTTTATTTTGTGGGGGATTAATTATTAAATCTATGGACCAAGCGTGGTCTGAATTATTTGGTGGTCAAAATTTATGCGCTAAGTTAGCTGATTTATCTAAATGTGCAGTGGTTGTTAAAACTTAGTGGAAACGCGAGTGTCGGAAAACAGTTCATTTGAAAAATTGTTTTTCAATTTTTTATATTAAATAGGTACCTACTTAATTTTTTTTTAATTGAATTAAATATTCACTCGTTTCAACCTTTAAAATAATGTTTCCACAAAGTTTTAGCGTAATCCTATAAAGCCCAACCACTTAACTACCCACCCGAATAGAGTTGTTTACCCTAATAAATCAGCATCCAAAACAAAAACCCATGATCAGCCTCTTTGGTCATCTTCTATAAAAAAAAATAAGTTAGAGCTTCTAAACTAATATGTTGGGCACGAGATACCCGCTAGGATCGTTTTCTTATTTTTATCTCGGTAGTACCTACAGCCAATTCTAGATGGGTAAGAGTTTATCATTTCATGCTTAGACTAATTGTATATATACTTCACTGATGGAAGTTTTTGTATATGGTAAACGTTAAACAAAAAAGTTTCTATTAGGTGTACAAATAAGTTTCCGCGGTTTTTTATAAAAAATTAGGAATTTATTGTGAAGGAACAGTACATTACGTTTTATTCAAAGTATTTTCCATCATTTGCCACTACTTTTCCCCATCTTTCTGGCAATATTCGGATACCCCGTCGAAAAAACTCTTCATCTTTTGACGCTATCCACAAATCTACCCAATTTTTGGTGTCTTCATATGATGTGAAGCGCTGCTCAGACAGACCATGTGCCATCGACCGGAACAGGTGATAATCGGAAGGGGCTAAGTCTGGTGAATGCGGCGGGTGGGGTAAAACTTCCCAGTTGAGTGTTTCCAAGTATGTTTTTACCGGCGCCGCAACATGTGGACGAGCATTATCGTGTAAAAGAATAATTTTGTCGTGTCTGGAGTAGTAATGGGCGCGTTTTTCCTTAAGTGCCCGACTCAATCTCATCAATTGTGTTCGGTAGAGAGCTCCAGTAATGGTTTCGCTTGGTTTCAGCAATTCATAATACACGACACCAAGCTGATCCCACCAAATACACAGCATGAGTTTTTTTCCATGAATATTCGGCTTAGCTGTCGATGTTGATGGTTCGCCGGGCTTAACCCATGACTTTCTCTTCTTTGGATTATCGTAGTGAATCCATTTTTCGTCACCAGTGACTATACGATGCAAAAAACTCTTTTTTTTAATCCTGGCAAGCAGCATTTCACTCATGCATAATCGGCGTTCAACGTCTCTCGGCTTTAGTTCATATGGAACCCAATTTCCTTGTTTTTGAATCATTCCTAACGATTTTAAACGATGTGAAATTGCTTGTTGAGTCACTTGTAATGTAAGTGCAAGTTCTTTTTGCGTTTGGGACGAATCTTCCTCCAATAGTACTTCTAATTCCATGTCTTCGTACACTTTCGGCCTTCCACTGCGTTCTTTGTCCTTCACGTCAAACTCACCGTTCTTAAACTTTTGAAACCATTCCTGACAACTTCTCTCACTTAAAGCAGCTTCACCATATGCTTCTAGAAGCAATCGATGCGCCTCAGCTGCAGAATTTTTCAAATTAAAAAAGTAAATCAAAAGTTCCCGCAAATGATGCTTATTCGGCACAAAACTTGACATTTTTGCACGAAAAAAATTACGTGATGCTGATACGGAATCACTAGTACTTTAAGGTTATGGTGTTGCCGGATGACGAAACTTGGGATATTACGTTTTACATCTGACAATTTCTCCATAACCTTCTGGTGGGGCCATCTTTTGACAAACCGCGGAAACTTATTTGTACACCTAATATATAATTCCATAAGAAATTTTGTGCGTAAGGAAAACTAAAAGTTTTAATAGAGCTAATCCTGTATTTGTATATACATCGCAACTCAAACCCTCCTACAGTTTAAAATTTAAACAATGAATAGTTTAATAAAATATTTTTGATTCAAGCGGAATTTGTTGTAAATTGTAAATGCATTTGTATACACCATGTAGAAACATACTTATTATGTATGGCTGCCTTCGCCTTCATATGCACCCATCTTTGCAATGGGATTCGAACCCACGTCGCTTGAACTGGTAGTTTGGAACCGCTTGGCAATACGCCAATATGATGATACTTTGGAGTTAAGTTGTAGCAAATACATTCAATTTGACCTTTTAGAAAATAAAACGTTCTCACTCATGTGGGAGAGTAGTCAGACCTCTGGACAGTAGTCAACAGCTCTCCCCATCAATCTACAGTACAAGTCTAGTAACACATGATAATGAAATACTTTGCAATTCTGTTACATAAGAGATGTGAATAAATAATCCTTTCTAAAATAAACTTCAAAAAATTTAATCATTGTCGGTTTAAGACAAAAGATTTAAAAATTATCAAAATTTTCGACAGTGTATATGAATACAGAAGAGAAAATGTGATTCTCTGGAAATTGAATCTATAGAAATTCTTTAGAAATTGGTATTGCGTAAGAAAACATGACATTCCCATAATAAGTTGTAATATTAAGTTTTAATATATTTATTTTCATATTAATCATCGTTTAAGTTCATATAACAAAATAACCTTCTTCTGAATAACACTACGTGAATCTTGTTTTCAAATAAAATTTTATTTAAGCCACTACAAATTATTTTATTAATGAATTAATTTATTTGAAAGTCGTTTATGTTGGGAATTATTAATTAAACCATTTATTTGTAAACTCAAAACGAAAATTTAACTCATGATTAATTGACTGTAATACAAAAATAGACGAAAATAACAAAACGATCTTACTTGGTTAAAAATCTCATGTTTGTAATACACAAATAAATTTCAAAGCTTCAAATATCCACATTTGAAATCCAAAGATTCTTTTTCCCATACGAAAAGGAGATCGATCAAATTATGTGCAGACGACGTCCACAAAAGTTTAGTTTATTAGTTTCAACATGAAAAGTACGAGTAAATTGTAAAAAAAAGGAAAAGCTTGTATTTTCAGTATCACTCCTGCCTATCACTTTCACACTCTTTATATGCTCTCGAACGAGACTAAAAAATATCCCTAATAAAACGATTTTTACAACCGATGATAATAAAGGCTAAAAGTCACACTTTTTAGTGTTTTTGTGGTGCACTTACATTTTCTCTTAACCTCCACAAAGTCCGTGAAAATACCCGTCTTTGCAGTACACGTCGATTTGAGCCTTTTGGTATTCCCGTACAACCGTCCTTTATTTTTTATATACTACACCACAAAATATAAATTACTAGCAGACCCGGTCCCGGCTTTGCCCGGGCATTTGTACATTTGTACATTTAAACTGTTACAAAATGAATAAAATTGTTGATAGAAGCGCAGTCTAGGTTTAGAGAGACACACACGTTTGAGACTGCCCTTCATTGGTCGATTTTTAAATGGAAAAAGGAGATTGATACTGGAATGTTGTTGTAACCTGTCTTCTTTAATTTTAAGCGCGCGATTGATCCCAATATAAATCCCGGAGTACTCCACCTCCATTTGATCTGATTGTCGCATTACCACATCTGCAGAAGAGAGACTTCCATATAAGTTTCTCAGAGAGTATCAAAAAAGTGAGAGTTTTTAAGCTCATAAAAAGGTCCGCTTGACCTCTTCTGGAATATATTCAATCTAATGGAATTTTCTCTTTCCATGTAAAATTGACGAATAATCCTTTTCATTCATCAATTCATCTATTTGCATCCTTTGGAAGATATTTAATTCTCGATGCACCAGTTCAATGAAATATTTTCATTCTGTTTGTTTTTCAATTTGATATTGTCGAAAAAAAGCTTCTGTGCATCCGTTTGGGCCCTCTGGCCAAATTGTATTCAATAGCAACCCCGTCCCTTGCAGGATTTTTCATATTTGTAAATTGAAACTGCTGTAGACCTAATGAAACTATTACATGCGCAAAGACGGTTTTTCATTTTTCCCGCGGGGACCCAAAACAATCTTGGGATAAAATGCTGTACCTTCCAGTAAAGGCCTCATCGAAATCGGCTCAACCGTTCTCGAGATTAGCCCGGACACATAGACAAAATTTGTTGACATGTTTGTGTAGATTTTGGTAAAGTAAAGGTAAAGAAAAAGGCAGTTATTTCAAAACCACAGACCCTAAGAACCATTATATTCAATTACACGGATTTCCGTTCCAGTTGAGTACCCATATTTGATCCGCCATCTTGAATTACCAATTATCGATGGCAGAATTAAGATCAGCGACGCCAAAAACCCAGTATTTGTATTCTATAAGACGAAAATCCTTTCATTAGCCGATTGTTCTAGGGTCACTTTAAGTGCGGTAAGCCCCCCTACTCCCACGGGCAGGAGTTAAGACACTCCGTGAATATAATATCGGGGCCACTTCGCCAAGATCTGAAGCTGTATAACGGTTAAAAGATATTTCATGTCTCACTTATAGTTTTCCTGAAAAACCGATGATAGACAGATAATTTTCGTTACTCAAACTTTCTGAACATATTCCTAATGAGTGTACCGTCAAAAAATATTTTCCCATTCATATATTTATACCCTCTTTTACCTCCTTGGCGGTTGAAATTTGAGATATGCTGAAACATCTGCTCCATTATTTGTGTTTCAGAGTGTTTTCGGGGTCGCTACTCTCGAACCTACTATCGAAATTTGGAAATTAAAAATCCGACCCTTTGCGTCTTGCTGGTATTGTTCACTGTACAAAACACACAAATAGATCAAATTTAAGTATTTGTTCTTTTATTATTTTACCTACCTTTCACAATTATAAAATACGTATATATTTCTCTTTTAATTGAAAATGATTCCCAAAAAATTTGTAGTAAGAACTAATAAGTATGACAGTTGCACTGAGAAGGTAAAACGGTAAGTGACACCCGTAAACGCCCGGCGGGAATAACTGATCGATTGGTAGCTCATATGATGTTTGAAAATTATTAAAGTACTAAAATCGCTATTAAAATATAGCGGTTGGTGGTAGAAGAGTGAAAATTTAGGGTTTTATGTATTTTTTAATGCCGAATCATTAAAAAATTAAAACAAAAATTTTGTCCAAAAAATAAAAAAAAATGTTTTGGAGTGGACCACCCTTATCACTTAGGGGTATGAAAAATAGTTTACGTCGTATTCTCAGACCTACTGAATATACACACAAAATTTCATGAGAATCGGTCAAGCCGTTTCGGAGGAGTTTTGTTACAAACACTGTGACACGTGAATTTTAAATATTGGATATCCGCGTAGTCCTCAAAAGTAAATTCGGGCATTGTTTAATAACTTTATCTTAAGAACACCAGTAGTTATCGATTTGGTTATGAACTTTGATCGACTTGTTGAGTGTGAGCACTTGCTAACACGAGGTAATAAATTAACTCACACTTATATTTTTATAACGTTCTCGCAACAGTGATTAAAACTAATATAATATAAATGATTTATTTGCGCAATTCATTGAATTATACAAATGAGTGTGTGTTCTTAAACAATTACAAAGTTTTAAATAGCTATAATAATAAAATATCTAATTTGATACAATAAAAGTATTATTTAGATATTACTATTTGTTAAAGGTACAAAGTTTAATTTTTTGATGACATATTTCACTTGCAAGACATATTTTACTTTAATTGATGATGTTTCCCTCTTCTGAAATTATATGAAGTAGACTGCATACCAGAAGCTCAATTCTGGTTATCTCGGTACTGGTTGGTGCAGCCAACATATTTAGAAAATTATCCTGAAGATTTTCCAGTTCGGGTAGAAAGCCTCTTCTTACGTTTTTGTATCTGCTGCATTCACAGATGATATGAAGCAGGGTATTGTTTTTTTAACAATAGTGGCAATAGTTTTCCCAATGCGTATTATAACGAGTTCCTTTTATTATAAGTCTACTAGAGTAGATGTTCATCAGTCTCAGCTGTGCGATTAATCTTTTTTTTGATATTGGCAGGTGGGTTTGCATATATTGATTATTCAGATTTCTTGGCATCAGGACAGGAAAAATCATTAAAGAGCTGGATTTTTTACTGCAGTTAACATCCTGATTATGTAGGAATAGGCTGTATTTTTCTATAAGCTTGTCTTTTTCTTGCGCTGAAGCTCCAAAGATATATTATCCCAAAGGTCGATTGCATCTATTTTTTCGAAAAAGCTTTCTCGGACTTGCAAAGCCCAGTTGTGTGTATCGGAGCTTTTAGTTGAAAGTTTTGTTAGATGAAGGATCCTTAGAAGGCTCAGTTTAACGTAGCTATTGTCTTGGAGTTTTAAGGTTCTTTCGACGAAATTTAAAATTTGAGAAAATATCCCAAGCTTAATACTCTGCATACCTGTCTCCAGCCGAAGGGCGTAGCTTGGGGTGTTGTATGGAAGATGTAGCAGGTTGCAAATGAACCTGTTTTGTATTTTTTCGAGTTGGTCCATGTATCGCATACTCCATACCGGTGACGCATAGAGAGCAACGGATGACACAAGAGTTTGTTGCATAATTGCCCAATCAACCATTCTTATTTTGTTTATTATCGCCATTGTTTCAGGAATGGCGCGTTTTGCCTTGTTGGCAAACTCATTTGCTGCAGAACCAAAAGTTCCCGTTGAGTTGAAGGTTACACCTAGATATGTGTATTTATTAACTACTTCTATTATTTGGTCATTGAGCATAAAAGGGTTAAGCTTCTTCACGTTTATTAAAACTATTTACCAGTGTAACCTATATATGAAAACTTTCGCCCTCCTTCGTAGAAATTTTGATTATCCCACGAATTTCCTATCTGACTGTACCTGCTATAGTAGAGGAAGGTCAACATTATTTGGAAGATCCCTGCGTTCGGTAGATAAAAAGAGTAGAGATAAAAATAAAATAATGATGACCATGAAAATATCAAACTTATGAATCACCCTGTAACTCGCAAAGATTGACTTTTAGGTACCCCCCTCTCAACCCTCTGGTATTTTCCTGGTTGGCTATGCAAGATCTCTTATCCCACTGATTTCTGCGTGTGTTTGTAGGTTTCATTTGTTAACTTTTAACGTCTGATTTACTTATGAATCATTTGGCTTGCCGAATTTCATATACATACATTAAGTATGTATTAACATTACTTCTCAGAACCTCGCGCATGTCCATTTTTATTAATTTTTTGCATCGTCAAAACCTTCTACAACTAAGTACAACCCGTGAAATGAGTAGCGTACGCACACAACTATAGGACAAAGTGGGCTGAGTGTTATAAATGATAGCTCTTACGGCGGAATAAACAAAATTCAAAAGAAATTAATT
Organism: Neoitamus cyanurus; assembly: GCA_947538895.1. Classification (NCBI taxonomy): domain Eukaryota; kingdom Metazoa; phylum Arthropoda; class Insecta; order Diptera; family Asilidae; genus Neoitamus; species Neoitamus cyanurus. The sequence continues at coordinate 42,119,285 of OX384541.1, forward strand.
GTATTTAGCTTCCACATTTTGTCAAAGAGCCAACTGCAAAAAATGGAGCTCATAATTGGAACACACGAAATTTGCTGGAAAGGTTCCTTAAGCTTGAAGAAGTCTTAATACAGTAACCCTCCCACCAAGTTTTCGGTGTTCTGTGAGCCGAATTCTACACGAAGCGGTTTTTTTTCGCAAGTTAAACAAGAAACCATGATTTTAACTTGTTTTTTTTTATATAGAAAAAACAAGCGCTTCGAGGAAATTTAAATAAAACCTCAAATCCTGTTGTTCTGGCGTCCCATCGCTGATCGCCACCATACTAGAAGTTACGGAAACACAAAGAGGATACTCATCATAAAAATTTGAGAATATACTTATCTAATGGGGAGATCCATTGGTACTCTTCATCCGTTTGCCCAGGAAGAAACCAAATGTCTGAAATGTTGAATATAATGTAAACGAGGCTATATAATTTGAATCATAACATGTAAACCCCTCCAACAGTACAACACATATTCCACAAAAGGCATAACACACGATCAAGATTGATCACTGACAATTGATCTTCCAAATTTAGTAGACAAAATCACGAAACAATTAGTAGTTGATTATAAGAAAATACTTACCGGCTTAAGTAGTCCTTCACTTCACTTTGTTTACTTTGGAACTTTCATCATATAGTCGACACTCGCTAGTTTTCTAAATAAATGTACTAGATGAACAATAGAAAGAGAAGTACAATGCAATTGGGGAAGGCACTAATTTGCAAGCTCAGGCATAATTAAAGCAGTTATGCTTATTATAATCGTTGCCAAATATGGTAATTGGTCGCGAAAGTTCTTTTAGGGGTAAGGACGAAGAAATGTGGAGTCACTTAAGCACTTTGAATTCGCAATCCGTAAGAGCAGTTGGCGAGTCGTAACTTTGAACCCGAAATAAATAAAATTGAAATCTGTATAAACAAAATTTCAATTGTACAAACATTGTGAACTATAGTTGAAACCAGAGTGCGTGAAATAAATTTATTGTTATTATTTAAATTAGATTTAAAATTATTCACAACTCTTTAAGCCTCGCTCGAAAATATCCATGAACTACTTTGACAATTGTACTTGCAATACAATTGAACTCATTTTTATTGGTTCTTCGAACCGGATATTTCGAGTACAGGTATCATCAGGTGACTGTTTGGAAACTTTGAACACAGTGATCTGTGATAAAACCTTGAACGGAATCTGTGTAGTGTTAATCATCATAATCAAATATAAACTTTGATCGCGTAATTTTCATTAAATGGGTGTCGAATCGCGCATCTCAGAAGCCCCTGCAAATACCTTGTATCAAAGATCATTGAAGGTAAGCCCATTTTCCGTGCTTGGTGAAGGACATATTTAATATACATCAACGATGGAGAAACTAATAAATTTGCAAATGGCTCAGAAGGAAATTATTGAGAATTCCATGGGAAATTACAAGAAGGATGGAGCAGCTCGTCGTACAGAAAGTTATTATGCTAGAAAGCTTTAAGAGATGCAAAGCTCATGGGATACCTTCAAAGCTCAACATATGGAAATTTTGGTGCACAATTATTCAAGTGCCGCAAAGGAGGCACCCAAATATATTACTGATGACATTTTCTCTTCCGTAGAAGAATTTGTCACGGATAAGTATTCTATAATTGAAAAAAGATTTAAAAGTGAATTTAATTCCGATTCTAACCCGCAGCAGGAGCAGCTGAAGGAGGTGACAAATCTATCGCTGGCTTCCGCAGAGCAGCAGCTTCCGCCTCACTTAAGTTGTCCTAAATATATATAGAGCACTTTAGCGGAGATTAAAAGAAACGACTTACCTTCCACGATTTATTTAAAAGTCTTGTACATACAAATAAATCCTTGTCAGGAGCTCAAAAATTGCAATATCTTAAATTGCATCTCAGCCGGGAACCTGAAAATTTTCTCAGGCACATTCAAGTCACTGAAAAAAATTATGAATCCGCTATGTTCTAGTTAATACTAATTTAAAGGTGTTATTTTCCCAAAATTCAGTACGAACAGAATCGAGTTAAGGGATAAAGGCTTTATTGGATACGACTGTGGAATCATTGCAAGCATTGCAAAATCTAGACTTATAATCAAAGGTGGGTTCCGATACTCATCTTCCTTATTGTACAAAGATTGCCCGCCAAAACTCACGAGTTGTGGAAACAAGAAGTTTGTAAGCATGAAAATCTTTCAACTTTGGAGTAATCAAGAAAATTTTTAGAAATGCGTTTTCGCACACGAGGTTATTTCTGCGAAACGGGGCGAAAAGTATCGACCCCAATTTAGCCGCCCAAGAAATTCCGATCAAATTTCCCAGCATTATTTAGCAATCGAACCCCTCAAAACCAAGTACTTTTAGTCACAGCATTGGTTAACATCGTATCATCATTTGGAGACGAGCATACAGTGAGAGCTTTGATGGATCAGGGCTTTCAAAGCTCCGTTATTACATCAGCAGCAGCAATTGAAACTACGAAAGGAATCTACATATGTATATACGCTGAGATTAATGGAGTTGCGAAAAGTTCGGTTAATCGCTCAAATTATAAGACTCCTTTGCATTATTATACAGCTCTGACTGCAACTTTATTATTTGTACACATTTCCAGAGATTCCAGACCTCAGTGGACCCTTACGGGGCTTTTAAGACTATGTTTGGAGTATTGCCGAAAATCATTTTCTGATTGTCATTTTTAGAGAAAAACTTATTTCAATCGAAAAAGGTTTTTTTTTGAAAATCGAAAATAAAAATAATTTTATGATAAACTCTACTGTATCTCTGCTTCCAAAATGCCAAAATGAAAAATTATTCAACAAATGACTTTTATTATTAGATTGATAAAATAAAAGTCACTATTTGACTTTTCTTAATTGACTGGAAAATAAAAGTCATTTGTTGACTTTTATTATTTGACCGAAAAGTAAAAGTTAAAAATTACCGGTTTTTTCATGACTCTTATAAAAAAAAAAGTCAATTTTTCGTCATTAAAATGTTTTTTATCGGAGTCGCCATTTTCTAGGTGACTATTTCGTTTTAAAATTACAAAATACCGGTTATTTTGGAGCCCTGCATAAAATTCAACGAAGCGCTAATTGACTTCTTTTGTCTTCATTGGGCATGCGATGATAATGCACAATTCCTGAACAACAAAACTGTACATCTTAATTTCCGACAATGTTATTCATATGTTGGCAATGGGAATAAGGTCGAATCCAAGATTGTAGAGGATTTATGTTGTGAGTTGCACGAAGAAGCTGATAGTAAAATTATTTATCACGCATGCAGCATCAGTGATGAAGCCAAAATCGTTATCAGAGGCTCTGAAACCGATATACTCGTGATGATGCTTGGTAATATTCATAAGTTGAAAAATACTTCTGCGCATGTCTGTATGCAGATAGGAACAGGTAATAGTGAACGAATTATAGATGTCACAAGAATTCACGAACATCTACTTAGGTGAATTAACTTGTAGAAGCTTACTTGGCTTTCATGCTTTCACCGGCTGCGATTACAATTCTTCATTTTATAATAAAAGAAAGAAGAGACCATTTTCTTTATTGAGAAAAAGACTAGTTATCAAGAAGCTTTTGCAGCTCTTGGGAATGGGATAATTTTAACATAGCAGCCGCAATAAAACCGGAAACCCCGGAAATATCGAGACGCTTTTACTCATTCGCACCTCTCTGGTAGCAGCCAAACTGGTGTATCAACTGTACAAGGACTATCGACGGTCCATCAAAAAGAAGTACACCAACGAAAGCAACAACATGAAGGCATAAAGTAGCGGATCTAAACATAACCCGCTCAGCAAGAGTAAGGGAGTTATCAAAAATTCTAGAATTAAGATTTGATAAACCTTGTGCTACAGACCATGAAGGCCTAATTCATAAAAGTGAAATAAAAGTATTCACCAAAAAAAAACGATATCAGCTAAACGAAACTAGTCATCATTTTAGATTTCTCAAGATCTCCAAGAGTGTTTGTTTCCAACAGCGAAGTGTCAACAAGGCAATTTGCGAGCAAACAATTGACTAACTTTCATTTTGATGAGTAGTTTATTATAGTGATAAATTATGATACTTCATTCGGTTATTCAAAATGTTCATAGGCAGCATGTTGAAGAAAAGCAGATTTTACGATGTGTAGGATTGTGATGTTCTGATAAAAAAATTTCGTTGCCAGAGTCAATAAAAACTTTACGGATATCACGAAAAGACGTAGTCATTCATTGTTGCCAACGAAAAAGTAGATACTAAAAAACATAATAACACAATACGGCAATATTTCGACATAAGAAACGAAAACTCATTCCAAAAATGATTGGAAGTTTATTGTTCGTCCGAAATTTATAATTTAAAAAGAAATGATATTAACAAACGAACGACAGTTAAAATTAAAAGAGCGGTGGATAAAAAGTGTCCTGCTAAAAATAAATTACTTTATTGTAATCATAATTATAAACTTAAGATGAAAAAATTAACAAAAACTATACAACATTTTTCTTGATCCTTATAGAGGTCAATCAGGTAGTTTGTAAAGTAAGAGTTAAAAGTTGGTGTTGTTCTAGAGGCTGCCTGTGGTCACAAAAGAAAGCCAGTTTTCGTATGATTGGTGATGTTACTTTTATTTGAGAAGCTTACGAATAAATGAATAACAATAGCAGGATGGCGCGTAAAGATCTGATGTTCGAGGTAAAATGATAATATAAAAAAGAAATATCTTTGGCTCAGGGCGTGTGACTAGAACCACATAACAATTCGCCTGTATGGCAGCGTCGCACTTAGAAGCACTTGCGGTGTACAATTCCAGGTCCGGACTCATCGTATTCTTGCTTGGAGATCCACATCTGTTGGAAGGTGGACAACGAAGCCAGAATGGATCCACCGATCCATACTGAGTACTTACGTTCTGGTGGAGCAATAATCTTGATCTTGATTGTCGATGGAGCGAGAGCTGTGATTTCTTTTTGCATACGGTCAGCAATACCTGAGTATCGAGATGTGTTAATAACTGCTGCACAACGGGCAAGTGGATCTTATATCTTACCTGGGTACATGGTGGTACCACCAGAAAGTACTGTGTTAGCATACAGATCCTTCCTGATGTCGACGTCGCATTTCATGATCGAATTGTAGACAGTTTCGTGAATACCGCAGGATTCCATGCCCAAGAACGAGGGCTGGAAGAGAGCTTCTGGGCAACGGAAGCGCTCGTTACCAATAGTGATGACCTGACCATCGGGCAATTCATAAGACTTCTCCAGAGAGGTGGAGGCAGCAGCAGTAGCCATTTCCTGCTCAAAGTCCAAAGCGACATAGCACAACTTTTCCTTAATATCGCGAACAATTTCTCGTTCAGCTGTGGTAGTGAAGGAATATCCCCTCTCAGTTAAGATCTTCATCAAATAGTCGGTCAAATCGCGACCGGCCAAGTCCAAACGGAGAATGGCGTGTGGGAGAGCGTAACCTTCATAGATGGGTACTGTGTGCGAAACGCCATCTCCAGAATCGAGTACAATACCAGTGGTACGACCGGAAGCGTATAGGGAAAGCACAGCCTGGATAGCAACGTACATTGCGGGTGAGTTGAATGTCTCAAACATGATCTGTGTCATCTTCTCGCGGTTGGCCTTGGGGTTGAGTGGTGCTTCTGTCAATAGCACTGGATGCTCCTCTGGGGCTACACGCAATTCATTGTAGAAGGTGTGATGCCAGATCTTCTCCATGTCATCCCAGTTTGTGATGATACCGTGCTCGATCGGGTACTTTAGGGTGAGGATACCCCTTTTGCTCTGTGCCTCATCACCTACGTAGGAGTCCTTTTGACCCATACCGACCATCACACCTTGGTGTCTTGGACGACCAACAATTGATGGAAATACTGCTCGTGGAGCATCATCACCAGCGAATCCGGCCTTGCACATGCCTGATCCATTGTCAATGACAAGCGCACCCGCATCATCATCACACATCTTGGCAGTTGTTTTATTTTACGATCTGTAAAGAAAATTTATTTTAAATAGCTGAATACTCCGTCCGCGCAAAAAAAATGGTACTGATGCTTGTCTCGAAACAAGCATGCCGCTATAATCCATTAATCACGTAAGAAAAACGCTGCCAGGGAAGCCATAAGGAAATGGCGACATGAGTAATACGCTATATCGTCTTGCCACAGGCCACTATCTGGACAAGAAATCTGCCCGGGCACACCTTACGAAATTTTCCTATTAAATTCTACCCGAATTCTGTCCTTCTTGGACATACATATAATACATACATTAAAGTTTTGTTAATATCTTCTCGAGGCGAATCTCTTATTTTCTCCGTTCTTCTGGTTTTTCTTGTCGCTGTTCTTTTACGAAGCAACTGCACACTCTCCGTGGCTTTCGCCTCGATAAACAAAAAAACAAATTGAGCGTCTGTAAAATGTCCCACAGTTTTTGCTCCCCACGTACCCCTTTGCAACATTTATCATTTGGTTTCGTCTCATCTTGCAAAATTGTTCTTGTTTTTTGTTGTCGCCTGTATAATGTAAGTGGTTTTGTTTCTTGACGGCCAACTCAGTTGGGGTGTCTCACTCTCATATTGAGGCTCGTACTAAAACATGAACGGAGTAAAACATGTTGTGGTATAAGCTGAATCGCTTTAGCGTGGATAGCATACCGCACTGCAATGGTTGCAGATGGAATAAATTTAGGAATATTTTACTGAACTTGTTGTCATCACGATCAGATTTTTATAGTAGCTTGATTGCATTTACTTTGATGCTATCAAGGTACTCGCATCAGTGACTACTTTTGGAGAGCTTCCGCTCCATAGCATGTATTCACTTTTTCATTGCTTACCCGTTGCTGAGAGTGCGATAATAAGCGCTAGAAATAGAAACGGTCCATATAAGGACTGAAGCAAATGAAATTGAGCAAAACGAAAAAGAAAGTGCATTTCGCAAGTGTGTGTCGGGTGGCCTTTTGCATTATGCTTTCCTAGCATTCACGACGAACGGAAAAATGCTTTGGTGATTTAAAACGTAATTTTTTTATTTGTTGAGGAATCAAGGATATATATGTGTTTATTTACAAAATATGACTTATCAAAATTTTGTGATGGGTCACGAAATTATATCATGATTCACTGACGCTTTCATATTGCTGGCAATCATTATTAAGTTTTGACTCATAGAGATTTATTTATTTATGCATTTTTATTAATTGTTTTCTTTTTTTCATATTTAAAATCATACTCCTTTGTTATATTTAAAGATCTTTAATTTTTATTGCCGCACTTTGTATTTTATTTTTAAAAAGTATTTTTATAACAAAAGGACCTCAATTATGTCAAATCAAATTGTTTGGATTTACGATATTACTATTTATTACTTTCACTCTTGTTTTTAATGCTCATTATTCATAATTTAGCAAAACCTTAGAAATATTCGTTGTAAAAGATTAACGCCAATAATACAACGATATCACTCATTAACTATAATTCAAAATTTATGTATTTTAACGTAATATTTTAAAAGAACATTAATTTACGACAAATTTTCAGATTTTGATAAATTAAAATTAATGTATATTGGAAACATATTTTTTATTTGAATAAAGGGGTGACTAAAGTAAATCTCAACAAAAGTATAATGGACATTGGTGTTTGGAATTTGTAAGAAATTCCAAGTTCCGTTGCAAAATATTTTGTCCTGGTATCTTATAGTCTGAACCTCAATTATAAAATTCATTAATTCCCGGGAATGTTCTTCTTTATCAAGAATTTCTAAATTCCTAAGCTTTAGAAATTCATTTTTCTGACTAATCGAAATTTAGAAAGAATATTAAATAAGCAGGGAGTTTTTGAATTTATTGAAATTACGCCTAATAAGCAGTTTGCTTTGTTGTTGTTTTTTCAATCATTCAATTCAAAAATTTAAACTGTTATTTGATGTTACCAAATTCAATTAGCAACATTACACACCAAATCGCTTCTTTCAACTTCCTGCTCTAAAAGACAATTTTTGTTTTACTGCAGATCCTTTTTTTTAACTTAATTTGAATTAACGGTATGAAAATATCGTGAAAATTGAGCAATCCTTTACATTAGGTATGTAATGCAACCTGCTTGGACACCACAATTATCGCAAAATAACTCTACAGAGCACTGAACTAGTATAGGCAGCTCAAAAACTGAGTTACGTGAAGTTATTAATCCACTTGGTTCTGTTCTGAGTTCGATGTTATCCTTTCGATTCACTATTATGCAACCACATCACAATGTACTATCAACGTACCTCAAGAAAAGAAATTCGATAAAAGTTGTAACCGATCTGATCTGTTTGTTACCGCCACTGGCTCTGTCAACCAACGAGTGAGATTTAAATTATCACGACGAGACTTTTATAGCTTGGCTTGATTGCACTTACTTTGATGCTATCAGTGCACCACGATGGTTGTACTCGCTGCATCGGTGCCTGTACTTTTTTAGAGTTTTCGCTCCGTTGCTTTACATGTGTGCACTTTTTTTCATTGTTTATGCGCTGCCAGAGAGTGCGATAATGAGCGCTAGAAATAGAAACGGTCCTTAGAAGGACTGAATCAGATGATAATTGGGAAAAAATAAAATAAAATGCTTTTCCCAATTGTGTTGTTGATATTAGTTCGGTTGACTGTTTGCATATGATTTCTTAGGGTTAGTGATTAACAGATACGTCTCTAATTTAAACACGTTAGTAAATTTTGTTCTTAATAGTATTACCACATGTGCCAGTTCTATTTGCTTACTGTTGCTTTCCCTTTAAATGGAAGCGCTTTGGTAATCCAAAACTTACTTTTGTGGAAAATCAAAGATGTTTCGAAATTTATATTTCCATATAAAAACACGTATGACATTGCAAAAAGTCACCGCGTTCCTCCGTGATTCACAGATTATTATTTATACCACTAGATGCTTCTTGAGGGACCAGAATTAAGTCCCATATTGATTTCTGTTATAAATTTTTACTTATTAATTCATTAAGTTTCCCTTTAGTTCAAAGCACAAATGATACAAATTTATAATTATGTTCATACTAATATATGTAATTTCAAGCTATACGACTTTTTATTTGTAATATAGGTATTTATTCAGGACTTTTGTTTTATTTACAAAAAGTAAAGTTTATAGTCATATTATTTTTCTTACACATAAATCTCCTGAAGAAGGGTTGAATTATGACTCTAAGCGTTTAGAACCAATGAACGCTTTTCAATTGGTCGACGATCGGTGTTATCCTGAAATATCATCAAAACCAAAACTAAGTTTTATATATGTACGTGTGCGTAAAATATTTTACAATAATAGTCGAAATGCTTTCTACGGGCTTTACAAAATGCTCTATAAATTTCACGTAATCAAACCACCACAATCAAGGCCTGTATATATTTTTTCAGAGCCTGCACCTTTTTTTTGTGTGCTTATTTTGGTTCTTTTCTAAAACTACTCCTCAGCGTATCACTTTTTATTTTCTTTAAGATTTGTAATAACTCATTATATCCACTTTCTTTTTTCTCTTTATTTAAATACTCTCTCGACGTTGTATCCCACATAATTCGATTACATTTATAGCATTTTATAAACTCTGCCGATAGTCCGGTCAATTTAGACAAAAAAACAAGAGTGAAGTGAAGGTACATAAATTCCCAACAAGCTGAAAGTTAGTAAAATTGTTCAAAATATAATTATAAATAAAAATTTAAAATTCCCCATCATTCCCCCGTGTATGGAAAAAATTTTACTCAAGGTCAAAGGTAAAAAAAATGAGTTTATCGCGATTTTCAGCAAAACCGTAAGTTTTATCATAAGATTTACCCCAGACAAAAATTGTAGATCATAAAGTTATCTATAAAATATATATCAATACTTTTTTTCCTAAGTTAAGCCACCGTTTCTGAGATATAACGATTCAAAAAGTTGTGAAAGTTGTAATCGTCATAATATGCATGAGTTTGCCACTTATTAGTCCGGTCAATTTAGACAACTTTTTGAATCGTTATATCTCAGAAATGGTGGCTTAACTTAGGAAAAAAAGTATTGATACATATTTTATAGATAACTTTATGATCTACAATTTTTGTCTGGGGTAAATCTTATGATAAAACTTACCGTTTTGCTGTAAATCGCGAAAAACTCATTTTTTTTTACCTTTGACCTTGAGTAAAACGTTTTCCATACACGAGAATGATGGGAAAGTTTAAAATTTTATTTATAATTATATTTTGAACAATTTTACTAACTTTCAGCTTGTTGGGAATTTATGAAACCTTGAATGACTAGATTGACCGGACTACGCTATTAGTTTTTCATTTTCCATTTTGACCAAAAAATATAATGTTTACTGCCAAATTAACTGTACGACTAACCACTCTTGAATGACAACTGACGAAAAATACATGCAAATTATCAGTCATTGACTGACAGTCACCAGTAACTGATGCTATTATAAAAAGTCAAAAGTTTTCAACTTCCATCAGAACCCTATCATTCCTTCATATAAGCACACACATTATCATTTTGCATGTCATTCAGCCTTTGACTATCAGTTAAAACTGATAATGTATAGCCTACTTTACAAAGTGACAAATTGCCAGTAACCAATAAAAGAGTGATACCGAGCGGTAGAGCCCATACAAAACACAGTTAAAAGCAGACTTAGTTGCTAGCAACATGTCTCAACTGCGCTTTGTCGCTGGTCTAGTCACAAGTCGCATCGTAAAACGAAACGAAGATGACTATAGTCAATCCGCGACCTTTTTTACTGACAGACAAGACTTGTCGCTTCGTAAAATAGTGCCCAGGTCACCTTCTGGGGAACTAATATATGTATGTATATCTCGGAAGCTCGGCGAGCAATATGTGACGGCCGGACTGCTGAGATCACAGCTTCGACTCTCTCTTCGGGCCAATTTACCACCCTGGCTTTTTCTCCCAACACCTAGATTTCTTTTCCACAGTGCTATTGGCATAAAATTTATTAGGTCACAGTGCCCACCCCATAATGGAGACACCGCCGGTTTCATTAAATCAAAAAAGAAAAATCTTCAGCTATTTTGATCTCCGTTTTACTATTGTGCTCAATGTTGAGCTTTTTGACAAATTTTAATCAGGTGGAAAATCCGGCCTTTTTTAGCTTTTGGATATGCGTTAGTAATTCTTTGTTTGTTTTCGAATCCAACACCAGAAATTTCACCTGAAAAAAAGCGCTTGTGCATCTGAAACCACACTGCAATAGACACATGCATATAAGTATATTCATATTATCATCATATATTATCAATTGTCATTTAATCACGTTCCCGATGTTTTCTGGAATGTTATAAGGTCGAGCTTTTTCTTCTTCACCCATAACTACTTTCTTCTATGGGCAACCAAATCTTCCATCCACAGCTCTTGCGGAATTTCAAAGAAATCAGAACGTTTGCAAAAAATTCAACTTAAATCAACCCCGAAATGCTTTTCTCAAATTTAAAACTTATTACAACTAATTTTAGTACGTTACAAACGGTTAATTTGAAAAAAGGAATTAAAATTCAGATATTTTAATATTCCGCAACCGGTTTTCTACGAATAATTTCGCATACCCTTTCTTCATCTGGACATGTTGTACTTCTTTAGAAAGGCGACAAGATGGGTAAGTCAATAAAAATAAAATGATGATTACATAAATTTCAGAGGAAAATTGAAAAAAAAACGTGAAATTTAGGAAATTTTAGAGCTATTTTGCACTATAGCAAGTGACTGTATGTACCTGCAGTGGTAGAGGTAGATTAAAATTGGTGGCATTTTTGGAAGGCACATTGAGATAGTAGTTGTTTGGCGTGAGTTTGATGTCGCTACGTAATAATGCGCATCTCGAATTTATGAATCACCCTGTAACTCGAAAATTACGCAAAATCACGGAACATACATTGGGGTGATTCGGATACCCTTCAATATGAGGCAAATTGTTACCTTTGAACGTCACTTCTCCGGCCACCCTCTATGTAGATGAATTGTTAGCAAAGTCCATTAAGTAATTAGATCATGCTTCGCCTGTTGAACACAATTAATAAATATTTCATTTATTAATCTTAATTTTTTCCGAAAATCAGGAAGTGGAAAATATTAAATATTTATGTTTTCACTACTGGGTAATAACCTGTCAAAATATAATAATTGCGTTCGATTCGCCACTGCCTCAGTCAGCCGGGTCACTTTGAAATCAACTCTCAAATAGACTTGCTCAGAAAAACGCTTAGAAGTGATTTGACATTTCAATTGTGTTGTTAAAATGGTGAGCTGATGTGTTTGTGAACAGCGAATCTGACACAGATTCTTCAGAGTAGAATTACTGTACTAATCTCATTTGATGTCAAAATCTAACAATCCATCATATATAAATATCAGAGGAACTGAGCTGAGACAACTGAGATCAGAATTAGTTGGCTCAGTTAACTTAGTTCTGGCTCAGAAAACAATAGCGACGCCATCCGGAAAAAAGAGTGACATTATAGGTGAGAAAATGATGCAGCTTAGTGGGCAACTGATCAAACTGAGCCGGCTCACTGAGGCAGTGGCGAATCGAACCCAGCTAATGCGACAAAACCCAACTGTAGGATTTATCATCAAACATACATAAAATGCAGATATAGATATTGTTTTGTTATTTTAAAAATATTTGATAACTAAAGCCTAAATTTCCTTTGTACTCGTATAAATCTTTTTTCTCATAACTAACTGGCCATAAAGTTGAACTGATTATGGGATTTTCATACAGGCTTTAGTCCTCATGATGTTCTGCAAATACTTGCATGCATGCGCTAGTAAACACATTGAATACATTATGGTATAATTAGACCTAATTGATCTAATAAACTTTAGCTAATTATTCAGTGAAAAGAAAATTTAAAATTCAATTCAATTCAATTCATTTATTTAGCGTGATAGTAAGTATGTATAAAGATAATTAATTTGATCGATAATCTAGTCTAATAATTTAGTAAGGGCAACTGAGATATGACAAATTTCTTTCCACTCTAATATTAATCCAATAATTTATTAGAAAAAACTTGTCCTATTCAAAAAATGTTTAATTTGTAGAGGAAAAAATTGTGAAAACCTCATAGTGCGGTCAGAAGGTAAAACTTAACCTAGGGTTTGTTTGTTATTATAACAAGGAGAAAACTTAAACCCGTTGTATAGTAGGAATTTGTAAGAAAGTCAATATTTTCCAAACCGACAAGAACTAGCTTTCTTCTTTATTTAATGTGTGTGAATTATTAACTTTAAATAAACATATACTCGAATACCCGAAAATATCAGTGAATTTGTATATTCGAATCAATATATGCAACACATTTCTTGTTATTTTACTAATACTGTTCATTGTTAAAATCTGAGACTAAGTTCTCTTCAGAAACTAAAGGGAAGAGATTAAGAGAGCGCCGCCGCGCTGCCGCGCCGTACGACGGCTGCCCAAATAGGGCAACATAAAACATTCAATGTACAATTTCTTGGCATCAATTCTAAAGCAACCGATTGTTAGACTTGGTACGCATTCATGCGAGACTACACGATTGTTTCCCGATTCTTTACTACTTAGTGATCCCCAGGCATCTTGTATGGGCCACCAAATATCGCGTGCCTTCGTAACTGGGAAACTTCCCAAAAACGAGAAAATTCACCAGTCGGTATTGCTACGGTGCCTAAAATAAACAATCAACACTTTATTTTTATCGCTGTTTAATTTATAATTACTGATTCAATTGACAGACAGTTGAAGCTAAAAATAAACGGACGGTTCATTTGTCGCGAGAGATGCATATAAGGAATCTAGCTTCTGTTTCCGATCATTTAAAATATAGTAAAAGATCACTCAATCAATGGAAATGAATTTAGCGTTAATTTTAATTCTTGAAAATAATCTGTTAGAACTAATACATCAATTCAATATTATGTATATATTATATTTAGACACAGCTGATTCACCGAACATGCGATTTAAATATATTCCAAGGAAAAAGTCATCATGGCCGGTTTATTTTTATTTCATTAACAATACGTTCAATCGTATAATTTATACTAAATTAAGAACAGTATAATTTATGAGCTTTACTAAAAAAATACTATTGGCTATTTTTTCGAATATTACAATCGTTACATATATACATAAAAATAACTCGTAACTAACGGTTACACAAAATCTCTCAAACGGTAAACTACATAGATTCCCTATAAGCTGGTACGTGGGGGTTTTTGGAGCCGCTGAAGTCAACTAATTAATATGCCCAATTTTACAAATATATGTAGAATGACGGCTCCTATGTGGCGGAAGTAGCATTCTAAGTTTCTTTAAATTTATATAAATGGGGGTTTACATAGTCTTGTTAGTAAAATTGCCAGTCTAATGAAATAAAATTCAAAAAATATGAAATTGCAGATCTGGACAACGTGACCGCTACCTAGCGCGCCTCAACCCACGCAGATCGGATGTCGCCTATGCCACAGACCATCGCCAATCTATATATGTATGTAGGTTGACCTGCCGTTTTTATAGGTATTCTAGCTATTAAGAAGATCACAATTTGTAACTCAGTTGTATCCCGACCAGAGACAAATAAAGTCAATTTTTTTAAGCAAAAATTTCCCGAATTTATTAACTGGCGCCCGAGCAGGAACCCGTGACAAACCAAATTACAAAGTTCAGTGTAGTAAATTGCGATACTTAGAGTTCGTAAAGTTCGGTGTAATCTGTTACGACACTCAAGTAAAAATTCCCGAAGTTCTGTGTAATCTTTCGTGGTAATTTTGTTCGCGGGTACCCAGTGTTTAACCCACCAGGGATATTTAACAACTTCAAGTCAAGAGGTCGCCAAGAAAGATAAGAGGCCCCTTAGTAACCAACAGCAACATTTTTCAAGCTTCAGTTAAAATCAGCTTAATGAATAAGGAAAATCAAATTTGTATGATAAATCTAAATACACAAAGGAAGTGAACTTTCAAGAACAAATTTAGAAATAAATTAAATGAAAAGTAAGCTCTGTTAAATAAAACGTAGTTCGAAGTTTTTTATTACACTCAAATAGATATCTGTGAAAAAAAAAATTAACCTTCAAACTAAGAAATAACTAGAAATAAACTGAAAACTGTAAAAAGAAATTGAATAACATTTAAGCTTTTATATTGGTAGCAAAATGTCCCCCAGACTCATATCAGGCCTACAAGAGGCCCAGCTACACTGGCAGGTATGGACCCTGCAACACTTCAGAACCGAGTGAAGCAAATTGTGTCCCAACCGTCCCATTGGCGAATAATGGCTCGTATTCTAAAAAGCTGAGCTATAGCTCAATCTCAGTTTTACCATGAAAAAACTTAACTAAATCTCAATTGGATTGAGATCGATCTCGGTTTATCTATGTGAAAAATTAGACTCTCTTTTTGCTCTTTTTGTTAGAATGTCCTAAAATTATGAATTCCATCCTAAACCCTAATTAAATTGCGGAGGCGATTCAACGATCGATGAGAACCAAGGAGAAATCTAACGAATATTGACAAGATATCTGATGTGGTTTAAAGTCTAAGAGAATTTTCGGGGCAACTAGGAGAATTCAGCTTTTGGAAAAGAGCGTCGACAGGATGCTGCAAATATACGAACTGTTGCGTGGATCCTCTAGGTGTTATGGCTACTTAACGTCGCGTCGGTCGTACGGAAAAAAAATCATTGGACAGGCCGACGTCGCATAGTGGGGCAGAATCCCAAAAAGCTGGCCAAAAATCAAATTTTTGAGTTGTGTATATTCGGCTATATACGTTCACATCTTGTTTACGGATAGTCCTAGAACGTAATTCCGGACCGGGCAGCTAAACACCTGCTCTAGGGTCGCCTCGACATCAGTCGACATTCAGCCTCCGTTGAGTACGCACGAAACAAGTGTACGCGTTGCAAAATTCTTACCTGTTTGAAGTGCTGCGAAACTAGTTCAATTCGAATTCGGCAAAATGGATTCATTTTCTGGAGGTATGTAGAATATATGGTTATGCACAATTATTGCTCATTTTTTGTTTGTAATATTTAAATCTCGCGACAAGTATATAGTATATGTTTTTTTATATTTATATAAAATCGATTTTCTAATGGAGTTTTAAAAATGTCTTCGCGAGTCCCGATCTTGTTTCGACAAGGAACTGATAGTGTATTACAATATTAAATATAACATATTAAAAAACTAGCTGCTCCGGACTGCTCCTTGAGTAGTGAGACTAATTTTTATGGAAAAACGCGTGGCGCGACATTAAGGGGGTATTATCATGTGAACGCATAAATTTTACCTCCTTTTAGGTAATCGAAAAAAAATCTAATGAAATATTGTTCAGTAGGTCTGTCGCTATCGTCCCTACCAAAATTAATCAATTTCATTGAAAAAAAAATGGCGGACTGTAGAAAAAAAAGTTACGAAAATCTTGTTTTTTTTTGTTAAAAATCGTTTAAAACAAATAAGAAAATATTTTCGAAAATAAGCAATTTTAGTACGGACGATAACTATTAATGAGTAGAAGAACATATATAAATTTCAAAGCAATCGGTTGAATAGTTTTTTGTTTAGGCCCATGAGAGTTTTAGAAAATGATGTTTCGAGAAAAATGCGTTTAAAGTTTCAAGAGCAGAATTTTCGTGGAAAGTTTATATTTACACTAATCAATTTATCATATCAATTTTACAATGCTTTTACGATGTTTTTGCTCTAATTTAACTCCTGAATCGTAAGCAATAACCCCGAAAACCAAATTACATGAGATTTCACTTCATATTTTCAACGCATGAACAGTTTTGGCCGCCATATTGGATCCGCCATTTTGAATTTTGAAAATATGGCCTCAGATTCTTAATCAGCGACCTCGAAAACCCCCATATAGGTAATTTGGGACTTTTGGCCACGAAATCGGGATTCTGCCCCACTGTGCGCCGTATTAAAATGCTTCAGCATACCGTTAATTTGGGAGCGAATCTCTCGCTGTTTTACGCTGTACTACGCAGCCAAGAGAGACATTGTCACCTTGAAGTATCAAATGACATGCCTGGTACAAAGGAATAACACTATCCAAGGATTCTACCAGAAAGTATGCCACAATCTGTCATTAATACTCAAAAAATGGCAGCTTAGAAATGAGGCAAGAAACTATGAATATTTTCATGAAAACCTTTAGGGACAAAGCGCTGGACACTTCTATAAAAGGTTTAAGGGGGTGTTCTCATGGAAAGCACCATTTTTGAAGGGTTTACATTTATTTTTTGTATGGGAAAACGAATAAAGATAAACACTTGCAGTTTTTTGGAGGTTCAAAAGGACCATTTAGTACATTTAAGAAAATTATTGAATTACATAAAAATTCAAAATGGCGTCTTTGACTGTAGTCCAAAAAGTGGTCTAAAAATTTGCAGAGGCAAAGTGTTTGCAGGATTCTGCCTCCGTGGGTGGTCTGAAACAGAAATGACCGAAATGTTATCATTCAGTATCCTCTCGATTAGGTACCCACGTACGATTTTTTCGATATCTTCAAAATTGACAAAATGGCGCCAAGTTTTTAAAAAAAATTCATTTTTCGCGTTTTTTTCGAATAAAAACGTGGATTAAAAATCGAATTTTTAAGATTTCGCAAAATCCGTACGTGGGTACCTGCGAAAATGTATTTCGAACGTTCTGTGAAAATTTCAAGTCGATCGGTCAATTACAGTCGTCAGAATTTTGCTAACCGTTTTGTAAAACATGTTCTCGAGAAAAACGCGTTTAAAGTTTTGCAATGTCGGCATTTCGTTCCGGTTCGCGCTTTACATGTCGACTTCAAAGGTCATTTAAGCAATGTTAGAGATCGAATTCCGAAAAATCCTTTCACAGGGTAAATTGTACTTATATATAGATTAAAAAAATGCAAAAAAAAAAAAAATCGATTTTTTGAAATTGCTCCATGAGAACACCCCCTTAAAAGACGATCAAGCCATCTCCCTAAACATCTAGGAACGAAAGAACCTGCAGACTTACCACAGACACACTCCATCTCTGCCTAAAGCTATAAAATATGAACCACCGTATCCACCACGCGAATAATGGAGCTACACGAAGACTCCCACCACGAGGTCCCATTCCATCGTGGCAAAACTCCATTAATCTATTTAATCCATTCTACACACAGAAACGCTGGTACTATCCGGAACTCCGGCATTTCCCACGGCCGAATATACCAGACTTTTGGAAATATCCCGCCAACCACAACACACCAGTACAAAAACATTTTGCACAAACAATCAAGAGTACAACCCAAGCAAGCTTCAAAGGGCTTTTCATATCACAGCCTTAACCCTCAACGACAACTATACCGGATACAACGATAATATAAATGAAGATGGAAACTACGATCAGTCGCTCATCGATTACATTGGCACTGGCGATGGAAACTACGCTGAGCCAAGCCAATACATAGAGCCAGAATTGTTAAAATGGAAAATTCTGAATTAACCCAAAGAACTACAAAACATTTATTTTGATTTTCGTTCCCATATTTCGAGTATAGGACGAAGAGCGGAAATATATTAAACTTCCCGTAGACACGAGAAGCAATAAGAATTAGCATACTAACCCAAATTGCTGAATAAACCCCATACCGAACGAGACAACTTTCTCGACCAACTCAGTTGGAAGTAATGTGGAAATTACCCATCACGGTATGCTAAATTTATTCTATTCGATTATTGACTAAATATTGGTGAACAATTCTTCATTCTTCATGGTATTATCGGAAACAATAGCCTAAAGGGACTGAACGCAGTAATTTACACTGCCGACAGTTAGGCAAATGACGATACTTGATGCGATCAAAATACACATCAGGCAATACCTCTCTTAATCCGTAAACAGCATCAACATAAAAACATCCCACCTAACTAAAGACCAAATACTCAAACCAGGTAAATCAAACATTGTAGCTCACGCGCCTTCCAGAACACCAAAAGAATCTATTCCGAAGAATTTATTGAGTAACAGCGACTCGACGATAGTATAAGTTCATTCCATTAGTCGAAATTCCCATTAACGTTTTCAAAAATCAATTTATCCTTCAAATTGGCCAAACCTCCACTTATCAACTCAAGGAAATAAATTATATTATATTATATATGGGAAAATTTTACCGGAATCCCAATGATATAAATGGTATTGTTACAAAAATCGCTTGTTGGTTCAAAACATTTGTTGGCTTAGCTATAAGCCAGTCCTCAACATCTGGACTAACCCCCCTGCATTTCCGAAAACGGCATGAGAGTAGATCTTCAGAGGAGAGCGATGGACCAGTCGTACTGAGCGTGTGCGGGCGATAACGTTATAGGAGAAAAAAATATTTAAAACAATGAAAACCATTTCAAACATATGTGTCTATTTTTCTGAGTACATAATTGTCATAAATAGTCATTAAAATCATTGGCCTCTTCCGTTTGGCGTAACTTGATTCACGGGCTGTCACAACCACACAATCAATCGATCTGAAAATAAACTAAAAACACCCTGTGAGCACTCTTGCCTGGAGACCTCGTATTTAGCGTCGAGATCGTTGTAAGATGATACAAATAAATTTTGAAAGAAATTAAATGAATACGAGGTATCCAGTGTGATGAGAAAACTGAGGGGACACACCCACCTCATTTCATTCCGGCATCCCCCAGAAAATGAAGAACCCTTTTGGGTTACACCACCCGCAAGTTCTTCGATCTGGCTCGGTCTACACCAACCTTTTGAATGCCATATTGGGACTCCCTGACATCTCCCGGAAAATGAGGAACAGTCTGGGTTACACCACCCGCTTGTTCCTCGATTCGACCCGGCTTAAACCAGCCTTTCAAATGTCGTATGAGGCCTCACGATTTTAATCCCAGAAACTAAACAATTTAAATTTAAACACCAACGATCTCGTCGTTACCGCTGCGCAGATTTAATAACTACATTTTTCTAGGCATTTTAACCTAATCATGCCCTACATAACTACTCCAAGAAGAACACTCAGTGATTACTCACTCTAGTTCCAAAATAATGCGCCACGCCAATCACTCAGTTTTTTAACAGCAATTCGTCCAACTAACTCACTCAAGTTTTCTTAGCACTATACTCTTTTTCCAAGGTTATTAAATTACTCAGTTTTTAACACTACTCCTTATCAAACTAATTAAATTACTCAGTTTTTAACACTACTCTTCATAAAACTTTATGACAATTAAATTGCGACACTTTTATTTTTCATTTAAACGATAAATCTTCTCGGCCAGCTCAACGCAAAACGAGCTGCCCTTGGAAAATATCCAGACAACTACCTAAGAAATTTTCATGCATAAACACGCTTGATGCTTCGCATGCCATTTTATGGCACCCTCATAAAGCCCCAAGCCGAACTCTCAGGGCTGCGCACGTCGCCAAGCGAGGCACCGAATCTCAGCCCTCAGGCTTTGAAACAAAGAGTCGAGAGTATACAACGGGCAAAACAGCCCTGAGTTGTTTACTCAGGTGACCCGAAACTTAAATGCGTTTCGTTAACCTGCGCAATCTCCGCAGGCAGAAACGAACTCTAATTTTCTACGCATGCAAAATAAACCCTTTCTTACAGTACGGCTAAGTTTTTGGATTTCCGACCGATTTAATTTGTCTTTTCAAAAAAACAAATAAATCGAAATTACCGAAATCCGTGTGTTTTCATTTAATGTGCCCGGAACTACGACTCTTTAGCAAGTTTAGCTCCTTCCCTTCGAGTTCTTGCAAGAAGCTTTCGGTAGTGCCGTCACCTAGATTTGTCAGCTAGCCGCTTGACTGGCAAATTTCGTAACAGTATTAAAACAACTGGGAGATGTACCCGACATACTTTAGCAAATACCGTACCAGGTTCACTAGAATCGAAGTAGAAGATGTGCAAAGCGAGTTAGAGCAAGAAAACATCATCATAGAACACCATAAAAGGGCTCACAGAAACACACAAGAAAACCAGCTGCAGATCATTGCGAAGTACTACTTCCCCAGAATAAACTCAAAAATCATGCAGATGGTGAAATAGTACGCAACATGCAAGGAGAACAAATATGAGCGACATTCTAACATCCCCGCTTTGAAAACTACTCTGACAGATCTTGCACATGGACATCTACTCGACAGAGATTCACCTTGTACTAACAGCCATAGACAAATTTAACAAAACTTGCGCAGGCGAGGACACTAAAATCAAGAGCAACTGAGGATGTTAGAAGACCACTTCGACCACTTCTGTTCTTCTATGGCATACCCGAATACGTCGTGATCGACAACGAAAATCCTTGAATTCAGCCTCCATCGTATTTATGATGGAAGACCAACTAAAGATCGAAAAATTTAAGACAGATCATACCACAGCGAAACGAATGGGCAAGCAGAGAGGTTCCATTCTATCCT
This sequence comes from Neoitamus cyanurus, assembly GCA_947538895.1. Classification (NCBI taxonomy): domain Eukaryota; kingdom Metazoa; phylum Arthropoda; class Insecta; order Diptera; family Asilidae; genus Neoitamus; species Neoitamus cyanurus. Next base: position 42,140,772 of record OX384541.1, read on the forward strand.
CTCAGAATCATGTGATGCCTAAACACCGATGACATTCACCACTCATTTGAGGAACTATTAGAACGCATAGGCTCCCAGCTAACAGTTAAATATGTAGGTACACACGAGAAATCGTAAAAGAAAATAAACCCATAGGTTGCAGGTTCCTGATCACTGTCACCAGCGCAGATATCCAAATGCTAGATTATACGAATTTTCAGGCAATGTGAAACCCATCCACTTAATCGACATAGATCCCTACTAGACCTCCCACTCGGAGACCTCATTGATACTTGATAGTGGGAAACCCCGACGACGATGAGTACGTAATAATATCGCATATAATCGACGACATCGTACTAAACAATACCAACCAGGGAGTCATTAATAAGATCCATAATGCTAGAATTAACTAACGTCACAAACGAGATAATAAACATGATTAGGGAACAAAAATCCTTCCAGTTATGTTTAGGTCTCCAATACATGATTAACACCCCTATCATCAATTCCACTGGAGTTTCGTTTTCAATTCCCTTCCACTCGACACTATCAAAAATTCCACTGTGGAATTTTAGGTATCATGATCTCCACTGAAATGTCAAATTTGCCATTTTTGTTTCCGTTGGCAAAACGCGGTGGAAGTAAATTGAGTTTGTAGTGAATTACGTATTTGTGGTCAGTAAATTTGCCTTTTAACGCTAATTTGCTTATTATACGAAACAAAACATTTAAATATTGAATTTCAACAATCGTTGGTTGGAAATTTTTAAAATAATAAATAATTTGTTTCTAGCAGCTTTTTTTTGTAAACAATGGCGAAGACTGCAACTGCTACGCAGTACAAACAATTGTTAGATCTAATATCAGAAATCCTCCGTTTAGCTAAAGGATTCCCGAAAGATCGAAAAAGCGGCGCCAATTCCTTTTGAGAAAACGTTGCGGCCTCCTCCAACCAAAGATGCACGAAGGGATGAAGGGTATTTTAAATAAAATATCTGAAATCCATTTATCTCTAATCTCTAATCTAATGCAAGAAACCCTGTTCATGATCCGCAGATGGTGCCTAAGGCACCACCTCAGCATCAATGCCAGTAAAACAGTTCTAATACCGTTTACCAAAAGCGGGAAGCTTAACCTCATAGCTCCAACACTTGATGGTGCGGAAATGAGCTTTTCAAGTGCAGTCAAGTACCTAGGGGTAACTAACTCTAGATAGTGAACTCACCTGAAATCCACACCAGTCCAAAGTGACTAAAAGAGCCATTACTTCGGTATCTGTCGCAGTATTGCACGCAAAACTGACTGAAGCCGAAGGTCGAGCTACAAAAGATACAAAGACTCGCCTGCCAGGGATGAGTGGGAGGGGAATGAGTACCCCTACCATATTTCAAGCTGAAAAACTTGCCATATTAAAATGCGTCAACACCTGCATTAAAAGAACCATAAATGGTTCTACTATCTTTATATTATCAAATAGTCAAGCTACACTAAAAGCGATCAAGTTCTACAATGTAGACTCAAAGCTAGTTTGGGAATGTCTGGAATTCCTCAAGCTTTTGTCAAATAATAATAAAGTTACACTCATGTGAATCCCAAGCCACGAAGGCTACACAGGCAACGAAGTAGCCGATGGCCTGGCAAAACAAGGGGCGGAATCTCCCCTTATAGGTCCGGAACCCTTCTGTGGCATCTCCAAATGCCACCTAAAAGGGGCCATAGAAAACTGCGAGAAGAGTAGCCGATTCTGATACTGGAACGACACCCAAGGTTGTCTTCATGATCGCACCGCATGATAAGGCCCAGAAACTCCTACGTCTAACCAATCAAGAGCTCAGAACACTCACTGGACATTGCTCCTTAAGGTATCACCTTAAAAAAATAAGGAAAGCTGAAAGTGACACATGTCGCTATTGTGCGGAATCCTCAGAGACAGCGGTGCATATTCTTTGTCAGTGTAAAGCCCTGGCCAGGCTCAGACTAACACAGTTAGAAGAAGCCTATCCAACACAGGAACAGGTTTGGAACATGACCCCCAAGAAAATTCTGGACTTCTCTAAGAAGCTAGACCTGGGATAAAATCTAGAAGGGGATTCACAATAGATCCTAGTGGTCGCGGTGATCGAAAGGCTACACGCCTAAACGCCCCCTTTCCAACTAAACTAAGGCAATATTTTGTTCGCCTGAACAAATTATTGCCTAACCTTTTCCGGGATTCTAATGCTCCTAGATACTTTTCAATTTCGTCGGCATGTACCTTATCTCTTGAGATAAGTCACATGCCGGTATATAACATACATATGTAAAAATAGCTCAAAGCCCAACACGCATAGTGTGCATTGTAAATATTCCAAAAACACCGCTAGATAATTATGTTGAAACCAGTTAGGAAGCCCAACAATATTGTTAACAAAATTGAATACGAGCAAATTTTAAAATCAAACCCAATAATTTATAGAGTAAGATAAAATTGCATAAATTTTGATAACCTATCGATTTGTAAAAAAAAGCAATCTTATAGATCTAAGCCAAAATGATTGATTGGACAAGCAGGCGTCGCCGTCGGGCAAAGGGATTTAACGTACATACATATGTATACAGCTGCCTGCCTTTCCGTACAACTCGGAGGGGACGTTTACTTGGTGTTGTGTGCGTTGAAAAAGTTAAGAAATTAATTAACACTATGTGACAAAACAAAAAGCTCGGATGGATTTCTACATGTAACCCCATTTTTGCCTTCGCAACCCAATGTACGAATTGTTCCGTCTATATCGGATCCCACGGATCGAGGAAATAGATGTCGGCATAATCCCACCAAACAATGTTGAAAGGTCAATAGAGTTGGACAATACATCCCGTAACCTGCAAGCAACATTCATCATAAGATCACCAAACATACAGTATATAGAGAAATTATCTCTAACAAAAATTTGTCCACTGTGCTTATGAACATTTTGTCTTCGATTGGCTCCCACCGTGTTCATTTCACCAGAAATGAATCCAAGAATTCACCCGACTTCAGAGCTCGGTACCGAGACTACGCTGGCCCGTGATCTGCGGCCTGGGCGCTGTTGTGACTCATCTGTATGCGTTGGAATATTTACATCTGAGCAAGCAGGTGTTTGTGCCCATTGCGCTCGTTCTTAATTGATGAATGCAATTTCGGGTGTGCGGGGCATAAAGCGCAACAGAGATCGACGGGTTGGGTTGGTTTTTCACCCGACTTCAGAGCTCGGCACCGAGACTACGCTGGCCCGTGATCTGCGGCCTGGGCGCTGTTGTGACTCATCTGTATGCGTTGGAATATTTACATCTGAGCAAGCAGGTGTTTGTGCCCATTGCGCTCGTTCTTAATTGATGAATGCAATTTCGGGTGTGCGGGGCATAAAGCGCAACAGAGATCGACGGGTTGGGTTGGTTTTTCACCCGACTTCAGAGCTCGGCACCGAGACTACGCTGGCCCGTGATCTGCGCCCTGGGAGCTGTTGTGACTCATCTGTATTTGAATAGGACTACCTCAGGACTATGCCCGTCGTTCTCTGTTGCCCTTTATGCCCCGCACACCCGAAATTGCATTCATCAATTAAGAACGAGCGCAATGGGCGCAAACACCTGCTTGCTCAGATGTAAATATTCCAACGCATACAGATGAGTCACAACAGCGCTCAGGCCGCAGATCACGGGCCAGCGTAGTCTCGGTGCCGAGCTCTGAAGTCGGGTAAATTCTTGGATTCATTTCTGGTGAAATGAACACGGTGGGAGCCAATCGAAGACAAAATGTTCATAAGCACAGCGGACAAATTTTTGTTAGAGATGAGTTCTCTATATACTGTATGCTTGGTGATAAGATTCAAAAACGCCACAGGTAATATAAATAATCAGCCTTACACACCAGAAGAAATAGCCAACATCTACGCACTGCCGCTCCTCCTGAAAGCTGCCCTTGGAACAACTTACGTTATTAGTTACGCTGGCGAAAAGCTTGTGCTTATTCAACTGGTGTGAGCTAGCACAAGAAAGTCAAACATTCGATAAACACAGAGTTGTTACGCTGGAGCTTTCGCGCTTTCATGCAATCACGACAGTTCATAGGACGGTGAAAGAATGTCATACTCACGGTATAAAAAGACAAGGCAAGGAGCAAAAATTTTTGACAGTTAACAGCTGTTGGACTGTAACATCACTACGTTGGTTTTTACATGAAAATTTAAACTATAAAACTTTTATAAATCGGTTGCGGAGCTCCTCATGCCTAATTACATGCTGCTGCCGCTACTACTACCGACGCGTTGCGGCTGTCACTGCCGACGCGCTGCCGCTGCCGTCGTTCTGTATCCGCCATTATAAAAGCATTGCCTTTAAAAAATGAGCTGCCGGCTGTTTTGTTTCTAGATTATCTATAGCCAGTTCATAGCCCCTAGATGACTTTTATTTTAAATTGGCGCAATAACAGTTATTGAAAGACCAAGATGCCTCTTACTTTCAGATGGCTAAATAAGAGTTATTGAGCGACGTTTATTTTTTAAGTCATCAAAAAATAGTTAATAAAGGATATTTTTGTAAAAGGCCTCCAAACATAAGCCTTTTTTAATGAGATATAAGGCTAGACAGCCCTATATCGACACTTTTGTTTAGGAGAAATGTTATATATTTGCATAATATTCAATAAATTTCATTGATCATGTCTTTGCGTAGTGATGCTCTTCCGACAAAGTTTCCCGTTTGGCGGAAATTTTTGAAATTTCCAAGTCGTCGTAAAATGTACGTACGTTTCGTAATTATTCTCGTCATAATAATAATATAATATAATAACTTTAGCGCTTACCGATCACAAAATACTTAAAATATGAATACCCAGGTGGGAATTAGTATAATTATGGAAATTATTCTCTTCATACCCACCCGGAACAGAGACTGATAAAAATATAAAATTTTCCCTCATTATTCCCATCATTTAATGTAATCCACTACCTGGAAAATACCACTTTAATGTTTGCTAAGGAATATTTGCTCTTTTTAAGTCCAGTGCGCGGTTGAAAGCACATAAACTTTCCAGTACACTTATTTAATTAGGGCCATTAGGTAATGGAATCAGACTCCTCGCTGCTCTCGCGTTGCTTCCAGGATCGAATACTAGTGCATCGACCACAGTTTTATCGCCGCGTTAACGCTTGAATGGATAGATTCATTGTTCGATTCATCTTCCTATATTTATGATCCCAGCGACCAGACCAAGCACCACAGCTCCTCTATTTCTCCCACTTTAGATTTGGCTTCACAGCTATAAAACGACCAAAGACGCCCATCCGCCGGGAGCATGGAAATTGCACATGCATCACGCTCCTCCGACTGGAAAGCAGCAAGGAACGTAAATATTTCTCTCAGAGGAAAAATTCCTAAAATCACATCAGCCACCACCAGCGGTGTTGGTCGCAATGAACAAAAATTCATTAAGTACGCCTTGTCCTCTTCTCCACGATTTATCTCTCTCTCTAGGCAATAACTAGTTGTTGTCGACATTTCTCTACGTACGCCTTGGCAGTCGAGTTAAATTAGCGAATAAATTTTCCAGCAAAGGTGCCCGGTCCAGGTCAGCACCGGCCCTAGCGTCGCTTAGTAGAACCAGAATGGAATTAAATTTGTGCTCATATGTAACGAGGTGCAGACATTTTATAGCCACTAGAAAATATATGGGGATGTAATTGAAGACTAGTTAATTACGGCTGAATCCAACAACCTCAGGGGCCAACTCTACCGTGAATTAAAAGAAGTCCCTGTAGTGAAAAGAAAAGAGCTACCCAACTCTGACTGACTTTTCTTTTCGCTCCTTAAAATTGTTATGAAGTACGAGATAACAGAAATAAATCAAAACATATGTATATATGTATATTTAGTCACAGTATGAGAATATAATTTATTTATTTATTCTCGGTAGGACTAAATTTTTACCTGAAAACTACATAAAAAAATTAACGCAAAATTAATAGAGTACAATTTATTAAAACAATGAACCTTAAGTGGTTTAAAGCAGACCATTTAGTTTTGCCGAATTATCAAAAATTTTATATAATGGTAAAAAGACCCTCGGTATTGAAGGCAATGGGCTGTCCAGACCATACCTGTTTCGATGATGACTCAACGCTATAAAGGGTGGGTGTCGGAGCAGCGTATACAAGTAAGGGATGGACAAGTGATGTATACAGCATACAGAGATTTTAATACAAACGGACAGACAAATTCTTTGGCCAAACGACGCAACACAATTTCCATATAAGCACAGATCCATAAGTAATACAGATGCCCAGTCGAATAGGCAAGAAAAATGCAAAGTTGCCGAAATGCCTCTAAGTTAGGCACATGTCCATAGGTACAATTTGGTCGAAATCAGCCGCTGAAAATGTTTATACAATATAAATTTTAGCTGGGACCACTTGGTCGAGGGTCAGGCCACGAGAGCAGCGGAGAGTTTGTGGGCAACGACCTAAGCGAAGGTGAGGCGTGATGGAATTTCAATGTTCCAATCGGGACCAGCCATTATGGGCTGGGGTTCCAAGATGTCGAGAATTTTGTATGCTGTGATAATTAATTGATTTATCCAGGTAGATTATTCAATTTTGTTTTTTGTTGTTCAGCTTTTATTTTAGGTGAATTGCGTACACCTATTTTTGTATTGAATTACATTGAGGTACGTATATTACTTCAATGAAATATTTGGATTTCATATAATATTTTTACGGAACTCTTTAGACCAACGCTTCACAAAGCCGAGTGCAGAGTTGGCTCTAGCAACCACGCGGTCAATATGATCACGAATGTTTAGTTCGCTGTCACTAATGACACCGAGATCGCGAAGGGAGGAGATAGGTTATAGGTTCATCAGATAACAGGTAAACCCTAAGGGCGTTTGCGGAAGTAGGTAATGGATTGGCATTTGGATACATTGAGTTCGAGGGAGTTTTTATGGCACCATAAACTAAAATAATCAAGATCGTCTTGAAGCAGTCGGAAGTTTGTCGAGGAAGAAATTAGTTTGGAGATTTTCATATCATCAGCGTAGATGGAAATGTCAGAGTGCTTAGTAATATAATCGACATAATTAATTGCAAGAATGAATAGCAACGGACCTAAGTGGCTACCCTGAGGGACACCCGAATTTGCCACGAAAGAGTATGAGGAAGCAGAGCACAATAGGACCTTATACTGGCGTTGATCAAGATAAGACTTAATCCAAGAAAGGAAATGCTGATTGAAGTCAAAGGAGCACAGTTTAAAGAGAATTAATTTATGTAAGATTTTATCGAACGATTTACTGAAGTCGGTAGCAACAACGTCGACCTCGTCACCATTCTCCAATGCGCATAGTGTTCTAGAGGCGAAGTCGGTTAAGTTGGTGGTGTTTGATCTACCTTTGAGGAAACCATGCTGGGAAGGGGAAAAAATTGATTTACAATGAAAAATTATGCAATCGTAAACAATGCGTTCGAAAAGTTTCGGTATACAGGAGAGTTTGGCAATAGGACGGTAGTGGGAAATGTCGCTCTTGCAGCCCTTTTTATGAGTGGCGATGATGACTGAGTCTCTCCACCTAGCAGGAAGATTCCTTGGGTGATGGAGAGTTGAAAATGGAGGAAAGGGGTCCGTTAAAGTGTTGAGCGCACTTTTTCAGGGCTATAGCGGGACGCACATCCGGACACATGAACACATATCACGAATTTTCTTGCGATTTAGCTGTCACCCGCGAATAAAAAGTGTGGTATCCATTTAACTAACTTGCTTGTTTTTTCGAAGCTCAATACATTTTCTACAGCAGCAGTTTTTTATTCTTAAGGGCAAAGTCAGTCAAATTCAGGGTTTGCACTAGTCCGATAAATAAGATTGTGTACTAACATGTGCGAGTGTCCCGGGAAAAATCCGCCTCAAAGTCCGTCTGAGTTCAGCTTTTTTTTACTCATCAGGGTGTGACACATGTGAATGCAAAATAATCTCATTTATTTATAAGGGATTCGAACCCGGCCCTCTGCCATTGATCTGTAGATTAAACACCCTCGAGTTTTCTACTGACGTAGTAGCCATTGGTATGTTTTGTTAATATGATGTAATGAAAATTATTTGCGTTTATATAATAATGACTTCTAGTGGAGTTTGAAGAAAAAGTTTATTGGCTCTGCTTCGGAGCAATGAAGTGCAAAGTGTTAACTATGAATCGGTTAAAAACGTAAGTTTTACTGCAATTATTTCACTTATGTGAACGATACTGCGACGGGGCTGCTTCGGGCCTGTGAAGGGTGTATCAGCGTGTTACGGGCGTTGTATAGGTGTACTGCGTTTTACTCGGGACGATTGGACTTCGCCATTATGTTGCCGCTACTGTGTATGGAATAAATGATCAACAAGAAGCTGCATTATATCTAACCGATCTCTTGAACCGTGAAAATATCTTTGGAAATATTGTTGAATGTAAAGTACGTTATACTACGTCATGTTTGAATGTCGCTCATACACGAGCACAACGACAGAACTAAGTGCTGTCAAAGTTAAACTAATATAAAGCTAGGAAGCACAGGAACAAGACATGCTGAAATCTATGTTTTGTATGAGAAAGAAACATAGGTAAATCATTCAATCTTTTTCATGTGCATCAGAAAAGTATCAGTATACCATACAACAGTAAGATTCTTGATGAGTAAGAAAGACAAAAAGTTCTTCACAAATTGAGAGACAAATTAGGGTTTCCAGCGAAAAGTATTCTTGTTTTAGAAACTTTTATATTAGGATGATTAATCGTCCGGAAATTTAAACATTTCTAACCCCGGACTCACCGATCTATAATTTTCCACACCACATTTCCAAGAAACGACTGCTAACTTATTTTCACTCATTTTGCTTCCTTTCTCAATGAACGCTCGCATAAAGGCTGGCCCCCATAGAATCCGTCGCCATCAAACGGCGCGTTCGCCGTCGCCGCACAACTATTGAATACATGCATTCATATGGGAGCTAACTCATAGCCGACGCAACGGCAGCGCGTTGCGAGAAAGAAATTTAGAGGAACCTTCAATATTTCGTTGCAGCAGTCCGGCGTGAGAAAGCTTTTGCTGAGAGAGTTTTGACAAGTTGGGATTGGCCAGTTGGTATTCGTTGAATCAGCTGTTTATTTGACAAGTAAAGATTTGAATTTGATATTTGTGAATTGTTTTGGTGATTTTGTGAATATTCGGTTTCCTGTTTCTTCGTTTGGGTTTCCTGGAGAGTGCCGAGTTTTTCCCGAATTCATTAGTCTAGTTTCTTGACGAATTGGTACTAGATTTACCTTGTTAATTCACCTTCGGAGCATACTGCGCTAGTTGACGGTTGGTCATAAACAACTGAGCGGGAGCGGATTCGTCGACGGATTCTATGGGTTCGGGTCGCTCTTGCCGGGCTAAAAAAGTTTTAAGCTCACAAGCTCTGTGGCAAAGGCGACGGCGACGCGCCGACGAATTCTATGGGGGCCTTAAGAACGATGATTGAATCAATATGAAATTTTAAGTAAACATTAGGCAAACCTAATATCTTCAACCAAACTGAGAATAATTGCAAGCAACCACGTGCTGCTCAAATAGCATGATTCTTACAATACAACAATGTGAAATATGGGAAATATCTGTCTGATTGGTTTAATTTAATTAAAAGGCTCGCAAGTGAAATGAGAATAAAAGCTCTTGCTTCGCTCTCAGATCTTGTATTTCACATACTTGTAAGTGTTTCCATCGCAGTCCGTCCTTTATAACTTTCCGCAGGCCATTTTTTGTTTCTCACAACTCAAAGTTTCTGAGAATTTGGTTTTTTGTTTTTTATTCCTTTTCTCCCTTTAAGTGCTTAATGGAAAACAATCGGAAATTCCTCTGCTTCGTAACTTTATGTTACGTTAACTTTGGTAATAATCCTTGCAATATCTGTGGCTGGTGCAAAGGAAAACACTGTAAAACTTGTGAAACTTCTTCACGGGGAGTCATACTCAGAAAACACGACAAGCTGAAGTATTATCTATTCCATACATTTTTGGGATACAGCTTTAAAGCTGTTTAAAATTCAGAATGGTGTCTTATTAAAAATTGCTAAATATTGCATTAAAAGTATCCCCACCTCTAAACTTAAGTCATTATTATAAAGTCGTGAGTGAAATATTTCATCACGGACTTCTTGACAGTAGGCATTACACAAGTACGTTGTGAGATGAAAATAACTGGCTCGAAATTGACGATTTACACGCTGATAGTCTTGAAGACAAACGATGGTTTCTTTTGCTATCTCGCTCGTGTTGACGTGTAATGCATCCTCCCTCTCTATCTCACTTATCAGAGAAAATCTTATTGTCTTGTAATATTCGCACATATTAGTTCTTTTGTTGCCGGATTGCAAAATTACGTGAAATGTTTGGGATAGCCGTTTTTTCCTATCAGCACTTAGTCTTAAAAGAAATGCCGTTTTGTTTTTTTTTATGTACTTAACGCCAAACAACTACTACCTCAATGTCCTTTCTACAAGTGCCACCTACCGATGCAGGTACATTTGAAATTGAAAAAAAAATGCTCTAATATTTAGGTTTCGCCAATTTTTTCTCCGAAATTATTCTAATTGTATTAAATACAATTAAATATTAATTCGAAGACAACGATTGAGATAGCTCCTCCCTGCCATACAATTTTTTGTTTGGCTAAGTGAGATCTATCGTCGCTATCATTTCTACATACATATACGACACACCCTGAAGAAAAGGAGGATGTACAGGGAGCGCCACGCCGCCGCCGATTTAAAGTTGTTTTAATGCAAATATATTCACAGACTAAGGAGTTAGATGTTTTGGAATCGCTTTGTTAATTCTTATATATGCTACTTTCATTAGTATTTATATGCATTATGTTAATTGCTTTTTTTATTATTAATTAGCTGCTCTTATTTTGTTAATGTGCGTTGCCCGTATATTTCTTGCGAAAAATAAATAAAAATGAGAAGGGCTTAGCTGACGTTGACTTTTGTAAAACTACCAAGAAGGAGATTCGCTGAGCTTGGATAATGTTCTAGTAAAACTCAGGATACGCTGAATGACCACTAATTGAACCCCTTGGTTTGGATTTGTTCCCTGCAGTATTTCCCTTAATGGGTCGAGCAGTAAAGCAATCGTACTTATATGGATGCAACCAAAGTGCAAAAAAGCTCGATTCAGAACTGATGAATACCAAACAACGAAAACTTTTCCAGAGGTGCTTCACTTACCAAATTAAGCGCATTGAATGCAGTTCCTTTGTTAAGCCTTGCAACAATTCCAAGACTGGTTCAGTCATGGAGGCTTAAACGTGACTAGCATAGGAGCTACGAAAAAGCTCTGTGAAAAGCACGATCTCCGTGATACAAATAACTTGCAATTAAAGAAATTTCGAAGGAGAAACAGGAGCTGAATAATCCTTTCCATCTGCTCTAGTCCGCACAACTTCATTGCAGGACTGCTTTACGGCTGCTAAATACCGCCAAACTTCGCAATTGCTCTGCACGAACCAACTTCAATTCCTATCACGTCTTTAGGGTTAAGCTCAGGCGTCGCGTCGAGGGGGACAGATTCGTCTTGAACATACTTTTGTCTCGAGTTTTAGCACTTTAGTTGCTGGAAATCTCGCAGGACTCATTCGTCTGACTAAAAATAAAAAGCGGCAGGGAAATGCTGAGCGCTTAAAGTGCTATGATGGGAATTTCTTGCGACTGCCGGAGGTTTACCCGACGCGGCGAACGAGGCCGTCATGCAAATTGTTCTTCAGACAATGATTGCATTTCTGCGGTCATGTAAACGAAACAGACTTAATTTAGGGTCAAATCTGCATACAAAGTCATTTTCTTAACTTAATTAAGCTCATTCTAGAAGCATTCCAGATTTTAAAACGTATTTATACATCATGAATGCGATTACGTGAGGAAAGTTTGCTACTTTTATCTGAAGAAGGTGTCTGCTCGAAAAGTGAAGTATATAGTATGTATGTATGTATGTGACATAAAATTGGACAAGTTCAAATTAAATTCCATTGCAAAAAACCGATATCGCAAAAGACTTTACACGTATTACTGTGTATATCATTTGTCTACCTGGACATGTTGTACCTTTTCGGAAAGGTAATAAGTTCGTCAATTTAGTATCAACAAAAAGAAGCTGTATTATCTACATGAATTTCGGAGAAAATGTAGAGATACCTGAATTATACGAAATTTATTATACATTTATTTCAATTCAGCAAGTGAATGTACCTGCGGTGGTAGATGAACCGATGTGGCATATTAGGAAAGAACATTGAGAAAGCAGTTTGATGTCGCTGCATTGAATACATTGAGAGAAAAAACCAGCTTTAAAATATCAATGCGTTTATTTGAAAAATATGTTCCTTTATACCTTAAGATATTGTAGAGTCATGTGGGTCAAGTGTGCGCACTTAAACTTTGACGCTTTAAATACTCGAAAATTATTTGTAGAATGAAACAAAATTGTGGTAATTAGTAAGGCTGTTTATTTGTAATAAACTTACACACAATAATAGTATTGTCAGTAGCTTATATTTTAAGAAACTATAAAAAGCAAAGACCGTTCCATACGCGCACACTTACCCCAGTATAGGGGTACTTATCCTTAGTTACTGTTCGTGCCACCAGGCTCCACAAAGGCTATATTCAATCCAGTCTTCAGTCGGTGGATCAGAATACTTTTCGCTACATAAGGGGCAGTAATACTCTTTTTTGTCATTTTTTGGTTTCTTAAGAGTCATATTTTTAACATTCTTTTTTTTGGCAGTCTCAGATGATTTTGTAGTGTTTTGTAGTAAGTAGTTTTGATGCGCACACTTACACGACAGGCTTCTGCGCACACTTAACCCAAACCAACGAAACAGAATTGTATGAATGTCGTTGATTATTGCGTCATCATAACAACTTAAACACTGGCAAATAACAAACTAGATATTATGTTGCACTCGATAGCAAATACCATATTTTCAAAAAGTTTACATAACTACAAAAGATTACGCGTCAAATGTGAGAAAATATCGTAAATATTTTAGCAAAAATCTTTTTTTACCTGTCAGATCCAAATGACGCGCGAGCAGCCGCTGTAATTCAAGTGATTTGCTGGACGTCCCGTGGGGTACTGGAGAGGGTGGTTGCCGTTCCTTAGCTTTATATAGTTTTCGAGATAATTTGAATGCGCACACTTAGACGCTGCGCACACTTGCCCCACATGACTCTATACGAAAATAAATACTTTGATTTTTAAAGAGTCGCTTTGAAATTAAAGTGTTATATTATATATTGATTTTAAACCAAATAATTCAATTTTAAAGTGGCGTTTTTAAAATTTAGCTACAGTTGAAATGTTTTAAAAGTCTCGGGTTCGAATCCCACATGATTTAAATTGTTTTCCTTCCAAAAGAGTCAGATTATTAGTGAAACCGATATGAAGTGTCTAATATAGCAATGCCAACGCTCCAATTCGAGTCTCATCGGAAACCACAGAAAAACTTTACATAAGAAGACAATTCAAGAAAAATCTGCTGAAGTTCCCTTCCCATGCAAACTGTTCCTCAAATTCAAAATAAAATATATTAATAAATGTACGCCTTAAAATCAAAAGTATGTTTCCAAGTTAAAAGTGCTTGTACGTCATTACTAATACATGCGTTATATGTATGAGTCTTGGTAGCGTTTCCCTCGAATAAAACGGTATGGGATATTGTCTCACATAAATTATCAGAGATCATGTCCCAACAACTCATTCCATGCTCGATATCCATGCAATTTTTCAGCCATATAAGGACAAACAACACTGTTTTTCAGAACTGCACGGTTATCATCTAGTCGTAATGTGCCCATGTAATTACTGAGAGTAATATCTACGGCCTGTATTACAATCACTCCAGTGAGGAGTGAGATCGCATCAAAATATCGCATCATGTAATAAAAAATGTACTCAAGTCTTACGACTCTTTCACTCTAAAAAAACTCTGAGATCTCTTGTAGAACCAAGTGTATTCCTCCTACGAACCAAAACATTAATTCACAGATCACTCCAAGTATCTACATATCAGTTTAAAAAAATTTGTGACTTGGCCATTACGCAGCACGAAAATTTATAATTCCTATGATTTCAAGGAAAGTTAAGGCAAAAGGCATACTCTTATACTTATATTCACTTATTATGTAGATAAATAATCTCAAACTTCAATAATAAATAAACCCATGTTGAAAAGCTTCACAGTAAAAGAAAAGCTATCACAGATAAGCGCCTGAAAGTTAACATGTTCGAATTCGAAAAACTACTAGTTCAAATGATATATTGTAATAGTTTTGATAGTTCTCAATAAGGCAATTGTCACACTTGTTTGTCATTTTTTGTTATTGTGGCATATGTGCAATAGCGTGAATGCCTGTATCCATCCATATCTTATCCATTTGTAAAGTGTTAATAATTTTATTGTTTTATTAAGTCGCAATAAATGGCTAAAAGAAAACGAAGAAATTGGTGCGACGGGGATGAAAATCGCCTCCGCCGTTATGGGAGGAGGAAATTGGCGACCTTAGAAAAAGCCGCCGCAATGCTCACATTTACGCAGAAATTGCAAAAGAAACTGGAAAGCCATACACCGGAGGAAGTGCACACAAAAATTACAAACTTCACGCAAAAATACAGGTAATTATAACAGTGAAAAAATTTAGTGTTACTATATTAATTTAATGTACATATATATGTATAGAAGCGAAAAAAAATATGGGGAAATCGGGAATATGACCATCAAATTGGAAACGTATACGTAAGATTTTGGGACAATTTCTTTCAAACAATTTGGAATGTATGGATGAAAGTTTTTTATTTGTAAGTCCATCTAATTATTTATTATTTGTTTTTGTATTATTTTCTTTCAATATTATTTTAGTATGATGAAGAACCTATTTCCGACATCTCTCTCTCTCCGGACGACCACTCCAGTTCCCACCTGAACCACTCGAGTTTCCACCTGAACTGTCTTCAATAGATCTGCCACCATCTAATGCACCAACTTCACCTGGACCAACACCTTCAACATCCGCAATAGAAATGCCGTCGACATCTGCGACATCTTCAAGACCTAAAAGAAAAAAATTAAATACATTTACACATTCCAGAAGGAAATGTTAGAAATGTCAAAAAAAAATCAGGTGTCTCAAAACAAACTATATTCACCGGATGACGCTAAAACATATAGGGCTATTGCAATCCTTTTTTTTAAGGGAATGGCTTTTCTTTTGTTGGTGACCTGTCTTTTTAAAAAATATAACTTTTGACATAATATTTTGAAAGACCACCGGCTCATGCGGAAATTTTCCTTGAATGATGCTTCACTATATGAAAGGACTACCTCCTCCCAAAAATAACTTTTCCGATCCTAAATAAAACTCAAATTAATAACATAATTTCAGCTCTATAGATTTAACTTGCCAATTTCCAGATTCGTCTCCCAATATGTTTTTATGTTGTAATGTCTGAGAACATGCTATCCCTTCTTATTCTTGTACCCAACTCCAACATTAGGAGGAAATAATATATTTGTAAAAAAGTATTACTTTGCAATTTCTTGATTAAATATATTTTCCTCCTTTGGAGTTGCTTTTTCTTTTTACACATGCTCATTAAAGTTAGCAAAATTTCCACTTTATTTTCACTCTCCATTATGTCACTTGCACTTTTTGACATAAAACTGACATTTAAGCATCTGATTTTCTCTAAATGGCGATTGCTGTGTGTACGCATTGCCAATTAGTCTTAATAGTCAATTACGTAATTGGCTATTAAGGACCGCTGTGTGTCTAGGGTATTATGCCTTTAGCTTAGAGAAAATTTTTTAAATTAATTTTAGAGTGCTCTAGAACATTTATTTATTTTGCGAAATTACTCCCAAGATAGGGCCACTTCTACCCTAACTTAGAGCTGTCATTTGTTCTAAACTTATAACTTGTTAGCGAATCGCGAGGCACTCTAAATTTAGAATTTAGACTCCAAATTCTAAATGTGACTCGTTACGGAATCCCAGGGCAGTTTTCATAGCCCTCCTTTAAAGACAAGACTTTCTTCGTTTCCAATTTCCAAACCCAACTAAAATTCTTCCGCGGAATACAAGCTTTCTATTAAAATAAATTTAATTTCAATATTTCTAGCAGTGGTTGATAAAGTAGCGGACATACATATATTATACATACACTCCGCGACACATGATTGCAGACAGTCTCAAATACTCAGGTAATTTAAGTAATTACGAATTCTAAGAAAATGCATACCCCTCATTACCTAGAACAACTAAGTTCTAATTACTTTGTGGGATTTTCCCGTCCAGTTGATGCGTTTTTTTATGATTTTTTACCTGAAAATTGCGTAGAATTGTACAAATTCCTTATTATTCCAAGGGAATCTCGTTCCAAGCTGTTGTTATTGCTCCTCTCAATTCTTCAATGGTGTGAAATTGTTTTGCGGACCCATACATTTTTCTTGTAAGCCATCCCCAGAGATTTTTCATGATATTGAGGTCTGGAGATAGTGATGGCCAATCCAAAACTGCACTATCTTCGTCCTCAAACCACCGTTTAACAACTCTGGCTGTATGAACTGCAGTGTGATCATGTTGGAAAGTCCAATGGTGCCCTTCCATCTTTTCAATTATTTTTAGTTTGGCGCTCCTAAGCACTTCTATGTAGTCATTAGATGTGTGCCGTGTCGATTTGCCCATTGTAAGAAATGGCTCCCCAAACCATGACACCTCCTGCTCTGCTATGACGACGGACTAGAAATTTCTCCTCCTTTCGTAAGTCATGAAAGTAGAATGCATAACCGTCGGGTCCATCCAATGTGAAGCGTTTTTCGTCTGAGAAGATTATGTCTCTCCATTCGTTCTTCCACGTTCGAGCAAATTCAAGCCTTTTTTCTTTATGTCTCTGGGTTAATTGTGGCTTTTTCTTCAGGCGGCGACGTTGTAGGGCTGAGCTTTTCAGTACGCGTTGCACCGGACGAATACTGGCCGATGTTCCAGTCTCTTGTTGAATTTCCCTCGATATCTTTGATGCCTTTGAGGCTATTCTTAAGATTCTGCGCCTCTCAGATGACGACGTTGCTCTTTTCGTCCTTCCATGTTGTTGTTTCCCACAATTTTGGGATCCTTTAGGAAGTTGCCAACTACTCCAATACTTGTTGTCCTACTGTTGATCCTTCTACTAATTTCTCGGTTAGAATATCCTTCTTCTTTTAGTGCCCTTATTTTTCCAATTTCCTCAAGAGTGAGTCTTTTTCCACTACCCATTTTATTCTATCCACTAGCTATTTACTTCTCAATACAATATGATTACAGTTATGCAGTTTGTTTCGCTCCAAATGACCAAAAACGTCTGTGTCTACAATCAAGTGTCGCAGGTTTTTATAGCAATTTTCAGGTAAAAAATCATATAAAAAAAAATACGCATCAAATGGACGGGAAAATCCCACAAAGTAATTAGCACTTACTTGTTCTAAGTAATGAAGGGTATGCATTTTCTTAGAATTCGTAATTACTTAAAATGCCTTGAGTATTTGGGACTGTCTACAATCATGTGTCGCGGAGTGTATGTACATCGCGACCGAAAACAATAAACCTCCTATTGTAGCCATATGACAAGGCCTGAAGACTGATATTCATATGTATGTGTACAGAATGGCCTTTAGGATCTTGGATTTGCAACTTCAATAATCAGCCTCGGAAATTTATTTCCAAGATATCTTTCAGCTAGGTTAAGGCTGCAATAGTAATTTTGTTCATTCAATAATTTATAATGCACACCGGAATAATTTAGGATTTTTGGAGAGTTAGTTCAAGCAAGGGGAAAAGAGTTCATGACAGCTCAATTTAGTTATCTTGAATATTCACACATACACATTCCAAGAAATGGGTGAAAGTCTCGAAATTTTCCGCAAATGAATTACGTGCAGCAATTTTTTTTGAGCGAAACCACTTAACTGTCCTTTTTCCATTCCAACTGCAGTATCTCCTACAGGTGGAAAAAGCTCACAAACGGCTGGCGCAAAAATGTGCGGCTATGTCATAAACCACACAAGTGACATCCTGTCTTCCTTCCTACTGCAGCATTTTACCTGAAAAGCCCATGGTATGAAGTGCAGTTATACCAAGTGTATTGCTTAGCGCGGTTCACGATACTACCGACCGCCCCAAAAAGGACTTCACCTCTTTATGTTTGTACGATAACACAATGAACCCTTACTTACCCGGAAAAGTGGAATTTTCTAAAAATGCGGAGAAATATCCAGCAAGTAACTCACTTTACATATTCCACGGTTCCACTCCTATCTGCCGTGTTTTTACATACTTTCATGAACACGAGCTGACACTGTGTTTTCTCAGTCCGTTTATATGTTGCGTTACATTTGGCTGCGCCAGAACTGTTGGAGGAAAATATGGTAGAATGAAGGCAATATGTACAATGCATACATACATCCACCCTTAGGGAAACAAAGCCTGACAATATTCCTCCCGTGTACTTAAGTTTCTGTAAATGTTTGCTATTTGCGCTTTTCACCTTATAGCTTGTTCTGCGCCTTCTTATCTGCAGAGGTGGAAGAATTTCGCTCATTTTTCCATATTTCGCGGAAATATTTAATAAGCGGATTCATTCATAACATATTTGCGGATATAGGGCGCGTCCCAGAATTAACCATGGTAGCTACCATATTGAATATCGCACCGTTCCCACGTTCCTAAATTCACCATTACCAAGTGAAGTACCATTAGGGACGTCTCTTTAATTACCACATTATATTTGGTAACGTCACCACATTGACCGCAATTATTTGGTGGTGAACAAGTGGTAACAATGACCTTAACTATAATGGCTTAAGAGCTAAGGGTCACTTAGATCTTTCGTGAAAATTCATTAAGGTTTGCTAACTTCCTGTCAAATCTTAATGGACCTTAAGCTCAACTAAGGTACCTGATGTCCCACCTAAAGTGTGGCGAGTATTATAGGTGCTGTTTTGAATAAAACCCAAATTATTTTTGCTAAAGCTTATTGTCCAGTTACTTGGCTATTAGGTAAAAATGGCCCCTCTATAGAAAAACTCCTTTGAATATCTATAAATTGCAAATTACATATTTTACCTCTCGGCCATATTACAAACTTGGGAGGATTCTTATATCCCTGGCCCCGATTTTTGGGAACGCGGTTCGAAACATTTTGCTATACTAATTAACGGAAAAATAATGAAAAAATTTTATCTCGAACCGTTTTTGAGATGTAGGGCAAAAAAGTTAATACTTGACGAACCAATTTTCCTTTTACAAACTACCGGTGGAGTTAATTTTCCTTTTAAAAACTACCGGTGGAGTTAATTTTCCTTTTACAAAGGAATGCAAAGCACAGCAAAATGTTTCGAACCCCGTTCCCAAAAATGGGGGCCACAATCGGGGATACAAGAATCGTGTCCAAACTAGTGTAGGGAGCTAATATGGCCCACAATTTTCAGACTTTCAAAAATTTGCAAATGACGGGAAAAATTGCAAATATGGTTAGGAAAAAAATAACATCAATATTAAAAATTACTAATCTATTAACACATTTGTTAAAAAGAAAACAAAAACGGTAAATAACAAAAATAAAAGACACGGTAAAACTGTCTTACAAAATTAATTAAATTTAAATGAAAAATCTAAATTGACTCACACTGAGAGCAAACAGAAGCGTATTTGTCATTTTTTACAACCCCACACACTCCTCGTGAACATATTGTAAGCAAACCATACCTTTACGCATGGCTTTAACCATATAGGCAATATCAAAAACTTTCATGAAAAATTCAATCGTAGTAACCTAACATTAAACATCACCAATCGATGGGCGAAAAAATAATATAGTCAATCATAGAAAACGGAAACACTTTCACTGAAACCCAGTGCTACTTGAGGGTTTTCGCGAAAACGTTAACGGCGTAAAGTGGGCAATATAGTAACCGGACCATAATACCCTCAGACAAGGTGCCTTAATGTATAATATTATATTTTTGACAAGTAGCAGAGGCAAATGATTTTATAGATTTGTTCTCCTGAACTGACCAGAATAGCTACCGGTCAAAAACACCTTAATTGCAACAAATGTTTACATCAACTTGGCTTTTGTTGTTTCCTTAAGGTATGCTCGGGACCGTTTAGTTGTCACTTTATATAATCGTATAAAATCTTAAGCTATTAGATGTGAAAAAAAGTAAGATCCGTTTTTTTGGTAAAAACAAATCTTTATTTATAAAATATATCTTTTTTGAACATCATTGAAAGTAGGCTCCATCGGAAGCTACGACATTTGCCAATATTTCTGGCAACTTGCGGATTCCATCCCTAAAGAATTGCTCGTCCTTCGAGGCGATCCGTTTATTGAGCCAAATTTGGATACTTTCAAAAGAATGAATTGCATTGATCGGAACAAATAGTAATCGGACGGTGCAATGTCCGGTGAGTACGGCGGGTAGTGTAACTCTTCCCAATTCAGTCTTTCTAAAGTCTCGTCGGAGCTTTCAAACCGAACGGACGTGTAAGCGACAAGCCAGTTAAGTGCAGGGAAAAGAAGTGCAATCAGAAATCCATCAAGTGAAGTGAAGTACGACACTTATGATAACTATAGACACAAACAGAACTAAATGTACAAAACGGACAAATAGTGCAGCAACTAGTGCCATAGTTAGTGAAGTTAGAAAAATGCAACCCCCAGGGGAAAGTGAAAACGGGAGCATGGAAACAGAAGAAAATCAGCAAAGTACTTACGCACCAGTAGAAAATGCTAACCAAACAAAACCAGCGGGCATTGAACGCTACTTTCAGGTAGTGGCACGCAAACGTAAACGAGCTCAGCTAAATGCCGACGAATCGGAAAACCGCGAGCAAGCAATCAATAACAACGCTTTATTGCGCAGAAAGTCACAAAGTTCACTAGAAATTGCAACTAGCAATAGATATGCAATTTGAAGTGATGAATCGGACACCCAGACTAGACCTCCACCAATCTACGTGCGCGCGGAAAACAACATAAATCTCATTGAAAGCACTAAATCAATGATAAACAAAAATTTTTTTTTTTGTGGTGGACATCAAAAGAGGGAACTTGAAGGAGACAAAAATCCAACTCCAAAGAGAGGTGGACTACTGCCAGCTAGTTAACTGGCTGGAGAAGATCAACCTAGAATTCTACACATACCAGTTAAAAAGCGAAAAAGGGCTGAGAATAGTGGTCAAGGGTATTGATCACAATGTCCCAACAGAGGACATTAAGGAAGGCCTGAGCGAACAAGGCCTCAATGCACAATGTGCTAAACAAATACAAGCAACCGCAACCGATGTTTAAGGTTGAGCTTATGCCAGAGAGCAGCAAGGCACCAAAGGGAAAAATCCACCCAATTTACGAAGTAAGGTACGTCCTTAATAGGAAAATTACTATTGAGGAACCTTACAAACGTAGAACCCCAGTACAATGCAAGAACTGCCAAGAATACGGCCATACAAAGACCTACTGCAAGCTCAAGAAAGTCTGCGTCGGATGCGGCGGGAGCCACCCAACATCAGAATGCCCCAAAAAAAATGTAGGAAACAACGATAAGAAATGTAGCAACTGCAACGGCAATTATACAGCCAATTACAGAGGTTGCCCAGTGTATCAAGCTATTCAAAGCAACCAAAACAGGCAGAAGGCAAACAACGAACCCTTATTCTACAGAAAACCAAGCACTCATCAGCCAAGCAACCCAGCAATACCAAGCCAAATCCCACACCCGACATATGCCAATAAAGAACCCACCTATGCAGACATGCTAAAAACCAACGCCCCACCAACTCCGAGTAACCAAAACGATAGTTTGATGCAGATACTACTAAGTCTCACCAACAACATCAACCAACTAACACAAACAATGCAGCAGATGCAAAACATGCTAAGTCGCCAAACAGATATCCTTCTCAAGCTCGTTATATGAAAGAAATCAAGATAGCGAACGGAGTACTCCAACATAAGCAAGAACTAGAAATATTCTCAAAGCAAAATTCAATCGACGTAATGCTAATTGCGGAAACACATCTAACTACCAAGAACAACCTAAAAATATTCGGCTACACCTGCTACAGAAACGACCATCCCGATGACAAGGCCTGTGGAGGCACAGCAATTTTGATCAGAAACAGAATCAAACACCACCAGATTCAAAGCAACCAAACCAGAGAAATACAACATACAGTAATAAACCTCATGGAACTAGGCGGTCCTATCAACATAGCAGCTGTTTACTGTCCTCCCAGATACGCAGTGAGTAAAGAACTTTTCGACAAATTCTTCAAACAGTTCGGCAGCAGATTCATAGCTGCTGGAGACTTTAACGCGAAGTCACCCCGTTGGGGATCAAGGATTACATCGCCAAGGGGCAAACAGCTAGAAATAGCTATACATATAAATAATCTAAGCTGCATATCTGGCAAAAAACCTACCCACTGGCCCTCGGACAGACGAAAAAGGCCTGATGTAATTGGCTTTGGCCTAGCCAAGGGGATTAACCACCATCAAATCAACGCCATAACAACCAATGACCTTTCGTCGGATCACTCACCAACTTTTATCAACCTCAGCGGAAAACCGACTATCACAGAAGCGCCAAACAGGTTAACAAACAGCAAAACCAACTGGCCAAAATTCCAAGACCTCTTCAGGAAAAACTACTGTCCCCACGTCAAATTGAAGACAGAAGAAGATATAGATAATGCCATTAATTATCTCAGCGATACCATCAGAGAATGCGCGCAGCAAGCCACCCCTAAACATAGCATAGTAAGAAGCAGAAGCTGCTTAACATCAAAAGGAAGGCAAAGAGGCACTGGCAATCTGCCAGATCACCACAGGCTAAGGCTGAATTAAATCAAGCAATCAGAAAGCTCAAAAGCCACCTCGAAAATGAAAAGAACCGGAGTATAAACTGTTTGACTCGGATGGTCAAAGTAAATGAATACTCAAAAGTTTCTTTGAATACTGAATTTATTTAACAAAACCGTTCGATATTTATAACAATAAGAACTTACGACTAATCAGATATGTTGCGATTAATTAGGTGAGCTGGTATTACTTCATGTGAAATTGCGGTCAGACCAAATATTGCTTATGTTGACTTCTGCAATTTCAAGTAGGTGACATGAAGTAATGACTGACTTGTTACAATTAGGAAAATAATTACAAATTGAGAATTACAAAATAATAATAAGATTGTTCAGTTCTGAACATGCTGGGGGGGCTGGGGGCCAGGACCCGATGATAATGTCCAATTGATGTTTGAGGAGATTCTTGTGGGTTGTCGACCTTGGGCTGAGAATTTTTTGCCTTATGCCTGAGTACCAAACCCTTGAGCTGCTGCCGGTACTTCCATCAAAAATAGCAAGAAGGAAGGTGATGAGTGTTGCTCCTACGCCTGATGAATGCAGAATTAGCGCCTTCCTTAGATCAGGTCCGTGCAGTTCTGGTTCAAAGCTGTAGTCTAGAAGTTGCTCGGTTGATTGGAGAAGACTCTTGGATTTCAGTATTGATGGGGGATTCTGTGGCGTAATGTCAGCGGCCTCAGGTGGAATTTCCTTCATGTGGGTTCCTAGAACCTCCACCGACTCTTCAAAGTTGGTTTTTAGAGTCACTTCCTTCGTTTTTACATGGCAGTCATCATGTAGATGAATTATTCCAGTGCTGTTGAGTACTGCTTCTGTTCTGGTACCCTTACACATAACAGCGATTACTGTCGTTTCGTTTGTGACGTAAAGCCAGGAGTTTTTCATTGCCATTGCCTTCCAGACTATGCCCATGACCTTCACTTGATGCATTTTACACATAGTTTTTGGATGTCGATTATAAAGCTCGTCAATGACACAAGATGGACTTTCCTCTATCTTGTATACAATTGTTGGCGTGCAGAAGTGAAGGTGATGGTCTACTGCACATGATCTCAGTTTTTCTCCTGTTAAGCTGAAGTATGTTTGTTGGTTGAAGTTGATCGCAAGAGTCAAATATTGTATATCAGCTACCACATATGTGTCTTCTTTGATTCTATGTGGCGTTGGAGTAACATGAATCAAGCTATAAATTGTTCTTTCCACTATATTGAGATATCCATACAAGTTCATTGTACTGTTCTCGACCTCAACATCTAGCCGAGTTTGAGGCACTTGAAGTATTAAGAAGTTTGTGCCCAGTTTTTGAGAAACATTTTGTATGATTGCATTTATGTCCCGGATGTGCACAAAGTCCAATATACTCCCATGATTATGCAGTGCTCTCAGCCATTTCTCATATTTTTCCTTTAGCTCGTCATAATAGTCTTCTGCGCTCAGGTAGGCGGAAATAATTTCTATGTTTAGCCTGTTGTGATCTGCCCTTGTGATATATGATGACATCTCCCTAATTGTTGAGCTAGCGTCATCTATCCTGGCATCAACTTGCTTTAAATATTTCAGTGTTCTAAAGTTTGACTGATTTATTTTGGTATTTAGGAGTAGTACTTGCTGATTTGTAAAGTGCAATATATCTTGTTGATTATGCTGTAGGGACTCGATGTCACTGTAAACTTCATCGTTTACCCCGAACATTGAAGTGAGTAGTCTGCCAAGGATGCCTCTTTTGTTCCTGCTATTGTGCTCTAGCCTTTGTCGAGCCTCATCAGTAACCCTGAGAAGATCCTGTCTTCTTGTAGATATGTGCTCAAGATATGTCTGGCAGCGAGTTATGTAAGTAAGAGCTTTTGTCCTCTCGCACATACTTTTAACTTGATCCCACGTAATGTCAATATTTTTTTGATCGTTAATCAGTTCATCCTTTGGAAGAGATACCTGCAGCCTAAGATTGCCTCTTTTTATTTGAGCATTACCTAGATTTTCCACGAAGAAGCCCAATTTCGGTTGTACGATCTCGAAGTCCCTTGCGAGCGCTACAGTCAACCAGTACAGTATTAGAATGGTTGTGTGCAGCAATTTCGTTGCCCAGGTGCATGGAGCAATTCTCCGTTTTTTATTCCTTCTTTCGTTTGTGGGCGTGCCTGTTCTCTTTTTATTGTCAGCTAAGGTATTGCTCTTTGTTGTGCAAATTTGGTCAAAGTATTCTGGTTTTGACCAAAGTTCGGGCTCTGTATGAACTATTCTGCGAGAATTTCGCTTCCGTGTGATAGCAGTCATTGTTGTAACAGGTTTGGTGCTGGGATTAGTGTCTTCTTCGTTGTAGATTGAAAGCGGCAGTTGACATAACTTGGTTAAAGGACGTTTCTTGATTCCATTCTTAAATTGTACAGAAACAACACGAACCAATCCGTCATCACCAGGATGTAGTTCTGTAATTCGGCCCAAGGCCCATTTCTGTGGTGGCATGTTATCCTCTTTGATGAGGACTAATTCTCCAATTGTTGGATTCTTCCTTTCCGTTTTCCACTTACTTCTCTGTTGAAGCAGGTATAGGTATTCTAATGACCACCTTTTCCAAATGTCCTGCTGAAGCTTCGCTACCAGCTTCCATCTTTGATGTAACCCCTTTTCTTCAATTTCTGGAACTGGGGGTGCTATTAGTGGCTTGCCTATCAAGAAATGTCCAGGCGTAAGTGGCTCTAGGTCTCTTGGGTCACTAGAATGTTGTCCAATAGGTCTTGAATTTAAGCAGGCTTCTACTTGAGTCAAGACGGTACAGAATTCTTCATAAGTGAGCAGCGTTTCGCTCAAAATTCGTCTTAAGTGTCCCTTGACCGATTTGACTCCGGCTTCCCAGAGTCCTCCAAAGTGTGGACTAACTGCTGGAATGAATTTCCACTCTGTACCGTCATTCGCTAGTGCTTCAGCTGCTTGTTTGGTCGCACTGGAGATTGCAAGTTGTAGATCTCTGGTTAATTTGTTATTGGCGCCAACAAAGCTTGTCCCATTGTCGCTATAAACTGCTTTGCAGATTCCTCGACGGGAAACAAATCTTCTGAATGCTGCGAGGAAGGAGTCCGTGGTTAAATCGCTGACAAGCTCTAAATGAATTGCCTTGGTGACCATACATACAAATATCGCTATGTATCCCTTAAGTGTTTTAGTGCCTCTCCCCTTTGAAGCCTTTGTCAAGAAGGGTCCTGCATAATCTACTCCTGTACTTGAAAATGGAGGGGATGAAATAACTCTTACTGCTGGATAGTTGCCCATGAGTTGCTGAGAATGATTTTGGCGATATCGAAAGCATGTAATACATTTGTGGTTTCTTCCCTGCGCTACTCTTTTGGCATCTATAACCCAAAACGTCTGTCTTAGATAATTAAGTGTAAGCTGTGTACCACCATGTAGCGTTTGTCGATGAGCGTAATCGATTATGAGGTTCGTGACATGATGTTTTGGAGGTAAAAGTATTTGATGCCTTGCATCTACTGGCAAGGGTGACTTTTCCAGCCTACCCCCAACTCTCAAAATGCCGTTTGAATCTATAAACGGATGAAGTGAGAGCAACTTGCTATTCTTCTTCAGCTGTTGATTTTTGTTGAGCGCATTGATTTCTTCTGAGAATTCTTCCAGCTGTACCAATTTTATAATGGAATCTTTTCCTTTCTGTAGTTCCTCTGTGGATAGGTAGCTTGTATTTCTGTTTACCTTGTTCAGTCTAGCATTGTTGACGAATCGTAAGGCATAGGCGATCACTCGGACTTGTCTCATTAATGAAGAACATTTAAAAATTTCTGGAGAGGAGACAGTTATGGCACAAACTGTCGTTGTTTTTCTCTCCTCTTTGTTGGTTATCAAATTAAGTCTTTTTAAAGGCCAGAATTCCGGTGATTTGGTAAGCCAAAGCGGTCCCTTCCACCAGAGATTGTTTGACACAAGTTTACTAGGACTTATCCCTCTGGTTGCAAGATCCGCAGGATTTTCAGCGGATTTGACATGTCTCCATATCTCTCTTCCTTCTAAATCATGTATCTCACTTACCCGATTTCCAACGAAGGTGTGCCAATTGCTAGGGTTTTTTGATATCCAGGCGAGGACTATTTCAGAGTCGCACCAAGCAAAGATTTCCGGAGAGGATATCTCTAATGAAGTCTTGGCAGTTTTAATTAGTTGTGCTAAAAGAAGAGCACCGCATAGCTCTAAGCGGGGCAGCGTGGTCTTTTGTTTTAAAGGAGCAACCTTGGTTTTTGCAGTTAATAACGTTGTATAAACCTTGTTCTTGCTGTCAGTTGTCCTTATATATAGTGCTGCAGCATATGGTTTTTCAGAGGCATCACAGAACCCATGAATTTGAACTTCTTGATTTTTCCGATAGCTTATCCATCGAGGAATTTTAATTTTGTGCAATTCCGTCATTTCTGTTTCAATTTTCTTCCATGAGTTTGTGATCTCACTTGGTAGGAGCTCATCCCAATCTGTTCCTATCTTCCAAAGTGATTGCATTATCAGTTTTGCAGATATAGTGACTGGGGCCAACCATCCTAGAGGGTCAAAAATTGTTGCGATTGTCGATAATAGTGCTCGTTTTGTGAGTTCGGAACTGCTTTCCTTCTGATTGATCATAAATTGAAACTCGTCTCTTCTGGGATTCCAGTTTAATCCCAATGTTTTCACTGAATCATCCTCAGTTATTTCCAATATTCCCTTTTCTAATAAGTCTTGAGGTACATTTTTTATTAATTCGTGGTGATTGGATGTCCATTTGCGCAAGTTGAAACCTCCTGCTTTTAACAAATGAATAATTTGCTCCTGGAGTTGATAAGCTTCTGCCTTGGTGTCAGCACCGGAAAGCATGTCATCAACGTAAAAATCTTTTGTTAATACCTCTTTCGCAATGGGGAGTTGATTACCTTCATCTATAGCAAGTTGTTTTAGCGCTCTTACCGCTAGATACGTGGCTGGTGCTGTGCCGTAAGTAACCGTGTTCAATGTGTATTCCTGAATTTGCTGGGAGGGATCTTCTCTCCATAGTATCCTTTGATAGTTCCTGTCTTCTTCTGCCATATTTAATTGCCGAAACATTTTTTCGATGTCCGCCGTGAATACGTACCGATGCTTACGCCATCTCAATAGAATCTGGCTTAAGTCGCACTGTAATTTCTGGCCGGAGAGCAGCAAATCATTAAGACTTGTTCCTGATTCAGTTTTGCATGATCCATTGAAAACTACTCGTAGCTTAGTGGTAGTACTGTCCCTTTTGAACACTGCATGATGGGGCAAGTAGTATACCTTAGAAGGATCTCCTAAGAATTTTTTCGCTGGACTCATGTGCCCGAGTGCTAGATATTCCAACAGAAACTGGTTATATTCCATCTTATCCTGAGGTGATTTGCTTAGCCTTTTTTCCATTTGTATTAGTCTGGCTACTGCTCTAGCTCGAGAGTTACCTAATTTCTCTGGAGTATCCTTGAATGGCAGACGGACCACGTACCGGCCATCCTTGTCTCGCTTATGGGTAGATTGAAAGTGATCGTTGCATGAATCACTGAGCTGGCTTAGTGGATTATCACTGTTTAGTTCCCAAAATTGTTCAAGCTTCTCATCAATTTCGGCAAGAGAGAGGAAACTTGAGACCTCATTGCGACTCTGGCTGGCCTTTCTTGGGATGTCTCCAAAAACTATCCATCCTAGTTTTGTGTTTTGAGCAGTCGGTAGGTTGTAATCCGCTATAACTCCTTCCATGATTATCCTTGCGTAGACGTCAGCTCCCAACAATATGCCAATAGGACCTGGCCTATTGAAGGTGGGATCTGCAAGTATAATATTCCCATATTGCTTAATGTTAACTTCCGGTATTGAGGTATCAGGCAGCGCCGAGTTTAATTTTGGCAAGACGAGAGCTTCTACACAAAGGAATGAGTTTCTTTTATCGTTTAATTGCATTGAAAACCTTACTTTGCTGTAAGCTTTTCCTGCTTTGGATTCCCCAACACCCAGGATTGTTGTTTTGATTCGCTCTTTTATTAATTTGAGCATCTGAACGGCCTCCTCGGTAATGAACGATACCTGGGACCCTGGATCAATCAATGCTCTAAGCCTTTCTGATTGCCCAAGAGTGTTTTTTATTCTTATTAACGCCGTTGGCAATAGGACGCTTCCTACTTTTGTGTTGTTGTGAAAGGCCATTGCGTCGTCAGATTCGGTCTGTTTAGGTGGATCTCCTTTAGACTTTTCTTTAGGCGATGAAGTTCCGGCAGATTCTGTTTTACGGTGCAGCAACGTATGGTGTCTCTGGTTGCAATAGAAACATGATTTGTTTGTCTTACACCTTTCAGTTTTGCTATGAATCATGCAATTAGTACACAAATTCCTTTTGGCAACAAATGCGCTTCGCTCATGCACACTTAATTTCTTGAATTCTGTGCATTGGTATATTGGATGCCCCTTATTGCAGAAGGCACAGGATCGGTTTATTGTGGCATGGAATGCCTTTTTTTTATTATAGAAGCGGAGTTGAACTTATTTTCGCTTGACTCTTTGATGCAATCCAGCACTTGATAACGTTTCTCCAAAAAGTTTAGCAATTCGCTAGTTGTCGGCATTTCCCTTGGATTATTAAGAGATTCTTCAAAGTAGCGCAGGCTTTCGGCGTCTAGTTTCCTCATAGCGATGCAAATAATTATCGGTCCCCACTTTTGTGTTTGGCAATTAAAATTCTTTAGTGCTTCGATACATTCTCTTATAGTGTCGTAAAGCATAATAATATCTTCCTGACATCGATGCTCTACCTTTTTTGTGTCTAGAATAGTATTAATGTACGTCGTAATAATCTTTCTGTTATTACTGTACCGTGATTTTACCAGCGTTAAGGCTGTATCGTAATTTTCGTTACAAAGCTGAAGATGGCTTATTACCTTCTTAGCATCACCTTCCAAATGGTATAAAAGGTATTGCATTTTCTCTACTTTGCTCAGATATATATTGCCGTGAATCACATTAGTGAAAATGTCTGAGAAGGGTTTCCATTCTTTATAATTACCAGAGAACTTCGGAATTTTCACTGGCGGTAGCTTAGGTAAATTGTTGTACCGGCTCGCTTCTAGGCCTAGGGGGAGAAACGATTCCCAAGCATTGACCTGAGGATGTGTGCCAACATTAATGTTTGGGCGCAGAGAGGAAGCCGGAGGCGCAGGTGTCTCTGCTGAGGGTGTAGGCAATTTTGCCAAATCGTGGTCTGTAGAGCTAGTTGTTGCAGTTTTTTGTAAGCAGGCCATGATTTTTTCTGAAGCATTTAAGTAAATCCTTTCAGTTTTCATGTATATTTGCTCTTTGAAATAGGCATGATTCTCATCTTTGCTGAGTTGCTGCACTATTTGGTCATGAAGAAGCTTGAAATTCTCCCATAAGAGCTCAAGTTCCTCACTTTTCTTCTTTAAATATTCCGGCGTTTTTCGTTCCGGACTGTATTTTTTAAAGTTGCTTAGAAAGCGCTCAAGTTTCTGAGCTATCTCCATTTGGTTGGCAATCAAAATTTCTGTGCTCATTTTGCAACTGAAGGTTCTTGCTTACTCGGCGAATTTTGACTCGGCGATTTCTGTGATGCAATCAACTCGAAGCTGGCAGTCTTGATGTCGTAGGTCCGAGTTTGTTTTGGTTGAAAATCCGGGTTTGTTTTGTTGCTGTCTCCAGAAGTAAGGTATAGTGACCTCTACGGAGTGTAGATGATGCTCTCGAGGTGAAGTGCTTAATTGTCGAATTCTGGAAGTTCTTGCGCAGGCGGCAGTTGTATGTGGTTGTGGCTAAAAGAATCCAAGGTTCTTGAATTCTGGAAGCTCTTTGTGCGGGCGGCAGTTGTGTGTGGTTGTAGCTAAAAGAATCCAAGGTTCTTGAATTCTGGAAGCTCTTTGCGCGGGCGGCAGTTGTATGGAAAAATTCAAGTGGCTTGAATTCTCGCGGTACTTGTAAAAGGTTCGAAGGACCAATGTTTGACTCGGATGGTCAAAGTAAAAGAATACTCAAAAGGTTCTTTGAATACTGAATTTATTTAACAAAACCGTTCGGTATTTATAACAATAAGAACTTACGACTAATCAGATATGTTGCGATTAATTAGGTGAGCTGGTCATTACTTCATGTGAAATTGCGGTCAGACCAAATATTGCTTATGTTGACTTCTGCAATTTCAAGTAGGTGACATGAAGTAATGACTGACTTGTTACAATTAGGAAAATAATTACAAATTGAGAATTACAAAATAATAATAAGATTGTTCAGTTCTGAACATAAACGAATTCACGACAGGATTGAACCACTACCAAGATACGAATTACTCCATTTGGAAAGTAACCAAGGGTATAAAGAAACCAATTCAACAAAACACACCGATTCTAGGGAAAATCAACAAGTGGATAAACGAGGATGGAGAGAAAGCGGAGGCATTCGCAAAACACCTGGAAAGGGTATTCAAACCAATCAAAACAGAAATTGAAAAACAATCAAAGATCCAAAAATCAAAACCAATCAAATTTACTTTAGCCGCTATCTTAAGTAAAATTCAGGAGCTCAACCCAAGCAAGCCCCCAGGGCATGACAACATTATCGGGCAACTAATAAGATCCCTCCCCATAAACAGAAAAATAGGTATTCTTTTCATTTTTAACGCGATACTGCGCTTGGACTACTTTCCTACGCAATGGAAACGGGCAAAAATCTTCTTCATACCCAAACCTGGTAAAGATGCGCATAAAATAGACTCATATAGGCCCATAAGTCTCCTTCCAATCTTGTCAAAACTATTTGAAAAACTCCTACTAGGGAAAATGCAGAACTACCTAAATAGGAAAAACATCATCCCAGACCATCAATTTGGATTTAGGAGCCAGCATAGCACCATAGAACAGACGCACAAAATATTCAATAAAATCAAGGAAGCCATGGAAAATAAGCAGTACTGCATAGGTCTCTTTCTAGACGTAGCACAGGCGTTTGATAAAGTTAACCACGATGGTCTACTACTAAAAATCAAGCAGCACCTTCCAAGAAAATTTTACAACATCTTGCACAGCTACCTCAACAACAGATGCTTCAATGTAGACTATAACAACTGCCACAGCCAGACATACAAAATCAATGCGGGCGTCCCGCAAGGAAGCGTGTTAGGCCCAGTGCTGTACCTCCTGTATACAGCAGACCTCCCAACGGATGAATCAACAACCACCACTACATTTGCAGATGATACAGCAATAATTGCAGCACATAAAAACCCCATCACCGCAACCCGTCTAGTACAATAACACTTGAATAAAATCTTAAAGTGGACAAAGAAATGGGGCATCAAGTTGGACGAAAACTAGACGGAGCAGATAACATTCACATTAAGAAGGAGAACATGCAGACCGGTAAAAATAAACAACACATCGGTAAGGCTGGTCAACGAGGTCAGGTATCTGGGCATGCACCTCGACCGCAAGCTAACCTGGAAAACTCATATCAACAAGAAAAGGGAGCAAATAAAACTGGCATACAACAAGCTACGCTGGCTAATCAACAAAAGGTCAAAATTAAGCCTGGACACCAAAATAGCAGTCTATAAAAGTATAATTAAACCAATTTGGACCTATGGACTGCAACTATGGGGAGCAGCAAAAAAGTCAAGAATTGAAATTATTAAACGGGCACAGACAAAAATACTCAGAGACATAACTGGAGCACCCCGCTATGTCCGCAATAAAATATTGCTTAGAGATACAAAAATAAAAGAGGTCGAAGAGGAAATTAATAGAAGTAGCAAAAAATATTTGGCAAGACTTGAACACCACCCAAACCCTACAGCAAGAAAAATACTCGCAGCAAAAAAATTCGCCAGACTAAGGAAAAATGACCCGATAGACTGCGCTGAACAGTAATATATATAAGCCGTAAAATCAGAGACCAAACCAAGTTAAGCAGCAGACATGGGTTACACACAATCCAAAGCAGTACATAATACAGGCGAAGTAGTAAACACTGTGATCCTAAACCCCCAGGATATAAAGGCGGAGAACATAGAAATTATCCTCTTAGTACTAACGGTTGAAGTAGGTTTATCGCTAGTATACCAAATCTACAAGGATTATAGAAGAAGTCTCAAGAAAAAATACTGCATCAGCCAACCGTAGAAGGACGCCTAATGAGACCATTCACCAGGAAAACTAACCAGATGCACCCAGCAGACTGGACACGTGAATGGTCAACATGAAACTATTCAGGACGGAACAAATCAACCTCAGCAGGAAAAACGGCTACATAGAACCGGCATCTATTAGTCTAATCTAGGATTAAGTTAAGAGTCACAATAACATATGTTAGAGCTTATTAAGCTGATACATGTAACAAAATAGAAATGCTGAAATAAAAAAAAAAAAAAAAGTCTTTCTAAATAGTTTTTCACTGGGTCAGCTGTATGAGGTCTCGC
Source organism: Neoitamus cyanurus (assembly GCA_947538895.1). Lineage (NCBI taxonomy): Eukaryota > Metazoa > Arthropoda > Insecta > Diptera > Asilidae > Neoitamus > Neoitamus cyanurus. The sequence continues at coordinate 42,174,180 of OX384541.1, forward strand.
GTTGTCGTGTAAGAGTATTATCTTATCGTGTCGATTGTCCCATTCTGGTCGTTTTTCTTCAATAGCTCGCTTTAAACACATTAGTTGCCGCCTGTAGCCATCGCCAGTAATAGTTTCAGACAGCTACAGCAACTCATGATAAACAACACCTTTCATATCCCACCATATGCAGAGCATCGAAAATGCCGTTTTTAAGCTGTCTAAGCCATCTTCTGCACATAAATACAATCCGAAAACGCATGTTCACCGTATGCTTCTACTAGCAAACGATGACTTTCAGCAGCGGATTTCTTTAAATTATAGATGTATAACAACACTTCCCGCAAATGTCAATTATTGGGTACAAAACGCTCCATGTTCAATCGCAAAAAAAGCTCTGTTGTAAACACTTTAACTGATCGCGATACAATGAATTTTGATACTGACATTAGACCTGTCAAATACATGTAAAACCGGTTCACACATGATACATACAATAAGAGTTACGCAATCTATTAGGAACCGGAACTTACTTTTCTCAAACCTAACATAATACCTTAAGGTGTATGGATAATACCTTTGTCACCAGCGGCGAACAGATTGCGAATACATCAGGGCTGAACAACAGGGTAAATCTTGTGAATAGCTATAAAACCTTATTAATTATCTCTATTTTTAACACAGAAATATTTTTTTTTTGCTGATAATGTCCCCTCAACCAATTATAAATTCAGTGTCCATATCAATCCTGGTGGACAGGAGAGCGCTGAATTGGAAAGTTACAAAACTGCAAAACCAGCTTCATATGCCCCGCCATCTGAGTATGTACGGGCGTACGTCTGCGTCGAAAAGCCGCGACCAGTCGTATCCGTAGAGGGTGAGAAACGTGCGGCAGATCAGCAGGCACTCCACACTTGGATGGCCCATGACCGCAAGGAAAAATCCAATCTCACCTTGGCCAGCTCGCCGTCGGAGCTCAAACAGATGCGCGGATACTCTACATCCAAGGACGTATGGAAAATTGGAATCCATATATACTTCTAGAGGGCCAGCGCGGAAAGCAATACTACTGAAACAGCTCAATAACGTAAATTGTCTGAGAAAGCCGACGTAAGAATTCATCTATCAAAATTCTTCAACGCTGTGGACAACCTTCAAGCCATGGATGTGGTAATTAATAGTGATTTACTATCAATAATGCTTTTATATAGTTTGCCAAGAAGCTTCGAAAACCTTCGATAGGCTAAGAAGACCCGTCATAGCCTTCCAGACGTTGAATCCCTAAAGATCAAGATAGTCGAGGAGAGCGAAGCACGAAACCAGAAGAATGATAATGATCTTGAAGCCATGTACACCAAACATCACCTAACCTACAAATCGAGGGACGTAACGGTTCCACAGTCGCGGAACGGTGTAAAACAGCCACGATCCAATAACAGGAAGAGCTACAGGTGCGGTTATTTCAAAAGGGTCGGCCATAACGCCGCCAACAGTTTCCTTAAAAGGAAAAATGGCACCGAAAAAGCGGGACACGAGAAATACTTTTCAAATACAACGATAAGCAGCTGTTGCTAGACTCGGAGGAGGTGCGAAGTGGACTAAAATTGTTGAGCACGCCACCAATCCAGTGAAAGCTTGAGGAAACTTAATGGTCTTAACGTCAGATGGTAACTAAAACAAATCGGCAAAGCTTCAAAACACTCTTTTCGTTCCAGACTTAACCCTGTAGTGGTGAAAAATAGTCACACTTCTATAGTCGTGGGTCCACTGAGGGGATTTAACATAAAACAAAAATAAAATTCAAATTTCAAATTTTTTTATTAAACTTTACATTGAAACATTAGCAATCGTAGTATTAAACAAAATCAACAATAGAAACTTTTATTCTTCTCTATAATGGCACTTCTTTTAATCACGCCGTGTTTTTTACACGCGTACAAAGATTAACCATGGGTCCACTGGAAAAGGAAGAAAGAAAGCGTGGAATATCCTCCCAAACGTCTCAATGTAATCTATGTGCTTCAGTAAGAGAGAGAGAGAGAGAGCTTTGCAATTTCAGCTTATCGACCATGAAGACCGATCATGGGTTCGATGACTATCGAGCGGTGCAGTCGTGGTTTCTTTAACCTCCCGCATTTCACATTTTAAATTCTCTTGCCTTCGTTCTTGTGCTCTATCTTAGCCGTTATCACCCCCTTATCGGTTCTATCCCAATACTGTGCCCTGTGTGATTCGTGTTGTGACTTCATTGCGTAACCGAAATCGACTCGTTGAATCTTCCTAGTGAACTCATTACTACTAGCTGTGTTGCGGGAAAATTTGCTATTTCGTTGCGCAGAATCTCACCTGTGTCGTCACCTGCCCAGCTATGTGGTTTGCTGCTTTGGTGCCGTTCTACCTATAGTCTTCGTTGCTTCCCCTGTGTCGTCACTTTATACCTATTACCAACGATGAGCGCCTGCAAGTTATGCAATGGAAGTCTCCCCGGCGATCTGACAGAATGCGATGGCGTTTGCGGTCAATTTTTCCATGTAGCTTGCCTAAAGCGCGGCGCTCGGTCACTCTCCTCTGCTGCGATTTCCACATGCAACGAGTGATCGGATATTAAGCTGTGCCATTTAGTTCGTCCGCTTACTACTGCTTAGGACTCCATCGTCAATGAGCAGTCTCTCCTACCTGCCAAGGTGCAGTCTTTTACCATTAACTGTTCCTGCCTTCTGTCTATCTACGATGAGCTTTGATCAGTCAACAACAAGCTGGACAAAATTCTTAATTCTGCCGCAGCCGCGGAGTCTAAAACTGAAGCAGTCCTTGCCAAATCTCACCAATTCTTTTCGAAACTATCAACTGCGACGCACACTTTTGATGAAATCAACTCAGAGTTTTCCTCTACTCAGCGTTTTCCTCTACTCACCTTCCTGCAACCGTTTTTCCGGCAGTCGATGACGTCCGTCAAAGTTTGAAGCAGATCAGGAACAACCTCGGCTGTTGCTCGGCGGCTGTGACTGCTAATGCTGCACGTCTGGCCTCCATCTCTACTGATCTTCGTTTGCCTGCTGGCCCGCGCTCTCCACTGTCGCCCGCTGCCGCGCCGCCCTCGCCTCTTCACCCCAATGCTGCCACAGCCATCTGCACAGCTATCGTCGATCTCACCCTGCCAGTGCCACGCCCCCTTCCACCTACTTCATCGGTCTTCGTTCAGACTTCCGACCTGGATCTTGCCTCGCCCGTACACAAATTTGGCGCACTCTCTGGTCCGAAAGCGAATGGCAACTAAGATTAGAGAAATTAGAACGAGTCAACGCCGCCATACCCGTAACGTCCTCAACGCTCCTCGTGGAAGGTGCTCCTCGACATTCTGATGCAGTCTGGATCCGGGAATTTTTCTCCAAGCGCTTCTCCTTCACACCCAACGCCTGCGTGAAGCTTCGCTCCTCCAGCCCGCTTAAATTCAAAGTATCTATACACTCGAAATATGCGTGGCTGTATTCTACCCCCACCAGCAGCCCACCATCGCATGGAACCGTCAGGATCTCGGAATGGATCTCCAAGGCCGTAAGCTTTACGTCTAATCGTAGCCATTTAATTTCTAAGCCATCTAAAGCCAAAAACTATAACACACATAAACTGAAATCTCCCCTGAACAGATCAATCAAGTGAAATCCGCTTCTTCCAAAATTGCCCAAAATGAAGTTCACCGCATAACAACTTTTTTTCGAGGCGTCTCCAGCGATTTGCTGTCACGGACTTATTTATTGATATTTTTAATTGAAAATTGTTTCAAAGATTCTTAGATGTTATACTATGTATAACGTGTATATGAAATATATAAACCAACATTATTCATATCTCAAAAAAAGTATCATGAAAATATGCCTTTTTCCGCCTTTAAAACCTTACCACCCCCATAATGGAATTAACACTCCCTCTAACAGACCCAGTAAAAATACTAATCCTCCCTCATCCCTTAAACAGAAATCTACTGTCGATAAAACTCCTTCCAACTCTCCTAATTCCGTTACTGCTCCGGTTTCTTCTTTAAACTTCTACTGGCAATTTAAGGCATGTGTATTCCCAAATTTCAATTTCTATACCCCAATTAAATATTCTAACTTTGTGAAATCTCATACATTCAATCCTCCTATTCCATCTACTCCGCCCCCTCAACTCACTCACTGTTCTGCTCCCTCCACACCCACCAATACGGCTATACCAAAACCTTCTTTTATTGACCGGCTTCTACCACCCGTTGTGAAGCTCACAATGCAATCTGTAGGGTCTACTGAAGGACGTTGCCTTCTCTCCCGTTTGCGTGACCGTAGAATCTACGAAAATGTCCGCCTTCCCTTGGCCTACCTCCACAATAAACCTGACTCTGTCTGTATCGATGGTAAAACCAAGACTAATGTGCTGGTTTCTATCCACCAGGAAGGCGTCCCTATTGACCGTACTTCCCTTCTTGAACTCTTTCTCAAATATCGTGCTAAATTCGACTTCTTATTTCCCTATACTACCAAAATGTCAGAGGCTTGCATACCAAAACTTGCTCAGTTTTCCAGAACTCCCTCGTTTTTCCTTATCACGTCTTCGCTCTCACTGAAACCAACTTAATTTCCAGTGTAAACAGTTATGAGGTATTTTCCACCGACTTCTCTGTTTTTCGTGCTGACGCCTGCGATAATGACTTAATGCCTACAAACCGCAGTGTACTTCTCGCTGTGCATAATAGTTTTGGCACCAGCCTTTTCACTTCCTCTAACACCGCAAGCTGCAGATTCGTCTGTATCAATATATGTTATGTATGTATCCTGTAAATTCTTGTACATTCTCTGTGTCTACATTCGTCCCTCCCAACCACTTGAGGCCTACAAATTTGCCACTAATGTTATTGATTCCCTCTTAAATAATCTTGGGCCAACTGATGAAGACATCGTGCTTGGCGATTTTAATCTTCCTCACCTCCTATGGGTTCGGTCTGATGATGAACTCCATTATGTCCCTTCTTACGCCCTCTCCGACAAAGAGATCTTACTCATAGGCCGTGTCTCTGACTGTGGTCTCTGCCAAATTAGTGGCATAACCAACAACCTCGGTAGACCACTTGACTTGATCTTCTCGTCCGACAACGTTAACTCGGTTGTCACTGAGAGTACCCATCTACTTTCCACTCTCGACCAGTATCACCCTGCTCTCTTCCTAACTTTTTCTCTCAAACCCCTCCTTTCTTTACGAACTCAGAATCGTCGTACTCCTTCAACTTCCGAATAGGCGACTTTGAGAAATTAAATTACCGACTTGACCAATCGGCCCTCTCCTCCACAACCGACTCTCTACCTTCTGTAGTGGATGCCCCCGACCTTTTCTATACTGAACTTTTCGCCTGCCTGACCCAATCTATTCCCTATCAACCTCAGAGAGACCATTCCTCTTCTCCCCCATGGTATAATAAAGAACTTCGTTCCCTTCGGAGCATGTGAAACAAATTGTGGCAAGCCTATCTCTTATCTCGCTCCGATCCTGACCTCTCCATCTACCTTTCTGTGGCTTTTCTATTCTCTGATCTCAGCAAATCGTCTTATCTTAAATATCTGATCCTAAACGCTTCTATCAATTCACCAACATCAAAAGAAAATCGAGTGGCTACCCCTCAACACTTAAACTTAGTGACACCTCCTCCACCGACCCTCGTGTAATAGCTAACCTCTTCGCTCACTACTTCAGCGGATCTTTCAGTGAAAATTCTTCCGTGCTCGATCCTAGCTATTTCCATTTCATGCACTCCTGCGACCAGACGCCCTTGCCTTCATCAGTTGCAACCCAGCAATGGTCGTCACCGCTATCCTCGCACTTGCTAATGATTTCAGTCCAGGCCCTGATGGCATGGCATTGTCTCGAAAAAGTGCGCTCGACACTTGATTGGACCCCTTTCCTCCATTTTTCAACATTCTTTCACCCAAGGAATCTTCCCTCCTAGGTGGAAAGACTCATTCATCATCCCCATTCATAAAAAGGACTGTAAGAGCAACATTTCCAACTGCCGTCCTATTGCCAAACTCTCCTGTATACTCGAACTTCTCGAACGCATTGTTTACGATTGTATACTCATCCATTGTAAATCAATTTTTTCCCCTTCCCTGCCCGGTTTCCTCAAAAGTAGATCAACCACCACCAACTTAACCGACTTCGTCTCTAGAACACTATGCGCCTTGGAGAATGGTGACGAGGTCGACGTTGTTGCTACCGACTTCAGTAAATCGTTCGATAAAATCTTACATAAATTAATTATCATTAAACTGTGCTCCCTTGACTTCAATCAGCATTTCTTTTCTTGGATTAAGTCTTATCTTGATCAACGCCAGTATAAGGTCCTCTTGTGCTCTGCTTCCTCCAACTCTTTCGTGGCTAATTCGGGTATCCCTCAGGGTAACCACTTAGGTCCGTTGCTATTCATGCTTGCCATTAATGATGTCGATTACGATTACGCTGATAACATGTAATATTTTTAAATATTTTAGTTTAAGGTGCCATGAAAACTCCCTCTCCAAATGCCAATCCATTACCTATTTTCGCAAAAGCCCTTCTTCTCCCCTTAGGGTTTACCTGTTATCTGATGAACTTCTCCCGACTGTCTCCTCCCTTCGTGATCTCGGTGTCATTTGTGACAGTGAACTAAACTTTCGTGATCACATTGACAGCGTGGTTGCTGGAGCCAACACTGCACTCGGCTTTGTGAAGCGTTGGTCTAAGGAGTTCCGAAATCCTTACGTTGCGAAATCCCTATACGTCTCGTTCGTCAGCCCTCTCCTTGAACACGCTTACCAAGTCTGGTCCCCCTGTCAATCTACCAACATCAACAGAATTGAAGCAGTCCAGCGAAGGTTCCTTCGATTTGCTTTACGAGAGCTTCCCTGGTCTGATCGTCTTAATCGTCCGCCTTATGAAAATCGCCTGATGTTGATCGACTTCGAGCCCTTATGGAAGCGACGCGACTCTGCAGCTATTACCGTCATTGACCGACGACATTGACTGCCCTTCACCGCTTCAGCGCCCTTCAGATAGTGGACTCGATATATATACCATATATGTATCAGGGTGGTCTTTATTTTTCGACTTTTGAATTATCCTCGGGGAACTTTGTGATTTGCTTATATACATCTAAAAATAAGTCATTAACGAGCACACGTTTTATTTGTAAAAGTCATAGTAACGTGTTTCAACTTGCAACGGCGTCTACAAGTAGCGGACTCAGTAAAGCTACTAGAAATCAAAGTAAGGTTTGGCTTATCGGTCAATTATTATCCAAAAGACAAAAATACAGATTTTCATTTTTCTGTAAAATTAAAATCTTGGTAGCGACCCCTAAATGTCATTTAAAAAATTTAAAAAAAATATTGAAACAGTTTCTTTTGGTATATAATCAAATTACGTGGTGCCCCGTGAAATTAAAGAAAAAAACTTTTTCCTTAGGAATAAGGACCACCCTAATATGTATATATGCATATTTATTATAGGTAAAGGATACTACAAGAATTACATTTTTCTCATTAGCACCAATTATTACTTTCGGAAATACAATATTATGCGGCAAAGTGAATCTACATAATTATAACTGGGACGTTTGATTCACAGAAATTAAATAAAAAATCACACGAAATTAAGAAAATTAATCAAATTAAAGAAATTCAAGCTAATAGAAAGTAAAACAAGAAGAGAAAAAATAGTTATTTTAGGTTTTAGTGCGTATGAGTCAGAAATTAGCTATAATGACTATTATTTGAGAAATTCAAGACGACGTCCCCTGAATGCGTTGAAAATACTCGCGGTCTGATTCCTACTAGGCAAAGAGTTCCAAAATCGGATCGAAGGAACAGTGCTAGATCCTTCAAAAATGGAGGTCCTAAATTTGGGTAATTTTAGCTTATATCCCCTGCGGTAGTTCAAGGCGTGAATCATGTTGCTAAGGTAATATACCTCCAATGAACATCTTAGTAATGTGGTGTTAAGATGAGACACATGATCAGATCTTTGCAACCCAAAGACAAATCGAATGAAATCATTAAATGCCACATTTAACTTTCGGAGGCAATATGAGTCCATTTTAGCGAAAGCAAGGCATACATTTGTAAAATGTGGCAAGAGTAATGACTTTACCAAATGACGTCGGAGTTTAGGGAGAAGTATGCTAGGTGATAACCACAGTCGACGGAGAGTACCACGAGTTCTGGATATTATGTAATTAACATGATCACAGCACTTCATATTCCAGCTGAGAATTATTCCAAGATTGCCTACTTTCCCCTCATAATGTATTACCATATCGTTCAGCAATATTGGAGGCAATGTTGAGATGACGGAAATTCCAGTAGAAAAGGCAATACAATGCGGTTTCTCTGGATTCAAGTTTGGATTATTTTCCACTGACTACCTGTATATTTTACGCAATCAAATCACGCGCAGTCATTAATGAGATGTATGGGACTGTTGAGATCCATAGATTTGTACATCTTCAGCTTAAATATGATATTAAACGTGACGTAAAACTTTGAGAAAATCGTTTATACGAGTATATAGAATGAAAAGTGGTGACCCACGTATAGATCCCTGTGGTATGCCACGATATAGTGGAAGAAGGTCAGAGCAATTTCCCTCTCTCAAAGCTGGTAACTCTGATAACAAAACGTCCTTGACCATGAGAACTGCATCTTCAGAGAAGTTGAAGTGATCATAAAGCTTGTTTAGCAGACTTGTATGGCACACACTCTCAAATGCTTTTGAAAATTCGAGAAGCGTAAGTATACTGACCTCTCTTTTGTCAAGTGTTTCCCGAATATCGTTTTTTAACTTCAAAATGGCACTTTCACAACTATGCCTAGGCCGAAATCCATATTGCCGTTCATTCAGAAGGTTCTCTCTCAATAGATAATCTTAAATTTGCCAAAATAAAAGTTTTTCAAAGACCTTAGAGAGGAAGCAGAGCAAATTAATTGGCCTATAGTCAGCTGGGGATGTATATCTCTGGCTTTTTCAGAATATTCCAGATATACGGCAAAATTCCATCGCGGTGCTTCAAAAGACGTCTGTAAGATCATGACAGGCGAAGAATCATGAATCTATGCTCTATATATATAAAACACAAAAATTGTTTCTACCTATGTCCGTTATAGGCTTTCAAACCATCTAAAAAACAAATATTTTTACGTAAAGAACACAAATATCACTCGTATGTACAAACGTTCTGAGTACGTTTACCATTAAAAATGGCAAACTTTCCCAGCAGGAAATTTACTCATGACGGCATCGAAGAAGTCATCAATAAAAAGGGTGTGTATACCCATTCCAACATAGATGAAATTTCTCACGGCGTACAGTGGGGCGAATGGCCTGTTTCGCTGGTAGTACAGTCGATTTGGAAGTTGCCCTCCGAAAAGTGACCCTCCGGAATTTGACTTGATAAATCGATAGGGGGGCATAAAATAAAGTTAATGTTATATTTCCGAATTGCCCCCCCCCCCCCCCCGCTGTTTTTGAGAAAATCCAAAAAAACTTTAGATGCATTTTTCTCAGAATCTATGGGTTCTAGAGAAAAATTTATTTAACAACAAATGTAGAGGACATTGTAAACTATATTTGATCTCATTGAAGTCAAGTCGTCCGACTTAAATTACAAAAAGTAGGTGGCGCTAAAGTTTCAAAAAAGTGGTTTTTTGGCATTTTCGTTTGGAATAAATAATTTTTTCATCACACGTGCACGTGGTCGAGCGCTAACTTTGAAATGACGCAGAAGTTCAGGTATACAACCCATCGACCCATCTTTAACAGATTTATATGCACCAAAGTCCCCTCTATCAAACTATGATGAAATAAAATGAAAATTGAAACCTTCGATTTTCGACTTTTGGCCAGCGAAACAGGCCATTCGCCCCACTGTGCGGCGATGTCATTGGAAAGACGTGCATGTCTTTCCACATGACCACGGAATCTAAGGGGTCATGTATGTTAATCCTTTTTTGCATTACTATGGAATGCAAGAATTCATCAATGTTTTTTTATTGATGCTTTCTTCGAAGTCTCTAAATTGGTGGATTGAATGCATTACACACCGCTGAAATCATTGGTGGTGATATAATCAATGATTTCATGCAATGAAGGGGGCAACACAATTGTCACGGGCAAAACAAAGGCGAATTTTTTTTACACAGGTTTAATTTAATGTTTAAGGATCGGATAGCGGAATATACTCGACTATATGTTCACACATTTTTATTTATAAATATACAAAATTTATTAAGTTATGCACATTATCTCGGATTATTATTTATTAATAAAAATGTGTGGACATATTGTCGAATATATACTCTAAATATTCCTCTATTCGATCCCTAATTATTAAATTAAATACCTGTGCGAAAAGTTCGCGAACTTCGTGTTTCTTTTACCCGTCACAGTTGTGTTCCCCCTTTAGGATCATATTCACGAAGCGCAAATAACATTTATAATTTTTTAAATATCTCATTGCACAGATAATTTTAATATTACTAAGCACAAAATTTATTTATGCAAGATGAGCCGCTGCTAAGTTGATAATTAAAATATCTACACAATGATTACATATAAGTTTAAAAATTTGGACCTTTGGCAATTTTAACAATGCAGTCGTCAGTTAGGCGGACTCACAACCCCATCCTGGAGCCTCCGCTCCTGAGCTAAGCCATATGATTTAATTAATTTTAATTTAATAACCGGAACATGTAGGGAATAGCTGTGTTCGTTTGTTCGCTATGATGTTTTGCAGGTGGCTTCCTTTAGGCCTCAAACTAAGGCATGTTAATTATTTAGGGCGGCTGGGCCCTAGTTTGCGAAATATTCAACTTTTAATTTTGACGAAACGTCAAAATTAAAAGTTGCATATTTCGAACAAATCTTCCACTTTCACTGAAATTACAGGTAGCCACCTGCAATTACACTCCCTATTACCCACTTTTTTTCAATTCACTGCACTCTAAACCCTGAAAAAAAATTAATATTAATAAAATATTAAATTGAAAACTCTTACCTGTCAAGTGAGTGTCCATTGTTTTTATTTTATATGTTCTTTTCTTACATTGCAAGTGGCACCCCTGCAATTTGCAGATGGCTCCCTCTGGAATTTCGCTAGTCCCTTTTAGATTTGTTAAGAAACATTTTTATTCAAGAATTTCATTATTATTGTTAAATATTTGCAAAATACATATTATATTAATTTTACTACATAAATTTGTTGTAATAAATAATTTGTAAAAGGTAAATACTCAGTCAGTAGATATTTTTCAAAAGAACGCAAGTTGTAATAGACATTTTGTAAAAGGTAAATAATATAATATGTATTTTGCAAATATTTAACAATAATAATGAAATTCTTGAATAAAAATGTTTCTTAACAAATCTAAAAGGGACTAGCGAAATTCCAGAGGGAGCCATCTGCAAATTGCAGGGGTGCCACCTGCAATGTAAGAAAAGAACATATAAAATATAAACAATCGACACTCACTTGACAGGTAAGAGTTTTCAATTTAATATTTTATTAATATTAATTTTTTTTCAGGGTTTAGAGTGCAGTGAATTGAAAAAAAGTGGGTAATAGGGAGTGTAATTGCAGGTGGCTACCTGTAATTTCAGTGAAAGTGGAAGATTTGTTCGAAATATGCAACTTTTAATTTTGACGTTTCGTCAAAATTAAAAGTTGAATATTTCGCAAACTAGGGCCCAGCCGCCCTAAATAATTAACATGCCTTAGTTTGAGGCCTAAAGGAAGCCACCTGCAAAATTTCAAAGCGAACGAACGAAAACAGCTATTCCCTACATAAGCCTCACAAAAATATAAAATGAGAAGATTTGAAATTTGGATTACTGAAAAACATGAAAAACAAAACCGCAATAAAACTTCAGCTCACTTGAAACAAACAAACTCCTATTCCTTCCTGTTAGCATGACTAGGACCTCAAAATTGGCATATACATATGTATACCTTAGTCATGCACGAAATCATCGATACACTATTTCACGCAATCTCCAATTTCCTGCTGGGTTACGATGACAATCAGATCAGATCAGATTTGACATATTCACACTAGTGTTGCCATATCTCAAGACCTAAGTAGCAACCTACGTATCATGCAAGCTGCGCCAAAGCATCTTCGAAGGTGCATTCAAATTTAACTTACGCTTGTTTAGCTACACAAACTTTAACAGGAACCTTATTTCGTTGGGCAGTGTAAAGCATTCAATTCTCAGGTGTTTTATTTTCACAATACTTTGAGTGTAGGTATTTTCTCTCTGCAAACATGAAATTGATTTCCGATTAGAACCATGGGCAAGTAGTAGTCCTAACAAGTTTTGTACATGAAGGAACATGTTTATTGTATCAATAGAGCTTTGCTTTTAAGGAAACATACTTGTTCTTCTGTGCTCACAAGATCATATACATGATATCACGGATAAGAAGTGCATTCAGCAAAGAGAGCCTCCGAGTCAATACTACGAAAATTTCTATAACTTATACACCGTTGAGATCTGTTGCAATCCACATTTATATCGCAGCAAAGCAAAATGACGTCACGATCTAATATGCTTACACATAATTAATTAAAATAGAGGACTAGGGAAAGATCAGTTACTAGAAGCAAGTCCAAAAGAAGTGGATTAATGGTGACCAAAAAATCCCAAATTCGAAGTATTGTTGTTGTTCACGTTTTCGGAGTTGCTGATCTCTTATTATTTTTCTTCATTATTCTACCATACTCTCCGGTCGACGCTCAATATATAGGTTAACTATAGGACACAATACCTATGATACGAGGGGCGACTTCAATGTCAACTTCATTTCAAAAAAGGCCGCACAACTTATTTCATATTTATACGACAAACGTAATCTACGAATGGATATGAATCGAAGCATTTCAAAAACAAATTCGAAAAAAAACCATCCACACCGTATTTTCGCTGTATTAAGAGAAACTGCAATCACAGCTGTATATATATATATATTATTTAAGTTATCACAAGCCTATGTGTAAGAGAAATTGAAAAACAATAAATTTGAAAGTTTGATTCCTCATACTTCTTATTGTAGCATTATAAAGCAAATTTTAATCAAAACCACGCAACATATTTTTGAAACAGAATTAACATTAGCTTAGATATTTACACATCAATTCTCGTGAATAGGTATCACGCCACTCGCACCGTTTTTGTTCATAATTTATTATATTGCATTGTGTAGCGCTTGGCAAACTTCTTTATTGAACTAATAAATAAATATCCATCTATCTAAACTGTTATGTGCATATCGCCATATTGGATTCAAGATTTCCGATTATCAATTGTAGATTTGAGATCAGCGACCCCGAAAACATAAAAGGACCCCTTTTCATAGCGATCATTTAAAGTTGTTAATTTCGTCGCCATATCGGATCCACCATCTTGAGTTTGCAATTATTGATGGTGGATTCGAAGTCAGCGACCCCGAAAACATAAAAAGACCCGTTTCCATAGCAACCTTCGAAGTTGAAAATTTTCGGTTGCCATTATGGATACGCCGTCTTTAATTTCTAATTATTAATGGCAGTTTCGAGATCAGCGACCCCAAAAGCCCCCATATGTGCGTTTACTTACACGGAAATCCGTTCAAGTTCCCCAGCATATTCCATGAAAGCCTGCTGGAGGCATCCTTTTGTCCGACTTGATTCACTAATACCGTTAATGCTGAGCTCACATAAATGATATCGCAACTTTTAATCCATATAAACCTTCCTCGCGAATCTATCTATGTAATCGTGAAAACCGGAACAAAATGCATTCAGTATTGTTCTTTGCAATATGTAGTGAATCCGCCATTTTGGATATCGAAAAAGACATAATTGTCCCATAATTAATTTAAATCATTCTAGTATTTTAGCCGTTAAGTGCGTGTACGTTTCCAGCCATAAACGTACATATATGTACACTGAAAAAAATAAAATATAAAATTCATTTAATTCAAATTAATTGAATTCCAATTATTTGTTTCAATGAAAGTATTTAAAATATTAAATAATCATAATAAATAAAATAAAAATTTGAATTACTTGATTCATTTAGTATGAATTATATGATATGACGTTTTCTTTCTTTGTTGATTTTTGTCTTTCGTTTTTATAATACACGCATCTGTGCCCTGCAGGTTCGATACTCACTTGATTAAATTTCTTTTCTTTATTCTCATTTAATGTTTCAGTTGATGAAGTTGAATAAAAACCATGAAACATTAAATGAATAAAGAAAAGAAACTTAATCAAGTGAGTATCGGGCACGCCGCCCCTGAGCCACAGAACGAACGAACCAGAGAGAACGAAGAAAAGGAAGGAATCATCCCACTCGGCCTCGCAGGATCAATGAGGAGCCCTTCGTTTCTATCTGAGCAGCGCTCGGGAGTCAAGGGAGCCGAATTTGCCCGGCTCTGCCCTGCACTGGCTGCACAGAATGGGCCACTTCATGTATGACATGCTCAACCGCTCTAACGGTTTGACTATGGCCCAAAGCGGGGAGTTCTGTGTGTAGTCTGCATGTGTCAGTTCACTGGAGTTATCTTGTACGGTTTTTTGGTGCATCGAAGCCTACAAATTTATCTTGTTTTTGCTATATTTTAGTGCATTGAAGCAACAAAATATAAGAAAAATTATCTTGTTACAATATCAATCATCAGTAGGTAACAGTTTTTCTAAGTGCGTGTAATTTCCATAATGGAAAACGATATCTTCGTCGCTAATTTATTAGCAGGCTGGGGTTTCCAGGAACTAATTGAAGACTTTTCAAGTAAGTGTGCGATGAATTAAAAGAATTGAAATTAGCATGTACATATATGTACTGTAATTTTTTAGAAAAATGTGTTGATTTAGAGGTGTTAAAATGTTTAACTGTTGACGATATCGATAAGCTAATACCACAAGAAGAAAAATTTGGCCTCAAAATTAAATTCCGCCAAAAATTATTTGAGTGGAGATATCAAAACGTGAGTACATGCGTGTTCATCTTCTGTATGCGAATAACATGAAGTGCTAAATTTATTTGTTGTGTCTGAAATTTTTTCATCGGGCCTGTTTTGTTTGTGAAACAAAAAAATTACATTTTTTATATAAAAAACATGGTAACACACCGTGTGTGTAATTGGCTCTTCAGAATATTTTTATTACGAGGAGCCGATTACACACCATGTGTGTGATGCTGAAGAAAAAGAAAAAAACACATTTATAGTAGAACAATATAAATGTTTAAAAGACTAAACAGGCTATAACATGTCTGCAATTCTTTCTTAGAATTTTATTATTTTTAGCTCTAGGCAGTATTTCAGGTAGATGATCGGTAATTACTGGAACTGTTATTGAATGGGATTTTTCCAAATAATAATATTTTGATAATTTGAAGGCGAAAGTTTTTCACATTTGAATATCGTTCCAATCTATTTCATTTCACAGGGTTATATTACACCTTTGTGCGACACTTTGTCAATGAATTCTTCTATTCAAAGTTGGATAAGTACTTCTAGTTTAACTGACAGTACTAACCAAACACTAACCAACAATTCTCAAATTAATCCAAGTACTAATGCGAAGAATGAAAAAGAAAATTTGGTAAAAGTCTATTTTAAAAATCCGTAAGATAATTTATAACGTAATTTATTTCATGTAGGATCTTGAAAGTATTTTGAATTCTTAGACAGCCGGAAAGGATATTTTTAGAAGTAAAGGCGATCAATTAACAAATGCTCAACGAAAAGCTTTAGTCAACATAATTTGCGATTATTGGTTGACCAACGAAATTCCCCCAGATTGGACGAATTGCAAACTTATAGCAAGACAAATGTCAGAAATTTTTCCAAAAGAATGTGAGGTATAAGTAATATATCCAAATTTCTATACTTTTAAGTGACAATGCATATTACTTTAGGAGATTTACACTGGGAATAAAGAACAACGGGGTAGATTAATGTCACGGTTCTACAGTTTATCCCAAAAATATCAAAAATTTGGGCTGCTAAAAAGTGTTTAAAAAAGAAAAGCGGAAACAGACGTTTGTTTAAAAAATAACTTTGAAAGTGAAGGTAATATTATTATTTATTTTATTACAGCATAATCAAAAACATTATGATTTTTAATTATATTAATATTAGTCAAAATTTACACATCGAGTAACTTTTCCAATTTGCAAGATTTTTCAATTGGGTAAAAATCACTACCATAAGAGTAGCTTAGACATATTGTTTCGTAAATTTAAAATATGATAGTATACAGTTTTCAATGTGCAATTTTGCGCAATATTAATATTCAAAAAATGTTTATTTTCTTACCAAAAAGCTGAACATAGAAAAATATGACCCTCATTGTAATTGTTTCTTTGTTAGTAAACTGCAAAATGTTGAGATACATGAATTAATACCCATAAGTGAAATCTTGCATCCCGCAATTAATGTTATGTATATAGAGAACAATTCTAAAGTGTTAAAGACTAAAGTGGCATTTCAATGAAGCTATGTACATATATACATGATAAAACTTTAAATACAAAATTAAGGTATTTGTTTCATTTCTAACCAATTATGTACTCCGACCCAACCATTTTTCTAGAACTTATGGTTTTACAGAACATAGTTTAGAGGTCGCCCATAAATCTAAAAATGGGCTATAGCTAGAAATGTGATCATGTTTCTATAAAAGGTGAGTGAGCATTAATAATACGATTTTGTAAAAATTTTCTGAGATAATTTGGGCCCTATCATTGAATCCGTTCGAATCGAATCGAAAGGAGCTCACAAAAGCCTTTTTGCATACAAATTCCTTAATAAACTTGCTCAAATTTTCATAAATTCATTTCAGTTACCTTTGATTTCGATTCATTTTTCCGCCCATAACGTCATAATGATTCGATTGCATTTTTCTAATTGAATTATTTTAACACTATGAATGAAAAAATTTATTGAAGTCAAAGGTTAATGAAATGATTATATTAACATTTTAGGAGCATTTTTAAAAAATTTGTGTGAGAAAAAGGGCTTTTGTACGCTCCTTTCGATTTGATTCGAATGGATTCAATGATACGGCCCATAACTCTTATTCAGAGAATGAAATCGACTCAATGATATGTTAAATATCTTCAAAAATTTTTAATTTATTTTTCAAGAAAAGTTTTCTTAATTTCAAATAAAAGTTTTCTTAATTTCAAATAAAAGTTTTGCTGAGCTTGTATTAATATAATTGAATGATTTTAGTATTAATTCTTTGAATGACTTTTAATCAGTCAAACAAACAGATTACCTATTTTCAGTAATATTTTTAATTGTTCCAAATTTTTTGAATTTATTTTTCAACAAATGCTTTCAATGACTCAAGTATCGAGGAATGGCGTGAATTCATTTAATTTGAATATGGTTCTTCAAATAATGCAATTTAATGGTTAAAATTCACTGATGAATTTTAAATGATCACAGTTAATTTTTTTTATGAAATTTGTAAAGTTTTTTTTCAGTGTATATACTTTTAAATCCACTTGGTTTACCATAGTCGAGTAGAAATAAAAAAAACATGTTTTAGGGTTCAATTATCATTGTTAAAAAAAACTTGATTTGTTACTTACAAGAAAATAATAAACACACTTTATTAAACGTAAATTTCGTCGTCTTCTTCATTAAATAGCTCACGTATTCCTCTGCAACATTTACACTTATCGCAGCAGGCAAAATTGCATAATGAAAATATTGGCCTGCAGAATAAATGAAGTTTGATTGGCTGGCTTGCTTCGTTTTCTTCCATTCTAAAATTACTTATCTTAAGTATGCTTAAGAGAATACACTTTTTAAGCTTAGTCTCAAACCTCATAGTTAGTACACTAACTTCGGGTTTCTGCGTTGTCGGGGACGTTATAATCAAAGCATCTATAGCAAAAGTCGCATGCATTAAGTAAGCCGTAGCGCACAATAACGAAGCTATGCTCTGAAATTAAACAAAATATATATTTTAACTGTCATTTATTACAGGCAATACAGTAAGTTCAACGAAATTAAAGGCGGTATGCAGTCAAAAATAGCAAACAATGGCCGTTGCCTTTTTTTCTCATTGTATTTTTATATAAAGCAAATATAACTTATAAGCAAACATAAAAATAGTTACATATATTTATGTGGGGCTGAAGTGTTGTCCGAGCCCAAATCAACTGAACGCAGCCGAGGCAGCCCTGCGCTGTGCCACACGATCGACTCTTTAACCTGAACCAGAATCAAAACCTAAAGAACTAAAACGTAACATAAGCATTTAACGAAACTGAGCATATTATGCCAAAACTGACATATTGCCCTAAATACGGACGTAGAGTTACATAAGTGGATACAATAACAAAACGACGTCTCTTGCAGAAAATATCGACAATTCAAGATATTTGTATTAACTTTTAAATTTTTGGAAGGATTATATTATAAAAGAGAGAGAGCAACGAAAAAGTAATTGTGAAATAAACAGAGGAACAAGCACAACTACTACGTAAGTTTACGTCGTCGGCACCATACTTAAGGCTAGTGAGGTTGCTGAAAATTAGCGAAGATTAGTCAAGTCAGCTTATGGCCATTTACGTTGGTGGTCCCATATATTTATTTGTTCACGTTCGCACTTTACTTTATGTTCGGTTACTTTATGTCACGTTTCGCTTTGGTTCAGGCTTAAGCAATAACTTCAGAACATAATAATGAGTAATATACAGTTCCGGTCAAAAAAATAGCACCAAAGTCACTTTAACTCTTCAAACAAATTTGATAATGAAACAAACGAATAAATTGAAACAACTGATATGAGAAATTAATAGTGCAAAAGTGTCCTTTATTTTACGTTAGAAACTGCAATCGAATAACAACATAAAAAAATGTAGTAGTACAATTATACCACTACTAGCGCCAAACTGAAAATATGTATAACAACATGAACTCATAACTTTTTCTTTATTTTATTCCAAATTAGTTAACACATAATTTAATCTAATTTAATAATTTGTGGCATGTCCTTTATTTGCGATACGTATATTTTTGGAAAATTCCATAGAGAAATCTGCCGGCCGAAATCGCAAAATGTCGATATAACGATATAAAATTCATGTCCAGCAGCTTAGTCCCGCCATTTTTAAAAAAGAAAAGAACAAAGTTGTGCTGCATTCTGCTACTTCGCAAAATTTATTATCACTAATAGAAAAAATTTGTCAGGTTATTTAAATTTTTTAGGTGGAAATTGGCCCCCTCATTTGTGAAATAAATGCATGTCAAATTGTTTTCGTACATTGCTCGGGTTATGCTATGGTGTACTGCTCTTTAAAATTGTTTATATACGCACAAAAAAATATTGGCGCACTAATAATATTTTAAGAAAATAAGTTAGCCCCGCCATTTTGGATTACTGACTGAATATTTTCCTTTTACAAAATATCTATGGATTAAATTTAACTGTTTGCACAATGTATTTAGCATGTACACAATATCCGTGCAATCCGTGTCTGTGTACATCCTAAATACATGGTACAAATAGGAAAGTTTCAGTCCGTAGATATTATGTACAAGAACAATATTCAGTCTGTAGACATTTTGTAAAAGGCAAATTTTCCTTTTACGATTTAGAGGTCGAAACATTGCATTTTTTAGAATTTATAATGATGTTATGTGAGTATAACATAATTTTGGCACTTCTTTATAACTAAAATTCAGAGCAGAATATGAAAAAAACCCCGCTATTAAAAAGTCTCCTACCCCGATACGGGTTCGAACCTGACATCACCGCCCCTCAACCGAAGCGCCATATCAATTAGGTATGTACAATAATAAATAGCACACTCCCCAATTCAGTGATAGGAAACAAGCTCTCTACTATTCTCTGCATTTTTTTTTGAAAAATTGTAATCTTTATTTATTCCAAAACTAGCAATATTAATAATATTGAGAAATAATTTCAGCAAGTGCTAGATTAGGTAAACGTAATAATTTCATAAACAGGCATGGGGTGTAGCATCCTTTTATTGAGTCTAAGAAAATTTCGATCTTCAGCTCTATTCTTGAATCCGATGTAATTCAAATTCGTTCGGCACATAGGAAATTTAAAAACAGGCGTTTAAAAAAGCCTTTAACTGAGGTCATGTTCTTGCAAAAACCCAAAAAAATCGCGCTCACACTAGTATCATATACTTCACTATCTAGAATTAATCCGGCACTGGAAAAATCTCTTTTAGAACATGGATAATCATTTGTTGTTACACACACCCCTCCCAAACATTTTTGTTTTTCATTCTTTTCTCATTGTGATCTAATGGCCCACAACCTGGCTACAAAAAAGCTGGTCTATCGGCCTACAAGATGAAATGTGTTTTTAAATGCTTGTGCTTACAGCGACCGTAAGAAAAACAATTTGGTCTGTCTGGGACACAAACTTTAGAATTCTTTGTGGCTAAGTGGACTTAAGGTCCTCAGTGCTTCCGGATTGATTAGTCAAAGCCAATCATGTTCTTTCACACGCGCTTGGGGCTCATATGTCATAAGTTGTGAAGCAATAAATACGTATATTTCCATGCCTTGAGCTCCCTTGCAATTCTTATTGTCATTGGCCTAAATATGCTTGAGCAATATTTGTTCGCTGGCAAATTCTTGCTTAAGGGCCCCCAGAAGTGATTAAGGAATTTAAGCATTTCTGGCTTCTGAATTATGATGCAAATGACTTAAGTCTTATTATTTAATTTTTTCGGTATGTTGGCTTATCGGAACTCTGTCCGCATGCCGATATGTAACATCCCTGAAGAAACGAAAGAATGGACGCAATATGAAATATTAAAATTATATTCCGTTCGCTATTTCTAAGTAAGTAAGTAAAAAGTAAAGGTAAGTCTTGAAACCCAACCATGCCGTTGTAAGGTCGTCCCTCATCCAAGTACTATCAAGGGCCTTTGCTGCTTAAGCTTCCATACCGTCAGAATTGCATACTTGGCCCTGTTCCATGAGTTAGCTTTTTTTGTTCTATATTTCAACGCATTTATACAAAAGATTCAGCGGCGATGCGATTGGCTCAGTACAATTCAAAACATTAGAGCTCATTAAATAGTGATAAGAAGAAGACAAAAATTTAATTTGATTACTTTTTCACGCATGCGGCGAATTTACCACCCACCGACCGGGCAAGGAAGAATGGCTATTTTCCGCTAAAAAGAGGAAAAGTATTACTATTTCGCGAATGTGACGTAGGAAAAGAGAATAAAGGGTTCTTGTTTGATCTACATGATCAGCTGAGATGCCCCCCACTACCAGGCTAGGATTAGTAATAAGGGAGACATATCATAATATAAGTAACTGATATTAAATAAGTGTAGGGTGAACAAATCAAGAAAACGTTACCGATCGCAGTTATGTAAAAAGCCATTAAAAGATTGGAACAAAATCAAGGATTACATACATACATATATGTAACATATGTACGTAGATGGAAAAATATTTTGGAAAACGAAAAAAAATGTTGCTTGATGGGCTGAATTCGATATAAATCGATTATTTTAGAGATATCTCGGTAAATACTGACTCTAGCGTATTGCAGGTAGGCTTATTGGAAGCGCCTTAGAGAGTAGTGTATTTGATTGAACACACGAATATTTACTTAATAATAGATGTTTAGTCAAATGGAATACAGTATAAAAGAGGTAGGGGTTCACTTTTGAATGTTTTAGAAAAGAGAGGTGGGGGGTGTGGTGTGAATTTTTTTTTTAAAATAGAAAACATGTGGTGGGATCCGTGTACCAAATTTTGCATGAACATGTTAATAAATGTGGAAAGCGTGAGTGATGAAATTGGGATGTCGAAAAATGTTGCTTGCCCACCGTAAATTGATAAAAAAATTGATTTGCCTAAAGAGCAAAAAGTAAGAAAAGTGATATGATATGGGTATCTACTATAACCGACGGGGAAAATGAGGTAGAATGTTTGGATAAAAGTGAACAATTTATGGGAAAAAGGTGTGCACATGTTCTGCCCCAACAGTTTGACATCATAAACCGGGCTACTCGAATCTCCGGTGTGGCAGAATCCAAAGAATGTCTCGGTTCGTTTTGAGTCTGCAGCTGCGGCGACGGACGCTCATGTGCGTTGCCCTATTTAAAATAATATTCTGCCTAAACGGGGTGACGTCAACGTTGCATCGGCGCAGCCGCAGAAAACGGTCGCCTGCTACGGTCCTTAAAGGCAACAATCCGAAACAAACATTAATATTATTATAGATTTATGTTCTCGTGGCTTTTAAGTAATACAGTGGTGATAGTCATGAATAAATTGTTTTCAGCATAATGCTTTTTGACACCATGCACATCTAATTATAGCGACGTTCTCGCAACCAGCGATTTCACAATGAGTGCCACATTTATCTCTCAGCTGGATTTTCAAATTCGTCTGGACGATTCAATAAATAGCCACTTTTGTAGAAAGAATATTTAAATAAATTTTGATAACGCGGAGAAGATAACTGATTATGTGTAAGTGACTATATTTTACAATGTTGTTTCTTAAATGTCTATCAATCACTATCAAGTAACAACGCTTTATTTGAAAATTTTCACACAAAATGTTTCCACACTATTGATTGAATTCGACCACTTATCCCCGAAGGTATTTGTTATAGCTGCACTATTTATCCGGTGGTGTGACTCTATCCAGTAGTGAGTACATTTTTTTCGGAATTTTCAGCCCACATTTAATCCGAATTACGCCACTTGAAAAAATTCGGGGGTGGTTTACCCCCTGCAACTCATTACATCGACTCAAAAAAAAATTGCTACTATAGAACAGCATGCCCCGCAGGCTTGCTAAAATCTACTACCATCGAAAAAAATAATTCTTTTCGCGAAAATGAAAACAAAAATGTAAGGAAATATCCCCCGTAGGAATTGTTCCGGAAAAATGCAAAAAGAGGAAACTTTTAAATCGAGCTGATATGTGATATGCATTTTGTACGGAATTTTTATGTGACAGCCACCCCAAATTATAGCACTTTTAAGGAAATGCGGGGCTGGTTTACCGCGTTGGTCCGGGTTAAAAAAATTACTGATTTCGTTACTCGGAGTAATAAACTAAGTTTCGTTCAAACCGGTTGCATACATTTCGAGATACTTGCAACCCCAAATTTGGGGGTTGTTTTACCCGTTTAACCCTGAAGAGCCCATAAAAAAACACGAGAAACTTAGATTTGAGTCTAGTTTAACATATCTGAGTTTTCTTGCATAGTTTATTATTAGTTGCGTTCCATTGGGCTGTGTAAAGAGCTCCCGAGTACTTGTATCTACCAGCAACTACACAAGCTCTTGCTAGCGAGTGGATGTCCAGTAGCCAGTTTCTGTAACTTTCAGTGAGAAAATACTCACTAATGACGCAGGCGAGTATTTTTATTTCTGTAACTACACATGAAAAATCACTTGGGAGCTCTCACCTTCCATTGGAATGATTGTTTGACAAATAAACAGCAACACACGACGTGCACTCCACATAAGTGTACCAAGATGACTATTAGCACCGCATAAAGGACGAAGATTGTGAAGAAATGCACAAAACGTCTCACTCGTCATCAATCCGACAGATATGCTAAATTGAAACCCAACTGGAGGAAGTCGAAACGTATTGACAACAGAGTGCAAGGGCCAATATTTGATTATGTTATGGTTATGGACCTAACAAGCGCGCCAAGCATATGGGGCCCACTGGATTCTCCTCCTCGTCCTCAACGTTAAAGACCTCGAGGTCCTTATGATGCAGAATGGAGTATACTGTGCCGAAATCGACCACGGCGAGTCCTGTCATCATAGAAGCGAAAGGATATTTCCGAGCACTCTAAGCAACTGTCCATCAGGCTGATGGATCCAATTGGTCGCCTGCGGTCACAGGAGAAAGAAAAAACGGACAGTGTGGGAGCGATGTTTAATTTTTAAACTCTAGCCGAGTTAAACTTTTAAATGGTGATTTATGTGTAAAATCTTGTCTTAGCTTGAAACTTGTTACGGTTTCAATTTTTATAAAACGGCTCCACAATCCTGTAAGTGTCTTAAGCAGAACGATCATGTGCCATTCTGTTAAAATAGTAGCAATTGTTCTACAAAGGCACTTGAATTTTTGGAGCAAATTCTCTCAATCTAAAGAATGTGACTCTATTTAAATTAATTAAAAAGCCACATAAAAATACGTGTTGACTAATTTTTAAAAATGCATTTTTAAGTTGAAAACACCATTTTCCTCTTTTAATGTCCATGGATTACGAAATTATTTAGCACGTTAACATGCAAAAATATGATTCATTGGAAATATCGCAAAGTTTTGAATTCTGGAGCTCAAAATATACCCAAAAGTGAGCCGCCTTTTTTCACAACATATACCTTTCAGTTGCAACTCATCACCTGAATGCAGTGTAAATCATATCTCACTTTTCTGTGACGAAGTGGTTTTTAATCTTTTTTTGCGCCTGTGAGTAGTCTACTCTACGCAAAATATTTTGTGAATCAAAAGACTTTGAAACAAAAGCAGTGGTGTTTAGATAAATTATTTTTCATTATCGAGAATTAACTCAAGAACTTAACTAACTTAACTTCAATATATGTACCTGAAAATGAAAAATCTGCTATATGGTTGATGTCTTTGTTTGTTATGTCAGACAGGCTAGCAGGTGGAGCCCTAAGGATTAAACGTAAGAAAGATTATGTTTGACTTGAAACTCTAAAAGGTTGTACAATAATTGTGTTTATGAAGCAAGTTATTTTATTTAAAATCTCAAATATACGTAAGAAAGGAAACTTCGGCTAATAAGCTATAAATTTCGAAATTTAAGGATATGAATTACTCCTGACAGAGCAAAGTTTCGTTCTATTCGCAAACTACTACTGAGTACTTTACACAGGCCTTTGGAACGAAGCCTTATAATGAGTTTGACAAAAGTTCTTGCCGTTTTACGTCGTTTTCTTATTAATCAGAATACTAAAAACTACATTCGCTCAAGTTAACAGTAAAATAGGCTGACATAAAATAATGGTCTATGTCTTTGAAAGAATCAACAGCGACACCTATGTGATGTTAGCATCATTAAAGAAAAGTTTAAAACTAATTCCGAAATGGTTCGAAGATGAGATTTCAATGCTATTTAAGGGGGACTTCCCATGGAGAGCACCATTTTTGAAGGTTTTACATTTATTTCTTTTATGGGAAAACGAATAAAGGTAAACACTTGCAGTTTTTTGGAGGTTGAAAAGGACCATTTAGTACATTTAAAAAAATTATTGAATTACATAAAAATTCAAAATGGCGTCTTTGGCTGTAGTCCAAAAAGTGGTCTAAAAATTTTCAGAGGCAAACGGTGTGCAAGTTTCTGCCTCCCTGGGTGATCAGAAACAGAAATGACCGAAATGTTATCAATCAGCATCCTCTCGATTAGGTACCCACGTACGATTTTTTCGATATCTTCAAAATTGACAAAATGGCGCCAAATTTTTAAAAAAAATTCATTTTTCGCGAATTTTTTCGAATAAAAACGTGGATTAAAAATCGAATTTTTAAGATTTCGAAAAATCCGTACGTGGGTACCTGCAAAAATGTATTTCGAACGTTCTGTGGAAATTTCAAGTCGGTCGGTCAATTACAGTCGTCAGAAGTTTGCACACCATTTTGTAAAACGTGTTCTCGAGAAAAACGCGTTTAAAGTTTTGCAATGTCGGCATTTCGTTCCGGTTCGCGCTTTACATGTCGACTTCAAAGGTCATTTAAGCAATGTTAGAGATCGAATTCCGAAAAATCCTTTCACAGGGTAAATTGTACTTATATATAGATTACAAAAATGCAAAAAAAAAAAAATTGATTTTTTGAAATTGCTCCATGGGAAGTCCCCCTTAAGTTTTTTCAGCAATGTGAGGAAAACAAAATGAAATCACAATCAAAAATATAAATCTCTATTAAAAAAATTTATATAGTTGTTTTGTAAAACTTACTTCTGTCACCGTTCTTGTTTAACACCAAGTTGATATGATGGAGACATGACTGTTCTTAAAGCGTACAGAATGGTTAAAAACAGAAAACAAGGAGTTGTTTACTACATCCTTGTTTTAAATAAAAACTGCCAAGAAGTTATTTGGTGTTTTAAAGGATTTACCAGACGAGATTTTATTTCTTCCATTTTATAAAACAAAATTTTTTAAAGAATATTTAGTATTGTTGTATTAACTACTCGTATATAGAAATAAGTGCAAAATTTCGCTATGAATATTGAAGAAAGATTTATAATAATGGCTATTGCCGTCAAATCTGTTGGATCATAGGAAATTCACAAGCGGACTAGAAATATCAGAGAGCTCGACATTTCCTGAATGTTTCAGCCTGTTTGTAAATTTCCCACGATGCGACGGGTTTCAAATCCGGTGGATTCGACAATAGCCAATAGCTTTTCGGTTTGAACATTTCTAAGAATAAAAAATTAGTAGATAAATCCTTGCAAACAAATTTAAATTCTTTCGAAAAAATTGGCAGATCTTCAGATTTACAACAAATTATTTAAAAAAAACAGTTGAAATGCATTCGCATTAGTCCAAAATATTGAAGGATATGGTATAATCAAAAAATTATTTATATTGTCACATACTATTACACTTTATCCTTGATATATTCTATATATTCATATTTTGTTGTAAAATTGCACATTTGTGAAGATTGTCGATTATTATAAGTATGTGACAACATAAATATATTAGCTTTTATACTTTCTGCATATGTTTTGATTTATTTTAAGCAAATGCATAACTTTGGTCAGAAATATTCGAGCAGGAAATGGGATGATCCCAATATTAATCCCGGAGTACTGCACCTCAATTTGCCCTGCTTTTTTTTGCATGACCATTTCCGCAGAAGAGGGAACTCAATATAAGCTCCTCAGAGAATATCATAAAAACCTGTCAAGCGAGCTCATAAGGCGATCCGTTTGACCTCTTCTGGAATATGTATATTCAATCCAAAGGAATTTCCTCTTTCTATGTAAAATTACGGAGTAATCCTTCATTCAATCCCTCTGCCATACGACCTTACAAGTCCATTTCCTTGACATGTTTTTAATGCATGGACTAAATCCTGGAAGAACTTCTTTCTCTCTCATAAATTCTCTCAGAAAATCTACCCTTATCTGCTAAGTCTACTCTAATACTTACTTACTTTTGCAATAATAACCAGGATCCTTTTAATATAATTTCCGTTGTGGTTTGCACACAATCACAATATCTTCTCCCCTTTTTTAAAAGACGCTATTACTATATGTTGATAATTTTGTCTCTTTACTTTTGGTTCATTGGACTTTTTATTTTTTACATTACTCCCTTACTTTAGGATTTAGCTTGTCTAGAGCTGTTCTTGGTTTTACTTTAAAGACTAATCTGCTGATGACAGACTGTCGGCGGCAGTGGGTGTGTTCCTGTACATCATCAGAAATTGTGAAACATGTTCTTCAATAATTAATAAATAATTCTTAGAAAAAGCAATCTTCAGATATTCTAATATGATCCCAATGAATGAGACGCAAAACATCATACAGACAACCGTGTTCAGTCGACAGCGATAGTGCTTATTATAATAACAAAGTACATCCAAATTTTTTATTTCCTACTTTGAGGGCCACCTGGATTGCACATGACTTTGTTTAAGACTGGATCTTTCATTGAAATTTCTTTGACTCTTTCTAAATTTACTGTAAAATCGTCGGTTAAGTAAAATGAATTTATGACGAATTCTGCTCCCTCGACTAGACTTTCAAGTGGAAGACGTAATAATGCATCCGCACGACACATCTGAGACTATTTCTATGTATAATCTTATAATTATAGGTTGACAATATGACTGACGCACTGACGCTACTGCTGGTGTAAGTTTGTTTGGATTGAAAATCTCCCGCAAGGGTTGATGATCGCTATAAGTTATTAATTCTTTTCCGTGTAGATATATTCATGAAATTTTTTTGCAGCGAATATCATACCTAAAGTCTACAACTAATTAATTCAGATCATATAATTCGAGTACAGGATTATTTAGCAGTGACTTCTTACTTTTTTGAAAAGCCCTCTCACAACCAGTTGACCAGACGAACTTAAAATCTTTTCGTAATAACGCATACATGTTTGTCTATTCTGCGGACAGACTTGGTAAAAACAAACCTGTTATAGTAATTTAACAGGTCTAGATAAGATTGAGGCTGTCCCACATCTTTTAGGGATGAAGCGTGTACAATTGTTTCTGTTTTTTTCATATTCGGCTGCATTTTGTTATGTTAAATCACATGACCCAAGTATTCTATTTCAGTCACGGAAAATTCACATTTTCATTTCACAATTTTACAAATTAATGGTGACTTTGTGTTTATTCAGTCTGGACAGCACCTCCCATAAGAATTTCATTCAAATTGGAGTGCAAGGGGCATTCCTACTATCACTGTTGTCTCCAGCATCCCCGAAAACGGAAGATCCGGTAGGTCAGCCGAGTGAAACTATATTATGAGCGTTGAGGTAGTCTCGTTCTAATGCAAAATAGTGTCCTTTTTCGCGGTTTTTTCCGACTCACAGAAGTCTGACAGCAGAGAGAGAGAGAGAGAGTGAGACAGAGCGATTCTGTACCGACGTAGCAATAGGTGGATCGTGTAAATTATATAATTCATTCATATATTATTCCTAGGTGTCATTACGCTCACATTTTTATTCATACGACTCAATATCTTCATCAAAACAAAATCGGTGAATTTTCGTAATGTACAGTGGGTGATCAACGAAAACATATTTTCTAGAAAATATTAAAACTAATTGCTTTATGATGCTAATATAGTCAAATTAGTAGTCAACTTCGTCGAAATGGGTTCCGAGTAACTTCTGAAGGTAAAACACATATTCCTTAATGACTTGTCAGCAGGTAGAAACCCTTATTTTCGAAGAAAGAAGAGGTAGGCCCATCCCACCTGAATTACTTTCTTAGGTAGAAGTATCGCCTACTTAAATAAGATATAAATATACGGAGATATTCTAAACAAATCTATTCTGAGATTACTCGTGGATAAGTTCAAGTGAAGTTCTGTTGAAAAAATAAATGTTAAAGTGATTAAATTAGACGCTTACCATCTTAAAGTTTAAATTAAGAGATTTTTTGGAAAGTGCTAATAATGGGTCGTGCAAAAGCCATTAGTGATTTAAAAAAAGTTGCAAACAAAATATTTATTGCTATCGCGAAATTGCCCGAAAAGAGTGCGTTTCTTACGGAACAGTAGTGAAAATTGCCAAGAATCTGGAATTAGGCCTGTCTCCACGTGCAAATAAACGCAAAAACTGCCGTGGAAAACGGAAGACAACATCCCGTATGGACAGAAAAATTATTAGTACCGCTCTACAACATCGTAATGCACCCATTAGAGCGTTAAATACAGCAATACGAGAAGAGGGAATATTTTTTTCTGCAGTTACAGTACGAAGAAGACTTTACGAAACGAATATAAAATGTAGGCGTCCCGCTAAAAGGCCAAGAATAACCGAAGCGATGAAGAAGAAATGGTTAATTTGGGCGAAACTTCATAAGAACTATACGAAAAGTGATTGGGGTAAGGTAAATCAAAAAAATAAAATTTGTTCATACTAACAGATTGCTTAATATTTGACTTTTTGGTAATACGACTTTTTTAAATTTTCACGGGTTATCTTTAGCGACGAGTGTCGTTTAGAGGCCTCGATGGAATCAACACAATTTGTCAGAAGACGACCACAAGAAAAATACAATCAAGCATGCGTGGTAACAAGGGTGAAACCCTCTCTCCCCCCCTCTCAGTGATGACATGGGGTTGTATAACATCCGAGGGACCAGGACAATTGCGTTTTGTAGAACGGAATCTTCGGCAGAATCAGTATAAAACCATTTTACAGGATGAACTTATACCATTTATCACCTTATCATTGGATTTCACCGGCATCGGACGTGTTTTATTTGTTCTCCCAGGGAAGTTTTGAAAAATTAATTGTTTCAATTTAATTTGTCTGATAAACTAAATTGTGCTGAGTGCTGTGACCCACTCTACGATAAAAACATTGTGGATATTGTCATCGAATTTTCCATAAGTGGTTTATAAAACTATCAAAGTGTGTACTTGATACTCTTGTGAATAACCAGCCATTTCATCGTAATGCTTTACTTGTTCAAAAGTGGGTATGCCGGACACTTTATTGCAATTAAAATCGCTACAAAGTGAGGATTCTGAGTTAAGAAATTCTATTTCTTCGTTACTTCGAAATTAAATCCTCTGCTAAAATCCGGCACATCGATTGCAAATCAGTCATTTGCAACGGTTTCGGCTCCAACAACTGCAACCACATCGAAGAGCTCTAAGGAGAATTCGTCCAAAGCAGCGAATGTTCGCAGTCGCTCAGCTGAGGTGCAACGGTCTGCAAGCAAAACATCAGCTGGGCCCAGCAATATTGCGGTTGTGCCTGCTGCTCTGACATCCAACGTAGTGGATCAACACAACATAGCTGACACCGATCGTGAGTACATTTCACTAATTCCTGCGATGAACGAAGAATGCCATCAAGTTAGGAGGAAGCGCCTCGTCTCCAAGTGAACTGTTCGTTTTGCGAATACCGAAGATAAATAAAACCGCACTTACACGACAGGATAATCTATGTTAACCCGGCTTGAGTAAGGCAGGGAATTGTTACAGCGACTATAAGATACTTCTGCAAGCTAAAAGTGCGGGCTATCAGCTGAGCTGCATCAAACTGCATCTTGCATTCAGCCCATGTATTGTTTTGGTTTTCTCGCTTTGTCTGCTGCACGCTTGGAATGCCTAAAAGCTTCTGCCTCGACTGCAAAGGTTCCATCACACGCCAAGCTACTGAGGTAAGCGACTCTTGTCTTTGCTATAAATGTGTGGGCTTATTCCACAGAGACTGCACTTTACCTCACTATTTGAACCCAAATCTACGCCAGTGCAAAAGCTGTGCACAGTCGTCAAACATTGATAAAATAAGTGTATGCAATAAGACATCAGAGCAGACAGCCGGCACACTAGCTGTCGATCAAGCATCGCCTCATAATACTTCTACCACTACCACAGTAGATCTCCTATCTCATTCTGAGTCGGTCACGCAAATAGCACAAGTCAAAGCGGTTGCATCTCCACAGGCGGTATTCAATAAGGCATCGTCTGTCAAGCTGGTTGCATCTTTACAGGACCAAAATCCTATAAATTCACCTGCGTATAAGCGAGATAGGGGCCAACTATCACCGGAGAAGTCTGCTTCGCCTGCAAAGAAACGTAGCAATCTTCAAAATATCGTAGCGATGAATCCCACTGACAATAATGAACAACCTCCGTCTTGGGCCGTCAATCTGTTAGCCAAAATCGATGGAGTTCGTGGAGCTGTGGGTGAAGTTAAGGCTGAAGTGTCTACTATTAGATCTGAAGTTGGGATCATCAAAACTGAAGTCAAGGATGCTGTGGCTGAAATTGCCTCAATTAAATCGGACGTTGGCAACATCGCCAAGGATGCAGCTGATACGAAAAATGCGTTGCATCTCATTATGTGCTCCAATTCTGAAACTGATTTGGCTGAGTTACGTATCACTGGTATCCCCCAAGCTGTAGGAGATGATCATCGTGCTGCAGTCGTAAAGATTCTCGAGTTCCTTGAATGTCAAGACGCCATACCGCATCTATATAAGGTACGCCCTTGGGGTACTACTGCCACCGACTATGCCGCGCCTGGTACGTCTCAAGCGCAACAAAATAGCACTGTAACACTCGCTGCTCGATTTACACAACCCACTATCAGAGACGATGTTTTGTTGGCCGCCCGGAAGCTCAGGGATAAGAAAGCTTGTGATATCTTTGGTAACGGTGGGAACAATCCTGTATATATCAACCCTGTCTACCCACGGCGCGTTTTTGATGTATATAGACTCGCTTTGCGCAAGTACAGATCGCTCGGCTACCTTAGACCGTACGTGAGGAACCTCACTGTCTATTTAAGAGCATCCATACACTCTGATCCCATCGCTATTCTTTCTGCAGCGGATCTGGATCGAATTGCTCCTGCACAACAACCTATGCAAACGCAATGACTAGCAACACCCTCGCCTCCTCGCACAATATCATCGATTCTGCCTCTCTCCATCGGGCACGTGAACATAAATAGACTCACCAAGCACTTCAGTACGCTCGAAGTACACTGTCATAAAAATACGTTCGATCTCATCGCGATTACTGAAACTTTCCTTGCACCTTGCATTCCGGATAGCCCATACTCGATACCTGGATACACGCTATATCGGCACGACCGAATAGGCAAAGAGGGCGGTGGGATTGCGCTCTATGCCAGAAGTGAGTTTGACGTCACCCTGCTTCGTTGCTCGAACCCTAGGGTATATGACTCGCCGGAATTCGCTATCTACAAGATATCTATTCAAAGGAAAACACTCATATTCGCTATTGTATATCGACGCCCAGCCACTCATCTGCCTATAGCTTTTTTAGACGCACTTGCTGAACTGTTGCCACTATACCAACATGTGATAGTAACTGGGGTTTCAACATCAATATGCTTAACACCAACACCGAAAACTACAGAGTTTTTCAGCATCATTACAAGAATAAGTTGCTACATTTAATTGAATCTGGACCTACTCATCACACAATCTGGCATGACGGATCTACTCACGACTCATGGATCGATCTTTTTCTGGTTAAAAACCCTCAGGCCGTCCTTTCGTATCAAAAGTCAGACGCACCTTTCACGGTAGGGCATGACTTCATTCAATTATCATACGCAATTTTTCCACAGCCGTCCCCTCCCCCCACCATCACCTGTCGCAATCTCAAACGTGCTGACACAACCGTCTTACAAGAGCAGCTCCAGTCTCGGTTCAACTCGAAATTTGATCCTATTGTGAAGAGCTTAGCCACAACCAACAATGAACTACAAGCGATTGAAAATAAAATAGACGAGACGGTCAACGTATTCAATACATGTATCATATCTGCTCTTGATTGTGTAGCTCCTGTTCAAACATTCACGCCATCTGTTAAGCATAAACCTTGGGTTACGCATGACCTACAGCTTGCTATCAATCGTCGTAATAACCTCTACAAAAGGGCCAAAATTCTTCGGTCGCCTGCAGCTGCTCTGGAGTATAGAACGGTTAGAAGTGAAGTATGCAACAGGATAGACACGGCAAAGAACTCGTATATTTCAAGTCAGTTGAACGCCGCTAAAACGCAATCCCATAGATGGAAGACTTTGCATAGGCTAGGCATCACTCGAGCAACTACTCACCCGTCTCCCTTAACTACATTCTCGGCCAACACCCTTACCAACACTATGCAAGCATCACATCTAACGCTCTGCCCCTCACCGATAGCATCATAAGTCAGATCGTATCTGCCGCGTCAACCAGCAGCACTGATCACCAGTTTCGATTCAAACCCGTATCTATTGAATACGTTGCTAACACCATCTCGAACTCTAACCTCAAGGGCTGCGGTATTGACAATATTACTGCATCTATGCTTCGTACTTCGCTTCCAGCTATCTTGTCACCTATAACGGATATCATTAACAGCTCTTTAACCCGGGATTACTACCCTTCACCTTGGAAAAAAGCTTTTATTGTACTACTACCAAAGAAAACTCAAATGATCTCGCCTACCGATACTCGCCCTGTTGCCTTGCTTCCAGTAATATCTAAGATATTGGAGCGAGTAGCATTCGAACAAATACAAGAGTATATGTCAGACAAAAACCTTTTTGACCCCTATCAGTCTAGTTATAGGCCTCACCACTCCACCCAAACCGCTCTACTTGGCGTACTTCAAGACACTGTCGATGGGATCGAGAATGGCAAATTAACTGCACTTGTTTTGTTCGATTTTTCCAAGGCCTTTGACACTATCCCGCACGCAAAGTTATACCAGAAACTTCGGCTCATCAACTTCAGCTCTTCCGCAATTAAATGGGTTGCCAGCTATTTAAGGGCAGGGTAAGGTATTTAAAATTTTTTTTTCGAATTTTTTTTTTATTCCATTTTCTAAATGAAGAACCTTTCAAAAATATTGTGTGAAAATTTGAGACGGATCGTAGCAAAACTAACGAAGATACAGCAGTTTAAGCAACTCGCTTATGAACGTTTTACTCTAAATTTTTTAGTGTTTAAAACTTTAAGGCGTTTTTCCCACAACTCATGTTTTCAAAGTCGGTGCCCCTCATAAGTTTAAAACTACTGCACCAATTCTTTTGAAATTTTGAACACTATTGCTGTACATAATTTACGAGGTAACACGGGAGAGTTTTTTTCAAATTTGTTAATAGTTTTTATTTTATAATAACAAATTATCCGATTTTCTTTGCAAAAATCGCGTTTTTTATTTCAAAGTGTTCCCAAAAATTTAAAAATTTAAATTTCGAAAAACCCCTCCCGCGTTACCTGGGGACAGCGATTATCTAACGACAAAAAATTTTGTTTTTGATTTGAGATGATCCAGCACCGAGTTATGAGGGGCACCGCATTTCTATTTTTTTCTGACACGCTTCCAAATAATGGCTGCCATTGCCTTATTTTTCAATATTTCTACATGAAAATTTTACAAAATATTCTTCAAATGTTCTACTTTGATATACCATTAGCTTTTGTGAATAGATTTTAACTGAGTTGTCGAAAAAAATTCACAAAAATGTGCCTTTTTTTGTACGAATTAACCTTACCCTGCCCTTAAGAGAGCGCGAACAAGCAGTCAAAGAAGACTCAAACAAATGCCCTGATTGGCTTAAGTGTAATGCAGGCGTTCCGCAAGGTAGTGTTTTAGGGCCGCTACTTTTCAACATATTTATGCGTGATCTACCATTTAAGCTCCGCCACTGCAAAAGAATGTGTTATGCTGACGACACGCAAATCTATAATCAGGCTTACCTTAAGGATGCTGCAAACGCCATTGCAGAACTGAACATTGATGCTAATGCTGTTGCGGAGTGGGCTTCAGAAAACGGGCTTCAACTCAACACTAAGAAGACAGTCGCAATTATACTCGGAAGCAAGCCCTATATCGCTGCTCTGGACTTGAATAGTCTTCCACCCCTCACGATAGGTACCTCGGTCATTCCCTACTCGACCAAGGCAATTAATCTTGGGATCTATATCACCAGCACTCTTAATTGGGAGGATCAGATTGACGCCGTCTCACAAAAGATCTTTCGATCTCTCTTCAAGCTACGCCCATACACTCATGCTCTCACTCGAGACACCAGGAAAACACTTGTAGAGAGCCTCATTTTTCCGTATTTCGACTACGCATGTGTGGTGTACAACAACCTGAACGACAGACAAAACAAAAGGCTGCAGGTGCTTCAAAATATTTGCGTACGCTTTGTTTATAGGAATATACCCTGGGCTGCACATATCTCGCCCTATCGTATCGCACTGGGATGGCTATCTGTCAGAAAGAGGAGGGAGTACTTCTTAGGTAACCAGGCCTTCGCAGTCATTAAACATCGATCACCGGAGTATCTCTTCAATCGCTTCAGATTTAACCCCCTTAGAAGAAGGTCACCTAGACATGCACCACCACTGTTTGACCTTGAGACGACTGGGCTGGAAACCTGCAAAAAATTCTTCAGGTACAGAGCGACTGAACTGCTCAACTCCATCACTGGACTTGATCCTGCGACTTGGACCAAAGCACGCTTTAAGGCAACGCTCTACAACAAGCTTCTACTTGAGGACAAACAGGAATGGGTTATGCGTTGCTATCGCGAAGGATTTGTGCCTATACCAGCTACACTCAATGGGTCCCTTACTTTACCAGCCCCCCTGCTCGCCTCTGACCCGTAGTGTAGTCTTTGTAGTCTTTGTAGTCTTTGTCTCAGCATTCTCATTGTAGTTCAGTCGAGCAGTCACTCTGTATCCTTTGATGCTATTCAGTTATTTACATATGCTACATCTACCTATTATGTTTAGAATATCAAATATATTTTGTCTAATTTTTCTACGTTTGTTATACTATTTTTACAACACTTAGTAGTTTATTTTTATACTCTACTATGGCGAGAGATCGCCACTGTTATTTTATATACGCTATTGTAATTACTCATTGAATTTATTATGATTCGTTATTTTTCTATTCAAAATATTTTTATGTAAACCTAAATGTAAAAGTTTCTATACAGCCATCATGAGGTTATACCCCATGGCTGCAATAAATAAATCAATCAATCAATCAATCATTTATGAACTCCTTATCCCTCGGAAGATCAGAATACACGTTCATGCAAAACGGGGCACCTTGCCATACAGCGGCATCCATAAGAAGTTTCTTTGACGAGGAGGAAATCATGGTTTTACCTTGGCCAGGCAATTCACATGAATCCCATAGAAAATTGTTGGGCAAACCATAGTGTATCAACGGTAGAATACTACCTAATATCAATATTTTAAAAGAAAACATTACAGATGTATGGTAAAATAACTTAGATTTTAAGAACTTAAATAATTAATAAAAAATATTAAAAGTATGACAAATAGGATTAAAGAGCTTCTGAAATCAAAGGGGAGCTTTACTAAATATTAGCACAGAATATCTCTTTCACTAAATTTACTGTAGTATAGGAATCAATCATTAGTTTCAATTTAAAAAAACAGTTTTTCCTTCATTATTGTAAATTCCCGACGTAATTAAAGTCGAAATCGTGAAAATTTTCAAAGTTATCGTAATTCATTGATCACCCACTGTACATATCCTTGTAGCATGGATTGAACATATGTTTAGCGCACACAGCATATGGCAGAGGAAACTGCATAAAAGTGTGCGGCGGCCTGTCTTTTGTACAAAGTTTTACAAAAGAACTCTAGATTATGTAATATATATATTTGTCTTTGATTTAAATTTGTTATCCTTTTCAAGTTGCCGCAAAAGTTTGAATAGCACTGAAATCTCATCTTCGAACCATTTTGGGTTAGTTTGCTTAAAAATCCTAGCACAACATAGGTGTCGCTGTTGATTATTACAAAGGCTTAAACCATTTGGTTTACCATACACCAGCCTATTCAACTATTAGCTTGTGTAAATATATATTTTAGTATTACGATCATTGGTTAATGAAGTAAAACACTTTTGTCAAGGTCAATATAATAATAAACTGTGCCAAGCTGGAAATACGAAAGCAAAACAGCTTTGAAATTGGGTACAAGTATGGACGCAAACTTTTCTAAGTTGAGCACCTTCAGAGTTGTTTTTCCCAGCATATCTAAAGGCAATCTCAACTCTAATCGAATATAAAAGAGATCCAACTCTTTCAGCATTTTAATACTGAAGTAATTTTGTAATAGCGTATAAATATAGCTGATACGACTAAGCACAAAGAATGCATGGGACTGACTATACTATGCTAAGAGATTGAATTTGTAGAAATATACCCACGCCACCTGTAAATTTCCCTTTTCAGGTTCACAGCTACAATAGGTAGTTCGCTGAGTTAGGTAAGTATTCTGTGAGAACAATTTAGAACATGCCAACCTTTTAACATGAAAGCGTCTTTAATTTCTGTACTGATATCCATTCCTAAATAATGAACGACACTAAGAGTGTCTACTTATAAACGACTAATACTCGAAGAATAACAAGCAAACCAGGCGAAATTTTCCCACCCGTTGTACGACACCATGGAGTGGTAAATATTTTGGTGACGAAACGACGAGTTAGCGCACGCAGAGTGGTCAAGGAGCAGGGGAAGCAATCCATGCTAGTAAGGTTTTTTGAATATAAGAAACCTTTGCTGAAAATGTCGGCTACCAACTAGATGAAATCTACTCTGCTCTCGCCTATCCGCCTCACATGAATATGTTTATATCCTCGGAAATATCGCATGATAGTGCTCCGAAGCTAACTTACCATACATGGGGCTCTGTCATGGAAGGTATTTCATTGGAAAATATTGTATTTTCTCAAAATGATATTTCCATGACTCCATGACAAATTTTGATGTGAAAACATAGCACGTTGACTGCCGAGCGAAATTTGGTTATTATCAAACAGAACCGCAATTGTACCTAGAGCGGTGGATACATTCGGAGCGTTTGTGAATTGTGAGTCGGAAGCAAAAGCTCATAGCTTTGACCCAAACTCTGAATATATTCACTGCGGTCGAAACTATTAGTCCTATGAATTTAGCATAACACCAATTTTATATAGAGCCATCAAACTCAAACGCGAAAACCGCTCGGTCGATTTTAATGAAATTTATACAGTTTTTTAAAAACATAAAAACTAGTGCCTGATCGAAGCTTTTTGTTTTTTTTTTAAATTAACAAAATGGCGGCCTCATGAAATTTTTTTCCAGATTTTCGGGAAAAAACCAACAGTTAATTGTTTATAAAAAATCGAAATTTAAAAAAAAAAACCTTTCGATCATGTTTTCAAAAAGCTGTATAAATTTCATTAAAATCTACGTAGCGGTTTTCGATCTGCAGTGGTCGCCAGTCGGTTGGAACTGGATCAACACAAACAGCCATTACTTTTAAAATTATTAATTTTTTTTTCTAAAATTTCTGTCAAGTCAAGTCGAAACCTTATTTAATGATGCTATGTTTTTACTTTTATAAAATAAAATAAATTACTGGCAGAAAAAATAAATAATTGAAATTGTCCTTTTTTTCACGTCTCTGACTACACCTAACCCCTTAGTACTATCACCAAGCACACAGTATGTATATACTGTATGCTTGGTGGTACTATGGATCATTAAGGGCGTAGTCTCATGTCAGATCTCCAAAAAATCGTTTTTTTTTGCATATTTTGAAAGTTTAATAACTTGAGAATATACTGTAAAAATTTTAGACCGATACACTTAGTCATTTTAAAGTAACAGCAAATAATATGGGAGAGCGTACCCTGTAGCTGCGGCGCTCATACCTCAATGAAAATTTTTTTCTCCAAACATTAAACGCGTTTTTCTCGGAACTACTTTTTTTCCGTCGGCCCGGATGATTAAACAAAAACTATTGGACCGATTCGGCTGAAATTTTAACACAATATTCTACACATGAATGTTTCTGTCCGGTACCAGAATTAGATTTTATTTATCCACTTTTTTGCAATCTCGATTTTGAACCGAAAAAAACAGTAGATTTTTTTTTACAAGTCCGCCATTTTGTTATTTTTCACTCAAATCTTTTAAATCTGCTACGCGACAGAATGACAACCCTACTGAATAATAATCTTTTTGGAATTTTCATTTCAGATGATTACAAAAGGAGCAATCAGGGAGGCCAGCCACCTACTTTTTTTTGAAGACACCTACTTTACCTCACCAAGTGACGTTAAAATATTTTTTTTTAACAAATAATATCATAAGAAGATTGTATTTCATTTTTCGCAAAAAAAATATCCTTGAAACCTTCAAAATTTAACCTCGGACATGAGACCACCCCCTTAAATAATTGTTCTCTTTTTCTGTTAAGGTCAGGTCTAATCAACCTGTTGATGATGACATAAGACTTAAGACATAAGTTTCTTTATTGCATTTCGCTCTCAATGATATGTACCTACTTGTGGGTGCTTACCAAACTATGACAAAAAAAGTACTAAACATATGACACTCTGCGGTTCATTAATATATTCAAATTATTAACTTACACCTATGTTTGACATTTACATATGTACACAATGAAGGCTATAGGAAGACACAATGCAATAACCTGTGTGTATTTCGTCATCGGATCTGTGCTATATATTATATATATTATATCAAGGCGCCCTGTCGGACGTCGGTGTTGAAAAAAACTCGGAGCATTATAACCATGGAAATATGAACTAAGCACGGAACGGCTGTAAGCCAGATTTAGCGTACCACATTCCCTGATGTGTTAGAATTGGCTGTGTTCGTATGGTCGCTCAGTGCAGGCGTAAATATGTAGACATAATCAGAAGGGGGCTTACAATTCAAAATTTTCTGAAGTTCTTGCCATAATGTCTATGCCCCCTTTAACATTTATTTACACGCTGCCATTCACCGCTTGCGCCCCGCTTGTGAGGATTCTTATTTAGCTCTCCCTCATAAACGCTTCATAAACGCTGTTGCTGTTCTCCTCTAGGAAGCACCCCTTAGGTGGTCGCTCACGTATAGGATTCATACACGATACAGCCGTTCCGTGCTTAGTTAGTATTTCTATGATTATAACCCGAAGTTGAAATAATATTTTTAAGTAATTGCGTTTACTCTCTCATTTGCAAAAGTCTCATCTCAATTTCTGTTCTGAGCTATCTGAGCTAGGGTTGCCAGTGCTACAGTCTCCGAGTTTGTATAGAATCCATTGGCATAACTTTAATTATTCAGGCGACGTTAAATATCTATATCTCGGAAACCGTTGCACGTAGACGATTTTTGATGAAAATTTGATATGGTAACCGGGGAGAGCATATAGAATCCATTGGCATTTCAAAAAATGTAATGTTACTAACTTTAATTATTGGCAACACTCGCAACTAGGTCTCTTCATGTCCATCGTGCCTCGTTCGTGGTATTGGCGATATTGCTTTAATAAATTTTCATTCAGTGTGCGATAATTTTAGAGCCACCGCTGCTTCCGCTTGCGATGACTGCACGCATTTACTCTATCGCATGTAGTAGGCCACGCCTCCTCTCTCATTTGCTGAAGTCATCGCACCGAAATTGAGAAGCGGATCTTCTGTATAATATGAGCTAGGGTTACCACCAGGGTTATGATTGATATTTTCTCCGGGTTTGATACCTATTGATAGCATTGATGGCAAAACAAGATTTTCAAATTAGGTTTAGGTTCATTCAGACGACGTTTGTGTTATATCGAATTTGAACCAATCACGAAGTGAGCAATCGGACATTTTATGGGTGAGTACCCGAATAAACCTGCATTGAGAGATAAGTAAAATTTGGGATTTAATTAGCCAATTAGCCAAGTTTAATGTCATAAGTAGCTTCGATTATTTGCTCGTAGCATTGAAGTATTATATGATGCAAAGGCGAGCGTAGCGAGCGTGATTTTTTTGGGTTTTTTCAAAAGACATGACCTTAATTAAAGGCAATTTTAAGACAGTTTTAAGTTTTGTTTCTTTATATGGTATAATCGCCATTTAAACCGCCGCAAATTGGCGCACAACAACTTTGCTGACATTTGGGTAGGAAGGGGGTAGGGGAAGTTCAAACCTCAAAACTACTCCTGTATACGCGCCCGCCATATACGTTTATAAGAAAAAAGTGACTCCTGCTAAAAAACGTCCTGAACTAATTAATTCAAGGTATACTCTATAAATCCACAACAAAAAAAACTGATATCCCACAAAAAAAAAAATTGAAATTTTTCTAAGAAGAAGTGTTGATAGAAAAAACGGCTCTGGCAAACATTTCATGTACAAAAGACCTTAAATATAATCTTGAAACCCAGCAACAAAAAGAACTGATATGTGCGAATATTACAAGAATATAAGATTTTCTCTGATAAGTGGGTTGGAGGAGGAGGATGCATTATACGTCAACACGAGAGAGACAGCAAAGGAAACCAACGATTCTCTTCAAGACTATCAACAGCCCGCTTTTAGCGAAACCTAAAAATTTAGATCGTACGTAGAATAAGTTCGCTCAGGAAGGAGCCCACAAAGATATAGATAGATACCGAGAGAGGTAAGCATATATTTTAAAGTATTTCAAGCGTGACC
Source organism: Neoitamus cyanurus (assembly GCA_947538895.1). NCBI lineage: Eukaryota > Metazoa > Arthropoda > Insecta > Diptera > Asilidae > Neoitamus > Neoitamus cyanurus. Next base: position 42,215,942 of record OX384541.1, read on the forward strand.
ATTTAACAGATAAACTGCAAGAGCACTGGCAGTACTTCCAAAAAACTTTTTATTGACACGATAAAATAAAGAATTTTATTAAATTAATTGATTAAATAACAATAAAAGTTGAAAATAAGAAAAACATTTTATTTGTCGTAGAGGAATGTGACAAAAGTAATCAAATTAAACACTTTGAATTTCAGAATTTATTTTGTAACAAGTATGTATCTGTACGCAAAAGCGGGCTGTTGATAGTCTTGAAGAGAATCGTTGGTTTCTTTCGCTGTCTCTCTCGTGTTGACGTGTAATGCATCCTCCTCCTCCAACCCACTTATCAGCGAAAATCTTATATTCTTGTAATATTCGCACATATCAGTTCTTTTTGTTGCTGGATTTTTGTTATTTATAAGGTCTTCATATTATATTTAAGGTCTTTTGTACAAGAAATGTTTGCCAGAGCCGTTTTTCCTATCAACACTTCTTCTTAGAAAAATTTCAATTTTTTTTTTTTTGTGGGATATATAACACCGGAAAATCATAATTCTAAAAAGATTTCACGGATCAAATTGCATTTATTGGATATTTGTGCTATGTTTGCGGAGTTCATTGAAAATGGCCGACATACGGAGACAATTGAGAGAATTGGATTGTGCGGAAGATTGGAAAAATTGAAAACGCGATTTTTTAGTGTATACATGATTGCACACAGCAGGAATGCTGAGCCGGAATCAACAAAAGTCGCAAATTTTTTATGGTATGCCGCAAAAGAATGTGAATTAATTCTTTATATAATATTTTGCTCAGAATACTCACATCCTACTTCATGTTCCTAAAATGCTTTCCTTAAAAAAAAAAAATATGTATACCAAAAAGAAATCGTTATAAAATCGGTTAGAATTAATTTTTCCAAAAAATTCCAACGGGATACTAAAGTTGAATGGATTTGTGATTTTTCTGGCTTGGTCCAAGCAGCGAAACCCGTTTGTGAAAAAAATGGCGCAATTTGCAATTAAGGAACAAAAAAAAAAAGTGATCGTTAATTACTCGAGAAATAATTGACCGATGACGCTAAAATTATTCATGCATGTTTGGGTCAACATCGACATCATTTTTGAGAATTTTCAGCCATCTATGTGCGGTCATTTTTTAGTAAAAAAATAGTGAAAAAAACGTGTTTTTTTAACTTTCGGGGCTATTTGCAAGTTAACAGTTGCACTTAGGGACCTCTTTCAGGGCTCATTTTTCAGGAAATTTCAAAAGGAACAACTTTCTCAATGTATATGCTACACTAAAAGTCAAGAGGAACGGAGATATTAAAGGAAATAGAGAAAAAAGCACTATTTTCGTCACTAATAGTTAATTATAAAATCAAGCACACCAACAATTTGTAAGCAAACTTAGGGGGTTGAACTACACCCTAAAACGAAGCGATTCCAACAATAATCTCGCCTGTGCCCGAAAAATACACCCAAAACTCCTCGCCGTCTAGCCTAAACATGACACAAGAACGTCAGCCGTTTGGTGAATTTTTAACGGAACTTCGTGCACAGATCGAGCGATGTGAATTCAACTGTACATGTGGAGCATCGTACGAAAATCGAATGTTGCATGATCGCATCATAACTGGGGTTTTCGATAAGAAACTTCAGTTGAAAAGTTGCTCGATGGACGTGGCGAACAATTGAGTGATTTGCAAAATATTCGAATCGGCAAATGTTAATAAGGGAATTTTGTCATCAAAACAAGTGATCTCGTCGCTGTCATCAGAACAATGAAACTTATTCAATCAACGCAATAAAGACTGTGTTTTAACTGTGGTGGTGAATGGAGTGCAGATCACATGGGCAAGTGTCCAGCCAAGGATTTCACGTGCTCGTGCGGGAAAAAGGGCCAGGGATGTGTCGGAAGAAGGGGAACAAATCAGAGGCAAGTACATCGGAATCGAAATCAAACGGAAAGCGATGCGTTAACAATCTTCGATGGAATGACTGCTGAGGTAAAACTACGAAGTATAATTGGAAATTAAAAACAATACTTAGTGTTAAAAATCATTTATGTAACATATATAGATTAAATTCAATGGGAGCTAAAAGAAAACGGTGAACTAAGGCATACCGAGTAGGAAATAGGGTAGTTAAGTTTAAGATTGATACAGGAGCGGATGTCAACTGTGTTCCATTGGGAATCGTTAAGCAACTAAAAATTAAAATGAATTATAAACAAAATGACTTTGCTGTATTGGATTATAGTAATAATAAAATAAAAAATTTCGATATTGTCAGAATTAAACTTTTGGACTTGTAACTTTATGTAGAAAGAATGACTGAGTTCGTAGTTGTTGATGATGCATTTGACCCGATACTTGAACTTGAGACATGTATTGAATTTGGATTAATTAAGCAATTGGGTATTGACTCAATAAAGTTTTCGAATGAATAGGAAATATTTGTAAGTGAGAATATTGAGAATATTGATGTCTTTGCTGGACTTGGAAAAATTCCGGGGAAAATCACGATTCATGTACAAGAAAATGCAAGACCAGTGGTGCATTATAGAAAATGTTTTCCGGACACAATTGTTAAATAGCTTAAGCCGAAACTCGATGAAATGGTTAAAAATGAAATTATTTCACCAGTGTCCAACGGATTGGGTTAATAACACAGCCACAAAAAGAAACAAAACAATTTTCGGGCCCGGGGATCGGACTATGTGTTTCATATGTTTTCGGGGTCACTGAAACTGAATCCGATGTTAGTTCAACCCTATCATGTCAAGTTTTTGACATAACCTCAAAAAACCTCAGCAAAAACGGGAGAGAAAAAAATTGTGGGCCCGGGGATCGGACTTTGTGTTTCATATGTTTTTGGGGTCGCTGAAACTGAATCCGATGTCAGTTCAACGTACCACCACCTGAAACCTGACGTGATGGGGTTAAATCGACATCGGATTCGGCTTCAGCGACCCCGAAAACATATAAAAGACATGGTCTGATCCCCAGATTGAAAATTTTTTTTCTTTTCTCTCGTTTTTGCTGAGGTTTTTTGAGGTTATGTCAAAAACCTGACGTGATGGGGTTGAACTGACATCGGATTCAGTTTCAGCGACCACAAAAACATGTGAAACACATAGTCCGATCCCGGGCCCGAAATTTTTTTTTGTGTGGCTGTGTAATCTTCAAGTGGTGGAAAAGACAAACTGTGATTTACGGATTTGCTTGGATCCAAAACCACTCAATAGGTGTTTTAAGCGTGAACATTTTCTGATTCCTACTATCGAAAGTTTTACTTCAGAATTGGCCCATAAAAAAGTGTTCACGGTACTAGACTGTTCAAATGGATTTTGGCAGTTGGAATTGGATGAGAAGAGTTCGGAATTGACAACATTCATGACACCTTCTGGTCGTTACAAATTCAAACGATTTCCATTTGGGTTAAATGTTTCCCAGGAAATTTTTCAACGCCGAATGATACAGACATGGTGACATACCGTTCTTGAGCGTGCACGCGTAAATAATGTCAAATTTAACCCGGAAAAAATTCAGTGTCGTAATTTGGAAGTCAAATTCATGGGTCACATCTTATCGGATGAAAAAATTAATTCGGTAAATAAGCACATTGATGCCATTGAAATGCCATAAAAATTAAAAAACCAACCCGATATTGCTGGGTTTATGCAAGTATTTGGCAAAGTTCATTCCGAACCTGTCGAAACTGACAGCAGAGTTACGTAGATTAACCGGAAAAGATGTTCCATTCGAGTGGATGGAAAAACATGATTTTGAACTGAATACTTTGCTAAAGATTGGTACATCGGACCCAATCTTAAAAGCATATTATCCGGAAAAGACGGTTGTTATTCAGACTGATGCATCCAAAGATGGGCATGGATCAGTTCTGATGCGGGATGGTCAGCCAATTGCATTTCCTTCTAGAACCCTTAGCACAGATTGAAAAGAAACTTCTAGGTGTGGTCTTTGCATGTGGACATTTTCGTCACTTTATTTATGGTCGTGATTTCACAATTGAAAGTGATCACAAGCCACTTGAAACGTGATTTGACGCTGTCACGCCAAGATTACAAAGAATGTTCATGATGTTATTGAAATACTCGAAAATGGAAATTGTTTAGACACCTGGAAAAACATGTTGGTGACTGATTGTCTCTCGTGCACAGTTGGACACGATCTCAGAGGCAAATGAGTTGAGTGTAGTCATTCACACGCTAACCAGGTCTGCTTGTGTGTCAAAGGACAATTATGACTACTATAAACAGATAATGGAGTCGGATGAAAACCTTAAACGCGTGTCTGAATACTTAAGAAATGGTTGGTCAGGGTGCAGAGATCTGAATGATTTTTGTCGAGTATTTCATAATCTTAAATCGAAACTCCATTTTGAAAATGGACTACTGTTCAGAAGCCACAGATTGGTTATACCAGTAGGATTGCAAGGGAAATTGAAGAAGTGGCAGCATGCGCCACATCTTGGAATAGAAAAAACACTTGCAAGAGCAAGAATGTTATATTTTTAGCCTGGAATAAACACTCAAATCAAAGACATGATTGCATCGTGCAGTTTGTGAAAAGTTTAAACGGAATAATCAAAGGGAACCATTGGTTCAAGAAGTCAATCCAAAACACCCATATCATATGGTTTCCGTGGATTTATGTGAGTATGCTAACCGTGATTTCATTTCGATTTATGATGCGTATTCAAATTGTATGGGGGGGGGGGGGGGGGTGGACCAGGGTTAATAATAAAACATCAGGTCATATTATTGAAGTTTTTCGTTCCGTGTTTGACATAATTGGATATCCTTCGAACATTAAAAGCGATAACGTGCCATTCAATTCGTCAGTTTTCTCGGGAATTTAATGCACCCTTCAAATTTTCAAGTCCACGATATCCACAAAGTAATGGACTGGCTGAAAAGGGGGGTTGCAATTGATAAGAAAATTTTGAAGCGTTGCTATGAAACTAGGGAAGTGGATCAGTTCCAATACAGAATCTTGGAATATAATACTACACCGGTTGCAAGTATGGGTATTACTCCATCAGAATTGTTCTTCGGAAGATTAATTAAGGGGTAACACCACTGTAACAGCCTAAAAAAACGTGTTTTTTGTCATTTTTTTTTGGTGGAAGGAAATGTAATAAAATTATAATATTGGAGGAAGTTATTTAGCGTATATTTAAGTAACAAAATAGAACATTATTATAAAAAAATATTCAAAAATGACGGCACCACAGCCATTTTCGTGAGGCACATAGAATTTTTTTAGTCTTGAAGAGAGTATTTTCTGACTCTCGTAAAAAATGAATTTACATTCAAAGTTGAGACTTTAAGTGTTGATTGGTAGCTAGTCATTGGGGTTTATACTTATAGGGGAATCCCATTGTTGCACATTTCTATGAAAAAGTTGAGAGATAGGGATTTTATTCGATGGACTGAGGTGGAAACGTTATATTCTTCCAAAAATTGTTGGATTTCGCTAATACAAAGGGTATTGTTCATCCCAAAGAGGATCACCCTCTTAACATCCTGCCCCTGAGGCAGTTGTGTCATAAAAATATATAGCTCCTGATTATGTTCTGTCGTAAAGTGTCTCACACTGTCTATCTGAACATTTGAAATCTGGCCGCAAAAGGCTCATCCACAATGAGGGTGTCATCAAGAATATTAAAATAATTCTGCCCAGAATGATTCCCTGGAACCTGCTTTTTGTTGTCACCACACAGTTGGTTGGCGCCGTCTTCATTGCACCTCCTCCTTTTGTAAGTCACTTTAGTCCAGTTGTCTTCGCTTGCCACTGCATCAGTATCTGTCCCAGGCGGATTGTGTTTGACCCGGGTTAGTCGCGTTATTACTTGCTTTGACTTGTCCGTGTTCGTGGATCGCTGTACACCATGTGCACTTGCATTGGTTAGGCTACCAACCCTTGTTTAATTCTTTTTGTTACCCTCTATAGCAGGGAAGTCGTCATTTAATTTACCGGTCCGATTACCGGCTTGCTGGACACCAAGGTCCACTTCCATGTGCTCGCCATTCGAGCAATCATTAGAGCCGCACTCCGGTTGATACTTCTTATTCAGCTCCGCAAGAGCTTCAGCAGGAATTAAGTGCGACGAGGGGCGAGAACCTGCCGGAATCTGACATCATCTTCATCCGCGGACATCACGTCCCGCGCCCCCGTGAAAGCGCCACCAGGCAAACAAGAAAGATCTTGTTCCTTTATACCAAAACTGAGGTAAGAGTCCTTCGTTTCGGCCACGAGCCTTCAGCCCGACAACAAGCTCAAAAACAAAACAGAGGCTCACCTCGCTTCAGATCACTGTACCTTAATGCCCACTCTCCAATGGGTATGCCATTACCATTAACCAACGAGTGACCAGTTGGCGGAATAGCTGACAAAATGCGTTCGTACATAATTCTATCAATGTAGATGTGAACCGTCAGAAAGCTCTGTTTGTTGTGATCGGTGAAATGCAAAGAAACGAACTAAGTTTTATTTTATTTATTTTTAAGAATTAACTAATTTAGCAGAACTAGCTGCTTAATAAATTTCATTTCTTCGTTTCTACACACTTTTACACAATATTTACTTGAGCTTAAGCTCACTTTTGCTTGAACTTTGAGAAATTTCGTGTACTAAATACGTATCTAGGGCCCGAACCACTGCTAAAAAGTGCTGAATTAAATGCGGCAACTCAAATGGTTTAACTAACACAAAGGAAAAGTTAGAGCATGTCGACCAAAACACGAGTAAGATGGGAGACTCATTTTATAATGAGAAGGAAAAGGCTGCAGCATTTTGGTTGGTTGGTTAGTGGTTGGCATTCCCATTGGAGAGTGGGCATTAGCAGCCTTTAACACTTTCTACTTTGACGCTTAAATTGTAGGTATTCTTCTTCAGGCACGAGTACAACAGAAGGCGTCCTGTTCGTATCGATGCTCACACTCGATCATGACTATAAATAAATAAATCAAACGCCGGATAATAATAATTGACACACGAAGGCACTAAAAATAAAGTGTCGGCACTCATTGCCCGTGGTGTGTATCTAAATAAATTGAAGCTAATAAAACACATTTTTGGTTTCATTGGCCATAGCGAAGTTTTCACGGTAGCCTCATGTTAGTAGCCCCGAATATTACCAACCAATATTTTTCTTTTAATTAACCTGCTTAATGATTTTTAACTTGCATGTTTTTTTTCAGGATGCAAAAAAAGAATATGGAAGAAAGACTGGTAAATGCATTACTAACGCAGACATTTACCAAATGAAAAAGATTTTAAGAGCCAAAGGTTTACGTGATGCTGCAGCAATATATGTATGTAAATTAATTCATCTCTATATTTACTTCTACACACAAAAAAAGTGCATTATGATATAGGAGACAATCAAATCCAACCAAAGGTTGTATATGCCCACATAACGCTATGTATAGTATACAGAAGGAGCCTTTAATAAAACTTCCTTCAAAGCAATCAAAAAGGCTGCACCATGCTCAGGAGTATCCCTGGAAAATCGGGAGAAAATTCGGTTACATTTGTCGCCGTTAAGGGGGGGGTAACGTTAATTCGGCGTGAAAAAGGCCCTTTTTCAAGAATTTTTCCAGACGTTACAGGCAATACAAATTTAATTAGTCGATCGCAGCATTATAGTACAACCTGTGAACAATATTTTCCTTAATATTTTAAAACAAAATATAAATAATTAAGCCGACGGCAGCAATTCTTCGGAGGCGCCTCGAAAAAAAGTTGTCTGTCGGTGAACAATATTACTGAAGAGTGGATCATCTGAATTAAAAAAAAAAAAAATGTGTCATTAGATAACCGCTTTCCAAAGGTATTCCTGGGAGGAAATTTTTTGTTTTCGATTTTTCAATTTTTGCTGACACTTAGAAGTGAAAACACCGATTTTCGTCTAAAAAATGAACCTATTTGTTATTGTAAAATCTATAATTATGAAAAAAACAAAAAAAGCTCCCAGGGTTACCTGGTCATTTATGTAAAGAAGCTGTATACAAAATTTCAAAACAATCGGTCGAGTAGATTTTGCTCTAAACTGTTCACCGGTTTTAAAAATGACAAGAGTCAGAAAATCGCTTTAAAGTTTTGCATACCTGAAAATCGAGTAGTATACATGAAAGCAACAAACGCTCAAAGTTCTGTATCTTAGTTAGTTTTACTCCGATTTGTTTGAAATTTTGACACAACAATCTTAAGATGTTGTACAATCATATGAAATAATAAGACAAAATGAATTTGTTTATACCACAAAGTCAGCACAAAGTTCGCGCGCCACGCGTTTGCTGGGCAGACAAAACCGTATCGGAGGTACAAACGCTCAAAGTTCTGTATCTTAGTTAGTTTTACTCCGATTTGTTTGAAATGTTGACACAACAATCTTAAGATGTTGTACAATCATATGAAACAATAAAAAAAAAATGAAAATGAAAATTTTTTAATACGTTACCCCGCCCTTAAGGGGTGTCCACATTATGAAGCGCGGTCATCATTATTGTTGTTTATTGTGATAGATAACCTCCAATAGAGCTTGTCAGACTTTAATATTCAGGGCTATGGGAATAACGTTGTAAGTAGTCACCGTTAGAAGCAAAGACGATAAAACTGTTTCAAATTTAATGCAAAAATCCATGATCTGTCTAAGACACCACTTTAGTATCAATATTCAATTGGAATATAACAGCTCTGATATAGTGAACCAACAGAATGAAGCCAAGCCTTACAGCTCCAACACTTTTGGTCACATATGCAGTATGGTGGCCAAAAATCAAAAGGAAACCGTGGTTGAAATACAAAAAGTGCAGACACAAGCCTGTTTGGGAATCACAGGCGCAATGAGTAACTCTGTCCCACTATGGCGATACAGTTCCTAGTTATTTAGTTTTTTTAAAATAAAAAATGTATTATGGACATTGCACTTAGTAATGAAGGAAATCCAAAGCCAATTAGCTCTTAAAACTTGCGGGAATATTATTGGTTGTTAAAGGGAGCGAAGATCACTTGCTATGAATTCCACAAATGGACACTAGAAATATTTTTAAATGGTGCTCATCCACTAAAAAAGAAATATTTAAAAATTATGATGAGTGTTTCGATCTGAGGAAAGCTAAGCTAATCTCATCAGCGTGGTGCTTAGCTCCTCTACCACGAATACTCACGAGAAGGGATCGAAACCTAGCAATGCCTATTGGGAAATACACTAGAATCCATCAACTTACCTGCCACTTTTAGTAAATAAGAATTTTGAAAAATTGAATTTGAATTGTTTAAAAGAAAAAGAGGCTTCAAAATAATTTTTATGAGCAGTGAAAGTAGTGATGAGGATGAAAAAAAAATTTAAGCAATTCTCTGGAGCTGTTTGAAGTTAGAGTGAGTAATTTTATGAAAAGTAGACGTATAGTAAGCAGACGCTTTATTTTAAATACTCAGGTTCCAAAAGCAATTTTGGCGCTCACCAAAGAAGCCTTCGAAATAGTTTCAGAAGCTTTGGACATTTCCGAAAGAAGTCGTTGTTCTGCAATATCTCAAATTTCAGAGCTCGCAGGGACCACTAATCTACATATTAGCCAGTGAGAGCTATCAGCGATGCACTGGAGGGAACTTGTTAATTGGAATGGCTCAGCCAACAGTTTCACTTATAATATCGGAAGTTGCAAATTAACTAGAACAAAAACCTGTCCCTCGCTACGCGTGATGAGAACTACGCTTATAGCAACATTTTTATCGAAAATCTAAGTTACCTGGCATAAAAGGCTGCATTGATGACACGCATACTCCCTATACCCGAGCCCTAGCAGAATAAACATATCTTCTTTAATAGGGCTTCCACAGCATAAAAACTCATTACTTGCATTAACACAACGGATATGCCTTGTTGCATTTATAGATAAAGAAAACTGGTAGGTGTGTCGCACACATAAATGTGCATACTACATAAAAGGTAGTAGTGAAGAGTTATGATACTTTTACGAATCGCTAAAATGAGTCGTAAAATAGTGGCAAAACGGAAAGCCGAATGAATTACTTTTGAAACCCCTTCACATCAGCGACCATTTAAAGGTAGCTAAGTAGACGAGTACAGCAACAATCAGTGCAAGAGGAAAGCTGAATATCCCAGGGTAGCCTCTGCAGTGAATGGAAGCGTGCAAATTGAATAAAAGAAAGCATATAAATTATGGCAGGAACTTCGGAAAATTTTGATTTACAGACTCCCTCTGGTTATATCATATTTACGCCTGAATTGAGCGATCAATCCAAACACAGCGAATTCTAACACATCAGGAAATGTGGTAGGCAGGCTTATAGCTATTTCGGGTTAGAGTATATTTTTATGGTCGCGCCACAAGTTGCGGGGTGATCTAAAATAAATTAAAGACTTGTATCCTCTAAATGTGCTGTGCGTATATCCTTGATACACGGCACTCAAAAATGATCATTAATCGAATGAACGTAAATGGTTATTTTCATTCTTAATACGCCTGATACACGATACTGCGGGTAATGAAGTTAAATTTTTTGAGAGTTCATAATGGAATCGAAAAATATGCAATAAATAATGTTATTTAGGAAAAAAGCGGCGTTAAAGAGAGCAATTTTACATAACGCAGTGAAATTCCAAAAAATTTACCAAAATGCTATTCAATATCATCAGAATAGCATTTTGGTAAATATTTTGGAAGTTTCCCATGCTTCTCGCTTAAATTTTCATAAAATGAAGTTCATTCAACTTCGTAAGTAGCGGATGATGTTAAAATACATATATACTATGATTACATGTAGACTTGATGTCGGTTTCAAACCGCCTTGAGTTGGCTTAGTGAGGCGTCTGAGCAGAGGGCCTTTCGGCAAGCTGATTTTGACATCCCAGAGATCGTCGATGGAGTGTTGTAAATTTTTTTTTAATAATTCAGATACAGATATTAGGCCTTTTCTGGTGGATAGTAGGTGTTTTCTAAAGATAGTAGGCATTTTTTTGGTGGCCATTTCGACACGAACACATTTTCAAAGTTAAAATCCTACTTATCTCCTGTTTACCAGAATAAGGCCCATTTATATGAGTATCTATGTATTTTAAGAGGAACATTCGCTTGGAAAATAAATAAAATAAAGTAAAAGGTTATGAGTCAAATGAGTCATAGAAAATCAATTTCAGATGGCTCAGTTACTTTATATGTTTTGTTGGTCAATGTGAAAGTAAGACGATTTACGAGAACACACTGTCTCAGTGAGACAACTTAGAATATCTCAATTATTTCACTGAGAACGTGCTTGCCGAAAGGCCTTAATATCACAGTTGTCTTACTGAGAACGTGCTTGCCGAAAGGCCCTAATGATTTGATTGCTATATATGGTATGTATGTATGTATACAACTATCTTATTACATACACTAAGAGCGAAAATAAGGCCAAGCTTTATAATTAGCATTATAAATTTATATTGCTAACCTGACATTTGCTGATGTAAAAAAATGGATGTACTGACTCTTCATAGTCCGATAAATACATCAAGTGGAAATCCTTTTCGGCATAGTGCATCGACATGATAGAGCAAATAAGGAAGAACGCAAACGCGAATGATGCAATAATGGCCTCTAGGAAAAGCGGTGCTATAGCTCCCATAACATTCCCTGGAAAGATAAATATCTCTTAATTCGTCATGATTGGGAAGAACACAAGTTTACCAATATTTGTGAATATAGAAATGCATGTAAATCCAAAAAATGTTCCGCAGAAATACATTTCGTGATTGAGAGGTTGATCCTTGTTAAGAAATCCATAAATATGCAAACCCATGCAGAGAGCACTTAGAAACTGCGATTGAAAATCAGAGATGAAATTTGAAACAGGACGAATGACAAAACAAATAGAAAGACAAAAACGATTATATAAATTTTTAAAAATATTTGTAAAAGCATCTTAAAGTCTACTAGCAATATTTTATCGTAGAACAAATATTTTAATAATTGTATGTCATTTCTATGTTATTTTACAGGTTGCTAGGATTTTTGCTGAAATGCTCTAGCTGCCTTGATTTCTTTCATAAGCTTGTATTTACATACCAAAAACAAGCTTAAAAGATTTGTCACACTTACTCCTTCCACGAGCCTAAATACAAACCATACTTCCTTCATATTGGTGTTTGCTTGAGAGATGAAGCTCTCATGTTTTAACTGATTTGACTTCTAAATGAATAGTCATGGATAAGTTGATCCCGATGAAAATATACAAATTGTACTACTGTATTGTATACTACGTTCACACTGTGACAAAATTACATGATTTTAAAATCCCGGGCGATATTACTAAGGGGACCATTAGCCGTATTGAAAAAAATTAAAGAGAATTTTAAAAACCCCTTTACGATTTATCTTTTTTCAAAGATATTCGACTTGAAAGTTCAAATCAATATTTCCTCCGCGGAATATTCCACGAGTCATGTAATTAATTATTTGAAGATAAAATAATTAAATAAAACATATAGCAACAATGGGATACTTTCAAGGGATCTGTTGGGTATTTTTGGCAAAGGGAAACTCAGGAGTAGCAGTACGCACTTCTTTGGGCCTTTCGGCAAGCACGTTCTTAGTGAGACAACTGAGATATTCTCAGTGTTCTCGCACATCGTCTCACTTTCACAATGAGCAACGAAAATGAACGCAGCCTTTGAACAACTGAGTCATCTGAGATGGTTTTTCTGTGTCTCATTTGTCTCAGTTATATAGTATGTTATGACTGCCGTTGAGCAGCAATAGGATTATATTTAGATCAAAATTGATAAATTAACAACTAAAAGTAAGTTGATTGCACGTATATGTGAAAGTTTTATTAATTCTAATAATTCTAGTGAATACTTTAGCGGATTTGAGCAATATCGATGTGATTCCCTCCGATGGTAATTATGTAGACATTTTAATTTTTCTTATCAATAAAATTAATAATAATAGAATCGATTTGGAATGGCATGATTTATTAAGAACGTATAAATCCATTAAGGACAGCAACAATAGGAGTGGTCGGGGAAGAATAAAATTCTCTTTCTGAGGAAATAGAAAATATAGTGGGGTCTCGTCCTAGCAGCAGCAGCGTTGGGATTTCGCTGGGAATTTCTACAACAGGGCAGGAGGACATTTTAAATGAAGGTGAAGAAATCACACCAGGTGTATTTGGTACGTTTTAAATAATGTATAAATTAAAGGTCTCACTTAAATTTCATTAGGATTTTGAAGAAGTACACGACCAAGAAAATAAGGCACCACCTAAGAGGAGGAAAAGAGCTAAGGATAGATATTATGAAGAAAAATTAAAAATTTTAAAGAATAGGGAAGAGCACAAGAGGCGAATTGACAATGAACTGTTGGAAATTGAACGAGAGAAATTAGAATTACTTAGAAATTTAGTGAATTAGTATTTAATTTGTGTGTTAAGCCTGAAGAGCTCTTGTGTTTAGTTTATTTATTTTTGTTATTTATATTTCTTTAAGTACATAAAGTACCTTTTTTGTGATTTTTATACAATTTCCGGTTTTTATCTAGATCACGACAAAATATGCAATAATAATAAAACAAATATAATGTTGGAATAAGAATATTTAATTTTTATATTTTATGAATTTCTATCATTAACAAAATTCTTTTAAACAATTTCCCGCATATTATCATTATGATTATGACTACTGTTGAGGATTTGATTACCAACGCGGAGTTACTCAACTAATTCGCTAAATTTAAGATTCTTATTTGCAAGAGGAATTATCAAGAGGGCACGTACCTTAGAACAACTCTACTTCACACGGCGGTTACTATCCGAATTGCGTCATCTGGGACGCCGTTGAGGACTTCGAAGTTGGCTCCTTATCCTTTTACTAAAGCCGACGCTGAATGCGCGGTCGGCTCGTAACGCTGCTGATGCATGAGCAGTCAGCGGCTCCGTGCTGTTGCAGGAAGAACAAGAGGACAGAATATTCGGATCTCTAATCCCGAACATCCTGCCCGGTTGAACCCTTAGGTTCGATATCTCTGTCCTGTCTGCGCTGTCCTCGTGGTGCAGTAATCGGCACAATTTCTGCACTGCCCGGGTGCGGGAACCGCTTGCGGTGCGGAGAGTGACGTTGCGGGTCAACCCATCGCTGCCCGGGTGAAGCTCGGTAACACGACCCAGGAGCCACTGTGCGGTGGGAGATTCTCCTGTTTGACGACGACGATGTCGCCGACCTCAATATAAGGCGAGCGCCGCTGCCACTTGCTGCGAGTTTGAAGGGTCTGCAAGTAGTCTTCGCTCCAACGTCGCCAGAAATCCTGGTGCATTTTGCGCAGCCAATCCCAGTGTTTTAATCTGTTGGTAGGGATGTCGCCCACGGATGGCTCCGGTACTGCGATGAAGGGCTCTCCGATAAGTAAGTCACCAGGAGTAATCGTGAGCGTCGAGGAAAGCTTGCGCTGAAAGGTCTTCGACTACCTCAATGTGCACAGCCTAGGTTGCCATGCACACGAGAATCGCGAGGTATGTCTTCACTGTTGTCCGGGATCTCTTCGTGCCGATACGAAGCTGGAACGGGCCGCAATAGTCGACTCCTGCTGCGAGGAATGCTCGGAGATACTGGGTGCGCTGTGGTGGAAGCGGTGCCATTTGCTGCTGAATAACTGCACCGCGCTGACGTCGACAAATAGTGCATTCATGCAGGCAGATACGAACAGCCTGACGTGCATGTATGATCCAGTAGCGTTGCTGAAGTGAGCGGAGCATGAGCTGAACGCCTCCATGCAACATCATTTGATGTGCTTCGTAGATCAGCAGTCGTGTAAGCGGGTTGTTCTTCGGTAGAATGATTGGGAACCGACGATCCTCGGGCAAGTCAGCGCTGTCGAGGCGCCCTCCAAGGCGCAGCAGACCCATGCCATCAATGTACGAGTTCAGTGCTAATAAAGGGCTTGAGGCTGGCAATCTCCGAAGCGCTCGCAGTTCGTGGAGTTCCGCTGAGAAGGCCTCTTCCTGGACCAGCAGGATAAGTGCGTCTAGTGCAGCGCTCTGTTCCGAAGCGGTGACAATTGGTTCGCGCGGGATATGCCGTCGTCGTGCCGGGGAAAGGCGTAGTACACGGGCAATGACACGTAGCAGAGTGCCGAGTGAGCTCCAGCGCTCAAGAATCGAAATAAAAGCTCCACTGGTGGTCCGTATCATCAGAGAACGACGCGGGATTATCGCAGACACCAGCGTCATGATGCGCTGTTCGCACTGCACTTCTTCCTGGGCACAGTCAGTGAGTGTAGGCTCCCTCGAATGCACGAGAGCAGGCTGTAGAATGGTGTCTTCTGGGCCATTCCACCATAAAGTGTGCTCGAGAAGCTCTGTGGGAAGGAGCTCTCGACTTGCACAGTCCGCTGGATTGTGCTCCGAGCGGATGTAATTCCACCGCTCAGGGGATGTCATCTCTTGGATCTGATGAGCCCTGTTGGCGACAAATGGCTTCAGCGCCGAGGGTGGTTTTTGGAACCATCAAAGGACCACCTGGGAATCAGACCAGAGCCAGTATGGCGCTGATTCTAAATCAAGCGCGGTGCGTATGTTGTGCAGGGTTAATGACAGCAGATGCGCAGCGCAGAGTTCAAGACGAGGAATTGTGGCCCCCTTCAAAGGAGCGGCCTGCGTGCGCGCTGTAAGCAAGCGAATTCGGCTTTCTCCGTGGCAGTTCGTCGTCTCAATATAAATGACAGCAGCATACGCTCGGGAACTCGCGTCGCAGAAGCCGTGTAGTGTTGAGGTGCCTTCTCCGGACATACCGAGCCAGCGTGGTATGCGGAGATTGTTCAGGTGCATTAGGTTGCAGTGGAATGCTAACTAGCGCTCGCTGAGGTCAGAGGGCAGAGGTGTGTCCCTGTCTAGACCTGCTGCCCAGAGTGCCTGGATGAAAATCTTCCCCATGACGATGACAGGTGCGAGAAGCCCAGTAGGATCATACAGCTGAACAACCTCGCTCAGAACGCGCCGCTTAGTGGGCGGGCCGTATGCTTGCTCGGGGAGTTTCACTCGGAAGAAGAATTCGTCAGCTGCTGGATCCCAACGCAGGCCGAGAACTGTTGTGGTAACCGAGTCGCCGATGACAAGCTCCGCCGATGACGCTGAATCTCCTGCTACTTGGTCAAGCACCGTTGCGTCGTTAGAGTTCCACTTGCGTAGGGGGAAGTGTCCTGCTGCGAGGACCGCCTGGACGCTTCGCGCAAGCTCGACCGTGTCCCGCGCAGTGTCGCCGCTTGTCAGAAAATCGTCGACATAAAACGAGGTCATTATGCTGTGCCGAGCCTTTTCGCCAAGTTCCTGAATGGAGCACTGAGTATAGTTATCTTCGGCACATTGTCGAAGAGCTCGCACTGCCAGGAATGGGCTGGCACTCATACCGTAAGTCACCGTCGTGAGGCGGTATACACCGAGCTGCTCTGCTGGGTTCCGACGCCAAAGAATGCGCTGCCAATCCTGATGTGCAGGAGCAATCTGCAACTGACGGTATATTTTCTCTACGTCAGCGGTCAAGGCGACGCTAAAGCGCCGGAAGCGCACGAGAATATTTATTAGGCCATCCTGGATTGTTGGACCGATCAGCTGGGCGTCGTTGAGTGAAGCTCCGGTCGTCGTCTTGGCAGAGGCGTTGTAAACAACCCGAAACTTGCCCATGACAGCGTGATGGGGGATATAATAGCACCCCTGATGAGTTTCAGGCTCAGCTACGCGCTGCATGTGCTCCATGGACTCATACTCATCCATGAATCCGATGTATTTCTGTCGCAGAACATTGTTGCTGAGAAAGCGCCGCTCGAGCTGACGAAAATGTCCAAGAGCTGAATTGGATGAGTCACCAAGGGGCGCCGCATCGGGCTTGAAGGGAAGATAAACCACGTATCGACCGTCTTTAGTCCGACAGTGGGTGTCTCGGAAGATACGCTCGCATTCGTCGTCGCTGGACACGGACTCAGGAACCTCCTCGAGAAACCAGAATCGCTGCACGAGCTCTTCGAGGGATGACGTTGCACTGCCGAGAGTCGCACTGAATGTGCCCACTGTGGGCGAGAATGTCGTTGCCGAAGTAGGGCCGAACACGACCCATCCGAGCTTCGAGCGCTGCGCGACAGGTTCGTGCTCTTCACCACGGATAACGCCTTCCTCGAGAAGTGACCCACAGATGTCCGCTCCGAGGAGCATATCGATGTTGCTTGGACTGCCGAAGTGAGGGTCAGCAAGTGTGAGTCCCTGCAAGTGAGGCCAGCGCCGAATGTTGATTGGAGCGGACGGCATGGCTGATGCTATTGTGGGGAGGACGTATGCATTGAGTTCAATGCGTTGCTCCGGCGCCTGGCTAGGGGAGAGGAAAAGAGAGACAATACCTTTGCACGTGGTGTGTGCGACAGCGCCGACACCCTGGACCGGGATTGTTGTCTTCTTACGGCGCAGCTGAAGTTGTGCAGCTAGTCGCTCGGTAACGAAACTAGCTTGAGAGCCTGGATCACATAGAAGTCGCAGGGTCGTTTGCTCCGTGCTGCCATGTGCAATAGCGCGAGCAGTGGCGAGCAGAACTAGATGATGGTCTTGGACCAAAAAGCTGACTGGACGAGCTCCGAGTCAGTTTGAGGAAGACTTCGGTGTCTTCGGCACTGTTGGCGTGGATGGCGGGGCACTTATCGTCGCTGGCACACACCGCGACACATCCCCACTGCCCGTGCTGGTCCCTTGTGGCTCCGCTGAGGGAGGAGCAGCTGCAGCGGAGGGCAGTGGCTCACGGCACAGCAGAGTGTGGTGCTTAGCGCCGCAGTATCGGCAACCGCCGGCTGGACAGGTACGCTTTGTGTGACTCGACAAGAGGCAATTAATGCACAAGCCCTTGTCTACGGCCCGTGTGTACCTGTCATCGACCGCCATGGCCGCCAACAATTCACAACGGCTAACGCGATGTGGTCCACCACAAACGGGGCATCGCGCCGTTCTGCCTGACGATGAAGCCAAAGGGCCCGCCGTTGGCCTGAGCGCCACAGCAACGTGACTCCGTAAGGATGGCCTCGCTGGCGCGGGGGCCGTCTTCGACGCCGTAAAGCCTCTCACCGATGAGCCAGCGCAGGGTCGGATTGGCAACCCAGATAACTTGGGGGGCAGGCTGTGTGCACGCTGCTCCACGAAATTTAAAAGTTCCTCCAGCCTCGGAACCTCGGTGTTGTGGAGGCCCATCACCCAGGCCTCACACACCGTCTCTGGAAGACACCTTAAAACGATCGGCACGGCCAAGGCGTCCCACGAATCATCCGGCTGATTCATCACTCGCAAAGCGCGGAGTGCCTGGCGAACGGTGTCGACTACCCGGAGGAGCTCCGGCGCTGTCTCCTTCAAAGCTCGCGGCATGTCCAAAATGCGCGTGACATGCGCATGAGCGAGCTGACGCGGATTGTTTTAGCGCTGCTTAAGGGCCTCCCATGTTGCATTGTACCCGCCGCTGTACAGACCCCCAATGAAAGGCACAACAGCTGGGTCCACTGCCTGGCGCAATTTTGCCAGCTTATAGGCCTCCGGAAGCCCAACCTGGTTGTGTACCAGCGTTTCGAACACGTCTTTAAACGCCAGCCATTCCTCAAGTGCACCGTTAAAGGCGGTGAACTTGTCATACTGCTGTTGCGCCTGCAGCAGTTCAAAATTCGCCTCCGTGATGTCCGGCGCATAATCGTCCGCGGCAACTCGCTGATGCACCCGAGCGAGTGCATTCTTCGCCACCGAACGACGATTTAAATCCGCCATTGTCCGACACACGAAAGGGATGCGCCGTGCCACAGAAAATTCGGCGAATTGGACAGAACACTTCACTGGGCCACCAGAGCACCAGGGTACCGTTTCGCGGAAACACAATTGCAACACGTGTGAGTTGCCGCTTCGCCGAAATACCCCGCTTCTCGGAAGCACCCGACCGAGTGCGCGTCGCGCTGCACCGTTCCACGAAATTCCCGTTTCCTGGAAACGCACTGCGGGTCACTGAGATTCCCGGAAACTCACTGCGCGTCGCGCAGCACTGTTTGCAAAAACCAATTCTTCTCGAAGGAACACGGATGACCGGCGTCCTTTTTGTCCGAAGAAAAAACACTCGTCAATCAAACCTCACAGGCGGCACCAAATGTTGAGGATTTGATTACCAACGCGGAATTACTCAACTAATTCGCTAAATTTAAGATTCTTATTTGCAAGAGGAATTATCAAGAGGGCACGTACCTTAGAACAACTCTGCTTCACACGGCGGTTACTATCCGAATGGCGTCATCAGGGACGCCGTTGAGGACTCCGAAGTTGGCTCCTTATCCTTTTACTAAAGCCGACGCTGAATGCGCGGTCGGCTCGTAAGGCTGCTGATGCATGAGCAGTCAGCGGCTCCATGCTGTTGCAGGAAGAACAAGAGGAACTAGCCAATTCTTCACCATATAAGCTGAATGACCTAATAATATTTTCCCATATACATACATATAAGGTGAGGGAATTCTTCTAGTTTTTTATAAAGCGATGATTTCTTGAGCACTCTGCTATCGTGAATTTCCAGGTTCGCCGTAATGGATATCTATAAATTTTCCAGTATCGTCTACAACGTCTTGCAATATAATGCTACTATATCTACTACTACTAATACTTATTTAGCTTTTTTATTTCAATGTGTGTCCCAGCAATCGCACCTATTACATTCCTGATTGGTTTCTTTGCATAAAAACGGCTTGCAATTAAATTTGACTCAGCTTCGGTTGGCCATTTAACAAATTGGGGGGAAAACTTTACAAGTGTAGATATTGCTTCCACTATTACGGAATGTGCAGTACTCATGGAAACGTTAAATAATATCGAGAGTTGTCTGAAGCTTTCTGTGTTCCCAAGGTACCATAATGCCATCAAAATCTTTTTTTCCTGCGGCACAGATATATTTTTCCCTCCATATGACAGCTTTTCACATAAAAATTCTAAGCATTACAATAATAATAAATATATTTATTAATTTATGAAATATGTATTAAATACCCTTTAGTTTATTGTAAGTACTTCGTTCCAAACGAAAGTTTCTCTTAAATTCCACGTCATCGTAGGTTGATACTATCTCCAGGTAATTCGAAACTTTAAGAATTGATTTTTGAATACTATATTCATCATCATTATCAGATGAGTCACTTCAGCTGCTGTCCGAATTTTAATAACATAATTACGCGTGCTTTATCGGCATCCATTTCTCACTCTGCATCAACAAATTCAGCGATGTCAAAATCAGCTGTTTAACCCAACTGAGACAACTGAGACAGTTGCTCAATATCTTGTCTCAGTTGTCTCACTGAGAGCGTGCTTGTCGAAAGGCCCTTTTCTTCGTTAGTAGTTCAGAACAGAAAGGGGAAAAAGTAATTTAGAGAAACATAAAACCCGTCGGGACGCCCAGTGAAAGGAGTGCTGCCAGTGCATCTATTCCAACACGTCCCCTCAATGATAACACATTGTTATTTAGTTTTTTCGTTTAAATTGTTTAGCCCTAGTATACTAATGGCTCTATTATGCTTTAAACTATTCAGCGATTTCGTCAACACGTCTGCTGCCATATCTTCCGATGGTACGTACTTCAGCTGGATAGAGGCATCTTGCAGGAGCTCTCTCACATGATGGACCCAGACGTTGATGTGCTTAGTCCTAAAATGGTACGCCGGGTTCTTTGCCAGTTGTTGTGAGCCCAGAATATCGTCATACAGGGTTGTGGGCTGCTAAACCCATTTACTTAGGCAGATTTCGCTGAAGCACGGTCGGACCGATGCCAAGGCAATATACTCGGCTTCCGTGCTGCTGAGTGCAGTTTGCATCCACGTAACCGCCCAGGCCTTCAGTGGATTTTTTGCCGCTGTTAGGTGTTCCAGATGGGGGTGGATATTTGCCTGTGATTACTTTCTGACACTGCGTGATGTCGGGCCTGGAACATAATGTAAATAGTTCAGAGACCCCATAAGAGACTGAAACAGCTTCTCGTCAATTTTTTCTGGCATTGTACTTCATCGCATTTCTTCATCTTCAAGCATTTAACTAGATTAAGCGCACCATGTTTCCTGAGAATTGGCTGTGTTTGTATTGGTCGCTCAGTGTAGGCGTAAAATTATTATTATTACAGTAAGCGGATCGCGCAGGCTTTCTAGTGCCTCTCGAAAGCAACGCGACCTATAAGATCTATTTTTCTATCTTTTCTTCCAAAACCCCATTTTTGTCAAGACCTTTGAAATAGACTTGTAAAGCCTTGGGCAGCCCCATTTGACACATCCATCGGTGCTATTTAGGGTATTCCGAAGCATGTTAGCCTTTGGCGATTCAAGGCTAGGCATTCATTGCCAGCATTTATATGTGCTCCGCTGTTTCTTCTTCTTCCAGGCAGAAGCGACATGTACCATCGACCGCAACATAGCAACACCTATATTCTTAAGTTGGCACTTTAGGGAACAATGCCCCATGAATGATTCGGTATTAATCTTTAGTCCCGGCTCGTTAAGCGCTAGGAGTTTCATCATTATTTGCTTAGAGGTGCATATAAATCTTCTTGCTTATCTTATACCTTTGACACACATCTGTTGTCGATACCATAATGCCTGCTCTCCAATGGGCATGCCAAAAACAAACCGACCACGAACCATGCTGCTGCCTTTTCCTTCTCATTATAAAATGCGTGTCCCTTCTCGCTCGTGTTTTGGTCGACATGCTCTAACTTTTCCTTTGTGTTAGTTAAACCATTTGAGTTGCCACATTTAATTCAGCACTTTTTAGCAGTGGTTCGGGCCCTAGATACGTATTTAGTACTCGAAATGTGTGAAAGTTCAAGCAAAAGTGAGCTTAAGCTCAAGTAAATATTGTGTAAAAGTGTGTAGAAACGAAGAAATAAAATTTATTAAGCAGCTAGTTCTGCTAAATTAGCTAATTCTTAAAAATAAATAAAATAAAACTTAGTTCGTTTCTTTGCATTTCACCGATCACAACAAACAGAGCTTTCTGACTGTTCACATCTACATTGATAGAATTATGTACGAACGCATTTTGTCAGCCAACTGGTTGGTTGTCGGCATTCCCATTGGAGAACGGGCATAATATTCGAATACTACGTAATATACCACTTGTGTGCCACCCAATACCAGCTATATACCAGCTGAAATACCTGGTATACTACGAGCGAAGCTAGTATTGAAACTTGGCAAATTTTGCTAGTGTCCCTATACTCAAACCTGATATAGGCGGTTTTTTATTGACTTTAGCGCCATTAATTTGCACTTGGAAATCAGACTATTACTCTTCCGAAATTTATTAATCAATGGAAAATGGAGGATGCAAAACAATTATGCAAAAACGAAAGATTGTCAAAAAGCCGAAATTAATTCAATTCTTTTTGCACAACAAACTTTTTTGCGACAACTAAAAGTGAAACTATACTATGAAGGCGTGTGCTTACTACGTAGTATATTTATTTATTCATTCGATTAATACAAGCTGCAAACAAACAAAAATATAGAAAAGATAACTTAAATTAAACTATTTTTACGGCACCTTTTTGCGTGCGTAGGTACGTACCCAGTCAGCGCTTGGAAAGTGGGAAGAGTTCGCGGAATTCAATGTTTTATATTTTTTTACAGGGCGCCACTCGATTCTTTTTTTTTGTTAACGCAAAAAGGGAAATCTAGAAACCTTTTTTTTTATTTTTGGGGGAAGAATGAAAGAAGAAATTTAATATGTAATGAAGAACTACATATGTATTATATATTCCTTTGCGTCAGCAAAGAAGCGGTTTAGCTTTTACTTCTAGGTGGGTGCTCTGACTTATATTTTTGGAAGGCTTAAAATTATGCGCATGCGGCGCATGGCGGGAATCAACTCTCTCTTCTCTCACAGTAGCAGCAACCAGGCCATACTCTCTCATACTTTACTTCGCTTTCAATATTCAGTTTCCTACAATCCAAACAAAAAGAATTTAAGGCAGATTACTACGAAAAATTAAAGTAAGTTTTATTTCAAAATTGATGACAAAAAAAATATATGTTCCCTTTCTCCAGATGACCCGTAACACTTTATTAAGCAGAGTCTTAAAAATTAGGAGGAGGGACGGACTATTTATTAAGCTAAATGTAAACAACAACAAGAATGAGAGGTATTATACATACGTGTAAAATTTAAGAGGTGCGGTGCAGGATACTCCCAAGAGATGATTTGCTCAGATGGAAGTAAAAAAAAGGAAGGGAGTTGTCTTTCCGTAGCATACGTGTAAGGGGTTCAGAAAGGACATAAAAAATAAATAAATTCTTTGTTGTATTTAAAAAAAAAAGCAAACAACAACAGAAATAGGCTCTTGGCTTATTAGATACTGAAAAGATTGACATGACTGGCAAATAAATATTGTGCTTCGTTTTGGAACACACTATACCATATCGCATTGTAAACAAGGCATCCACTTTGTTACAATCTTGTCCTCATTCCAACATTCATTGCAAAAATTGCAGACAGCTTCCTTTGATGTAGGATCATCCAAAAATTCTTTCTCGTCATTCGAGTGTTGGAACTTAACGCTTTCTTCGGAGCCACTAGATGTTTCATCACTTTAAGGAACGGGATTTATTTTTGATTTTTCTTTAATTTATTGTTTGGGCGGTTTTGCTGTAGCCACAATTTTTCGTTTGTTGGCTGCTATGCTTTCGATATTTACTGTTAAATCTTGCTTATACGAAGAAGTTGTTAAAATTCTTTTATTTGACTTTCGTCCTCTGTTGCTAGCTACAGGTCTGTTTAGTTTGGGAGGTGGAGATATTTCCCAAGATGTGGTATAAGAAGGTGACAAGTATTATTAAGATGAGGGAGAAATAAAGGGGCAAGATCCAACAATTCTATATTGCGGGTGTGGCTATAATGCCTATCCAATATCAGTAGTACTGGTTGGTCCTTTGATGGTTTTGTATATTTTAAAAAATGTTTGAACAATTTTGTAAATACATATTGGTATTTGGACCCATCCAGACAAATGGCATGAGGATTCTGAACCTGGTGGTGAGTCTTTCATTAAAAGAGGATTGTGATTCTTCCGCGGAAAAACAAAATATGGTGGAACAAAACCGCCGCCTGCGCTCATGCAGGAAATCACCGTTATAAGCGATCCACGTTCTGCAGATGTCATTGCTCCGATCTGTTTTTTCCCTTCTTGCCCAGCACCTTTTGTTGCTTCGATTGCACCACTGAAAGCCCAGTTTCGTCGACATTCCAGATGCGATTTGCTGGAAAATTATGTTTAGAATATTCTTGTTCCCGTAAGTTGAACAATGTTTGGACATTATCCCGGATAAAACCTTTGGCACGGTCGAAAGATGTGCCGGTCAGTGTACGAATACTCAATATATTTTTGTGGCGCTTGCAGAAGCCATAGAGCCAATCCTTTCCGGCGCACTCATTCATAACCGAAAATTTGTTCGGAATGTTACTTCTCTTAGCTATTTGATATGCCAAGGATCGAATGTGCATCCTAGTTAGGCCCTAAAATCTAGACCCCATTCCCGCGATATAGTTAACCAGATCACTTTCAATTTGTTGGTTGAAAGTCGGCTTGCGGCGCCTAATTTCGTTGATAGAAGATCCTGCACTGGTTTTCCGCTTCTCGCCATGCGCTGTAGTGTGGTGTGTGGGACTTCAAATGTTTTAGAAGCCAGGAGAATTCCCATTGCATTAGTTCGCACAGCCCTAATAGCCTTCTCCATGTTACCTGGGTTCCACTTTCTCATTTGCCCTTTTTTCGGCATGTTTGAAACTTAGATACCCTGAACAACAAACGATAAGTTAAGATAAGTCCAAACAAACTTATAGCGGGTAATGTGGTATACTATACCAAAATACCCGATGGCAACTATACCACATTAACCGATTTTGCCTATTTCACTCTAAGTATGCTCACAAAAAAAAAAAAAAAACAACGGGTGCACTCTGGGAGTGCCGGCAGAAGTGAAAACTCATCACACGTCGGAGTAAATAGTACTTTACCGCATGGAAACCCGTCGTGAACTAACCACGGGGCGATAAGTAGCCGATTGCCCACGATAGCTATTAACGTACTCGCTTCGCTCGTGTGTCTAACACCGCCATCGTGGGCAATCGGTATATACACGAATTTTACAAGTAGACAGACGGTCGAGCCATCAGCAGACACCATCCGTGGATCGCGTAGCAGGCTGTAGTACAAACACACACGCAGACTCGCGCAAGCGCCCTGCACCGCTTAAACGAGGGGGATATTACTTCCTCTCCTACGCCGCGCTGGCCTTCACACTCTTCCTCTGTCTTACGAATTTTCGATCAGGACACGTGACACCTGCGCGAGTTTAACATTTTGTACCCATCCCAAAAAAGTGCAAGGCCCCGCTAAAGAAGTTTTCACTTCAATAAAAAGGCAATTAGAGCATTACTTACATCAATTATACCAATTATTATTTGTTTTTCTTTTATAATCAAACATTCGCAACTATATTCCAGCCACGCACAAACCCATCCGCCGTATCGCCAAAAAAAGTCGACTGCACGCTATCGAACTTTTCATGCATCTGATCGAACATAACACTCGTTTCCTTGAAATAGGTAGCCGTTAAAGTGAACAAGGTTGCCAGAGTGTATTAAGTTTTCGAAAAAAACTGCCAATACCACAATACCCGAAGTTCCTCTACTTTATATGCCCTATTTGGATAAAGATTCTCTGTAGATTTTACTTCAAAATTTGGTTCCTGTAATGAATAAATTACATATTGAATTATTTAATGAGAAACTTAAACCAAAGCGCCATTTTCTCACCCATTACGAAATTATTCTTCAGAAAAATGGTCCTCTAAAATATTTGAGCTGCTTTCGCTTTGAAGGTCCATTAAACTGTGCAGTAATAATATAACTAGCAAAAGAAATGTTTTTTGGTCTATAGCCATTGAATTCCAATATATGAATGTTTTTCCAGTATTACGACAAGGCTTTGAAGAAAAAATTAATTGCTCCAAATATAAGCAGAAGAATATCAACTTCTTAAATTACTTTTACTATATTGGAAAAAATGATTTTCCATTGAATGGGAATACTTTAGTAGGTATATAGTACTAATAAAATTGAGCTTAGAGGCGATTTGTTTACGAAAGATTGTTTTCTATTTTTCTATGTCAAGATGAAATTTTCCAGATATTTCAGTTAGAATCTATTCTTATTGCAGAAGAACAATATTTTATCTCGTACAAACTTTTCAATTAAACAGAGTGTAATGATGTAATGAATGAGTGTAATTTAACTTTATTTGAAAATAATGCCAAATTAGTTCAACTGAGGATATACAATAATAATAATAATAATATAAAAAAGACGCAAAAAAAGAGGAAATTAAATTAAGATTTTACTATTTTATAAAAGAGAATTAGTTGAATTTTAGTAAGTTTCAACCACAAAGTAGTAAATTGGCATACTATTTGTTAGTTGAATTTTACTAATATCCTCACATGAAATCACCAAAACTTCAACAATATTTTTGTGAAATCTACTAAATAGTAGGTTTCTGTTTTTAAAAAATTACTGAATAATAGTATGTTTTGTAAGACTTACTAAAAAATGGTTGGTTTGTACTTTAAGAAAATTATGAAAATTAAGTAAATATTACTATTTTTGTTGTTAGTGACCAGAACATTTTTATTTAAGTAAAATAACTATTTCTGTATTATTTATTTGGTAAGCTCTATTTTAACCAGCAAAATTTTCAAAAAATGGTTAAAACCAACTACCTTTTTCCTTTGGTTTACCTACCTATAGACTACGAAGCGAATTGCGGGAAACACTTTTCGTTGGAATTTGATCTTGAGCCGCATTCTTTATTAAAATATTGTTAACTCGAATTCGAAATATTATACAATATATTGTTGCGCTTCTAGAGCACAGAGCGCTTCTTACGTCTATCCTCATTAATTTCCTTTTTACACAGACATGTCATTGGAAAGAAGCGCTTCAACTCTGTTATGTTGGAAGCGCTTCAGCTCTGCTATTTTAGGAGCAGTTCACCTCTGCTATTTCAGAAGCGCAATTAAAGCCATTTAAATGTATCCATCGATGAGCGCTTCATACATACTTCTATCCCTATTGATTTCTTTTTTACACGGGTGTGTCATCAGAAAGAAGCGATTCAGCTCTGCTATTTGCGAAGCGCATTTGATGCTATATATGGCCGTGTTCTTTAACTTTTTTTGTTCTGCAATTACCACATTCAGCAATTTAAAATATGAAGTTGGACACTGCGATTGTAGTGCAAATGACGTTAAAGAACATATCTTAAATAAAAATTTTCTATGTGGAAAATTCCTTGTTGGAATAAAAATATAAATAAACAAACATCTTTCAAGAATTTAATTTTTATAATAAAGGAAAAGAAAAAAATAACAAATAAATTAAGTCAATTCGTTTAAAAATTTAAGTTTTTTTAAAAAATACACATTTTTTCTGTGCATAGTATTTAGCCTTATAGTATTTATTTTTAGCAAGCCTTCATTGCCGCTGCGTAATCGACAAATCCTAATGTTTCCTTTTTGACAGCATCTGTATGTAAATTAAATTAATATGTATTTAAATTATTTTAACTGTAAAGTATATTACCGTTAACAAACTATTTAAATAGCTTTGTGTCCTTAACAGGGATTTTTTTTGCATCCCATCCCAGTTCACATTTATTAAGAAACCCTCCGTAATGAAAAGATGAGCAGATTTTGAAACTGGTGCTGTCCTCACTATTTCCTTAATGTACATGATCTAGAGAAATAGGAAAAAAATACGTTTACTTATCGGTGCTGTGAATTTGTAGCTTTTCATCTTATCAAATCTGCTTCTGGAATATCGTTTAGTTTTTCTTCAATTTCGTCCAAATGAGCTGCATCACAAATAGGAAATATGTCAAAATCATTGTGAACCGGGAAATTTTTTTTTACTAATTTTTGCATCAGAACTGTGTGCTTTGTTAAAATTTAGGTCTGAAGTTCCAGTACGCGTTGCTATTTCACAAGGACTTTGGCTTGCTGATCCAATTAATTTTGTAAGGATGATCTAATGATGTCAATAATTAAAACAACCCAAATTAAGTTCCCGAATATATTAGGCATGTTGACGATTCGTTGTATTGTGTACTATTTTATCGTTGTAAATCGTATTAAGGTGACCTTCTCCTAACTGAATTAAAAAAAAAGCAAAAGTTTGGGATTTTTTTACAAGAAAACAAAACAACATATGACCTTGAATCTTTTTTATTTGGAAGTCTTTAATAAAAACTAGAAATTATTTTTTTATTTTTTCATTTCGCGCTCACCCGTCGCCGCCAGAGGGCGCCAAAAAAAATCGGCCTTTATCCGTAATTCCGTGATTGCGGCTCGCCAAATCATCTGACACAGAAAAATCAAAAAACCACTTAAATTAGACATTAGAATGTATAAATCTAACTAGGATCTAACGAATCGCTCGACTAAAAAAAAAATAGCAGCCTTTTGAAGTCAAAAATCGAGAATTTTTCGACAAATTTTTTACAAAAAGTGCTGTAAAAAAAAAACTACTTGGGTTTTGTCTTATATCCTAGTTAGATTTGTGCACAATTGAATTCTGAACAAAATGAACCAAGGTTTATGGAAATCGGTTGAGCGGTTCAAGAGATATCGTGGAACTACGATTGAAAAAATATAGTCGAGAAAAATGCGTTTAAAGAAAAAAAGAGTTTTTGAGTGGAATATTTCGCACAATACCGAGGAAATGAGCAGACTTACAGTATTAATTAATAGCACTTTAACTCGAAAACCATATTTTTTTTTTTCGGGAAATTTTAGGACATGATTCTAGTCATATTAACGAACACTTTTCCGTAAAAAAAAATAAAAAAAAGTCCATTCTTTTTGACCCCACTTAGGAGAAAGTCACCAAATAAATATCACTATAACTCGAAAACCGTATATTTTTTTTTTCGTGAAATTTTGGGACATGATTCTAGACATATTAAGGTATATTTTTCCGTAAAAAAAAAAAATCGATTTTTTTTGCCCCAGTTAGGAGGTCACCAAATATATAGCACTATAACTCGAAAACCATATTCTTTTTTTCCGTGAAATTTTGGGACATGATTATAGACATATTAAGGTATATTTTTCCGTGAAAAAAAAAAAATCGATTTTTTTGTACCCCAGTTAGGAGAAGGTCACCTTAAGATACGATTGCCCTAGAAGCACCTATAAGAATATGTATAAAATTCTGCACTGAGCACAAAAATACAAACGGATATACATATAACAAATCGTGAATACCCCTAATACAAAAACTTAATAGTATTTTGTGCAACTAGGGTGGAAACTAGCCGTTTGCCCACGATGGCAGTGTTGGACGCACGTGCGAAGCGAATTCAAAAGCCAATTGCAATCCTTGCTTTCTAGTCAGACCTTAATGCATTTTACTGCATGATAGTAAATATTCAACCAGGAGTTTTTCGTCAGAAACAGTAAATATTTGTGACTCTTTATACTGACTGTTTTTTTCTTCAAATTTTTGTAATTTTTGTACGTTCAACTTATAACGTCTTAGTGTACTTCTATCGATTCCATACTTAATAGATGTTTTTCTTAAAGATGCACCCTCCTTTACCTCACATATAGAGTTTTCTAATTCTGTGATGGTATGTTTTTTTCTTTTGCGTGTTGTTTCAGAAGGCTTGTATCGAAAAGGCATTTTTCATGCAATTAAGCTGTGAGACAAAATAAGATTAAACATTAAAAAAAAAAAACAAAATACAAATAGGACTCGCGTACTAAGGTTTCCGAATTGTTTTAAATTTAGTCAAAAAGTTTTAAATTTCTACATCTATAAAATAAAACTCCAAATATCCTCATACAAACACCATAGAGGGAGCCATGAACCACTGAACATAACTCCCGCACCCGCCATGGTGCAAGTATACTACTTTGACATTAAATTTTACTCACAGAAAAAACAATCAATCTTAGCGAAAAAACACTTAGCACACGTCAAACTACAATAATCAGGCAGTACAATAGTAGGCGTTTTTCTTTATTCGTTCAGAGCAGAGCACGAACTGTCAAAAAAAAGTTCGTGTTTCTTTTTTAGCTCAGAGTCGTCAGAGCTTCAAAGTTGTGTTTCTTTTTGAGCTCAGAGCATGTTCAGAACGCGCTCTACGTGCTCAGTAAAATTTGACCGAGCATTTGGAGTAGCAAACCGAGCATGAAGCTGTCATTTGACTGTGAAGGAAATAAATGCAATGGACGAGACTTGTGGTTCTAGTGTAGAAGGTAAATAAACGCAAAATAACTCATTACATTTGATAAATTGCATAATCTTTATTTTAGCTTTTAAATGGACAAGGGATTTGGTGATTCTCTTAATCGACCAAATTAAAGAGAACTATGAGTGCCTTCAAAGCGGAGTTAAGAAAACCGCGTATCAGAACATTGCAAATGTTCTGAATAATCGTTTTAAATTAAATATTTCATATGAGCAGGTTGACTCAAAATGGAAAGGACTGAAAAGAACTTATAAGAAAATTAAGGAGGACAACAATACCACCGGACAGTCCAGAAAAACTTGGGAATACTACGATTTAATCGATAGTATTCTTTTTAGAGCCCCGGAGATTAATCCTTCAGCTGTCCTTTCAACTGAAGACATGGAAGTGTTTTGTACGCCAGCTAAGTTTCCAAATAGCACGGAAATTGATAGTTCTCCAAGTTCGGCATATCGAACAAATTTAAGCAGAAAGCGCAAAGTGGACGATCAAGAAGGAGTTGAACGGCGTCACAAAGAGCGAATGGAAGCAACCAACAAATTTTTACAGATATTCCAGCAGATGGTGGACAAGATGTGAACTGAATATTATTTAACACATGTGATATATGTAATTTGTTTCTGTTTTTATTTTTTTATAATGAAATAGTTTAGTTTAATGAAATAAATATTTATTTTCTTAAAATAATCCGTTTAACAACCTTTCTCTTTTGGATTGGGCGGATTGCATATTAGTGGATGTGGAATCTGCATCGCTATCGTCATCATCCTCAATCTCCTCAACTATGACAGGGTCTTCGTCCATCAAATCATCGTTTTGTAAACATATATTGTGCAAAATGCACGAAGCAATAATATACTTCACAATGGAAGTAGGTTTCAGGGAATCGATATAAAATAATCGCCGAAATCTACATTTGAGCAAACCGAAAGCACGCTCAATTGTCACTCTACATTTGGAGTGAACTCTATTAAAAATTTTTCGCTCTTCGGTTAGCTGGCCATTATCCTTGTACGGAGGTATTAGCCACTGTTTAAGTGGATAGGCGGAATCCCCCAATAAATGCTGATCATCATTTATTCTGAATTCACCTAAAACAAATGTTGGGACCACATTATTCAATATGTTTTTGTTTATGAATGACTAACCTGAACTGATTTTATTTATTAATCCAGACCTTCGTAAGAGTAATGCGTCGTGGATAGAACCTACCTCACCAGCATAACAGTACAAAAATTCCATTTTGTGGTTGCATATTCCTTGCATTAGAATGGAATGAAATCCCTTACGATTAATATATGAATTGTGAGAGATTTTTGGGGCTCGTATTGGTACATGTGTGCCATCAACTGATCCTATAACTCCTGAAATTCATAAATAATATATTTCAAGAAGCAATAATGAATCAATGTTCATACCTCGGAGGCGAGTTTTCCTAAAATAATGGGCAGATGTTTCAGCAGCTTCTTCTGAAGTGGGCCATTTGACGTACCTATTGGCTCTATTTAAACTAAGCAAAATGTCGCAGTTCCTCAAAATAATTCTCCAAATATTCACAATGCTCACACCAAATCTATCTGCAATTGATCTAAAACATTTGTATGTAAGTTAATATGGGTTTACAAAAAATAAGTCTTTATGTACATACCGCATGCATTCTGGGTTTCCTAGATACCACAAAGTTATCATCAATTGTTTTTCGATTATTGTTGAATTTCTGCCAGGTCCATATCTGTGTTCTTCAAGTGCATGTATTTCACTGCACAAAATTTCAAATACATGCCTTGATAAACGAAAATGTTGTTTGAAAGTTTGATCAGAAAACCTTGGAACAACATCTTCGGCATAGTTTTCGTTTTTTACGATTTTGACGTTACCATTATTTTCATTGTCCTCATCGTCACTTCCACCGAAGAATAAATTAAATGCTTCCCTCACAACAATTAGTTTATCCATTTTTAAACCAGTCACTCACTCAATTATAAGTTTGACAACTAAATATTTCTTCCAAATTGACTTTTCTGATTGACATGACAGGAAGCGCTCAAAAGTGTTTCTTTATTACATCTGAGCGTTCTGAGTACGCTCTGAACTGAGCGTGCTCGATGTGCCCGAGCCCTGTTCAGAGCGCAGTTCTGAACGAATAAAGAAAAACGCCGAGTAATAACACACAATACGTACCTATATAAACACGGCCGCAATCTCAGAACTACATAAATTAATAAAATTTACTCCGCGCGCCGTAACAAAAACACCTTTCCGAAACTGAGAGCCAAACAAACTGGCCATTGTAAAAAATGGCGGCGTGCTGGTTATTGGCCTCCTACAATCTATCAATGGCCGTCTTGACGTTTCTTTAGCGCGAAATTTAAGTTGAGTTTTAAAAGGTGGTTCAAATCTCCCACCTGAGCAAGTCTCACGGACTTCCCCTATGTTATAACTCAGTTCCAGCAGTTCAGTGACGCGATTTAAATTTTGTTGAGAACTTTTGGGACAAGAGACTAATCTATACGCTGCATGGAGAAGTAGGAAATACAAATCATCGTCACTAGCATCCTTAAAAAGAACAATTCCAGTGTACAATATGAGTTGCCGAAATTCTGTTGCTTTTAATCTACACAACTTCTCTAGACTACGAGGTTTTCGACAGAACTCTTTTGGAATATAACTACCAAGTGACAGAAATTTATTATCTAATTGCCCTTTTTCTTCTTTGCTTAATTTCTTCTTTAAATGATTGCCTTCCCAGATGCTACTTATAATCTTCTTGGCCACACCAAAATCTATGAAATGCATCTAAAGGAAACTGAGAGATCATCCGAATGTTGATTTCTTCTAAAATATTGTTATTATTCCAGAAAAATTGTTTGTGTTGCATTTTATCTTTCCTTTTTGCAAAGTCATCGTCTGTTCGCAATTGACCTACCGTTGAAGTGTATATCAATGTCTTATTTTTTTAAAGACCTTTTTGGGTACATTCTAAGCAGCCTGCAGCCACTGCTGGAAGTGTCCCCAACTGTCCCAGTAACAAACGCTCTTGCTGGAGTGTCGGTGATAAAAATTCTTATTTTTGGGGAAAGTTTTTTTGTTGGTACATTTAAATCAGCCTTTTGTAAAATCCTTAGAAGATCTTCGCAAGCAGTTCTTGATATGCGATGTTGGATGCACCAGTCTCTGAGATTATCATGAAAAAAAGATCTTTTTTAATTGCTCACATTCTCGTTCGTTTTCATCGGTTAAAGTATCAATTTGAGAACCTTCTTCATTGTATTCTCCATCTGTTTCAATTTCAGACAGGACAACATGTGTCTATTGCTTATTTCAGGAAGCCCATGAACCTTACTCATATTTAAGGAAAAAAAACAATGAAGACAGCAAAGTAACATATCAGCTAATATACGTAGGTGTAATTTTGAATGGTAGAAAGGTATATATATTTGTTTAGGCATTTTTTAGTTTTTTCGTAATCTAGATTTTCCAGCTAGATATATAAGTCCGGCAATGCGCTTCAAACACTAGTATCAGGCAGGCTTAAATTTTGAACAGAAATAAAACAGGAACGAGAGCATGACTATAACATAATTAGAGAAAAGAAAGTGATTTTATTTCACCTATCCCTTAATTTACGCTAGTTTTTTTTTACTTGACAAATTAGAACTTAATTTACGCGGTACTTTGTATACGCGATATTCATTTACGGCTACTGATTTACCTCATATGCTTCGGACATGGAAATAAAGATTTCCACAAAAATGTGGCTTGTTCGGACTTTTCTCGTAGGCAAAGTCAATTAGACTTAGGGCTACATAAGTAAAACTCGATTTAAGCGATTTTCATTCGCGTAAATTAAATCCACGTGGAATAGATATTTCTTGCAAATTAAGAGACGGATGTCATATGCTTATTAACTTTCGTTTTGTAGGATTTTCTTATAGAGTTTAATATCAGTGCTTAATTAACGTGAATTGATCAAAGCTTTGTTTCGATTATTTAAAGCATTAGTAAATTATTTGCGAGGTTAATAGGGTTCTTAAAAATAAATATTACGAAATAAATAAAAAATTGACCTGCTGTCTTCCACAGGATTTTTTCAAAAGAGCCACTCAGTCCGCAAAAATAACGCAGACTAGATTTAAAAATTGCAAAATAGAAATTAGTAAACCAGAAAATTAAATTATAAATACTGGTATTGTGAAACGCATCCTTGGTACAAGCATAACAAAAAACTAGTTTCAATGTTAATCCGAAAAAATTCCAAATGGGAAATTGCCTACCAAAAAAGTGCTTCTCAGCAGGGTAGGAATGCACGTTTACAAAGCTTAAAAGCTTGAAAATAACTACTTGTTAACTAACGAAAAGTTCTTCATTTCAACCAACAAAAACTTACCAGGCTGACAAATCAGAAGAGGTCTTCCAACTATTATAGTCCCTGTTTTAATGGCGGCAGCCAGCTTGAAGGAACTTCCTCTTGGGTAATGTGATGAACTAATTTCCTTTTTTAGTAATCAAGTTGCTTTTTTTAACACAGCCTAAGCAGGGTCAGCCGCAAGCTTTTACCCAGAAAATTGTTTTTTGTCAAAATCCTAATTCAACTGAACTAACAGTAATAATCTGTTACTTAAAATATTAGATTAAATTCTAGGATCCAACCTTCCACAAGTATAACATTCATTGTTAAATATTAAAGCTTATTAGGTTATGAATTATATTGAGAAAAAAAAAAGTGTTCAAGCTTCAATCAGTGGCTGAGTTGCGTTTTGTTTAATTTTTTACAATATCTCGAAACTCGAGTAGGTTTAGCCTTTTTCTCTTTCCTGAAATTAGCTTATTTAAAATTAATCGCACCCAAATTTGTCTAACCGTTCGTTTTAATAATAATAAGTAACTGAAGTAGTTAACGCAGGTTAACTCGTTACTCTTACTATATTTTCCATCATGTAAACAGCACATTATGTACCCAAATGCGGAAATGTTCCTAATTTTATTTGTTGTTTGTTTTTAATTTATAGACCATCCCAAGCCAAAAGAAATCGTATACATTCATACATATATATGTACATATGTCTGTATATGTGCATGTACATATATGCAGTAGCAAGTAAATTTATTTTGAGCACTAGGTATTTCATTTACGTAATGGGCATCCAAGAACAGGCAAATTCTTGAAAAATCCACGGTAAACTTGCATAACACCACCTTCATCTTTCTTTCTTTGTAAGAATCTAAGCAACTACTTACATAAGATGCACTCAAATGCGACTAAATGAAGTAGCGGTTCCGACAGCATTTATTGCTGTCATTGACGTAAAACTGCTCACTTTTGACCTATTTTTACAGGTGGTTCTTGAAAAACACTGCGTTTTGTTTTAAAATGGATCATAGTCCTATGACATCGTGTCTATTAATATGAACACAAACGACTGCTGCTTGAAGCAAAGCACTCCAGTACGTGACAAAGTAGATATGCAGAACTGCTCTTTGTCGTAAGTCACAGATTTTTTCTCAAGCCACGGATTCCTGACTCTTGATGTTTTTCACCTCAGTTAAATTTGTGTGCGTTTTATTTAGAGCACGTAGCTTTTTACTCCGAGAGTCGTATGGGATCTTATCGAAAAACCATTACAATGCATTTTTGCTACCTTGGTTGGAGATAGATCAGCTTTTCCAGTGATTTCATCCGTTGCCAATGATGCAAGCCGTAGCAGACTGTACTCCATTCGAAAACAACCACTGCTCTTACTTTCACAGTTGATATTTTATTTAGGTTAACTTTGATTTTGTTTTTTGACATGTTGTTTGGGTTTTGCAGTTTTAGCATAAATTATAACATTTGCGGTTTTTCAGCGCTTGGAGTTCAGGTAATTATGAAAATATTGGACAATCGATATTATGACACCAGGTGTAAAATGTTGGGAATGGCTCTACAGTTTTTGCGTATGGCGTTTTGCGGTGAAAGTTTTAAATATTATCTTCCATTTAGATGTTTATATAAACATACACATAGGCGTATATAATATGTATACCATTTTATAGTTTTTGTGATATTTATAAACTGATTTTGTTGAATGGCCTATGGCTAAAGAAATAAATGAATTTTCGCCAATTAATTTATATCCACAACATTTTTTTGAAGATGGCAGATATTCCATTGGATCTGTGCCTAATAAACTTCAAAATAAATTAACAATACAGGTAGAAGTGAGGTCTAAAAGTAAAATTTGGATGCCTCATATTGTCCTGAGCAGTTTCCATATTTACCATTAGCTATGATTTCAAGGAGTTCAGCTCGAGGGGCCCGGAAATCTAAACTTCACGTAAGGATTGTATATCACCACAGGAATACACTAAATTGCTTTATAAACCTTTACTTATTAATCTAACATTCCCGGAGTACAACTGTTCTACGTTTACGTTGCCCTAAACTTATGAAACTTTTTCTTTTGCTCCTCAGATATTATTATGACCGCGCCCTATGACGACTTCTCTTGGAATCTCGTTTTTCCAAAAAATTTTTTTTCTCCTACCTACTGATCGGGAATCTAGACTTCCGTCCGTTCCGAATCTAAGTGGTGGATCAAGGACTTATTGGGACTTTAAATTTCCTCCGTTCCGGATCGGTGGACCAAGGAGAGGGTTACAGGACAGGTTTCTTACAGTTATATGCTGAACATTTTTAAGGTACCACCCCGCCGTCCAAGAAAAAACTGTTTTCAGCTCCGAATTTGAGGAGGAGTTTGATACCGGTATGGAAGAGCATTTGGAACATTGATTTGGTCTCCCTGCTGGAGCTTGGAAGTTCACTGGTATCCGGTATGGTCCAAGCGAACAGAGAGGTCGTTTGTGTATTGGTTAAGATCCAAAGTAGTCCCCTTTTCCTTTTTCTGTACAATCTTTTCTATACTTATTATTATTGTTATTTTGTACATGTGAGGCACTCTGCTATTCATTGGTCAGCTTGGTAGTTGGTATTTCCGGCCGCGCCGCTGTTGTTAAAGGGACGTTATCAACCGACTCAGCTGACCCAGGAACGGCGGAGAGGTTATGGTCAAGTAAAGACATCCCATGCTGCTGCTGTCAATCGTTGCGGAAATGCATCCAAAATGATTGATATCACCAGCATGGAACTTGTCTAAACATTAAAATAAACCCACCTCACCCCGTCGAGAAACCCCTTCGGCGAATTCCTCCACGGTACAAAATGCACAAAATATCATCGGTCACAAAATGCACAAAATATCATCTGCGATCGGAAATGTTCTAGCGGAATTCCCACGCAAACCGTTCGGTCTCGATGACTTGGCTCGAGGAGACCATGGCCCGGCTACTAGGTAGTGGAATTGTAAGTCGGGCCCATCTACCTACCCAAGGTCGGCCTAGTGATTCCTTTGGTAGCCGTTCTAGTGAAGCAGTGGATAACCAAAACTGCCTCGCTGGGATGGCAAGCAGAAGGAATAACGGCGCTTCGGACCGGCTGGTCGTGGCACGAGGACGGCAGACGAGTGGTTTGGGTGGGAAGTGGCAAACAAATTTTGGTGCTGTCGAGAGGCGAAAAACGTTCGCCATGTGAGAATCGGTGGAAAAATAATTCTAATTCAAGGAGGTGACGGGATTTTTTTTGGAAGAGGAGTACGCCTGGCGTCGTGGTTGCGCTTGGCTTTCTTTGATTTCTTTTGTTATTGGTTATTGCGTGTCCGCGGAAAGATAAATGTTTTTTCGAGAAAAATGGTGGAATTCGTGGCCAAGTTTTGATTTTTCCGATTCCCGTGTGCTAGTAAAGTTTCTACAAACAAAAAGAAGTTTTTTTAAAGTGTGCTTTCTCTTGTGTCGTAAAGTTAAATAATTACGATAAATAATGTGTCAAATTAATTTAATAAGAGTGCGAGTTCGTTATTATGAAATTAACAAACATTAATTTCCAAATTAAAACGCAAGGCTTCAATACAAATTGAAATATTACAAAAAGTATACGCGTACAGAGATACGATAGTAAAAATATTTTTCAAAGAGTCTAAGTCGAGCGAATCGATCCGTTCAATTCGACGATCTCAAACTGAGTGCCCGCCTTTTCTTAGGACTCCCTATTTTCCGCAATTTTGGAAAAGAGTCCCGTAAAACATCCATATCTGGTCAGCAGACCCGTGCTATCGGTGCAATAAAGTTTATTGCACAGGATTATCGGCTGTAGACGGTTTTGGTAATTACTTTCCGGGAAATTCCCAGGTTAACCCTCGGCTACTTAGTCCTCAAAGGAAAAACCCATACTTACACTTGGCTGAGCCACTTTTGCAAACCTGACGGGGGAAATCAGACGAAGAATATGCC
This sequence comes from Neoitamus cyanurus, assembly GCA_947538895.1. Classification (NCBI taxonomy): domain Eukaryota; kingdom Metazoa; phylum Arthropoda; class Insecta; order Diptera; family Asilidae; genus Neoitamus; species Neoitamus cyanurus. The sequence goes on from OX384541.1 coordinate 42,254,599, forward strand.
GCCGCTACGATAAAATTGTGGACAAAAGTGAAGAATTAGATTTTCATGACGTTGGAAGTGCCGTAAAGGGAAAAGACAAAAGTGCGTAGAGTTTGGTGGTCTTATGGGGGCTATGCCTAGAAAAGAAAACGAAAAAGTTAAAAAGGAAAATGTGTGTTATCAAAAAAACTAAATAAAATTGTAAAGAACTAAAATGGAGAAACATAAATAGGAAAGTTTGTGTTAAATAAAAAAGTTTTGTCAAGAAAGAAACGAAGAAGAGAAGAAAAAAAAAGGAAAATGTGTGCTAACGAAATAAAATTAAATTATCAATAACTAAAAAAGGAGATACATAAAAAGGGAAAATTAATAATGAACTAAATAAATAAAAATAAATTGAAGCTACATAAATAAAGAAATAAATATTAGTAAAATAATAAAATAAATACTCGATTGTACAAAAAAACAAGGGGAACCAGAGACCACATCCGGAGGACGACCGAGGAGGATAACGTACGGACCCCCCCCCCCCCCCCCCCCCAGCGCAACGGTGGAGTGCCTCTAGCATTGTTTACGATTGCATACTCTTCTATTGTAAATCAATTTTTCCCCTTTCCAGCATGGTTTCCTCAACTCAAAGGCAGATCAACCACCACCAATCTAACCGACTTCGCCTTTAGAACACTATGCGCCTTGGAGAACGGTTACGAGGTCGACGTTGTTGCTACATACTTCAATAAAGCGTTCGATAAAATCCCACATAATTAATTCTCTTCAAACTATACTCCCTTGTCTTCAATCAGCTTTTCCTTTCCTGGATTAAGTCTTGTTACGGCCTCTTATGACCGTAGCAGTAATATGGAAAAAATTCACTAAATTACAGCCTCTTATAGCTCGTAATCTAGTGAATCTGTAGGAATAAAAAATGGATGTACAGGATTCTAGGTCAAGTCAAGATCTATGACTTGAGACACACGGAATTTTTCAATGTTAAATAATGATGTTTATTCAAAATAATATTTCTTATGATTTATAAAATATAACAAAATAATGATAAATTTGTAAACAAATAAAAACAATCCAAATGATAAATAACAATCCAAAATATTGAGTGAGTGAAAAATAGAAAAAAAAATTAAAATAAGCAAAAAAAATTAATTTGCAAAAATTAGAACTATTTAAATTAATTTCTGAAACAAGAATAATAAAAAAATATGAAATTAAATTTTTTTTGGAAAAAATACAGACAAATCAAAAAGTTAAAGTGTAAAGTCAAAATACGTTGTTTTTAGAATAATCTCAAGCACAACTTCCCCGACGGATTTTCTGGAAAAGTTGTACCTTCAATTTGTCTAATTTACTATTTCTCAAGCTCAAATAGTGAAAAACTTATTCGAACAGAGAGAAATTGTAGCTTTTAGGTTTTTTCGGAATAATATATTCAAATAAAAAGGGTGGAATACCTGTCTTTTTCTTTGAATATTTATTCTTTTCAGATTAAACCTGATATGGTGTGGTGTATACCGTCCGACTCAGTCGCAAAAACTTGAGTGATTCGCTCTGCTCGGGCAGCTCCTTTTATAGCCTCAGTTTACATGGAGCTATATGGAACTCCCCTTCTACCATTGTTCGATGGCGGCAAAACGTTTCCATTTAGGAAATTAAGCTTCATGCAAGGTAGGGGGAAACACAATTGAAAGAACAAGACCGAGGAGTAACTACAACCCCTTCAAGGACCACTCCAGAACGGGTGAAGAGGCAGCTCGAACCCTAAATTTGGGGAAGGTTATTTGTCATGATAGGGAAGAGTGTATAAATGAGCAAAACCTCAGAAGCTTTAAGTGTAACATAATCGTTGTGGCTAAAAAACTGCTGGGATTGATGAGTGTTCATTCGGATCTGAAGGAAAGTGATGATTGCACACTTTTGACAAGTCTTATCGAACAGATGGAGAGCCTTTTGGCGGGAGCCCCCACTATGAGATGTATCTCTTCGACATGAGAATTCTTCAATTCAATTGCCAAAGCGTGAAACCTGTCGCAGACAAATTGATCGTGTTCATGATTGATTCCCAAATAACATGTTTAATAGCAGCTGAGACCTGGCTCCTCCCGTCGGAACGGGTCTCGCTACCGGGCTATAATGTCTTTCGCAAAGTTAGAGTCGACGGTTATGGAGGAGTAGCTGTGGCTACCAAAGCCGTCCTAAAAGTGAAAAGTATACCACTATCGAGTGGGATCGATTCTTGTATGGTGATCTTATCCGACTTAGTCCATGAGATAACACCCAACTCGGCATATGCGCCGCCGCATCTCAGTGTGAGCGCTTTCACAAAGTATCTAAAAAGAATCTTCATTAGCACGTCAAGAAAGGGAATGGAAGTGATAGCGGGGGATTTTAATGCGAAGAATGAAGCCTGGGGAGGCTCAACTACTGATGCCAAAGGCTCTGTGCTGCATAGAATTGCGAGTGACTGTGGTTTTCATGCGGTAAACACGGGCTCCTTCACCTACATAGAGAAGAAGAAGAGAATGGTCAGGAGTGTGCTTGTCATCACCTCTGTGAATTTCAGTGATATCCGATTGGGTTACCGAGTTTTTGGAGTGTTCTCCTGCCTAACCGATGCCCTAGCTAATTTTAACAGGGACAACATCAGAGAGATGGCTAATTTCATATTAGAGACGAAAATACCTTTATAATATTGAAGGAGAGAGACTGGTGCTCTTGGCGCAGTGGTCCAAATTTTGCTGGCGATCTTACCTTTCATGTGCGTCGGGTCTATTTCCTTCTTAGATTAGACGACACCCCATATGTTCATGGGGTTAATTATCAGAGCTACCTCTACCCAAAGATGTACAATCTAGATGTATTAGGGTTTCCTACCCTTCTTTCTTTGAGTTCGTACCAGTACCATTTCCGTTAGTTGTAAACTTGGCTCACTCACTAATTTTTTATTTCATTAGTAATGTAATTTGTACTGGTTTAATAGCGTTTTTAGTGTCAGACGTGGTGTCCTCCGTAGTGGAAACATATCGAAGAGGAGAATTCAAGCCTTCAACTCGGTACTGCCAAGGGAGAGAACTTCTTACGGAGCCTCACCCTCACACTTTATAAATATCCACGTTGAGGGTCGGAGAAACGAAAAGGTCCTGGATCGTGGTCTTATGGCGCTTGCGCCGGATCAAATAAGCCCACTTGGTGGCGCCTTTGTTAAGGCAAAATAAAACACAACAACAACAACAACTAGTTTTTAATTATTTCAGGTCGTATACCTCGTTGGGAGGGGCGACCTGTGCGTGGTGCTGGTCTGGACTGGCTGGGAGGAGCAACCTGTGCCTGGTGCTCCCAGATTTTGCCGTTGCCATGAGTTGTGTCAGAAGTCCCGACAAGACTTATATTGATCAACGCCAGTATAAGGTCCTCTTCTGCTCTGCTTCCTCCAACTCTTTCGTGGCTTAGTCCGTTGCTTTTCATTCTTGCCATTGATGATGTCGATTATATTATTTAGCACTCTGACATTTCCATCAACGCTGATGATATGAAAATTTCCAAACTAATTTCCCCCTCCACGGACTCCCGACTGCTTCAAGACGATCTTGACAATTTTAGTTTATGGTGGACACAATACCTCCCTCGAACGCAATATCTCCAAATGCCAATCCATTACCTACTCCCGCAAACGTACTTCCTTCGATTTGCTTTACGAGAGCTTCCCTGGTCTGATGGTCCTAATCTTCCCCCTATGATCGACTTGGAGCCCTTATGGAAACGACGTGACTCTGCAGATATTACCGTCATCCAACAGCAATTTTCTGCCGACATTGACTGCCCTTCATTGCTTCAGCGGATTTCTCTCTATACCAATCCCCGTAAACTTAGATAGGCCCCTCTCTTCTGCCCTGCCTAGCGCTCCACTAACTATGGCCTTTCTGAACCCCTCACCCGTATACTTAGGAAAGCCAACTCGCTCCCTTCCTTTGACTTCCACCTGAGCAAATCTTCTCTAGGAGTATCCTGCACCGCACCTCTTAACATTAAGTTTAATAAATATTGCATCCCTCCTGTTATCCCCATTCTTAGGCTTCTTCCCCTTTACTTAGATTGTAGATTAATTTAAGTTATCTTTTGTATATTTTTGTTTATTTGAAGCTTGTATTCAGCGAATGAATAAATAAATAAAAACACAAAATCGTTTAAGACAAAAACATGAAAACATTTTTAATGTAAATAATACAGGACCAATGTCTTTTGGTACGTCAGAAATGTTAAAAATTTCTTAAGATATACACCGCGAAATAAGACCTGCTGAAATCTATTTGATAAGTAGGAGTAAAGCCATTCAACGAAAAGCGAGGGAAACCCAAGAAGGGATAGTTTATACAGCAGAACTCTATAGTTGACTCTGTCGCAAGCATTCCTAAAGTTAGTGAAAATGCAATCGACCTGCTATTCTTTTTCAATATTAGTTAAACAATAGTTAGAAAATTCCAACAGCTTGGTGGTAATTGACTTTCCTTTAAGGAAGCCATGCTGAAATGCATGCAAAAAGGGTTTGCAATGAAAATACAGCGCATCCCAGATCAAAGACTAAAATATTTTAGCTTCACAACGCAAACTGGCGATTGGCCTATAGCTGGATATATCGCACCTAGAACCCTTTTTGTGTAGTGGAAGTATGACAGGGAGTTTCCAAGGCTTCGGAAAAACACCACAAGAAATAAGTAATTAAGACAAGGGACTAGAGGAACAATGCATCATTTAATAAAAAAGGCAGGAATACCATCAGGTCCGCACATTCCCTATGGAATATCTCATAAAATATAATACCAATTTACCAACTTTTTTTACGCAATTTGTTTTTGAGATCGATTTTCAAACCTATTTGTGCGGTCAGTTAAATGACTGGATATAACTATATTTTCCATCGGTACGGCATCTTTTTTCAAACGACACTTTTCAAACGGAGTGTTTGAAAGCTGGTCCTGCAGTAAATATTTGTCCTTCGTAAAGCGATCGGAGCAAATTTTGAAATTTTTCAAATCAATGTGGTCTCTGCCGCAAGCACTTAACCACAATTTTAAAATCTCTTGATATTCAGGAAATTGGATTTCACTCGCCTACTTTGGTTTTTCTTAAGGCTGTAGTTTTTGCAATTTTTTATTGTACAGTTAACAATCTCACCACAATTATTACAATATGCAGGACGTTTTAATTAAATAGTTCTCAGCTTGCCTTGCCGAATTTACACATGTCAAGTAATTTCCAAGCAGTGACGTCACGCACAAAGCCAAAGTCTTGCTCCCATATTGACATGGAACAAACATACCTAGTTTCTCTATATACTTTGAATCCCAATCTTGTAAGTCTACGGCTGCGCGCGAGAAGCAGAGCACACTATTTAGTGAACCTTTCAGCTGTGCTTCTAGCGCGCACTCTGACAGCAGCCTTAGAAGTAGTATAATTGATGTGTGATTGGAAAAGCAGCTTTTGATCAAAAATAACCCCCAGGTCCTATAGTTCGCTAGCACATCCGATTGAGAGACCTCCTATTTTATAGTTATAATAAACGGTATTATTCTTCCTTTAAAATGTAAAAACTTCACGTTCCCAAATAGCTACATAAATCAACCTAATACCGACAAAGAATAGTTATTTTTTATGCACTTCTACAATATGGGTATCAAATGAAAGGGCTTGTTGAGAGTAACTCGAAAAATAATGTGATGTCATTCTAAATCCAATATGGCGCACTTTTAGAGTTTTTTATGCTTTCTTATAGTATGGGTATTAAATGAAAGGGTTCGCTGAGAACGGTTGATTAACTTTGACTTGTGTGATTTGACGAGATGGGCGTCATTAGCATTGGTCTGCGACCTGTCTAGGAGAAGGACAACTCCAAAATCTAACCCGGAACTGTGTTTCGTCAGACACAATTAAGCTCCAAGCTGAAATAAGTGGCGCATTCTTCCAAACACCCAAGTCAAGGTGAGGCCGTGCCGAGGACTGAGTGGCATCGGAATGTAATATGATGTCGTGAACGTACCACCTCAGGGCACCTGGGCGAACCCTGTTGTATATCGTCGCTGCGCGTGCAAAACCGCGGAAGAGCAGTTTGTTAATTGGGGAGACTGGGTACAGTTGTAACAGGGTACGGTCGTATAAAAGACTACTGGTGGAGAATAGAATTCCAGAATCGTGGCAGTCCCCATGTTCACATGGTAATTTGGGTGGAAGGTCACGCATCTTTCGATACGGATGAGGGGATGCGTTGAATGAGATGAACAGACTCAGAAACCTAGCTAGCGATAACTAAAAAGTAAAAAATAAATTAAAAGCAAAAAAACCTTTTTTAAAAAAGCTTTTATTTAAATGCTCTAAAAAGAAGAAAATAAAATTTTCCTTTAAAATTTTAACTATCAACTTATAACCTCATTATACACAATTTATATGATCATAAAAGCTTGTCGCGCGATTTACTTGTGTAAATAAACTAGTACCTCGCGACAAGCCCCGGGCGGCACTTTAAAGGGGGGGAAAATTTCACAATAAATAATAATAATATCTTGTAAATATTTGAACCATCTCATATTTTTGTTTCGGACCGATCTAAATGAGTATTCTTTACTTATACTGTGCCGAAATCGGAGAATCCCTTTCTTTAACCCCTTAAGGTGACCTTCTCCTAACTGAATTAAAAAAAAGCAAAAGTTTGGGATTTTTTTACAAGAAAACAAAACAACATATGACCTTGCATCTTTTTTTATTTCGAAGTCTTTAACAAAAACTAGAAATGGTTTTTTTATTTCTTCATTTTTCGATCACCCGTCGCCGCCAGAGGGCGCCAAAAAAAAATCGGCCTTTTTCCGTAATTCCGTGATTGCGGCTCGCCAAATCATTTGAAACAGAAAAAAAAAAACCACTTAAATTGCACATAACAATCTATAGATCTAAATAGGATCTAACCAATCGGTCGATTAGAAACAAAATGGCAGCCATTTGAAGTCAAAAATCGAGAATTTATCGAAAAATTTTTTACAAAAAGTGCTGTAAGAAAACTACTTGGTTTTTGTCTTACATCCTAGTTAGATTTGTGCACAATTGAATTCTGAACAAAATGAACCAAGGTTTATGGAAATCGGTGGAGCGGTTCAAGAGATATCGTGGAATTACGATTGAAAAAATGAAGTCGAGAAAAATGCGTTTGATTTTAAATTGACTTCACCGGCTGAAAGTGCCGTATGCCGGTTTCCAAGGAATTTTCTTTTTGGAGTTTTTGATGTAAAATTCTTTTGAGTTTTTGGCATTTTCTCGAAATTTCTAGAGAAAAACTATAACTGAATTGAATTTCCTCCGGCGAGCGGCGGCGCGGCGTCCCAAACAGCGTGCTCGGGCGTCAGCTGCGCCACCGTTTTTTCTCTAAAAATATATAGCACTTTAACTCGAAAACCATATTTTCTTTTTTCGTAAAATTTTAGGACATGATTCTAGACATATTAAGGAAAATTTTTCTGTAAAATAAAATCGATTCAACCATGCAGTAGACACCACCCAACTTGGGCGCCCTATGATATGCAAAGACATGTGTAACATACAAATAGTTTAAATGTAGACACAGGATTATATGCAAATGAATATTCTGCATTTACCTTTCGGGTCGAATCCGAATTTAAGTCTGACCTGTTGGTGTTTTAAATATTTTTAAGACATTTTTAAGGGTTTTCACAAAATTATTTATAGGACTAATGACAATACATAAATGAGATAAAACCTACAGAATTTGGCGGATAAGTTGGCTTATCTAACGCCGGCTATATTACTAAATTCGGACGACACAAATTGTAATCTAGACTACGCATCTGCCAAAATTGACGAACAGGACTTAAAGCTGGAACGATTTCGGCTGCGAACTTTCATTGCTGCCACAGGCAACGAAAATAAATTAATTAAAGCGGACTCACTTGAATTATTAAAATTTATTGTGAATGCTCCGAATATTCTTCACAACTGCCATAAGCAATGCCAGCTGTGAGGGAAGTTTTTCAAAATTGCAACTGATCAAAAATTATTTAAGATCAACAATGAGTACGTTATGGCTAACCAATCTGGCTATCTTGTCTATTGAGCAAGAGGTGTGTGATGCTATAGACTTAAAAAAAGTAGACGAATAAAGTTTTAGCTTAAGACAGAAGTTTTGTTTTTAATTCTAACAATTATCTTAATTTTCAGTAAAAATATAAATATTAACAGTATCGTCGTAGTTCTAATTGGAAGATTTGCGTTTTATATCTAATTCGCTAATAACTGAATCTTGATGATCGTCAAGGTATAATCATAAGTGTTCTATAATATACAGTATATTAATATATATATATATGACTTTTTTATTTGTAACCTGTACAATACACAATAATGATGCCTGTTCTTGCCGAAAAGTTCTTTAGAATTACTGTATATTATAGTCTTTTAAATTGAAATACCTAAATAAGAGGGCGGCAAAATTTTCTTCCGCCCCGGGCGGCTGACACCCACGCTACGCCACTGCCTACACCTTTATGCACGATGGTGCACCCTTCCATATTGCTTGGTCAATCAGAAATTTTTGAACAGCTCTGGTATCCCTATTCTTCCTTGGCCAGGCAATTTTCCTGACCTTGATCCCATTGAGAATGTTTGGAGTCTCCTTAAATCTAATCTTATACAGTCCCTAACCTACCATAGCACTCCTGAAGGAAAATATAAACAATGTGTGGGAAAATAGCCTCCATATAAAAGAAATGATTGAAAGATGCTTTGAAAGCATGCCACATAGAATTAAGGGGGTCGTCTACCCAATAGGTCGCGGTTCGAGCGCTATATTCTACAGTTCGTTGTGTGGAAAGAAAGCGAGATAGAGAGTTGCCGCTTGGTATACGTCTTTATTCATAAGTCATAAGCATGAGTAATTTTTTTTTTTTTTGAAATTTCGAAAATTGTGGTCCTGAAACGGTGGATATGAAAAATCGGCAGCGCTGCAGAACTCCGGTGATATCTCGGAAAGTTCCCAACCGATTCTGTTGAAATTTGGCACAGACCTTTAGTGCATGCGCCGCTATGGCCGGTGCCTCAATGGCGGTAATGAAAAAAAAACTTTTTTTTTTACAAGCAAAAAACCCGGTAAAAAACCGAAAAAAAAAAATTTTTTTCTTCAAAATTACGCCAAAGTCTGATTTGTTGTTTTTTTCTTCTAATTCTGGCATAGGCCATAGCTAAGAGTGTGTAGATACTGATTTTTTTTTGTTGCTTGCTTTCAGATACCTCAGTCGCCTACAATCACCGGAGTTCTGCAGCGTTGCCGATTTTTCATATCCACCGTCTCAGGACCACAATTTTCGAAATTTCAAAAAAAAAAAAAAATTACTCATGCTTATGACTTATGAATAAAGACGTATACCAAGCGGCAACTCTCTATCTCGCTTTCTTTCCACACAACGAACTGTAGAATATAGCGCGACCTATTGGGTAGACGACCCCCTTAAGGCAGTTATAGATGCGAAAGGTGATTCTATAAAATATTAGAACGTTTTATAAGAAATTGTACCCGTTATTTTTTAACCACTAAATATACTATGTAAAAAGTGAAATTTTATTTTCATATTATTTTTCCTTCATGTCGTTTTTAATCTATAAAAAGAACATTTCAACAAAATTACGAGTGTTCCTAATTCGATAACCAAGGGCTGTACATGTGAGAAATTCAAATACATCGCCATTCCTCAGACACCAGTAAGTATTGCAGTATTTTGTAGTTTGTTTAACGTCGCGAATTTATTTATACTTATTATACTAAATATGTTTTACCCGCGACTTCGTCTACGTAGATTTCGGATATAAACTTTTTTATGATCCTTTAGCACACGTGCGGGGTAAGTGGTACCTTACCGCACGGGTTTCCATGCGGTAAATCATCAATTAACCACGGTGCGGTAAGTAGCCGATTACCCACGATGGCTATTAACGCACTCGCTTCGCTCGTGCGTCTAACACCGCCATCGTGGGCAATCGGCTACTTAGCGAACCGTGGTTAATTTATGAGTTACCGAATGGAAACATGTGCGGTAAGGTACCTCCTACTTACCCCGCACTCGTGGTGAAAAGTAGCATACGTAACTCGGGCGGTAAGTAGCCGAGTGCCCATGATGGCACTTGTATCGTAATATATATATATATATAATTGGTCTAAGTGAAGTCAGAAGATTGGGAGAAAGGATAGAAGAATATGAAGACTTCATCATACATTACAAAGGGCAAACAAAGGGCAGGCATGGAGTCGGCTTCTTAATAAAGAAACATTTAAAAAATTGCATAGAAGAAATCATAGCAATCTCTGAAAGAATGACTGTGCTGAATCTGTGCCTTGCTTGTTTCAAAGAAAAATGGACTATCATTCAGGTCTATTCACCTACAGAAATGTCAACAAAACAGGAAATAAATAAATTCTATGATGAAATAAACTTGACCATTAATAGACATGCACACAAGAACTTAATCATCATGGGGGATTTCAATGCTCAAATAGGAAGTAGACTGGAAAGTGAGAATGATTTTATTGGCCCTTATACTATAGGTAATCGTAACAGAAATGGTAGTAAATTAATAAACCTTTGTTTTGAACACAACCTCACAGTAATGAATAGTGTATATAAGAGAAGCAAGAAACAATTATGGACTTGGTCATCTCCAGATGGAAGATACAAAAACCAAATAGACTATATTCTATGCAATAAACGAACATGTTTTGAAGACTGTGGAGTAATTAGTAACCTTAACTTCCATACGAACCATCGTATGGTGAGAACAAAACTTAAATTGAAACCAACAAAAAGGCTAAGAGGCAACATAAAACCATCTTTAGACATGGCAGAAGAGCATCTACAACAACTAACAATAACTCTACAGAAGCAACTAAGTAGTTTTAAAATACCCACAGAACAAACAGAACTTCAAAAGAAATACGACTACTTACAGAATCAATTGATCCAAAGCTTATCAAGTAATAATAATATAAGTACAAAATCAAAAAGAAATAAACCCAAAATATTTACTGAGGACACGCTAAATCTGCAAGAAAAAAGAGGTAGACTCATGAGTATTGAGAATAAAACTAAAGAAAACAGACAAAAAATAAGAGATATTTCAAAACAGCTTCGTTCAATGATGAGAAAAGATCGACAGGTTTATAGACGTAAAACATTTGAAGAATTTATTGTCAAGTCAGGAGGAGCTAAGAAGGCCATAAAATGTTTAACCACAAAGAAGGACTGGATACCAAGTATTAAAAATAAAAGAGATATAGTCAAAACAAAAAGACCAGATATTATTAGAACAGCAACGGAATTCTTCCAAGATCTATACTCAATGTCACTACCAGCTGACGACGTTCCCCTCGATAATCTCACTGAAGTCCCACCAATATTGGAAAGAGAAGTTGAACAGGCAATAAAAACACAAAAAAGGGACAAAGCTCCGGGATCTGACAACATAACAAATGAACTCTTGTTAGCCACACAGCAGGCTATAATACCAGCTCTAACCTCAATATTCAATGAAGTAATAAAATCTGAAATTATACCACAACAATGGACCACCTCCACCATAATTCTGATTCACAAAAAGGGGGACAGAAATGATGTGGGAAACTATCGGCCAATAAGCTTAACTTCAAATATATATAAGATTTTTGCCAAAATCATCTTAAGCCGCATAACTAAAGTACTTGATGAGAATCAACCACGGGAACAGGCGGGATTCCGCAGTAAATACTCGGTTGTTGATCATGTCCATACAGTGAAGCAAATATTTGAAAAATATAAAGAGTATGGTCTACCAGTTTATTGCTGCTTTGTGGACTACTGCAAGGCGTTTGATTCTCTGGACCATAGTGAAATTTGGAAGGCCTTAAAGCAACAAGGGGTGGAAGAGAAATATATTAGAATAATAAAGAACATCTACGCTGGTGGTACAGCAAAAATTAAGTTAGAACGAGAAGGAGAAATTATCAAACTCGAGAAGGGCGTGAGACAAGGAGACCCACTCTCACCGAAACTGTTTACTGCAGTGCTTGAGGGAGTTTTCAGACAACTTGAATGGACAAACTGTGGACTAAGAGTTAATGGCGAATATCTCACAAATTTGAGATTTGCTGACGATATAATTTTGTTCGCAACTTCCCCTCAGGAGCTCCAGGAAATGCTAACAGACTTGGATACACATAGTAAAAAGGTGGGCTTAAATATGAACACATCAAAAACTAAGGCGATGACTAACAAAGAAAAAGAGCCAATTACAGTAAATGGCATCCCTATTGATTATGTGGATGAATACACATACTTGGGCCAAGTAATCAAAATAAACAATATGGCAAACAAAGAGATTGAAACCCGTATAGGACATGCTTGGAAGAAATACTGGGCATACAGAGAAGTAATGAAAGACAAGACAATTAATATATCAGTAAAGGGAAAGCTATTCAACACCTGCATACTACCAATTCTAACATATGGATGCCAGACTTGGGCCCTCACAAAATCTCAACAATCAAAACTTCAAACGTGTCAACGAAGTATGGAACGAGGCATGATAGGGAAGAGTAAAATAGATAAAATCAACCATAACATAATTAGAAAAGCCACAAAGACCCAAGATGTAGTATCAAAAATAAGAAATCTTAAATGGAAATGGGCTGGTCACGTAATCAGAGGAGAAGAGAAATGGAACAAGATGGTAACAACGTGGTACCAAAGAGAGGGGAAAAGAAGGAAAGGAAAACCATTTAGAAGATGGGAAGATGAATTAGTTAAAACAGCTGGTAGAACCTGGCCAAGAATGGCACAAGAAAGAATAAATTGGAGAGTGTTGGGGGAGGCCTTTGCCAGAGGGCACACAGATTAATTGAAATCTGAAAGAAGGCTAATAATAATAATAATAATAAATATATATATACTATTATTTAACTTGCAATGTATGTTTGTACAGGTGGAATCTTGCTACTCAATTTTGAAGCAGATATCTTCAACCGATTTATCTGAAATTTTGTACACACGTTTAGTTTGGATGACAATACATGATAAGCTGTGTGACGTCATTCTAAATCCAATATGGCGGACCATCCCAGATGGCGGAATAGTTATTTTTAATGCACTTCTACAATATGGGTATCAAATGAAAGGGCTTGTTGAGCGTAACTCGAAAATAATGTGACGTCATTCTAAATCCAATATGGCGGACCATCCAAGATGGCGGAATAGTTATTTTTTATGCACTTCTACAATATGGGTATCAAATGAAAGGGCTTGTTGAGAGTAACTCGAAAATAATGTGACGTCATTCTAAATCCAATATGGCGGACCATCCAAGATGGCGGAATAGTTATTTTTTATGCACTTCTACAATATGGGTATCAAATGAAAGGGCTGGTTGAGAGTAACTCGAAAATAATGTGACGTCATTCTAAATCCAATATGGCGGACCATCCAAGATGGCGGAATAGTTATTTTTTATGCACTTCTACAATATGGGTATCAAATGAAAGGGCTTGTTGAGAGTATCTCGAAAAATAATGTGACGTCATTTTAAATCTAATATGGCAGAACATCCAAGATGGCGGAATAGTTATTTTTTATGTACTTCTACAATATGGGTATCAAATGAAAGGGCTTGTTGAGAGTAACTCGAAAAATAATGTGACGTCATTTTAAATCTAATATGGCAGAACATCCAAGATGGCGGAATAGTTATTTTTTATGCACTTCTACAATATGGGTATCAAATGAAAGGGCTTGTTGAGAGTAACTCGAAAAATAATGTGACGTTATTTTAAATCTAATATGGCAGAACATCCAAGATGGCGGAATAGTTATTTTTTATGCACTTGTACAATATGGGTATCAAATGAAAGGGCTTGTTGAGGGTAACTCGAAAATAATGTGACGTCATTCTAAATCCAATATGGCGGACCATCCAAGATGGCGGAATAGTTATTTTTTATGCACTTCTACAATATGGGTATCAAATGAAAGGGCTTGTTGAGAGTATCTCGAAAAATAATGTGACGTCATTTTAAATCTAATATGGCAGAACATCCAAGATGGCGGAATAGTTATTTTTTATGCACTTCTACAATATGGGTATCAAATGAAAGGGCTTGTTGAGAGTAACTCGAAAAATAATGTGACGTTATTTTAAATCTAATATGGCAGAACATCCAAGATGGCGGAATAGTTATTTTTTATGCACTTGTACAATATGAGTATCAAATGAAAGGGCTTGTTGAGAGTAACTCGAAAAATTATGTGACGTCATTCTAAATCCAATATGGCGGACCATACAAGATGGCGGAATAGTTATTTTTTATGCAGTGCTGCAATATGGGTATCAAATGAAAGGGCTTGTTGAGAGTAACTTGAAAATAATGTGACGTCATTCTAAATCCAATATGGCGGACCATCCAAGATGGCGGAATAGTTATTTTTTATGCACTTCTACAATATGGGTATCAAATGAAAGGGCTTGTTGAGAGTAACTCGAAAATAATGTGACGTCATTCTAAATCCAATATGGCGGACCATCCAAGATGGCGGAATAGTTATTTTTTATGCACTTCTACAATATGGGTATCAAATGAAAGGGCTTGTTGAGAGTAACTCGAAAAATAATGTGACGTCATTTTAAATCTAATATGGCAGAACATCCAAGATGGCGGAATAGTTATTTTGTATGCACTTCTACAATATGGGTATCAAATGAAAGGGCTTTTTGAGAGTAACTCGAAAAATAATGTGACGTCATTCTAAATCCAATATGGCGGAGCATCCCAGATGGCGCAATAGTTATTTTTAATGCACTTCTACAATATGGGTATCAAATGAAAGGGCTTGTTGAGAGTAACTCGAAAAATAATGTGACGTCATTCTAAATCCAATATGGCGGATCATCCAAGATGGCGGAATAGTTATTTTTTATGCACTTCTACAATATGGGTATCAATGAAAGGGCTTGTTGAGAGTAACCCGAAAAATAATGTGACGTCATTCTAAATCCAATATGGCGGAACATCCAAGATGACGGAATAGTATATTGTGCAACAAGTGCGGTAAGTAGCCGATTGCGCACGCTGGCAGCAATAAACGCACGAGCGAAGCGAGTGCGTTTAGCTGCAGCGTAAGCAATCGGCTACGCACCGCCCGAGTTGCACATTCTATTTTTCCGCACTAGTGAGGCATGCGATCGTCGGAAGAGGGTGGTTAAGGAAGGGGCGTTGAGGGGGGGGTGTGGGGGGGCAGAGCCCCCCACAACAGACAAAATTATTATTTAAGCAATAATTACAACTATTTTTACATTTAAAAAAAATTTGAAATTAATTAAATTTTTTTCGTATTCAAATATATAGAAAAATTAGAACAATTCTGTCATAGAACGTGGTTAAATAATACATTTTTAAGATATGTATTATTTACGAACTGCATTTCCTTTCAAAATTGCGTAATTTATTTTGAATCTCCGGGTTTTATTTTAAAGCGAGCCGGCCAAATTTCAAGTCATAAAGAACAGCTACTTAAACTTGTGTCATAAAGGATCCTTTTTTCAGTATCTCTCGGGTACCGATGGAAAAGGAAAAAAAAAGTACCCTTACATATGTATCTTCTCATTGCGTTAATGAAGCGACCCAAAATGCACTCAGGTATACGGCTCCCATGAAGGTAAAGTTTGCATGCTCCGAGGGAAATGGAAAAAAAAAGTACCCTTACGCTTACATACGCCACGGAGCCGAGTCTGACCTGCTCTGTTATAAAGATGCGTGTTTTATTTTCTGCAGCGTGTTTTTTTGACCGTCGAAAGCAGGCAGTGGGAAATAAGCAACTTACCGCACGCAAAGGCGTGCGTTTTAGTGGTACTTATCCCTCATGCGTGCGGAAATAGTTATTTTTTATGCACTTCTACAATATGGGTATCAAATGAAAGGGCTTGTTGAGAGTAACTCGAAAAATAATGAGCCGTCATTCTAAATCCAATATGGCGCACTTTTAGAGTTTTTTATGCTTTCTTATAGTATGGGTATTAAATGAAAGGGTTCGCTGAGAACGGTTGATTAACTTTGACTTGTGTGATTTGACGAGATGGGCGTCATCAGCATTGGTCTGCGACCTGTCTAGGAGAAGGACAACTCCAAAATCTAACCCGGAACTGTGTTTCGTCAGACACAATTAAGCTCCAAGCTGAAATAAGTGGCGCATTCTTCCAAACACCCAAGTCAAGGTGAGGCCGTGCCGAGGACTGAGTGGCATCGGAATGTAATATGATGTCGTGAACGTACCACCTCAGGGCACCTGGGCGAACCCTGTTGTATATCGTCGCTGCGCGTGCAAAACCGCGGAAGAGCAGTTTGTTAATTGGGGAGACTGGGTACAGTTGTAACAGGGTACGGTCGTATAAAAGACTACTGGTGGAGAATAGAACTCCAGAATCGGGGCAGTCCCCATGTTCACATGGTAATTTGGGTGGAAGTTCACGCATCTTTCGATACGGATGAGGGGATGCGTTGAATGAGATGAACAGACTCAGAAACCTAGCTAGCGATAACTAAAAAGTAAAAAATAAATTAAAAGCAAAAAAACCTTTTTTAAAAAAGCTTTTATTTAAATGCTCTAAAAAGAAGAAAATAAAATTTTCCTTTAAAATTTTAACTATCAACTTATAACCTCATTATACACAATTTATATGATCATAAAAGCTTGTCGCGCGATTTACTTGTGTAAATAAACTAGTACCTCGCGACAAGCTTTTATGATCATATAAATTGTGTATAATGAGGTTATAAGTTGATAGTTAAAATTTTAAAGGAAAATTTTATTTTCTTCTTTTTAGAGCATTTAAATAAAAGTTTTTTTTAAAAAAGGTTTTTTTGCTTTTAATTTTTAATTATTTGTTTTATCCAGCTGGCGACTTGCAAATAAATGTGTTTGCCCGAATCCTTTTCGTCAAGCTTTCCAAGTGAAATGTTGGCTATGTAATGTCCTGTGCAGTCAGTGGTTTCATCAACAGATATCCATATATAATTGTCACCAATATCTTCTTCAATTTGTTTAATCTTATTTTCATAGCATCGTTCCAGATAATTCTTTCTTAATGTGGATTCATCCGGAATATTTCGATTCGTACATTCTTTTAAAAATTTTTTCCATACTTCATTGTTTAGTACATGCCAAGGAATATTGGCAGCCACCATAGCTTCACACATATCATAAAAAAATTTCTATCGATTTCCTGAATCGTCGTCTACATTAGCATTACTTTTGCCGTAATCTCTTCTATGCATCAAAGTATTTATATGCTGCTGCAGTTGTGATTTTCTTTCAGCAGATATATTTTAAGGCATTGAATTATTTATATATATACATATATCAAAATTATTTGGTAGCAACAAAATTAACAATTAAAAACTACCTACCGCTTTCTCGCACGTTTTACAATAAACTGCATTATTAACAAATTCCAAATTTTCTGGATCGATCGATTTAATCCAATCTGCGGTTAATGCAGTTCTTTTTCTTGTAATTTTTGGCATTCTTTGAAATTGTGGGCACGTTCTTTCACTAAGAATAAAACTCAAATGGCAATTGCATTCATAAACTCTATGAATGCATCACAGTAAACAATAATATTTGTTCTCCTAAATCGTCAACAAAAAAAAACCGATAAACAGACTAACCGTTAGATTGTGCATGTGTTATATTTAGCATCTATATAGAAAAATTAAAATAATGAAAATTCAGATGATGATACAGAAAGTGCAAACAAATTTTTTTATGATATGTGATTTATCATAAAATATGCAAACAATATGCATATATGCAAACAATATGCATATATGCAAAAAGTCACAAAATATGCTCATTCTAATTGAATCTACTAATGTAAAGATAAGTTTCTGTGCAATTAAAATTTATTTATCTCAATAAATGTAAAATATGCATTTGCATATTATCCTATCCGCTGTCTAATCATAAGATATAATTTGTCAGTTGAAAGAGATGTGGCAATTTAATTAACTAGAAATCCGTTTAAAAATCAAGAAATAGATTCTAGTGAAATTGAGATATATTCCTAACATTTTAACAATTATCCGGTCAATTTAATGGGAAATGGTGACTACACTCCAATCAATTCAAACATATAAACCTTACTAGACCAATCAACAAAACCCAAATTGGTTTAATCAGAAATATTTTTTTGAGTGTAGAGTATATTAGTGCAAAGTTTCAAGTAAATTGGATCATAAAAATATTTTTCCCCGTGCAAAGATTTGTACCCTCTTTAATCTCTTTGGGGTAGAATTTTGAGAAACGCTGAAATAGGTGTTCCATTATTTGTGTTGTAGAATGTTTATGCAAAATTTCAAATATCAAGCAAATATTTTTCCCCGTACAAACAGTTATACCCCCTTTTACCCCTTATGGGTTGATTTTCGAAAAATCTTTTCTTAACGCACCCTCCAAGGAACATATATTCCAAATTTCATATTTCTATCTTCAGTGGTTTAGGCTATGCGTTGTCCGTCAGTCAGTCAGTAACGAAACTGTTTTATATTTAGAAAAGATCATCAATTGCAGTCATAATACATATTACATAACTTAAAACACCATGCTAGGTCATTTAAATTATTACGCTAGTATAACCTAAGGCAGTGTGAAGCTATGCCTCTTTTTGTACCCAGATTGATGGGGAATCAGTAAGTTAACCTTCGAACTATATTTATATGCAATAATTTGTCAAGTTCTTGGAAATTTAAGGAAGAATGCTAATGGATCGTTAATCTTGAGGTTGCGTAACACGTTTTGATTTTGGAACAGGAATTCTTATCGCTATTTTCCACGCATCGGGGAAATATATAGTACATCATTATGCAAGATTTAATGATCAACTATTTAATTTTGTATTTATTAACAAGAGGAACTTAGGATTGACCACATCAAAACAAGACCGACTGAATTTGACGAACGAAATGAAACATTAAGAGTAGCTAGGACATAAAACTGTTCGCGTTATTAGAAAAGCGATGTGAAAATTTAGTTAATTTAATTTAGAGCCACTCCGAACACCCTCACACTCTCCATACAAATGATGGTATGAAGAAAAGTGGTTTTTCTTCACAAGTATCTTCTGAGAACATATTTGTATTACGTTTACAGCTAAATATTTAAATTTCAGCCACTTCCAGCCGCTTTATTTTGCACCAGCTATACATGCTATACTTCTAGCTAGCTTCCACATAAATTTCAAAGAAATATTGATGTAGGGGTCATCCCCTACTTTAACCAAAAGTCATTAATCGCAAAAAGAATAGTTTTGGATTTTTTGATATTCCAGTTGTGTCCAAATCAATATCAAGACAATGAGCAAGCCTTGAGTGGTTTATTCCATCCAGTCGTTCACTCATCATTTAGCCAGCTCCAGCCACACGACAGATACGAGGCACTATATAAGCCATGCGGACACAGTGCTCGTGGTCTGGTTAGCGATGTGACTAGCATGGCAAATATTGATTTGCACATAAAAATGGGAAAATACACAAGTAACAACGATTACAACATGTTGGCTGACCATATACGAACGATGGAATAATTACCTGGTGAGTAGGAAGGTTTAATAGTCAACGAGCAGCTCATAAATCCCTTCGCTAAAGAAATTGGAACATCGTATAGCGTAACCGTATTCCGGCATAGCTGGTTTCTTGGACTAGTTGGGGCATTTTTTTCATGTCTACTGCATTCAAGCGTTTATCAGGCATCACTCAATGCGGAAATGATCACAAATTAGTTGAACAGCCACTTTCGATTAGAAATATCGACAAGAATGTAGGTACCTACTCCGTATGAACGAATGACACTGTTTTGTCTTTAATCTTTTGTCTCTCCATCACAAGCCAAAATAAATGTTCTCCCTAGATATCTATCTCTGTACTAAGTATAACAATCAGTTAAATCATTCCTGCATCCTATGGTAGTGATTCTATCACTTCTGGCTTTCAGAGCTCTTATCTGGAGGCACCATCCGTAACAGCAAAAACATGTTTTGTGAGTTTTTTAATTTGCCCTTTCAATGTGCACATTAAGTACATCGTGAATGTTTACTCAGACGCATATCACTGTTTTCTTCGAAATAGGATTTTCGCAACAAATTCATCTAAACGTAAATCTCTCCCAAAAATTCCAGCTTCTGTGGCGCCAATTCGTTTTTTACCAGAACAATTGGGTTTTTTTAAAGACCTTTGCCTTTATCTATCAACATATTTTGGCAAAAACCAGGTATTTCCAGGGACCCTTTTCAATCATACCTTTAGAAAAAAATGCCTTTGAAGAGCCGAAAAGAATTGCAATTCTTTTGTTGCGGTCCCAAACAATCCCAAATATCAGTCAGTAATAAACCTTTTTGTGAAGCACCATGAATTGGAAGTTTTTGAATGCACGTACATTTTTATCAACATGGGTATCACGTTTAGTGATATGTGAATTTTAGATTTTATTTTCAATAAGGCTAATCGCATTATAGCTTTACTAATCTCTTATAGTTCTGGCAAGCTAGAATTTAAAGAGAGACAATTTAAATACTTTCGTTGAACTCTTAAAAAGTTTACAATTAGGGGCTTAAAAATGAGCCACCTGTTGGACGAAAATCATCATTTGACAAATAAATCACTCTACGTATATATGTATGTACATATAAAATCAAGTAGCCCGCCGCCGCGTCTGGCTGTGTGTTTGTGCGCGAATTTCTCCGTTAATACTGAAAGGAAGAAGGTTTCGGTGTTGCGCTATCATTTATACGAGCCGAACATTCACAGTATTAGTGAATCATGTCAGGGTAAAAGTTTGTCTCAAGCGCACTCTCATGCAATATGCTGAGAAACTTGAGCAGATTTCCGTGTAAGTAAATAAAGATATAGGGGTTTTTGGGGTCGCTGATCTCGAATCATCCATCGAAAAATGGAAATTCAAGATGGCGGCTTCAATATGGGGATATGCAGATAAAAACTGATATCAGTTAGATAGATGGATATTTAAATATTAGTTCAATAAGGACATTTCCAAGCACTATAAAATTCAAAACAATAAATTAAGAAAAAATAAATCCCATTAATTGACCATTCTTAACAAATTCTATTAATTTATGTTTGAATATACATACATATGTATAATACATATATTTGTTGACCGATCCTCATAGATACTTATTGATATACGTATGTGGCGATTTTAATCTCCTTCATCTATACTGGGCTTTGTCCTCTACCCCCACAATCTTGTCAGATTGCAGTGACAGTGTATTGTTGTATAATTTTATGGGGTTTTGTGACTTATATCAATTTAATGATATTTTAAACCATAACTCTACATTGCTAGATCTAGACTTTTCAAATATGTCACCAGATTTCATTCATATCAAGATATATACTGGTTTCATGCCTGTGGATTATCTCTATCTTCCACTAGAAATCAACCTAAGATTACCTCTTATTGTACGAAATCATAACTACTCCAAACACTTTTTCAAATGTAATTTTGACGTGGTTAATAATGATCTAGTTGATATAAACTAGGACATTCTTTTCATGGTATAAAAGACATATGTAGGCCGTATCAAAATTTCACTCGATGCTTGATGTTCCTCTCCGCAAACCACCAAAAATAAAACAGCCAGTCTGGTTCACTACTGAAATTTTACTATTGATGCAGTTCTCCTGAGAATTATGGACTCACATCCGAGAGTCGTTTCGATGTGAAACACGTTCTAAGCATTGAAAACCGCTTACGCCGCAATGATCCAAAACCGTATTGGCACTACGCCAAAACTTCCAAGTTCCGCGAAATTGCTCCAAAACTTGGCGATGAAACTGTTCCCACGGTTACATGCGGACTTGAAACTGGCTTCAAGCCGACTTGAAAGTCATGTAACCTCGGATCGACTTAAAGCCGGCTTGATTCAAGTAGATCCGAAAAATTTGTTGGATTGATATGAACTAAAGCCATGTACCCGCAGTTTGTGCGTTTGAGTTTTGACTTGCGAAGAAGAAAAATGAAAATTTTGAACAACTGCAGAAAATAACGAAATAATAGAGCAAAAGGAATGCTTCAGCCTTTTTTATGGTTTTAAAATTCAAAGTTCATATTTCATTTTCTTAAGAAATCTCTTCGAAGTTCGTTGCAATTAATTATTCACATAAGCTGCACACAAATTAGAACAAATTCTTTCTTTTATCACATATTTCGTGCCGAACCAATGCACATTTTCAAGCCAGCTTGAAGTCAAGCTCTTAAGTAGGTAAGCTATTGCCGCGGATTGAACTGTCAGTTTAATCTCAAGTCAAGTCCTCAATCCGACATGTGATCGTGATTTGTATCTGACTCGCAATCCAAATGTGATATGTTCGCCAATTTTTCTTTCATTCTTTTATTGAGCACTAGCTTGCCCGGACCCGGCGTTTCCCGGGATACTATTAAATTTGTATTCCTTAATTTTATAACGCCTCCCTACTGCACCACCGCCTCTCCTATGTGACCCAGAGTTTTCCTATTTGCGTTTTGCACATGTTTTAGATATTTTACAACAGTATTACTAAATTTAGTTTTCTTCATTTTACACCACCTCCTTATTGCACCCCCTCTCCTATATCTCCCAGCGGGGTGGGGGTGGTCTCATATTTGGAAATGTCAATAGCAGATTCGAAATCAGTGATCCTGAAAATTCCCTAGTGCGGATTTTCAGTGAAATCCTTTGAAGTTTAACTTTTTCGGTCGCCATATTGGATCCGAAATATTGAATTCCAAAATGTTGAATGCAAGATCGAGATCTGCGACCCCGAAAACCTACTTGCCTTTTTCATAACGATTCCTTGAAGTTGGAAAATTCGCTTCTTATACAAAACGGAAATTTCGATTTTTTCGATTTTTCGGCTTTTCCTTTGGGATTTCCCGAATTTTCTTTTTTTTTAACCTTTCCTGTATTATAGCGAACAAAACAAACAAAAAATTGTTGAAATCGGTCAAGCCGTTTTTGAGTTTTAGCGAGATTAACGCACAGCAATTCATTTTTATATGTATATAACATATGTATATTTTATACCAACACGTGCAATATACTTTAGTGTAGTAGATGTGTTTGAATGTATCAATTAATCAAAAACCTCTGATTCAAAAGCTTTTGATTCACGAAGGACATGGTTTAAAGGGGTCTTTATTATCATGCTTATCGTCTTATTTATCTAACCGCAAATTGCATGTTGTGTTTTCAGGTTGCACGTCGTTCGAATTTGTAGATGTGTGAGGATCCATTCTGGACCCGCTATGTGTTATTTAACGAATTGCCTGCAAATATTGGTCCTAATCGCCTTTTATATGCTGACAATTTCAAGTTCTTCCGTTTAATTAATTGCAATAATAACTGTGATAGTATGCAGCACAACTTAATCGCGCTCGAGAATTGGTGCGATACTAATCTGCTGCGAATTAATGTTAGTAAATGCTTTAAAATGACGTTTACGTCTAAAAAGTTTCCTCTGGTGTGTGAGTGTTGAGGATGTTACTGAATTTAAAGACTTGGGGGTGGCTTTTGATTATAAATTGAATTTCGATGCGCACATCAAACGGTCTTTGATCATTTGCCTAATTCCTATTCTTAGTTGTTTTCATTATAATCCTCTTTAATAATCCTTAATAAACTTGGCAGCAAAGTGTAATTGGAAATAATTTCTCTACGAAGTAATGTGACTAAATAAATAAAAAATTGATAGGCGTGCACTAAAAAATGCATTTCGTTTATTACAAGAGATCGACAATAATTTTTGAAGCCCTTATGTCCTTGGCCAGTAGTTACCACGAAATGCACCCCTACAGATTTATCTGCCGGCGCCCATGGTTCTTTTTAACATTTACAATTTGACTCGGCTGAATATATTTTAAATATTAAAATTATTTTGGAAATTTACCAAAAGCGTTCATAACTTTTAAATCGTAGCAGTGGTGGTAAGAACTTTAAAATCTGCACCCATTTACTGTCGCACATTTTCCCTTGCGAGTGAGAGAATTTCATCTAAACACTTCCGAGGGCTCAATGCTAGATAAACTCAAATGGGTTCTCGCATCTCCCGAAGGGCCGTACAAAAGGGTATAATTTATTTTGTACAGCGGAAGGGTTGAGCTTCACTTCCCCCGTTTAATAAATCTCAGCCAAACGAGTACGCAATATAAACATTGCGGTCGTTTAGATTAAATTCTTCGGAAATGCTCTTCATACTTACTCGGACATATCTATAGAAGCACACCAGATTTTAGTTTGTTTCATATGGGGGAGTTGTAGCATATTAGATAATGTGTACATAGTGCCCTTTGTGGAACTGTTTATTAATTGATTTTAAAAAACTGTACAACTGTTTGGTTTGGCACATGTCACGAGTTAGCGTAAATACTTCAAAATATATGGGAAGAAAGTGCCACTAAAGTTTCTTCTATTTTTTACGGAAATATAAAGTGATGATAACTAACCAAATATGTATAAATAGTATCACAGGGACATTTCTCTCTAGAATGTTTCGAAGTTACACTACGTGAACCACAAAACCACCTAATAAAAATTTGATAGATACAGTGTAGGAAATGGCTGAAGATAGCGGCCTAGATCCCATTGGCGACTTTCTCCACGGAAATCCAAAATCTACTAAAATATACCCAATCGATGACCTCTAAGTACGACTACTAGATTATGGATGGTGATCTCAATGCTAGAGACAAAGGGTGATATGCAATAAGATGAGCATTGACTTTGAGCTCCATTTTTAGTGCAATTACTTAGAGTGGTATGGAAACAAATTAATCTACTCATGAGACAAATCTCAATGCTTGTGATCAATCTCAATAGCTAATTGAGTTAAATCTCACCATCGTATGTTAAATGTTGAGCTATGGCTAGTTGAGTTAAAATTAAACTCGCAAAAAGTTGAGGCTGCGTTTTTGAGTTCTCAGTCTTTGAAATGCATTCAATATGGCAGAGTATTTATCAGTTTCAGTTACTAAAAATATAGAACAGCGAAGATTAGACATTGGAAGTAATTGTAAAGCGCTTTATCGGTTCGATGAAGAAAATATCCAATTGATAACAAACTATTTCCTTTGAAAAGATGAAGAAACGTGTTATTCAAGTAAGCTGTAGTTTCAAGTCAGCAATTTTTTTATAATTTCTGAATACGTGAACCAAAATTTTGTTCATAAGCCGAAACGATTTTTTTAATGGGAGCTTTTTCTTTGAATTTATTGTGAATAAATGGTTCAACGGATTTTAATATTTTTTTTATTGCAAATATTAGATAAATACAAAGCATTTTTTATTTTTTTTAAAAATGGCGCCCGTTGAGACCCTCCCCTTTCAAGCCTGTTGTCGCGGACTAAGTGCAATTTTCCTGCTACATGTGTAATCCGAATTCAAATGAGGCATTTGTATAAACAAAACATAAGATTGTAGTTATCGTCTATCATAAGGTTATTTTCAATTTTCAATTTTACGCGATTTAGCGCAACTTTGAAAAAAAGTACGATTCTTCCCCCAGTTTTCCAGCTTTAAATTGTTATTAAAAATACATTTTTTCAATATCAAAAAAATCCTATGGTATGCCATTGTGATATCAATTGTGAACATTAAAAAAAACATTAAAATCGGTTCATTGGTGTCCCGGCATACCTGCACTTAGTCCACCACAAGACGCTTGAAAGAGGAGGGGCTCAACAGCCGTCATTTTTTAATTTTTTTGAAAATAAAAATTGTGTTTTCTTTATATATACTTTATACAATAACATTTTTTATTAAAATCCGTTGAACCCTTTATTCACAATAATTTTCCAAAAACACGATATTTTTCAACAAAAAAAACGGGAAGCTTCCTTTCTGCTTTCTTTCTATCAGTAGGTAATCGTACTTCTCTAATAATATTTTATTTAATTTTTATTCCACTACCAAATCTTCCGCGAACTTGTCACTCTTCTTTAAGTCTCTGCAATGCTTTCGGTATCAGAATCAGACATACTTAAAGTAAGATGTCGAACCGATGCAATATCAGCGAGGCGAGTAATTGCACTAACAGCTTTGAGAGCGATCTCAAATTTACAAAGTTAGCACTAACTGTGAGCTTCTCAAAGTTTTGCATGCAGTGACGAGCTCAAACTCAGTAGTCTGAGCTAGTGCTCGAAAGTCTCTGCTCGGAGTTCAATCACGACTTTATGGATATGACCCAATATGTGGAGAGACCATAAGACTAACTCGAACGGCATTACCATTAGGAACTGGTCCAACAAGCACAAAACACAACAAACCTAAATAATCCGTGGCCTCAAGACACCAACTAATCCCAAAAGCAACACCTTTTTAGACTTATTCTTAATCTCCGATAATCTCCTAAATTCATATTTGTATCAGGCCATCCAGCAGTCTCCACCAAAGTAACTTTAGTAAACACCAAAACATAACTTTGACATGGACAAACGAAAAAAGAGCTGGACAAACGAGATTTTTTTGCAATTTATGGGTAACGGCGGAAAAAATTGACAAAAAAATTTTTTTAACTACCATTCCGAAACAAAGGGTGGACAATCAAAATAATTTGCTGGACAATTATGGATAATCGATGGACAAAAAAAAAATTTCCTGTTTCGAAAAACTTCACGTTTTTAGAAAATTTAAAAATTAATTACATATAATCAACCAGTTGGTTGACAAACGAAACTTATTGTTGGACAAACTTGGGCAAACAGAGAACAACCGACCTATGCGGTTCACAAAATTTGTTTGCAATTTGTGGGTGCCAGTGGATAAAAGTGGCAAAAATTTTTTTTGGGCTGCCATTTCGAAACGAAGGGTGGACAATCGAAACTAACTGGTGGACAATTGTGGACAATAGATGGACAATCGATCGCACACGTAAGTATTGCAAATTCGCAAAAGTGGGTGCCAACTTCACAGACCTTCTTATGGGGTTTAAATTCATGCATAATTGTTCCATCTGGCCAAAAGTTCTCCGCCGTCAATAACTCCGCAAGTCCATTGTTTACAAAAATTTAGGATGACGACACAAAGCGATTATCAGCTGTTGAGTTCAAATGCAAGCAGTTGTACCCCTCATTTTGCGGTATATTGCATTTGGAGGCAATATATTCCGAAACATCAGCAGCTGCTGTGTGAGGCGCCAGGCGAGAGACAAAAATACAGATAGGCCTAGGAACCGCTGAAAGAATTGGAATGGACATACCGCTAGCTGAAGAGGCAGATGAATGTTGATCTACAGTGGCGGGCGCCGCACTCGGCAATGACTTCTGTGTATTTATTGTGACTGCAAGATGGGCAGCTAGATCCTTAGCTGAATGTGCAACTGATGATTTATTATTATTACCGGATGCCAATGACTTGCTCTGCGATATAAGTTTAACTTGCGAAGAGGCCTTTGAGGAGCTCCGGTTGATGCGTATTCCACTTGATGATAAGGAGCGTCGTTTATTGCAAATGGCCTTAGAAGGGTCAGGCGATTGTGCAGCCAAGAGCTTTTTAAACATAGTGGTCACCGCAGTCAACTTTTTTTCTAGGTAGAGAATTGCAAGAGATGAGCACGAAGAACAAATCCTTATGACTCCCTTCGAGCCAGAAAGCCCAGTAAATTGATCCGACGATATACCGGCACAATCGGCATGATATATCAAACCGCAAACACCACCGTAAGTGAAAATTTTTGAGTTTTTTGAAAAAGCACTTTTGCACTGATCGCAATCAGTATAATTAGCCATTTTTGATATTAATAAAATAGGAATGAAACTGTTACATATATATATAAAAATGAATTGCTGCGCGTTAGTCTCGCTAAAACTCAAAAACGGCTTGACCGATTTCCATAATTTTTTTTTGTTTTGTTCGCTATAATATGTTACATGGGAGGTTTAAAAAAATTTAAATTAAAAAAAAATTCGGGAAACCCCAAAGGAAAAGCCGGAAAATCGAAAAAATCGAAATTTCCCTTTTGTATAGGAAGCGAATTTTCCAACATCAAGGAATCTTTATGAAAAAGGCAATTGTAGGTTTTCGGGGTCGCACATCTCGAGCTTGCATTCAAAATTTTTGAATTCAAGATGTTGGATCCAATATGGCGACCGAAAAAGTTAAACTTCAAGGGATTTCACTGAAAATCCGAACTTTTGTTTTTGGTTTGGGTTTTTGGGGTCACTGATTTTGAATCTGCCATCAAAATTTTGGAAATCAAGATGGTGGATTAATATGTCGACCGAAAAGTTAAACTTCAAGGGAGTTTCCTGAAAATCCGCACTAGGGAATTTTCGGGATCACTGATTTCGAATCTGCTATTCAAATTTCCAAATATGAGACCACCCCCACTCCGCTGGGAGATATAGGAGAGGGGTGCAAGAAGGAGGTGGTGTAAAGTGAAGAAAACTAAATTTAATAATACTCTTAAAAAATATCTAAAACGCAAATAGGAAAACGCTGGGTCACATAAGAGAGGCGATGGTGCAGTAGAGAGGCGTTGTAAAATTAAGGAATACAAATTTAAATTTCCCGGGAAACGCCGGGTTCGGGCAAGCTAGTACAATATAAATGTATTTTCTCGACATGGATTACCTCGAAACCAGTGAAAGGGCAACTTATTAGTTATCAAATGAGCACAATATAGCCTTATGAAAAGTCTCAATGGTTTAAAGTTATTTAAGTTCATAGATGATTCGAAAATTCTTACCTTACATTAATTGTTTGCATACCATTTGTACAAATGATAATATTTTTGCGTTCTGTTTTTTGCATAATATTCTCTCGGAGTTATAGGTACCACTAGATATATAATAGAAATTTTCGGTATAAGTTGTATTTTTTTTCAGAAATACATTATTTTTCTCCAAATATGACTCCATTAAATGTCAATGGCGCGACTTTAACAGTTGATGGTGTAAAATGTTTGTACCAAGCAAGACGTGCCAACCGCCTTAAAATCTTTCCTATTCAGCTAAGATTTTAAATTGATATCACTCTTTACATTTCTCTTCTTAAGTAAAAATATATAATAATGACAAAGAAGCTGTTTTAGCAATATAAAAATCTGACCAAAATCTGCTTTTTCTCAAATTCTATCCAGTAAAATGATGAAATCGATAATAGCAATTTTTTTATTACAGAAGAGAAATGTAAAGAGTTATATCAATTTAAAATATGAACTAAATAGGCAAGTTTTTGAAATAATTGGCACATCTTGCCAGTTGGTACAAAAATTTTACACCACCAACTGTTAAAATTGCGCCAGCCACATTTTTAGACAAATAATATTTTTCTGAAAAAACACAACTCGTGCTGAAAACTTTTATCATATTTCAGATGGTACTAATACTAAGTAGTATTATGCAAAAAACAGAACGCAAAAATATAATCATTTGTACAAATGGTATGCAAACAATTGCTTTAAGGTAAGAATTTTGGAAAAAAAACTATATGATACCTAATAAGCTGCCCTAACACCAGTTCCAGATTACCCACTATTTACCGGACACCCTGTATATAGCGTTGAATTTATGCTTCAATATGATTTCATTTCAGATTTTTTTTCGATTTCCCAATTTACTCCCTGAATCAAAATTCAACGTTTTATACTTCACATCTATAATTGAACCATTACACTCTATATCCGAACTAAATTTAAAATTGTTTCATTGAATAGTTTCAAAGAAAATTGCCTGTGCCAGACGGACGGACGGACACCGAAGTGATTCCAAAAGTGTTCCATTATTTGATACAGAACACAAAAAATATACGATGTTTGATAAAATATCTCTGAATTTGCATACCTAACGTTTTATTAATGTTTATACTAAAGTACGTGCTGGTGCAGGCAATCTCTGTGTTTTTTGTGGTTTTTTTCTATTCTGTTGCAGTTTATTTTTAAATATTTGTCGCGCAACAGCTTTTCCTAGAATAGAGTCCATATTTTTTAAATGAGCAATAATATTGTAATTTAGACGTTAAACAAGACAATCGTACTATGTAACATATGCATGTCACGAGCAACTGGACTAGCTGACTGATATAGCACGATTAAAATCAATTCCATCAATATTTAGATATCTCGCACATCTCAAATCTTGCATCAAGTGTGATACTGCTGAAATTACCATATTTTCATAATGCACTGTTCTGTTACCTAAGAAAAACAAACACCTAAGCATGTATGTATTTTCTTCCTCTGCTTTACTCGGCCGACATGAAATTTAAGTGGGTAAAGGGTTTTTTTTTCGCTGTCTAATGTGAGAATTTATTCAATTCTTAAATTCCACATATACCTAGTTTGGGCATTTCAAAAATTCTTTCGGAACTACAGGTCGGGCAAGTTATTTATTTCCTGTCTGGCGGTACCTCTTAAAATTTCACATAGTTTCCCCATTTCTTTTGCTTCCTTCGGTATTCATAAAAAATGTAGGAACGCTAAAAGGCACCGTGGCGCACACGAGCCTCCGTTACCTTACCGTCGTCGGTCCCCATGTAAAATACCCTCGACGCACCGGCAACAAACGGTCGACCGATACGGGCTTTAAAACGCCGCCCGTTCGAATAAATTTACCGCACCACATTTAAAGGTAACTCACATGCCTTAACAGTTAAACAGTTAAGGGTCGACGCGTGTTTTTTTCTGCTCAACCCTTTCGTTCCAGTCCTAACCAGAACGGAGTAATTACAGAGAGTCGTAAAGAACTTTCTTATTTTAAGCAGAGGAAGGAAGACGTCTATGCTGTGAGTCCTATTTGAAGCAGATAAGAACTCGCTCGCTGTGCCTTGGGCAGTATTTACTTGCTTGCTATCGTCTTGAACGATATGGTGGGTATTATTAGAGGATGTGCTTGATAGTGCCCTAGGGAATTCGTTGCTATAGAATTTATCAGAAAATACTTCGATATGCACTTACGTATCCCGAGCTCATAGGGTGATCCCTTGCGATGCTTGTCATTTCACTTTAAATGGATAGCGCAGGAATTTGAATTTAATAGGTAGATATACACTGTAGTAATGGCGCCAACTCTGCTCGGATTTTGCTAAATTTATTATAATTATCATCATCATCATGGACGGAACCAGAAGTTTTTTCGTTGAGGTGCATTAAAGCCACCACAAAATAGTTATAAGTCAATATACTTTGACATATTATATCTTTCACAACATAGATAGATACAAATACAAATACAAACCGACTTTTGTGAAAACTTATAGTGAATTTTTGCATTTTGTAGGCTGCCAATTTGATCCGCTATCTTGGGTTTTTTTAATTGGGTATAATATTTTAAATAAAGGACCCACCCATAAAGCTAGCATGTATTAAGGGGGACCATTTGTGTGAAATTTTGAAAAAATCGATAATTTTTTTTAGCGTATTTCGATAGTGTTTACCTTTAAAATTAACATACTAAAATTTCAAGTGCATATCTCAAATAGCATTTGAGCTACAGTCATCTGAAGAGCAGCCGCTCATCGGTTCGAAAGTTGCGTTGGCTTAGGGACCGTACCTGAGCTACATATTGTACGGGCTCTGTCAGCCAGGAAAGTCATTATAAAGGGATTCTGGTTTCTATTGTTGACCTTATGGTATTGAGAAATGTATGAATAGGTTATTAGGTGGGGGTTTCGTGAACGTAGCTGCCAGTCACATGTTTTGGAGCTGCTAGAACCTGGCACATTTAAACGACTCATCTAGTAACTTAAACTTAAAACGCGTTTTTCTCGAAACTACATTTTTCAATTTTGCTGCAGTTATAACTCGAGGACAAATCAACCGATCGATTTGATTCTTATTGCAGCTTCTTTTATATATGTTTCTCCATACCATGAACCTCCAGTTTTCCGATCGAATAAAAGATGTAATTTTGGCAGGCAAAAAATCATCAAATTTTCGCGCGAAATTTGAAACTTTTTTTTTAAAAACTCCGCCATTTTGTTAATTTAAAATTATTTTTTTCGATCGAGGTACATGGCAATACCTTCTAGTTTAATAAAGTTTCTGGTTTTTTTTATTTCACGCACTGTGAAGGTCGCTATCACTGCAGCAGTGGGGGGACTTTTTTTTGGAACCTTGGAAGATTGCGAATAACTAGCTGAATTTTAAAATTTTCGGTCCAAAAATTGTATCATGTATTTACTATATATCCACAAAACTATCCTTAAAACATTAAAACACTCCATGCAGTAGTTTTCATTAAAAAAATTCCCAAATATCACCTTTTTTCAGGCGGTCACACTAGTGGTCCCCCTTAACTATCGTGAATATCGTATATAAGATTTGCCAATTTTAAATCTCAAAACTGGATCACTTTAGCAATTTTTATCGAAATGTGGTAATTTTATTGCGCCATCTAGGATCTACCATATTGAATTTCTGAAACTAACATAATGGTCGCTAAATTTGAAAAAAATGTGCGGAAATTTAGTATTTATAGGCCTCTTTATTATGTAAATTTTAAATAAGTACACTGAACCCAAAGAGGACAAAACTAATGACAAACAAAAAAAGACAAATTTACAATTGACAACAACGACATAAAGTACCTAGACACATATGTTAGATGATGTGATATATCCAGGACATACATATATGGTTAAAAAAGGCCGCCACACATGGCTTTATGCGTACAAACTTTATGACAATCAATTCTTTGTTCGCCACAGTTCAAATCATTGCCAGATTTCACTCTCCACGAGCATGGAATGTTTATTTTTAATATGTCAGAAAAAATTAGAGTATTTAAAATCTGTATCCTTCCTTTCTTGACATACGGTTGCTAGTCCTGGTCACTTGCGAAAAAGAATAGGGGCCTTATAGTGGAACTCGAAAGCGAAACGAATTCCAACAGACAATATCAAGACAATATTTTCTAAGTATAATGCCATTTAAATATGTGTCTCTGCCAGAAAAACGTTTCGTTTTCGAATTTCACGATAGAGCCCCAAGATAAAATTCGAAGTGTGTTAACATTCGATGGAAAGAAGTGTGCAAAGTATGAATTAAGGGACAACAGAGGAGGCAAGTAAAGAGCAGGGAAGATCATCTACCATGCGAGGGAGAAGATTAGCCCAGAACAATAAAATAAAAATGTAGAGCTTTAGCGGGGGCCTTTGTCGAAGAACAACCTAACCCGGTAGAAGAAATTGCTGATGTCGGCAAATTAAGCTTTGAATTAATTAATTTAATTTATTTTAAATATTATGAATTATGGTTAGCGCACAAAGGCTATTTTTATATTTTTATTAAATTTTCACAATTAAGCATTATTTGGAGTCCTCATCCTCAAAAACGCAATACACCAACTGTTCTATTTTTAAATGAAAGTCGGTACTGGTTCTCAAGGTATTTAATAAGTGATGTTCACATAACAAGGGCTCAAAAGAGACTGGCTATAACATCTATGAACAAAAGCTATTTACACATTTAATATAGAGTTCCGTACTATACCATCTTCCTGTTTACATATTATATGTAAATAAAATATTGTTTCTATTACTTTTGTCTAATTCAATTCAAAATATGCATACACTAGTATATGGATTCAAATCCCATCAACTTACATAACTATTGTTTTTATATGCTATTGTTCACATCCGTATGACAATATAGTAAAATAACCTATGCTTGATCTTAAGGAAAATTTGGTTGATTGGTTGGTTTGAGTGGTGACTCAGCCGCAACTAGTCCGAATCCAAGTGGCACTAAGCGCGCCGTTTTGATACCACATATCAAGACCTGGTTGTAGGTTGGTTCTTTCTTAGAGGATTAGCGCCACCCAATGGAGTTCAAAAAATGAAATATGTCCCCTATCTTCGACTTAAAGACCTCACTGCGGTCGTTCATAAAATAACTGCCCAGGGGATCTACACAGAAAGTTAGAAAGGAACTTTTTCTCACCTGGGTCCTTGTAGCTACGCCAATGCCTGTTAAACGGTATTCCCAGTTTGGCTGTGTGCTCGCCTACTGGCCAGTGACCTGTAAATACCGCTACCACTCTGGCGATGTTCACACGGGTACGTATAAGCAACTGCTGCCTTCTGCCCATGTTATAAGAGGGCCAGGTCGACCTAGACGTCCCATAGATTCTAAGATTGACCCACCTATTGTGTGCGATTTTAAGAAAATGACTGTATATTCCTCTCTTAACTGATCTTAAAGGAGTATATACCAGTTTTCTACTTGATATATCGAGAGTCGTACCTCGTCTCGCTAGTAGGCAGCCCTACCATTCCCCTCTATGTTCCTATTTCCTGGAACCCAGAGAAGAGTGATAGATAAGCGACCGCTTAAACCGGACAGTCTCCCACGATACTGGTCCACCAGCTTTGATGAAACTATGGCCGAATCTAGAGCCTTGCAAATCCGTGAGGATTGCAAGGTTCTATGGAGTTTTTATCTTTCCTAAGGCCACGTAGGCCATCTCGATTGCCAGCACCTCTGCCTGGAAAACGCTGGCCTGATCAGAAAGACGATAGGATTCACTGAGACATAACGAATCGGATTTGGAAGCGTCCGTGAAAATCGTTAGGTCACATTGCTGTTGTATTACGTTGTCGTCCTTCCACTCCTCTCTTGTGGTGAAGCGCACTCTGAAGTTCTGACCACTGAGCTGCTTGGGAGCGATATAGTCCGTTTGACAGGTAGCCAGAACACCACTAGATCCTACTGTGACCCTATGGCTTGGCCTTCCAGCATCCTGTCTCCTTGAGCCTATCCACGCTACATGCTGCCAGATATTTAATATGGATGTCTATAAGTAGGGAATCCAAAAGTACGTTAAGTGCCTGGGTAGGATATGACCGCATGGCTCTCGAAATACCCACACTCGCCGTTTGTTGTACTTTTCCTAAATTTATTTTATTTTAATCTCTTTGTAGAGCTGGCCACCCCGCAAGTCACCCATACCTGAGGATACGGCGTATTAAGGCTGTATAGATCCACAAGACCATTCTAGACTGGAGACCCCATCTCCTACCAAAAGCTCTTTTGCATGCGTAGAATACTACACACAGCTTTTGGCCCAAGCATCTACGGCTTCTTGGACAATATCAGTTATCACGGAAGGAAACAGCCCCGATACCAAAATTACAAGGTCGTCTGCACAAACAACTAACTTGACTCTTTTTCTGTCCAAAT
Organism: Neoitamus cyanurus; assembly: GCA_947538895.1. Lineage (NCBI taxonomy): Eukaryota > Metazoa > Arthropoda > Insecta > Diptera > Asilidae > Neoitamus > Neoitamus cyanurus. Next base: position 42,289,820 of record OX384541.1, read on the forward strand.
TGGACAGGATTTTATTAATTAGCAGCAGCCAGAGAAGAGGAGAGATAATGCCTCATTGCGGAGTTGCTCTGTTCATATATCTGGTTAAAGGCTGGCCCCCATAGAATCCGTCGAAGCGTCGCCTTTACCGCAGAGCTTGAGAGCTTAACTCTCACGCCGGATTGCCGCAACGAAATATAGAAGGCTCCTCTAAATTTCTCTCTCGCAACGCGCTGCCGTTGCGTCGGCTATGGGTTAGCCCCCATATGAATGCATGTATTCAATATTTGTGCGGCGACGGCGAACGCGACGCTTGTCGTCGACGGATTCTATGGGGGCCTGTCTTAACTTACTGTCTCCCAGGTCTAACTGAATAATTCGAGATTTTAACATGGTAATTAACCAATGTCTGAGGGCCTCCTCTACTCCCACGAGAAGAAGGGCTTCTTGAATTGCTTCCGTTCGGACGTTGTTAAAAGCACCTCCTATATCTACGAAGGCTGCCAACGTGTACTGTTTGTACTCTAGAAAGTGTTAAATTGAGTGCAGTACCTCATGAAGGGCTGTCTCCGTAGACGCTGTAGAAAGCAGCAACTAAACCAGAATTCGCCGTATGTGAGTGTCGAGTATACGCTCCAGCGTATTTAGCATAAAGGACGTAAGACTAATCGGCCTAAAGTCCTTCGCCTGTTCGTGGCCTCGCTTACCGGTATTCGGTATAAAGACGACGCGCACATTTTTCTATGAATTCGGGACATAATTAAGTCTAATGCAACTTCTATCGCAATTAGCCAAGGTACTACAATACTGTGCAGTTTCTGTAGCATAATAGGGTACATGCCCTCCAGGTCAGGCGATTTATATCGGGAGAAGCTGTTGATTGCTAACAGGATGTTTTCCTCATTTATAAATCAGCTGTCCCTTTCGCGGTCTTGCGGCTTGACGAATACCCCGGGAAGTGTGTATTCACTAGAAACTCTAAGGATTCAGTAGCAGATTCTGTCCACGTTCACAGACTTCTTGATTGTTGCCATGGATTCACAATATTCCTTTAAGGCATCTTTCTGCGCCTTTGATATTGCATTTTTATAAATTCTTAGACAGTCTCTGTATGGCTGCCAGAATTTATGCTTATAACAAATGTTGAAAATTTCTCTAGTTATTTTTCGTAGACTAGACAGATCTTCATTCCACCAAGGAGGTAGAGTCTTCTTGCTATATTTTAGGGATCTTACTACGTATGAAGATGGCCCTCTGGTATTGACTTTTAATGAGGGTGCCGCTGGATTTACGCTTATTTTTTGGCACCGTTTGGAAACTATGGCTGAGATCCTTTCGTTTTGTTGGTGGCACAGGTGTACTATGGATGGTGCTCGCTTTGCCACTAACTTTGTTATTTGCCTTTGAATTTATCGCGGAAGTCGAAGGTTTGACTGGTGGCACAGGTGGACGTGACTGGAGACTAAAAGTTTGTCCTCCGAGGAGGTGGTGATATCCAGAGGTATCAACGGAGCCACATTCCTGTATATATGCTCCATCTTGCATACCCGAAATACTGTTCCTGACCTATAGAGTAGTCTTTACTGGGAAAAAAAAGAAAAGTTGGGTTAGGTAGAGACAGCAGTTGTGGCCTGCGTCCGTAGCGAATAACTACTCGTTCCTACGAAAAATAGAATGCTCCGAGGATAAATGGAATAAACATAAACACTAACCTCCCGTCTCCTACAAAAATAGAAAGGTGGGTCGGTGGTTTGGCTCAATTATAGCTGCGGCAATGGTGTAGACTTGCTGGTGTATTCCCCCAAGAAAAACCTATGACCGGAGTACATACTTCACTTGAGCTATATGTACTTGCCCTCAGGGCAATTTTTATATCAAAAACATTAAAAATTGGTAAGATCGCAGGATAAAAAGCAAAATTGCAGAAATACCTCGCGGAGCTTCAAATTTTGCCGGCAAAAAGGAAAAGTATTTTGCAAACAAACATTTGATTTGCAGCCTTTCTAGTACTTTAACTTTCCTTCCGGTATAAGATCGTTGGTCCTTGGGATTTTCAGTATTAGCTTTAGTTGGATATGATTATCATTGCTTGTTTAATTAGGAGGGGTTTCATTACCACAATCCAAATTGTCTGTTATTTCTTTTATACTATTTTCATTGTCGGACTGTTTGATATTTGCAGTACTATACTAGAATATGTATTATTGATATGTGCGTTTAATATATGTTCCCTGCAAGGCCTAAATATTGTGCCGTCTTTTTTATCTTCCACAATATAAGAACGTGGTTCGTTAAAAACACTAAAAATAATACCTAGCTGCCAAACAGACGTAGGAATCCTTTGTAATGTATGGCATCTCCCTCTATTAAGAGGTTAGGTGTAGTCACATGAGACATTAATTATTTTATTTTATAAAAGTAAAAACGTAGCATCATTTAATAAGGTTTCGACTTGACTTGACAGACATTTCAGAAAAAAAAATTAATGATTTTAAAAGTAATGGCTGTTTGTGTTGATCCAGTTCCAACCGACTGGTGACCACTGTAGCTCGAAAACCGCTCGGTAGATTTTAATTAAATTTATACAGCTTTTTGAAAACATGAAAAACTAGTGCCTGATCGAAGGATTTTTTTTTTTAATTTCGATTTTTTATAAACAATTAACTGTTGGTTTTTTCCCGAAAATCTGGAAAACAATTTTCTGAGGCCGCCATTTTGTTAATTTAAAAAAAAAAAAACTTCGATCAGGCACTAAATTATCTATTAATAAAACTAATTTTTTTTGTCCGATTGATTTTAGATCAATCTCCAAGGATAAAATGATGGTCACCGCAAGGAGCTTCGGTTGGAACTGGATCAACACAAACAGCCATTACTTTTAAAATTATTAATTGTTTTTTCTAAAATTTCTGCCAAGTCAAGTCGAAACCTTATTTAATGATGCTATGTCTTTACTTTTATAAAATAAAATAATTTACTGGCAAAAAAAAAATTATTGAAGTAAAACTTCTTTACGCACGCTTGACTTGGGGAGTAAGCTGGTGAATGGGCGACGAGAGCATTACGAAAAGTGTGATCGGGCGAGGCGAACGAAAGTTGTCTATCAGTAGAAGTCGTATAATTTTATAAATTAATATTTTGTTCAATACATTAAATATTCTACGCTTAAAGTGAATAAAATTGTAAATTCATTTTTTATCATGGTCGAAAAAATGATACATCGATCATATCTTAAAAAGATGAATTTCGCCGATTATCGTTGAACACATTGTCTACAATAGGAAGATCGATTCTTGATTTCATGAATGACAGAAAAAAGTTGTCCATGGTTACTTTCAATTGCCAAAGTCTCACAAAACACGTGACGGACTTGAGCGATTCCGTAATTGATTCAAGCAATATTTTGTTTCTATCAGAAACCTGGTCAAATGACGATCGAAATGTTGACTTCCCGAATTTTGATTGTATTGTGAAATTTAAACGTAAAAATGTTAGATCAGCAGGAGTGGCAATTTATTAGAAATCAAATGATGCCTCTAATACAGTAACTTCGAACATGGACATTTTATTACAACATATTCGTGAAATTGATATTGGTCAATCATCAATTGGTGATATATGTGCTGCTCACTGTGTTTTGGACGATGGAAAAAACATCATAATGGTAGTTGTTTACATTTCGCCCAATAACACAGTTAATAATATTATAAAGTTTATATATAAAAGGCTTATGATTTACGGTCGAGTAGGCTCTGAAGAATTAGGAGAAAACTATCATACGTTGCCACTAATTTTAGCAGGAGATTTCAATGTTTTGATTTCAAATTTCGCGTCCGAAGATGGACAACTCTTGATAAACTTTCTACAAGATAAATTAGAACTAAAAATGAATAATAACCGAAATGAGCCTACCACAAGACATGGAACATCAATCTATGCAGTTTTCTCTAGATATCTTTCTAATTTTTATTCGCAAACATATGTATCTTATTTATCATACCATAAGCCTATTGTCTCGGTCTTACAATCGACTACAGTAAGTACTGATGTATCCGATAACAAAAATAATGAATTAAAATAAAAAATCTATTCAAAAATAATAATTTATCAATGAAAACCGATAATAAAGTTAAATATTTGTAGAAAATTAATATATGTATATGTATATACATGTATATATTATACATATATACATATATAAACATATATATATACATACATATAGATGGAGCTAAAGAAGTTTTACTTCAGTCGTGTGGTCTAAAGCACACTCGTATTTTTTTTAAATTGTCATTTTTTCATGTCTCTGACTACACCTAACCCCTTAACGGTTTCAGTTGTTCTGCAATCTTATCCCAGTATATTTTCATAGTAAATTGTTTCTGTTTAATGTAATTTTCATTCTTTGACGTTTACTAATTGGGGCTTGAGTTCATCTTTTTGTAAGGCTAGATTTTGGTATGAACCTATATATTGAGGAGAGCGATATTTGGATCGGTTTCGGTTTCTTCACATTTCTGTAGAATTTTCTTTATTGTACTAATTCTAAGTGCTACCACATCATTAGAACGTGGTAAATTGGTAAATAAGGACTTGATTTCACATGTTCGATATCTCAGTCAATAGTTAATTCAGTAAATTCTGAGGAGGACCGTTATCGGAAATCATTAACCGAGGAATGCTATGACGTGCGAAGATCGATTTTAAGTCAGTTATTACTAGCTTCTCACTATTCCTTCTGCGTAGCGAGCGTAATAATCTACGGCCAGTAAGTATGTTACGTTTGTTTCTGGAAAACAATGAAGTCGACCGCAATCTTATGCCACGGTAATAAGACGATAGCATGACGTATTAAAGGCTCTTTTGTGTTATTACGTCTATGCCGTATATGCATGCATCGCAGCTGCTTACAAGGTTTTTGATGTTGGATGTCGTTATTGATACTCATCCCTCGATTTGCACGGTACTCGAATTACACGATTTTGCTTTTATACGGTTTTAAAATCACAATAAAAAAATTTTTTTTGGTCTTATTCTGATAGTTTTGCATTATGCCATTTATCAGAATCATATTGATGAATGTACTCTTTTAAAGCTCGTTCAAAGTTACTAAGCGCACCCTTTTCCAAAACTTGAAGAAGAAGAAGAAACTTTAATGTTATTTGTTTGAAGTTTAAAAATTTATTTCGTAATAGTGCTTTAACTTTATTAGAGTCCTATAATGTCAACAAAAAGAAAACCCAAGGAAAAGAAAACAATCAGTTTGGCAAAAAAAATGAAATTTTAGACAAACTAAAATCTGGACAAGGTTCAACATCCGTAGGAAAAGAATACGGAATAAACGAGGCAGCTGTTAGGACAGTAAAGCGAATGGAAGATTCTATTCGAAAAAGTTTAGCCAGGGAACTACTGTAAGCGCAAAATTTTGCACATATCATCGAGATGATTTAATAGAAGCAGTAGAAAAAGCTCTATTAATTTCGACAGTGGCGGATTAGCCACGTAGCAAGAGTAGCAAATGCTACGGGCCCCGCGTACCAACGGTTTCTGACCGTAAAAAATTGTCAATTTAGATAGAAGCGTGAACATTTTGTTTTCAAATCAATGTATGTATACAATACTTACCACGAAGGAGTTGGTATGAAAATGTTCAACTATAATTTAAAATTTTAGTTTATATAAATTATATTTTGCACCGTACTGTACGCAAAATTGCAAAACCTACAAGGGAATTCCCTGATATTGTCATCGAGCTAGTCGTAATAACCCGACCAATTTGAAAGGGGTTATATTGACTACCACTCAATAAGAAATTGATGATATTTACGTTTGGAATTTAATTAATAATAGCACTTTCGATGTGAGCCATTCTTGAGAAAAGTTGTTTTGTAATTTGAGTTCGATTCTGAGTAGTAGGATAAACTGTTATTAAAAAAAATTTCGTCTAACCGTAGGTAACATGAGCAGATTGTCGTGGGCAAAGCTATGATAACGCCAGCAATATGAGTGGGAAATACAGCACATATTAAGCAAATGAATAAATATGCAGAATACATTCCCTGTCTTGCACACTTATTAAATTTGGTTGCTAAGTGCGTGCAGACTGCTGTACAGAAGCATCAATTTTCTTTGATTTCATTCAAAACTTCGTCGTCTTACGAACGCACTTAAATAAAGTACGTAAAAAATTCCTATTTTGAAAATGTTGTCGGATACTAGGTGGTCATCCCGAGCTGATGCTACGAAGGTACTTTTATGTGGTTGTACTACTATCAAGAAAATGTTGAAAGACATTTCCAATAACGTGGATGAAAAAGCCGATTGCCGTAATCAAGCTTACGGACTAGTTTCAAATATGAGTAAGTTGGAAACGGGAATAATGACAATTGCGTGAAACGGAATCCTGGAACGTTTGCAAGCGACTGATGCTTCGCTTAAGTCGGTTAATCTAGATCTTAACACTGGATACGCCCTTTATGAATCATTACATGAGTACGTTCAAGCAATTCGATCCACATTTTCAGATATTAAGGCAAAAGCCAAAGATCTGACTGGCAATGAGGAATATCAGCAAGAGACTTCAAGACGGAGCAAGCGAAATACAAAATACGACCATTAGAGCGGCTCAACTACACTCGATGACTTTGTTGAAAATCAAACACCTGGACAACGTTATGAAATTCAGGTGTTTATTGTCATTATTGATAACGTACTGACTGCTTTAGCAAACCGTATGAAAGCATATCATTAAATTACTAGCGTTTTTGGAATATTCCGACAGCTAAAATCTTCAATCATCTTCAGTACTTACGCAGATGATTTGGAGGACAGCCTAGGGGACGAATTAGTGCAGTTCGCTGCATTGCTAAAATCTTATGTTGCTAGTATTATTGACAGCAAGAAGCACGCGGCTCTGGAACTGCAATTTTGTTAAATAATTCTTTAGAATCTTGTTTCCCAAACGTAGAAATTGCCTTGCGAATTTATTTGTCTGTCATGATCACCAACTGCAGTGGTGAACGTTCTTTCTCAACATTAAAATGTGTTAAAAATGAGTTAAGGAACACGATGAGCCAAGAACGTCTTAATCACCTCACTTTCATGAATATTGAATACGATTTTCTCAGAGAGTCGATATGAGTAGTATTATTTCTAAATTTGCGCAAATTAAATCCAGAAAAGTTTACTTGTAACAGTTTTGTTTTATTTAATATCATAAACCTGATAACCTAAAGTAAACCAAGGACTCCTTGATAGAATTTGCTACAGGCCCCGCGCTGGCTTAATCCGGCACTGAATTTCGATAGTGGACAACAGTAAAAAAAAGTACCGGCAGATTCTAATTCGATAAGACACAAAGCACTTAATATTTTTAGATCTTTAAAAGAAAAGCAACAAACTCCATCTACTACAGAATTTAGTGCAAGCAAGGGATGGTTTAACTTTAAAAAAATACATCTGCATAACATTTAACTTAAAGGGGATATTGCCTCCGGTGGTGAAAAATCTGCAAAAGAATATCCGGCAAAACAGGCAAAAATTATTGAAGAGAACTCTTACGTTCCTGACCAAGTATTTAATGTCGATTAGACCGGGTTATTCTGGAAAAGATGCCCAGAACAACTTATTATCAAAATCTGAAAGATCTGCCGGAGGATTTAAAGCAGCTAAGGATAGGGTGACTTTACTTCTTTGTAGTAATGCATCAAGTGATCGTTTTTTGGAACCTTTACTGATTAATATGTCGCAAAGGCCGCGTGCGATGAAAGAAAAGGATTTGGAAAAACTACCTGTACATTGGCGTTTCAACAAAAGAGCCTGGCGCGCACAATGTTTGAAGATTGATTTCGTAATTGTTGCGTACCTGAAGTGAAATTCGATTGTATAACAAATGTCGCTTCAGCCATCGCTGAAATTTAAAATTCCACGTTAAATTCTTGCTGGAAAGTCATATGGCCTGAAGTAATAGTCGAAAAAAACGTGACTTCAACTGAAAATGTTTATGCCAATATCTATATATAACATATATATATATATATATATAAAAACATTGCTGTTCTGTACGTCTCGCTAAAACTCAAAAACGGCTTGACCGATTTCGATAATTTTTTCTTTGTTTTGTTCGATATAATACAGGGGAGGTTTGAAAAAAAGGAAATTCGGGAAACCCCAAAGGAAAAGCCGGAAAATCGAAAAAATCGAAACTTCCGTTTTGCATAGGAAGCGAATTTTCCAACTTCAAGGAATCTTTATGAAAAAGGCAAGTGGAGGTTTTCGGGGTCGCAGATCTCGAGCTTGCATTCAACATTTTGGAACTCAAGATGTCGGATCCAATATGGCGACCGAAAAAGTTAAACTTCAATGGATTTCCCTGAAAATCCGCACTAGGAAATTTTCGGGATCACTGATTTCGAATCTGCTATTCAAATTTCCAAATATGAGGGTGTGCAATACGGAGGTGGTGTGAAATGAAGAAAACTAAATTTAATAATACTGTTGGCAAATATCTAAAACATGTGCAAAACGCAAATAGGAAAACGCTGGGTCACATAGGAGAGGCGCTGGTGCAGTAGGGAAGCGTTGTAAAATTAAGAAATAAAAATTTAATAGTATCCCGGGAAACGCCGGGTCCGGGCAAGCTTGTTAACTCATAAAAATATTTTATACAAACTCCATTGACTCTGAACGTCTCCAGCTTTACTTCCTAAGGCATTATATTGCGATGCATATTCACAGCTTACAACATAGTTCGACTAAACCAATAAAAGCCGCATTAAATTATAAGCTCGTTTTGATAAAATTACTCAGTAATACCTGGCTTTTTCACAGCACTAGAAATTTCCTGTCAAGCTATTGCCCTTATATTTCTATTCCGATAAATAATTGAATTTTGCTTATAAACACACATTTTTTTCTCACTTCTTGTATTAACCGTTCTTCGAAAATCATCTTCAATCGAACAATTTATGCAATTTCCTTTTCAGAAACGTTTAACAAATTAAATATCAAAGTTGGCTAACTTCGTGCTTTGAACACTTTAAACACTTTCCATTGGGTTCTTCTTGTACAAAGAAATATTTTTTGTCGAATTTAGAGGCCAAAAGCGTGTAAAGCTCTCAAAGCTTGCAAAGCGCATTGAGCGCTCATGGCTCATGAGTTTCCACCTTAAGCACTTCCTGGTTTGAATGTGACTTGCAGAGAGTTTAAGCATCTGTGGGGTGGGGCCTGGGGGTTTCAAGTCCCCAATTTCACAGCCATAGAAACGGTACTACGATAAGTACACAGAAGCGCCGCCAGCGTAAGCAAGCGCTGAATCCTCGCATCGGGATTTGCGAAGGAGAGAAGCAGCCATCTTGTCAACGAGGTTAGACAACTGTGTTGGAGCCATTGTAATTTTCTGGCAAAACCCAAGAAAAAATAAATATTGTTTTGGTTGAGAAATATAGTTTGATTAGTGGCTGACATCATATTCCCTCTAAAATTCACATTAGCAGTTATAGTTAAATAACTATACATCGTTTTTTGAAGTATGGCTGGAACTTTGTAAGGAGGCTTTCTAAATAAAGACACTAGCAGCTTATCATCCGTTTCGACTATGACAGCATGACCATATGTATGTATTGATGATTTTTTCTGCAACCGTGGAGCATGACAAAATATTCTTTCTGAATTTGAACACACTTTTGTTGCGTTGCGACTCAGTAAGAGTAGCTGAACTATATTGGTGTACCGGCATGGGAAATTACAGCGCCTACTTCATTTTTAGAAGCATCCCAGTGGGAAAATCGGAAGCATCTTCTCGAGGAAGCAGCGTGGTAGTCTTCCACACTGCATCCTTTGCATGCTATGAGGAAGATTTGCGCATTGTTTCCCTTTTGTGCGTAGCGCGGCACGAAACGAAAAGCTATATTTTTAGAAATGCTCGTTGAGTCATCCATATCGCATGTGATTTTCAGTTTGCGGCGATACTTTCACGTGTTGGCAGTGAGTGCAGCGTAGTCCAATATTAACAATCAAGGTAAAGTATTGACAAATTGTTACAATTTATATAGAGATAATTGCTAAGCAAATGAGTAGCATTAGCGTATTGACAAAATTAGAAAATTTCTAAGCTTATTTAACGTTTATGTTCTTACGAAATTTTGCCTGAAAACAGTTTAGTATAATGCTCGTGTATGTTAACTTTCAATTAAAAATATTTCCAATAAAAAGTATGGACTACCTAAAAGCTGTAGACGACAAATTTGAAGATGCCTTGGAAAATGAATTGGTTACAAGTTGTAAATTTCTATCTAATCTAAATAAGATCTATGTTTAGATAACGTACATCAAGGAACTAATAGGAGAGCTCCTTTGCCAAAATGTTTCGATTTATTTTTTGGACCAAAAGTTATCTTGCAAATATCGTGGGAGGGGTCAAAATCCTTATTCCCTGTGAAAACCTTAAAACTTTTCAATACATATTTATTCGGTAATTTATATACTATAATTTATTTGCTTTCATAAAATTAACTATTGCATTACTTTCCAGAAGCCGTTAAGACAGCAGATTTTTGGTTTCCAGACTTTGAGCTAGCCATGAAAAAGGGGTTTCGCCTAGCCTAAAACCGCTACTATAAGAAAACATTTAATTTAAAAAAAAAAATTTTTCCCTCATGATATTATGGTATTATATTATATATATTATTGTTATTGGTTTTTTTTGTTGCTTTATGGATAACTTCTTTTTCTGCAATAATATAAAATAATTATTTATATTATTTGTTTCTTTTTGTATCGGTTGAAATTGCAACAAATTTCCGGAAATATCCTCCGCACAAACCTAAATTTGGGAGTTTACCGAAATTCCTCTTGATAATATCTTCCAAATGATTTATTAGTAATCGTTTTAGAATATTTTGCGAAGCAATTCTAAGTAAGCATTTGGCAATGGCTCTTTCAATCGCCTTAAAGCCTGGCCCCCATAGAATCCGTCGGCATCAGGGGTCACTTTTCGCGTCGCCGCACAACTATTGAATACATGCATTCATATGGGAGCTAACCCATAGCCGACTCGGCGACAGCGCGTTGCGAGAGAGAATTTTAGAGGAATCTTGAATATTTCGCGCGGCAGTGCGGCTTAAGAGAGCTTTAAGAGAGAAGCAACGCGCCGACGAATTCTATGGGGGCCAGGCTTTAAGATTTCGGCTGGCCTTACACCTTCCTGAGAGAGAAACTCAGTAATAATTCGCTGCGCAACAGACACAGGTACTTCTTGCTCAGACAATGTGACTACTAGCAATTCCGAGTGCTGTTCCCACTCCTGATATCCACGCCCAACACCTCTAAAGGGGGCACCTTTATGTTTAAAATGAGCGCGCAGGACCAAGAGTCTCGTTTATATTTGATTCATCCTCGTACTGGGATTTAAGAAAAAAACAAGAATCAATTATTTCGTGCAATACACAAACAATGAATTTTCGTCATTTGGATACTGGCTGTTGACTGTGCAATGACCAATTTTCGTCATTCAGATGGATATGAGTTAAGATGTAGGGTTTCAAAATGGCGGATTCACTATGGTGACCGAAAATTGTTACCTCGAACGGATTTCCGTGTAAATGAGTAAATATCGGATTTTAGGGTCGCTAATCTTAAATCTGCCATCGAATTTTCGTATTCCATATATGTACGTGTATTACAAAGTTTCTCAAATAAAACTATGCGCGCGTATTCCCTTTTGTAAATTAATAGGCTCATTTTAAATTAAAAGTAGAAGTTTACCAATAACTTTAACTATTTTTTAGTGTCTGCACTTATCCGCAGTTATTAAAACGAAAATGAAAAATATGTTGTTCACTTATCCGTTTTATGTATTATACTTAAGGGGGGACATCACAGTAGCACACAAAAAAATAGGCATATTTTCGGGAATTAATTTTGGCTGAATAAAAGTATCAATCGAAAAACTGTAAAGTAGGTTTTATAGCAATACTAAAAAAGTACAAAATGTAATTTTTTTCAATAAAAAATATTTAAAAATGGCGGCTGCGCAGCATATGCCCCAAGGCGCCTATTTTTGAAACCGTGTCGATGGCCGAAGACGTAGACTCCTTAATTTTTGACCTGGAAGAAAAAACCAAAACTTTTTGGTTTCCACATAACAAGCTAGCTAGCTACGTAGGATTTTTTCGATATATTGATTTTTCACAAAATGGTGCATGTTTGAAAAAAAAATTTGATTTTTAACAAAAAAAACCCCATAAAATCGTCGATAAAAAAAAAACTAAGCCATATAAAATAAAAATCCTACGTAGCTCCGTGGAGAAAGATATTTCGAAGCTACTGTCAACATTTCAAGTCGATCGGTAAAGATTTGCTCGAGTTATGTCTTCGGCGAGCTCAAAAAAAGTGGTTTCGAGAAAAACGCGTTTAAAGTTTTAAGTACTGAGAAACCGTATGAAAATTTCATATACCTCTAACCGCAGAATGAAAAATTTGGGCACTCGGACACTTTTGCCGTATTCCATCATTTGGTATATTATTTTTAAGACCCTAAAGCACCTTTTAAGCGAAAAAAATTTTTTTCGAAACATTGAAAATTTTACTGTGATGTCCCCCCTTAAGCGTGTTGCACTCAAAAGTATTTCCCCACATGGAAAATAGGTTATGTTTAAATATTATCAATAAATGTATAGCTATAAGCGTGTTGTGCACTTATGCGTTATGTACTTATCCGTATTTTACTGTATACGCATATAATATGAACTCTATATACTATAACACCAACTTTCATGAAAATCGGATTAAACTAAGTTTCTGCAGTTCGCCAATTTAGAGCCGCTTCATCGAATTTTCAAAATTGGATATTTTCGAAGTCGGCATTCCCAAGAGCCCACTGAATCAAATTTTTTTGATTGGGCGTCAGCAAAAAGTCAGAAGCCGATAGAGTACAATGAATACGATAGACCAGTTCACTTAAAATGCAATTTGTAAAAATTCTGAATTGGATTCATAACTTTTTCATGTCAGCACATTTCAAAAATTGTTAAATTAATTTTGCAAATAATTATTCAATGGAATTTCCATAAATATTTAATTTATTTGCTGTTTCTTCCGCAGTTGTCCCCGTTTTCGGTTGTTTTTAAGAAGTGACGAGGTGAAAAAACGTTCTTCGGAAAATTGGTTGTAGAATTATGTTTTCAAATCCAAACGAATAACGTTACCCTTTCGAACATTGCTATCTCGTATTTTTCATTTTCATTACATTTTCTATTCGAAAAACAAAATGCCTCCCACTGCACCGTGGCTGACATTCTTATACCATGTACAAGCTACATATGTAGGTATGTTTTGGTGGTTAACTGAATAAGACACCCCAGTAGTTTGCTTTAATTGTTGTTCTGATATATTTGTAATCCAAATTTAAATTATGTATCTAGTGGATCTGTCTTTTTGCAACGAATCCAAGTTTTTGATCAAATAGAAAGTGGTTTGTTAGCTGGCCCGTCAAGCAAGTTTTTCTCCTAGATATACCCTAAAGACGGTTAAGAAGGAAGCAGGAAGGGCATAATGACTTAGTCTCAAATTTTTGCTACTGAAATGAACTTTCATGTGTAACAATGATTCCAAGTTTTCCGTCTAATGACTTGCAAATACAAAAATATGTGTTTTTGATTGATCTGCTGAAGGCACTGATCTGAACCATTTTGAGCACACGTAGAACGACTTGAAACATAAAAAAAAAAAATTGTGTGTGCTTAAGACCACACGGCAGAAGTGAAAACTTCAAAAGGTGAAATTAATAATACCAAATACAATTTTTTTTGCGTTGTATATTGACAAAGTAATAACATTTATAATGTCCTTAATTATAATTGTGTAAAAATTACTCTAGTGATTTTTGTCCTGAGTGGCCTTCATCTGCATCATGATACTCTAAAAATGAAACTATAGGTTTATGGCCGACAAAGCCGCTGGCGCTTTCAAAGCGCCGAAAGCGTACATTGGGTAAAGCAAGCAAAGCTTATACTGGGTCTTGCCGCAGATAAAGCGTTCAATATGACATAAAGCGACAAAAGCCGGCAAAGCGGCTGGCGCTTTCAAAGCGCCGAAAGCGTACATTGGGTTTCTACCTTTAGTCGACTCGAGCCGACTTCACCCGAATGAGCGTTAATCAGCCGAGCGTGACGGCTCAGTTTAATTCAGTGCCCACAAAAAGTGCTAAACGCGCCTAAAGAAGTTTTCACTTCAATAAATAATTACAAACCAATTCTTGTTACATGCTTTCGGGAAAACGTTCTTTATAACTTCTGAATTGACGGTTGCCTTTGACAAAGATCAAAGATTGAGATGCAAATGATAACTTGCGTGTTACGGGATCAATTGGAAATTTGACGTCACCCATATCAAAAAATATTTGCAAATGCATATTTGCGGAGGTACATCTTGAAGTAAATGTACGTGCATATAGGTCGATACAGTATACCTGCAAAGATGTGACGCTTTCAAGCAGCCATTGGGTTCATCTGCCGGATTATGTTTTCGAAGTACAAATAGAGGGAAGTTCGTATTCTAGGTCCCTATGGTATGTTAGGTGTCCATGAATTCATCTCATTGAATTGTTATCTTATTCCAGGATTATTTCTTAAGACTCCACTCTAAAAAAAACTTCAGGGCTTATGCAAGAAAAAACAAAAACCAAAATTAAGTACTTCATAAACCGAGAGATAGCTGTTTTAGCGTGTGAAAACGAATGTTGAAAATTTTAGGAGTGCAATGTTTTCGAACGAGTGTTGAAAAAACGAGTGAAACGAAATAGAATAGGATTACTGTTGTAAAAATGTTATAAATAAACTGCCTCATGTTATATTCGTTATCAGAAAATTATGTAGTAGCCTATTGAAAAAAAAGGGTGTCATGAGATTACTTGTGCTCTTAAGGGGGAAGACCACTGTGACGGCCGAAAAAATGAGTGATTTGCGGGAATTTTTTTGACCGGGAAAATAAAGGAATATCAGGATCGTTTTTTATTTATTTTGTTAACTGTACATTGATCAATATTTACATAATTTTTTATTAAAAAATATTAAATAGTTTTAAAGTTATGAGCGTTGCCGTAGAGACCAAAATAAATTCCCTCTCCATGGTCGCATCGATTATTCAAGAACGGATTATCAGAAAAAACAAAAAAGTTTTTTATAATCTATATGAATGTAGTTTTCGTACTATGTACATAGCCGATTTTTTTTATTTTGATTTTTCACAAAATGGCGATCAATTGAAAATTTTTCCATTTTTTCGACCTTTTTTTTAGTTTCAAAACAGCCTAAAAAATAGTAAAAATTAAAACTTTAATCGGCTACGCTTAACCTTAGCCACTGAAAATACGAACAAAACAAAAACAAAAAATTGAAAATCGGTTAATAGGCCTGACTATAATAGTCTTATGAGATCATAAGACTGCTTATGATTTTGTACCATCATATGAAGTGCCCCACTGACAACTATAATAGTCTTATCGAATCTTTCTCTCACTTTCGAAATCGTTTCCAAATCTTTTCGAAATCATAAAGGGTACGGTCCGGAGCGAACAAATCATAAGGAATCTTAACAAAAGTGACGTTTGTGAAAAAATTGGTTTATAATTCGAGAGAAATTTAAAGTAATGGTGAATGAAATGGAAACATTAAGTGATTTAACTTTGTTGGTTGAATTAGTGGCTGCAAGTGTCAAAAATGCATTATGACGATTGTAGTTGAGCTTAAGATTCGTTATGATTCGGCCGAATCATAACCAATCATAAGGAAATCTGACAGCAAATCATAGAGAGTCATAAGGCTATTATAGTCAGGCCTAATAATTGACCGAGTTATCGATGCGACCAGTTTGAAAAAAGTCATTTCGAGGAAAACATGTTTAAAGTTTTTAGTCCATTATTCTCGCTGTCATTTATATAGCAATAAAAAAATAAATTCAAAGAAAAGAACCCCAATAAGTCATCTATTGATAAATACGTTTGAGCAAGGGACTTAGGGGCGTGCCATTCTCATCGGGACGTCAAGCGGAATATAGTTGGTCTACTACTACTACTATAACATACTAAAATGGCTGTAACTCAGTCAATTTTTGAAATATTGACCTGAAATTTTGTACACATACATATATAAACTTTAATTTAAGATGCAAAAAAAATTTTTTTTTTACCCATCACAGTGGCCTTCTCCCTTAATAGTTCTTTAAATTGACCCAAACGTCAAATATCTTTGAAATTATGACGGTGCAAATTGTATAGTGCAGAAAATGGGTGTTTTATTCTTATACCCGCAGTATCGAGCATTTTGGAATGGAACGAGTGGAACAGTGTATTAAGCAAAAAAAAAGACAACCTACTATTCAAGGATTCAAGGATTATTGTAAATAGTTATTTCTCCGGAAATCAATGAGTCTTATTAGAAATTATGTGAAGCATAAGAGACAGGGATGATATTTAGCGTACAATTGTACCAAAATTGGTACAATCAAGCCATAAGAGGTATCTACATAAATTTTGGTACATTTACAAAGAAATTTAGATCAGACAGACAGAAAAATATAATAAAATTATTGTTCGCCCAAAAATCGTTGCTGTTTTGAAACATTTTTGAATTTATCTGGCATTTCTAACAACAATTCGGGTTGACGAAAATCGTTATACGTATTAGAGTTTTCGATAAGAAGTGTTGTGACCGTTTCATAGATTTAGTACCTGTGTCAGATGTTTCAGCTCACGGATTATTTAAAAAAATTGTGTGGTCACTAAATGAACATGAAATCCCACCAGAAAATATATTATCCTTTTCTGCTGACAACTGTTCAGTGATGACGGGAGATTTATAACGGTGTTCAAGCTAAATCAAAAAATTTAATTCCTAATGTTTTAGTACAGGGATGTTGTTTAGTCAACAAGCCAAAGCGCCCGTGCCCTCGACTGCTGACCGCGTTAAAGTCGCCCTCTCAGCAAAGTGCGCTTGCGCTACTGGCACTGAACTGACCACCGGGAAATGCACCAGCTGAACGTGCATAACTGCGGCGTTGCCGCAATATTATTATTGTGTAATTTTTGTAGTCTCTTTCTTAGATTGTAAGTAGGTTATTAATTTGTATAAAAAGACCCAATGATTGAAAATTAAATTATTCCCATTCCAACCAGCATTCAAGTGTCTTCTTGAATACCTTTTTCCTACTCCCTCAAGGAACTAATTACTCGACTAGCGTTTCCTAGGCTGAGTTCAGTTAGCTTCCTTTTCTTCTAACAGTGCGCTGATGAACTAGCTCTACTACTGAGTTAACGTCACGCACATTTTTTGGTGACCCCGACGTGATCCAGCGGAATAACACAACTTCTGGGAATCAGACTGCAGAAGAAATCAACGGCAAAAAAGCAATTAACAGCCAAACATGGATAGAATTGCAGCCTTACAATCAAGCCTTGCGAAGCAATTAAAGCAGGCCTTTGATTCATACAACAACCTCGCAGAAGAGCGAAAGAACACCAAATTGGTCCAAGACAAGCTTGCCAAATTGGAGGAAAACTGGCAGCTCTTCGAGGAAAACGACAACACGATCCGAAACCAATTTTCGGACAGAGTAGACCATTTCTACTTCACAGAGGAGCTATACCCTCAAGCGGAAGCTCTCTACAACACGTTCAAACATGCATTGCTACGTAAAATGCAAGGAGTCGGCTCACCAGTGGTACAAATCCCGCCAGCTCCACCACAGCCAGCTGCATCTTCAAATATTGCCAACACTCCAGGCCCATCCACATCGCAGCAAACTACTCAGCAAAATTTACAACAAGTTTTGCAGCCCCTTCAACCTTTGAGGATCGGAGAATCTCGAGGAAACACAGCTCAAAATTCCCCAACCGAGGCATTCGATTCTGAGCAGGCAACGATAAAAAGCTTGATACGGAAGTTGAATGTTCGAAAGGGTATGCTACAAAGGTTTATTGAATCTGTCCTCACAACAGGGCAAACGATTCAATACTATGAAATCAAGCTCGAAAGACTAAAATCTCATTGGGCTGTTGTAGAAGACTACATCCAGGAGCTTTTAAGTCAAGTAGACGACCCATCAGCCTACGGGTACGATGCAGATGAGTTGTTTGCCTTAGATGAAGCAGCTCAAGATTTAATGATGGCGCTCACACATAATATAAAATCAGGAGGATTATCGACAGGGCAACTGCTCAATTCAGGCCCATCTAATAAAATCAAATTGCCGCCCATTACGATTCCAAAATTTAACGGAGAGTATCTCAAATGGCCGCAATTCCATGATCTTTTCTCGAGGACAATTCACAACAAGCCGTTAAGCGATGTAGAGAAGATGTGGTATTTGAAGAGCAATCTTGAAGGTGAGGCAGCTACATTACTACAGCATCTTTCTCTTACCGACAACAATTACTTGATTGCGTGGACAACACTGTCGGAACGATACAGCAACGAACGTTTACTGGTCTCTTCAGTGCTGGATAAGTTATTCAAGGTCCAGATAATGAAGTACGCTTCGGCGCAAGCTCTCAAAACGCTTCATGACACGGTTCGTGAATGTGTTTTGTTGCTAGAAAATTTGGAGCTAAAAATTAAGGGTAGCTGGGACCCGATCTTGCTGTATGTACTGATTCGTAAGCTTGACAGGGAAACGCACAGCTTATATGAACTATCCCTGAAAGATCCCAAGAAACTGCAAACATTGGAAGAGTTTTTGAAATTCATTGAGCTATGGTTTCAATCACTCGAGTCGCTGAGCTCAGAAAAGGCTATCACGAAAATAGCTCCAAAATCAAATCAAGCAGCAGCATATATCTCCAATATCAATGGATCAGCATCAAGGTGCAACCTCTGCAACAAGGATCATCCAATTTATATGTGTGGGAAGTTCTTAGCTCTGACACCACAGGACAGAGCCAAACAAGCTCAGAAACTTCAACTTTGCAGTAATTGCTTGCGCAGTGGACATCACAAATCAGATTGCCAATCAAGAGCTTGCAAGCAGTGCAACCAGAAACATAACACGCTGTTGCACTATACAACAAAACGGGATCAAGGTAATAATGCGCAAACAGCAAATGCCACTCCCGTGCCGGTATACCACAAATCATCTCCTTCTGTTCAATATCAAACTAATTCAGCAAATGTAGCAACACCGAAGAAGGAGTTGTCAGAGGAGTATGTATTTTTAGGAACCGCCTTAGCATCGGTGATGGACAAACATGGCGAAGCAATTAAGTGCAGAATATTGTTGGACTCCGGCTCACAATTAAATTTCATCTCGGAACGGCTGCAACGTAAGCTGAAGCTTGACACATACGACCACGCCTTAAACATAAGCGGCATTGGCAACTCACAGCTTAACTCGAAGGATCGAGTGAATATTACGATAACATCGTTAATAAACAACTACAGCACCACTATCGAGGCTCAAGTCATCAGCCAAATCACAATCGCTCAGCCACAGAAATTTATTGACATTTCTTCATGGCCAATACCAGGAAACATTTCGCTAGCTGACCCAGATTTCAATAAGCCACAGCGGGTAGACATATTGCTTGGCGCTGAGTTAAATGGTGAACTCATGCGTATGGGTCAAATCAAAATGCAACAAAACTTGCCCATGTTGCAAAATACAACTTTCGGATGGGTTGTACTCGGAAAGGCTGCTCCACAAGAATCGCCGAATTCATTTGTTGGAATTTCGAATCAGGAGTTGGACTTAAGCCTGAAACAATTTTGGGAAATCGATGACACTCCTTCAGACAAAACAATGAGTTCAGCCGAAATTAAGTGTGAAAACTTCTTTAAAAACACAACGGATCGAGAAGGCGATGGCAGATTCACAGTAAATCTTCCAATCGTGAGTGACCCAGCACTGCTCGGCGAATCCATGAATATAGCAGTGCGGCGATTCATAAACATCGAAAAGCGCTTAAACAAGGCTCCAGAGCTTCGCCAACAATACATCGCGTTCATGGAGGAATACGAGCATCTGGGCCATATGACAGAAATTTCTGCATTAGAAATTCCTAAAGTTCACTACTTCCTTCCGCATCATTTCGTGCTCAAGCCAGACAGCAGCACGACCAAATTACGTGTGGTCTTCGATGCTTCTTGTAAAACTACAAGTAATCTCTCGCTAAATGACATAATGTTAGCAGGTCCTACTGTTCAGAGCGAACTGTTCGATCTCCTCATTAATTTTAGAACGTTCAAATACGTTTTTACTGCCGACACCGCCCAAATGTATCGTCAAATTTGGATCGATAAACAAGACCGAAACCTGCAACTTATCATATGGCGATCAAAACAAACTGATAAAATCAGGTATTATAGACTGAACACAGTTACCTATGGCACAAAGGCGGCACCGTATTTAGCGACGAGATGCTTAAAGCAATTAGCAGAAGAGGAAGCAATAAGGTACCCCCTAGGCTCAAATGCGATTGAGGACTTTTATGTGGATGATGTCATAACAGGAAGCAACTCTCTATCCCAGGCAATTAAAATTCGCGACGAATTGACCAAAATTTTGCATACTGGAGGCTTCCAGCTACGGAAATGGGCTGCGAATTGTGAAAGGTTGCTGCAAGGGATACCTCGAGATGATCTAGAAATAGAAAAATGCTTCCAGGAAGACAATTCAGGGTACGTAAAGACTCTCGGACTCGCATGGCAACCGGCACAAGACCTATTCACTTTCAATACAACATGGCCTTCATCAGATCAAATCACCAAACGATCAGTGGTATCGGAAATGTCTAGATTATTTGATCCGCTCGGTTTAGTAAATCCGATCATTGTAGCAGCCAAAATCTTCGTACAGGAAATTTGGAAATTGAAACTAGATTGGGACGATAGCCTTCCAGATGATCTTACAAATAAGTGGACCAAGTTCCGCGAGAACCTAAAGGCATTACAACATCTCAAGATAAGGAGATATATGTTTACCTCAGGCACACCAATAAGGCACGAATTGCACGCCTTCGCTGATGCAAGTGAAAAGGCATATGGTGCTGCAATTTATCTAAGGACGATCAGCTGCGATGAGGAAATCGAATGCAAGTTATTGTGTGCAAAATCCCGCGTGGCTCCTGTCAAGATAGTGACTCTACCTCGACTTGAGCTATGTGCAGCGAAATTAGCAGCAAATCTAGCTCATCGTCTATTAACGACAATGAAGATCAAAATTGATGAATCATTCCTGTGGACAGATTCGCAAATAGTTCTGTCCTGGATTAAAAGTGATTCCTCAACCTTAAAAACCTTTGTGGCACATCGAGTTGCATCAATTCAGGAACACACTAGTCCTGAATCATGGAACTACATTAGCACTAAATCAAATCCCGCTGATTTAGTATCTCGTGGTTGCACCTCGGAATCATTAATCAATTCAGAGTTGTGGTTTCATGGACCAAGTTTCCTGCAAAAACCACAATCGGAATGGCCTAATCGAACAATTTCCACAGTTCGGTTGCATGAGGAAGAAAAGGCTAGTGTAGCACTAATAACAAATACTGAATCCTTGACGGAAATATGTGATCATCCCCTCTATAGAATCGATCACAAAAACTCATTCAATTTTCTTCAAAGATCCATGGCATATGTACTTCGTGGTATTAAGAAAATGAGAAGGCAATTCACAGCAGGTGAAGGTACTGCGTGGATTTCAACAGCAGAACTGAATGAAGCACTAGTTGTAATTATCAAGGGAATACAACGACGGCACTTTCAAGAGGAGATAAAGCTGCTTCAGAGCAAAAGCAACGTCAAGGGTTCCAGCAGAATTGCTTCGCTCACGCCGTTTTTGGATACAAATGGTGTCATCCGTGTGGGGGGAAGGCTCGACTACGCGGCGATCTCATATGATGCGAAACACCCCATATTGCTGCCGGGCACTGATTTTGTTTCCAAATTAATTTTGAATGACCTGCACAAGACACATTTGCACGCAGGACCATTAGCTCTGTTGGCCATAGCGAGACAACGCTTTTGGATCCTACAAACAAGAGCATTGGCACGATCAACAGTTTCAAACTGTGTTGAATGCGTTAGAGCAAAACCTCAAATGTTAAATCAACAAATGGGAAATTTACCCGTTCATCGAGTTCTGCCTGCCCGGCCATTTTTAAAGACAGGAGTAGATTTTTGTGGTCCAATTCTCACCCATTACCATGTCAGAGGGAAGAAACCACAAAAAACGTATATAGCCGTGTATTGCTGCTTCACGACAAACGCAATCCACATGGAAGTTGTGTCGGATTTATCAACAGAAGGTTTCATCGGCTCCTTACGACGATTTATCGCAAGACGCGGAATTTGTGAAGAAATTTTCTGTGACAATGCAACCAATTTCGTTGGAGCTCGAAATAAACTGGATGAACTGCAAGAGATAATGTCAAAACAAGCCACTCAGGAGCAAATCACAAAAACATGCAGCGAAAAAGGAATTCAATTCAATTTTGCTCCTCCTCGATCACCTCATTTTGGTGGATTGTGGGAGGCTGCTGTCAAGGCAGCGAAAAAACTACTTCAGCAAACTCTTGCAAAGGCAGCTCTTTCATATGAAGAACTGTGCACCGTTGTTGCAGAAGCCGAGGCTATTTTAAACTCAAGGCCACTTACACCTTTATCAACAGACCCGAATGATTAGACGGCACTTACTCCAGGACATTTCCTTGTAGGTGAACCTCTAACATCAATTCCGAGCTCCGCCCAAGATACGAGAAATTTAACTTCACTTTCAAGATGGAAGCTAGTATCAGCCGTACGACAAGAATTCTGGGATAGATGGGTTCGAGAATATCTATGTGAACTTCAACAACGACATAAATGGAAGGAGGTTTCCCCCAATGTTCTGCCTGGGATGATGGTACTCATGAAGGAGGACAACACTCCGCCACTGAAATGGCCAATGGGCAGGATTATTGAAGCAATTCCGGGCAAGGATGGACTAGTTAGAGTAGCTGTCGTAAAAACGTTTAAAGGAGTATACAAACGTGCTATTCACAACTTAGCCCTTCTACCAATCGAGGGATTGCTAACTGGGCAGCAACCAGAATCAGCAAGGACAAAACTCAAACGAATGACAGAAACAGATGCAAAAGGAAACGCTCCAGCAGAAGACAAACAAAGTTCATCGCGGAAGCGAGCTCGATTTTCCTTAAGTACTATGCTGCTATCAATTCTTGCTTTCTTCTTTCTACCACTATCAGTATTGGGAGCAAGTTCTACAGAACCGTTTGAAATCAGTCCAATCACACAGAATTCAGGGGTATACTTCGAGCAACTTGGAAAAGGACAACTGATTGTAAATGATTGGAAGCTGATAGTATTTTACAACATGAGTAATTACTGGAAGACGTATGAATCCATTCAAAAGGGAATTCATAAAATGAGAATGTTATCAACAAGAGCGGTAGATTCCAATTATTTTAATATGATATTGGGACAATATCAGCATCAACTTACCGAGCTTCAGGAGAGTAACCAGCTGCTATTCGAAGAACCAAAACACAGGCAAATACGAGGCCTAGTTAATATAGTCGGCAGTATTGCCAACAAATTATTCGGAACTTTAGATGACGAATATGCAGCTCAAATGGAGACGACCATTAAAAGCGTTAAAAATAATGCAAATCATCTTTTGGATTTAATAAAAAATCAGACATCCATCATCGAAGCAACCACAAACATCATGAAACGATCAGAAGAAGAAAGGACCAATCAGCTAATAACCCTTCAGAACGAGATGGATGGTGTTTTCAGCAACATAAACAATTTCACAGAGCAAATGAAACAGGAGAAAATTACAAGAGCATTTACGCTGCTCTCAGTATTCGTGTCACTTGTAATCGCAGAATTCCAGAAAATGCAAAATTCCATCATGGACATCATAACTGATACACACCACGGTAAGGCTAGCCCATTCATACTACCACCGGAGAGGCTAGCTGCACATCTGGATGAGTTGCAAGCAAGATTACCATCAGGAGTACAATTTCCCTCATCCTCACACATTTATAGCTTATTAAATGTAAAGTGTAAGGTGACGACAACGACCACATTATTTCTTATTCATCTTCCGCTGATTGCCACCGCAGAATTTCAAATGTTTAAACTAATTCCGTTTCCTACATTAGTCAATAATTCCTACGTCAGAATCGAGCCCTCCACCGAATACATCATGACCGACCTTCATCGGGACTCAGTCTACATGCTCTCGACTATGGAATTTGATAAATGCATCAAACCGGAACCTGGAGAATATTTGTGTAAACAACTTAGGCCAATTTACACGAAGGCGTCCGAAGAGTTGCGGTGCGAATTTCAGATGATGAGGCATCATGTTTTAGATGACCACTGCCGGTTGAAAATTTCCCATCCGGCTAAAACCTGGGTTCAGCTCCAGCAGCCCAATCGTTGGCTGTTCGCATTGGACAAGGAATACATGTACAACATCGTCTGCAACAATCAGGTATATTCAGAGCGACTGCGAGCAAATGGAGTCTTATCTTTAAACGAGAATTGCATCATCAAGGACGATGACCTATTGATTCAGTCCTTCAAGACCATTTCATCAGAAGCTGCTGAATCATTTCTACCAACCATAAATTTACCAGATGAGCTGAATTTCACGATTCCTGACCTCAAAATTCTTCAGCGAAACACCTCTTCTCTGAAATCCTATTCAGTCGAACTCGGCAAATTAAAATCCGATATTCAAAATCTGAAGACTGAAGAAGTCACATTGGAAGACGTTTCAACGCATGATAAACATCAATATGCCGTCGGCTATCTCAGCCTTAGCCTAGCGGTATTAATCATCGTTGCAGTTGTCATAAAGGCATACTACAAGCGACAGCAATCGGAGTCAAGGTTAGCACAACAACCACAACCTACCCCAACGACCCTCAGCAAGAAAGACTTTCATCTTGATGTCGGACCCATCAACGCGGGGGAGAATGTTTAGTCAACAAGCCAAAGCGCCCGTGCCCTCGACTGCTGACCGCGTTAAAGTCGCCCTCTCAGCAAAGTGCGCTTGCGCTACTGGCACTGACCTGACCACCGGGAAATGCACCAGCTGAACGTGCATAACTGCGGCGTTGCCGCAATATTATTATTGTGTAATTTTTGTAGTCTCTTTCTTAGATTGTAAGTAGGTTATTAATTTGTATAAAAAGACCCAATGATTGAAAATTAAATTATTCCCATTCCAACCAGCATTCAAGTGTCTTCTTGAATACCTTTTTCCTACTCCCTCAAGGAACTAATTACTCGACTAGCGTTTCCTAGGCTGAGTTCAGTTAGCTTCCTTTTCTTCTAACAGTGCGCTGATGAACTAGCTCTACTACTGAGTTAACGTCACGCACAGATGTATTTGTCACAAACTTAATATTGCTTCACAGGCGGCTTTTGCGAAACTTCCTCTTGAAATTGACAAATTTATTAAAGAAGTAAACCTTCACTTTTGCAATAGTCCTACCAGAAAGGATAATTTCAATGAATTTCAGTAATACTTTGGGACTGAGGTGCATGCAATACTTCGTCATAATGAAACACAATGGCTTTCCAGGCAAGCGGCTATTAGAAGATTGCTAGAAAAATGGGAAGCTCTTTTGAAATTGAAATTTTGAAAATCATTATGCAAATAAAAATATTTCATTCATATTCAATTGTCTAACGAACCCTGCATTTAAATTGCACTTCATGTTCTTAAACTATGTTTTGAAAATAATAATCGATTTAAATATTGAAATGCAGTCTGAGGATTATCGCATGCACATTTTACTTTTTTTTTTAAATTTATTATTCAAACAAATTTGTAGAAATTTAAAAAAAAACAATACATGAATTCAACTCTAATTAAAAATTCAAATTTACAAGATAACAACGAAATTCTGGAACTTAAGGAAATATTTGTGGAACTGCAGTTAATCTTCTTCTTCTCCTAAAGAAAAATATTCCTGACCTTGAAAAAATTGATTTCAAAACAAATGTTTTGAACTTTTACATAACTTTCTGTGATACTTTACGCCAAAAAATCGATTTTAATAATGAAGTGCTTAATTGTGTTCCAAAATTTTCACCCGAGAGTGTGTTTCTGGAGAAACTAATAGTATCTTGCCATTAATCATTGATTTATTTCCTTCAAAAGAAATGCAAGGTATTGAACAAATCAACGACGAATTTCAATGCTTCGCAGAATTCGAAAAATTAAAAAAGTTTAGAAAATCTTCTTTGTCAGAATTTTGGAACGAAGTCGGTGTAATAAAAAACGAATTAGGTCAGAATATGTTCGAAAATGTGCATAGAATTTCGAAAGGAGTATTATCGTTGCAACATTCGTCAGCTACTCTCGAGCGAAACTTTTCTTATTTAATTTTAATGAAAACAAAGTCCAGGAACCAAATTGCAGTAGAAACAGTTTCAGCTTTAGTAAAAGCGAAAGACCTTTTAAAGGCAACTTCAACTTCTTGCTATAATTGTAATGTAAATAATAAAATACTGAACGAAAACCTAAACAAAAATCAGGATGTAGAAGATCCAGTTCTGTAAATGTGCCAAATACATTTTTTTATGTAATAATTTCAAAACAACTCTGAATGCCAAATATTTTATTTTATTTCCCTTTTTATTACTGTTATATGTAAGAATGCGTAAATTATATATGTATGTTTATAATTGTACTTTTTATGAAAAATTTGTAGGAGTACCCAAAAGGAAAGTAATTTTGTTACATTTCTGTTGTTTATTCTAAAGATTATAAAGAAACAATTACTTTATCTCGTCCATATAATTAAAAAAAACTGAATATACTTTTGTTTCAACATATCGATTTTTTGTGATTTTCTTACAAGGAAGGGGTTTCTGGATTTAAGAATATGTATAGGTACCGTACCAGTCGCGAATTTGAAATATGTTTTATAAAGTGGTACAGTTGTGTAAGAATTGATACAATTTAGTATGCGTAAAAGGTACAATTCAATTTTGTGCTACATCATCCCTGATAAGAGAGTGTTGTTCACTGAGGAGAGGGAAGAATTTTCCGAGCTGTTACAAAGTCCACTTCATTGATATCGCTGATTATGCAACAATATAATGACTTGCCATCAATATCCACCGTTGGAAAGGTTGATAATCCTTCGTTTATACCGTTTTTGCAACTTGTGCCATTACATCATCTTTATACAAGTAAAATTGTAAAAAGTTTGATCTCATTCAACTTCGAATAAGAGCTGGTCACACTCAACTCTGTTAATAGTTCCTACATTCCACTCTTGAAACAAGCTCTCCTCCGATACTCAGCCTTCCATTCAGCATAATTTGAGGAGAAGACAAGACAGTGGCTAGAAGTGAATAAACAATGCCGGCCCGTCGCCGTCGACGGTATTTCGGGAGACGCCAATCACTTGTTCTCGTTGGAAACTGTGCAGAAGGTGGCAGGAGAGCTAGCATAGCATTCAGCTGACTGAACCAATGGGTTTGGTATCGTGGAGAGGCTTTACTTTCAGCTGAGGTGCTAAGGGCACTGGAATCTGGAACTGTGGCGCGCAGTGTTATGAGCACTTGCCGTTGGCAGGGGGAGTTGGGCTTGGATGCCGTGGGCTCGAATAAACAAAGTGATACGAAGCGGGAAGTGAAATCGACAAGTACCTGAATGAAACGACGGACGGGACGGCCAGTACTGGGTAAAGTGCAGAATGCTCTGATTGGAACGCCAGTACGTGACGGAACATCGAGTTGAGTGGGTGATCTGTATGCTCCGTTACTGGAGTTGTTTATCGTCGGAGTGTTCGTAAGTGGGCAATTTGCATCGCGCTACAGAACAGTGCCAGGAACTAGCCACTAGCCGTATACATACTATAGGCTGTGGCGCTGAGTTTGAATCGCCAAGCAGTCGACTTTTCAAAGGAAGTGCACAAATCTACACAACTGACTGAGGCCTGGTCACTGAAAGGAAGTAATTGCGTTTTGTGGGAAAAATCGTTTGTGCAGTGGCCGGTCAAAGGTGAGAAAGTGAAAATTAAGGCGACTCGGTGTGCCGTGTGAAGTGAGTTCCTGAGGCTGGGAAGTGTCGAGTCGAGTTGTGCAGTGCAGTTTGTCAATTGTGTTCAGTGCGAGGTAGTTCGGGAAGCAAGTCAGAGGATTACGAGGAGGAGTCAGATTGCGGCACGGCACCTCGAGCAAGGTACGTAATAAATCGTCTCCGGCGCGGTGGTGTAGTTCGCTACCATGGCAAGGCAACCAGAACCAAAGTAACTCCGGCTATTATAGTCAACATTTGCATTTCTTTGCATTTCGGCACAGCCGAGACTCGCAGGCGGCGGCAGTATCGGTTTTGCTGCGGTTTACTGTTCATGTAACTGTGTCTGTTGTATGGACCGTGGCCAAGCTAAGGTTCTCGACAGTCAGATCACGATTTTCTTGGGATTAAGGGGCACTGATTTGGTGACTCCCTGTACACACCATGGGAACGACAAACTCAACATTGAGATTTTTGCCTTTGGTGTTTTTTTCAGCTTTCGCGCTTGTCCTCCGCAATCAAAACGTTTTAGCTCCACTATGTTAGAAAATGTATTAACTCGGCAGTCAGTCCACCTCGAAGCTTCGACAGGATACAATATTTTGAACTTTTTTATCTTAATAGGTACATTGAGTCTTCTTTAAGACCAGAAAAGTTGTGTAATCTTTCATTCATCTATCATTTGCAAAACGAAGAAGTGTGTTTATAATTTATGTGGCCCTATTTGAACACATGCGTGTGTGAATAGATTCATATGTAAAATTCTAAAGTATTTTGGCGTGGGCGTTGTATTAAAGGTTAATTTTGACACTTTTTATAGACCACTACAAAAACGAAAGACGAACCATCAACGCCGCGCACCTCTTTGTATGACAGTTTTTAGAAATTATTCTTGAAAGGAAGAACATTGGTACCTACTACCTGCATATGTGTAGTTTCTTCAAAAAGTTGCAAATTCGTTTTCTTAATGCCTACATATTAGAAACGGTGCCCGATATAATTGTTTAAACAACTTAGTCCTCTTTCCTATAAGAAATAATGCGGAGAAGATGGTGCCTATACATTTTCCACGGAATAATGAAGGGCTCCTATTTGACGTGATAAGTATTATTTGCACATGAAGTCGAAATGACCCTATAAAAGTTTTATAAGCTTAGTCATTGTGCACTGCACTGTTTATCTAGAAGAAATGTAAAAGTGCCAGATTTGAAGCTAAAGCAAACATTTATGGTTTATGCATTGTTTACCTACCTACTAAGGTGATTAATTTATTAATTTTTGCAGGTACATGTAAGAAAAGTTCTGGTCCAAGGAGAGGCCATAATATCAATATTTACCGGTAGCTCATCAACTAGTTTAATTACAATAACATGGTAAAGAATACTTCACTTGACAGTTTCGTCTATATCTCGTGATAAAAAAAATCTTACACGAACGGGACTAAGTCCATTGAAAAGAGCATACATTTTTCCATAAAAGAAATCGCGACTGTCAATTGCTGAATTCTGACCTACAGGCTTTTCAGTCGTGGTGCTTAATTAATCGCCTGCCGTTGAATATTTCAAAATGTACCTGTATGACTTTCTCACGTAGGAAGTGTCCACTGTTTTTTAACTTTACTATTAATGGACGTTCTCTGACTCGAGTTGTCAAAGTGAAGGATCTTGGTGTTGTGCTCAACTCTCGTTTCTCCTTTGAGGATCACATCGATACCGTTGTGAATCGAGCCAACGCCACTTTGGGTTTTATCAAGAGATGGTCTAAGGAGTTTGATGATCCTTACATTTCTCGACTCCTGTACTGTACATTTGTTAGACCAATTCTCGAATATGGTTGCCCTGTTTGGTCTCCCTTTTATGAAAGCAACATAAATAGGATTGAAGCGGTTCAACGCAGGTTCTTAAGGTTCGCTCTTCGTGGGCTACCCTGGGCGGATAACCTTCATTTGCCACCATATGTCGATAGGCTTGCGCTCATCTCCCTTGAATCATTGGAACAACGGCGGAACAACTCCAGAACCGTTTTGACGTTTGACTGCCTGCAAGGTACGGTTAACTCTCCTGAATTGCTTGCCCTTTTTAATATCTCGGTTCCGGCTCGCTCTTTGAGGCATCACGACCTCCTTCATGTTAATCATCACCGCACTAATTATGGCCTACATGCGCCTATTTCATCAATGTCACGTTCCTTTAATTCCCGCTATAATATTATTGATTTTCATATTAATCGTAGCCAGTTGAAAGGTCGTCTTCGTTAATTTTTTTTATTTAATTTAGCTGTACTGACTTGAAACCTTGTTATAGTAATCAGTAATTTGATGAAGTTGTGACAATAAATAAATAAAGAAGTGACCTTCAAATTTCAAAATATGTTGAAATCTACCATTTTGATTTTCCGACCTATTACATCAATTTCCCAAGTTTTTTTTTTTTTTTTTATAAATGTCTCTTTCTGCAAAAGTGGAGAAACAATAAAATTTGGTGGATTAAGGGAGTATTGCGCTTTCAACGTCATTTTTGGAGCAAAATTTTATGATTTTAAGATTTTTTTTTCCAGGAATTACAAAAGATATTTTGATTTTTGTTTTTGTTATTTATTAATACAAGTCTCTGGTACCAAAATATTTTTTTTTCGTTGACAATACGAAAAAAATCAAACTGTCAGAGCTGGTCAAAATAGAGATGTTTTTCGCGAAGGGGTTAACGGCCACCATGATTGCAGCCCTCAGAGACGTCTGAAACAATAAAATTCCAAATTGTTGATAATTTGTATCCTATTGGTTATCGCCTGAACTAGGGAAAACTATAAATATAGAAATTTGCAAAACCTATACAAATTTAAAAAAATAGTTCGATTTTTTGGGTTTTTTTATCGAAGTAAATGTTGGATTAAAAAAAAACTATTTATCGCATAAGGGCGATTCTCTGTAAGCTCGTAATCGGCTGTCCTCAACGATTTTTTCAAAAAGTAATTTAATTGTTTTTTAAAAAATCACTCCCAATGAAACTTTAACCCCGAACCTTTACGGGCCCATTGTTTCTAGAACCATAACTATTTTAAGTTTTTTTCTAGACGTGATAGAAGCTCTAAAAACACAGTCGCCTCGCTGTCCCCATCGCTGTATTCCCACCTAGAAATGAGATTTACGAAGAAGTTATTGAAACTACATACATTTGGCAGTTAATATCATAAAGAAAGATAATTAACTTATACTATTTTCGTAAAACAAGGTCTCAATTCGTATTTTATTTATTTAGTAAAGTCCTGTAAACTTTGTCCCCAGAATCTCCAAACAGTCCCCTGCCAAAAAGTTAAAGCCATAATAAAAAAAAACTGTGATGTTTACAAACGTTTTTTGAGTGAAACGAAACGCAATTGTTGTAAAGTTGGCAACGATGCTAAATGCGGCGGCGAGACGCCACTTTTTTTAGTGTCAGAGCGTCATTAGTGAGGTAAACACGCGTTTGGACCGCTACCACGAACAGTCCCCTGGCAAGTAATAATATTTATGTTAATTACTTTAATTATCTCTATATATAATTTATTGCTTTATTTTTTATGTCTAAATTGATTGGTAGGTTTTAAAAAAACTATTTTACACCAGTTTTGTAAATATTGTGAAATTTACCCGAAATAAACAGTCCCCTGCATGAAAATGCAGCAGGGGACTGTTCTACACAACAGGGGACTGCCTAATTTTGGCAATTTATTTTGGAAAAATGGAAAAAGGGATAGGATTTCTTTTCACAGGGTTTATTTAACAGTTATTGAAGTATGAAATAAAATTGTTTGTTATAGTTTTAATACAAAATGGCGGCGGCAGAGCCAATCTTTGAAATCGCCTCCTCCTACTCGGGAGGACGGATTTCTCGTGAAGTATAAGAGGTGGAACGAAAAACAAAAATATTTTATAATCTATATACAATTGTAAAATGACTTTTTTCTAAGTACAACAGTCATCTGTCTCACTTAACAGCCCCCTGCGACGTTCAAAACAGTCCCCTGATGCCTCAAACAGTCCCCTGTCATGATTTTTTAGAAAATCGAAAATAACTCGGAAAATACGTATAAATTCAGTGGGCCTCCTTATCTAACTAAAATAATAGTTAATTTTCTTCGAAATAGAACACGGTTTTTTGGCAAATGTTAAAAAAAATTGCCAGGACAGCATTTGTATGGGACCTGTACGAGCTTACAGAGAAATGCCCATAAACAAAATCGTAGTTCCGGCGATAGCGGCTAGTATAAGGATGATTCTGTATAAATTTGAAGAAAATCGGTCAAGTAGAACTTGAGATACTTATCGTGGTGACCGTTTTGAAAAATGCTATTTCGAGAAAAACGCGATTATAGTTAGATAGATCGCCGCACTCGCTTCGCATCGCGCTCGCCGCTCCAACTTTGAAGCATCATAACTTTCAATTTTATGAAATTCTGAAAAATTCGTTTTGGAATACGATCTTAAATACATTAACAATAGAAATATTTAAAAAAAAAAAATTTCGATTTTTTCAAAATTATAATTATTAATAACATGAACTTTCGATGGACAATCGAATGAAAGATTTAATTTTCTCGCACCTTCCTTTTAGGGACTTCCCAGATCTTTAAAATAGGTTAAAATTGGAGTTATTTTTTAAATTAAGATATTTAGGGTAGGTATATGAAATTGTCAATTATTGCATAAATATTTTTAAATTCACGTTTATCCCACTAACTAGCGCAGCAAGAATAGATGTAAAAATGTCTTAAGTTTGGCTATTTGGGTTCCAAACGATCGAGAGTTCCCCATTGATCCGCCCCGCCCCGCCACCTTAAAGGTTTAAGGCTTTAGGCCACTCTAGAGGCCGAAAAAATAGGTTTTTTTAGGATTTTTTTTTCAGAAGTACTACAAAATAAATCGAGATTCCAATAAAGAGTATTTATTATACATATCAGTGACTGTGTACAATGATTTTGTTGAAGCGATTAATTTCAAAATGGCGGCTGTGCAGCATTTTTGCGATGACGTCTCCGTTTCTTTCAAGGTCCACGGCCGAACAAACAGCTCCTGTAATTTTTCAATTATTAGAAGCCAATTTTTTTTTGTATTCTATATAATAACTGCTATAGAAGTATGTGGGTTTTTTTCGATATACTTATTAATTTTTGGCCAAAGTGGAAAGTGAAAAATTGGCCTAAAAAATCATCAGATAATTGTTAATAGCAAATTAACTTTGCAATGTATAAAATAAATCCTACGTACTTCCATAGACAATGTATTTTTCAAGATATATTCAAAATTTCAAGTGCATCGGTTGAAAATTGTCTGAGTTATGTTTCCGGCCAACTTAAAAAATTTGGTTTTGAGATACACGCTGTACAGCCGCCATTTTGAAATTAATCGCTTCAAAAAAATCATTGTATACAGTCACTGATATGTATAATAAATACTCTTTATTGCAATCTCGATTTATTTTGTAGTAATTCTGAAAAAAAAATCCTAAAAAAACCTATTTTTTCGGCCTCTAGGGTGCCCAACCCCTTAAAGGGTTGAAAAGTGGCGAAAACCGGTTTTTTCCAAATATCTCGAAAACTGTCAACTTTTAGTATACATAACATATACATTAACAGTATTAAATTTTCCTGAGATGGTTTTACCCTTAGCTTAACACGTTAGTACCTACGAGGTGCTTATTGTTTTAGTGATATTATTATATTTAAATAGTTATTAGATATGACTTATTATTATAAATAAAAATAAAGATTCGTATTTCATGTACTCCTATGGTTTTATAGGAAACAAAAATAATTAACTTGGAATTAACACGATTAGGTACCTACCTAATACTGCAAAAGAATTGTCAATTTTTATTAATTTTAATTATTAATATATAATAACATAATTAACTTATAGTGCAACAAAATATAAACTAAATTGTCATATAACAAAAGATAATAATGCCTTTAGGAAAGAGTCAGTTTGCTTTGAAATCTTTGTAAACATTCTGCGGCTTCACAACACCTTTCAAAATATTCCATGTAAAAAGTAGTTTTCCCAGTTTTACGAAAAATGACTAAAACTCAAACCTGAAATGAATTCCTTATGCACCGTTTGCAAGTAAAGGGAAATGTATTCACAACTGTTGGCAGGTTGGTTCTGTAAACCGCGCTACACCATTGTTGTCTCTATATTTAATTGAAACTTGTGGCTTTTTATTCATGAAAGAGTTGCCTCGTAAATTTACATTGCAAAAATGAATTCAGGTGAGCAACTTCGAGGATGTTCAGCGAACCATTCTTTCTTTTATTTATTGACATAAATTAAGCCAATCCGCTTCAGTGCTGTGAACAATCATAAAAGCCTATTACTTCACGTTGTGAATATTTACAATGTTTCTCTGGTGAATGCTCAAACTTAGAAGGATAATCAGGTGCCGGGAATTTTTATTGGTATGTATCTATGCACATGCACGTAAGCTAAACCTTCTATGTACAATTACAAGGCGTGAAGTCGTCCTGCGCGCGCACAGAATGACGGGGCAAAGTGGTCTGAAACGCAATGCTTTGACTCTTACGGCGGATGAATATAAATTCAAAAGAAGCCTTATAAATATTATATCTTTTGTCTAAAAATGATATTCTGCTAGCTGTTGGGTTTTTTCCCTATTCAATAAACATTTTAACGGCTTCGAACTAAACAGAAAACACTTAATGCATTTTCAGTGAGAGCGAGAACTTTCTTCAGAAAATAATCGAAATATTCTGCTTTATTAGCAACTAGCAGACCCGTCCCGGCTTTGCCCGGGAATTTCTACATTTGTAAATTTAAACTGTTGCAAAATGAATAAAATTGTTGATAGAAGCGCAGTCTAGTTTTAGAGAGAGACACACGTTTGAGAATGCCCTTCATTGGTAGATTTTTAAATGGAAAAAGGAGAATGTTACTGGAATGTTGTTGTAACCTGTCTTCTTTAATTTTAAGCGCGCGATTGATCCCAATATAAATCCCGTAGTACTCCACCTCCATTTGATCTGATTTTGCATTACCATATCTGCAGAAGAGAGCTTCCATATAAGTTTCTCAGAGAGTATCAAAAAAGTGAGAGTTTTTAAGCTCATAAAAAGGTCCGCTTGACCTCGTCTGGAATATATTCAATCTAATGGAATTTTCTCTTTCCATGTAAAATTGACGAATAATCCTTTTCAGTCATCAATTCATCTATTTGCATCCTTTGGAAGATATTTAATTCTCGATGCACCAGTGCAATGAAATATTTTCATTTTGTTTGTTTTTCAATTTTATATTGTCGAAAAAAAGCTTCTGCGCATCCGTTTGGCCTCCTCTGGAATATATTCAATAGCAAACCCGTCCCTTGCCGGATTTTTCATATTTGTAAATTAAAACTGTTGTAGACCTAATGAATCTATTACATGCGCGAAGACGGTTTTTCATTTTTCCCGCGGGAACCCAAAACAATCTTGGGATCAAATGTAGCCTGCATCATGACCGATAAAATGCTGTACCTTCCAGTAAAGGCCTCATCGAAATCGGTTCACCCGTTCTCGAGATTAGCCCCGACACATAGACAAAATTTGTTGACATGTTTGTGTAGATTTTGGTATAGCGTAAGTAAAGATATGAGCTTTGAAAACGGCAGTTATTTCAAAACCACAGACCCTAAGAACCATTATATTCAATTACACGGATTTCTGTTCCAGTTGAGTCCCCATATTTGATCCGCCATCTTGAATTACCAATTTTCGATGGCAGAATTAAGATATGCGACGCCAAAAACCCCATATATGTATTCATTAAGACGGAAATCCTTTCATTAGCCGATTGTTCTAGGGTCACTTTATATGCAGAAAGCCCCGCTACTCCCACGGGCAGGTGTTAAGACACTCCGTGAATATAATATCGGGGCTATTTCGCCAAGGTCTGAAGCTGTATAACGGTTTAAAGATATTGTATGTATCACTTATAGTTTTCCAGAAAAACCGATGATAGACAGATAGTTTTCGTTACGCAAACTTTCTGAACATATGGTTAAGGAGTGTCACGTCAAAAAATATTTTCCCATACATACATATATTCATACCCTCTTTTACCTCCTTGGCGGTTGACATTTGAGATATGCTGAAACATCTGTTCCATTATTTGTGTTGCAGAGTGTTTTCGA
Source organism: Neoitamus cyanurus (assembly GCA_947538895.1). Classification (NCBI taxonomy): domain Eukaryota; kingdom Metazoa; phylum Arthropoda; class Insecta; order Diptera; family Asilidae; genus Neoitamus; species Neoitamus cyanurus. The sequence continues at coordinate 42,326,005 of OX384541.1, forward strand.
GGTCGCTAATCTCGAACCCACTAAATAAAATAGGGAAATTAAAAATAGGGGATCCTATTAACGCGAAAACTCTCAACTTCAATTTCCCTTTAAATCTAGCCCATATTTCTTCAAAGAGAATGCCGGCCAGAATGTTACAGTCTAGGTATCGTGAGCGCCACAGATCCATGAATTCTGACTTTTTCGTTCCCCAGTGGAATGATGTTAATGTGAAACTGCTTTGGTTTAAACAAGACGACGCAACATGCCACATAGCGCGCGACACAATCAATTTATTGCGGGAAACATTCGATGAACGCATAATTTCGCGTAATAGACTTGTGAGTTGGCCTCCATGTTCGTTTGATATCACACCTATGGATTATTTTCTTTGAGGATATCTGAAGTTGCTTAGTCTACACCGATAAACAATAGACGTCGGATCACTAGAAAGTCAGCATTCACGCGTTATTGCCGATATACAGCCCCAGCTGTTCGAAAAAGTAGTCGGATATTGGACCTCCAGATTGTGCTTCATTCGAGCCTGCCGCGGCGTTGCCCATATGGCCGAAATCATATTTAAACACTAATGGAATAAAATTATCTTTCCAATAAAGCCAATAATAACCATTAACATGATTTTTGTGTGTCTTTTTTCATTTTAAAGTTATATACCTGGGTGTTTTTTTAGACCCTCTGTATATACATATCTTTACACGGGTGTGCTTGTTTTTGTTAACCGATTTGAATGAAATATTCAGTAAATTATGGAAGTGCTTATTTTCACTTCTTATGTTCCCATGTGTATGTGTGTATCTGTAAACGTACTATACGGATCTGTCAAATATTAGGCTGCATAAGTTGCTGTTGCGTGCTTGCCTATGTATGTAAAGTATGCATTAGGCATACCATAATTGCTTTCTTACTGATATTTACCTTTTACAAAATTGCAGAAAGACAATGGATCTTTGATAATAATCGCGCAATGCATTGAATTAGATTATAAGATCTCAAGGTTCAGCAATATTTACTTAAAATCATTTAATACCTTCTGTTTTTTGAAACTTTATTTAAAAAATGGTTTATGTTTTCAAAAATTGCTTTATTAATAATAACACTGAACTAGCTGCCTACCCTAAGTACGTATTTTTATTCTTTTCATTGGGTAAAAAACTACTTGACACTTATTAGTATTCAACTTAATCTGATCAGAAATAAATTAGTTCACTATTTGCCAGGGTGAATTAAGTATGAACACAATAACTATCAGTCTTATAGAAAAGTGCTGTTAAATTTTTTAAAACACTGATCTCAGTTTGATATGCATTAATTAGCTTAAAATCACATTTTAAGTGAACCAAGTATTTCTCATGGGAGTTGATGGGTCGAATAACGAGAAAAATCATTTAGCCGGTTATTTACCACATTCCTGATTATAGCCGAACACCGTCAATCAAAAGCGCAAACAAAGCAAGAAGTTCATCATATTACTTGGCTTCCATTTATTTCGGAAATGCACACCCCCGAAGTCCCTTGCATATACAAAATTTCTTATATGTTACGAGTTCAGTGCCCCGCTTAATCCGCAGTGTTTGTAAACATCTACCATCTGCCGGGTTTGGCTTAACGAGGATAAGATATTTGACGTATGCCTCAATAATTTTTAAGGCTTAACAAAGAAGTTGATCACTAACTTATGGAACCCATTAAAGCAGCTCTAACTGTTTTTGCCTGATCTATCCTGGTGAGACCTAAGTGGACAGCGGGTATGTTCACCTTTTGTACATCGATGAACCTTACGTCGGATTGTGTGACTGCAGTGCTGAAATAAGCGGAAACAACCATCGATGCCTAGCATATGCAAAATTTACAGAGGTTTTGTTATGAACCCCACTTCCTCTGTAAATTCAATGTAGATTGTATCGAGTTAAGGATTTAAAGTTATATTATGTTTATAATTTTTTAGAATTTTATTTAAATATAATACATATATAGGGTTGTCTAAGTAAATCTTGACCAAACCAATTGGCAGCCTACTTTAGTTAGTTATTTTAGGTAATAAAAACGTCATCGAGTTGGAATATAATTACGCTTCCCATCAAGAAAAAATACGTGTCGAATATTTTTTGGAGCTTATTTCAATTGTGTACAAAATAACGCACCCCCACTCCTCGGCGAAGGGGCGGTGGCAGGGGCAACTTTGAAATTATTATTACAAATTCAGATTCTTCAGAAAAACATACTTAACAGATGGTGCTAAAATCGCGAAAAATCTGTAAAGTGACAAAAGTTACCTATTCAGTTTTGCGTGAAATACGTGTTCTGTATCTTTCTTTTTCCCACTCACTTGAATTTCCCACTTAATCTCTTGGATATTAATTTCTTTGACGAATTACAACTTGTCTATAAATTTTACTTGAATTTACTTGGGCATTTTACTAAGTAAAAAGTTGAAGGAAGAGAACGGAGCAGTCAAAGTTTTCTTGCCAAATGAATTACGAAACGCTTCCAAGTAAAAAAATTTTATAAAAATAAATAATTAAAAATTGTGAGTAAACAGACTGACTTATAGTCGTTAAAATTATTTCAGAGTGAAGACATAAGATTAAATTCCATGAAGACATAAGATTAAATTTCATTCTTTACTCTATCAAATGTAGATGTTTTCCGTTCGAGGTATTATTAAAGGCATTGTCTATTCGCACCCGATTTTCTCGTGTAAATACACGGGTACAATGGCAGTGCGACAACATTTCAGTGCGTAGATATTTTGAAAAAGGCAAATATTCACTCAGTAGGCCATGCATTTCACGGATTTCGGTCGTACGGATACACCCACATATGGACTTCCTGGAAGTGTAGTTGGGTGCACTATGTCCATGTGTGGGTGTATCCGTACGACCGAAATCCGTGTATTTACACGGGAAAATCGGGTGCGAATAGACACTGCCTTAAATATACTAATAAAGTTTAAAATTAAGAATACCTACAGAAACAGTATTATATAATGAGTATGAATTTGCAACATTCAAACGTTTCTTTAAGAGAAACGTTTTTTTCAAAGTTTAGTAACACAAAAACGTTTATTAAGTAAACGTTTCTTCAAAGGGCATTTGGAACTTTTAATCGTAAACGTTTAACGGTTTAATCGGAAAAAGGTTTCTGTCCCGAATCACCCCCCAAATTATCTCCACGACAATGAAGCTCCCCCTACGTTGCAGATGGGTTCCCTGCAATGTGCTGCCGAATCACATGTGGTCCCCTAATAGCATAAACAATTGCCTGAAATATAAACACATGAATTAAAGATTTAATATAATTTTTCAACTTATCTTTTGAATTTTGAAGTAAGTACCACGATAAACTCCACTCTTATAATCCTGAGAACATCATTCTTTCGTAATTTCACCTAAAATAAGTACAAGAATAATTGGATCATGATATGTATATAACCTCAAATTATAGCATGCAAATAACATACATATTTATGAAATTTACCCAACATAAACGATACATCAATCAAAAACAAGATTCACAAACACGCATGCACAGCATAAAAACACAGGTGGAATCACAATGATACCAGGTGACAGCCAAGTATCACCACACAATTTTATGATGTTTATGGCACTTGCAACCCGTCCGTCTCAACTTGACACAACCGCAATCACCATAACTAAGGAGGTTCTTTTCAAAACTTGACTATTCCACTTTTTGTGTTTTTTCACAATCTGAGAAAATAGTTTTGTAGGTATGCAGCTATGTTTTTAACCCGAAATTTTGATGCATTATTGTAGACGACAACAATAGTCATTGCTTTGTACAGGATACAAAAATTTAGCAGTAATATATTTTGCATAAATCAAAAATTTGAAATGGAATAATCTAGTTTTGACGCGGCTGATTGGAATAATCAAGTTTTGTAATGTGCTATAGAGGAATAATCATGTTTTGATTTAAACCACTGTGGATTAATCTTGTTTTGCTGAAACTAATTAGGTATCAGAAATCTCATTTTTGAATTGAAATAACCTAAGGTTTATCTTCTTCTCTAAATAAATAAAACAAACAAAAATATTCACAGTATGTTTTATTTTTTTTATATATTCTCACAGCTATTTCATGGTCAAGGCAATTACAATTCTCTGTATGTTCATGATCATTTTCATCATCACTTTCAACATCATTGCTATTATTCATTATACTGACATACCAAGAGAGCTCCTGGTTTTCAGCCCACTCCTCGCCGAATTGTTTAACAAGCAAGTTTCTGACATCATTTTTCTTTTTTAAATTCAGATGCTTTTGTATTACTATTTCAGTTAAAGTAAAGTTATCTAGAATTTTTTGTCGTTTTTGAAGGTATAATTTTGTATCATTTTCATTATCCGACGTAAATATGTAATTTTCTAAAGTTTTTATATGACATTGAAGTTGGTTTCTATTATTAGTGGTTTTAACAAAAGTGATTCGTTTTAAATTCTGTATACCTGTAATTTTTTTATAAACTGTTTCTAATTCCTTAATATTGTATAACTTCCAATCCGATCCCAACTTTTTAACCGTTCCAAACTGAGAGTAATATTCTGTATATTCTTCTGGGGTTGTAATAATCGGATGACGTCTAAGTTCCTTTTCTACACGTCCAAACACCCTGTCAGCAGGCAAAAAGCTGTGCCCTCTAACAGGGAAAAACAGTTTTATTTTCTTAATGTTTTCTGGTGATAGCTTTTGAAGCCAGAACAAAAGTACATGCACAATATGTGAATTTTTGTTCTGGCCCCCACAGCCATCACAGAACAACCTGATAGAATGAATGTCCTCAAAATCACGAGTTTTTAAAAAATCTAGCAAAGCGGAACCAATTTCTGTAGCACCTCTGTTTGCCTGTAATTCTGTCCAATTATAAAATAAAGGATTCCTGGTATCTTTTCCTACAATACAAAATACATAAAAGCTAACCTGTCTGCTGTAAAATGCTTCCTGAATCGGAGTGCGAGGGAGCGGTTGTACTTGCTGAAGGTCAAAGCAGAAAGTTAAAGTGCCTTCTTGTTCTATTTTCATTAAGTTATAGAATGCTTTCGCTCGTTTGCTATGGATTCTTTTTTCAGTCATAAAATTAACTTTTTCATTATCTTTTGCTGTTTTTATTTTATTTTTTAAAAGTGTGCAATAAGTGCAAGCATCAGAAGATGGAGACTGAAATCCGATGTTAAAATTTGTAATAAATACTGACCTGAAGAATGACTTTTTGGCTCTAAACGGAATTTCTACTGAATCATTGTACATTCTTCTGAGTTTAGCTACACTTAGTTCTGAACTTAAGTATATACGTTTGGATTTTGACCTATTATAATGGCTTTCAACAGCATCAAATTTATTGATAAATTCTATAATCTTATGCTTGATAACTGCTGATTTCCTGCTTTTTCGGTCTCCTCCCCTATTTTCTTTTATTATTTCTCCATTGCCTAGCCTTCTTACAAGAATATCCACTCTTCCTCTGCTTAAACCCATAGATGTTATAAAAAATCTCTTGCATACTGCCTTAGGATGACTATTTCTTGTTAGAAAAAAAGTGGCAGACCTTTGCTTAGGTCTGGTCTTCTGAGGAACTGTTTTACTTTGGCGACGACGGACAGGGTCATATACAGAAATGAATCTAGATAAATGAACGTCCTGCCCCACCTTGGACTGATTTTTGTACAATGCTTTACGATTTTTCAAAATATCTCTGGTCCCGAATTGGTTGCAATGAAATTTACTATTTTCGCCATGATTACAAGGCTTCACAAATGCCAGTGCACATGGGTCACAGTCTGCGTAGTCCCTAAAATACAAATGCGAATCAGATCAGTAGATATGTAAGACAAAATTAACAAAATAATATGCACGTGAAAATACTAACTTTTTTTTGTTGCGCCGTCCACGCTGCCTATTTCTTGAGCCTGTATTAATATCTTGTACTGTACTTTGATGCTCCATTTTCTAAATTAAATAACTTTTGTAAAGCGCATAGGCCTTCAAGAAAACGGACGATGATCGCGTTCTTCTCCTACTACTGTTCATTCACATACACTGCACACGCCGCGACAGAACCGTTAAATGTCAAGAGACAACCACCGCTTGGCTGAGGGGTTGCACTACTACTACTACTACTACTCAAATGCGCCACAAGAGCACACGAACTGAACGCCACCGTTACCGTTACGAACGTTAACGGAATACAAGTGAACATGCAGAGCCATCAGGCAGCAGCCGTTTTTCGGGGGGACCAAAAGCGAGGGAAACTAGTGGCTGCTGAGTGGAAAGCCAGCCATGACACGGTGGTGGAAATAGGGGGATGGTTACGGCCTGGAGTATGGCACTACCCCCAGAAGAATGCAGTTGTAGAGTCTCTTGAATTTCCATGTTATTTTTTCTTAGCTCACACAAGTCGTCCTTTTTTTTCCTTTTCATTATTATTCGGCTCGAGCTCTTGAGCCTGGGCATGCCTCCTGACATTGTTGAAGTTGTTGCAATTTAGATTAAAATAGTTAAATTTAATAACTTCTGGATTCATCATATTTTGTTCCAAAAATGTGTTTTTGAAATGGGTAATGTCATTTTGACGTGGAATAATCTAATTTTGACGAAATCATGCCTTTTAATCTTTTTTTTTCTGGTGTGATTATCAAGTTTTGGCCCAATTTTATTTTCGCGGAGTGTATATTTGAATGTTACCAAAACAAAAAAAAAAAAAAATCAGTTTCATCAAAAGTGGAATACTCAAGTTTTGAAAAGAACCTCCTCAACTAATTTTCACGCAAAAATGGGAATTACCTGCACTCCGCCACATTCAATTTGACATTTATAAGTCACAATGGGAACTCCATATAAGGTCACAATAACTTTGCAATTGGATTCATATTTTACAATGGCGATTGGCGCCCATGGAAATATGAACTAAGCACGGAACGGCTGTAAGCCAGATTTAGTCCCTGATGTGTTAGAATTAGCTGTGTTCGTATTGTCGCTCAGTGCAGGCGCAAATATGAAGACATAACCAGAAGGGGGCTTACAATTCAAAATTTTCCGAAGTTCCTTCCATAATGTCTATGCCCCTCTTAACATCTATTTACACGCTGCCATTCACGAATAGCTATAATTCTTATTTAGCTTTCCCTCATACACGCTGTTGCTGTACTCCTCTGCACAGCTATCTTTAGGTGGTCGCTCACGTACAGGGTTTATACACTATACAGCCGTTCCGTGCTTAGTTTATATTTCTATGTTGGCGCAAAAGTTTTCATGGAAATTGTTGTGACAAGCGAAACGGAAGTGAAATGTAGTGGATTTGAAATTCACAGGGTATAAAAAGGCAAACTCTGCTACCATCGTTCTCTTCTTTGTATTGTTTGTTCTTGTTGCCATCGACGAAAATTCTTCGGGAAATTGCCATAAACAGTTCATTATATGCCCTAAGGTACGACATCAAAACTCTATATGCAAGCTTCAAATAGTCATAATTTTTTTTCAACATTTCATCGGATCGCGGCTTATATTAAATTACCGTAAATTAGAATAGATTGAGTGTTTTTTTGTGAATTGATTATTTGTAAAGCTAATATTTTTGAATTTATAACATAGATATTCATACAAATTATTATAGTAGAATTGCTGGATTTTATTGAAATTTTAAAATTGTAAATTTGTATGTTGAAAATTGCATGAATATTATTTTTTAAAGAACGGTAATTCAACTATACGTACGGTCGGGAATAATTTTGCTAGAAGATTTAAATTTATTTAATTTGGATTGTTAACGTTAAATGAAGTTTTATTCATATAGTTGAAGTGCCCGCTATGCAAAAATGTCAAAAGTGAGAAACGTCCCAATAAATTACAAATAATCATAATTGGATTTATTGTGAAATCCGTCCGCGGGAATGCAAATCCGGATTTTATAGTCTCGTAAACAGAACATATGAAATGTGCAGTCGCAATCCCGTCGGGAGATTCCCCAATAAGTTCAAATTATTAAATTTTATATGCGTTTCTTTAGGAACAAACATTTTTGATTTGGCCAGAAATATTGCAACCATGTGAAATTTTTTTTGTGATTAATTTAGATACTTTATATTACATTTATGTCGCTGGAATATATGCACGAATGGTAAATACTTGAAATGAGTAATTTTTTAGTTGGTCTTCATGTACAATGGCACTCTGACGATCCGCAATTTCTCTGCTCGGTTAGAAGCTTCCAGCGCTTGTAAAACAATAATCGCAAGTAACGTTATAAAGTTTACACATAGGGTTCCGGTTATTATTTTTGTTTGTAATTTTGTTTTCTGTGGAGAACGAATTACTCGTGTTCCAAAGGTGGTCTGCAATTAAAGCTATAAATGAAGTCTCAACACGCTGGGGTATGAAAAGAGCTCATCTGAGAAATAATAATAAGCTTATCCATTACTTAACGTATTATGTTTATTACCACAAGGCTCCTGCCGTGGTCAGTGTCCTATATTCGCGATGTATAAGAAAGGTTACTTCTCTTCATAAGGTTAAAGGGAATGACTACTTGTTATGTAACCGTGTATGCCGAAAAGCAGACAGGTGCTTATAAATATAATTTTCCGCTAATTCACCCGCGGCAACCAGCGTGAAGCTAATTATGACCACTTCCTATGTGTGTCTTTCTTCCATTGAAACATAAAAGCCTTCCTGACCTCAGCTGACTTTTGCATTTTGATGGGATTATTTTCTGTCGGCGCGCAATTAAGTGCGACCGATCGAAGAAAAGAACTCATTTCGACGATCTTAAGGAATTCGGCTTTGAGGCAAAAGATTGGTTTTAATAGCAACAGTTTCCAATAGCAGTTCACTAGTTCTATGAGTGGAAGGAGTGTCTTCATTTGTAGAAAAAACTTCGCTCTAATGGCAGCATTTGAAATCTTTCTTCGATATTTAGAACAATCCGAGCCTGCCCATATACCAAAACCGAAAACATTTTTTCTCACTAAGAGAAACGGTTGACAACAATGCATATTTAACGGGGTCGAGCTTATCTCGAGTTTTTTTCTAAATAACTGCAATTGCAATAGTAACAGTAATAGTAATATACTTAAAGGGAAAATATGTCAAGAATGACTTTAATAACCAGATAACGGTTATGCTCTGAAGAGGTAACACGGCGCGTGTGTGCTCTCATTTTTTCCTCTTCTCGATAGAACAAAAAAAATTATTAGATTGATTTCAATTGACGTCGAAACTATTCTTATAAAATCTTACCCAAATCGAACTCCAAACATTACCTAATCTATAGAACGCGGCGGAGAATAAAATATATCTGCACTTTTTAGGCTTGTCGATTTTCATTTGCGTTATACACATATCTCGAGAACTACCTAACCGATCATATTCAAATTTTCACCATGTCATCTTTATATTATACTTAATTACATATTATCTACAAAGTGGCGTAATTTCGTTTTTACCGATGTTTCATAATTTTTTCATTATCTTCAAAAATCAGCAATAAAACTGACTGTCAGTTTGAAAGGGTGTTTTTTAGAAGTTTATTTTTCGAATTGTTTCTAGTGACAGTCAGATAGATGATTTGTGCTCAGTAAAGAAACTTGCCCGATTTTGATTGCGGGATGGTGTCCACTAAAAGTCACTACTTGGTGTGCTGGTGGAATCATGGGCCTATATTTATTCAAAGCTGAGGCCGGCCAGGACGTAAGAGTCAATGTAGAGTGCGATAGGTCCATGATTACTGAGTTTTTCTTTCCCCAGTTAAATGGCGTTAATGTTGAACAGCTTTGGTTTCAAGAAGATGGTGCAACATGGCATACAGTTCGCCACACAATCAATTTATTACGTTTGGCACGATTTTTATCTCCGCCATTTTTAAATGTTTTTTAATAATTTCATACACTGTAATTATTAATGTATATTAGGGTGGTCCTTATTTCTCGACTTTTGAATTATCCCCGGGACACTTAGTCATTTGATTATATGCATCTAAATATGTAATGTTTTTTTTTTTTTTGTTAAGATTTAGAGGTCGCTACCAGCTGGCAAAGTTTTTACAAAAAGTTTTGAAGGACAGCTTAAAGGATGGTTTCAGTAATGTTTCATTTAAGTGTTTATATCACTTTTTACGTGCAAGTGAAACTCGCATAGACAATCGCTCCTTATCTCCTCCTCCCCTCGACCCCTCTTCTGTACCGACGCGTCGAGATTTAGCCCGCCCTGCACTTCAATTCTAATAAGTCATTAACGAGAGCGCACGCGTTTTATTTGTAAAAGTCATAGTAACGTGTTTCAACTTGCAATGGTGTCTACAAGTAGCGGATTCAGTGAAGCTACTAGAAATCAAAGTAAGGTTTGGCTTGTCGGTCAATTATTATCCAAAAAAAATACAGATTTTGAGTTTTTATTTAAAATTCAAATCTGGGTAGCGACCCCTGAACGTCATTTCAAAAATTAAAAAAAAAAATTGAAATAGTTTCTTATGGTATATAATTAAATTACGTGCTGCCCCGAAAAATTAAAAAAAAAATTTTTTTTTCTTAGGAATAAGGACCACCCTAATGTATATGTAATAATTATGTCCAATAATTGCGTAAAAAAATTTCTTTTTATGCCACTTGTCCCACTTTATTTTTGGGTGTTTTCTGCCCACAATACAGTGGTCCATCCCTCGAAGAAAGGCGGTCATAAATATGTAATCGCAATTTATTCGATATTAATAATTTGTACTTATTAGGAAAGATGGTGGATCTAATATGGCGACCTGAAGTGTCCAACTTCAAAGGATTGCTTTGAAAATAGGTTTTTTTCATATTTTCGGTATCCCCGATTTCCAATCTAAAGAGGCCGGATGCAATATGCGGACCGCAAATTATCAACGTAAACGGATTTTTGTATAAATGAATATACAGGGATTTTTGCGCCGCTGCCATCGAAATTTTGAACTTGAAAATGGTTTCAACGTACCAACGTAAATAAATTTCCATTAAATTGTTTTCTTAGGGTCTGTGGTTTTCAAATAACTACCTTTTTATAAGTTCGAAAACTAAGAAAAGGTTTTTAAAATTTGTGTCGGTCTGTTTGTCCGGGCCAGTCTTTGGAAGGGCTGAACTGGATTCGAGAGGACTTTCACTGGAAGGTTTAGTACTTTGCACGATTTGGGCTACTTTTTACCACGGGGAATGTTCTGGGTTCCTGTGAGAGAAATAAAAAATAAAGCGCCCGGAGATAAAGCAGCTTCATTCATTTTGCAACAGTTTTAATTTACAAGTACGAAAAATCCCACACAAGGCCGTATAACTCAGGTAGTCACGACTTGGCTTACTTTACGGATTTAGATTTGTTTGCGGATCTAATATGGCGACCGAAAATTCTCAACTTGAATGAATTTCCGTGTAAATGAACATATAGAAGTTTTTGATATGGCGAAATTACGAACTTCAAGATGCCAGCCAAAAGTTACCAACGTGAATGATTTTCGAAATAACTGCCATTTTCTAAGCTCATATTTAACTACTTGGAATATTTTGGGTTCCCGCGGGAGAAATGAAAAATCTTCTCCGCGCATAACACACATTCATTCATTGCGCAACAGTTTTTAATTACAAGTTTAGGAAACCCCGGATGATGCCTTGGTATTAATCGCCTCCGAACTAATTACACGGCAAAAAAATTTTACCTGAACTTGGTGGAAACAATTTGTGCACCTATACTATTACCTAAGTTTAAGTAACTTGAAAGTACAAAATTTAGGTAATATTACCCAATCTTTAGGTAAAATATGACAAAATCTTCAGGCCATATTACCGGATATTTAGGTAAAATATTATTATTACCCAAGCACCTTTTTTCCCTTCATTTAACTGGACTATTATACTATCAATTCGAATCTCAAGTGTGAATTATATTGAAGGGAAATTATTCCGAGAATATCGCCTCAATTTAATAATTTTGCCTTTGTGGACCTTTACATAACCGGTACAATATTACCGACATTAATTGGAATTTTTTAGCACAACTCGCAATTTTTCCATACTTTGCAGGCATTCAACCGAATATTCGGCACATTTGTATTATATATATTGTTACCCATTTTGTACGTAATTATTGCCAAAATATGGACATTTGCATACATTTTATGAAAATATACCTATCTGTTTTGTTTTTCAAATATTATACGTTTTGAGGTACTTCACACAAATTAAGTGTAATAGACATGCCTGAAACGTATAAAGTTTAACACTTTTTTACCGTGTACTAATAGCAGTGAAGCTGTGACCATTTTCGTCCGAAACTCTGTTACAGAAAAACACTGCTTAGATTCGCTATGACACGTGCTACAGTCGGATCTTCATTTCTCGATCAAAGTTGAATTGATTGAGTAAGTAAGTAAGCTTGAAATTCTTTACCGGCGCCGGCTTAATCTGTTTGTATTGAAGCATTCTAAATCAGTTCTTTTCAATTCAACTCATTAAATTTCAATCAACCATCAGAGCACTTAAGCGAAAATTTGGATTTAATTCTTAGTTTGAAATTTGTGAACTGATTTTAGTGATTCCTTTTATTTAATAGGCTATATCTCGACGGTGCCCAGTGGCCGATTTGTCGAAAAAGCTGGCCAAAAGTCGAAAAAAAAATTGTTTCGTTCTTTTCAAGCTACCATCCTATGTCATAAAGAACCTTTTTCTACACATTTTGGCAAAATAACAGTAATGTACTGGTAAAGCATTCAGCATTAGAGCAAGTCAAAGTGACTCTCTTCGACGCATCATCTGGCACGCTGCTTAAACCTGGATTTGTACTACGTCGTTTTGATAGTGATAACAGCTTTTCTAGTGGCTGTTTTCAGATCGCGTTCAGTAACGGGTGTTTCTGCAAGTATAGAAAGTATCTACTAAAGTTTCGCTGTGTAAAAACTTTTTTTTAACACAGTCATGCACGTCAAGCTTTTTCGTGTTGACATTTTATAAAAATGAAGAAAAATACTTAGAAGTTCCGCAGAGTTCCACGATAAGATCATTTTTATTATGTAAAAGAAAGTATTTTCTTTCATTTTACGAAAAAAGCAGCTGTGATAATTTGCGATATTTCATGAAACATAATTTTCAATCTTGCGGACTGAAGCTGGCCGGTTCCCGAAAAAGCTGGCCAAAAGTCGAAAAATGATAGGAATTACACAAAACTTCGCAATTTTATGTTTTAAGGTTGCTGATCACGAATATGAAATTTATTTTCCAAAATTCAAAATGGGGGATTGGTGATGGATTGGATCGAATTTAAATTTGAAGAAAATATTTCACTCCTAAGGGTGCAAAATTAGGAGATAACATAAATCTCGTTTATTGAATTTTATCCACTTCCCGTTCGCGATTGTGAACCGTTTTTAATGATTCTTTTTTTCATCTTTAAGGGTGGATCAACCCCGTTTATTGAATTTCACCTATTTCCCGTTAACCGATTTTAATAAATCTTGGCATATAGAGTAGCAAATGTGGAAGAATGATTTCTTCGTTTGATTTTGAAGGTCAAAAGCGAAGAAAGAGAAAGACCGAATGGGAACTAGCAAACATTTTTATCAACAGAATGTAATGCCTTCTTGTCATTGCTTACGATATATCAAAATTAGGTCGAATGTAAAAAAGTGCATTATTCCACTTTCGCGCCCTAATATGTGGTCCAAAAACCTTTCTTTGTTTTCAGAGCTTGGAATCGGAAAGGCATTGATTCATAAAGCCTTGAAATAAAGCAAGGTCGAATATACTTCCAGACGTCCTGGACGCGTTTCCACAGCAGGTGGTTCATAATATTCACTTAATTTACTTTTCATATAAGCCCAGACATGCTCAATCGGATTAAGGTCTGCGCTTTGAGCAGGCCGCTCTACGTATAAGAGTGAAATACTTTGATTTTTGAGTCACTGCTGAACAATTTTTGCCGTATGTTTGGGGTCTCCGTCCTGTTGGAATATTACATTTGGTGTGCAAATTCCACTCTGTTGAATCTCAGAAGCTAGATGTTCCCTCAAAATTTCTAAATATTGTAAAAATTTGTAATATTCCTCCTTTCTTCAGATTCAGATCCTTCAATCTGGACCAAAGGTCCACCACCGTAAGGAGATATGCACCCCCAAATCATTAATGAACCACTCCTTGCTTCATAATGAGCATCACTCTTAAAGGATGGCTCCAACACAAAAGATCTGCCATCGGACTCATATCGGCAAAATTTTGATTCATCGGACCAAATTAGCAAAACTAAATTAGGAATAATAATTAATCTGAATTGGTTAAAATGAACTTGCTTCCAATCGTTCAAAGTCCTTCTTGCGTGCTAAGATAGCACAATAGCTCTTTAAGGCTCTTATAGCAGTCTACTTGATAGCTGAACTCTCAACTTGTAACGCAACTTGTTCAGGTGTTTTGGCTAGTCCAGTCGTAATATATCGAGCCATTAACCGAGATTCGCGGTCAAAAATTAAAGTTAGACGGCCATTTTTTGCCTTGGGAACGATCTCTTGTGCATCTTCATATATTTTTTTGAACACTAAAGTGGCTACTACTATACTGCCTAGCAATTTCTCTGGAGGACATTCCTTCCCTAGATAAATGTAGCACTTTTATTTGGGTTCGTTTGAAACCGGTTTATTGTATATTTAGCTTAGTAAACGTAATGAAGCAAACTACCGCGTAGATCAACACTCCTAAAGTAGTCCATAGAACTAATGGGTTTATTTTTTTTTTTGTACTTAAATGCCAAAACTAAAGTAATGGTAGTTAGAAACATGCTTGAAACAGTCGATGAAAAAGTGGAATAATGCACTGGTTTTACTTTCGACCTAATTGTGATATATCTTGAGCAATGACAAGAATGCAAACCTTATGTTGAAAATTATAGACTTTAAAGTTAATTAAAATATTTGTAAGTTTTCAGTCGGTATTTCCCTTTCTTCGCTATTCACTTTCAAAGTCAAAGGAAAAAACCATTCTTCCACTTTTGCTGCTCACTGTAGGTGTAGTTCCAATGAAAATAAATGGTGACGTCACAAATATAAACTAAAACACTAAACAGTTGAAAATATGTAATTGTTTTTGGAATCGGTACGAAGCAGTACGATACACGTCTCGTCCTAGGTACACTTATATTATATTACATATGTATGTACATATGTGTAATCTGTTTTAATGCGCCTTTCATCTCCCAAATCTAAAAAATGTTTCTTGTACTTCCTCTCCTATGAACATGTTTGTCCTTCGAAATAGGTACTTTATATAAGTATTGCTAGTATTATTAATGACATTATTCCAAGGGGTAGTTTATAAAGCGCACAATGCTTTTATCTTTATTTAAGCAAATATATTTATTTTATGTGGGGGTTCACTTCGCCAGGAGGACCGAACCTAAGTATTTTCAGTATGCAATATTGCGGTTTAATGAAATTGAACTGCAATCAACTTTTTTTATTGAAAATTGAAGACAGATTAATTGACAAAATGAATTAGTTTCCCCGCGCAAAATGGTTACTTCGGATTTCTGTTGCATGAATGTGATGAAAGACTTAATTATTTTAACTAAAAGGAAAATGACGGACGCCAATTTAACCTAGAGAATAGAAAATTGGTTTCTATACTTGCGGCTTTAATGCAATGTATTGAGGTTTGTAATTCACATTTATACTTCGCTTATATTACAGGAAATTGGCAAAGTGTGGCTGGAATCAGGAGCCTTTGGAACGAAGCCCTTTCGCCGAGCTGCTGTTGTGATTTCAACAGACTTAATAGTATTTTTTTCGTCTTTGTGCTCCAGTCAATTATTCCGCGCCCAGAAACGGCTTTACATTCACCGTGAAAACGAACAATGCAGCAGTTAACATTTAATTTCTTGCAGAATTCTCATTATGGCAAAGTAGTTATATAAGTTAAGTCTAAAGCCGCAAACTACACATTAAACTCAGCGGAATAATTATGCAGCTATGGGCCGTGGCGTTCCTTCGGCTCTATACGCGCCGCTGCAAGAACCGGCAAGCACAGTAACCCAGCGCTTGGTTGGCATTCACGTACATGCATAGATAAATTACAATTTCGCAGAATGCCGTCGAGAACACAAGATTTAAAGGTCATCTTCTGTCATTTGTTTTTGTTTGCAAGCGTGTGCATGGTCGGGGTGAGCCTCGGACAGCCAACGGCATCCGCTAAGATATTCGAAGGGTGATAATCTTGCACTTGTGATATTGCAAAGTTTGGAGGCAATTTGAACCATTCTTCAGGGAAGTGGATTGCACTCCCGCCACATCTGTACGTTATCATCAGTTTGTTTCGCATTTCTAATTAACTCGAGTCGACGAGATAGTCCGACGTTTGTCCTACTATTTTCGCAAATGATTAATAATAATATGCCCCATTTTTAAAATGCTAGTTATAATTCTTTAGCAATCTATGGAAAGCTCTAGGA
This sequence comes from Neoitamus cyanurus, assembly GCA_947538895.1. Lineage (NCBI taxonomy): Eukaryota > Metazoa > Arthropoda > Insecta > Diptera > Asilidae > Neoitamus > Neoitamus cyanurus. The sequence continues at coordinate 42,342,451 of OX384541.1, forward strand.
ATTATAACATTTACATGACCAGTACCGATCATGTAAAGTGCACCACCTCTAATTATTTACACTTTACGAGATATACATATGTATGTATGCATGTGTAGGTGAACTTTTAAAGAAATCCCAGAAGTTAACCGGTTATCAGGTGCACGACATTTATTCGTTGTTATTATTATTATTGGAAGCATTTATTACATGCTCCCTACCGCTAATACGAGAAATATTTACCTACCGAACTTGAAAATGATTTTCTTCATTGCATCTTAGAAAAAAGTTTCCCTACAAAAATAATAACCCAAATTAATGATATGCAGTATTAACAGTAATATTTTATTAATTTTGGTAAGAAAATTATAATGAAAGCCTGTAACCTTCACGGCGGCTTGGAATAACATTTTCACCTAAAATACCGTCATACCAGATCTTTCACAAGAGGGTTTTCATTTAAAATATACTTTCGGGTCTCCTATTTTGGTTTTTTGCTATGGGAATGAGATTTGAACTATATTTCCAGACCGCTAAACCTGAAAATAAAGACAAAGAGTAAGTAGGTCAACAATTTTGGGCTACTTCATATGAACTAACATCAAATTATTACAAACAATTTTACTTACTGTCACATAGATTTTGCACAATCGTCTTGAAAAATCACTATGGAACCCCTACAAAATTGCTCTTCTAGTGATGGATAACAAACTTGTCTCTAAAATATCCTAGTACCTTTTAGCATTCACTGTCACTTCTATGAAGTATACATAGTTGTCAACGCCAGAAGGAGATGTCTTCTTATGAGGCCTTTCTATATTTTTCTTTCTACGAAATCAGTTCTACGTTTTTTTGTATAATAAACGCACAACGATGAAATTACATCATCTGACTAGTACTTGCAATTTCAAGAGCAGCCTTTACGGTAGAGCTGAAAAAAATTCAAATAGTGGAACTATTCGAATAATTCGAAAATGAATACTTTAGTTGGAAAAAACCGTCGCTCATAAATGAATGAAAATTGTATGGTAAATGTTTTTGTACTTTCGCTCGACGTTAATCTTCGTTCGTATGGAACCCCCAGTATATGACTGGCACTTGATAACTTATTTATTTTGTTTCAGTGCCTTACAGTTAAATTATATCCCAAGTCGCGAGACTTGGCTAAATTTTTTACGTGAAATGTTTTTGATGGGACCTCACTTCTTTTGTAGATAGTTTTACTTGTTTTCCGTCTCCTGTTATTAGGGTATTACTCTGATCCTAATAATGATACAGGGGGCTTCAAAATGCCCTGAGTTGCTTCCGGAAAAGTTAGTACGGCCGTGCTTGCTCGACTTGGCAATGCCGTGCTCCCAGAATACAACTACTTACACTGGAAAAAATGTGGAGTCATTGGTAATATAAACTCTTTTCGGTAATGAGTTTCAGCTACTCCCAAACTGAGTTGCTTTAAACGAGTATTTCATTCGAATAGCTAGAAAATTAAAAAATCATGCATCGCAGCAATTTATCTAATTCGAAATACAATATGTTCCAGAAGTGCTGAGTTTTCCTACGTGAAGATGAAATTATTATGATATTCAACAAAATCAAAAACAACGTAACTCCTGGTATGGACGGTATTACCAAATTTGACCTAGAACTTATGCTCCACCTCTCCTCGTGAACTTAATTAATAGAATGATTGAGACGGGAACATTTCCTAATTGCTTAAAAATCGCTAAAGTCTCACCTATCTTCAAATCCGGATCCAAAAAAATCCAAATAATTACAGACCTATTTCAGTTCTGCCAATCTTTAGTAAAATATTTGAACGGGTAATAGCCGCTAGAGTGCATAATTTTGTACTTGCAAATTCAGGGTATGATCCCCATCAGTTTGGCTTTCTATGTCATAGCAATACCGAAGCTGCTCTACTTGAGGTTGTGGACTATATTATATTTGCACGAACTTAGATGATCACGAAAAGGTAGTTGTGGTTTTCGTAGATCTGCAAAAGGCGTTTGACATGGTTAATCACGAAATACTTTTAAAGCATTTAAGTCACTTGGGGTTTCGATCAAATGAACTAAGTCTTTTAAAGAACTACTTGACAGGTAGAAAACAATGTGTAGTCAATGGTAGTGACTTGCTTCCTATTATATATGGAGTTCCTCTGGGGTCTATCGTAGGTCCAATCTTTATCTACTTTATGTAAGTAAAATGAAAGAGGCAAATATAAGTGGTAAATATGTTGTATATGCTGATGACATGGTACTTCTTTATTCAGGGAATAATGATGCTGCTATGGAGTCAGCAGTAAATGAAGATCTGACATGATATCTAAGCTGGGCTAGGTCTAATGAACTCTCGTTGAATACATTGAAAACTTACTACATGATTTTTAAGCAAAAAAAATCCACAATAAGTACAGTCTCATTGAAAATTGGCGACAACAGTCTTTCAAAAATGTCTTGCACTAAATACCTGGGGTTATACATTGGCGAAAACCTGAATTGGAAATGTCACATTAATTTAATTAAAAACAAAATCATACCTCTACTAGGTTTCCTAAGTAAGCAACGTAAACACTTGAATGACAATATAGCCAGCTTAATATTTGAATCCAATGTCCTGTCCTACTTGCGCAATGATTTACTTATCTGATCTATGTGCTGTGACACCGAATTAAGCAAAATTGAAATTCTAATACATAAAGCCTTAAAAATACTTTTTATATGTAAGTGTATGCATAATTAGCTATTTTAAAATTATTCTTTGTGTAAAAGAAGACTCTTATTTCTTACATCTCTGTGGTCATTAAGTAAGTGACAACCGGTGTCGTATGCGCTTTTAATTTCAAATATTCCATATCTGTCTAATACCTCAGAAAAATCAGTGAACATGATAGAGAAAGAATTATACTAAACGCTCGCGAGTAAAATATACCTTTTGAAGATTTAACTTAAGGGGGGACATCACAGTAGCACACAAAAAAATAGGCATATTTTCGGGAATTAATTTTGGCTGAATAAAAGTATCAATCGAAAATCTGTAAAGTAGGTTTTATAGCAATACTAAAAAAGTACAAAATGTAATTTTTTCAATAAAAAATATTTAAAAATGGCGGCTGCGCAGCATATGCCCCAAGGCGCCTATTTTTGAAACCGTGTCGATGGCCGAAGACGTAGACTCCTTAATTTTTGACCTGGAAGAAAAAACTAAAATTTTTTAGTTTTCACATAACAACAGCTAGCGAGCTACGTAGGATTTTTTCGATATATTGATTTTTCACAAAATGGTGCATGTTTGAAAAAAAAATTTAATTTTTAACAAAAAAAACGCCATAAAATCGTCGATAAAAAGAAAACTAAGCCATATAAAATAAAAATCCTACGTAGCTCCGTGGAGACAGATATGTCGAAGCTACTGTCAACATTTCAAGTCTATCGGTAAAGATTTGCTCGAGTTATGTCTTCGGCGAGCTAAAAAAAAGTGGTTTCGAGAAAAACGCGTTTAAAGTTTTAAGTACTGAGAAACCATATGAAAATTTCATATACCTCTAACCGCAGAATAAAAATTTGGGCACTCGGACACTTTTGCCGTATTCCATCATTTGGTATATTATTATTAAGACCCTAAAGCACCTTTTAAGCGAACAAAATTTTTTTCGAAACATTGAAAATTTTACTGTGATGTCCCCCCTTAACATTTCTTACGAAATAGATAATTACGAAAACATATGTTGATATGTTACTTTTAATACGAAGTTCCTGTAGTAATAATGTGTTATGAAAATAAATATAAAAATAAATAAAGTTGCGCACCTTTATATTTGTGCGTATTGGTAATGCGTTAGACAATAAAAAAAACTAATAATCAAACTATAATTTGTTTGTTAGTTTTCATTATTATATATTATGAAAAAAAACTCAGTTACTGCCTTTTTGGAATGTAGCAAGCTTTGCACATTTCGTCCATAGCAAAATATTATTTTGCTCACTTAATAATAATTTTATTAAATTAGCTCATTTAAAAACTTATTGCGATAAGTACCTACCTGCACGTAAAAAACCGCACATTTTACCATTATTTCACCTTCTTTCTGAGTAAGAAAAGTCTTTTGTTTACTAAACCATAAAATTGCCCTGAACACAGCTTACATAACTAAGCAATCTTTGCACTCGCATGACCTTTAGATGTATGTGGCGGTACGTTGCAACTTATCTTTTTTGAGTCGACTTTGCCTTCTTCGGCAAATTACTCATATAATTCTTTCACTGCAACGTTTATGCAAGAAATTTGTTTAGAGGGTTCTAGCACCTATTGTGCGAGATTTATGATAGGCGATGTTTGAAATATGTGTGCACGCTTTTTCCATTCATAACGGTAATACCTATTAACAAAAAATATATAGTAATCCTGTTATCTAATCTTTGGTATAACATAAGACAAGTAAGCAGTTGTGAACTATAATACATGGGTATTTCTCATCTAATTACAAAATTTCAATTTGGATTACATCTACATTTTGTGTGTTAAGAAAATCATTTTTTATAGCAGAAATCCAAAGTTTGACTATGTGAGGTCTGTTTGAGAGTAATGGCTAATGGTCTTCCATATTTTTGTTCATTTTCTATATAGGTAGTTATTATGACACTGTATGAGAGTGAGGAAATGACGAATTCAGACAAAAGCTAAGAAAACAGAGACACATAACCTCAATTTGATTTAGCATTTTGAACTATGCATTTTACTCCACACAACGTATTGGAAAAAATTAAACCATTCATTTATACTAACTTTATTTTTAATATACGTTCAGTGTGTTAATGATGCAGAGAAATGTAATTTTTAAATAATTTGAACCAAATGCATTCTTGCACAAACCAGCGGTGGAGTTGAAATAAATCGCCTCATTGACACAATAAGAGTGTTGCCAGGCTTTAAAAACTTACGGTTGCGCTCACAGATGTCGTTCGTTACGATCATAAATCGAATATTCGTAACACGGTGAGGGAATTATTTTATTTTAAGGGACGGATATTTAAAAAATTTTTATGATTTATGTATTTGCCGTAGCGTAAAAAATGTATATATACAATATATACACTATCTTTCAAATATTCTAGAATATTTAATTGATAAGAGCATTATTTTATTTGAGAAAGGCTGCTTTTCTATTAATTAACTCGGACTGGGGGTCAACGTGAGGGAATGATTTTCATGCCAATATATTGACTATATTTTTTTTATTGAACGACGTCTCGTTTTTTGAAATAAAAATAGTAGCATAGTTATCTTGCATTTAAATAAAAATATTACATTGATAAATAATGCACGTGACTCAGCACATTGTTTCCAGTTCCTAGCACAAAAAACAGAATTCTGTTCTTACGTATAGCATTTCGAATTCTAGCGAAACAATTATGAATAGAAAATATTTCCTCATGTCTTAAGAACTTTTTTCGATTTTAACAGGAATTAAATTTATTTTTCACATAAGCTCTTAATGACCGTCTAATTAACCAGTCTGAAGGTTGATGATAAAGGTTGATTTTTCTAGCACTTCCGCTGTGTTTATTAGAAAAGTGAAAAATAAATTGCCTCTGGTGATAATTCAACAAACTGGTGTGTAAAATTATATTATAATAAATATTCATTTTATAAGTTTTATATTAAAGAGGGAGTTGTAATATTGAAAAGAAATTTTTAATTTATTGTTGTTTGCTACAAATTTGGACCGCTATGATTGATTTTCTTTTTCCCAGATGTATACTGAATCCTAACAGTTTTACGTATCAGAAACTCCACATTTGAATTTATCCAGTTTCCGTACCTCACTTTTAAAGGCAAAACGATATCCTTATGAAGAAAATCGAAAAATCCCACCTGCGTTTATGTATAAAAGTCTAGTCTCAAAGTAAAATTTAATTGAAAATAATGACAATAGATATCAACCTATTCTATAGAGTTCATCTCGTTAATATTGATTCATTAACTTTTCATGATATAATACTGTTAAATCTACAAATTAAAACAAGGGCGAATATTTGAATATAGGGCCTCCACCTGTATAGCAATGGCCGAGGTTTATTTTTGAACTTTTGCATTTTTTGTAATAATTCTTCATGTGGTTGGTGACAGTGTTCTGGTTTCCGTATTAAAAACGAGTTCTCATTTTCTTGTTCGTGCTCTGTGTTATTTATTTAATTTATCAAGTTCTTCTGGAAGCTTTCCAACATTTTGGAAACTATCCTTTATTATTCCGCTCCACAAAAATGGCAACAGAAATGACATATCTAATTACAGACCAGTTGCTTAACTGTGCGCTATTGGGGACATTTTTGAAGCTCTTATTTATAACGTTCTATGTTTCCATTGCAAACCATTCTTGCGTTCATTTATTTTGATACATTTCATTAACACCTGATTGATATTGCATTTATTGAGCATAGTTTCTTTAGATGGAATGAAATCTAAGGGGTCGAATTTACTATTTACGCAATGCGACATAGATGCCACTAGTTCATTATGACTATAATTAGTGCGATGCTGTGGTATATACAGAAAACGCTAATTTCTAACCGAGCAAGAGGCAACAAAAGCAAAAGTACGATGGGCGAAATTAATATTCCCTAGTAAACAATCCATAGCGAAGACAACTTAAGGGACATTGCGACGATGCTCCAACGTGTGAAGATTAATTACCATAGTTAAGCGTGTAATATGATTACTGTACAAAGGTGACCAAATACTGCAAGCATATTTTAATATCGATCTAACGAAAGTATAATATAAGAGTCGCGTAATGTAAGGGTCATCGAACTCCTTAAACCACCTTTTAACGAAGCCAAAAGCAGAGTTAGCTTTATTGGTTATCAAATTGATATAAACGTCAAAAGTAAAGCTACTATTCGGCCATACACTCACATATATAGTCGCAGATAATAATGGCCCTCTTACGGCAAAATGTCATTGTTGCGCACTTATCAACATTAGGAGGCAAATAATTTATGGAGCACCAATTGTGGAAGGCGTCCAAATGGAATTCAAAATATCACAGTCATTTGAACAAGACCCAATGCGAAAAATTTTGGCATCATCAGCATAATACAACACTTTTGTATTTTTGAAACATTTCCACAAATCGTTTATATAAATAAAAAACAGAAGTGGACCAAGTTGGCTTCCTTGAGGTACGCCGGAGGTATTTTGTATCTCATTGGATAAACATCGAAGAAACAATACCTGCTAAATGAGCGAACCCATTAGAAAAAAATGGCCGAAAGCCAAGCGCTTCTAGTTTAAATATTAGAATATTATGGTTTATTTTCTCGAATGCTTTGCTAAAGGCAGTAAAAATGCAGTCGATTTGATTTCCATCTTCCATCGTAGATAAACACAAGTTCGAAAATTCTAGCAGGTTGCTGGTGTACATGCCTCTGAGCCATGCTGAAAAGAGTCCAAAATAACTTGCAATGAAAGCGTAGATTATATTGTAAATCAAAGTTTGAGAAATTTTCGCAATGGAACATAACTAGATACGGGTCTATAGTTCGAAACTAAAAAAATATAACGTCCAAAGTGATGCTCGGAGCAATGACAGATAAATTTTTGCTTGATTTATTGAGATTTCCTCCACTGTGTATAGGAGAGAGGGAGTTTAAATAACCCAAAAAAATATCAGGAGTTATTAATAATAGTATCGCAAAACAGACCTAAAATCGAGGAGCACGAAAATATAAAATAAATTGCGAATAAATGAGTTTCGAATGGGAAAAAGTGGAAACATTTAAAAAGTGAACTTCGCCCAGTGAAAATACACGGTGCTTACTTTTTCCATCATAAAATTTTACCTGGAAATTATCGTTTTCTCCTGTCTGTCCCTACCACCTGCAACCAGGTATTTGATCATCAACTACAGACTCTTTATACAAATCTTTACGCGTGTGCCTTATCATAAAATAAATAGAGCCTTGTCTCTCGGTCTCCTCTTCCTTACTTGTTCCTAAATATAATAATTTGTGCTGGAGTGTAGAATGTGTTGGTGAGAGAATGGTTGGTGAAAAGTATTAAATGTGGGAATTATTGGTGAAAACGTGTTTTTTCTGTGGGGGATGGGAGAGGGTGATAGCCACCAGAAGTGTTCCTCAGAGAAGGGAAGAAGAATTGAAAACGTTGTTTTTTAGGTCGGCGCCGACAAAATTGAAACGGCTGTGGGAGAAAAGTGTATCCATGAATTGCGATGATTTTTTCAACAATTGATAGCTAACGAAGCAGAGTAATTGATTTGAAAAATATTTCGAAAAGTTTACACAATTCGTGGATAGACGCATTTAAATAGAAAAAAAGTTGTGATTTCCAATGAAAATTTGTTGATTAAAATGTTTTAAAAAAAAAAGCCATATTGAAGTTTCTCGAAAATCAAATAAATGTTTAGAGGGTTGATTGGGGTAATTGTAAAAAATATGTGTTTTGTCAAATTGTTGTCGTTTAAGGTGCGATATTTGGGTAAATGTGTGAAAAAAATGGAAAACCTTGAATCATATAAAATGAAATAAATATAGTACACATAATGAAAAATAATTGAAAAGTTTAAAATGGTAAAGTGCATAGAACATGTGAGGGTATAAAGGAAAAATATGAAAAAAATTCTATGTAAATAAGAAGTATATAATATGGAAATGGGATAATGGGGAAATTTAGTGCGAAAATTGTGCGATTTTTTGGGGGAAAAGTAAAAAAAATGTCAAACTCAAAATAATTTTCTGCAATAGGTGGAGTGAATAGCTATCGATCTAGATATGAATGATTGTTGTAAGTGCTGCCATATTGCCCAACTGAGGTGAAAATTTAAGAAATTGAGAAAACTGCCCCGACAAATGTTGAAAAATAAATATTATTAGTATTAGTATTAGTATGAAAAAAAAAGTGCAGTCAAAATATTTAAAGAACATAATTGTGCATCCAGGAAAAATAGCAACAAAGTGATAGCGGTTCTTTAAAAAGCTCAAAAAGATGAGAAAAGTTGAAAAAGTTGGTGAACATTTTGGGGTGGTTGAAAATTTTGAAAAATCGATAAAAAAAAAGTAAGAAGTAGAAGATCAAAAAGGTGGACTTTTTGGATAGTCCTCCCCACCGCATTTGAGATGAGAAAAGGTCATAAATGCGATGCGTGGGTTAAAAAAAAACGGCTGCTTAGCGTTATATATAGTGCGAATCGTGTCGATTCGTACTAGAAGTGGGAATTTAATTTAATTTCGATTCATATATTTTAATAAATATTTATCATGAGTATTTTGAAAGCGTATTTTCTTTTCCAAACCAAGTTTTCCCAGCATGCTAATTTAAAAAAATGAGTGCGTCTATAAGAATTTCGGTCAGTATACATACATATGTTATATATTCGTTTAAAATCTGCAGTTATATGTTATGAATGATGCAAGTTGATTATAATGAAGACAGTGCAAGCGCCTTTTGACTTACTTTGAGAAAAATGATTATCTTATACATGTAGAATTTTTTGTAAAATTATTAGGTAAAACGTCTCCGTTATTGAAGTTCGGAAACAAACAGTTCTCAAAGAATAGACTTTCCGAAAACTTACACTACCGCTGTAAAAGAAGAAAGAATAATTATAGTGTGAAATACTGTAAATATAACAACCTATACCTAGTAATAATTTATCATTGGCTTGATTGTTACTCAAGACACGCAAGCTGGCTGTGAACTCGTCATCGCCGCGTTTCAGCCTAAAGTAGGTTACTTTGTCTCTAGCGCAGACTGTCTACGAAATGGAAAATGTCGGAATCACTCAATCAAAGTAACGTCGAAAGACAACTAGCTAATTGATTTAGAAAAAAAGCGCCCCGTTATCCGGCTATTTACATTCCATCAAAATATTTTGTTTCTGACCTACGATTGTTCCTGAATCCGTGGTCAGGTCTAGCGCAACATTGGTCGCTGCGCCACGGTAAACAGTTTCGGCTTGGTTCCCTGACTTCGCCGGCATTAGCGGTTTTAATAATACTACTTCAATGTCGGCCACTATACTACTGACTACTCGTACCTTCAGCGAATGCAGGAGAAATTCAGGGAGAACAAAGCGTGAGTTGATGACCGGGTAATGTCAATGTCCCATAAATTTTGGTCCATTACACCTCGGCGCTTGAGAAAATCATGGTAACTTCATGGTATCATCACTTCAGTGGTGCGCGTAGATGACTTGGAGTGCGTGTGCACTGTTGGCGCGGTACCTACATACCTTGCAAGAACACTAATTGCCTCGTACTTTCTTATTTTATCTAAATATAGCCGACGGATGATTCTGGAGAAGTGATATGTCTCACTTACTCACTCTTGCTGGAATGCACTCCGGATCAAGTATGCCTTGCCTCCGGCGAAGCAAGTCCCCGCTGGGGTTTTCTCAGCACCAGAAGGTATTAATTAATGAGCCATTTCGGAGATTTCTTAATTGTTTTTGTCCAAGCCCAACGTAACGGGGCGCGGTGGCAGCTCCGCTCGTGAAGACCAGGAGGAACGGCGCGCTGTAAATTAGCACCTTTAAGTAAAAATTCAATTGAAACCTTTCCGGGTAATCTTTTACACTGAAGTCTGCAACCATATTTTAATCGAGTACCCAATTTTATGTAATTCTCGAGCCGCTCTAATGAGTGCAATGAGTACACCGAGGTATCTCCAGACTGTATTTCTTGTTACACGGCCTTCTTTACGTCTCCTTTACTTTGGTCGCCGTACTGGAATGGCGGGTATCGTAAGAATGAGTGGACCGGCTCCACCGAAGGGAAAGTTCCGACAAAAGCCGTTTGGGTACAAAAATCAAGGTCGGTTGGTCATCAACAAATCAGCAACGGCAACATCGCTACAAAATTCTCGCTGATCTCTTAATGATCGATTTACTGCTTGATAATTACCGAAATTGTGCATATTCAGCAATAAATCAAATTCGAAATGGAGTTTTAAAAGTGTCAACAATTCCAAAGGCCTTGTAATCATTTTTCTGTTCAAGAGATGAGACTCTAGGCAGATATAAGTCACTATAATTTAGGGACTCCACTTTAAACATGCTTTAAATTAAAGTAACATAACCGATAACCACGTCCATAATTTTCACAACTTCTTACCAACTAGTTACTAGTTTACTCGGCGTACATCACGTGTACCAACAAAAAAGTAAAACCAAACACCGTCAAATAATTACATTTAAATCATAAGGCTAAAAACAACTTTAAGGGGTCTACCCTCTTTATAAATCGATTTTTTTTTATTGCATTTTCGTAAAGTATATATGTATATACAGAAATATCATATTAAAATTTGATAAAGATTGGAGCAGTGTAACTGTATTTTTGTCGCAAAATCAGTCGAGTTTAAAATTTTGATATAACAACATCTCTGCGCGTTTGTTTATAATCAAGAAGTGCGGCGTGCAGCCGACGCAGCACTGATGCCTCCAAGAAAGCCAGAACATATCGCAGGAACGCTACTTTGGATGAAAATGTGCATTTTGAGGAGGAAGAAGGCATAGTGTATGGTCCAGGCATCGCTGATTAGGCTTAGGTGAAATTTTTTACGATGCGATTAACAAAACTATAATCGCGTTTTACACAAAATAACTTTTTCGACACCGCGTTGATGAAATCTCGGAAACTACAGAACCTATTCCCACCAAATTTTTACCAAACATTCTTTATGACTACAGCTATAGCGCATCGAGGGGGTTTTTCAAAATTTTGATTTTAAAAAATATTTTTGGCCAAAAACGTTGAAAAAAAACATGTTTTTTTCGTTGTTTGTTTTTCAAAACATGTCCGCCATTTTGTCAATTTTGCAAAAATCAAAAATCGCCCCCGATGCGCTATAGCTATTAATATATTGAACCTCCCATTGAAACTCTTTGCTTTTTTTTCCCCCGGCCATGCATTTCGGAGATTCCATCAACGCCACACACCCCTCTCGTTTTTTGGATCATTTTTCGACCAGCAGTTCCATGCTTAAAATTTCACAAAAATGAATAAAAAAAAATTTTGTGATATAGTTCGAGAGTGTATTTATTGAGTGTAACAATTTTTTTTTCCATTTTCATAATTTAAACCTATCGAAAACTTTATTGAAATTAACCTTTTTTTTCCCTCCGAAAAGAGGGTAGACCCCTTAATAAACCACCAGTACCTTAAAAATTCTAATAAAGCCCTGTTCCCTGTTTATTTTATTAAATAAATATATATATATTAAGTACATGTGTAGGCTTTCAAAACTTTGGGCAGCGATCCGTTCAGTTGCAGCGCTTTATTCAAAGCGAAGTGCAAATTAACGAAAATGGTAACGAGTACCAAACCTCCCGAAATGCAACAGTTTCTCTTTTGTCGATAAGCGTTTTGTTATAGGAACATCGGCTGATAGGAATCGAACGGTTTAGTCTCTCACACTGGTTAGTATTACATTTATACAGGGTGTCCCGTAAATAGTGGATAACCCGGAAACCAGTGATAGGACAGTCACGGTTTTCGAGTTATTTAAGTTTATAGTTTTTTTTCCAAAATTCTTACCTTACCTATTATATAAATCGTTTGCATATCGTTTGTACAAATGGGAATATTTTTTAGCGTTCTGGTTTTTGCACTTTTTTGATAGAAGTTGCATAGTTGTATTTAGTTCAGAAAAATTTTATTTTTGAAAATATGGCTCTACCAAATTTCAATGGCGCAATTTTAACAGTTGGTGGTGTAAAATGTTTATACCAAGCAAGATGTGGCAAGTAATTTAAAAACTGGCCTATTTAGTTAAGATTTTCAATTGGTATCACTCTTCTCTTCTGAAGTAAAAAAGTATTGCTATTATAATGACAACGAAGCTATTTTAGATATATTAAAATCCTGACCAAAATCGGCTTTCTCTCAAATTCTATGAAGTTAAATGATGGAAACCAATACTTACTTCTCTACATTTAAAACCACGAAATAGATGGAGGATCCAATTTTTTTAAATAAAATAATGTGATCATATGAGTCTTCGTGTATTAGGGACGGATTTATGAATCTGCACAATTGGAGGTTAGAAAATCCACACAACATGAGAGAAGATAGGTCTCAGTACCAATTAAAATAAATCTGTGCACTGGAATCCTCAATGGATTGATCATAGGTCCATTCTGAAACCCTTTTGGAAAAAAAAAACAAAACTGGATGCAAACGCCGGTCACTCTATCAGTGAAATTCAGTCTCCGCACTCGAAGAATAAATGCTTAGTACTGGGTTCCCAGTAAATTGCTTTTCAACTCCTCAAAAGTCCTCAACTCAATTGCCTCAAATTTTTAATTAACCTTTTTTAGTAGATCTTATTAATGTTTTTACATAATTGAATAATCTTTGATAAATTTCCTTAAGTAGGAACACAAGTCGAGAAATGATTGTAACTCTTTCGAATTTCCCTTTTGCAATTTCATATCCCAAATAAGTGATTTTGTCCTTCATAAACAGGCATTTGTCGAATGTTATATGATATTTTCACAACCATTTCCAAAATTAGAAAATGTTCCTCCTAGTGGCAGTGAGAAGGTCGTCCATACATATAAATTAAGAATTTACCAGCATCGATAAGATCTTTAAAAATGGAGTTAATAAACCGCTGGAAAACAAATAGTGTCGTTTTTTTTAAATCGAAGGGCATGCGGAGGTACTCAAACTGTCCCAAAGGGATTACGAAGGAAGTATATTTGGCGGACTCATCTGCCACTTTCACGTGGTGAAATCCGTTTTTCTAAATCTAATAAAGAGAAGTATCAACTCCCTCGTAATCTATCTAAATGGTCTTGTATGTATAAGCGTCCTTCAAGGTGATTTTATTCAATTCTCGGATATCCAGACATAATCATAATTCGCCATTTTTCTTTTTAGTTAAGACTATTGCGAAGCGTAGGGCGAGTTGCTTTCGCAAATAACTTTAGTTTAGCAAATCGTCAAAAATTTTTTTTGGCTCAAGCTTACGTACGTAAGGCAACTTCTCAGATTGCAATTGAAAATACTATTCGTGTCAGACAAAGCAATTTTCATATCGTATTTACTTTCTTCATTTACGTTGCCGTCTTAATGGTACCCACTGGCGTTTCTTCAAAAATCAAATAAAAAAAAACCAAAAAGATTTTTAAATTAGATACTATAATCTAGTACTTGTCATAGCCGATTTTGAAAATATCGATTTATAACTGACTGAAGTTTGAACATAAATAGTGATTTTTGGACCAAGAATTAGTTATTATTTTTCCTGTAAAACAAAAACTAAGTAACGAAAAAAAATCCTATGACAAGTACTAGATAATGGTGTATAGAATAACCAAAAATAATTCAAGGCAATCGGTTCATTGGTTTTCGAGAAATTTTGGGTACTGATTCGAAAGACGTGGTTTGAAACAAACGCGTTTGAAAATTTGAGAATGAATAAATCAGAAAATTTGTCAACTTACATGGAATCATCGATACCAGATATTCTTGAGACCTCAATCTTCAAGGAAATTGCAAAAAAAATCGTTTTGTTCGACCATGCTAGGTGTATATCTCCCCTTAAGAAAATTAAGGCCATTATTTGCCTTGTCAAAATTACTATCATCTTCATTATTTAATTCATGATCGAAAAGATATCTTGCATTACACTTATTTATTAAATTTCTTCCTAGCACTACAGGGGAACTCATTGTACCATTTTCAACAAATAAATTTAAATCTACATTACTACAATCGACATTCACAACACATTGTACCTTGCCTATGATAACAAGCCTACTGTTTTTGATTCCAGTGAATCCTAGGCATCCTGACTCATTTGGCGATATTACATAAGGAGGCACGTAATATTCAAGTATAAAACTAATAAGGCTTCCACTGTCAAGCATGGTGTTTGCCCAGATCTCAGTCACAACTTCTCCGCATTAGTGAAAGAATACCTAAATTTGTGAAAGAAGTCGTTAATATTTACAAAGATTTTAAGTAATGACTTCCTGATTGTCCGTCGCGATGAGGAGCTCGTGTTGTACAAGCAAAATTGACTGAAGAAGATGCTGATGATGTTGATGCAGCTTCATAACAATTTCTTATGAAGTAAACATGTTTCCGGCACTTGAAATATGTTCCTCGGAGTCTTCTCGGTTTGGGACAGTTTGTTGCTACGTGGTCAGACTGGTTGCAATTATAACTTCTGATTTTTTTTATATTCTGTTTACCGACATTTAACTAGTTGAAGACGACATTTAACTGGTTGAAGATGGAATAATGGCGTTACACGCCATAATTTTCACATATTTATTCAAAATTTGTTCGTCGTGAATAGTATGTGCTTGTTTTACGTCGTGAATAGTATGTGCTTGTTGATCTGGTATGTCTTTTACATATAATGTAATCGATGTTGACTAGTTGAGAAATCTCCTGCATAGCTACGACAAACTGATGAATGTTTTCATTGTTACACTTCTTTCCTGCTCCTCATGCACATCGGCTGGTGTTGTGCCATGGTGAAAGTCACTAACATATGTAAGGCTGATTTTAGGGCGGTTCACGTTCTGCAGGTAGATGACCGTACGAATAATTTCGCCATACCGGTCAGCAGTTTACTTGGCACACCCTATTACAAGGTGGGCCAAAAGAAGTCATCCGATGTTGTTTGGCTCTCATTTTTTTTCTAAATGAAAAACTTCGATTCTGTTTTTTGATTATGTTTATTTGAACCTTTAGAATTTTATTGGTCATGTCGAGAAGATGATAACCGGCCAAATGGGTGCCGTCACAATTGATTGCCATACGGGTTCGTTTTATGGCATTTTTCATCTCTCGTTTTGGCGATTTGCACTGGCTCGCAAGATCGCCCGATTTAACCGTTCCAGACTTTTTTTTGTGGGGTTTTTTGAAGTCCCGTGTTTACGTGAACAAGCCCGAGACCCTGAAAGCCCTAAAGGACAACATTCGACACGAGTGCGAGAATCTGTCGCCCGAAGTTCGCGCCGAAGTGATGAAAAATGCCATAAAACAAGCCCGTATGGCAATCAATTGTGACGGCGCCCATTTGGCCGATATCATCTTCTCGACTTGACCAATAAAATTCTAAAGGTTCAAATAAACATAATCCAAAAACGGAATCGAAGTTTTTCATTTAGAAAAAAAATGAGAGCCAAACAACATCGCATGACTTCTTTTGGCCCACCTTGTACAAAGCAGGTGTCTAGCGCCGCACTTCGGAAGCACGAGACAAATAGGTTAGGAAAGCATTAACGCGTTACGATTTCAAATATGTCGAACAATTCACAGTCCGGGTCTGGTTTCATTTTCCACCCGGACAATACGGTGAATACGGGACACATGGTAACGCTGACTGTAGACCATGCCAAGTGATGTCTTGCCCATGTTTTCTTTCAGACTGGCATTTAAATGCGAAAAGAGCGTTTTCGATATATCTTCACCTACGTTACGTAGTTCCCTGGATAGTGTTCGGTCCTCTTTTGGTTTCCACCCTAAATATCTGTCTTTACTTGCTATTTTATGCTTACCAACGCG
The DNA here is from genome assembly GCA_947538895.1 of Neoitamus cyanurus. Classification (NCBI taxonomy): domain Eukaryota; kingdom Metazoa; phylum Arthropoda; class Insecta; order Diptera; family Asilidae; genus Neoitamus; species Neoitamus cyanurus. Next base: position 42,358,974 of record OX384541.1, read on the forward strand.
TGTTCCTTTTCTGCTGCAACCCGCTCTCGACCGAACAGTTCTATTTTAAGCATATTTGGTGACGAATGATTGACTCATTCTCTTTTTTGATTCGTGCGTTTACATGCATTTAAAGCCCTACTTCCAAATACGAACATTATGTATGTACGTCGGAATTTTAAATTCGGTCAGAAAACTGATGTGGTATGTTTTACCTATAATGGATTTTACAAATTAAAAAAAGGAACGCTTTCATTTTTTTTAAATCAAAAGTGAATTTCTTCAAAAAGATGCTTTTTCTTATATAATATTATATAAAAAAAATAAAAGTGATTTGCAAATTAAATTATTTGAAATCATAATAAAAACTCTTAAGTATAGTATCTAAGGTTTGACCGCAAAAAAATCAAGCATTGTTTTAATTTTTGTGTTTTATCATATCAAACAGTGTGCTAATTTAAAAGAGGAAAACACTCAAATAACTGCAAAGTTCAACGCGAATTAAATTGATAGCCTCATTAATCCTGAATACAGTGAGTTTTTCACCGCTAAAAAAATCCTTTTAACAGTTCTAAATAGTCGTATTTGTCGTGTATCAGATTTAGTTGTTGATTCTGAAACAGTCACATCTAACATTTTATGAAGAGAGTTCTTCGACGCTACGATTATATTATGTAATAATAGATTCTCCTTTTCCTTTTAGAATGCATGACTAGTAACCTTCCGCTTGCATACGTTATACACTTATCTGAAACGTCGCCGTCGTTGTCACAAGGAACACTAGCATCGCGGTGAAACTCAATGTAGTTAGTCTATATATATAAAAATGAATGTTTGTCTGTATGTCGTTTATAGAATCGTAAACTAAGCATTTGATCATATGATGATCTTTAGCAAAGTTGTTGTACATGAGCCCACGAAGGTTTCTGAGTTGGTACGACCAATTTTCGACAGATGGCTCCACTGTCAGGAAGAAGAAGAGGAAATTTGTTGTAATGCGTGTGCCATGTTATGGGTATCGTTGGAAAGCGGAGCTACTGTCGAATGTGTTGGTGAAAGAAAGGTTGGTGAAAAGTGTGAAATGTGGGAATTATTTGTGAAAACGTGTTTTTGTTGTGGGTGAGGGGTGGGGGTGACACCCCTCAGAAGTGTATCTCAGAGGTAGGAAGAAGAGGCACTATAGGAAATTGGGCCGGGTTGATGAAAGTTGGTGGAAATAGTGAAAAATTGGTTTTTTCTGTGGGTGCCGACAAAATTGGAACGGCTGTGGAAGAAAAGTGTATGCATGAATTGGAATAATTTTTTCACCAATCGATAGCTAAGAAAGCAGAGTAATCTCTATATATAGAAATGAATCTCTACTTCCCTTGGTCACGCCATCACGCGCGAACGGCTGGACCGATTTCGCTAATTCGTGACAGAAAAAATTAAGAATATTGCGCGGAAAATTAGAAAATTATGTTTTTGGTTTGGGTTTTTGGGGTCACTGATTTTGAATCTGCCATCAAAATTTTGGAAATCAAGGTGCTGGATCAATATGGCGACCCAAAAGTTAAACTTCGAGGGATTTCCCTGAAAGTCCGCGTTTGGGGATTTTCGGGATCACTCATTTCGAATCTGCTATTCGAATTTCCAAATATGAGACCACCCCCACTCCGTTGGGAGATATAGGAGAGGGGGTGCAATAAGGAGGTGTTGTAAAATGAGGAAAACTAAATTTAATAATACTTTACACTTTACAGTTAAAAAAGTATTAGGAATAGGTGAAAGTGATGTATGGGGTGTATTGTGTACGAATTTATGGTTGATTTAATGAGACCACCCCCACCCTGCTGGGTCACATAGGAGGGGGGTAGTGCGGTAGGAAGGCGTTGTAAAATTAAGGAATACAAATTTTATAGTATCCCGGGAAACGCCGGGTCCGGGCATGCTAGTTATATATAAAAAACGTGTAGTCAAATATATGCATCACATAGCGGAATGTGCCTTTTAAGGATTTATGATATGACTTACCATACGACTGATCTGAGCACTGGGAACAATTGTGGCATATCAGCCAAACTTATTTCATTGTGTGACAGATTGGATTTTAATTTGTCCAAATTTAACCTTAATAGGATCAAACATCTCCGGCCCCACTAGAATACCTGTTACTTTGGATAAACACCATGAATATGCGGCATCGTGCACGCCGTTTGTTGTATTTTAAAAGGCATTCCACGCTGAGTGATCCGCACTGCTGGATGTTAAACGATTAGGTAAATAACTCAAGAAAGTTCACTGAGTGGGCTTATTTGGCAACCAAAATAGTTTTCCTATTATATGGTGACATTGCAATATTGGTTTCTCTGCCTTTGTAGCATTACACCGAGCATTTCACTCTTCCTAGGTAATTTATGCGTCTACGCATTCAACTCTAGGGAAAATTGTTATGCTCTGTGGAAATATATGCAGTATTAATAACAAATGGTTACTTGACTTCCATTTGCATATTTGCAATATACATTCAACAATAGAGCCAAATTGATTAATCAAGCATAGATATGGTTATTATTTTTAGCATTCTGCACGTCTTAGCAACAAAAATAGAACTTTTATACAAAATATTTTCCTTTGAAAACTATATAGTATTCATTCACACACAACGGCACTGGCAGGTAACGACACGAACCGCCACCGGCTTTGCCGGCGGGTATCGTTGAGAAGAATTCTGACCGGCATTTGCTGTTTCCCGGTCGGAGCTGAAGGTAGCAAATATGATGTAAGAGAAATAATTTGTGTTTGGTCCCTGTATATTTCCTGACTGACCTGAAGTTCCGTCGCCGCGCAGCGTCGATCCAGTTTGCATGAAATTTGCTGCCGCCGCCGCGCCGGCCAGTTCGGTTCAGTGCCGTGTGGGTAAGTGTTCAGCAACCTTTAAGGTCTTCACAAACCAATTTATTTGATTTAATAGTTTTTGAAGGCAATCCCTCTGCCGCTCCCGTGGCTTTGCCACGATATGGCGTTGGTTTATGAAAACCTTTATAAGAGCTAGTAACTTGTTATAATAATAACGCGCCGAACTTTCTGACGGAATAAGTATATAATAGTCATCCCATACGTACAGGTGTCCCACAAGGAACTATCCTGGGACCTCTACTGTTTATTGTTTATATAAATGATTTCTTAAGTTTACTGCCTGAAAATAGTATAGTATCTAATGCCGATGATACTGTAATTCTAAGTTCAGACATTACCTCACAAAAATCAAAACAAAAAATGAGCAAGTATTTACAAGTAGTGACAACTTGGATTGCTTTAAATGAATTATGTTGAAATGTTGCGAAGACGGTATACATGGCTTTTGGTATTTACAGTAACAGTGTTCCGTCTAATCTAAACATTTATATAAACGATATGTCTATTGAAAGATTCTATTATATTATAACAAATATTTAGGTGTGATCTTTGATTATCAAATGAAATGGGAAAGCCATGTAAACTAAACTGATGTAAACTTGTTTGTTATATTCTTTGGTGAAATAAATAAAATTTGTGGTCTTTTTTTTCAAATTCGTTTTAAAAACCTTTACAAAAATTAATTTCTGTTGATCAACTTCGCAGAATGAGCCGGGAAAACAAAGTCGCGGGCACGGCTAGTAAATACTAACCCATCAAAAACATTTCATGTAAGAAATGTAGCCAAATCTCATAAATCTCTCACCAAAAAAAAAGTTATGAAATCTCTTATAGAGTCTATTCCTCCTACGAACTCCAACAGTGATTCATAGATCGCTACAAGTCATAGTCCAGGCGGGATTTGTTTTAAAAAGGGCTAGGTTTCTATTTTTTTTTAAAATCTCCGGAACAGCTTGAGGAACAATGATTTTATATGCGCCAATCGCAAAAGGTGTGGTAAAGTTTTTAAAAATTAAACGTGATATCCAAAAATATCGTTTGTTTTTCAAACACATTTTTTTTATTTAATTATTTTCATTGATTTTTTTTATTTTTGCAACAACAATGTATAATGAAATTTCTAATTTATCCGATCGTTTGTGAAATTTTATTGTGAAACTTTTATTCCATATTCAACTTTTCTCTAAATCAATAGAGGAGTGTCTGTTCAAAAGGGACTAAAATCATCTTATGTAATTTCAGGAAAACTGAGAAAAACTTGCAATTTTGGTCTATATTTGTTTTTCCTAAAATTAACTGCACAGGTTTATATTACATACTTATTCAAACATATACGGTAACTTTGGTTAATCACATATTAATATTTAAATTTATATTAAATATTAAATTTCTAAAATAGTCCCTTTTGTTCAATCATTGTATAAATAGTCCCTTTTGATTAGACCACTGTAAAACAGGCCCTTTTGATCAACTAAAACAATTTAGTAAATAAAATATGTTTCAATGAACAATAGTGTATTTATTTAAATTCTTATGTCTCCTACATCAGGCTCCATGCATTCACAGGATTCTGCCTCACAATCATGAACTGCTTCATCACTGATAGTATTAGTTACATTGAGTAGAATCTGTTTGTACCATGATAGTTCTGCTTCCTCAGCCCAATTTTCACCAAACTGCTTGTCCAATAAGTTTATAACATCCTTTTTTTTCGCAGCAGATAAACCTTTTTGACCAGACGGTAAAGATCTAAGTACTATAGGATGTCTCTTACCTTTTTTGAGCAGACTTTGAAGTGGCTCTTTTCCTGATTCAAATCTGAAATTTTCAAATGTTTGGACGCTGCTCCCTGTTCTACCACTCTTTTTTATTTTAATCCTTTTGAATGTCTGAATTGCTGTTAGTTTTTTATAATATTCCTCTAGCCCTTTAATGTCAAAAAGTGTCCAGTCACTTCCAAGTTTCAACAAACTTCCATGTTTTTCATAAATTGAATAGTATTGTTCCTTTGTAGTAATGACCGGAGTCTTTTTAATTTCTTTCTCTAATCTTGCAAATGCTCTGTCGGCGGGCAAAAAGCTATGTCCTCGGACAGGATAAAACAAGCAGATCTCTTTGATAGATGATGCTTTATTCATTCGCCAATAAATCAGAATATGTATTATGTGGCTATTTTTATTCCTCCCGCCGCAGCCGTCACAGAAAAGTCTCAATGTCTCCACATTTATTGGAAAGTCTACTTGGTTAAGAAAACTATACAAAGCTGATCCTACTTCCACTGAGCCTCTTCCCGAATCACATTCGAGCCAAGTATAAAATTTTGGCTGTCGTGAATTTAAACCTACCATGCATGCATTATAAAAGCTCACTTGCCGAGAATAGTAGGCATCTTGAATAGGTGTCTTTGGCAAAGGCTGCACTTTCTGCATATCAAAACAGAATGAAATACTATTAGGTACATCTGCTTTCATGTGATCATAGAAAGCATTAGCTCTGAGTTTATGCACTCTTTTTTCAGTAATAAATCTTTGTTTTGTATTTTGGTCCGTTGCCGATTTTATTTTATTGCTCCACAAAACACACGCATTGCAGGCATCAGATGCAGGTTGCTTAAATCCAATATTAAATTCCTTAGTGAAAATCTCATGGAACATTGTTCGTGAAACTCTTAATTCAGGTTCAGCAGTATCGTTATAAAATCTTCTTAATTTCTTACAATTGAGCTCTGAATCCAAATAAATCCTCTTGGACTTATTTCGCGCATAGTGACTTTCAGCTGCCGGAAGGCCCTGAATGAACTTCCTCAAATTATCCTTTTTCAATTGGGTTTTCGATGACTTTCTATCCCCGCCCCTATTTTCTTTAGGTATACCTCCTGCGGCTATTGTCTTGTTTAAGTTCTTTAGTCTCTTTTGTCCAATGGAAAAGACTTTTAGAAAGAATTTTATGCATACTGGTACCAATTTCTTAGCTCGTTGAAGGAAATATTTGCAGCTGATTTGTCGATTTCTTGTGGTGGTTCTAGGGGTACCCTTACCTCTTTTAAGAGGTTCGTGTGGGCTTGTGAATCTTGTAAGAAATCTGTCCTGATCAATTTTATTAGTGAACTTATACAGATGTTTTCTGTTTTCAATAATATCAGACTTAACAAAAAAATTGCACTTGAATTGACTTTTCTCCTTATGAGAACAGGGTATTTTAAAATTGCAGCAAAGTGGATCTGGATCCTTGTATGTCCTGAAACAAGAGAGAGTTGTTTAAGGAAATGAACCTTAAGAAAATAAAATTGTTCGTTGAAATAACAAAACAATAACATTATCTTTACACTTACTTTTTACGGTAGACTGATCTATTTTTTCTCCCTTTCTTCTTGACACCTGAATTTAAAGCCTGAACGGTCTGAGAGTCTTCATGAGGAACATTCATTTTGTCTACCTAAATACGAAATAATATGCCTCAATCAAAATCTCCACATGAAAAAGTCATAATTTTCCGTTTTTCAATTGTTTGACAGGGGTGACAGCTTTTATGTTGTTATTTCGGGTGCGTTCAGAATTTCGATCAAAATTGCTATAAACCAGCAAAAATGTTATAGGCTCCTTTGTTCAGAAAAATGACCAAAAATGTTAAACAAGGATGATTAATAGACCTTTTTGTACAGACATTTCGAAACAACCTCTTAAAGACCAAATCTAGTCCCTTTTGAACAGAATCACAAACTTTTGTCGTAAAATGAATAGGGAAATAGGCCTTTTAGCGTGTTTATATTTGGAGACATGATGCAAATCAACCTACAAAAAAAGTTGCGATCAAAAAAAAGTTTTTTTTCAAAATGTCAAATAAGCCCTTTTGAACAGACACTATTATAGTTCTCGAGGTTGCCTTGAAAAGAATGTACAAAACAAAACCCATATTTTTGATTTTTTTCAGTTTTTTAACTGGTGCATATAAAAATCGTCATTCCTTAAGGGGTTGTACGCACTTAGAATTTTAAAAAAATCGATTTTTTGCATTTTCGGAATGTACATATATTTAAGTATATTTTCTGAAAATTTAAAGCCAATCCGATAAATATTTACGGAGATTTACCTGAATTTGTAAGGCCACTATGTGTAATTTACTACTGTGTGTAAACTACTTCTGAAACTTTAAACGCGTTTTTCTCAAATCGGTACTTTCAAAGTCGGTGTTCTCGATTTCTCAGAAATGGCTCTACCGATCGGTCTCAAATTTTTACACAATCTTCTTAGATATATTCCTCAGGTATTGAACGAAGGAATAAGATTTTAAAAAATTATCACTATTTTTTTAACAATTTGGAGCGAAAATTTCAGTCAAAAACGAAAATTTTTTTTCAAATAAACGCCATTGTGTCAAAAATCAAAATTTTTATTATTCCTTCGTTCAATACCTGAGGAATATATCTAAAAAGACTGTGCAAAAATTTGAGGCCGATCGAATTAGCCATTTCTGAGAAATCGAGATCACCACGAAGCGCCTTTTTTTAGAGGTTCGGGACATCATCTACAGCAACGGTGCACATTACCAGTTTTACATGATTGACGCGCTATTGTATTCTTAAAAGTAGGCTCTATTTGAATTACCATCACTTGTAATTGATAAAGAAAAACTGTTTCTATAAAAAATTCATAAAAATACGTTTTTTTGAGCCTCACAACTGCGTATAACCCCTTAAGCTCTTCCAGAGAATTTCAAAATAACTAGAGATCCTATATGAAACATCCAACCCAAAGTAGATACCACCTGGACTATCCTAACTATCAGGAAAATTGCCGATCTTTTAGTCAGTCTCATAGTTGCTGATAAATAAATGTTTTGCGTTTCGTTTTAAATTGTTTTGGATTTCATTTAAATATTGTTGCGAAATTGGACAAAACTTCGCCCCGTATAGCAGACATTTTTGGTGATTGGCGGTAATAAGCTTCAACTTCAACTCTGGCCTAATCACACCCAATGACAGGCCATATACCTTTGACTGAGAAGGAGAAAGAATCGGTGCAGATCTACGCGGCTTAACTTTCGTCAAGTTCTGCGCATTTTTTTGATTAAATGAAACATTCGGTTCGGAACTGTGAAAACTCTGGTTTTTAGTCACCTTAAAACGCAAACTAAATCCGCCTAAAAGTGTACTTTTCTACTTCCATCAATGCCAAGTGGAGAAGACACTCTACACTTATGTGAGGACACGCGAGTTCCAATCCAGTCCGATAAATTCTTCTTACTTTTTTCTATTCAAAATGCGAAACTTGTAAGATGTACCTACATATATTTAAATTGGTTGATCGATTGTTTGTTGATAAGGTTCTGGTATTATTTTAAACAAAACTACTCAACCGAGTTTTTTTTTGTGAATTAATTGGAACGCTACTAAGTCAAACTCTATAAGTTTCATAACAATCGTTCCAATCATTTAAAAATTCGCGGACAAATATACATTCATTAATGGCGTCTTGCAAGATAAGAACGCTAAAGACATATTTTAGTTTGTTTTAATAACTGAATAATAAACATCTACGCGCAATATTTTTCCTTTTTTTTCTGTATACTTCTAAGTGTTCTTTGGATTATTTGTACACTGCATCGTTTTAACGCATTCTATCCTCAAAATATACAAAAACGACAGCCGCCCAATAGCTTACATTATTTTTTTTATTGTTTCGCCTATATCCTAATGTGGAACTTCGAGACTCGGTGTGCTTCGTGCGGCACAATTCCTCGCGGAACAATCGTCAACTCGAATAATGAAATTTAAATAATAAAGAAAGTGTTATGCTCTTCCTCAGAAATAAACTCGTAGAAGAAGAAACACCGCCGCCGCCACTCTAAGCAAATATTGTATTTTTCACGGGCTCTCAAATCCTGTGGCAGTAAAATCGTGAAAGCATTTTTATCTACATATTTTAAATTTATTAGAAAAATTAGGCAGTGATTACCATAAATCTCGGCCGATATAGCTCACTTGAATCGTTTAATAGCGAGCGAATGAGCTACTGATAAAACTTCTACTCGAACTTTGCTCCAGTCGGTTGTTCAAAGTAAATTGGGCCTTTTTTCAAATTTCCTGCCGGGTTCTGGAACATATTGAGGTAATATTGCTTTTTAAATCTCTGCCTGATATATCATAATAGTAATTTATTAACTTTTTTTCAAGTAGATTAATGTATGGGCGTGATATTGCTTAGACATATGCCTGGCCTCTGAATTTGTACGAGCACGCCAATTTTAGATTGCGTTGTGATTTTTCAGTTGCGGTGTGTTCTCTTACACAAACTATGCCATATAAATCAAGTCATTTAAGGCATAGAATAATCGGAATGAAGATCGATTCAATTACGGATGTAACTTATTATTATAGAGTTAAGGAAAATTTCCCATAAAAATTCTTTAGGCGAAAATGTTGCTAAATTAAAACGAAAATGACAGAAGCGCATAATTTGCAGATAAATTGACCTCACAGAGGTAGTCATTGACACGAATTCACTTACAATAACGCACAGAGGCGTTTGTGTAATAAACATAAATAACTGAGTAGACAATTTCAGGCGAGGCGCGCCGCACTGTGCGAAAGTATCGATTGCAAAATCACCGAAAGAACCTTACAAGTTTCAGTTTTTAAAAGTTAATTGTACTGCTTCCTACAGTGTTGTTTTTTTTTGGATGGTCGGTGGTTGTACTTTTACTTTTGTCATATGTGCAATAATAGTACACAGGTGCAAAACGCGAATTTTAAATGTAAGAAATTCCGGAATGCACGGAACAGATTGGTAATTACTAAATCACTAGTTCCCTAGTGACAAGCCCGTTTAGCGTGGATAATTTTTCGAGAAATTTTTTATTTATTATATTTATATTACACGTGAGCGTAGAGTGTTCAAATGGAATCGAATATTCCATATACAGTTTTTATATAATATTATATATTATATAGATTTTTCCTTGCATTAATTCCAAGAATAAGATATTTGAGTTTTGTCTACAGGATGCCTCATTGATTTTAAGATAAATAAATTAAAATGAGTTATAATAACCTCATATTAAATTATTAACCACCATGGAGAACGTGCGCCGTTTTTCGTACTTTTAAACCTTTGTAATACATTGAGCAATTATTTTTTACTCGATTTTGCAAGCATTTACTCACTCGTATATGCACAAAATTTGCTTAGCTCATGAGTAGTGCAGTCGAATTAGCATGAAATGCGGTGATTTTGACAAACAATGTTTCTAGGTATAGGCCGAATCCAGGTTGTTCAGGAATGCAGGGTTACTTAGGCTAATTTTTTTTGGATGGGAATTTTTTTTGTCAAACAATTAAGGGGATGGTAACGTTAATTCGGCGTAAAAAAGGCCCATTTCCAAGAATTTTTCCAGACGCTACAGGCAATCCAAATTTAATTAGTCGATCGCAGCATTATAGTACAAACTGTGAACAATATTTCCTTAATTTTTTAAAACAAAATATAAATAATTAAGCCGACGGCAGCAAATATTCGGAGGCGCCTCGAAAAAAAGTTGTTTGTCGGTGAACAATATTACTCAAGAGTGGATCATCTGAATTAAAAAAATAAAATTCTGTGATTAGATAACCGCTTTCCAAAGGCATTCCTGGGAGGAAATTTTTTTTTTTCGATTTTTCAATTTTTGCTGACACTTAGAAGTGAAAACACCGATTTTCGTCTAAAAAATGAACCTATTTGTTATTGTAAAATCTATAATTATGAAAAAAAAAGCTACCAGCGTTACCTGGTCATTTATGTAAAGAACCTGTATACAAAATTTCAAAACAATCGGTCGAGTAGATTTTGATTTAAACTGTTCACCGGTTTCAAAAATGACAAGCGTCAGAAAATCGCTTTAAAGTTTTGCATACCTGAAAATCGAGTATTATACATGAAAGCAACAAACGCTCAAAGTTCTATATCTTAGTTAGTTTTACTCCGATTTGTTTGAAATCTTAAGATGTTGTGCAATCATATGAAACAATAAAAAAAAATGAAGAAAAAAAATTTTATTACGTTACCCTGCCCTTAAGGTGTGAGAAATGGTTTTTTGGAGTCTTCGAAATAACTATTACTTTTAGAATAAAAAGAGTTTCTTAAAAGTTGTTCGCCTTAAAAAAAAACCTACAAAATGAAACCTGTTTCATCAAAATCGACTAATATATATATGAGATATTCCAAAAAAACATGTTCAAATGGCTGCTTTTTCACTTATTTTAATAAACAATAGTTTTTTGTATTTCATATACTTCTTACCACAGGAAAAGAAGGCTCCTGTAGTATAGAAATAGCACGCGAAATCGGGAGCCATATGATCGAACAGCTTTTGCACAACCATTTTGTTAATCATTTTGTGACGTTTTTACGCTTATTTCTTAGCGATCTCCCGGTTCTACAGCAATCTGCTGGTGCGCAAATTAAAGTTCATGTTTTATACTATCAATATAAGAAAAAGAGCTAAGTGAAATATTGCTTTCAAATTGTTGAAAACAATTATCAAATTTAGCATTAATATACGAAAATATGCATTTTCAATAAAGTACTTAGTGTCAAAATAATTTTTTAAAGAAAACATATGTACATTCCATTTTTATATATGTATATATATCCATTATTATTATATCTATATATATATATAAAATAAGGTTCTCGGTTGCATTCCGTAAACCCCCAAGAATATGCACGTAAAAGGTTTTCGGAAAATGCGTACAGTTAAGGAAGTTACACGAGCATGTAAATTTGTTTGTTTGGTGTAATCATATATATTTCAAAACTTCAAACCCGTTTTTCTCGAAACCACGTTTCTCGAATCTGTGTTCGCGATATCTTGACTTCTACTGAATCGATTCACTTGAAACTTTTGCAGCATCTTTAGTACAATTGCCGCTAAAGGACCACAATTATGTTTATATATTTTAATATTTTTATTTTTAGAAGCATTTAAATAGAAAATCACACTCTTTTGTTTGTAACTAAATAACTTTTGTAATTTTTGATATTAGAACCTCTCCGTGCTCCCGGGTATAGCCAACAGAGTAACAATTAATAACAATTTTGAAATTTATGTGTCAGACTCTCCAGAGGCCGGCAATTGTAGCCAGCGTTTGCACCTGCGCTTCGTACCCCTCAAATTCAACGCGCTTCAGGGCCCCAATTTTTTTTTTAACAAATAAAATGTATTGTTATAGTAAAAGGTCGAATAAATATACAAAATAAAAGTATCTTAATTATCTCTTTCCGCTCCCAAGAAAAAAAATTCATAAAGTTGAAGTCAAAATACGACCGTCACTACAGAATACCCTCTTAGGGATGACTTGAAGGTAATCCATTCAAGTGTACTTTTTCGGCCGCCATATTGGATCCGCCATCTTGAATTTGGAAATTTTGATGGCAGATTTGAAATCAGCGCCCCCGGAAACCTCCTGTGCGGATTTTCAGAGCAATCCCATGAAGTTTAACTTTTTCGGTCGCCGTATTGGATCCGTCATCTTGAATTTAGAGATTTTGATAGCTGATTCGAAATCACCGATCCCGAAAACCCCCGAGCGCTCCCTCCCCCCTTTCCATCTTCACTACCACTTCGATGATCTCTTGGACGAACGTATATTTTTAACTCGGTTTTATTTAATTGCGGAGCGATGTAATGTGAGTTTTATACGTTTCGGTGAAGAACGGAAATCTGAGCGTTCCAAACCTGCGCTTTATTTGGTGTTTCTGTATATCCGTATTTTTGGTACCACACCGATCTCGACCCTTAGCGAAATAATATAAGGAGGATATTAGTAATTTTTTATAAACCAGTTAGCGATTAATTTATCTAGCTGCAATATTTTTCATTCAATATTTGGTAATATGCTTTGTTTATAATGAAGATGAATTTGCATAAGAAAGAATTCAAGAATTTATTGTTGAACTGCACAAATATTAATATAGTTAACATTTCTTACAAATTATAACCCATTCTCAACCCCTTAATTCAGCTTTTCACTAAATTGTTTTATTCGTTGCAGGATTCTGAATGGCATCTTTTACCGTCGGTTGAATCAAGGGTGAGTAATTGAATTTTCTGCCAGTGGCTAATTACATACCTACCATGGCTGTGTAATATCTAATCTAAGGCTTTTCCAATTTCGGAATTAAGCCAAGCCTTTCGAATTTGCCTCGTTGTATTATCAACTATCAAAGTACTTTGCAACTTTTACTTCCAGCTGCACGACTTTAACATTTGCAATCCCCGCTGCCACGCCGCTAGTTTATTTCGAATGAACCTACTTGAACGTAGGGGTATTGTATTGGGTAAAATTAATGTTTTTCGGTGAATTAGTGAACACTTCTGACATTAAGGCATTTTTAATATGGTGTTTGGTGGTACGACCTGATGACGCTAATTTATTTATTGTATTCAGAAGGGGTCAATGAGCTTTCGTTCAACGAACACCTTTGCCGACTTGCGCGCGAAAGTGTGGAGAAATTAAAATGAGTCAATCAGCCGCAATCGACCAATTAGCGAACGCAAAAGCCAGCATTAATTTTCATAGTTTGCAATATTTGTCAAGAGAGTGTTTTTGCTTCACACATGTTGGCAAATAACGATATTTGGGCGATATTTTTTTAAAAATTAGATAAAGCCATTATAATAACCACATGCTGACGCTTGAGCCGATAATTACTAGGTCAGTATGCTGACTTGGCCAATCATCACTTGAAAAAAGAAAATACTAAACAAACATAATGTAGTCTTTGGCTTTGAAAGGAATGTGGGAAGACCTGAACAAATGGACACACAAAGGGAATTAAGAATTGTGTTCCGTTGAGGTGTTACAATTTATTCAGGGGCTTCAGGGCTTTCAAGAGGTGTTTTTTCTGTGATTATTACGAGAACATTCCATTTTTACGTCAGTGGTTCCCCGGTGATGGGCGTGTCATACCATGTTTATTTTTTCTGGCTTTAGAAACTGTGAAAGCCATAACAAAACAGAAGTGAGGTGCATATCAAATATTTCCATCTTGGTTAAAATTTATTGACGTATGAAAGACATTAATTGAATTACTACTTCGTGGACGTTTTATAGCTTTGTAGAATTGTAGTTTTTCATCTTTTTTTTCATATCCGTAGATATTGTGAATGAAACGATAGATACTTCCTATTTTAGAATATTAGAACAATTTAAAAGCTGGGAAACAAAAGGAGCTATTTGTATAAAATTTAACTTTTAAAGGCCGTTTAAGAGTCACGGCGGCGTGAAGAATTCGCGCCGTGAACGTCGCCGCCCGCGTAACTATGTATATCCACACTCATGTACTTAGGTAGCGCAGTTGGGTTCATGCCTTTGACCAAAATGGATGAAGTGGAAGCTGCAACCACTCTGACTGTGTCCAAAAGACCAATCTTGCAGATAATAAAATTCTTTACAACTTTTACATTGACTTCATCGACGTTCGAAGCGAGATATTCGCAAAAATCCTTGTTTTTGAGACTGAGATAGAAGATCTCGAAAATAGCGAGGTTTCCGGAAAAAAATCAAGAGATCAATCTTGTAGATAATTTAATTCTCTACAACTTTCAATAAGACCTTATGGATATCCGATGCAAAGAACGCGAGATGTTTGCAAAAAGCTTTGACCGTCTATATCTTGGGTAGTCATATTATGAATTTTGTGATTTTTGCGAATTTGAGTTTGGGACACCTCAAAGAACGTCCATGTAAAATTTTAGGTTGTAGAGAATTTTGTTGAGGTCATATGATAACTTCCCTATGCTAGAGGCTTCACAGTTCTTGCACGCAAACGTTCGCGCCCGTTCATACATTGACCGGGAAACATTCACGTTCACGGCTATATTCCCGGGATTTCACGCTGTGAGTCTGGAGGGGAAACATGTTGTTAAAGAAATCAATCTTTACTATCGCATATTGTGCTTTTAAATAAAAGCGGTGGATTTGAATCAATTTGTAAGGTATTTTTAATTCTTTGCACTCGGATATAAATCATCAATCATGTGACATCAAATATTCATGTCATAACGCTGGTCATGTCGCCAATACGGTGTTGGATTGATTACATATGAAAAATATCGGCCAAATGTGTGTCGTACACGCATAAACTTGGGGCTCTGTAGCATGTATAATATGATATATTATATATGTATATATAACAGGCGGACTGAGGTAGGCTAGCATAGAAAAAATTATTTTTTTGATAGAATTTGATTTTATTATTCAATATAGTTCCCTTCGAGGGCTATACAACGATTATAGCGGTCATACAATTTTTCGATACTATTTTTATAATACGATTTGTCTTTAGCCTCAAAATAGGCTTCAGTTTCGGCGATTACCTCTTCATCGGCGCAAAATTTCTGTGGAATTGGATCCGGTGTGAAATAATGGAGCCATGTTTCATACATCGTCACATATCGACGCAAAAATTTGGATTTATTACAATTGAACAGCTCAAAACACTGCTTAGAATCATCGATGCGTTGTTGTTTTTGATCGATTTTGCGCTCCATCGCGGCACCCACTTTGTACAGAGCTTTCGCATATCCAAATATTCATTTACGATATGACCAACACGTTCCTTTGATATCTTTAGGGTCTCAGCTATCTCAATCAACTTCACTTTACCGTTATCAAAAATTATTTTGTGGACTTTTTTGATGTTTTCGTCGGTAATAGCCTCTTTGGGGCGTCCACTGCGTGCATCGTCCTCGGTGCTCATTTCGCCTCGTTTAAATTTAGCAAACCACGGTGCAAAGTCCAAATAATGTTTATCAAACCAAGCCTTGGTTTCAATAGTATTTTTTTTCGCCAAAAAGCAATGCTTTATTAACCCACGAAATTCCATTTCATCCATTTTTTCAAAGTAACACAAGTTCTTTTACTAAAAATGCTATAACTCAGATACTAATAATACAACAGCTGTCAAATTTATACACACGTCTTTTAAAGGTTAGGGCTAACTAAAAATCATATGGATTTGATACTAGTAGAGCCATCTATGGGTCAGCCTACGAACTTTTCAGCCCGCCTGTTATAATATCTACCTACATAGATATTCCGAAAATGTTTTTAAATAAGCACGAGCGTACATATTATTAGCAAATAATGCAACTTATTTGTTGAATATCTACAGTATGTGGCCATTGAACTTGACACACGCAAAATATTTCCTATTTTTGAAATTTTGATAGTTTATTTCCAGGAAAATAAATTAAGCAACAAAAAATTAGGCATTTCAACAGGTATAGTTTATTTGCTACTCATAAGAGTTTACAATGTTTAATATTTAGTCACACCTGTCTTATTAATAACAACTTTTTTTATTCCAGTTGGTAAGCTCCTGATACAATTATTAATCATTTCCCTGAGAAGTATTCGGTGAAGCATACCCTTTAGATTTTAGGAGCACCCCGCAATTATCGATGGATGTAGATACGGAGAATTCTCGGGTTAAGGAAGGATAGAAAGTTCTGATTCATCTTAGAAATTTGTAATAAACCTGGCAGTATGGCATGGCGCGCCATCCTGCATGAAAGTATGTTCGGAATTGGGTGAAGGTAGGGAGTGTGTATAAGGCAGTAAAATGTCCGTTAAAATATTTTTATACTCCTCCTTGCTTATGCCAAATCAGCGGTATGAAGAACCACCTTGGTAGACAGCTCGATATAATTTTCTCCTCTAACCCTATTGATTCTGTTGTATTCAAAGCAATCACCTTCTTTCTACTTTTGACCTGCACCATCCTCCACTCTTCCCCACTTTTTTCCTAGAATCATGAAACAATCGCACTAATTTTGAGCCCCTTTTCCGGTACAACTTGCGTAAAACAGACTTCTCTAAGCTAAACTTACTCCTTAGTTACTCTACCGTCCTCTCAAACTTTAGGGACTCCCAACTGCCTATAAACAACCGACTCGCTCTTTTCTACAATGAAATATTTAGTTGCATGTCTCATTGTGTACCCTTCGAACCTATAAAGCGACCACGACTCCGCCCCCGATCTTACTTACTTTTCCTTTATGAGAAACTGCCCACAAACCTCCCTTGTTTCCATTGTCATTGATCCGTTTCTTCTTGCCAATAAAATCAGTATTCTCGCCGATGACTTTGATCCCGGCCCTGATGGGATTCCCGCCATTATTTTAAAGGAATGTGCTACCCATTTCATTAACCCTTAACGGCCACACGGGGTAACTAGTTACCCCAGGCTTAGAAACGGTGAAATTAAAGGTCTAAAATCTTTGAAATTGATAATGAAATGATAGGGTGCCATATATAAATTGACGTACAACAATCATTGGAAATGTTGAAGAACACTTCAACAAACATGTAACAATCGGTGAGCAGTCTTAAAACACCCGATGTTTTCTATAAACTAGGTTTTTCAACGTAGGGGTAATTAGTTACCTCATGTGGCCTATATGTGGCCAGAATGAGGTGTGGCCGTTAAGGGTTCATCCACTAACCAATCTTTTCTTACTTTCCCAACTTTTGGAAATTTATTCCTATATCACCCCAATCCACAAAAAAGGCTGCAAGGGCGACATATCAAACTATCGTCTAATAGCTAAATATCCTGCATCCCTAAACTCTTCGAAAGCCTTATCTATGACTCCATGTTCTTCTACTGTAAGTCCATTTTGTCTTCATCTCAACATGGATTCCTCAAAGATAGGTCCACAACTACCAACTTGTCAAGCTTTGTGTCTCGCACCTTACAAGCAATGGAAAACAGCGTAGAAGTTGATGTCGTTGCCATCTCCCACCAAATCATTGTTCTCAAATTAAATTATCTTGGCTTCCCACCCAGCCTCATCTCGTGAATTAAATCATATCTTAGTAATCGCCGTTACAGGGTTCGTTTTGATTCTACGATTTCCAACCCATTCTGGCGTCGCGGAGGGCAGTCACCTTGGTCCCCTAATTTTCATACTAACCATAAATGATGTTGAAAAGGTTATCAATCATTCCGAAATTTTGATTTATGCTGACGACATGAACATTTTTAAACAACTCACCAACACATTGGACTACCCTACTTCAAAACGACCTGAACAGTTTCTCCATTTGGTGCTTGAAAAACTTCCTCGATCTTAATGTATCTAAATGCCAATCGATCACTTTCTCCGGTAAACGCGCCTCCACCTCTCATAGATCCTACGTTCTCTTAGGCGAACCAATTCCAACTGTTAATTCCCTTCGCGACCTGAGTGTTATCTGCGACAGTGAGCTCAACTTTCGTTCCCATATTGATCACATCGTAAATAGAGCCAACTCAACCCTTGGCTTTGTAAAACGTTAGTCTAAGAATTCTGTGACCATTATGTCACCAAATTACTCTAGATTTTCTTCGTTAGATAACTTCAACCTTCCTCCGTATGAAAGCCGGCTAAAACTGATTAACCTCCAGCCGCTTGGCCTGCGTCGTGATGTCGCTGATGTTATCTTTTATCCACCAAGCCCTAACCGGCTCCATTGACTGTCCCCACTTCCTACACAGTATCTCCCTTAACACTAGCCCCCGAAACGTTAGATCATTTCCCACCTTTCGCCTCGATAGACATCGCACTAATTACGACCACTTAGAGCCCTTCACCAGAATGCTACGGAAAGTCCACACCACAGCAGCCTTCGACTTCCATGTTCTCTGCAAAAAAAAAGCGCTCCGGGGGAGGGGCCATAACTCCGACAATTTTCAAATTTTTTTCGAAATTCAAAGTGTTTTTATTTCTTTGATAGTACTGCTAAGATATTGTGTTTTGCTTTTCCCAATAAAATTCGCATAAAACCCTTTTTAAAAATCACGAACTTAGCTCACTTTTTCGTCCCAACTTTGTATATAACCTATATATATAACTATAATGTATATAACTTAAGGGATCTACCCTCTTTTCGGAGGGAAAAAAAAGGTTAATTTCAATAAAGTTTTCGATAGGTTTAAATTATGAAAATGGAAAAAAAATTATTACACTCAATAAATACACTCTCGAACTATATGACAAAATTTTTTTTTATTGATTTTTGTGAAATTTTAAGCATGGAACTGCTGGTCGACAAATGATCCAAAAAACAAGAGGGGTGTGCGGCGTTGTGAAATCTCCGAGATGCATGGTCGGAAAAAGCAAAGAGTTTTAGGATCAATAGCTATAGCGCATCGGGGCGATTTTTGATTTTTGCAAAATTGACAAAATGGCGGACATTCTTTGAAAAACTACGAAAAAACAAGTTTTTTTCACAGTTTTTGGCCAAAAAAAAATTTTAAAATCAAAAGTTTGAAAAACCCCCTCTATGCGCTATAGCTGTAGTCATAAAGAATGTTTGGTAAAAATTTGGTGGGAATTGGTTCGGTAGTTTCCGAAATTTCATCAACGCGGTGTCGAAAAAGTTATTTTGTGAAAAACGCGATTATAGTTTTGTTAATGGCATCGTAAAAAATTTCACCTAAGCCTAATCAGCGATGCCTGGACCATACACTATGCCTTCTTCTTCCTCAAAATGCACATTTTCATCCAAAGTAGCGTTCCTGCGATATGTTCTGGCTTTCTTGGAGGCATCAGTGCTGCGTCGGCCGCACGCCGCACTTCTTGATTATAAACAAACGCGCAGAGATGTTGTTATATCAAAATTTTAAACTCGACTAATTTTGAGACAACAATACAGTTACACTGCTCCGATCTTTATAAAATTTGAATATGATATTTCTGTATATACATATATACTTTACGAAAATGCAATAAAGCGAAATAATAAATAAATGTTAACCCTTTCGTAAAGTACCCATTGGTGATGACACAGCTCCAAATCATTATAGCTGGTGGGTGTTTCACAGTCCGCAGGCATTCTTCATTGAAATGTTCCTCAGTTCTTCTGCTTACAAAACGATTTGACTCTGTCATTGCATCTAGTCTACATTCGTCGCTAAAAATTACCTGGAATATTTAAAAATTAGCGTTTTAATTGATTTATTGGTTAAAATTATTTTAAACTTTATTGGTCTAAAACTTTTTCACACAAACCTTATTCCAATCAGCTATAGTATAACTCATATGCATTCGTGCCGACAGTAAACGTTTTAGTTTCATCCGTAGAGTCAGTCGAGGCTTTTCTCTGGTCGCTTCTCCGCATCTTCTTCTCACTGTGCTCCTTGGTGCTCCTTTCCTTCTTCGACTTGTCGACAAAAGATCTATTCCAGCAGACGCCGTTGACGCGCTTACACCCACTTTTATTTCTTTATAAGAGAGTTTTTGTTCGTTCAGTATGGCTATAAGTTTACCCTTTATGTCTCCGAAATATCTTTTCCACCCAAATTATTTTTAATTATCGATAATTTTGATATTATCAGAAGTTTACCACTAATATTTTTTAATGTGACTCTAAAAGAACCCTTTTAGACAAAATTACACTTTAAACACTTGGTGATATTACCAACAAAACTAAGCTCATCGAAAACTCTCATCTAACCAGAAGTTAAAATCTATTAACAGATTCTCTTATATAAGTAAAGTACAAATAAGGACATTTATACCATTAATTTAATTTTCTAGCAACTTCTCAGTAAACCAGAGAGTACGGCAGAAATACATTTTTAAATATACTTAGAATTTATGTATATACTAGCGGACCCGACAGACGTTGCCCTGCACCCCCTCTCCTATACCTCCCAAAAACATAATTTTGTAATTTTCCGCGCAATATTCTTAATTTTTTCTTTCATATAAACCTGCTCCTGACAATAACAAACACAACAAAAAAAGAATTAGCGAAATCGGTCCAGCCGTTCACGCGTGATGGCGTGACCAAGGGAAATAGGGATTGCTCTTTATATTATATAGAAGATTACTTTGCTTCCTTAGCTATCGATTGGTGAAAAAATTATTCCAATTCATGCATACACTTTTCTTCCACAGCCGTTTCAATTTTGTCGGCACCCACCGAAAAAACCAAGTTTTCACTATTTTCACCAACTTTCACCAACCCGGCCCAATTTCCTATAGTGCCTCTTCTTCCTTCCCCTGAGATATGCTTCTGGGGTATGTCACCTTCCACCCCACCCCCACAACAAAAACACGTTTTCATCAATAATTCCCACATTTCACACTTTTTACCAACCTTTCTTTCACCAACGCATTCTACACTACCTCCCCTTTCCAACGATACCCATAACATGGCACACGCCACGGCAATATATGAAATTTATTACAGTCATACCGACTGCAGCGCCATCTGCCGGGCTGATTTGTAAATCTAAACCATCCGGGGCGCCACCCAAACGCATACAAAAAAATTCATTCATATCGGTCCAGCCGTTTAGGAGGAGTTCAGTGACAACACACGTACAGTAGAATTATATATATAAAGATAATGACCTGAAGTACACAAACAAGTCTTTAATTGATGATTAGGGGTAATTTTTCACAGATAGCAATGAAAAACTCCCGGAAATTAAAAAAACTCTTACCTGTGCCAAGTTCAATGGCCACATACTGTACTTAGTAGTAGCTGCTATTGAAAACTGAACATTGTGGATGTCTCAAAAAGTTATTAAAATATCTTGTTTATTCATTCATTGATTATTTTCATGTTTTTAAATTACATCGTTGCGAAGTTAGAGGGAAACACATTATTAATGACTTTAGGACCTTATATCTCACGAAATATTCATTTAAGGAAAAGAGTTTCTTAAGAACCTTTATAGCATTTTCAAATACCTGTCTAATGATACAATGGAGTACGCAAAACAAAAAGTTCATCTCTTAATTCTATGTATGGAAAGTTAACCCTAAATTAATTTTTTTATTTTATTACTCAATTAAATGGCGGTTCACATAAGACGCCTGCCTGTACAATTTCATCAGAATCTATGTGTGTAAAGATGACGGAGTTATAAGACTGTGACATGCGGACGGACGTACAGACGAACATGATGAAATTATAGTTGTTCTGTTTTGGTTCTCATTTGTCTACGGAACCCTAAAATAAGGTAAAAATGGTTTCAAATGTCCTCATCTACCGAGTAAATATCCATTACAGGTAAATAAATTCACTAGAAAAAAGATGAAAAGTCTTAGGTATAAGGAAGTATCCATTATTAGTGAATCAAAACGGCTACATTTTATTATTTTTAATACAAAATTGCAACAAATCCTTCGAAAGTTAGAAAGGATTTCATTTCTTCCAGAAAGAATTTTTTTTTCTGTACTTCTTAAAACAACTTCGAGCTCTTCACTACACTTCAATTCGAAGGTGTAGAAATTTCAACTGTGCGACTCCAATAATCTGATAAGTTTGCGATGATTGAATTCACGGTTTGTATTTTAAATTCATCACACCTGCGTACGTTACACTGAGAAAAAAGCACTGGTTAAAATAAACGAAAAATGTATTACTTCAAAACAATTCACGTTCAAAAGCGCACCTAAAATGAAAAATGTACTTTCAAAAGGTTTACTGATTTCGATTCAAACGTTTTTCAACAAAAATATTTTGTTTTTTCAAGAATTTTAGCCATTTAATTTAAACTGAAAACGTATTTAAAACAAACATTTTCCAACATAAAATGGAGCAAACATTGAAAATCTGAATTAAGAATTGAGTATTTTTTACTTTTCATAAGTGAAGAAAAACTGTTGAATCACTTTTGTCATACATATTTGATCATAGTGAATACGCGAGTGAAAATTGCCTCATTATGTAAAGTCCTTGAGTGATTTCCGATGAGATTCGTACTCGGGACGCCTGGCTTCTATTGTACATACCTTGACATTACTGCATTAGAAGCTCCATATCTGCTACACATACATATGTATAAGCTGACTCTTTACAAAGTAAAACAGCCTCAATCAAGTGAGATTTGAATTCAGAACTTCTAGAACACCAAGCCACCGCTCTCGCCACTGATCTACAGATAGCTTCGTGGCTATTAAAATTATTTCATTGTTTATTCAAAAGTTAAACGCATTGGAAATTGCTTAGGGAATATTTAAATAAACAACAATATTTTTGGCTCAAAAGAATCTACATAAAACAACAATTTTTCTCAACAATGCACCATTTCACACGTTTTTGGTAAAATATTTTATTCAAACAAAAAATGTTGGAAAAAAAAATAAATATTTTCCACATTTTTCTTTCAACAATTGACAGTTATTGGTTTAAAGTTGGTTTACTCAGAATAAGTAACGTAATAATTATTCGATGCCTTTCTCCTTCAATTGATTGGGTGCCATACCCAACTTCCTGGTTTTTGTCCCATTACCATTGGATGTAAACGGTAGACCTATGAGTATAGACATTTACCTCAATTCGCATATCTTGACCGTTTGACTTGGATCGTCATCGATAAATTCCTGCAGTTCTGAGTCTTCGAATTTTGTTGTGCCGTGTGTGCTGTTCAGTTCTTTGTTACTCATGTCGAAATCATCATTTTGAAATCGCCGAAACAACTCTTCACATATTGTATTAGCTAGCAACCAATGCGTTTCAGTAGCACTTCCAAGCAGAGTATACTCGTTTTATTAAACACAAAGTTAGTACCACTACCGACACTTTTCTGAAAAGAGCGGACATTTAGTTTTATAGCCCATAATATTATGATAATATATAATATATATAAAGTTCATAACAATTGAATTTTTTTTTTTAACCTAAAATTTCATAAAATTAGATTATTCTTTTTTTAATTTTTTTGCTTGTATATAATAAAATTTATGTAATGAGTTTGCTTCACACTTTATGTTCCTGTAAAAAGAGCCAACAACAATACTTGGTTGCAACCCTGGCTCAATTCCATGGTCAAGCATCTTAAGAACGTAAAGAGCAAGGCTTGGAAGAAGTATTGTTCCTCTCGGAGCGACTCGGATTTTCTTTCTTATGTGGATCTCCGTAATCAATTCGTGACTGCAGTCAATGATTCTTACTCGGAATATCTTGGCAACGTTAAATCTTCTCTCCGCGCTGATCCTAAGCAGTTCTGGAGGTTTGTTAACTGCAAGCGGGGCTCCGATGGTTACCCGTCGTCACTGTTCTTCGGCACTGAGAAGAGCACCGATCCCCTAGTTTTATCTAATCTCTTCGCCGATTTCTTTAAAACTGCTTTCTGTGATAGTACCTGTGATATTAATTTAAATGATTTTAACCACCTGACGAGGCTTCCGCCGACTACTCTTCAACCTAAGGATCTTATCTTTGATGACAAAATTGTACTTCGGCACATTGCTAACTTAGTTGACAATTTTTCGTGTGGCTCTGACGGAATTCCGTCCGGTTTTTTGAAAAGGTGTGACCTTGTCTTGGCCCCTATTCTTCGTTATTTGTTCAATTTATCTCTCTCTGTTGGTGTCTTTCCGGGGCCCTGGAAAATTTCTGTGATTCTTCCTATGCATAAAAAAGGAAACAGATCGGATATTTCAAATTATAGGCCAATTGCTAATTTATGTCCTATTGCTAAGCTCTTCGAGGTAATGATTTGTGAAGTACTTTATTTCCACTGTAAGCCTTTCTTGATGCCATTTCAACATGGGTTCATGAAAGGTAAATCTACTACAACTAACCTTTTGGAATTTTCCAATCACTGTACGCCGGCTATTGAATCTGGCAAACAAGTCGATTGCATTTTCACTGATTTTAGCAAGGCCTTTGACAGAATCAACCACAAAATTCTCATTCATAAATTATCTGTTCTTGGTTTCCCCAAATGCTTTGTTAGTTGGGTCACCTCCTACTTATTTGATCGTACTCAGTTTGTTTGCTTTCGTGGTGTTTTTTCTGATTTGTTAAGAAATACATCAGGTGTCCCACAAGGTAGCCACCTTGGTCCACTGTTATTTATCATTTATGTCAATGATGTTTCTCTTATACCTGTCCATTCGAAAATACTATGCTATGCGGACGACGCGAAACTATTTCGCACAATATCTAGTGAGCGTGACTGCCATCTTTTGAATTCTGACTTGGACGCATTCCATAATTGGTGCTCCATTAATCACTTACCTTTAAACATCGGTAAATGCACTTGCATGTCCTTCACTCGTAAAAGGATTCCGGTGTTTTATAATTTCACTATTGGCGGCTTCTCCCTTACTAGGCTTGACAAAGCGAGAGATCTAGGTGTCATTATCAACTCACGGTTCTCTTTTGAAGATCATATAGACTCCATTACTAACAGAGCTAGCGCGACCCTGGGCTTTGTAAAGCGTTGGTCAAAGGAATTCAACGAACCTTACATTTCTAGACTTCTTTATTGCACTTTTGTTAGACCTATCCTCGAATATGCGAGTCCTGTCTGGTCCCCCTTTTATGAGAGCCATATTAAACGAATTGAATCTGTTCAACGCAAGTTTCTACGGTTTGCTCTCAGAAGTCTTCCTTGGGATAATGATCTTGTTTTGCCTCCCTACTCCGATAGGCTCAAACTTATTTCCCTCGAAACCCTGGAACACAGGCGGAAAACCTCCAGAACTGTTTTTGCTTTTGATTGTCTGCAAGGCGTTATCAACTCTCCGGAATTGCTTGCCGCTTTTAAAATTTCTGTACCGACCCGCTCCTTGAGGAACTATGACTTCTTTTACTTACCACAACATCGCTCTAACTACGGCTTCAATGAGCCTATATCGTCGATGTCCCGTTCTTTTAATGCTTCTTTCTCCGTTATTGACTTTAACATTTCCAGAAGCCAGCTGAAAAGTCGACTTTAGCAGGCTTGTTATTGTATTGTATTATATTGTACATAGTAATCAGAATCTTGATGAAGCTGTGATTAATAAATAAACAAAAATTAACGCAATATTCCGAAAAATGACTGAGTTAAACCTTTTCACACACATACTGTTTCCTTCTAAACGGTGCATTTAAAACGCACAACGAAAACATTTCAAAGGCGTCGAAACAGCTTTTTTTACCTCGTCCCAGCGAAAACTCGAATGCTAATGAACCGGTTTAAACATGTGTTTGGATACAAAAAAAAAGGCTTGAACAACAAAAAACATTTTTAAACCGTCGCCATTTAGTGAGAAAAACATATAAAGAAAAAGCTACGCTAACATTCATAAAAATATTGACTAATGTTATTTTTTTATATTGAGGTCACGCTTCATCACAATATCGATGAGATAATGAAAAGAGGTGCATCGACGCTAATAACTTTGTACATTTTGAACACATTGCAATAAAAATTGGTATTGAACAAGTTGAATTTATATATATGAACTTAATAAAATATGCTTTACCCGATCCTTAAATATTTAGTTATAGCTGTGGAAATTGACAATTTTTTGACCCGTCACAGTGGCGTTGGAGAACGCATGTCCGATTTCACAGTGGAAGCTTAAGATCTAATAATCACTTAAGCTCTCGCTTAATAACTTTTCGGTTTCACGGTGCGAGTTTATAGTGTCTATTAGGGCTTAAGTGGTTGCTTTGCTTAAGCCGCTTCACTTAAGAGATTTTGTTTAATGCGGGAAATTTGATAAGCAAACAAAGTAATTTTAAAAATTTGTATTATACCTTCCTTTGAAAATAAATAGTGATACGGAAGACCTAATTGATGTAAAAGATGTAGAATATGGTTGGGGGTAATTTTAACTCTGCCCCTCGGACATTAAATCTTCCCCCGGTTATTAAATTTTCCCCGGTCATTTTTCCCCTGTTGTATTTTAGTTCATATAAATATTTTGTAAAAGGTACATTTCAGTATATAAGATGTTATATAAAATAGTGTATAAAATAATTTTTAAAAGGCACATTTCAATCTATTAGACATAAACTGGGAAGAAAGGCTAAACGGTATTACGTTGAGTTACACGCACAAAAATATTCCATACAAGAAGACGTTTTGATTATTGGGATGATGTTGATTTTTTTCACGGTTTACGATGTCAAAACAGTGTGCTTTTATCGTGCTTCACAGTTCACACGGTGCTCGCTGCAAGGCTCTAGAGTCTAGAGGTCTAGATATGGATGACAAATTTTCCGCCACGTTTTAAAATTTATTTTACGTCCTTTCGGTGCTCTGTTCACCCCTCCAGGGTTTTAAAGGGGGTTATCGAACGTACTCTACAAGAAAGTGCAATAAAAAAAATTATGTCATGTGTCATGACACGTGTTATGCCACATATCACAGCAAAATATAGTACTGAAAACTATTGACAAATTGTCAAATATACGTATGTACTTCAGTTTCGCCTGGAGCTTTAGCTCGCACTGGGAAATCGGGCGTTAGAAATAATTTGTTCTGCTTGAGCCACGTTTTCATTGCTTACCAGCAGGAATGTCCTTTGTTTAGCTTTGTCTTTTAATCACTTCCAATATCTGATAATCTCTCAGCTATCCTGTAATTGATAACACGCCCATGCGTGCATTCTTTATAGACAACATCAAGTTGAACTTGTACATCTAAACCTGGACCACTATGAAAGAACGCAGACATCATCACATGCATCTAAATTAAGCACAAAGCAATCGACAAAAGAAGAAAATGTAGTCCAAGCCATTCGGAGTTAACGTCTAGCACATAACAAGACGTCGCAAGATGTATTCACGAATGTCCTGCTTTGTCGTTGCACCTCTGGGTGACCGGTTGCTTGATCTAAAAATATCAGCACGCTGTAGCCGACGTGCTCTTAAAACGCCATGGGATACCCCGCGATTGTGTCTCCTGTCTTCATTCAATTCCACAAACATATTTTTCTTAATCTCCTGAAATATTAAATAGAAAAATGGGAAAAAGGAAAATAAATTAAGTTGTCATTCAGTCGACGCAAAATATGGAGCTGATCACCGGCTGAGGTGTGTCAGGCAGCGCTTGCACTAGGCGGTGTAGCCATTTGCGAAAGCAAACACATTCATATGCAATCCTACGATCAGCAAGATATTGTTTTTTTACCACCACGACTTTTGATACGTTTGGAAGTAAGCGTTGAAAGGCGTCCGTTCGAAGCTCGTGAAATTTGGCTGAATGTCAGTTGCGGAAGTCAGTCGAAATATAATACAGACTACCTAAACTAGTTTTAGACAAACCTTGGGTATTGGCTGCCCCCTTCCATCCCTCATGGGTGTTTCAATTTTTTAGGAAAACGGTTAAAGAAATGATCTCCGTAAAATTATCTACAAGAAAGTTATGAACCTCATTTTGATACGACCAACAGTTTACGAGTGAACGCTACCAACTTAACGGCTCAAATGGAATTTGTAATACGAAAAGACTTACACTTTGAACTTAATTAATTTATTTGTAAAACGGCGAAAACTACAACAAAATTTTCCACTACGTATTAATATAATAATAAAAAAAAAATTGATTTATGACATGATTGAAATGAAGTCAAAAGTGGATTTCCTGGGAATCCATTTGCCAGTTAGTAATTAACATAATTTGGTAATTTTTAATTAAGTACTCAAATCGCGACAAAACAAAACAAAGGACTCCGCACGGGCTTTATGAAATGCGGGCTTGGTCAAATTGGCTAAAATTGTGGTAAGTTGTTGGTTTGTGTTACTGACCAAAATTCTCCACAGTAGATACCTACTAGGGTCCGAAAATTATTTCTTTCCTACTTATCGCGGTCTGATTCAGTTCTGCTGATGATGGCTGCTAATCAGTATGAGTAGAGTATTTCAATAAAATGAGTAAGATTTGTGAAATATTTGAAGAAAAAATTATTCGGATGACTTTGAAAAATAGCTAATTAAATTTTAAATTCTTTTTAAAAAAAGCGCTTCAAAGTTAAAAACACATAGTGAAAATTCTTTAAGGGGGTATTGCGCTTTGAACGTCATTTTTGGAGCAAGATTTTTAGATTTTTTTTCTCGGAAACTACAAAAGATATTTTGATTTTTGTTTTTGTTATTTATTAATACAAGTCTCTGGTATCAAAATATATTTTTTTTGTTGACAATACAAAAAAAATCCAGCTGTCAAAGCTGGTCAAAGTGGAGATGTTTTTCGCGAAGGGGTAAACGGCGACCATGATTGCAGCCCTCAGAGACGTCTGAAACAAAAGATTCCAAATTGTTGTTAATTTGTATCCTATTGATTATCGCCGCTACCAGGTAAAAGTCAAAATTTAGAAATTTGCAAAAGTTATACAAATTTAAAAAAAAAGTTCGATTTTTGGTGTTTTTTTTCGAAGTAAATGTTGGATTAAAAAAAAACTATTTATCGCATAAACAAAATCGAGGTACCGGCGATAGCGGCTAGTATATGGATGATTCTGTCTAAATTTGAGGAAAATCGGTCAGGTAGAACTTGAGATATCGTGGTCGCCGTTTTGAAAAATGCTGTTTCGAGAAAAACGCGATTAAAGTTAGATAGATCGCCGCACTCGCATCGCATCGCGCTCACCGCTACAACTTTGAGGCATCATAACTACGTCAATTTTATGAATTTTTGAAAAATTTCTTTTGGAATACAATCTTAAATACATGAACAATAGAAATATTAAAAAAAAAAATTTCGATTTTTTCAAAATTTCAAAGCGCAATACCCCCTTAATTCTAACCGTTGTCGAGCAGTCTTTTGAAGCTGTTAGTAATAGGTTCAGTTTTTGTTAATCATTTTTATTAACTGACATGCCCTTTAATTAGATACATCAAAAAACGGACCCTAGAAGCTCTAATCCGAAAAAAATCGATATAAAAGCCAAAAAGTAAAGACTTTTTAAAAAATCTTTAAAATTCAATATCTCCATAACGGTTAAGTTTCGGACACCATATTACAGAATCAAATCCATCAGAAATGACCTAAATAATAACGTCCTTTAATATTCAGTATGACTTTCCCTGTAACCCTGTATAAGCCCAACCATAAAATATATGTATACATATCTCATTAGTATCTATAACACGTAAACTGTTAGTCATATCAAAACGAGCGCGAGAACTTTGTTGTAGATAATTTTATGAAAATCATTTCGTTGAGAATTCAGATCTAACCGTTTTTTCTGAAAAATTGAAAAAAACACGCAAAAAAAATGGAGGGGGAACCCTCTCACACTAGGGGTGGGAAATTTTGAGAGAATACTTGTGTGGTACAAAACAAAATTTTTGCCAAAAATCATAAATAAATTGATGTTTATTATTCTCGTAATCTACTGCGAGGAAGTTCTAAGAGCCGGTTTATGTATTTCAGCAATCAGCATTTAAGTAATTGCACATGACTGATCTCAAGCATGTCTTTTTCTTTTTAGTTCATTATTTTATTTAGGTAGGTAATTGCTGCTGTCTGAGGTGGACCCTCAGAGTAATACCAGGATGTTTGGAAAGAACTGTCACACATCCCAATTAATGGCTTCTTCCCGTTTCTATTCTGCAGAAATGGTTTTCCCGTGAGAATAATAAAAATGTTGTCAATACGATATTAAAAATTTTCTTGACTATTGCGGAGTGCTCC
The DNA here is from genome assembly GCA_947538895.1 of Neoitamus cyanurus. Lineage (NCBI taxonomy): Eukaryota > Metazoa > Arthropoda > Insecta > Diptera > Asilidae > Neoitamus > Neoitamus cyanurus. The sequence goes on from OX384541.1 coordinate 42,389,255, forward strand.
TTCTTACTTATTTTCTGTTATAAAGCCCCGCTATACGCCTCTATGAAGCGCTTCTTTGAGTCAACAAAGAAAAAGAAAATATCAATTATGTTAGAACTCATTGAAATCTCTCTGGCCAATTAAGCGAATGGAGATGTGATTGACGTCATGATTAATTTGCGCACGCAACGCTCTACGAATGACTGCATTTTGGAGGCATGCAATTAGAGTCACCCGTACCCATGTAACACAATATCTTGAAGCCTCCAACACAAATTATACTTATGATTTAGAATCCGTGACAGAGCTCTTCGCAACTTGTGATCAGATCACTGAGACCTCAAATTATCTTTGTAATTAATAGTAATGTATGCTTTTTAGCTGGGCGATAAAAGTTCTAAACATATTCTAGACAGTACTGCTGAAGAAAGAAAAGCATTTCATAAAACTTATTGAATTTATTAAACGTCCCTTACTGGGGTGAATTCAGTTGTTGACCTTTGGACTAATAAATTCTTTAAGAAACGATGTGTTCGTCATTATGAAATAAATTGGTTTAATCATTTTCATGTCGTTTTGGGGCAGTATTGCATCATTGCTCGATTTTGCGCTTTGATTAAATGGGGTTATTATTAGGTTCTTTAGTGTCTGTCACTCGTTTCAATTTAATATGTAACTGATGGCAAACGTTTTTAATTCCACAATTTTTTTTTTGTTTAAGCTTTTATTCTTGAATTTATCTATTAGACCTTAGGGGTCTCTAGCATAATGTACATCAATTCTTAAGACTAAATATTCAATTCCACAATGAAACTACAATATACCATACATACCATATGTATGTATTTTGTAATACAAACAGAACACCTTGAATAATGATTGATTAATTAATTAATTTTTGGGTTGAGATTGTTAGTTGTTACAACAATTTAAAAAAATATGTAGGGCATTCATTTCATTTCGTAAAGTGTGGTAAAAAAGTTTGTGCACCAGTTGAATTGAAACTGTGTGCTTATATTTAGCTATGAATTAAAAAATAATAATAACTAAATAGTGCATTTTTCTGTTTTATTTTAAACAGGGTGTCCTAGAAGCTTTTCCATATCTGCTTGATGTAATATGTCATATTTTTCCATCTCTACGACCATTCTCACTTGTCCAGTACAATTACCTGAGCTGAGGTTAAATTATAACTCTACTGCTCTCATGGGAATATTTTTTTTTTTTCAAATAAATAGTCGAATAGCTAATGGCTGTGCTTCTTTATTCATTCGGAATGTTCGGAACGTTTCTCTATTCATTTATTACATTCCGGGCATTACATTCCGGGCATTCCATTCCGTGTTCCTTTATTATTGATATATTCTATAGTTAGTGCAGATAGAGTATTATAAAAGAATACAACTAAATTCACATGACTAAAGTGAAGTGCAGTATTTAAGAGCTAACTGGCAACTGCCTGAGTTTTAGTCTGGCTCTACTCTCTGAGAAAATGAAATTTTTTTTTCAAAAAAAGCGCTTCAAAATTAAAAACACTTAGTGAAAATTCTTTAATTCTAACCGTTGTCGAGCAGTCTTTTTAAGCTGTTAGTAGTAGGTTCAGCTTTTGTTAATCATTTTTATTAATTGACATGCCCTCTAACTAGATACATAATAAAAACGGACCCTAGGAGCTCTAATCCGAAAAAAATCGATAAAAAGGCAAAAAATAAAGGATTTTTAAAAAAATCTTTAAAATTCAATATCTCCATAAAGGTTAAGTATCGGACACCATATTACAGAATCAGAAATGACCTGAATAATAACGTCCTTTAATATTCAGTACGACTGTACCTGTAACCCTGTATATACACTAATCTAGCTCTTGTCTACTGACCTAATAACTGTCCGTGATGAGCATGAGTTGCCTACTTCTATCATCTTCCCCTACCACAATATTTAATTTACAAATAATGCGAAATCTATTATTTCATTCAATTTTAACTGTTTTCAAATTCAAATTTATAACAAATTCTATATATTTCATAATTTCTTATAATACCTAAAAATTCGCTTAATGTGCAAACTCCTGAATTCTAATTGAAAATAGTGAAACATTCTTAAAGTAATCAATATGACATCATGGTATAATTATCGTTTAGTACGAATTTTAAGCAGCATGTCTAAGAAATGCTGCATTCCTTTGTAAAATCGCACCTCTTCCCATTTTTATCAAATATGAACGTGGGTATTGTGTTTTTTCTACGGTAGCTTTTTCCCATTTATCTTTTTTATAATACCACATATCTTCCCCAGTTTCAAAATCTGGTTTCTTGTCGTATTATAATACGTTTTATTTCTATCTTTATTTTTCCTATTACCTTTGCTAATTCTTTGTGATAGTTATCTCTATATAAAGTTAGGTTACCAAGCAATGGCGTTAGAAGAAAATGGAAAGTAAAAGTCATACCAGAAGTGATTTTTGGTTTGAACACTCGCCATTTTGTTTTGTTTGTTGTAATTTGCGAATTACGGAGCATGGCGCAAGCGGACTTCCAAGACGCGTGATAATCGACTATCCCGAGGGAATCACGCATTGAAATATATATTAAATATATAAATTATATATATATATTATATATTATAATTATAAATTAAATACATCTCGTGAGCCCTCACGTCTGCCTGCGACGCGACGGCCGTTATGCCTCCGGAGCTTCCCAGTGCAATTACGAAAGTTAAGCTTCCTCCGCCTCTCTGGCACATCAGGAGTACTACTGGCTGGCTCTCCACCGTACACAATACCAGATTTGAGTTGCAGAAACAGAGCCGAGTAGTATAACGCTCTACTGCGAATGCGCTTTTCGTCCATTTTGTACACACGACGGTGGTTGGTGCTCCATAATCAATCAGTTTTATATGTATATGAAAACCGCGTTACGCAAAATTAGTACATTGGCAGGAATTCCTCCGATTATGGTCACATTGCTGACAATGTAGTAATGCTTTTACTTTCTTTTTTGGATGTTCTATGAAAGTTAACCGATTTTGCAGAAATTCTTCTTTTACTACAAGGAGCAAAAAATATTTTTAAAAAAATGACGACCGTAACACGCACGTGCCATTAATTGCCTCCAAAAAATGGTTCCCACTATTCAGGCCGCATTGTTTATCTGAAACAATTTTTTTTTAAACTTAATTTTTATCCGATTGGTTATAGTTCGACGACAACTTAAAAATTCGAAAAACTCTCAAAATGCAAGAATTTAAAAAAAAAATTGATTTTCACCTGCTATTTGTCCAACTATATTTGTGAATGAATTTCGAGAAAACAGGTGCACACATTTTAAAAAGCATGATTTCGATAAAAGCCTGTGAAGTTTTAAAACCAGATTACTTGAAGGCAGACCGTTATTCTGGTTATTTACGCGTGGCAATAGGGCTGGCAACCACCCCGCAGTGCAGATTCAGATGCCCTGCACCGGCCAGCGGTCATGCGTTGACATTTTGATGGATATTAAGATTGCAAAAATGAAAAAAAAATTCGATGTTTTCAAACCAGTTATACAGAAAGCTCCTTTAGCGAAAATGGTCCTCGTTTCCATAATTATAATTTTAAATTAGAAAATGAAAGATCTATAAAAGGAATAAGACGAGACTTTAATCATAATATGTGAACTGAAATTATTAAACAATAATTGATTATATAAACATTCCACCGAGATGATTGAAAACAGAACCAATCGCCGGTACTAACGATGCTATACAAGGTGTCCCATAAATAATGGATAATCTAAAAAGCAGTGATTTCGTAGCTTATTAGCTATCAAATGAGCACAATACCATATATCCTTATGAAAAGTCTCACGGTTTTCGAGTTATTTAAGTTGATTTTTTTTCATTTTTTTTTTTTTTTATTAAATTTGGATCCTTAACATTCGACGACAAAAAGCTACTCTGAGTGTGTAATCCGTGGGTAGCAATGTTTGGACCCGTTGCCTGTGGAAGGGGTACAACAGGTACCTCTTTCGCAAAATCCTATGCGCAGTCGTTTTTGATACTCCAGTGCGTCGAGCTATGGCACGTAGCGAAGTGTACGGATCCGTTTAGATTTCTTGTAGTGTCAATTCCTCATTATAATCTTGAAGTGGCCGCCCTTCACGGATCCTCCCAAGGCCACAGCCTGGAATTCGCCCCTCTCTATATGAATTATGCATGCGAATAAAAATACGATAATCGGGGTGTCGCTCGTTCTGATGCCTTTTCCGGGAGAGCACAGCAGCTAGCTGCGAAGGCGTTTTCCTTCCACTCTCCATAAACATAATGCATATTCGCATATTGGAGAGATGTGTACTGTATTCCAAGTATTGCGTTACAGTACAGTCCAAATCGTTATGACACTACTATCACCAGTTTACCGAGGTCCGAATCGCAAAAGAAGTTCACACGTATGGAAGGACATCTTACGGAGCTAAACTAAGTTAAAAGTTAAAAAAGGAAGGTAATAAGCACTGCATTGCTTCTAGAGTAATTTAACTGGATAGAATTTGAGATAAAGCATTTTTTGGTCAGATTTTTAATTTGGGTAAAATAGCTTCTTTAGCATTTTATATTTCAGAAGTCAAATGTGTCATATGATCCAATTTAAAATCTCAACTAAATAGCCACGTTTTTAAACAATTGGCACATCTTGCTTCATACAAACATTTTACACCACCAACTCTTAAAATCGCGCTATAAAAATTTGGTGGAGTTACATTTTGAGAAAAATAATATTTTCTTCTTCAACTTCTGCTGAAAACTTTTATCACTTATCTGATGGTGTTTAGGAATTGAATTGACCCTTATTCGCTGAAATGTAATATTTGTAGTTTCAATTTCGTTGTAATGACCTATTTAAGCAATTTACGCTCATTGAATTCTTCAGCAACTGATATGCAACCAAATTACAGAATCACCCTACGCGCTTTTTCACAATAGCCAGCCACTGAAATTTCTTGAATGGGACAACACTTGAGTACAAATCACCGCTGAATAAAGTTGTAATCAAGGCGAATCGGTTTTTTTTACTTTTCCTTGGTGCTGGAAACAAATTCTCGGAGTTGAGCGCATCAAGGCCTCAAATAGCTGAGCTATCAACGGCATCAAACTTAATCCAAGAGTGGATTAAGCAGAGCAGTAATTACCCCTAAGAAAGCATCACACCTGATTTCGTGGAGCAGAAATTAAGTGGAGAACGGTGCCAATTAGGATCCCGCAAAGCTCCGATTCAGATGGTACAACTACTAAAGTATAGTATGCAAAAACAGACTGCAAAAATGTTATCATTTATTCAAATGGTATGCAAACGATTGATATAAGGTACCTTCGAATATTCGAAAAAAATTGAAAACTTAAATAACTCGAAAACCGTGAGACTTTTCATAGGGATATATTGTGCTCATTTGATATGTAGCTAAGCTAGAAAGTTGCCCGATCACCGGTTTTAAGATTATCCGCTATTTATGTATAAATAAAAATTCATTTCAACAAAATAAATTTGTTACAAACACCCCCCAAAAATAACGTGTTGGGCATTATGGATATATTTCTGAACGTTGGATTTTTGCAACTATTTAGGTATATTAATACCTTGGACTCATTAGCCATCACGACGTTAAGTCCCGTAGAAAATGACGGAAAAATGTCATCATTTTACCGAATATGACGTGACGGTAGTGCACCATCTAAAGGGTTTCCCAATAGGGATGACCTGGTTTTGATAGCTGGTGGCGACCATATTTTTTTATGGTTTTTGACGCTTGGAAATTGTCCAAAATTATTACACAAATTCGCATTCTCTTGTCGGTACTGTAAGAGCGCTTCGTGCAAAAACGGTCGTCATAATGCTCCTTCTGAGCGCGCTATAAGACGCATAATAACAAAGTTTGAAAGTGAATTCACTCTTCACTCTTTTCCGGAGCAGGTACAGTAGCGCAAAATCGAAGCTCGTGCCCGCTTTGGACAAATTAAGCGGCAACAGTTTCAGAGCTTCTGCGTAGATACTCCATAGAATGTGTGTGTCAGGCATTCTATGCATGTGTGTAACCGCCTTTTTGGAAGTATTATAGGAAGTGGGGAAGCGATCCAAGCAATTCAGTAGCGTGTCTAACTACCAAGCAGATCAATCTTTAAGAGCATTTTCCTGACAATCGTGTTTTCCGAAATGCCGTACAAGATTACTCAAAAACTAATGAACGAATGGACTTAAACTAAACATACTTTTAAAGAATATAATATATGGAAGTGTCTAATTGTATCATGCGTTTAACGGTGTAAAGTCCGTGTGACTCGGACTCGGGTAACTTCGGCACACGGACTTCGGGGAAGTGGCTCTTTGCACCCACCCTATGTCCATACGTGTTTGTATCCGTATGACTGAAATCGGTGAAATGCACGGCTGATTGAAGAATTACCTTTTAGTGTAGCCGAAATTACCCGAGTCCGTGTAACACGAAATTTACACGGTAAGACGCATGGTGATAATAGGCGCTGCCATAATATACATCACAGTGTGTTTCAGCTATGGGGGATTAAAATGAATGGGGTGATAGATCTAATCAGATAAGCAAAGAATCATATGGCAACGGGCAATCCCAACAGTTTGGGAGTTGAGGTGTGATTAATAAATTCACGATCAACTTTGTTATTTTATTTTTATCTTTTGATCTACTCAACACAGCGAAATCAAACCAACACCAAATAACTACGGGTGGCCCATTTAAAAATTGGAATTTATTTTTGTTATTAAAAAAACCGCTCAATATTTTTCAATGGTTGAACATTTATTTCAAAGGTTATTTTATGTCATTTATTTATGAAAAACAATTTCGGTCAAATGACCACCACGGCTGACTTGGCAGTAGCCCATTCGGGCCACCCAATTTTTGTGTACATATTCGATTGTTTCGGGCCTTATGTCAGCAATAGCAGCTTGAATCTCGTACTTGAGGTCTTAAATTTTTTCTGGTTTGTTGGCGTGATATTTATCTTTCACCGCTCCCCAAAGATAATAGTCCAACGACGGCGTCAAATCGCAGCTTCTTGCCGGCCAAATCACATCACCATGTTTGCTGATTATGCGATTTCCGAAGATAGGGCGCAAAAGATCGATTGAGGCGTTCGCTGTATGGCACGTAGCGCCGTCCTGTTGAAACCAAATATCGTCCAAGTCTTTGGCTTCAATTTCCCCGAAAAACCAATCGGCCAACATTGCGCGGTAGCTCTCGTCATTGACGGTTACGGCGGCTCCGTCTTCATTTTCGAAGAACAATGGGCCGATAATGCCGCCGGACCAAAATCCGCACCAAACAGTCACTCGTTGTGGGTGCATTGGCTTTTCCACGATGGCGTGCGGGTTTTCTGTGCCCCAGATGCGACAGTTTTGCTTATTAACATAACCACCGAGGTGGAAATGAGCCTCGTCCGAAAAGATGATTTTCGGTAAAATTTGCCATCTTCGGTCAAACGATCTTCCGCCCAATTTGCGAACCGTAGACGGTTCGGATGGTCAACCGGCTTTAGCTGCTGGCAAGGTCTTTACGCAAAATTCGCATCAAAGAAGTGCGTGCAATGTCCAATTGTTGAGAATGATGACGAGTTGATGCTGATGGTTGCTCACGCACACTTTGAGCAACAGCAGCAATGTTTTCGATTTAGCGCACCGGACGAGTACGTGCACGGATTGGTTTATCCACCAACATTCCAGTTTCACGAGCTCGTTTAATGAATTGATCCACAAATTGGGGTTTTGGAAGTTTTTTTTTGAAATTTTGTTTTTCAAATTTCTCACAGTTTGAGTAGAAGACTCACCACTTTGGAAACAAGCTTTTAATATCTCCCAACTTTCTTCAAGCGAATACCGTCCCATTTCGTAAATGTCAAACCTTAAACAAACTTCTGTCAAGTCGACAATGACATATAATCAACTAAACTTCAAATTACCGGTAGTTCAAATTCCAAACACTAGATGGACCACCCTTTACTATTTCAATGTACCTTCCAAAAATTGGCATGTTATTCTTCAAGCCAAGCTTATCATCCTTGTAAAATCGCTCGGTGAGACCGTTGCCATTTCGCTGCAATTTTGATAACAATAATTTTAATTAGTTTTCTTTTGTGCATGCAGCGGAAATGGACCTTTAATTTGGTCAGTTAATTTTTGTTGCACAAATGCAACTTGGCTACTCAAGTTGGACGCCGAAACATCTTTTATAAATTCGAACAATCGTCCGCGTGAATATGTCACTGGACGTGATTTTTATTCTGCACAAAAAGACATATAACCAATTTTTAAAATATGAACGAGCCTTTTTGTTACTTGATAAAAAACAAATGCAGGTCATTTTTCTACATATTCTCCTGCTTTCGGAACACAATTTTTTTTCAGCGATAGGCAAATTGGATATCCCCTCCTCATAGAATGAAGCCGGTCGTGTCTGCAGCCAATTGCGCACATGGCCTTCAACCCCAACATCATCGTTGGACCTTTGGTCTCCTAGAGCTTCTTTGAGTGAACCAATGACATAAAAGTTGCAGGGTGATAGGTATGAACTATAGGATGGGCGCCTTAGTGTTTCCAAGCGAGTTGCTCCAATTTTTGATGGGTCAGAGCTGCTGTATGGAGACGAGCGTTATCTTAGAGAAAAATAACGTCTCTCACAGACAAGTTACGTCCACGTGCTCACGACCCCCCACGAATTGTTTATGCCAAGCAAATACTCAACCCATTAAAAGTGTATCTTCCTTGAACTGTTTAATCAATCACCTGAGGATTTCGGCTGGCTTTACAGCTTTTTTAATAATTAATGTGCTGTGCAACAGAGATAGGAACTTCTTGCTCGCACATCGTTACTACTGTCACTAAGCTTCAATATTACGCGCGCAGTACCAATAGCCTTGTTTATATTTGATTCACACTCGTATGTATCTGTGCCAATTAAGAATAAGGGTATGATCACTCAGGCAAAAAGAAATTTCATAGAAGAAAAAAAATGGTGCTGGAATCTTACTGCGTACATTTTCCAGTGTGCACTATTGAAGAAATATGAAGATAGAAAAAAACATGCTGATATGAGCAGCTGAATGTTTTTTAATCTGGATTAAGGACACTGTACTGAACTAATAAAACTTTATTTTCGAGCGGTACTACGTGGAGCAATAAACGTAACCACTAATATTCAAAAGTATTGTTGTTACACTACAGGGATTATAAACCCCACGTGTTAAACATGAATATTATTTTTCTAATACGGAAATAAAAAAACACAAAAAAAAAATTTCAAGGTATACTCCCCTCCTAAGCGAATGTGAAATAAATCGTACGTACAACTTCCGTTTCATAAAAACTCGTATAAAACTTTTTGGCTTAAGTTTACATTAGGAGGATCGCACTGATTTGGACGAAATTTTGTAGGTGTTTTCCATTTGCCCTAAAACGGAAGAATCTGACGGTATTTCTTAACGGGCGGCTATAATTTCCGAAATATTCAACTTTTAATTTTGGCAAACTGTAATAAAAAAGTTGATTATTTCGACCCCAAAATTCCTTTCCACCCGTACAATTTCCTTGAAATTGAACCAAATATTTTTACACTACACTTATCACTACATGTATTCACTGTTTATTTATTTTAAACCCTGGAAAAAAGCATTATTAAAATAATAGCAAGAATCGACTCACTTGTTTGTCATTCTGTCACACTCCACAAATGCGTATTTGTAAGAAAAAGGGGGGGAGCGAAGCCCCGAGCACTCAGACGAATAGTCCATTGTACTCTGCCCCCACAAATGCGTACTTGTTATTCTTTCATACTCCATAAATGCGTCCTTGGCTGCGATTACAGGTGAGTAGATTTTTGTTTTACTATTAATAATGCTTTTTCAAATAAGGGTTTCAAATAAGTAAATAGTGAATACGTGTAGTGTAAAGGTTTTTGCTTCGATTTCGAGGAAATTGTACGGGTGGAAAGGAATTTAGGGGTTGACATTTTTTCAGATCCTTCCGATTTAGGGCAAATATAAAGCACCTGCAAAAGTTCGTCGAAATCGAGCAATCCTCCTAAACTAAACCTTTTCCAACTTTTTCCACCGTTTAACTCCTCTGCTTTCGTTGTTACATTGCCATCAATGCACATTTCTTTTCGCACCTTTTCGCTTAACTCGCCGGTTCGACCAGATCTCAATACATTGATATGAAGGATGTCTTCCACGTTTTCTCTGCCCTCCTTTGCGTATGCTACTACCCTTGGACGGGATAAAGTATTATCTCTGTTAACACTCTGTACTTTTGCTTACAACGCCGACGTGCATATCAAAAACACATTTACGTCAATGCACGTTACTTCTGACAGGATTATCGGATTGTCCAAAACAACCGATATAACAAAAACTCCTTTGCAACGCTACCTTATTCCAAAAGATGGCGCTAATAGTTGTGGAGAATAAACAAGAGTTTCTTTTTCCCAGTGACAGACTGTGACAAAAACAGGAAATTGTTGACGAGTATCAGGTATGGTCCTATTTTTGATAACTATTTTAAACGAAGTGCCGACAATTCTTTCTTTATTTAAGCAGTATAAGCAAAACGTTTTTAACATAAATTAAATGCCGAAAATTTAATTGAATAACAAACAAAATTGTCTTATTTTCTCTTTCGCTTCATGTGATATACTTTCCCAAACGGTTGCATAATATAATGAGTAGGATTTTATTGCACAACGGAACATTTTTCTCTTTCGTAATCAAGTTTACTCTATGCAAATAAACCTATTGATGGCAACTGAGCTGCTCATGATAATATTATCGCTAACCATTGCTTACAATTCTTCTCACGATTTACGCCTGCAATAGAAGAAAATATAAAACGTGTGTCGCCACGACAACAGTTGTTGCATGTGAATAAATTGGATCCAATTTCTGCTTTCATTTTGTTTTACTGGAATTTAAATCTCTAACGCTACATACGGAATTCATAAAAGAATTGTTGCACTTCTGCATGTATAGATAAAAATTGGTAGTCTTGTTATTTATGTGTTTACCGCTGTAAAAAGAGTTCCTTTTCCAAGAGAATAATCATAATGACCGCGACGAAATTATAATTACGAGTACTCGCGCGCGCCGATTGGATGACTATATGAAAGCGCAACTTGAACTAAATATATTCATTCGATACATCTTCCTTCTAGGTATTCACTCTGCTAGACAAATCGCTAATATATAATGCATATAGATAGTACATAATTAAAAAATAGTACATAAATAAAATAGCTCGGGCCAATAGCCTAATTCTAAGAATTTCACAACAAGCACCTCAGATATGGAAATTTGATTAAAATTGCTATGAAAAAATTTTGAAATTAAGAAAATGCGAGAAGGTAGATTGCGCCACCGAAAGTCAATAAAACGTCCGGCGAATCTACAATAATTTGTTCATAAATATTATAATGAAATAATAATTGTTTGTACTTACACAGATGATGCAAAATCCAACGGATTGCAAGTGTCTCGAAGGTATCTTCGCTGCCTTTGTAATGCAATGAATTCAGTCCTATTTTTCTTTTTCTTCTTCTTTCATTGCTAACATATGCGGATCCATTTCTATGTTCGATATAGCATTTTTTATTTATATATATATAATATTTTTTCCGGAATTATTTATTGTGAGCACTTCACACAAAAACATTGACAGATGAGAAAAGAAAAAATCCATTGATTTCGAAAATAATGTTTTTCCATGTAGTTCACTTCATTTTTACATTTCGCGTGGTGATTAAATAGAACACCAAAATTATTTTCGTACGAAAGTTAATTTCGTATTCGTTTTCGTACGAAAGTTAGAACAGGGTCCTAGGATTGCTTAACTATTGTTCTACTATCGCTCACAAATTGGTCGAATGCCCGTATTATACAGAAATACGAATAAGTAGATTACCTAAGCTAATCTCTATAGCCTCTCTGAGGACAACTTTTGTGGATATTCTGAATGATGCGTGTAAAATAAAAATTAAAAATCTCGTTGCGTTCGTTGAGAACATAGTACAGGGTAATAATAGATTGTAGTATAAGTAAGGACAACTGATCGAATTGTGTACGTAGCAGTTGTAGATAAATCTAATGTGAATAGTGTAACAAGAAACGTGACTCTATTTGTAATATTCTGTAATTGAATTAAACAAATAAACTCTACTTACTAGTAGTTGGTTGATTGGCATCATTTTTATGTCGCTGAGTAGGGTTCATCCAAAGATAAAAATAAAATATAAATGTGCTTCCCGAATTTATTAATCGGCTTGTAACTCGAAAACGGTTGACATTCGTGAAATAATTATATTTAAACTAAAAGAGGAAATCTAAAACTATATATAATGGTTTCTTTTAATTTTCAAATGTATACTTACTTACTCTTTCAAATTTTCAAAGAAAAAACTATAATTTTGTAACGAAAAATGCGATTTGTATTGTTTATACCTCTGTGGATAGAGCTAATTAGGAGCTACATTTCACTTTTTATTGTTTTCGAGATATCTTAAAAAACCTCCTTTTAAATTGAAAAATTGTGAAGAATTTGTCATAAAATCGATTATCTTGACAAAGCCTGAAGTCAAATTTTTTTGGGTTTAAATGCATATTAATTAGTCACATTATTTTTTTAAATAACGACAAAATTTCTACCAAAGTGTATTTTTGTGGAGACCTTTATTTCAATCTCAAGCAAAAGTCCACATATTTTATTTTTTTAAAGGGGTAAATCTAGTTTTCTGCAAATACCTCGTGAATTATATTTGGTGTGAGAAAAAGTAAGTTCCGTTTTCTAAGAGATGACGTAATTCTTATTGTATGTATCACGTCTGAAATGGACATGTATTTGACAAGTCTAATGTCAGTGTCAGAATCCAATGTATCGCGATTAGTTAAAGTGGTTACAACAGAGTTTTTTTTGCGATTGAACATGGAGAGTTTTGTACCAAATAATCGGCATTTGCGGGAAGTATTGTTATATAGTACTTCTATAATTTCAAGAAATCCGCTGCTGAAAGTCATCGTTTCCTTGTAGCAGCATACGGTGAACATGCTTTTTCGGATAGTATGTGCAGAAGATGGTTTGAACAGTTTAAAGATGGCATTTTCGATTGCTCTGCATATAGTGGGATATGAAAGGTTTTATTTAGCATGAGTTGCTGAAACCATTGCTGGCGATGTATACAGGCGGCAACTAATCCGTTTAAAGCGAGCTATTGAAGAAAAACGACCAGAATAGGACAATCGACACGATAAGATAATACTTTTACACGACAACGTGAGACCTGATATAGCTCAACCAGTGAAAAACTATTAAGAAAAGCTGAACTGGGAAGTGTTATACCACCCGCTGTATTCACCGGACATTGCACCGTCCAATTACTATTTGTTCCGGTCGATGCAGTCAGTCCTTAGTGGAGAACTGTTTCATTCTCTTGATAGTATCCAAATTTGGCTCAATGCCGATGGAGCATACTTGCAATCATGTTCAAAAAAGATATATTTTATAATTAAAGATTTCTTTTCATTAACAAAACGGAGCTTACTTTTTCTCATACCTAATTAATTTTTCGAGGTAAAAAGTTGTGAAAAAAATTATAGCTTATAAAATTCTGCACAAAAAACGCCTCCGATATTTTTTCCGCGTATAGTCAATTCAGCTTGTTCAGACTTTTGTCGTAGTCAATGTCTACATAATTTACTGGATTAATATGCCAAAGTATAAAATTCCTTTTATTAAATTTTTTGATTGTGTGTGTCTCTTTCCATCCGCAGGCATCAAAACACTGAAAATGTATAATTTTCGGACTCTATTATATTTGGTTGTGATTGTCGTTCTTTTGGAAATATCTGAAAATTCGTAGTCTTTAGAGAATATCTTTTCGTTCATGAATAGCAGCTGGCTCAAAATAAAAATTGTTTTGCTACCTTTTCCAATTTTCTGCTTCATAATAGTAATATTATTATTGAATCGGATTTCTCACACATGGTTCAATTTACAAACAAAAAAAGGCCATTGCAGAGCGACAATGTTAATTTTTTGAAACTTCACACTACTTACGCACACAAATGAAAGGCCTGTAAAAGGAATGTAAAAGATGGTGCAGTTGACAATATATTATACAACAATTACTGGTTGCCTGCAAAACATATAATTGTGTGCAGTTCTGTAAATGCAACATTTGTCATTGAATTGATTTAAAAAATATTGTTGTCGGATTGTTCATTGTTTAGGATATGAATTATGATTAACTAAATGTTAGTACCAATTAAGGGCGATTTTAAGTTCATTTATGCGTTGCTGGGTTACTCTCGTGTTGGATTACTGTTGGCACAGTGTAAAGTATACGAACAATTTTCTTTGAGTTTTTTTTTACGGAGTTATCGCGAAATTTTCTGCGCCACCTAAGTACTTTTGTCTCGTTAAGTTTGGTCGTCACAAATCCGAAACACCAGCACTATTCACAGGCATGGTGTCGAATTTCATTCGAGAGAAGTGCCTGCAGTGGGCTTAACTGTAATGCCGTGAAATCTGGTGCCGAGAAGGTGGAAGTTTTTAGCGGCTAAAAATAGGGGAGATCAACTGAGTTCATTGTGATGGTACTTGTGTAATTAAAGTGTTGGTTTGATATATTGGATATCCCCCGACATCCTGTTTGATGAGGAAGTGCTCTTAATGGTGGCTTGAAGCAAATATAGTCAGTTTATGCCACGTATCAGGTTCTATCCCTGACCCCTCACACTGAGATGCTTGAAGGGGCTCATTCATGAATTAAAATTAAAAACAAAAACAACGTATTTTGTTCTATACTTTTTTTTGTAAATGCATACGGTCAATTAGGGCACTTTAGGAAAATAACTATATTTGATTGACACAGTTAGGAAATACCTAATATCTTTGCATAGGATACTAACAAATTTTATATAACTATCTTGTATAAAATAAATAAAAGGTATTAAAAAATATATCATATATTTTGTTGTTCTTTTCATAAAAAAGTTATCATTGATATAAGATAGGCTAGGGACAAAAACAGGCATTACAATAATCATCATTATTATCTGTGTGTAGTTCAATTTCAGTAAATGCATTATCATTTCTCAAAATACTTTTATACCAACACAATTCAGACCATTTGTTTTTCAGAAGTTAGATGTGTCAGAGTTTAAGGAACCTTTCCTGAAAATATCGTCGCCCAGCTCGATAGACTCCACTTTTTTTTATCGCATCTCCGCACAATTTTTAAAACTTTCAAAGAATCATGTTTTTGTATTTCGGAGTCTTACAAGTGTTTTAATTATTGTCATAAGGTTGTTATATATGCCACTATTTATAAATCATTATTGATTATTATTAGGTATTATCATGATTTCGCCAGTCTCCTTTCTTTTATTAGCCCCTAAGTAAGTGACATTGTTAAATTAAATAATTGGAGAATGTGATTAAAAATGACTTTAATTAAACAGTTAGACAGACTATAGGGTGTTCATACAAACGCATATTGACCTTATATTCGCGTAAACCGCATAAGTTTACCAGCCTCATAAATCAACTTTCAAAATTTGTATCGAAAATTTAATACACAAACCTCATAAATTTATAAATAATATAAATAATTTATTTTGGATGTGACTACTTGTTGATATTAGTCAACAGCCGAACAGCTGATCGATTTACACTCATTAAACTGTGTATTTAAAAAGTGGTGCATTCATGAAATGCAGCGCGTAAATACATATAAGCAAATACGCGATACATAAACTTTTCATGAATACCCTTATTACATTGTTTTTGGGAAGATGACGTAACTGCAAAATTAGAGTAATTGCAGTTAAGTACCTCACTGTTCTCAACAATATGTAGCGCGTATGGGAGAACAACGACGTCGTTGTAGAAATATCAGCTGTTTGTGACAAAATTTCAGTAGAACATCGGCGCATGTGCCAGTTATGTGCCTGACGTGATCGAGTCTGTGTTAGTGTCCGGTGGAACAACGACGCCATTGTGAAATTCGGCGTAATTTGGACAACTTAAACTAAGATTCCAGTACGACAACGACGTAAGTGAACTTTGTTTCATTGTTTATCTAGGGTCCCTGGAAACTATCAAATAAAATGATAGCTTAGAAGGCAATTATCTAGAACTCTTTCTTTTCTTTACTTTTTCCCTTTCCTTTTCATTCAAACGTTCTGTCGAACAGATGGTAAAAGGGGAAGCTTCATATAGCTCCATGTAAATTGGAGCTATAAAAGGAGCTGCCGAATCAGAGCAAGTCACTCAAGTTTTTTCCACTGAGTCGCAAGGTATACACCACGCTTATATTTTCAGGTTTTAAGCCGAAAGGAATATATATTCAAAAAAAGACAGGTATTCCACCCTTTTTGTTGAATATATTATGCCAAAAACAACTAATGCTAAAATTTCTCTCTGTTGAAATAAGTTTTCCACTATTTGAATTTGAGAAATAGCAACTTAGAAGAATTGAAGGTACAACTTTTCTAGAATATCCGTCGGGGAAGTTGTGCTTTAGATTATTCTAAGAGAACAACATATTTTTTTTTTGACTCCACGTTTAAACTTTTATTTTCTGTATTTTTCCGAAACTAACTTCACATTTTTTGTTCTCGTTTCAGAAGTTAATTTAAAAATAGTTTAAAATTTTCAAATTTCATTTTTTGCTTAATTAAATTTTTTTTCTATTTTCTTTGATTTAATTTTTTTTGGACTGTTATTTATCATTTGGATTATTATTATTGTTTAAAATTTATTATTATTTTGTAATTTTGTTTGATACATCAAATTATTTATTTTTTATTAATAAATATAATTATTTAGCATAAAAAATTCAGTGTGTTTTAAATCATAGATTTTGACCCAGCGTCCTTTATGTCCATTTTTTTTTCACAGATTCACCAGACTTCAAGCTATTAGAGGCTGTAGTTTGGTAAATTTTTTCCTTTTACTGCTACGGTCATAAGAGGCCGTAACAGTATGTAAAAGGAAATCAATGAGAATTCACAATTTCTGCCAAGCAGGTTAATGTTCTGCTAAGTATGACTGACAATTTTATTGCATTGCAAAAGATTCAGATGGAGAAGCTAAAAATTTCCAGGCAGAGCAAACGAACTAGATGCGCCATATCCACTGCGAATCAATAAGCTTCCTATAAACCTTTCTGTTCCCCTCCATGTCAGCTGTGTTTACTCATTCGTCGAGCACGTTTCATATATCCATCTAGCAGGTATCGTTTTTGTCCCATGAACGGTGCATTTACGGCCATCAGTTTCATGAAAGATAGCAAAAGTTTTATTATGACGGGAAGAGCCAGTCGAGCCGCAGCACTACATCTCCCGCACCATTATTGCAGGGAGCAAAAATGTCGGAAGCAGCATGAGGCACAACAGCGAGGCAAGATGTGGGCCTCATTTGATATTCATATTATGCACTTGCATATACACGGGAGGGACGCATTTGTTCTTTTTACCCGGCGAGCATAATGCACCCGACGGAATGCACTTGTTGGCATGTCGGTATGGCATCGCCCGTAAATGAAGCAATTATGTTGCCATTTGGCTGATTTTCTCGTTTTTTAAACGTTCTGTTAACTACCCGATTATCTATCATAATTATGTTCGTGAGTTTTCTGTTTATATTTGCCCCATCTCTTTGTCTGTCTGATGGCATTGTCAAGAAAATTACTATATACACATAATTAAAAGCTCAGAACTACTAAGTGTATGTATGCATTTCTCAATATTATGTAACCATTCCTCTGCTTCAATCCGGAATTCGTCAAGTAACTGAGTTCTTATTCCGGCGAGAAAAGACGAGTATTGATAACTCCTCGGAAATGACTCTTCCAAACACAGAAAATAAATAGGAGTGAGAATATTATTTACAAAACGGTATAACTAATACCGCGATTGGTGTGAATCGAATCTGTCATCAACATTTCCAAATTCAAAATGGCGGATCCAATATGGCGACCGAAAAATTAAAACTTTGAGAGAGGATACTTTCTCCTGGCGGTTGGAGACATGTGAAAAATGAAAATAGAAAACCATTTCGATAGAATGAAAAAAAAATATTTGCCCGTGAAAATGAAGGAAGGCAATAGCATGGGTTTTTTCGATAATGAAGATTTGTAATATCTCGTTAACTAATAGACGTAGTGTATTGTGAGTGGGCTCAATGGAAACGCGTTTGAGAATATTATAGTGTATCTATTTTACATATAAAAATTTAATGAATAGTAGGTTTTAGTAAAATGGAATAAGGTGTAAAAGTGGTAGGAGTTTACTGTTTATTTTTTTCCGAAAAGTGGGGTGGGGTAAGGATGTGAAAATAATTCGAAAAATAGAAAATATGCCGGGAAATGCGTGTACCAAATTTGGGATAGAGATCTTAATAAATGTATAAAGAGAAACTGTGGGTGTTCAAAGGAACATACTGGATAAGGGGTGCAGAAGGGAGGTTGTGTAAGATCTATATAACTAAAAATTTAATAGTATCCCATGCAACGCGGGATTCGGGCAAGCTAGTAATGAAATAAAATATCAAAATTAAGTATGTAAGCAAGCGATCTTGAAAAGTAAGTGTAATAAGACTCAGTATACACACACACAAACACACTTGACATACCTGGCACACCGCATACCTGAACCTCACGTTTCCAAGCCAACCAAACCAACTTATAGGAAAGTCGGGCGGTTGGTGATGCCTGATCTCCAATGGGCAGACCAACTTCGAAACAGCCATCTACCAGTTGACTGAATTGAATTGAAGCATGAAATTGGACTCAAATCGAAGCTGAAATTTTTTACTTTCAGAAAACTATAGACGTTTTCCAGTTTCATCCGAATATATCGATAATGTGTAGCTGATTGTATATATTAATCGCTACATGATTTGCTTTCCTGTGATATTAAGCGATTATATGTAACAACACTACGCAATTTGTGGTCCTATGGTTTAATTAATTAGTCTTCCCTCCAACCGATTAAAAAGAACTTTTATTTTAAATTGTGAACGTATCTTTTTATTAGGCACCCTTTGAGTTGTGCTTTAAAGGCGAACGGGATAATATTATATAATTTCACATTTTTGCTCCACACCTTTGCAAACCTTCTCAATTAAAATTTAGTGCACGCTCTCTCAAGAATAAATTTGAAATGCACAGTGTTTCGATTCAAATATTACATATGTAAACGGTTTCCCAATAGGGATGACCTGGTTTTGATAGCTGATGGCGCCATATTTGTTTATGGTTTTTTGACAGGTCTGTGCAGTTATATTCAGTAAGGTTTGCGATTTCATCATGACACGTTTCACTTTGATCCAACGCTTGGAAATTGTCAAAAATTATTACGCAAATTCGCTTTCTCTTGTCGGTACTGTAAGAGCGCTTCGTGCAAAAAACGGTCGTCATAATGCTCCTTCTGAGCCCGCTATAAGACGCCTAATAACAAAGTTTGGAAGTGAATTCACTCTACAAAGGTGCCTGTAAGACAAAGTAATGCCCAAAGTGAACAAAATATTGCCGCGGTTCAAGCCAGTGTTTGTGAAAACTCAAATGCTTCTGTTCCGCACCGTTCTCAAGAGTTGGGGCTTTCTAGGATGACAACCTGGCGAATTTTGCGATTGGATTTGGGTCTGCATGCTTATAAGATGGTATTGGCACAAGAACTCAGCTCACTGATTATTCACTGGAAATGTTGGAAGCCGCCGGCGATTTTCATCGCAAAATCATCTTCTCAGATGAGGCTCATTTCTGGCTCAATGGATTCGTCAACAAGCAAAATTGCCGCTACTGGAGTGAGTCAAATACACGAGTAGTTCATGAATAACCATTGCATCCACAAAAATTGACCGTTTGGTGTAGATTATGGTATGGCGGAATCATCGGACCTTATTTCATTCGAAATGAGGCAGGAGATGCCGTTACCATTAATAGCAATCACTATAACACGATGTTGACCGATTTTTTTCCCGAAATTTGATGAAATTGATGCGAACGACCTTTATTTCCAACAAGGCGGTGCACCGCCTCACACTTCCCGACTTAACATGGACTTATTGCGCGGTAAGTTCGTTGAGTCGTTAATTTCCAGAAATGGTCCCATATCGCTTGGCCGCCTTTGGATTATTTCCTTTGGGGCCACATTAAGTCGAAGGTTTGCAGCATCCATCCTACAACTCTTTAGGCATTGGAAGCCAATATTCGTCAAGCCATAGCTTGAGAGGTACCGGCCACGGTGGCCATTTGGCCGATATTTTATTCAAATCATAAATCGCATAAAATTATCTTTCAAATAAAGCAATCAGAACCATTTTTGCTCGAAAATTGTATTTTATTCAAATTTATAGTTCGGACGTTCTCATTGGGAAACCCTATACATATACATATAGTGTGAATTTACGGTTTCCATAGTTTGTTGATATGTGAACGCAATGCAACAAAATGGAGCGCCAGCTCATATATACTGCTTACATTGTGAGGGCAATATTAAATGAAAAATTGTATGAATGCTGGATTGGACGAGATGCACCGATTCTTTGCCTCACAGATCTCCTGACCTTTAGGTTTAGATAGATTCACGTGGCTGCTCTTACAAAAAGGGCAGACCTAGGCTATATTAGTCCCATTGTGATACCACATAGATATAACTCCTAGGAGCCCAAGTCGAACCAGTTCGTGCCCCTGATATACCGAAACAGGTGTCATATGTCCACGGCCCCCAATTTGGTTAGGCCTCTGAAGTGGGATGTACCCAGGTGTCGACCCCTAATTGTAGCGACTGCCGGATAGTGATAAATTATGTGCCTGATGGATTCCTCCTCTTCTTCGTCTTGGCAACTTCTACAGATGACCCGCGACAGCGTTTAGAGTTAATTGGCGTGTCTGCCAATGAGATAGTGACCTGTAATGACTGTCACAGCCGTGCTAATTGGACCTCGATTGAGAGACATTAGCTTCTTAGATCTAGCTATGTATGTCAGGAATTGGGCTTATCTGCCGGGTTGTGGAACAAGTGTCCTCGGCGTTCTACCTGTTATTTGCAGCCTTAATGCATGCCCGGCTGGATAGATGTCTGATTCTGTCAAGGTAGTGCCGAGGCTAGCTAGCTCATCAGCCTTACAAATACCCAAACACATGAGTTCCGTTGAAGCGTTCTACCACGTCGTTTGGACATGCGGCAATCATGGACTAGCTTCGAAGTGATATGATGAATACCAGTTAACGATTTTATTTCGACTTAGCTACCGGTGCTAATACAAACGTCCCTGAAGGGACGATGTTATTCCGTAGCCACATTGTGGCTTCCCTCACTGCCGCCACCTCCGCCTGAAAAACCGAACAGTGGTCCGGTAGGCGGAAGGACATGCTCAGGTCTAAATGACCGGGACAGACAACACCTCCCACTTTGACATCCATCTTGGATTTTGAGCCATCAGTGTAAATAAACACCTCCCATTCTTGTTTAAAGAGAATGGAGAAGGTGAATTTGTTGCCAAAGTGGGGTTTGGGAATCGTGTAATCGATTTGAATTGGCGTACCCAGTATTCTTGAGTGTGCATTTTCAGTACTTGTCCATCTCTGCGTAGCGTCGGGCATTATGGCACAAGATTTTCCATATTGTTTGCAAAATAAGTCTACTGCCAGAAAGTGGAGAATAGTAGAGTCCAGAGCCTTTGATGGTATTGTCCCCAAGGCAGCAGATCACAATCGAAACCCCCACCGTCACAATTATTGCGTTTCAGAGGTTTTTTTAATTCTCCTCTCGAAACGTGCATTTCCCGCTTAACGTTTCCACTAAATAACAAGAAAGTGAAGTCACGATCTAAAATTCTATGTGTTTGGTTGTAACATCTTCGCTACGAGCCAGTTTCCTCTCTAGATCGTTTGTGGGGCGTATTTCTTGTCAGAGACACACTTTACAGGTTGTGGGCAGTGCGAGCTCAACTATATCGACTGCGCTTAGATGCAGCCACAATAAGTGATTAATGTCTTTCCCTTTCAAGAAAATTTGCATTTCACTTCCAGTTTTATTTTCATCTCGCCGCACATCAAGAACCGACATTAATTTAAGTTGGAGGTATTCGCAGCGCACCCAAACACCACTCAGACCGGAAATGGCACTCATTGCGTGCGCTCAACGCGGAAAGTCGACACGCATGCAGCAGTTCATTTGTCAGCACTGCAGAAATTAAACTTTCATTCGCCCGCTGGTTCGATGCTATGGGAACGGCGTGGCGCGATTCTTCTGTGTCAGCAGTTGGAAATTCAAACAACTCGCGGTCTATGGCCGGAGACTTTCATTCGGTCGTATCGAATGGCTCTTCGCAACGATCACTGCATTGGGATGCAGTAGTCGAAAGTTGCCCCCGAGATGCACTATTTGTGGCCAATTAGATAAGTGCATCCAGGGTTTCTGTGCTTGGGACCTTAAAGCTATTTCTCTCAAGGAGCGAGAGGGTCACACAAAGAATTCTCACAGAATTAATGTCGATTCGGCACCGACTGAGTGGCCTGTCGAATTATAATGCTGCAGAACTTTGCTCATTTTCTCAAGATATCTCTTGAGAACATAAACGGAATAGACTAAAAGTTGTTAACTTAAAATCTTATAGCAGCACCCTTATCACAACTTATCTGACGAAGCTAAAGTTCTTCCGCTTCTCAAGTGCATAAAACTTATATAGTATGTACGGCGAAATTCTACTGCTGGAGGAATAATAATCGCTGCTACCAGCAAATTTAATTGAATCATATTTCTGGCAACCGGACCTAAGAGGTTAGAGGCGCTATTGAGACTTCTTCCATTGCGTACTACTGGAATTCCAAGTTTTACGCATAAAGCGAATAGCGGCTCAAGCAGCAACTGTTACATAGCCTTTTTATTATTATTATTATTTGTAATATTATAAATAGGGGTACTGTCCAGATTTAATCGGGGAGTCCCGATTGGGACCTTCCGTATCCGCGTCTCGCCGAGGATGTTATCGGAACGCAATTTGTCCCAATTTTTTACTTGTGTGTTTCTTTCTGCACACATAAAAATTGAAAACTTCCAAGTAATTTATGACAGACTAAAATTTTCTTATACATTGAATATTGGGGTTTTAAATAATTTTCGGAATTCCCCATAGATCTGATTACCCATGCCGCCCGACTTAAATACGCAGGGTGAAAGGTAGAGAAAAATGTTTTATTTTGGAAAATTCTCCAAAACGAAGAATTTTTCGACAAAATCATGTATTACTACATTTTAGAAATTTACCATTTAGTCAATTTCATATAAAAACATTCCGTTCTGTACGCGTTTACCGTTTCAAAGAAGGGCGAGTTTTCGATTGAAAAAATCTATTACGATCTGAATTTATAAAAAATGAAGGTTTCTACGATTCCAAGGCGCTAGTGGCAGCGGATTATTCTTAGCACAGCTCCTCTGATAATGTTGAGTGTTTATTAGGAAATTTTTGTATCCGATACGTGCATGCATACAGTCACTCAAAAAAATATTGGGATACCTTATTATGAATGTATTATGAATGTTACAATGAACACTTTGTCATGATTAAAATTTTATTTCATAATTGAATTCTCATTCTGTTTAGAGTAATTCTAAACTGAAAATATTTAATTCAAAAGCAGCCAAATATCGCTATCCACCACAATTTATTGTCACATCTGCAAATAAGTCAAAAAAATATTGGGACAATTAGAAATTTTTCAATGTACCATAAAGAAGTGACTCACTTAATGTCTTGTTGGTCCACCCTTATTTTTAATAATTTCGCAAAGCCTGTTTGGAAGGGAATTTACAAGTTTTTCGCAGAATTCGCCACTAATATTTGACTATTCCCGCGCCAGAGCTTCTCCTAGGTTAGATTTGTAATTATATTATAATTTCTTATTTTACTTTCAAGATGGTCCCATGTGTGCTCAGTTGGGTTGATGTCTGGGCTTTGAGCAGGTGTCTTTACAACACTGGGAGAATTATACATAACCCAGAGATTGCAAATGTCTGCAGTGTACTTGGGATCATTGTTTTGATACAACTTAAAATTATTTAAAATTCCCAAATTTCTTTTGAAAATATCCATGTAGACAAGTTTGTCCATTTCACCGTCAATTATATGCAAATTGCCTACACCAAACTCGCCATACATCCCCACACCATCTGGTTTCCACCGCCGTATTTTACCGTACTCCTCAAATTTTTCAAATGAAGCTGTGTTCGATTTTCTCCAGACTTTTTGCTTTTCAACACACCCAAAAATATTGTATTTACTTTTATACGTGAAAATAACCGTTTTCCAGAAATTTAGAGTCTTATTAACATAGTCCAGAGCAAATTTTATTCAAGCTTTCCGGTTTACTGTGCTTCTTCTAGGCACTCTACCATTAAAATTATGTTTGCGCAATATGTTTCGTACAGTTTCCGCACTTGCTCTTTATCTCAATCTGTTTTCACTTTCCAGAGTCAATTTCACGGCACTTTTTTTAGGATCCAGTAAAATTTGTCTTACTCTCCACCTTTCTTCCCCTTCATCAAAAATTTTTGGACGTCCAGATGTAGGTTTATTTTCAACAGTTTTCGTGTCCCTATATTTTTTAATTATATTATGCACAGTACTTTTGCTAACTCTAAGTATTTCAGCAATTTTTCTCACAGAGATCCCATCTTTCCAATGGCTAATTATTACATTTCTTCCACTTATAGCAACTTCATTTTTCTTGCTGCACATTTTTACGGAAATCTTCTATACGAACTTCAAAGAACTAAGAACTACCATATGTCAACAGTAAAATGCAAAGTAACGGTTTGGCAAGTGTGGAATGTACAGGTTGCATGAAGAGTGTCCCAATACTTTTTTGGCTTTTTTTGCAGATGTGACAATAAATTATGGTGGATAGTGATATTTAATTGCTTTTGAATTAAACCATTTCAGTTTAGATTTACTCTATCAAAATGAGAATTCATTTATGAAATAAAAAAATAAAATTTTTATCATGACAAAGTGTTCATTGTAACATTCATATATCGTAATAAGGTGTCCCAATACCTTGTTGAGTGACTTGAGATATTTCCATTTGTAAAAGTTAAATGTTCTTTTTTGGAGTCCCGATTTTTGCTTGCTGGCCCCGATTTTTTTTTTCATGTAATCCCGACGAATGGATTTCCAAAGTTGACAACCCTAATTATAAACACACACAGACAGAGAAAGAATTTGTATGTTTGGTGTCGCAAAACTCAAAATAGGTCTGGACCGATTTTGATTAAACTTTCGCAATTATGTTTTTGTGATTTCTGTAGTTTCTTTGATGATAAATTAGAATGCGCTCAACTTCTACATATGTATGTATATTCCTAGAAACATTTGGCGAATTCACAATTCCTTGGAATTAAATTGGATGCTTTAGAATGGGGTGCCCAAACTTTTGGCTTCCCTGCGCCACATTGAAAGAAGAGAATTTTTTTGGATCACACATAAAGTATACTAACACTAATGATATGTGTACATACACGGTAACAAAAAATGTAAAATTGTATACGTTTTAGACAAATTGTTTACACTTCATTTTCATAAAATACCATAAAAAGTATAATTTTATACAAAGAACATACAATATTGCATATAATTTATGTAAATAAGTTCATAGCTGTATCCACATTAGTGTAATAATTAAACAAGATTAGTTAATAACACAGGAATGCATGGAAAAAACGGTAAAACTAAACCGTAATATCTAAAATGCTATCAAGAATATATTAAAATCACATTAAATTATTTTTATGCTAAAATAGTTGCGTTTTATTAAAAAAAATTATTTTATTCACGAAAAGTGAAAAAATTACAAAAAAAAACATTTTGTGACAAAAAAAAATTTGACGGCAAATTGTTCCGTGAATAAATATATTTTTATACGAAACTCAACTATTTTAGCACATAATTGATTGAATGCATTTTTATTCTATCCTTAATAGTTTTTAGATATTTCAGTTAAAATTGCGACAAATTGTTCAAAGCTCATAACTTTTACAACATTTTTTTTTAAAAACCAAGAGTTGTCTGTCCATAATTTCGTCCTTTTGTGGCGAACAGCACCATGCAAACGACGCATTACACTCAAATAATCGTCCTTGTTAACAGTTTGGCAGCTTGGAAGGAGTTCATTCAACAAAGACAGACATAGGTGAAATCGATGAACTCACTTTCGTATGTTTACAAAAACACGAGTAGCTCTGTAGCAATTGAATATATTGACTTGAAACTCTGAATAGATATCAAGGACAGTACTACCAATCTAAACAAAAGAAAAATGTATGCTTTCATAACACCCGCGAATTTTAAATAAATAATTCACCTTTTTTTGACACAGTGGTATGCACATATGTGTTTTATACATACGTATACAATTATGTTGCTTATGGTAATTATTTTCCGCCCTTTTCAGAATGGTGTCGTTAGTGGCACTAACTTCATGTTTGATAAAATGACTGTACTTCTTTTTGGAAGGCGTACGTATAGTTAACAGTCGTTCTCAGTGTAAAGAATATTACTTTTCCCCGTTGAAAATGTCATCATTTATCCCGACAAAGCAGCATTTTCGTTTAGCACTTAGTTTATTGCTATGTTTTAAATTGCTCCTCTGTTGCATCGTTTGTAATGTTTAATACTTACGGTGATCACGGTGCCCAGTGTTTATAAATATTTTATGTTTATTCAAGTTTACAATTAATTTATAAATGGTTTTGCAATAGTTGTAATCGTAATCACCCATTTAAATAACTTTTAATACCTGGAGTCATATTGCATATTTCCATTATAATGTCTTGCAATGTCGCTTTAGCTAGAATCTCCTTTTCAACATTCATCAATATTAATAACTCCAAATTGTCTAGTTTTATGCTACTCCTTAATCTAGTTTTTACGATTTTTAATTTGGAGAAGGTTCTTTCGCATTGAACTTGCGTTGTAGACAAAGTGAGTACTAATTTATAAGCCTTAAAAACATAACTATATGTATTACGAAAAAAACTATGTGTTAACAGTAACTTATGTTATGTACACAAACTACGCAGGAATCACATTTTGGTTAAGATTTCGATTCATTATTTTCCAGATGACTGTCCATTTCTGAATCGGAATTCGAATTAGTGTGATGCGTTCTTAAGAGTTTCCCATTTGACAACCAAATCCCAATATTGATCTCGAAGTTCATGAATATTTATTTGTGCATAATGAGAAATATCTATCTGATTGGTTGAAATTAAAAAGCGCGAAAGTGAAATGAGAATTTAAGCTCTTACTTCGCTCTCAGACCTTGTATTTGAAATATTTGTAAGTGTTTCCATTGCATTTACAACTTTCCGCAGGGCATTTTTGTTTTTTACAAATTAAAGTTTCTGAGAGAATTTGGTTGTTTTGTTTTTTATTAATTATTATCCCTTTCCTTTTCTCCCTGTAAGTGCTTAGTGCAAAAAAATCGGAAATCTCCTCTGCTTCCTTACTTTATATTAGGTTAACTTTGGCTTAAGCTCAATGCGTGGATTGCTCAATTGCCCTACAACTCCGCGATGCTACAAGCTGTTAAAAGTTAAATCCTTTGCACATTTACATCCGTAACGCTTACATACTGACTTACGTGACTGCGAGAACGTATTTGAGCACGTTCGAGGCCCTGCGCAGAGGACGGGGACGAGGATGCAGGGCTCACACGAAGCGTGCACGGTGCATACCTCAAACGCGGCATATAGGCCAACGCTAGGAACCCAGTATTGAGAACGAGGCGGTCGCGAAGCTTGCATATTGGCCAAATCAAACACCTATTGGCCCTATCGCATATTTATTGATTATAGTCCGAAAATGTTAATCGGCCCACTCGGACCAAAACGTAACCGGCCCACCGGGCAAATGCCCGGTTGCCCGGTGGGCGTATCCGCCATTGCACCCGCCATAATTCCCATTGCATTGCTCCTCGGATTTTCAGATATTCCGGTCTATACAATTGGCCTTTACTGGAGATTATTTTACTTATCATAAAGGTATCGACAAATGCTTCAATGAATTGAGCTTCAATTTTGTATTTCAGTGTTTAAAAAAATATATTAAGATCTCGGATCAAAAAAGGGCGGAAGCTTCTCTTGTGTAACTCTACTTTTTGTGGCTTAAGCTCTATTATCTATATTTTTTTTAACTTTAAAGTAATATCACTCCATATTACTATACATTGTGAGACAATCCTCTGCTTCAGAATGGCTTGGCCGGTTTAAAACATGTTATGTTGTATGCACAAAAAAGGCTCTGGAGACCTTAATGATAATTTAAAACAAAACCACTTGTATTTCATTGTAGTCCAGTAATCCATAATACTAGCCGTTGTTATGTTTCTGGCAGAAGTCACTAATAGTCCCCATAAAACTGCATAACTGCTGTTTGACGATGAATGGGAATAACCTATTGTAAGTTCCGCCACTGATGAGTTAATAGAGTGTGCCAGCAGCCGGTATTGACCCCAATATTCATTATGTTCGGTTAAAAGGCATCTTTTGCAAAGTGGCGAAACCAAGGCATAAAACATATTCGCGGATAGTATAAAAACATTTTCCGTTCTAGATAACTTTGGTTGAGCAATAAAGCTCAGAAGATGCTGTGCAGCATGTGCCATGACACTACTTCAGGGGATCTAATGGGTCGCGCACGGCAGCAGCTCATAAGAATTTTGCAAGCAAAACATTGCACGTCTTCATGGTTGTTGGGCAAGTAGCATCTGTTACGTGCAAACAGAGCACTGCAATTTATGGAGATGATGACAAATTCTTACCATTTCCTTTGTTCTGAAACCTCCTCGCCATGGGCACCTGTGTAGTGTTACAGTTCTGGTGGTGCAGATGCGAAGAGCCCAACCACGAAGGAAGACCGGAGCTCATAAATAACACGGAAACCAGCCCCTACCACCTTTTACTGCACGGTGAGTGGGCAGACACTTTGGGAAACAGAACTGCAACTTGCGTGCGTAAAGGCCTGTTATTCCATCATACAACTTGGACACCATAATGTCGAATGTAGCGCAATCTTCCAAATTGACCAAATTGTACTTGAAGGGAGCTTTAAAAATTCTATTTTGGCAGACATTGTCCGTGGCACATTGTCAAATGAAAGTGAAATCCATCAATGTTCACATTTGGCAACACACGAATGCAAAGAGGTCATCATATACATATGTAGCTGTACAAGAATACAAGATTATTCGAATCTAGCACCACCTATGTACAAGGAAAACTTATAATATTTTCAAATGAAATACGTGTTGTACTAACTTTTGATTGCATGGTGGATGGAGAATCCAAAGATCATCCAAAGAACATGAAAAAATTATTGCAATAAAAAGCACACATCTTCAACTATCCCTCGGTGTTTTTGTTTGTTTTTTTTTATGCGTGCTTCAAGAAGGCGTCAAGTCGAATCCTCATTTCGAAATCGCTAATTTGCTGCCACTGTAGCTTTGCTCTTGTTGAAGATATCGACAAGAAATAAAATTCAGTTTAAGGTAGATACTTGAACTTAGGGAGTGAACCAGCATTTAACAAATTTCCCGGAAATTTGTACAAATGGCACGCTTTTTTTTTTAAAAAAAGGGGCCTTTTCTCGACTTTGAAGATCTCTCTAGAAGTCATTTTTTGCAATTTAAAGTCAAATGGGGAATTGAGTGAATGAATGTGAACAAAATGCTGAAAGATTTAAACAAATAGGATGTATTGATTTTTGTCCACGATGGCAGCAAATCTTGAAAACGCAGTTTTGCGTTTAAAGTCACAAAGCAGTAACAATTGCTTGCGCTGATGCGTATCTGCTCTTTTGGAAATCATTGCAAGTTTTCTTACTGGGATATATTGGAAGAGTCTATATAGTAAACAATAAGAATACATATGATATGACATACAATAAGAATACATATGAACACCTGACTCCAAAAATAAACCCGGTATATTGTATAGTACAGCGCGCATCGTACAAAACTACCTATACAAAACGCTCCATGTATCGAGTACTATCATAGATATAGTTCTAAAATTTTAACTACAAATTCTTAAGACTATCACGAACACATTTACGTTAAATCGATTTCTTTTTTAAGTAGTTTACGAGGAAGTTCGCTTAATATTACCTGCATTTATCTTATTTTCAAAATTATGGTATGAATTGAATCAATCTGTACCGTTTGGGAGTTACAGGGTGATTCATAATATCAGTATGTACATTATTATTTTATTTGTATTTTTCCATCTATCCAACGCAGCGACATTAAATTCACGTCAAAAAACTACTAGGTATAATGTATTGTCTGACCCTCTAAATGTATCAAGTGGCGTTCCGCAAGGCTCTGTTCTTGGACCGTTATTATTCAGCCTTTTTATTAATGACATGCCTGGAATATTCGAGAAGTCAAAGGTGCACTTATATGCTGATGACGTACAATTATATTTGAACAGATCTATTGGACACAGAGCAGTGCATTCCAATTTTTAAAAAATATACAGGAGGTTGTTACTTTCGGCTAGTATTTTACCTACTGAGCCTCGTATGAAACTTGTCGGGACACTAATTATTCCATACTTCACCTATGGTAGTGCTACTTTTTGTTTTAAAACATGCACTACTGAACATTATAGTGCTAATAAAAGAATGAAATTCTTGTGTACTTATCTGCCGAAATATATAAAGGGTTTCCCAATAAGGATGACTTGGTTTTGATAGCTCGTGCCGGCCATATATATTTATGGTTTTTTGACAGGTTGATGCAGTTATGTTCAGTAAGATTTGCGATTTCACCATGACACGTTGCACTTTGATCCAACGTTTGGAAATTGTCCAAAATTATTACCCAAATTCCCATTCTCTCTTATCGATACTGTAAGAGCGCTTCGTGCAAAAAACGGTCGTCATAATGCTCCTTCTGAGCGCGCTATAAGACGCATAATAAAAATGTTTGAAAGTGCATTCACTCTTAACGATACAAAGGTGCCTGTAAGACAAAGAAATGCCCGAAGTGAATAAAATATTACCGCCGTTCAAGTCAGTGTTCGTGAAAACTCAAATGCGTCTGCTCCGCGTCGTTCTCAAGAGTTTGGGGCTCTCCAGGATGACAATTCAATCGAATTTTGCGATTGGACTTGGGTCTGCATCCTTATAAGATGGTATTGGCACAAGAACTCAAGCCAACCATCACATTCGTCGTCAGTTCGCTGATTGGTCACTGGAAATGTTGGAAGCCGACGGCGATTTTCATCGCAAAATCATATTCTCAGATGAGGCTCATTTCTAGCTCAATGGATTCGTCAACAATCAAAATTGCCGCTATTGGAGTGAGTCAAATCCACGAGTGGTTGATGAATCACCATGGCATCCACAAAAATTGACCGTTTGGTGTGGATTATAGTATGGCGG
This sequence comes from Neoitamus cyanurus, assembly GCA_947538895.1. Taxonomy (NCBI): domain Eukaryota; kingdom Metazoa; phylum Arthropoda; class Insecta; order Diptera; family Asilidae; genus Neoitamus; species Neoitamus cyanurus. The sequence continues at coordinate 42,420,729 of OX384541.1, forward strand.
AATCATCGGACCTAATTTCTTTCGAAATGAGGCAAGAGATGCCGTTATCATTAATAGCAACCACTATAACACGATGTTGACCGATTTGTTTTCCCGGAATTTGATGAAATTGATGTGGACGGCCTTTATTTCCAACAAGACGGTGCACCGCCTCACACTTCCCGACTTACCATGCACTTATTGCGCGATAAATTCGGTGAGTCGTCAATTTCCCGAAAAGGGTCCGTCGCTTGGCCGCCTAGATAGTGTGATGTAGCGCCTTTGGATTATTCCTTTTGGGGCCACATTAAGGGGGTATCCTCATGTGACCACTTTGAAAAATCGATTTTTTTTTGTTGCCATATTTCGATAGTAAAACCTATTGAAAACATGCTGTGAAAAATTCAGACCGAAATTCCTAGTATTAAATAAGTTACAACTCATTATCGCCGCCGCGCCAGGTCTGCAGCTGCTACATTTCTATTGTTTTCACCGGTCTTTTTTACCTGCGTACGGAGTTTCTAACGGTCAACTTTAGTATATTACCTACCTGTGTATATGTGGAATAGTGTGTATAAAGTTTTGTCGTGAATTGTGAAATTGTATGGTCCAGGCATAGCAGATTAGTGTAAGTATAAATTTTCCACCAAAATTCTGCTCTTGAAACTTTGAACGCATTTTACTCGAAACATCATTTTCTAAAGCGGCGGGGGTTCTAACAAAAAAACTAATCAACCGATTGCTTTGAAATTTATATATGTTCTTCTACTCATTAATAGTTATCGTCGGAACTAGAATTGTTAATTTTCGAAAATATTTACTTACTTTTTTTAAACGATTTGTACCAAAAAAAACCAAGATTTTCGTAACTTTTTTTTCCATAGTCCGCAATTTTTTTGTTTTTCAATGAAATTGGTTAATCCTAGTTCGGACGATAGCGACAGGCCTACTGAACAATAATCTATTCGACTTTTTCATTTCAGACAACATGAACAGCCGCTATTACCCCCGCCAGTGACCTGCTTTTTTTTTTTGGTGTCTAATTTAATTAAAAAAAAAAAATATAACAAATGTAAAATAAGCAAAAACAACAATTTCTTTATACAGTTTAAGATACAAATAACAACATATAAAACAATTAAAGTGATTGAATGTTATTGTCTTATAAAAAAAAATTCCCTAAAAAGAGGTAAAATTCATGCGTTCACATGAGGATACCCCCTTAAGTCGAAGGTTACAGCAACCATCCTTCAACTCTTGAGGCATTGGAAGTCAATATTGGTTAAGCCATGGCTGAGATACCGGCCGAAATATTGCACAGAATCACCGAAAATTGGCGTGAGCGGATGAACGTGTGCAAAAGGAGCCGCAGTGGCCATTTGACCGATATTTTATTCAAATCATAAATCGCATAAAATTATCTTTCAAATAAAGCAATCTGAACCATTTTTGCTCGAAAATTGTGTATTTTATTCAAATTAAAAGTTCGGAAGTTTGGGAAATCATATATTTTATCTAAATGCCGATTCCAAAGATTTTCTAAGTATAAGTTTATATATCCTGTTTCTACCTTGACAAGTTGTACCTTTTTGGAAAAATAACAACAACAACATCAACATTGGTGACATTTTTGGAAAGAACATTGAGATTGCTTCAAAACAATTTTTAGAATATATTTTTCAATATACATATTGTTTTTCTTTATACGGATTAATGTATCAAATTATAACATACGGTTTCATTGCATTGGAGTTATTGCAGGCAGAAGGACGAATTAGACAGTGTTATATTGATAAGCTTTAAAAAAATACCTTTTTACTTAAAAAAGTGGTGTCAATCCGGTTTAAAGACACTTTTAGAATATGGCGGAGAATACAATGGTTAAAAATATTGCGGCAGTTTTATATTTCAAAAACATAAAACGGCTTCAAATTTGTATTTTGAACAAAATTTCTCGTGTATTCGTAATGTATTTTTAACCGCATTGACTTCATTTTAAATTTTTTCATTATATTTCTAATGAAGTACGATTAAAAACATCATTATTACAAATATGTAATAGGAAAAAATATTTGGCCAAAATACAAATTTGAAGCCGTTTTATATTGGTATTCTTGACCGTCTTAGTATGTTCCACCACATTTGGGCGGTTGGTGTAAACGCATTGTACGCTTTCAACCGAACAATGAAGTTGTATTACCAACATTAAAAAGGGTCTCCAATTTTCTCGGTGACAGCAGTCATATTGTTAAAGCAACATCAGTCAAAATTTTATGTAAATTGTTCAGTAGTGTATGCCAAGTCACAATGGAAGGTTATACCGTTGAAGAACGTGTACAAATCATCAAATTTTATATCAAAACCAGTGCTCCGTTCGAGGAACGTTAATAATAGAAAATCATATTTAGCGACGAACGCTACAGATTGATGATAAGCAACTTCGTTGATATGGAAACCGACGACATGTGGTAACAGGACGGCGCTACGTGCCACACAGCGCATTCCATACATAATGTCATCAAATATTATTTTAAATATAATAAAAATAGTGTGGATATCTCACATACAACTTGTTTTATTTTCATTTAAAAGTCGAGCGTCCTTATTGAAAGACCCCTGGATCTTTATATTAACTGCATGTGGGAAATCACCGCTCGCGTCGCGTAGATGGACAGCAAGAACGCGTTTAACTTTGCGAGGTGGTGCCTTTAGAAGCCGGAAAACGCAAATTATTTAATAAAAAATTCTAAGACATCGTAACTTTTGTATTTACAAATTTACAAAAAAAATCATAAAGGTTTTTTCTAGAGCATCTTCTTGCAATTAATTTTGCCTCTTTATTTCTTCAATTATAATAACTTTTAGGGGTTTTACACGATCTCAAAAGTAGGGCAGTCATGTTTATACATGTCACAATCATGTAAGTGCAATGGAAAAAAATATTTTTTACTTTTATTTATATATCAGATTTTCTTCTTACTTACTTAGTCTACGACACAAATAATGGTACATGTGTTGCAACATTTCTCAAACTTCAACCCTTAAGGGGTAAAATGGCGTATACAATTTTTCTATGGGAAAAAAGTTTTTCTTATCGGATTTACTTGAAGGTTAGTATAAATAAATACTATATAAATAATGGAGTACGTGTTTCAGTATTTCTCAAAATTTAAACCCTAAGGAGTAATAAGCAGTATGAAATGATAAAAGTATGTTTAAAATGCATGAAAGGGTAAACAAAAACTTTTTTTTACGGATTTACTTGAAACCTTGCATAAATATTCTACAATACATATAGTGAAACAGGTCTTTTAGTATTTTCAAAAATTCAGCAATTCCTAGAATATTGATATGATTGTCACATGCATAAACACGACTTACTCTTGACTGTCCCTCCTTTATGAGGCTGTAACACCCTTAAAAATAATGATAACAAAAACATCAGGTACTTAAATGAATTGCAAGAAGATGTTGTAGGCAAAAGCCCTAACGCATTTTTTCTGTGAAATTGAAAATACAAAAGTTATAGCTTCTCAAAGGTTTTTTGATAAAATATTTTCGCCTTTTCCGGCGTTTAACTTGTTTATTATAGATTTTGCGTGTATGAGTTATTTAATAAGAATTCTAGAGAATTCGATTCTCTATAAAAAATCTCTTTTGAGAATTTTCGTACGAGTGACGGTTATCAAGATATCGCTGAAAAACCGCTCACACCCTTATTTTCAAGATGGCGGACAAATTTGTCAATCACCATTGACTCTCCAACAGATTAAAAGAAAAATCGCTGCCTACCCAAAATTATTAGCAAATTTACCATTTGACTGAACTAACTGTCGAGTAAGAGCTTGATCAGCTGTCACCGGATTGTGTCATAATCCTCATGTTGGGTAGCGAGAGGCAGTGGGAGACAGTGGCGGCGTATGTCCGGAGGATGTCCTCCGCACAAAACACAAGGAAATGGAGAGGGCCCATCAAGTGCAGGGCAGGATAAGTCTAAAGGCTCAACCCGAAGTAATGTAATTAATGGTTCCGGGTTGGTGTACTTGGAAACCGAGGGAGGGGTTTTAGTCGGTGGTTTTCCCAACGGTGGTAAGAGTCCGTAAGTTGGATTTCCCCTCCCTCGCAAAACAAAAAATATTATCTGCATGTTCGTGTTAACCTAAACCTCATCGTAAGTAAAAATAATTGCAAAAGACGTTATCTGAACCCGGTTGTGTGTTTTAACAGCATGAATGCAGTTGGTTTCACTTCGAATTGTTATAGCTAATTTTATTGCAAATTGCGGAGGAAAGGACCACAATACACAATGCCAGTAACCGTACATCTTTTTAGTGGAGGCTTGGTTACTCCTCACATTCTGATAATATAACGAGATTGTCTGTACATTTAATTTTTTTGTTCTGTTTACTGTTTCTGATTTATTGTTATATTTTGGTTTTAATTTGCACTTTTAGCAACTGTTTAAGCTATCTATAGCCTGACTGTCAGCCTTTAGTAGGTAACTGACCTCCTTAAGAATAGGACAATTAGTTACCAAATATAAACAACTCGAAACAAGCAGAGAACCGTAAACAGTAGTAGATCACACCTATTTGAAACATTAGTCAGAATTAAAGTATGTAGCTATAAAGTATGTATGTAGCAACAAAAGTCTGCATATGCAAATGAAAGTGATACCTTGAGTGCGCGCCTATGCAGAACAGACCCATAATTCCTAGCAACCGCCAATGTAACGCTCTAATAACCACAAGGTATTCCAATCCATTGAATACTCTTAAAAAGTGAAATTATTTCCCGACTAAACAAACACTCCAGCCACGAAGAAGCAGAACCTGCTCGTCATAATGGTTCTTGACTAGTTGACATAGACGAAACGTCTTTGAAAAAGAGCTGAACAAATTTGCAATTTGCCGGAGCAATTTTGTACGGTTCAATAGTTTGAATATTTCACCTGATTTTGCAATGGTCAGATATTTTTAGTGATTTTCTTTTTCATATGACCTCCTCGTAAGCGCTCGATTGCTTCGACTTGGTGTTTCGTTGTTTTACAAAATAGGCGTATCAAATTCCGCCAAGTCACCTTCTTCTTCCGTTATGTTGTGACTTTCAGAACGAAATCTGGAAGCCTGCAGATGATCTGATAGAGTGGTGTTCCGCCTCCTCATATCTTCGCAGAGCTGATTAAACAGGTCGCATGGCACAGTGAATGATTAAATTGTTTTTTCCCTTCACTTCACGCGAAAAGTAAACTTCTTACCTCCTAGAGAGAGTTATATGAGCAAACTCTAAAATACGCGCTGCAAAGTTTTAACCATTTGCGTAGGTACCTTTTCGGTTTAATTACTCAGAAAATAAGAAATAAACGGGAGGCGAAAGGCGTCGTAAATATTCCAGTCTGAGGATCAAAAACTTGAAGCGAATGGCGCCTTTACAATACGCCCTATAGAATGTGACCTTTCCCTTTTCACGACGACGTTGGCGAGATAGAACCGGCTGTAGTCAGTAGGCATACCAAATAAGTTCTTATTAATTAAGAAGATATTGCAGCGGCTCGGACCAAAGCATCGTACGATTGCTTTCAACTCGTACCCATGTGAACACCGGGCTGTGCGCTGTTGAAGTCACTGAAAGAGGTCAAGAGCGTTCCTTGGAACTAGTCAGCCTTGTGTGGGAATTAAGCCTAATGTAAACAAATATGAACAGCTTAGGAGCCCTATTACACGTATGTTATATGTCACATACTTACTTCTTTGTATGCCAGCGGCTAGGAGTTTCATTTGATTATTATTATTGCTTAATGATCTAGACTAGCTAGGATATACTGGGGTATATAATAATAATTTCATTTCATTTCATTTATTTTAGTTTGAATTCATTCATATAAACAATAGGAATTACTTAATTTAGTGCTGGAAGTACATTCTTCATTCATCTGTGATATTTTATAATTGACTAGCAAAGGTACAATTTTAAAGTGATCTAAGATATTGGGAAAAGTTACTTTATTTTAATTAAAACCCAGTGAAATTGTATATCCTAACCTATCTATACTTAGCCTAACCTTATTAACTAACTGTCGGATCAGCGGATTCTCCGCTGTTTTACATTTTTCAAAAAATGTTCGGGTTACGTTTTCAACTTTGGTAGCTATTAACTTAACGTTGGCTAAAGAGTGTAGCTCTGAGGTGGAAAAGTGCCAAGGCAAATTAAAAATAATTTTTAGAATTTTGTTTTGGGAGATTTGTAATTTCTTAATATGACTACGTGCACATTGAAACCAGAGAAGAGCTCCATAGAGTATGATGTTTGAAATATGACTTTGTAAATGAGGATTTTATTATCCGTACTTAAAGTCGACCTTCTGTTTATAAACGGATACATGATTTTTATCAGCAAACTTATTTTGTCTAAGGTTGCAGTTATATGTTTAGAAAAGGTCAATGTTTTGTCCAGATTAATTCCTAGGTATTTTGCTTGATCAGACCAAGGAATTTCGCGGCTACTTAGCTTCAAGTTAGCATTTGGTAGAAAATGAGATTTTCTCCGTCTGGTGAAAAACATGGCCTGAGTCTTATTAGGATTTATAATAATTTTCCATTTATGAAAATATTCCGATAGAGTGTCAAGACCATTTTGCAGGTTTTCTTGAATGTTTGCGATGTCTTTGTGGGAGCAGAATATGGCAGTGTCGTCAGCAAATATGGATGATGAGCAATTTGGTACGATCGGAAAATCGGATGTATAGATGTTGTAGAGGATTGGGCCTAATACAGATCCTTGAGGTACTCCTGCAGTGATCTGTCTAGGGTTTGAGTATATTTTGCCTAGATGCACTCTGGAGGATCGCATGCTAAGGAAATCCCGGATCAATGCTATAAGTCTAACAGGAAAACCAAATTTGGTTAATTTATATATTAAGGCGTCATGCCACACCGACTCAAATGCTGCTTGTATATCAAGAAGGACAAGTCCTCTAGATTTACCTAAGGTGAAGTTCTTTTTCACGTGTTTGAAAATTCTGACGACCGGATGAGTGGTGTTATGTCCAGCTCTGAATCCGAATTGTTCAATCGGTATTGGGTTATTATCGGTAACATAATCAACAATTTTATATTTAATTACTTTCTCTAGAACCTTACCCACATTACTTAAAAAGCTTATTGGACGGTAGCTGCTAAGATCGCTAGGTGATTTGCCTGGTTTCAATATTGGTATTATCTTGGCTTCTTTCCACACTGCGAGAAAGTTGAAGTTTCAAGCATGCGTTAATAATGAAGGTAAGGTAAACAATTCCTCCACGCGGTAGAGCTCGCAATAAACCATTGAAAATACCAGCAATTCCGCAGCATTTTTTTGTTATTCGTTTTATTCTTATTATATTTTTAACGTCCTTGGGACGAACATACCACTGAAAATCTGTTTGGGAATTTGGGGGCTCCAATTGGCTCAGAGTCATTTCAACTTGCCTGATAGTGGCTGCATTACTGAGATGGGCGGAAATGGCGGAATTTACTGCGAATAATTGAGAGTAGAGTTCAGCCTTTTCACTGCAAGTAACGTACCTAATATTTTGAAGATTATGTGTAGGAATCTGTCTCCGTTTGTGTTTAACGATTTTAGAGATATTCCAAAATGGTTAAGAGCCTTTTTCCATATTATGCAAGAGGGTGCTCCACTTTTTATTTCTATAACTAAGCAGCATATTTTTAACAAGATAGTTTAGTTATAATATTTTTGTAAGCCGGTAGTCTCTATCGCAGCCAATACCTACGCATTGTGTTACGTCTCGTTATCATGTTTAATATTGTATTTGGGAGTTTTTCCTGTTTGATATTCGGAGGGAGAGGTGGGCTAGCCTCCTTGACGCTTTTGTTTATGGCATCAGTAAGGGTTTTAACCATATTGCCAATCTCCGATTTATTTTGAATTGCAGAAAGTGACAAGGAAGACTAGTTCAATTTTCTCTTCACAAGGTATTGAAAGTGAACCCAGTTGGTTAATTTTATATTGGGCCTGTTCGAACTATTTATGTCTGCTTTCATCTGGAGTTCAATAAGAACTGGGAAGTGGTCTGAGGAAAGGTCGTTTATTACTTCTTGTTGAGAGATTAGATCAGCAAAATTTGTGAGAAAAATGTCTAGAGTGGAAGGATTTATTCTAGCTTGGCTTGGAATGTACGTAGGATCAGGGGGATACAATATGTCAAAAGGGTAATTCGAATGCAGCTCGTGAAGGATATTTTCCCAGCAATTAGCTGGTAGGCAATCCCACGCTTGGTGTCTACAGTTTAGGTCTCCACCGACAATATTGTTACGAAATTTGCCAGCCGAGCGGCTAGCTGACAAATCTCGGTGACGGAAATGTTCACAAAAAAATTTGAAGACGGGCTCGAACCGCAGACTCCGGCGTGAAAGACCGTGCGTTTTCCGCTGCACCACCGAAGGTTTTGTAGAAGCGCTCGATAGGAGGGAGCAAAGCTTTCTACAGGGCCGTAGTTCCGGGCACATTAAGGAAAACACACCAGCTCGAGTTTAAACTTCAATTTAATAGTTGATTGTTCATTGGATATAACAATCGTGAATCGTTTCACCAAAAAAAAAGTTAGCCGTCGTTGTCGCCTTATCGCCCGCACACACTCAGTACGACTGGTCCATTGCTCTCCTCTGAAGATCAACTGATGCCGTTTTAGGAAATGCAGGGGGGTTAGTCCAGATGTTGACTGGCTTATAGCTAAGCCCACAAATGTTTTGAACCAATTTTTGTAACATTACTCCCCCGCAAACAGCTCGAAGTTCCAACCGAGCAAGATTGAAAAACAAACAATTGAAATGAGTATCCAGTCGTACGGGCGTGAATTGAAGCATTTCTGAAGGCACTGATCCTCGCTTCCCCAGACCAGTGCCTACTAGATCAGCAATCCAGTGCCTACATCGTTTTCAAGAGGCTTTTTGAAATGTCGTCTGTGATGAGCACTCCCCATGGGCTGGATAAGGTGTTGGAAATGGTAACTCCTAAGGCATCTGTTGCACCTCGGTTTATGTTGAGATCGCTGTTGCGAGGAAGTGGGCGCTGCTTCCATGCTATCCGTCATTGATGTGTTGGCAGGGGCGTCAAGCAATACAGCAGCCGGCACAATTGCAGATGTAAGCGTGATAATTTTATCAGATTGATCGGTCGTAGGAGGAGGCTGAATGATTTTTCGAGGTGCGATAATGGGCGAGTTGGCTAAATCCGTAAAATTGTGGCTATGTGACTCTTCGTTTGGAGTTGCCGACAATATTCCAACAGGTGTGCACGCTAGTGAGATGGGAAGGATTGCCTGACTTTTACTCGGGAAGATGGTGGCTGTGGATATTCCTTCTTGAGGTGGGCAAAGGTCATCCACTGTCTTCTCCTGAGGTCGCCAAGAATCGGCAAGCAATTCCTCCTGGCTACGGCGAGATTCCTCTCTGTAACGGATCATTTCTTCATACAAACCGGTGATTACCGCTAGGACAGAATCCATGACGTCGGCCTGGCTTGCCATTTTGGGATTCGAAAGTCGCTAATGTGGGATTACCCCGATTAAAGGGTTTCGGTGACCCCACAGCACCTGGCACCAATGTTACGAAATTTGCCAGCCGAGCGGCTAGCTGACAAATCTCGGTGACGGAAATGTTCACAACAAAATTTGAAGACGGGCTCGAACCGCAGACTCCGGCGTGAAAGACCGTGCGTTTTCCGCTGCACCACCGAAGGTTTTGTAGAAGCGCTCGATAGGAGGGAGCAAAGCTTTCTACAGGGCCGTAGTTCCGGGCACATTAAGGAAAACACACCAGCTCGAGTTTAAACTTCAATTTAATAGTTAATTGTTCATTGGATATAACAATCGTGAATCGTTTCACCAAAAAAAAAGTTAGCCGTCGTTGTCGCCTTATCGCCCGCACACACTCAGTACGACTGGTCCATTGCTCTCCTCTGAAGATCAACTGATGCCGTTTTAGGAAATGCAGGGGGGTTAGTCCAGATGTTGACTGGCTTATAGCTAAGCCCACAAATGTTTTGAACCAATTTTTGTAACATTACTCCCCCGCAAACAGCTCGAAGTTCCAACCGAGCAAGATTGAAAAACAAACAATTGAAATGAGTATCCAGTCGTACGGGCGTGAATTGAAGCATTTCTGAAGGCACTGATCCTCGCTTCCCCAGACCAGTGCCTACTAGATCAGCAATCCAGTGCCTACATCGTTTTCAAGAGGCTTTTTGAAATGTCGTCTGTGATGAGCACTCCCCATGGGCTGGATAAGGTGTTGGAAATGGAAACTCCTAAGGCATCTGTTGCACCTCGGTTTATGTTGAGATCGCTGTTGCGAGGAAGTGGGCGCTGCTTCCATGCTATCCGTCATTGATGTGTTGGCAGGGGCGTCAAGCAATACAGCAGCCGGCACAATTGCAGATGTAAGCGTGATAATTTTATCAGATTGATCGGTCGTAGGAGGAGGCTGAATGATTTTTCGAGGTGCGATAATGGGCGAGTTGGCTAAATCCGTAAAATTGTGGCTATGTGACTCTTCGTTTGGAGTTGCCGACAATATTCCAACAGGTGTGCACGCTAGTGAGATGGGAAGGATTGCCTGACTTTTACTCGGGAAGATGGTGGCTGTGGATATTCCTTCTTGAGGTGGGCAAAGGTCATCCACTGTCTTCTCCTGAGGTCGCCAAGAATCGGCAAGCAATTCCTCCTGGCTACGGCGAGATTCCTCTCTGTAACGGATCATTTCTTCATACAAACCGGTGATTACCGCTAGGACAGAATCCATGACGTCGGCCTGGCTTGCCATTTTGGGATTCGAAAGTCGCTAATGTGGGATTACCCCGATTAAAGGGTTTCGGTGACCCCACAGCACCTGGCACCAATGTTACGAAATTTGCCAGCCGAGCGGCTAGCTGACAAATCTCGGTGACGGAAATGTTCACAACAAAATTTGAAGACGGGCTCGAACCGCAGACTCCGGCGTGAAAGACCGTGCGTTTTCCGCTGCACCACCGAAGGTTTTGTAGAAGCGCTCGATAGGAGGGAGCAAAGCTTTCTACAGGGCCGTAGTTCCGGGCACATTAAGGAAAACACACCAGCTCGAGTTTAAACTTCAATTTAATAGTTGATTGTTCATTGGATATAACAATCGTGAATCGTTTCACCAAAAAAAAAGTTAGCCGTCGTTGTCGCCTTATCGCCCGCACACACTCAGTACGACTGGTCCATTGCTCTCCTCTGAAGATCAACTGATGCCGTTTTAGGAAATGCAGGGGGGTTAGTCCAGATGTTGACTGGCTTATAGCTAAGCCCACAAATGTTTTGAACCAATTTTTGTAACAATATACTTGCCGCTTAAACTGGTCAGTTTCCTAATATCTGATCTAAGGAGACATTTAGTGCGTGGATTGGATGCACCACCAGGGAAATATCTACAGACCACATTTATCGGCTGTCCACTTTCTGCGATGATCCCCACCCCTATGGTTTCAATGGCCTTCGTTTGTATCCGGGGAGAGGGATGTGCTTTAAGCTTTTTGTTAATGAAGATGGCCACTCCTCCACCTCTAGAGCCTTCTCTGTCCATTCTATGACAGGAATAGTCATGCTTAGATAGCTTGATACTTGAGTTTAAGCCAGTTTCAGTGACAAAGGCTATATCAATATTGCTTCTTAGCATGAAATTAAAACATTCAAGCGGCTTGGATCTTATGCTTCTGGCATTCCAAGTTATGCTCTTAATTTTATCACGGCTCATTACTGAGATATTTTAATCCCAGTTCGGCTGCCACATTAAATTGCTTGTACCTATCCCTACAGTATTTTAACCTAGTAACTAATTCAGTTGTTAAAGCTTGTATCTCACTTAGGGATAATAGATTACGACTACTAGTATTGGGTTTTTCGGAATTCATACTTGTATTATTTATATTATTGTTGAATCTAAGTGATGACCAATTCAGGTTACCTCCAGAATTTTGATTGAAGCGAGCTTTTCGCAGTGGTGGAAAGTCTTCTTCACGGGGTGTGTAGCCTCGCCTTACAGGTGGATTCCTGCTCCTGATCCTGTTAGTGGACATTTTTTCCCGAAAGCTTATGTAACTTTTTCGACTGGGATCTGTCTGTCTGGATCAGATGATCTGTGTGTACCATGACAGTTTGTGCACTTTAAGATGTCTTGGGATGAACAATTGGCTGTAGCATGATGTCCTGAACATGTTCCGCAAAAATTTTTAACACGGCAATTTTTAGCTCCATGGCCAAACACCTGGCAGTTGTAGCATTGGGTTATTTTATTCGGGAGTTTTCTATAAAATTCCCACCTCACAACTGTTTTATCGATGATACTGTACTTTTCCCTCAGTTCTTTTAGTTCTATGGTACCTTTCTCGATGCAAACAAGGATAATTATTGGATTTTGATTTGAGGCTTGTTGATGTTTCCTGAATATAGGTTTAACTTCCAGGCACTTTATCCCTGCAGTGGTTAAGTAAACTTTTAGTGCTTCATCATCAGTCGCCTCTAGTCCAGATAATGTTACCTTGAAAGGTAACTCGGTCCTCAGACTGTGCGTGTAGAATTCACAATCTGTTTTCTCAAGCTTTTGGCATATTTTATGGTAAGCGTCCATTGATTTCGGTAGGATTTTTATTCCTATCGACATGCGTTTGATTACATAATCGGTAATTTGACCTTCGGCTAGGGTTTTGTAAATAAAATGGCTGCTGCTTTTAATGACGTTAACTGGCGATGGTTTGGGGGTCATGTCATCGATTTGCTGCTAGTCTCGTCTGGCTCTTGGCTAGCAGAAGCTTCTTCTTCCTCTGTGTTTGTCACAGTTTGCAGTGAAGCGAAATAGTTGGAGCTACCTCGAGGACTGTTATCCACCGTTTTTCCGCCGGGTGTTCGAGCTGTTTTTGCCTTGCTAGATGGCATGGTTATTTTATCGCTTTTTTTGCTGATAAAATTGCTAATGAGTCGCCTTTTAACAATTTTTTCGGCTAAATTAGAATTTGACTCATCAGAGTCCACATCGTTTTCGTAAACTACGCGTACTCGCTTTATGATTATTTAACTCTACTCACTAATTGCTAACTTTTAGGATCGCACCGAAAACACGTCTCGTCACTACAAGAGTCCAAAGCGACTGTAGAAGTTAAGTAAAACTTCACTGATTGCTAACTAAAGAACAATGAATTTATTTTATCCAAATTACAGCTATTTATACCTAATTAACAATGCACTTACACTAATATACAATTGCATTGACATAATTTCATTCACCTCAGGCATAAGTGTCGCATCAGCAATTTGTCGCGTGAAGTCACTCACCTTAAGTAAAAATGCATTTCGGCAAATAATGCGCGTATATTGAGCAGTTATGTATAAATTGTTGATCAGCACTTTGGCAACGGGAATTTGCGGAAGTGATGCATCAGCAGTATACTTGAATGAAATTATGTCGATATATTAAAGAATTTAAATTAGCCTAATTAGAATTATATGTACTCGGTACATTCTCCCCCGTCTAGATTAAGCGATGGCAGGTCTAGGGTGGAATGTTGATCTGGCTTGCGGCATCGACTTCTAGGGGCAGGTTGTGGCTGGTTGATTTTCTTGCGTCGGGTCATCATCCTTCTTCGACATCTGTAGTATAGGCATATCAGTACTAGCACAATGAGCAGGATGTAGGTCATCGAATAGTGATGCAGGTGATGATTCTTTAATTTGGAGATATTTTCAGCATTATGATGTAATTTTTTGATTGCCGTGTCGAGTTCGGTAAACTCGTCGCTGCTTATTTCCTTCTTCAACTGTGGCACATGTAGTAAGGAAGTAGTATTATTCGGCTTTACTCCAATGCTGGCCTTTAGGTGATTTGACACCAATTGACCTTCTGACACAAACGAGGATCGCAACTGGTCTGTTATTTTTTGGTTCCCATAGATAGTCATTGTCGGGTGGTTGATCATGCATGATGACTGAATTTTAATCAATCCATTGCCCGTCAAAGATATTGAGTGTACAGAAGTCTCGCAGATGATATCGAATGGCGTTTCTTCCTTTAGAATGTATAACCATGAACTTGATGCATGTAGTTGTATCCAAGAATTCTGGGCACTCTCGCTCCGTAATTGGCAAAAGGGTGAGAGTGACCTTTGCTTGGTGAGGAGTTCCATCTCACATCGGCTTTGATTTGATTTTAATGTGAATAATGGCTGTTTTAGCTTGCACATTAATTCACTGTTGGACGAATGGATGCAAGCCTTCATGTTTTGCTGTGTTAGGGGGCTAAATCGATCTCTGTGTCGATTTACTGCGATATATTCGCTCGACGGCTGAATATATATGTGATCGTTCGCATGCTGTACAGGAATCGGTACCAATTGATACAATCGGTATGATTCACTCCTTAATAAGGGTATTCGAGTGTCAAATAAGACCTTCCTTTCGGTGATCCTCATCTTTACATGCATTGCAGTATATATGGATAACATTGACGATGTACTGTCGGTCCCTGGGAGCTTCAAGTTATCTGGTAGGTGCTCTCGTATCGTTCTGAGCTGTTCACTGAGTTGTGCTGGAGTTAATAATAACGTATTTATTCGGCCCTGTTTAGTATCCATTACTACTGATAGAATGCTTCGCTGTACATGTTGGAAATTAATCAGATTTAATGTTATCAATATTGCTGCCGAGTTGAATGTTTGTGTTACTTTAAGCTCTTGGTTTGATTCATTGATGCTGTTTTTGACTGCTTCGATTTGAGTTTTTAGTGCACTCAGTTGATGTTGAACCGTCTGGTGGTTCTTTTTCATTACATTAACTGTGTGCTCTGCAATTGATGTCTGGTCGTCAAGAAGTTTCTGCAGCATCATTTCGTTTTTGTTGATTTGAGTAATTTGTTCCTCATATTTTTCTGCAAAATCTTGATCGAGAATACCAAATAATTTGTTAGCAGCTGTTCCAATTATCTCCAATGGTGCTCTTTTGCTGCGCGTTGAAGTTTTTTCATTTTGCTGGTAGAGTACAGTATTTATGTGTTCTGACTCGAGTACTTGATGATTTAGCTGCAATATCGTTGCATTGCATAATTCCTTTGGTAGTCCTGTTTGCTGATTCTGCTCACAAAGTTCATTGAGCCTCCGTACCGATTGCTTAATTCCGAAGAATTCTGCCCAATACGCTGACAAGTCGTAATAAATGAGTAGATTCCATTCGCTTCCGTATAGGTGTACTTCTGCAACGTCATCAAAGTATATTCCTTCCTGATTATCGAATTTTGTTAGCTGGTATGGCTGTGGTATTTCCTGGCTCATAGCAGGAAGGACAATTAATGCACCAAGTAATAAGTAGTGGACCAGGCTCATGTTGCAACTTCGGTCTTTGGTGGTTCTTCTTGATTTGTTCTCTTCTCGTTGATCTTCACTGGAGGTTGAGGGTTCATTAAGTGGCCGTTTGCGAGAAGTGCCCTCTGACTTGTGTGGTTTGTCTCTAGACGAGGACGGTGGTGGTTGGAAATCACTGTCAGAATCCAGCTCGTCACTTAACGAATCGCCCCCAGTATTCTCATCCTTATTTATCGGTAACATAGAGATCTTTGCAATGGGTCTTTTGAGAACACCAGATTTCGTTTTCAATGTTACAACTCTTATGAGTCCGTCGGTTCCAGGATGTACCTCGATTATTCTCCCAAGAGCCCATCGAGATGGAGGCAGATTGTCCTCCTTTATTAAAACGAGATCTCCCTTTGCTGGGTTTCGTCTTTTCTGTGCCCATTTTGGTCTTTGCTGAAGTCGTCCAAGATACTCATTCGACCATTTTTTCCAGAATTCCTGATACATTTTCCCCACTCGTTCCCATCTCCTAAGGAGACCACAGGAGGTTTCCAAGTAGTCCTTATCCGGCATTGACAAAATGGGTGCCCCAGTTAGAAAATGACCAGGTGTCAGCACTTCTAGGCTCTCCGGGTCTTGCGATAATGGGCACAGAGGACGTGAATTGAGACATCCTTCAATTTGAGTCATTAGTGTTGTCATTTCTTCATAAGTCATTTTTGTTTCCCCAACTACTCGATGCATATGGTGTTTCACAGATTTCACCCCAGCTTCCCATAGACCGCCAAAATGTGGTGATGCTGGAGGAATAAAGTGCCATTGAGTACCAGCTCTTGTTAGGGCTTCGCCAACCTCAGTTTTATATGTGTTCTGTTGATGTAAATTACTGATTATCCTGCTTGCTCCCACGAAGTTAGTGCCGTTGTCGCTATACATGTGTGCCACAGGACCTCTTCGGTGTATTACTCTCTTAAAGGCGGCTATGAAGGCCTGCGATGTCATATCTGTAACTACCTCGATGTGAATTGCTTTAGTAGTCAGGCATATGAAGATTGCTACATATCCCTTATAGGTGCGGCTTCCTCTACCCGTTTTCACTAGAAGATCGAAAGGTCCTGCGTAATCGACCCCAGTATGTGTGAATGGACGGCTTGGTGTGACTCTCGCAGAAGGTAACATTCCCATAAGCTGTTGAGCCATCTCAGCCTTGTATCGATGGCATTTAGTGCATTTATGGATTTGCCCCTTGACAGCCTTTAGTCCATTGATTATCCAGTATCTTTGGCGAATTACTTCCAAGGTTAGATTATTTCCCCCATGTAATGTTCGTTTATGGGCTTGGTCTATGATGAGGGTAGCTAACTCGTCCTTATGTGGAATAATAATTGGATGCTTCTGATCGAAGGACAATTTTGAATTTTCTAGCCTACCGCCAACACGTAACACTTCGTCTGGATCAATAAATGGGTTTAGTGTTAGCAGCCGACTTGTTTTTGGCAGTTCTTGTTTTTGTCGTAGTTTTTTTATTTCCTCTTTGAAATGTTTTTCTTGGATGAATTTAATTAATGGTAGAAGTGCACTCTCAATTTCCTCAGCTGTAAGTAAGTTAGTCTGTCGCTTGCCGGTTTTTAAGTTTCTTATGAATCTCTTGCAGTATGCCAGAATACGTAGAATTGTCCATAATGAAGAATATCTTTGTAGTAATAACTCGAATATGTTCGCATCATCTGTATGTGTTAGTGTATGTACTACAACATTTTTCCTTTCTATTTCTGTCTCCTTCACTTCTATTTCTGGATATACGATCCTTGCATGTTTCAGCCAGTCTGGACCTTCCCACCACAGCGAATGCCTTTCCAGCTGTGATGGGTATATTCCCCTTGAGGCTACATCTGCAGGATTTTCTGAAGAGCGTACGTAATACCAGTTTTCCTTATTCGTTTTTGCTTGTATTTCTGCAACTCGGTTGCCCACAAATGTTTTCCATCTGTGTGGGTCGGCCTTAATCCATGATAACACTATTTTCGAGTCTGTCCAGGCAAAGCATTGTAGGTTTGGAATTTCTAAATTGTCTACTGTTTCCTTTAATAATTTTGCAAGAAGCTCTGCTCCACACAATTCTAACCGTGGTAATGTCAGTTTTGATTTGAGTGGAGCAACCTTAGTTTTAGCAGCGAATAATGATACCGCTATTTTTCCTGGTTGTATTGCTCTGAAGTAGATTGCTGCGCTATATGCTTTTTCTGAGGCGTCCGAGAATCCGTGCAGTTCATAATAACCAGCGTCTGATCTGTAATTAATCCACCTTGGAATTCGCAGTTTCGTTAAGTACGATAGTTCTTGTTTTATTCGATTCCATTGTGATTTGATTTTTTCAGGTAGTGGTTGGTCCCAATTTAGATTTTCCTTCCAAATTTCTTGGAATAATAGCTTGATAGTAATTGTGACCGGTGCTAATAATCCAATTGGATCGAAGATTTTAGCCGCTTCAGATAACATTTCTCTTTTAGTCAAGGAATCTTGGTCTTCCTGTATATTTACTGATATTTTGAAATGATCAGTTGCTGGATTCCAATAAACCCCAAGTGCCTTTATAGATTTTTCTTGGTCAAAATCCAGGTCTGGAGCTGAATCTCTCAATTTCCATGGTAGTTTCTGTAAGAGCTCTCTGGCATTACTATTCCATTTTCTTAAATTGAATCCGCCGCTTTTCAGTGAATTAATTAATTCTGCACTTATTTTGATAGTTTCCTCTACAGAATCTCCTCCAGATACAATATCGTCTACGTACGTGTCTCTCATAATAACCCTTTCTGCAAGTGGGTATTCTTTAGCTGTATCCCGGGCTAACTGCTGTAGTGTTCGTATCGCTAGAAATGGTGCACTTGCTGTCCCATAGGAAACTGTCGTTAGGTTGTACTCTTTGATCGGTTCTTCTGGAGAATTTCGCCATAAGATACGTTGATAGTTTTGGTCTCTGATGTCGACCTTTATTTGACGGTACATCTTTTCAATATCAGATGTAAAGACTACTTTGTGTTTCCGCCATCTAGTTAGGATTGAAATTAACGTTTGCTGTATTTGCGGTCCCACTAGTAATATATCGTTTAAACTTTCTTTATTGTGACGTTTTGCGGTACCATCAAATACAACTCTTAGTTTTGTTGTTGTGCTATCGTGCTTCATTACAGCATGGTGAGGTAGATAGTATGCTGTATCTAAGTGATCAGATGCTAAGCTCATGTGGCCAAGTTGCAAGTACTCCTTCATAAAATCCTTGTACATGATTTCCAAGGTTTTATCGCCTCTGAATTTCTTTTCCATTTGAAGCAATCTGGCCATAGCAATATCTCTCGAACCTTCTAGTTTGGCGTGTGTAGGATCCTTTCTAAATGGTAATCTCACTATGTATCTTCCATCTGAATTTCTTTTGTACGTAGTTCTGTAATGATTTTCGCAAATTAAATCATCACTTGACAGTACTGAGTCAGTGTGAAGTTCCTCTATTTCCCAAAATTTCCTTATTTCTTGATCTATGTTCACCTCACTTATATAACATTGAGGTGCTATAATTGACGAACTCTGTTCTACTTCACCTGATAGTACCCAACCTAGCTGTGTCTCCTGAGCTATAGGAGTTCCTGGGAATCCACGCAATACACTATTCATTAATATTTTTGCAACTACTTCTGCTCCAAGAATTACATCAATTTTTCTTGGTTCATCCAATTCTGGATCTGCCAGTATTAAATTTTTTGTGTGTTCCCATTTCAATTTGTTTGCAATTTTGGTTGATGGCAATAGTCTTGTTAGTTTCTTTAATACTAGCGCTGTTGTCGTTGTGTTGAATTCAGATGGAAATCTTGGCTTTATGGTAAGTTCGATACACGTTTGAATGTTGTTAACTTTTGCTCCTCCTAATGCAGTGACAGTTGCGTTAATGCGTTTCCTCGGGAGTTTTAGTTTCTGTGCTGCTTCTTCGGTTATAAAACTGGCTTGGGCCCCTTGATCAATTAGTGCTCGCAACATTACCGAGTTGTAATTTTTGCCGACTGCCTGTAACACTGCAGTGGCTAGAAGTACCGTATGCTTACTTTCGTTTTCTGCTAAGTGAGTTGATAGCATTGTAGCGTTTGCCTTCTTGGGCTCCTTTTCATTGGTTTCCTGACTGGTTGCGCTTGGTACAGGCTTTTGAAACGATGAATTTACATGTAAAAGCGTATGATGCTTTTTGTTACATATTCTGCAAGTTTTCCAGCTTTTACAGTTATAAGCTGAATGACCCTGTATGAGGCAGTTAGAACATAGCTTGTTTCTTCGAATCTCATCATTTCTTTTGTCAGTGTTCATTTTCAGAAACTTTTCACAAGCATAGATTTTGTGATTGCCTTTGCAAAGGCCGCATGACGATTTTGACCCAACTGTACCATGACATACCTTCACATCGTTCCTTTTTTCTTGTTTAGTTGTTTGATTATATTTGATTAGACCCATAGATTCTAGTGCTTGAAACCTATTCTCAAGAAACTTAAGAAACTCCTCTAGCGTTTGAATCTGTCTGGGATCGGTGAGAGATTGCTCATAACTACGTCGAGATTCTCTGTCTAGTTTTTCAATTAAGAGATGTATAATAATCGGATCCCAATTTTGAATGTCGATTTCTAAGTTTTTGATTGCTTCTAAGCATTCTAATGTTGAATCATGAAGTTTCTTTAACCCATCCGCTGATTCCTTAATTAATTCTGGCTGATTGCAGAGTCTTCTTAATTGTGCCGATATCAAGACTCTTTTGTTGTCGTATCTGCGATTTAAAATTTCCCAAGCAGTGTCATAGTTTTCATTAGTTATATTCAAATGTTGAATAAGTTCGCTGGGTTCTGTGTTCACGTTCGCCTTTAAATAAAATAGTTTCTCCGCTTTGGTAATTTTATTACTTTTGTGTATCAGTTCAGTAAACAAATTTTTGAAAGATGGCCATTTTAAGTAATCCCCGGAAAATGTTGGAATGTCAATTCGTGGAAGTTGTACACTTGTATTTCTATCAGCTGTAACTATAGTTGTCTGAGTTGGTGTTGGTGCAACTAGACTACTCAATTTCTCTTGTATCTTTATCAAAACGTTCTGATACAAAGTTTCAGCTGCTGCAAATACATCTTCTTCGAAATACTCTTCCTTGAATTTTCCCATACCTACAATATTGGCATGATTTTGTACGATTAGTTCCCAGTAGTCGGCTAATAGTTTAGTCTTCTGCGTGTAGTATATTGACGAGAACTCCTTGTCTTCATCTACTTCGATGCTAGCGATGTTCCTTTTCAAAGTGTCGATTATAGCTGTTTGCTTTCTTATTAGCCGTAGCTGCTCTGCAATTTCTTCAGAGCTTTTCTTCCTTTCAATTGCCTCTCGAATCAATTTCTCTAAGCTCTCCCTTGTCTGATCACAAAGTGTCTCAACTTGGCCGAAGTAGTCTTCATTGAAATATTTATGATCGGCATTCTGCTCTTTTATTGCTTCGAGTTGATTATTGAAATTCTCAACTTCCTCCCAAGCATTGTTGAGTGACATCAGCCTTGTCTCACCATACTCGATTGTCTTTCTGACCGTGGGATCCTTGCTTATTTGGGTGGCGATCTTCTTTATTATTCTGACGTATTTTGCCTGATCTCTCAGTAACTGATCCATGTTGTGCTTTTTATTCCTAACTGTGGTCGAGTTGATGTGTAAATTTTTGCTGATTTAGGAATAAAAATGTTTTAGTTATTTGCTGAAGAATTTAAGCGAGACTTCTAGACCCTTGTTCTAGAAGTGGGCTGTCTTTCTCCAATTTGCAAAGCCTTTGGACCCTAGTTCCAGAGGTTGTTTTAAGATTATTTTACCTGAAGACCCTAGTTCTACAGGATAAATTCTCTTTTGTTCGAAGGACCAAATGTAGAAGTTAAGTAAAACTTCACTGATTGCTAACTAAAGAACAATGAATTTATTTTATCCAAATTACAGCTATTTATACCTAATTAACAATGCACTTACACTAATATACAATTGCATTGACATAATTTCATTCACCTCAGGCATAAGTGTCGCATCAGCAATTTGTCGCGTGAAGTCACTCACCTTAAGTAAAAATGCATTTCGGCAAATAATGCGCGTATATTGAGCAGTTATGTATAAATTGTTGATCAGCACTTTGGCAACGGGAATTTGCGGAAGTGATGCATCAGCAGTATACTTGAATGAAATTATGTCGATATATTAAAGAATTTAAATTAGCCTAATTAGAATTATATGTACTCGGTACAGCGACCATCACTTTACATATGTACATTGATATAATAATAATAAATATCACATTTTGCATTGTGATTGTTGGACAAAAATTATGGAGTTTTCGTTTTTTGCACAGTAATATACTACTACACAGATTTGTTAGAAAGCAATGATTGCAATTCAAACATTTTGTGATTTTTGCTGTGTGCTGATCAAAAACGGGCTTATTACAGTCAACGCAAGACTTCCTTGTCTTTCTTCTCTTTCGAAAAGGCTGCTCGTTGCAAATGTACTTAGCATGATCCAACTAGAACTTTTCTACCACAAGCGTCTCCTTGTTATCAGTTACCACTTCTGTTACTGGCCTTTCAAAGTATCTTTCGATTGCGATTTTCTTTGCATGATTTCGCATGACTTGCTGGTTAGAAAATCGCTCTTCTCTCATTAGCATGGCTAGATCTTCTGATAGTGATAGATAGTGATAGTGATATCTTTATTATGTGTACATATTTGTACAAAAATATAAATTACAGAGTATTTAAGTAATAATTATTTATAGAATATTGTAAAACAGACTTTTAATTGATACAACAAAGTTTTATTTTAATTTTTAACTAATTTAAGCAGAGCGCGAAGTTGGCTGAGCAGTAGTGCGTTTTTCCATGACTTAGTTAGAGAGTTAGCCCGAGTTTCGCTTCAGAGATAGCGATAATGTGAAAGTGACTACGTTTAGTCAGAAAAAGTTTGAGCGTTTCAATGTTTGCATTGAAATGACACACTCTGACACCATTCTCAAGTTTGACTGTGGGCGAGTGACGAATCAGGAGAGAGGAAGGTTCACTGTCTTTGTCGAGTGGTTGACAAGTGTTGGCCTTGACGAAAGTATCTAAAGATGTTGTTGGATGGGGGGTTGTTCTCTTGCATCGCCGAGTACTCTTAAAAAATCCTCGAGATCTTCTCTCGAGTAGATAGGAATAGCAGCTTCTTCCTTCTTCACCCTTGCGTAGATACATCCTTCCTCATAAAAGTGATGAAGCCCAGTTTCTTGTCCTTGGCTTTCTTATAGACCAGCTTTTTCAGATTATACTGTTCTTTAGTCAAGTATTCGTTTATGTTGATGGCAGTAGGTAAGGCTGGCAGTTGCAAGCCAGCAGCTTGGACTAAGTCCGGTGCAAGTTGGGCAGTAGTGAGTTTTTTAAACTTTATTTTGGCAGTAATGACACGCTTAGCGCTGGATGCGTCTTTCAGCATGACTAGTAGAGTTCCAGATTGTATATTGCCAGATGAGGCAGGTTCAGCAGAAGAGGATTTGCTTGTTGAGGAAGTTCCATGCTGAGGTTCACTGCTTTGGTTTTCATTCGGAGGAACTGGGCGCCTTGATTGCATTAGCTTAGCCTCTCTAATGTCCATGAACTCCGGATCAACTGTTTTTAATACTGCTAGGGCTGCGAGCTTAGGATCATTCGAACTGAATGATGGTATTCCTCCAATTACGACCTCAGAAGCATGAGCGAGAAGAGCTTGCTGTGTTTTTAATTGCAGCAGTTCGGAGACGAGGGATCTTTTAGTTGCTTCGAGTGTCTCTATTCGTTCCAGATCAGCATGGTTGAGAGAGGGTGTATCTACCTGGCGTTTTTCTGTTTCGCCGAGTTTAGCAGTAATATCTTCTTTGAAAACGTGGAAATCCTCTTGTACCTTGTGTACATCAGTTTCCACAAGTACAATGCGAGTGTCTACATTTTGCAAACGAATGTCAATGTCTTCCACACGCTTTTCGATTATTGATAAACGATTATCGGTAGTGGTTGTGGTTCTGGCAATGCCATCGACCTTGCCCTCAATACCATCCATTTTCAATTGAATTGCCCGAAGCGCTGTCAAAATATTGTTATTATCAGCTGTAGTAGGAGTGGATGGCCTGGAAGCATATGTTGGAGTTGATGGCCGTGATGTAGGACCATTCGAGCTGACAGAGTTGGAACGACAGAGTACTGAAGCTGGGTTGGCTTCTGCGATGCACAAAGTGCAAATTTTCATCAGCTTGTTGTTGTCGTCTCGAATATAGCCAAATCAACCGCACGTGCTGTGGTATACCTTTTGGCAGCGTTCACAAGTTAGAGGCCTAGAGGTTGAGCTAAAAGTTTTAGTGCAGCTCGCACATTTCTCACCCATGTTGGCACAGTATTAATTTGTACCGAGAGATGAGACAGGCCGTTCTACACCCTACGGAGACTCAGATTCACTTGGATCAATCAAACCTTTAGCTTATTTAGACTCGATTTTTGCTCGATGAGGCATGCGCGATTTGTCGATGCCGTTGTGAATTCGGCCCTGCGCGCCCCAATGTTGCGCAGAAAATAATGCTGCATGTGACACACGTGGCTTTTATCACTGGTTTTGCACACAAATTAGCATAAAAAGTTAATTAAAAACGTGTGCACTAACAACACACCTCCAGATGAACACTTTACGAAGACTCAGATTTACTTGGATCAATTAAATTTTTAGTTTTTAGGCTCTAAGTGTATAAAAGACGGACCGTATATGAACACGTCTGCTTTGATCGAGGATTCAAGAGAGAGAGAGCTGGATTGGAAAAAGTCTGCGTCTGTTAGTTTTTTACAAGCATATCAATATTTTCATAGTAAGTAACGAACGCAGCAACAACGGCGATATCTAAAATATTGTATAAAAAAGCTAGCGGCCATCTGCACGTTCGCCGTTGGGTTGAATATCTCATGCACATTTGATCTATAGTATCAACGCCAGCTCTGGTTTTGTTGTAAAACTAAATCATTTCTGGTTTCTGGAGAGATGCATCAGAAATCGTAACATCATCGTGCATCGTACTGAGAAGAATCACCGCTTTGTTTTTCTTCATGATATACGAACATATGGTAACCTTCTCGTGAAATCCAGAAAGCGTTGACAACAATGGTCTAGAGTTCGACGGTTTCATTTCTTGGGGAATGTATGTTTTATTTTTATAGTACCGACGATAGTGAGCTTCCATGACCAACCATGACTTCCTCTGCCAACGAAGTGGTTTCTTAATCCCCTTGCGTCCCGGCGGACTTTGTCTGGTCTAGAAACCGAGCTTGTTGACATATTTACAGCATCGTTAAGCTACATAGGTGGCATATAGTTCCGGTACTGTTCGCTTATAAGTGCTATTTCCACGCCTCTCGCGCAAATTTTGCGGAAGAAGGGCATCAGCGTCAATAGTCCCATTTATGTTTCCCTGAAGGACTCTGGGCATTATTTCTCCTTTCTTTTTCTTCTGTCGAGGACCTGTCTAAAGGCCCTGCATGCTCCTGATCCAGGTGCATGTCTGGTGTCCTCTCTCCTGATTGCAGTTCGCTGCACAACACGCATCTAGGGTCTGCCTTGCAGTCTTTGGCCCTGTGGTCTTCTTTGTCGCATCTCCAGCAGAGTCCTGATTGGTCTGGGCCTTTGCAGTCGTGTGTCCGTCCATTTGTACTGCGATTCTGCACTTGAGCCGGCACTTAATACAGCCCACTACTATTGATCCTTCCTTTAGAAGTGACAAAGCCCCGGCCTCGGCCATTTCGGGTAGTGCCATTATTTCCTGCCATCGGTTTGGTGGTAGCATAGCTGCTTCAAGGTTGCCAAGTTCAGCTGTGCTTTCAACAGCCTCTTGAAGAGCCGCTTTGACTTCCTCTGGATCGCCACGGCTTCGACGTCCAGGACCTCCAAGATCACTCGGGATTTCCTCAATTGTACCCTTCCTGCATCGAGAGACGTCAGCTTCTCCTTTTCCTTGGTGCTCTTTAAGAGTTCGACCAGGACATAGCCAGCACCGCAATCCTTTGGGTTAACGGTGTTGCGAAATGCTTCCAGCACCTCCGCGTACGTTTACCCCTCTGCTGGCTTGATAAGAATGGCCTCATTTCTTTCTTTCGCCTTCCTTTGCTTCTTTTTGTGCCTTGGCCAGTGTTTCTGACGGCTTCTCCGCCTGGCTCCTTCTGCCTCTTTTTTTAGACTATACTTCCACCCAGGAGGTCGCATAATCCGCCTTCTTCTTATTTTCCGAGGCTTGTTGTAATGGGCTGGCGGCTCCCCTCTTCTGACTGAGAGTGTTCAAACCTATTCGTGTACCCGCAGCTTTTGGGTCAACTGAGGTCAATGGACCCTTCCTAGTTTCCTGCACTGCTTTTTTCTGCTCGACCTTTCGAGCGCTGATCTCGTCGATGAGCTCCTCCAGCTCCGCTAGGCCATTTTTGATGTCCATAGAGAAATTCTGCTGTCTTTGAGTCGTCGTGTTCATGCTTTTAATGATGTCGCGGCATTTGTGTCGCATCTCTTGCTCCCTGTCCTCCGGCCTCTTGGTGTCGCCTTGCTCCGTGCCTGCTACATCCTTCTGGGATTCCTTCCGATGGGCGCACGTGCCTCTTGCGTCTTCTTCGCCTATACCACGTGGCGTCTTCTCCAGTCCCGCGCTCTCCGCACGCACCTCGGTTTGCGTCGGCCGTTGTCTAGCCGGTTGTCGTAGCTCCGCCGACCGCAGCAATCTTGATCTCCTTAGAAAGGGGTTTGAGGAGTTTTGTGCTCCATTTAAAACTGGCTTTTTAGGTGTATATACATATATTTATATATTTTTCCATTTTTGTTGTTAGGTCCCAACTCTAGGCCGGTATCGCGGTTCAGTCGTGTATAGTCACCTTTGTGATCCCATGGTTGTCCAAGCAGGGTTGGCACAAGTCCGTATGGGAGCTTATGTACAGAGCCAGATCAGTGCTAATTACGAGTCCCTCAACAGAACTTACACCATCAACTTAACGCTGCCGACCCGGAGCGTTTCTTGAGGGCTGCCAGGGTTTTAGCGGGATGGTGATGACTACAGCATTAGCCGGAAAGCCATTTCTGCCGAATGGCACTGGTAGAGAATAATTCAGTCGCCAGCCCAAGTGCAGATAGTTCCAAATCACGTTCCAGTATGTCATAATTAAGACCGTACTGGACTCAGGTCTTCATGCCTATTTCCTTAAGCTTCCGGGACCGTTCTGGGTCCCAATTGATATTTTCCCCTACCTCCTGACCTTTCCGCCAAGCTTAGCTTCTGGTAGGTTCAGAAGCTAAGCTTCCGACGGCATCGCTCTGAGGGCCCGAAGGGTACTAAAGATTGGGGGCGTCACATCCTTCGCCGGGACTGCTCTTGGTCGAACGCCTACGCGCCTGGAGTGGCGGGCAGCCATGCTGAGCACCCCCCACATGTCAAGGAGGCAGTAAACGGGGGGTTGCTCTCCTCCATCTTATAAAACGATCTTCTTGTATTATTATGTATCCAGAACATGATTTACGGTCTCGGACATAACCGATCCAATCTGCATCAACATAACATATTGGGTGCTTGTTCGTTTTGTGGGTCTCAATAGTGTAAGTCTTTATTCCCTTTAGGTAGGTACTTGAGTATTATTTTGCCTGCATTCCAACGTACAAGTTGGGGTTGGTTACAGAATCTTGCCAGAAAGTTAACGGCAAATGTTATGTCCAATCGTGTTGTATTCGAGAGGTAAGTTAGTCCACTGATGAGTTCGCGGTATGGTTTATTCTCCATTTCATGCTTTTCTTCTTCCGATGTAGGATCATTGCAGTACATTATGTTTTGATTCGTCTAGGGGGTAGTTGTTATGTTGCTATCTTGCATTTTGAACTTCTCTAGCAACTTGTCGATATATTGTTTCTGGTTTATTTGTATATCTTCAGTTCATTCTCTCTGCACTGCTATGCCAGGAACTTTACTAGCTTCCTCTAAATCCTTCATATCAAATTCATTTGATAATTTTGGTTTAGTTTTACTTAAAAGGTCTGCGTTATTCGACAGTAAAAGGAAGTCATTGATGTAGACTAGAACCAAGTATTATAATATTTGCGTTGATATGCATAAAGTGGATCGGACGTAGTTGGTTTCATTCCCAAAGTTTGGAAGTATGCATTTAACTTCCTATACCACTGCCTACTGGCTTGTTTTAGATAGAGAGGTGTCAGAAGCTTTCATACTTAACTTCTATCGGTCCGTTTATCAGGTTGCAATGGCTGTTCCATATAAATTGTCTCTTCTAGCTCACCTTGAACATAAGCTGTAATTACGTCCATTTGGTGAAGATGCTTCCCCTGTTCCACACATAGTCTCATACCTGGCTACTGGTGCATATACCGCTTTCTTTTTGGAATCCTCGTGCTACTAACCTTCGTTTGTATTTCATCTTGCTCCTTCGTTGTTTTATTTTATACACATTTATTCGTGAGTACTGTCGCATCCGTTGGACGGTCCATCCCAAATGTTGTTCTTAGCTAATCTTACTTTTTCTTCACAACTTACAACATCTTCAAAATTCATCGGGTGATTAATTATATACGGTGTAATTAAATTTACTTGGTTTTGGTATATTTTCTTCGGCCTTCCAGGTTTCCCTGTTCTTAAAAAATCGGGTCTTCCTATACGTTAGCGATGGGGCGTTTTATCATGTTTGCAGCTCCTGTAATCTTCGCTGGACACTTGGATCTCGTCGGGGTGTTGTTCGAATATTTCAAGTTCTGGGCTGTCTGTTTCAGGGAATGCAATAAATGGTTCTGATATTCGTTCTTGGCTTGAGATTTCAGCTGCTCCACCGCTGTTAGTAGGTTCGTTTTCAGTATCATTGGCTAGTGAAAAAAGTACTTCGATGCCTTTTCCATCGTCATGTTCTACATGGTCTTCTGTAACCTTTGGACTGCCGGTCGGTTTCAGGTCTAGAAAGAGGTAATTATCTGCATTAATATTTTCAAAGAATTTCACATCTCATCGTCTTACGATACTTCTTCCGCCATTCCATAACCTATAGGATTTCGATTCGCTGCAGTATCCAACAAGCGTATATTCTTCTCCTTTTGCTTTTAGTTTGGATCTGTTGAGACCTTTCTCATGTACTATCACAAAGCTTCTCAGGAAATTAATGTTTGGTTTCTTACCCGACCATACTTCAAATGGCCTTCAATTTCCAATAGTATTCGATGGACATCTGTTGCGTATAAACATTGCTGTATTTAGTGCTTCTGTCTAAAGACTTTCAGGCAAATTTGCATCTATGGGCAGCATCTTGCCATTTGGAGTAATGTTCTGTGCTCTGCCACGCCATTCTCTTGTGACGTAGATTCACCAGAAAATTTCCTTTTGATACCTAGGAGGAAATCGTTAAATTCCTTGGATGTATAATCAGGGGCATTATCTGTTCCTAGAGCTTTCACCTTTCTGCCAGTTTGGCGTTCTGCACGTCGTTGATAGTCTACAAAAGCTTTCAGAACTTCGCTTCGATTTTTCAGAAAACCTCTTCTCTGTACGGAGATTTTCCATCTATGAACGTAACGAAGTATTTTGCGCCTCCCAATGATTTTTCTCGGAAAGGCCCACAAATGGCTGAATGAATTAGATTGAGAAGATCGCTTTTTTCGGTCGTAGAACTTGTAAACTGAAGTCGTGTTATTTTACTTTGGTCAGACATGCATTTCATTTTAATTGTTTTAAATTTAGTCTCTAACCCATTTACGAGATTATAACGTTGTAATTTTATAACATCATTGAAATTTAGATGGCCTAATCGTTGATGGCATTTCACGAGATCATTGCTCTTATTTTCTCTGGCCCATAATGAAGCATATGTCTTAGTCTGTACTAAATATAAAGCATATTTCGTTTCGGCTCTTATAATGCATTTCCCATTAGCTTATGTTATTGTCGCACTGTTTTCGTTAAAAGTTGAAAGTCGCTGTCGCTTTTGTCATGGTAATTAGGTTATATCTTAAAGCCGGTACATAAATTACGTTATGTAAAGTTAGCACACCAACATCTTGGTTTTGTTTCTCTTTATTCAACACTACAGTGCCTGACCCGTATGTATCAACAATATCGTTACCAGCTGTTTGTATCGTATGGTAGATCGCACCTTGCGTCTCCAATTTTTAAATTCTTTGGGGTTATTGCACATATGTGCAGTTACATCAACATCGATATACTACTCACTAACAGTTATTGTTATTTGTATTTATATTTCCAGATGGCTGTGCTACTGTCATTGTTGTTTTCTCGTTTTTGTTGGCATTCTTTCTGCTCCTACAACCAGTCGATCGGTCACCACGTTTTAAAAGTGTATGTGTATTTATTTTTGAAGTTTTGCGGCTCTATCTTCCTTTTTTACTATTTTATACACTTTTTGTCATTGGACAGAAATGCACTTTCTGGATTTTTATTCTCTTTCTTAGCATTGATATGGTCTATACGTGAATCCTCCTCAATTAATTTTATCTTTAAGGTGGCCAAATTTGGTAAATTGTCCTTGCTCTCTATCGCAATGAGAAAATTCTCATACTCGTCCCGCAGTGTGTTCAGCAACATGATCTCTCTCGGTAATGAAACTCCTATTTCCTTCATGCGGTCTACGCTATTCTGGAACGTTCTCAAATGCTCTGTCATCTTTCATCACCTTTATTTATTAAAAAGAGCTTCTTCTACGGCATGACTTTCCTTAAACTTCCATTGGAAGAATGTACAGCTGCTAAAATTTTCCAGGCTTCATGAGACGTTTTGGCTTTCTTCGCTTACGAATCAAAATATTTAAGAATTCTTCGTAGTCACAAATTCGGAACGCTTAAATTATTTGATGTTATTGGCGTTTTGCACTTCGTCATCAAATTCAATGTCCGTTAAGGCAATATAATTTCGTATTAATTCATTTCGATTGAATTTTAATTTGTGTCCCATTTGCATACAAATATCATTCTGATTTTTCTCAAATGATGAGCTACTATAAATAGGATTTTGTCTTTACCAAATGCCAGTATACATGCACAAGCTCATTATTGTAACAAGAGGTCAGCGAGATAAGACCTGTTTAAGTTGGTGCATTATTTTATTGAGTATCTACTGCACTATCGCAACAGAAATTCTTGTCGTAAATAATCAAACAAGCTCAGACTGACTTGAGACGACAACTCGAAATGTCATTACTTCAACTTTTCCGCATATCATTAATTGATCTTTGAATAATTTGATAAGAAAATTCTGAATAGATAAAATATCAGATTGTTTTCTGAGCCTTTTTTTCGCAAAAACCTCAATACAATTAATGCATATAGCCATCAGACTACACCGCACGTGGTCTAGAGCGTTTTTAAGTGTTAAGAAATTCCTGCCAATGACAACAATCAGATGGACAAATTTACCTGTTTCCCTGACTCATTCGTATTTTATAAAGAAACTGGCTGCTATCTGTGGCGTTATCTTCAACATTTCGCAGTCAAACAAAAAGAAAGGAATTATATTTGTTTTCCCAAGCACACGACGGGAACAGGTTACGCGCTTGACGCCGCGCCGTGATCAGGCTGATGAATTATTTTAGGTTCTGCCGTATGTAAGATCGACCCAAAACTTATGACCAGTTAGATTCAGATATGACTAACAATAGGCCAAAAGCAGACAGATGGTTTCTTTTAAAATCGACTTCAAGAAATTAATGAATGTCAGAGAGATATCCAACAGAATTGAATCTACGTAGTTTTTCTGAAGTGATGTATTATCAGATTTTAAGTTAGGGGTGCATTAAAAAGTTTCAACAAACGATCCGAATTTCAAAAAGTAATAAGCAAATGAAACATATTTTCTTATTATCCTTATAGATTAGCGCTCCAAATTATAATGTAACATTGGGCCGTATGAATAAAAATTAAGTACTTGTAATTGTAATTGTAAGAAAGGGGGGGAGAGAAGCCCCGAGCACTCAGACAAATAGTCCATTAATTAAGTACTTACTCTTTAATGCTAATAAAAGTAACTACTTCTAAATTCTCAACAATACAAATAAGGCAATATGTAGTATTATTTCAAAATGTGAAGTTGAACTTCTGTTCTTGCAACATTTTAAGGTTTTATTATCTAATGATAGAATCTTTTGAGTTCAAGTGCTAAACAAATTTTTACATAATACTCGATAGTGCCTACTCGACAAATTTCAAGCTGATCAGTATGTAGCTTATAAAATATTTAATCACCTAAGTTTAAAAATGGAGCCAACTCGTTTAAATTCTGGTAAAACTTATGTACATAGAATACACCGTCACATCGTGACACCGAGAACAAGGGATTGTACAACAGGTACTTAAGTAATAACTAATTTATTTAACATATTTTTCTTTTCCATACCTGTGCTTCATTTTGAATATACACACATACATACATATATGTATGTATGTACATATCTACCTAGCTATACAGAAATAAATGTTACATGGTTGGTGATGCATTTTCTGGGAAACTATACCGAAACTAGAGGCGGTACATTATCAAACAATTGTAAGATGGAAATCTTCTTGACAAGTCTCGTGAATTCGGGATTCCAAGTCACGAGAAGTCACAGTTCATGGCCTTCCCTAACTCTAACCTCGGTACTTACATACAATATCCCAGACGTTTTTTTCTTTTATGGTCATGTTTTACCTGTCCAAAATTAAGCCTCAGAGTCGTTCTGAGCAGATTTATGAAATGCTTTGACAGTGCAACTCTCCAAGTACATATAATATTAATCTGCGAAGTTTTTGGGTCTCGAGTAGTAGTTTACCTCCGCTCCGCATGAAACTTTAAAGGACACTAATTATTCCGTAGTTCCCTTATGTAAGTGCTATTTTTCCCAAACTGGATACCGTTTAGGCTCGAAAGCTGGTATGTTAGTAGTTTCGTTTTCGTTCTTTGTAGGGTTTCACCACACTTCAAATTATCGGACAAACAGGTATCATTGGATGCATAATATTTTTAGGCTGGACATCATTTTTAACCCTTACTAGTCTGCATGGTGTTTTCATTTTCTGTAGAAAATAAAATATGTATTTTCTATTTCACTCCAGTTAGAAGCATAGGGCTTCCTCTATACAATAGGAGATCAAGCTTGAACCCAAGAAATTTTGGCCCTTTGTTAGGTTAGGTTAGGTAGAAAGGGGGGCGTTCAGGCTTGTTAGGCCTTCCGTTCACCGCGACCGCTAGGATCTATTGTGATTCCCCATCAATATTTTATCCCAAATTTAGCCTCTTATAGAGGCCTAGGATTTTATTGGGAGTCATTTTCCAAACTTGTTCAGGTGTTGGAAAGGCATCCTCTAATTGTGTTAGTCGGAGCCTTGCTAGGGCTGTACAGTGACAAAGGATGTGCACCGCTGTCTCTGGGGCTTCCGCACAGTAGCGACAGGTGTCAGAGTCAGCTTTCCTAATCTTTTTAAGGTGGTACCTTAAGGAACAATGTCCAGTGAAGAGCCCAGTAATTATTCTGAGCTCCTGTTTGCTTAAGTGGAGGAGTTTCTCGACCTTTTCATACGGTGCACCCATGAAGGTCTTCGATTGCCGGCATCCTGGGGTATTATTCCAGTACCGGAGTCGGCTCCTCTTCTCCCAGCTTTCTATGGCCCCCTTTAGGTGGCATTTAGACACGCCACAGAAGGGTTCCGGACCAATAAGAGCAGATTCCGCCCCTTGTTTTGCCAGACCATCGGCTATTTCATTGCCTGTATAGCCTTCATGGCCTGGGACCCACATGAGAGTAACCCTGTTGTGGGTTGCTAAGAGCTTCAGGGATTTCAGGCATTCCCAAACCAGCTTTGAGTCTACACTGAAGGACTTGAGTGCTTTTAGTGCAGCTTGACTATCTGATAATATAAAGATAGTAGAACCGTTGATGGTTCTGTTGATGCAGGTATTGACGCATTCTAGTATGGCCAATATTTCAGCTTGAAATATGGTAGGGGTTTTACCTAGTGCCTTTGAGATGCGGCACCTTGGGCCATACACGCCAATTCCCACCCCTTTATCTGTTTTTGATCCGTCCGTATACCACACCATCGATCCCTTCGGTGGGGACGCCTCACTGGCTTGCCATTGTTGACGGGTTTCGATTACCACGCTAAATGGCCTTGTGAAGTCCAGCTTGGTTGTGGTCACGTCAGATATTTTGGTCATCTCCTCTAATCGAATTTCTTCGATTATCGCGAGATGTCCCACCAGGTCCCCTGGTTTGAAGACCGTGGTTCTTTGCAGCCTAAGTGCTCCCAGGAGAGCCTCCTTCTTAACCTGAAGATGTAATGGTGTAAGATTAAGAAGGAATTGGATGGCTGCAGTGGGGCAGGTACTCATTGCGCCTGTGATCCCCAAACAGGCTAGTCTTTGCACCTTTTGTAGCTCGACTTCCGCCTTTTTTTGTTTTGTTTTTGGCCACCATACAAGGGATGCATAAGTGACCATGGGTCTAATTATTGTTGTGTAAAGCCAAAACACCATCTTCGGCTTCAGACCCCAAGTTTTACCCACGAAACTGCGGCAAATGTAGAGTGAGGTAATCGCTCTTTTAGTCACCTTCGACAGGTGTGGGTTCCAAGTGAGTTTATTGTCCAGGGTTACCCCTAGATACTTAACCTCACTTGAAAAACTGAGTTCCGTATCGTCGAGTGTTGGAGCCGTAAGGTTTAGCTTCCTCCTCTTGGTGAACGGAACCAGAGCAGTTTTGTTCGCATTGATGCTGAGACGATGTCTCAGGCACCAACTGCGAATCATGTACAGGGCTTCTTGCATTAGTGTCGAGACAGTATGATCATACTTGCCTCTGACGGTGACAACTATGTCGTCTGCATAGCCCTGAACATTAAAGCCAGAGCGAGTCAGCTCCACTAGGAGATCGTCGACAACAATCGACCACAGTAGTGGTGACAGCACCCCTCCCTGCGGGCAGCCCGTAGCGGCTATTACCGTTATCGATTTTTCTCCCAGGTTCGCCGTTATCCTTCTGCTCTTGAGCATGGAATCAATCCATTTTACCGTGGCAGGTTCGAAGCCCCTTTCCACAGCAGCTTCTTTGATTGCCTCGAAGGAGGTATTGTCAAAGGCTCCTTCTATGTCGGCAAACGCACAAAGGGCAATTTCCTTGGCTTGAAAAGTTTTCTCAAGGTCCTTGACCAGTGTGTGAATGGCAGTTTCCGTAGACTTGCCAGCTTGATAAGCAAATTGCTTTGCATGTAGAGGTGATCTTTTCAGCACACCTTCATTAAGGTGTAGGTGTAAGATCTTCTCCATGGTTTTAAGCATAAATGACGTGAGACTTATGGGCCGAAAGGACTTCGCAAGCGTGCTAGGTCTCTTTCCTGCCTTGGGTATAAAAGTTACCCTAACGTCTCTCCAGTTTCTTGGAATATATCCCAAAGAGTAACTAGCTCTAAATACTTTGAGTATGGAGGGGAGTAGCTCTTCTATGCCGTACTGAAGTAGGGCTGGGAAGATGTCATCCCCCCCAGGAGATTTATAAGGTTTGAAGGTGTTGATGGCCCACCTGACCTTATTGGGAGTGAAGATCCTCCCTGCAAGGCTTTTATTCCTATTCTGTGATCGGTAATCAGGTGTGTCGATCCCGGTAGGAATTTCGTTGCCTTGATTTATTATCTGAGAGCCTGGAAAGTGAGTTTCCAGGAGGAGTTTAATTATCTCCTCTCCGCTCTCGGTGTAGGTTCCGTCTTGTTTTTCAAGGGAGCCTATACCATTTGAGTGATCCCTAGATAAGACCTTATGGAGTCTAGTTGCCGCAGGAATCTGGTCAATTCCCTCGCAAAAAGTCCTCCAAGTCTTCCTCTTGGACTTTCTCAGTTCAATGTTGTAATTTGTGAGGGCCCGCTTATATTCAGCCCATTCTCCGGAGCGTTTGGCTCTATTGAACAGCTTTCTGGCTTCCGCTCTTTTCTTATCCAGCTCCCTGTTCCACCAGGGCACAGTTCGTGTGCCCATTTTTTGTTTCACAGGGCAGCTGGTTTCGAAGGCTGTCATGATAGCTGTGTGGAGTTGCTCAGAGGCGAGGTCCAGTTCCTCTGCAGTACTGATATGACTGCTGAGGTTGACGTCCTGTGCCTTTAGGAGTTCTCGGTAGAGCTCCCAGTCAGTCATCTTTGGAACCCTGTGAGCCTCTTTTTGAGCTAGGATAGACTCGATGTCGAATCTAATATGCATATGGTCCGACATAGAGACCTCATTTGATACATGCCATCTTTGTATCTTTGTGCTTATAAATGCGCTTGAGAGAGTTAAGTCTAAAACCTCTTGCCTAGCCGCATTCATAAAGGTTGGTTTGTCGCCTTTATTATTGATTTCTAACTCGTTAAGTATTATGAAATCTAAAAGGTACTCACCCCTTGTGTTGGTGTTGGTGCTCCCCCATATTAAGTGATGGGCATTCGCGTCGCAACCCACCAGCAGTTGTTTGTTCCTCCTCTTGCAGTGATTCACCAGGCGTTGCAGCTCGCTTGGAGGTATTTCGTCGGAGTCCCCTGGGAAGTAGGCTGAGGCTATAACAGCCTCTACCCTGCCTCCTGCAAAGGGGATCTCTACGGCCGCTGCAGCTAGGTCCCTGGTGATGAATTCTGGAAGCGGAGTGAAGTTTAAGCTAGCTTTGAGCAACAAGGCTGCTCTTGGGCTCTCGTGTAATGTATCATAAATCAACTTACACGAGTTAGTGGGCAGTCCTCGGATCCTTCCTTGGTGCACCCACGGCTCTTGAATAAGCGCCATACTAAGGTTCTCCACGGTGAACCTCCTGCTAAGCACGTCAGACGCCGCTTTTGCATGATGGAGGTTCACCTGGACACATCTTAGGTTGGCGCTGTTCATATTCTAGGCCTTTTTAAGGGTGGGGCCAGTCTGCGCCCCTGCCTTGGCTTTAGGGCCAGGCCCGCCTTTAGGCTTTCGCTTTCCTCTGCGGAGGGTAGGAGCCCTCTTATCATCCGCTTTGGAAGCTGCTTTAACAGGTCCCCCAATCTTGCTCGGTCCGGGCCCAAGGACCTTGGTGGACGTTGATGGTTGGGGGTCCCTTGTAGATGCAGCAGCCTGCCTCTCAGATGCCACCTTGGGCGGCCTAGTGGCCACTGGTGGTTTCTGGGGGTTGCTGCTGCTTGGGGGCTCGGTGGCAGTCTTGACACCGTCCGACTGGGCGGGCTGACATCTGTCCTTGCCCCCCTTCAGTCTAAGCTGAACTTTGCCGAACTTGTAACTAATTACAAGTCCGGACTTCTTCAGCTGTTTGGCCCTTTGTTACTATGAGGCGGAAATCTGATGGTTATCTTGCAGCTTTGAGTTATCAAGTTTGCAGCAGCCACGTATGACCCTTTGACGATAGCGAATTTATTTGCTAAATTTTTTAAGACTTCGTTCACTATTAATACCTTTCTGATCCCTCCAGTGTAGGTAGGTGGAAACTGGTGATAGAACAACTTATTAGCTATCGAATGAGCACAATATATCATTATGAAAAGTCTCACGGTTTTCGAGTTATTCAAATTTTCATTTTTTTCGAAAATTCCTACCTTATATCGTTTGCATACCACTTGTACAAATAATATATGTATATGAAATAAAGGCCGATATAATATATCGATATATAAAAATATTCTCAAACAGCTGTAAAGCTGGTGACACAACCAAATTTTGAACGCGTCGCGAGCGGTGCGTGCGATGACAGGCTTTAAAGCGCTTATACAGTCCTGTCAACATGCTTTTCATGCCTCTTGCCTTAAACGCGGAACGAAAATCGGCCCTGACGGCTTGATCACCTGTGACGAGTGCTCGAACATCAAGCCTTGCCATGTCTTGCGGTTTATTAGCTCTTTCGCGGATAAAATGTATAGTGAGCAATCCATTATTGCCACCAAAGTAAACACCATCTCAGCTTATATTGGAGGTCTTCAGATGCTTTCGGATGATGTATTACAACTTCATCAAAAACTGGACAAAATCTTAGATTCGACGGCTCTACTTAACGCAAACTCATCTGAAATACTTGCCAAACTGCACACAGCTTCCAGCATCATCTCTACTGCCTCCGTTTCAATTGATGATCTACAGGAGCATCTTGCCGACTACACTCGGCCTGCGCCTTCGGGTTCGTCTGCTGTGATTCGTGTTTGTCTGCATGCTGCAACTCGCGCATGCTTATCGCCGATCTCCACCTCGATTTCAGTTTCTCCGATAATAGACGGCTCCTCAGATTCGGGCATGGGGTCATCTCCCGATGTATCTTCTCAGATGGATCCTGTTGTGGAGGACGCTGCTGCTAATCGTGTTGCTTCTGTTCGTCCGGCAATGATTCCTCCTCGTCAGATTTTTATATCTCGGGTGCACCTGGACACTACGGAGGAGGAGATCGTTGAGAATATATCCTCGCACGTCAGTTCATCAAGGGGGAAGGTTGCATGCAGGCGCATCACACCTCTACTAAATCGCGGCGGCCACTCCTTCTCCGCCTCATTCAAGGTGTTGGTGCCAGGTGACATGTTCTCGGCTGTTGTCTCAGCTGATATTTGGCCTATCAACTCTATTGTCCGTGAATTTGTGCCCAAAATCAGATCTAGGTCTCTTGCTTCTGCTTCGCCAAAAAACGCGTTGCCGAATTGTGGCTCTACTACGCCAATGTAACTGGCCTTCGCTCTAAGACGACGCGCCTATTTAATCGTTCTGCTGATACCTCTTTTGATGTTGTCTGCCTTACTGAGACGTGGCTATGTGGCGGGATCTCGGATGCGGAGCTTTTTAATCCCGATTACTTGGTCTTCCGTCGTGACCAGCATGGCTCTTCATTGGATTCTTCTGTTGGTGGTGGAGTGCTGTGCGCCATTCGTCGCTGCATCCCTTGACGACCTGGAGCTGCTTTGCTCAGGACTTATGCTTCCACAGAAATGCTTTTTTGTGGTTGTCGTATACATCCCACCATGTTCGGCTCCTGCAATTTACGAACGGCTTGCTGCATGCACCGAGTCAATCACTGGGTCCATGCACCCCCGGGATGAGATGCTATTGTTTGGCGATTTTAATCTACCTTCTGTGGACTGGCTGCCTTCCTTGGATGACTACGATCTTTCGCCGGTATTCTCCACGGCTCCCCAGTATGCCGTAAGCTTTATTGAAGGTTTGCTTTCGTCTGGTCTGTCACAGTCTTCTACAATTCGCAATGACAATGGCAGGTTCCTCGACTTGATTTTCTCTACTGACCGCACCAATGTCTCCGTTAGACGGTGTCTGACACCTCTGGTTCCTGAAACTGGACATCATCCTGCTCTTCACGTCATCGTATCCTTGGACTCGAGTTTGTCTAATTGTTCTGTACCGCTGGACTTTTGTTACAATTTCAAAAAAGCCGATTTTTCTCATCTTAATTCCATACTTGCCAATTGTGATTGGAGCTCTGTTCTCGACGAGCGCGACATTGACCGTGCCATTCGGTCTTTTTATGTTATATTGTCTCATAGCTTCTTACACTGCGTCCCTATCTGTGAGGCCGGCGGAACACGTTCCTTTCCACCTTGGTTCAATGACGAATTACGTAATTTAAAAAATAAAAAAAGCAAAGCATGGAAGAAATTTTGCGACTCTTGAACTGACGTGGATTATGAATCCTACTCCTCTTTGCGCTCCGAATTCGTTAGCCTCCTTGAATTCTTGTATAGTCTTTATCGCGAAAATATAAGACTCTCTGCGCGACGACCCTAAACCTTTTTGGAGTTTTGTTAATTCAAAACGTAAATCGGATGGTTATCCTTCTTCTTTTAGTTTCGGTGATACTATTAGTGACGATCCTCAGTTGATATCTGATCTCTTTGGTGATTTTTTTGCAACAGCTTTCTTGGCTGATGACTGTGATACTTCTAACTGTGATCTTAATTCTAATTTTTCTCATTTGACGAAGCTTTCGCCGACTTCTCTCTCTTTTAATGATTTATTTATTGACGAAGCTTTGCTTTTGAAACGTATTTCAAGCATAGCGGATAGTTTTTCTACCGGACCTGATGGCGTCCCCGCCGCCTTCGTTAAACGTTGTGGTGTTTCTCTTGCCCCTATTCTTTGTTATTTGTTTAACTTGTCTCTCGCGTCCGGAACTTTTCCGAAGACTTGGTTTTCCTTCTCTTTTTGTGAAATGGCTCCACTCTTACTTATCTGGTCGCTCCCAAAGCGTTTCTTTCCGTGGCGCCTTGTCCAAGGAAATATTTAATTTATCGGGAGTGCCTCAGGGCAGTCACCTGGGTCCTCTCCTTTTTATCATTTTTATCAATGACGTCTCTCTCGTTCTCTCAAATGCGAGAATTCTTTGCTATGCGGACGATGTGTTTTCCGTCAATAGCACCAACACAGTTTGGGAAATTCCACACCGCCTCAAAATCACGTGCTATTCGCTCCCATTCGAATTTATTGGGAGGTGAAAGGTAGACTGATGATAATTCCTCCCATATTGCATCGCAGGTCTCAACAATTATTTTTCGAACAGTCGAAACACCCATCCTAAATGTCATGGCCAGAACTTGGAGACTCGTTCCCTGTGATAAGTATCTGAAAAGCAATACATATTTTAAAATCACAGAGTACTCATAACATACTAAATAGTCTTACAATAAAGTAAGGAGCAATCTGCACTTGGCTGGAATTGGCTCTCTCTGCGAATGTTTTGTGAGACGACCTCCTATTAAATTAAAAAGGACATCAAACAGCTCACTTTTCATCCTTGTAGCCCTCCGAAATTGCTCTTCATCACAACTTTTCATTCTATTAAACACTCTTTCAAAAAAACCTTCGGTTTTACGGTGAATATTGAGTTCCCTAACCCACATCCTCCTGCGTGAAACCTGAAGACTTTTAGCATATTTGTATACTTGATATGCACACATAAGGATCCACAAGAAATCAAACATTTCATCCATTTTCGCTAAAACTGAAATTGCCTGTGTCACTTGCTTGTCAGTTGCCGCGTTCAATATTCTGTTGTAACTTACCTAGCGTCGTATGCGTCGCTTCATAAATGTCAACGCACGCAATGCTGCCGCGACGCACGCGTTGGTTGTGTCACTACCTTAAGGGTTTATTCAGGTAAGCGGTCCCTATGGGACCGCTAGGCTGTGCCACCACCTACGGCGCGCGTGAAATTATGCAGCGCGTCACTCTAAGAGCTGTAATTTTTTTTCGGGAGAATTCGGGAGCTAGTTACTTCGTATACGAAAACTAGATACTTCATCGAACGTTTTCGTGAAAGAATCAGAGTGTAACCTCGTGTAACAAAAAACGTAGCTCCAATTGAATTAAGAAAAAAAGTGAATTTTAGGGGAAGTGCAGTGTAATATTTAATAATAATGGGAGTAAACAAATATAAGTTGTAGCGAAAATTCAATCACATATTATTATTGTACATACCTTCGCGATCACTATCCATTTTGAAGCACTCAATCGGACACTTTGTTAACAAAATATTAACGTTCAAAGTTTACGTATTATAAACATTGCCTGAGCGTCACACGTGCACGTGGTCGAGCGCTAACTTTGAAATGATACAGAGGGTCAGGTATACAACCTTTCGACCCATCTCTTACAGATTTAGATGCACCAAAGCCCCCTCTATCAAACTATGATGAACTAAAATGAAAATTGAAACCTTCGATTTTTGGCCAGCGAAACAGGCCGTTCGCCAAACTGTGCGCCGTGTCGTGTTTCTCTAGTTAGAGTCAGTAACTATCTGTGCTGAAGGGACTCGTCACATCTTTTATTTAGTCAACTAATAACTGCCCTTATGACTGCACGTTATTTTCTTAGTCGTGTTGATTCACAATTCACCGTGTGCAGTCATAGCCTTAGCCCTAGCTTTGCGCTCCTGCACGTGGTGATTTTGAGCTATCGTAGTTTTAATTGTGTTTAGTTGACATTTTGAGCGCTCCTACGCCGTTTTTCAATTGTGTACTATGGCTACTTTTTCCAATGAGGAATATGGGGATATCGTCTTTATGTATGGCAGAGCAGACGGCAATTGATCTTTGGCGCGACGGATGTATTAAGATTGCTATCCGAATCGCAGAGTACCGAATGTGTTGCGACTCTTACTTCCTATATCGGGCATAGGAACAGAGAGTCCAATCGGCCCACTCATTGTCTCTTGCTCCCTATGCACGGTTCTTAGGAAACAGAGGCACGCATATACTAGTGTCTCGCCCCTTCCTGAATAAGTCGCCTGCCAAGTTGGAACTACTGGAGTCTTGTCACAATTAAAGTAAGGAGAAAATATAAGTGTGAACTCTAATTGCATGGTTGTTTTTCCTATTCCTTGCCCGAACCTAACAGAATGTCAGAGTGTTTTAAACAGATTTCGTCGGCTTGCAGAAGTTGGGATACACCGCGTGGAATCTGGAGTCAACCCAGGCAGACATGATCCTAACGTCGAGGAAGACATTATGGCAGCATTTGAAACGGATCCTGGTAGCAGCATAAGAGTAATAAATACATAGCTTGAAATCAAAACATTTCAGAATGGAAGGTGTGTAATAGAATGCACGATAATTACAACTAACAGAAGTGAGAAGACGGGCCCGTGCTTATGTTAGGAATAGCGGCAGTCATTTTGAACATAAATAATGAATGATTTCAATTAAAATGTTGTTTTAATTAGTCTGCCTAAAGATTTAAATTTTCTCTCTCAATTTGTAGGGCTTCAATTTGAATAATTTGTGAGATATCCTCAAAAGAAAGAGCAATAACCAAATCTAATAATAATAAATAAATAAATCTTTGAAAATTTTCGTGAACTTCAAATGCCTTTAAAAAAATGTCTGGTGGAGGAACAAAAACAAAAGTCCTCTCGTCAAAGCCGGCCCAGGGGCCCGACGTATGGAACTACGTATAACGGGATCTTTCGTTGTTACCGCCAGGAATGTTGAGAATAAAAGTATGATTTCTTAAAATAACCCCAAATAGTGCTTGCTGAACTCTTTTTGGGTCAATTTAACGTATCATATTCCAACTGCGTACTCAACTTAAGACTTATCCAAAGTCTGCATTTTAGTTTACATTAATTCAGCAATAATGATCTTTTCATGTAACATATGGTTTGAATTAATGTACCACAGATTTCATTCTAACAATTTGATATGGTTGGAAATACAATTTTTCCTATTATAATCTTTAATCCTTTTACCGAGTTTAATTGAAGCGATTTTCTACACTCAGAAAAATATCTGGGTGCTGTTCCGTGGTTCCGGGTGTGAATCCCACATGGGAGCGAGCATAAGCACTTTAATGCTTCAAAAAATCGCTTCAGGAACGTGCTTCTCTTCGTACTGTGAGATATGAAAGGTTAGGTTACATTACAATACACATAGCGCATACATAAATCGAAATGATGTTTTTCCTAACGTTTAGGACAATTTTGCTAAGTATATAATCTAATCACTTTGCAATTTTAAGATAACACATGTTTTTCTTAAAATAAACTTTCGCTTAACCTGCTAATTACTCCTTTCGTAGTTCATATGACGGGCAGGCGACATGACGGTCCAGACGAAGACGACAATTAATTACCTAGGTGTGAGCCTTAATTGCAGGCTCACCTTCTAGTAGGAGATAAAGTGGCGTTCGCACAAGGTGGCTGCCGTGACGACGGCGGCGTTGTGTAGGGTTATGGCAAACATTGATGGATCCAGGTCCTGCAAAAGGCGTCTCTTGCTCTGTACTGCTGAGGCCATTATGTTACACAGGGCTAAAGTCTGGGCAGATGGGTGATGATCGCAGATGCGATTGTCGGAAAAGCACCGCAGGAACATGTGGCGCGGCGGCGGTGAAACGGCGGGCGGCGGCGGTCCGCATCGTGCTCCTACCATACGGTCTCGGAAGTAGTGTTGTTAGTGGTCGCGGGGGTCACTCCTATCGACCGGAGACCGAACCACCGGGAGAAAGCTATTCTGGGGAGGGAGACCGAAAGGGTGGTAGAGGCAGGATCATGCCAGGACCATGGAGTCCTGGCAAGAACAATTGGATTGGGAATCGTGGGGTTGGTGGACAGCCCGCGTTTTTTCGTAGCTGGACACCTGGTTGGACCGTCAGTATGGCGAGGTAGATGACTACTCTCTCACACAAATGTTGACGGTGCACGGGTACTTATGTGCCTTCCTTTACCGTATAGGAAATAACAATACAAAAAAAGTACAATGAGAAATAACAGCAACAACATGGGAAAAATCTATCTGATTGGTTGAAATTAAAAAGCGCGAAAGTGAAATGAGAATGATAGCTCTTACTTCGCTCTCAGATCTTGTATTTCATATATTTGTAAATGCTTCCACCGCATTCCGTCCTTTATAACTTTCCGCAGGGCATCTTTTGTTTCTTACAATTTAAAGTTTCTGAGAGAGTTTGGTTTTTTGTTTTTATTAACTATTATCCCTTGACTTGTTAAGGTAGAGTTTGGTACAGCTGGCAATCGTCATCCTTGTCTGTTGCGCGCGAGCTCTCTTTTACTCTAATCTATCTTTAACAGCTGGCAACCCCTATTTGCGGCCACATTTACATAGGCAACCGTATTCCATCGTACACAGAAAAAAATTAGATTTAATTTGATATATAAATTATAAAAATACGTTATGAACGTATAACCATAACAAAATAACATCTGGCTGCGAAGAGATTGCGGCCAAGTGCGCAATGGCACCCATAACTTTTCAAGTGCTTCACAAACATTGCTGTGCAGTGGATTATATTTTATTTAAAAAACAAGTGAATGAAATTTTTTCCGAAAAATCAATTAATATTATTTTAATTAAAAATACTAGCGGCCACATTCTGATAGGCACCTCGGCAAAAATATATTCCCCCATTCATAAATATATGTACAAATTAGGCTTTGATTAAAAACTAGATGAACGCAGTAATCTTGCAGCCGGATCTCGTAAGAGGTAGTCTGCAACATAGTTTCTGGCGAAGAATTGTCCTTTTAGTGAGGGGGTCAAAAAGAAGCGGATGCCAACAGAGAGCGTTAGCTGCCGGGGCAGATGGTTGCCGCCTAGGGACCGAAATTTTATTCCCGAATTATTTTTAGTTCCCCCGAGACAAATGACAACCGCCTCCCCGCATGAAACAGTTTATGCATTTTGTAACAATTTTACCGCGTATGAATGCAGATTAAACTTTAAACAGTTAGATAGAAAGATATTTATTTATAAGTTTAATAAAGAACTTTGCCAATCACTATACATAAAATTCAATGCAATAAATTAGAAGAAATAAATCCAATTAATTCACCATTCTTAACAAATTATATTTTGTTTTATATATATTTATGTTTAAACAGAAATATTGCCTTAGTTGCAAATTTAAACTGTTGCAGAATGAATAAAATTTTTGAACGTGTTGTGGCAGATTAACTGATGC
The DNA here is from genome assembly GCA_947538895.1 of Neoitamus cyanurus. Taxonomy (NCBI): domain Eukaryota; kingdom Metazoa; phylum Arthropoda; class Insecta; order Diptera; family Asilidae; genus Neoitamus; species Neoitamus cyanurus. The sequence continues at coordinate 42,465,559 of OX384541.1, forward strand.
ACAGTCTAGTTTTATAGAGAAACACTTGTGTGAAACTATTCTTAATTGGCCGATTTTTGAATGGAAGGAGATTGGTATTGAAAATGTTGTTATAAACTGTCTTCCTTCATTTTATCATTCATCCATTTGACATCCTCTGGAAGATATTCAATTCTCAATACGCCTATTCAGTGAAATCGTTGTTTTTCAACTTAAAATTATCAAAAAAACTCCTTTGTTCGATTATTCGTCAATTTTACATGGAAAGAGAAACTTCCATTGTATTGAATATATTCTAGAAGATGTCAAACGCATCTACTTGTGACCTCGCTTGAGAGATTTTCATGAAACTCTATTAACCTTGGCTCCTAGGCACTTTTCATGAGGGGGCCCCTTGCAAGGCGGCCAATTTGAACAGAAATAAAATAAAACAACATAAAAAACACCTTCAAAATTTTTGGAAATGCAAAATTTGTTTTTATATTTTTATATTATTAACAAACCATTTTTTTTCACATTTTGACACTATTTTTTCTCTATAAATAATGTTTTTGACACTCGGGGCACGAACCAAGTGCAGGGTATGCAAGGTTGAGTTTTTCACCCCTAACGTCAAATAATAGCGTATGTCACGAGCGCGAGGTGATTTTCATTAATTTTTCGTGGATATAAAATTACAAAATATAAAATTCGCAACATGCATTAAATCATCTTAATAAAATATGTAATGTCAGATTTAGATTTTACTATTATCGAAGAGAAATTTTCTTATGTTTATTTAATTTTATTATTTTTCTTGCTTTCCGTCTAGTTCTTTTCAGTTTTATAATTTTTATTATTATTATTTTTATTATATTTTATACACCTAAGTTTTTTCACTTTTTTTTACATGTGGGGGCTCTGGAAACGAAGTGCCCTTAAAGTGAATCGCAATCAATGTCATTACACTTGCTGTAGAAGTGTAGGGTCTGTTTGATCAATTTGTGTTTCAAAAATTATATCTTAACAACGGACATAAGCAAATCACTGCCTGAAACTTTAACAAAATACCCATCTCTATTTTCATATTGCCGCCTTTGTTGCTCAAGCGCTTAATTCGTGTAGATGTTTAAACTTGAAAACAAAGCAGAGTCATAATAACATACGCTTGAAAACAAGCCATTGTTATAACATCATGACATAAATTCCAGAAATATATGAAACTCAAAATCCATATTACAAGAAATTTAACAAGATTTCCATTTCAAATCCGTTTTTAAAAAGTGTACTGGAAGGATTGTAAATTGGTACCTTATATTCTTTCGAACTTAACACTCAACTATAATGGTCATATGGAAACTTTCGTTCAGTGTGTGTGCGATTCGTTATCTTAAAGCCTGGATAGAAACGTGTAGAAAAGTAACGTAACTTTTAACGAAACGGAGCTTATTATGCCAAAACTGACATATTAGGGAGTATGGGAAATTTCAGAACCGTGAACGAAACGCTGTCAAAGGAAAAGTATTTTAGACTTAACGTTTATGTAATGTATACTGCAGTTAGGGGAATTTCATAAGTACGCCGGATTTATGTTAAAATAAGCGTAACTTATACATAATATGAAATTTCTCTAACTATAGCATAACTTGAAACGTACGTAAATCTGTCAGCTAACACATATTTATGTTGGCAATAACTGCGTAGAGTGGAGTCAATCATGTTTCATCAAGATTTCTTGGCATCCTTGATAATACATGTGGAGTATGGATTTGGCAAAGCCATACAACTTTTCGCCTTCGACGATTTCAACAAAAACCAGAAACTTCTTCTATCACTCAAAGAGCATTAAAGGTCCAGCACTCACGGTGCAAGATTTCTTGGTAGGTTGCTTGGAACTAAGCAGGCAACACTTCATGCGCGATTTCACAGGCCAAAAGGTTCAGAAATGGATGAAACATTATCCGCTGTGTCTTAAAATTGATTTATCACCCATTTCCAGACTTTCTGGAGTTCTGTTCACCTCACCGCAATACACCGTGGGCGCCGGGTTTAACATGGCAAGCATCATCTTTCCGAATTGTCCCTTCTGAGAAACAGAAAAACCAGATACAAATGTATAAACAAAAGGCAACTAAACCCTATGGGTCAAAACTCAAAACTTTGTTCGTGAAACACGACTTAACAGCAGCCTGTACTGTTAGTATGTAACGATCACACTTTAAAAATTCTGGTGGCATTTGTATGCAACGTGATGCCATATATAAAAGTTTCCCTAAGTAACCAAAACGTAGCCGTAGCCGTAGTATCATACGTACGTGCTCACTTATTTGTTTTACCACTGAGCGAAATATGATATTCTAAAATTAAGCGAATTTTTCTTATATCAAGAAAAATGGAAAATTCTTATTTTAAGAATGTGAAAGTTAATCTAAGAATTTTTTCCCTGTAAGCACGCATGTGTTCTTAAATAAAAAATGAACATGCTTAACTTGTAGAGAGAAGTCAAGAAATTTCGCGCTTTGAAATCAAACGCTGCTATCTGTAGATCAATGACTAGAGCGGTGGCCTTATGCTCCCGAGGTCCCGAGTTCGAATCCAGCATGATTGAGTTTGTTTTCCTTTCTAAAGAGTCAGGTTACAACTGTAGCAGATATGAAACTAATAATGGAGTAGTGGCAGCGTGTCAACACTAGAAGCCAGGCGTTCCGAGTTCGATCGTATCGGAAACAAACAAAGTATTTACCATACATAAGAAAAGAAGGCAATTCTCGTTCGCGTGTTCAATATGGAATTAAATCTGTATGGCTTTCGAATCAACAGTAGGTATTAATGACGTATTAAATGAAGAGCTAAAAACTTTAATTTATGAATTAAAGATTCTCAATAACTTCAAAATATCAAACAGATCTACAATTTGGTATCAAGAATGAACAAGCTTGATTCAGAATTTCAGAATAATTGAGAATTTTCTTTCTTAAATTAAGCCAAAAAGATCTTTACGTCAAAAACATTAATAGATATTTTTATATTAAGCTTGGTTTTGCTCAAATGAGAACTTTTCTCTCAGTGAACGTAGCTAACGTATGACGCTACAGTTACGACTGCGGTTAAGTCACAATGAAATTTCCTTAACTCCCTATTGCCCAAAATACGAACGATAAAATTGTATAGGTGGATTCAATAACAGAAAATATCTCTAGCAGAAAATATCGAAAATATAAAATATTTGTATGAACTTTTAAATTTTTGGAAAGATTGTAAAAATTTAATAAGGGAAGAAAGAGAAACGAAAAAGGAATTGTGAAATAAACAGAGGAACAAGCAATATTATTACGTCGGTTTTCGTCTAGTGCGACCCTTACGCCTAGTGACTTTGCCGAAACTTTCCGAAAACTTCGTCAAGTTAGTTTACGTCCATTTAGGTTCGAGGTTTATAAAGAGCATGATTTACGTGTGTATGTAATGTATGCTTCGTCCCTGTCGACGTGCCTGCCCTATATACTTATTTCCGTCCGCACGTTACGTTATGTTATATTACTTTATACTAAGTCACACTCTGGTTCACTCCAAAAAGGACAACATTATGAAGAAAGTCCAAACATAGCGTGATTTTTGTGGGTACCTTTATTTCGATATTCAAAGCATATCCTAAAAAGTGCCCTTAAATTTGAGTCGTGTGTTTTTTTAGGCTGTTAAAGAAGGTGAATTCTAGTTGTTAGTACATATCTCGTAGATTGTCAATTTTTTGAGGAAAATAAGTAGTTACATATGAGAAAAATTGTAGCAGATATTGTATCTTTACCGCACTATAAACTAAAAAAACGATTAATTCTAGGGAACAAAGTGTATGGGGCCGTTTTTTGCAGATTTTTATAATTTAACTCCCTTACGTCTGCTCGATTTGGGTGTTGAGTATTTGGCTATGTCAATCTACCATATGCTTTGTGCTTAGTGGTGGTATTTATCTGAGCTATGAGTAATATTTGTTCCGCAAAACAAGGCGAATAGCGTTTATAGGAATCGCATGATAGTTCACGAAATTTTTTTTTCAAATCTCTGGCTTACTCATGTTATTACAGATCTGGAATATTCCCGATTCGGCGTATATTCCACAAAGAAGAATGGTTTAACATCTGCTCTAAGAAATGTTTAATACCCAATATTCCAATACTGCATTGAAAGCTGTCTTGTTTACTAGATTTCGTTTCAATGAGGATATTACACTAGCATAATACATATGGATAATGTACATACATACATACATTCATATGTATTTTGAAATGAGATATTCATCGAGAGTCTGACCTTCTTCCAAAACGTACAACGTCACGTACATTCACCGGCTCCTCAGACCTTCAACTGCATGCTTCCAGATACTTACCATTTTGGTATTTCGAGCTTTTGTAAAATTCCTCAACCGCAAGCGATACAAGAGGCTATTCTTCGCGACGCAATTGATACTTTTCACATTGCGACGACTCGCAACGCAATCTTGCTTGGTTTACTTCCGAAGAGAAGATTTACTTCTTTTAGTCACAATAATCTCCTTGAAGAAGCATCGAAGGTCAGCTCTTGATTAATTTGATCCCAGTTCATCCGAAGGTTTCCTTGCCAATTAAATAAAGAGTTTAAGAATTCCGAGACGATTGTCTGATTGAATGCAATTCTTGGGGGAGTTCTCAGGTAATAGGAAACTTGTTTACGTTATACGAAAGCCAACAAAAACTCAATTTGATTCAAGCCCAAGTTTGATTTTACTTTACTACTTACGAAGATCAGCGTCTTCTTAGATACTTCCAAGAGCCTCAACTCGTTTATCTTTCTCGCCTCCAAAATATTTATCACCGTCCGGACAATTTAAATTTCAAATTTCTCAAATTCTTTAGGATTTGGTCCCGCGGACCGAGAACAGATTCCCAAACTCCTCGGGGTATCACGTGAGTTGCAAAAAACATCAGCTTCCTTCCCGGTTCTTTGCGATACGATTAAATTATAATAGTTTTATCGGCCGCCTTCGCTAAGAAAAAAAAACAAGCGGTCACACTTTATCTCAAGAAACAAATTGCTGTTTATAAAATGTTCGTGATAACTGGTTTTGACACCAAATCCATGACCTCAGCACGCTCCCCTCTTATCGGGTGGCTGATTTCGCCAACTTCTAAGCTTCCGAAAGCTAACGGACAAACATCACCGCCAGTCTCGGTCTGTATATTCAAGTGAAAGTGATCCAAGATTTTAAGAAATTCGATTTGTCACGCGGACGGTGATCCCACGAAAGCGGCCTGAAGAAGAGACAATAAACTCGTTTGGCGCGTATCCCACTGTCATTTTTGTCACAGTGCGGTCCAGACAATCTGAATAAATCGGATTTTCTCGTGCGCGTAAATCTTGGAAATCTTAATCCGCTGAAGAGTGCGAAATGGTGTAATATCTGGCGGGGCAGTGATTTGGTGCCGTGTTTAATGCGGAGGACGTCTGGCGCCTCGCACACACAGTTCCGGATACCTTTTTAATTGGTGTCCCGTGTTTTTACTATTGCACAACACTTTGTCGGGGAAAGGTTGCTAAATCTGTGCGCTCCATGCCTTGTTTTGCTGTGCTAAAGTAGCAGCTCTCGCAGATCTTTAATTGCGATAAAGTGTCTTAACTCGTTTCAAAGCCCCGCACCTCCAAATGAGTAGATTTTTGCATTTATATTGCGTAATGATGCCCAGGTTGATTGTGGCAAACCTCTTTAATTGCAATTATCCGCTGCGATCTGTGCATGATCAACGAAAAGCTAAAGTTCAAGGATGGTTCGCTCATAGACACCGTATCTTCTTATATTTTCAGACCGAGGAATCATGCCAACCACTTTTGGGAAAAACAATCTTTTATTCAAAGAGGTAAGTACAAGCATTCAGTGGATGTTTAGTTATACTCATTATTATCTTCTTTTTTTATGAATACGCACGTTTCACAGAGTACCCAAATTTCTGTCATCAATTCAGAATGCTTTTCGAACTGCTTTGGATTTGGGGCTGCTGATTTCGAATTTATAGACAAAAATGCGAAATTCAAAATAGCAGATCCAATATGGCGGATGCAAAAGTAACACTTCGTCGATAACCACAAATATCAGTACATAGGGGTTTTCGGGAGTGATGATTTCGATTTTTTTTTGTCAAAAATGTAAAATTCTTGATAGCGGATCCAATCGCTAATAGAAAAAGTAAAACTGTGTCGGTTAGCACACATGTGTAATGAAATGAGGTTGCTGATTTCGAATTTATTGTCACAAATGTAAAATTCAAGATGGCGCGTGAAAAACCAAAATTTCGTCGATTATTCAAAAACCAGTACATAGGGATTTTCGGTGCAGCTGATTTCGAAGAGGATGACCAAATGACACCCGTAACTTCCCATACATGCTCAAGAGAGAGAAAAGAATTTGTTTTTAATTTTTTCAGCCCGAGGGTAGTTTTGTCACCTCGAGCGGCTACCCCCACCCCTATAGGGGTAGTGTATTATAATACACAAATACGAAAAAAACATGTTTATTTTCTTGAAAACCCTCCAAAAAAGAAGGCTTGGCTTTTTTGGGAGTTAATGGTCACTCGGATCGTCCTTGAACCCCAATGATCGTGTTCTACGTGAAAACTACCCTTATATGCCCATATTGGACTTGGATCAAATTTGGCCACCTTGCTGTATAATTTGATTAAACTATAATCGACAGGGACATTTTTTAATAAGTTCTATTATTAAAAATTTAGGGCAAAAGGTAGCAAGAGATTTTCACGCCTTATGAAAGTAGACTATGCATATGAGGGATGTGCGATGCAACTGAACTAACTCTTTGTCTGTTTACATAAAATATTGAAATATTCTAAATTTGTCTTACAATTATTATAAGGGTTGTTTTCTAAGACCTATTTAATGAAATTATGCACCTAAAAATAGTTACGTACCTAAACTTGACGGCTCCCTCATAATTAAATTTGTTTCCAACATATTTTTATTTAAAGAATAGTACAACACACTACGTCTAGATCGATCGAAGTTGTCATACACAATAACTGTTTTTAATAATATGGCGTGAAAGGACACTGTGTGCACCTATTTTCTACTTTAACCGCTCTAATATTCATATACTGAAGATGCAAACTAGAAACAGTATAAGCTAGAATTCGTATTTTGGACTTTTTGCCAGAAATTTTGGTATTCTGCTTCACCTGCCGGGTGGCATATTTTTAAAACGTTAACAAGCCGTAGAAGTACAATTGCACCTACATCCATTTTGTGAGAATTCTCAATCCCGGTATAATTTTTTTTAAATAAATGGATAATATTTAGTGTCCAAATATTGTTCAGGTTATAATTGATTCCCATTGAATAACATAGGTAACTCTGCCGAGACTTGAAACACAAACAACGTATGAATAGAAAGTCACGTGTGTTTTGTGTGAAAGCCGTTTGCGATGAACACTCAAAATCAGTAGTAAAGGCAACGTACATTACTTGTGAAAAAATTCAACAAAAATTATTAGGTACCGTCATTTCCCTTGGACCACTTTTCGGACACATTTAGTTATAGTTCTATCGTTCACCTTATGTAATTTACTTTAGGATTTGGTGACATGCATATCTTCTCTAAAGGAACACATAAAATTTTCTATGTTTTTGTGTTGTTTTATAGAATATATTTAATAAAAACCGTTGGTACAAAATTGGGCTCAGTCTTAGATTATTGAGATGGAGCATTACTTGTAGAAGCCGTATACGCGAGTGAGGAATTTTCCCCTCCAAATAATTCGAACGAGTTAAAACTTTTATGTCAATCTTTCTTTGACGTGATGGGAGTTATTTTATAAACTACTAGCTTTCCCGGACCCGGCGTTTCCCGGGATACTGTTAAATTCGTATTCCTTAATTTTACAACGCCTCCCTAGTGCACCTATTTGCACATGTTTTAGATATTTTCCAAAAGTATTATTAAATTTAGTTTTCTTCATTTTACACCACTTCCTTATCGTACCCCTTCTCCTATATCTCCCAGGGGGGTGGGGGTGGTCTTATATTTGGAAATTTGAATAGCAGATTCGAAATCAGTGATCCCGAAAATTCCCTAGAGCGGATTTTCAGAGAAATCCCTTGAAGTTTAACTTTTCGGTCGCCATATTGATCCACCATCTTGATTTCCAAAATTTTGATGGCAGATTCAAAATCAGTGACCCCAAAAACCCAAACCAAAAACAAAAGTTCGGATTTTCAGTGAAATCCCTTAAAGTTTAACTTTTTCGGTCGCCATATTGGATCCGACATCTTGAATTCCAAAATTTTGAATGTAAGCTCGAGATCTGCGACCCCGAAAACCTCCAATTGCCTTTTTCATAAAGATTCCTTGAAGTTGGAAAATTCGCTTCCTATACCAAAACGGAAATTTCGATTTTTTCGATTTTCCGACTTTTCCTTTGGGGTTTCCCGAATTTTCTGTTTTTTTAAACCTCCCCTGTATTATAGCGAACAAAAAAAAATATTGTAATCGGTCAAGGCGTTTTTTAGTTTTAGCGAGTCTAACAAACAGCAATTCATTTTTATGGAAATTTCGATTTTTTCGATTTTCCGGCTTTTCCTTTGGGCTTTCCCGAATTTTCTTTTTTTTAAACCTTCCCTGTATTATAGCGAACAAAACAAAACAAAATTATCGAAATCGGTCAAGCCGTTTTTGAGTTTTAGCGAGACTAACGCGCAGCAATTCATTTTTATATATATAGATTGCGATTTGTGCGATTCATAACGTTCTGAACGAGTGAATTGAGTTAAAAACTATTTTAAATAATGTGTTAAACTAAGAGCACACCAAATTTAAGAAATGAAGTGCTCCAGTGAAGTTTGCGCCAACAAGTAATTCGCGGAGAACACATGTTTTCAAGTAAGTAAATCATGGAAATACTCTTATAATAATATAATAAAAATAGATATATGAAAATCTCAGTGAATTAAAGTGGATAAATTTAGGCAAAAAGTTTCGTGTGAATAGTCACTTAGTGAACTATCAAATCTACCGCAACCGATGTGTATTGGTGTCGTATAGAAAATTCGTCGATGGGGGTTGCATATTATGCCCAATTTTCATTGTCTTCGTATGTATCTTCCACCTGAACTAAGTACATAACTACGAAAGCGAACATTACCAATACATCGCAACATTGCCTCAACTAAAATCTAAGGGCTTCGTGTTGCCCATCTATAGAACAATAATTTATTTTACACTAGATTGCATAACTAGGCATTGCAAAAAAAAAAAATTATTTAGTTTCAAAATTGATATGTTACATTCTATTAGGTTGTGTGTGTTAACATAAATTTTTGTGAATCTACATACATACATACATACATATGTATGTATATAACAGCGAAAACCAGTCACTCATCGCAAAGTTTCCGGAACTGTAAAGCCTATCTTGAAAGTTAGAAGGTAGGTTTCTTATACGGCGCGCGTAGTCATCCCCTAAGAAAGCCAACCCCTAAGGCGGAGAAATATGTTTGTATGGGAGTTCCGCCCGTTAGTGGCCCCATAACTTTTATAGATATATTCCCTGGCCAGATTTTCAGCTATAAGTAATTGTAGGGTTGTATCCTACAGAGCATCCCTGACCTAAAAGACTGTTTTATAACAGACTGCATGACCAGGGAACTGTGCTTCGGTAGCAATTCCAGGACGCTCATTCTTGAGCGCACAGTCTGGGAACCCATCCCTATACTGGAGTCGTCAGGTTAAAGAGCTCGTCAGGCATTACACATACTCTGAAATTACTGCCTTCAATAGAGCGGATCTCAGGTTAAGGATAAGATAACACTTAAACAAGTTAGGGCTGTCTAGTGAGACAGAATATCATCTGTGGCTTGAGGACAACGAAACTGTGTCGCACATTTTGTGTACTTGGCTTGTCCTGCTCTGGCACAGTTAAAGAGAAGTTTCCTCGGTCGGAAACTGTTGAGTTCGGCTGGGGTTCGGTCATATCCGGCAACTGACTTTCTATAGTTCCTTAGAGTAGCATATCGTATTTTACAGGAGCGATAGAGTTGTCTTAATATATCTATATTTATCTATAATTGTAAGGTTTGAACATAGTGGAATTGATACAGCGATAAAAATTCTCAAATTCAAAATATTGCACTGGGAATGAGTCCTTTTAGGTTTTCGGAGTCGCTGATCTCGCATATACTATCGAAATTTGAATATTAAATCCAGATCCAATATGGCGACAGAAAATTCAGTTTTGTAGGGTCTTTTTATAAAGCCAAAGTGGTGCCCAACAACGGACCAAATATGAGATTAAAGTTCTTGGTGCCTTGTTGGGCAGCTACTTCTCTTTTGTTGACAGTTGTCAAATATCACGAAAACTAAGAGTGCATGGATAAAAGTTATAATAAAAGATAGGAGATTATAAAAGGGAAACATATACATATGTCACATAATTGAAGAATTTGAACTTGACACTCTGTTAGGCTTGCTATTAGGCAAATAATTTTTTTATCAAAATGCCGGAAGAAAAAACACTGTCCTGTTGGTTAAGTGCGTAGAACTGAAGGCTACTAAAGCCAAAAAAAGTATCAGTGGTCCATTGTTGGGCTTCTAATCCCAAGTTGGGGAATTGACGGTACTGCCTTTTCTTTTACAATGTAAATGTATCTACATTGAGAGACAAACATGTTGAAATCAAGTGAAAACGTATTTAAACAAACATTTACAACCATAAAATTTAAAATCTTAAATTCAAAAATGAACATTTTTAATTTTTCATTTAAGGGAAAAACTGTTAACTGTGACTTTGATTCAAAATGAAAGCATACATAGTTGACTCCACAATGAATACGCGAGCGAAAATTGCCTTCTTATGTAAAATCTTTGTGTGGTTTACGACGAGATTCGAACTCGGGACGTTTCGCTTCTAGTGTGGACACGTTGGCATTCCTCCCGTTTGATACTTAATATCTGACTGTTTAGAAAGCAAAACAACCACATTCATATGGGATTCGAACTTGGGACCTCTGGAAAAGTAGAACGCAGCCGAAGTCTCGCATTTAAATAAATTCAGAATGAATGTAGCGCGGCTCCAGCATTCACTTCTGGATAAATATATTAACGCATTCTTTAATAAATCAATATTAAATTTGGAAAAAGAATTCTGTCCTTCAATCCGGTTTCTACAGGAAGCGAAGAACGGTTTTATTTCTAATTATTTGAATGAGCATCATCAAACATTGATCTGAGATATTTTTATAATTGCTGGCAGGGAACAAGTGAAGTTGACATCTTTTTGAAACTTATTTCTTCCTTTCTTCCAATACAAAATATGATCTGTTCTTGTAGCTAACACAATGGATAAGAGTATGTGAAAAACGGTCTGTGGAAAAAATGAGATACGCACCCCACATCTTTTCGAAATTAACGTATGAGGGCTCGATCCAAATCTTTTTGAAATACTCCGCATTCTAATTATTTTAATTCGATGGATTCTACAAATAATGAAGTTGAGCGTGGTTACAACCCGTGTTGTAGCCACTATCTCAAGCAATTCAATTTTCTCAATCACCGACTGTTGACTGTTGTTAAATAAATCTCCTACGTTTTTCCCGTTCATCAACTGCTTTTAGCGGCCTACTACGACAAGCAAACATACCGCTCGTTTCTTATCGCACTTAGTGCAAAAGAGATTATATTTGTAGGATTCTTTGTGCGCCTGTAACAAAATTATTTGGCATTTGCCGTAACTTAAGGGGTTACATCTACCTGAACGCACAGAAAATTAACATTTTTGTTAGGAATTTTTTTTCTGGTTTACAACAATCTGATGATTAAAAATATATAAGTAAAAATAGACTCTTTTCTAATAAGAGTGATTAATAGCCGGTAAATTTAGATTTTAATTTTTCCTATTATATATTTATGGAAAATAATTTCATTCAAATGTCTGCCGCAGCTTGGCAGAACCCCATCCATCTTATCAACGCAATTTTGCAATACATAGCTCGATCAATGTTTTTCTCAAGTGCGTCAATCGTTGAAGTAACAACGGTACTACAACAATAATTACCATAAAAAAGTTTAAAGTCAAATCGCCACTGTCGCCGAGGCATGCCTCAACCAAAAAGTCCTGTTAAATTGTTTTTCCAAATCAATCATTGATTTTCATCTTATACAATATAGGGCCCATTGATTTTCTCTTGATGTTCATATGAAGTGTATACATACATACACCCTTGGCCAAATGTATTAGGCATCCCCTGAAAATCGTACTATACAGTTTATTTGCGTAAATTAGGGGGAAATAAAATTATAGTTAGGTTTAACTTATTGACCTTTATTCTTACTATTAATATTTTGTCGGTCCGCCCTTAGCTCTTATTACCGCAGCTATTCTTTTAGAAATTGTGCGTACAAACTTTAGGCACTCTTCAGGAGAAATTTCGTTCCACTCTTACTTGTCGGTGACTTGTTTTAGTCCTGTTTTGGATGTAATGTTGTGCTCCCGTATCTTCCGCTTCAGTATGCACTAAAGATGCTCAATTGGATTGAGATCTGGCGACTGTAAAGGCCACTCTAAAAGGCCAATATTGTGTTGTTCCAAATATCGCCTACTGGATACAAATGTGTGGCATGGCGCGTTGTCTAGTTGGAATTTTATATTGTCCGCATTAGTGTTACCGTAAATCTTCGTGATAGATGGGTGTAGAACCTCTTCCAACACGGCAATATATTTTTCGCTATTAATTCGTCCTTCACAAATAAACATTTCACCCACTCCAAAGGACGCCATACAACCCAAATCATCAGGCTGCCCCCTCCGTGTTTAACCGTGGACACGACGCATTGGGGAAGGTAAACTTCACCTACCCTCCTCCTCGCAAACGTAGAACCAGGGATGCCGAAAACCTGAAAATTTAAAAAAAAATTAACATTATTTTCAATATTCATAAAATGTTTTCACGAACGGACTGATTACGATTCCATCATTATAATCAATTGAAATTATACAAAATAAAGTTTACCTCAAAGTTTGATTCAGCGGACCATGTCACGTTATCGCAATCGGCCTCCGTCCAAGATTGATGTTTTAAGGCCCATTCAAGACGATCTTTTTGCTGAGAGCAATTGCTTCTTCCTAACCTTGTAACCTTTCAGCCCTGCCTCTACAAGTCTTCTTGTGGTTCGAGCACTGCCAATCTGATCAGATAGACCAGCAGCGAGCTCAGAAGACGTTTTTTTTCGATTTTTGAGGGACTCTCGAATCAAATTTCGGTCATCACGTTTCGAACTGACTCTTTTTCTACCTGTTTTTTGTCTATTATTGTGTGATCCAGTGTCCAGAAAACGTTTAATAGCACTTTGCACCGCACAACGGGAACATTTCACAGTTTTTGCAATTTCAACTTGAGATTTGCCTTGTTCATACAAAAACCGAATTCGCATCCGTTCTTGCTCAGTAAGTTCCCTTATTTTAGGCATTTTCTCACTATTAGTAGCCAACACTTCAAACTCCAACAACAATGTTTAGGCACTTGCTTGCAATACGGGCAGTAATTGCAAATTGAAATTTTTTTACAAAATCCTCAAAATTATAGATTTTCCCAACCAGACGTTTTATGCCCTTCTAGGAAAGGGTTTATTACATAAATTACCATTTATGATTGTTGGGAACATATTGACAAACAAGATAAATGTTTCTAGGAATTATTTTGTACGATACCTGCAAAAAACTAGGGTGCCTAATACTTTTGGCTAAGGCTGCACATAACATATGTAGCTATATAATGTGTTGACAGAACTTTGCATCTTCTCGTATTCCACTTTTGCGTTTTTGTTTTGAACGCACTTATTACCTACTTTTCCTTTAGCATTCCAAACATTTAGGTTTTCGTCTTTGGATGTGTATATTTTGGATAGTTTTCATATTAAAACGTTCATCGATGTAGGAAGAATTACAAAAGTGAAAATGTTCAAACTTTCAAAACTAAACAAAAATTTGGTTACGTTTTGCATAATACTATAAATATATTCTGCAACGCTTTGTTCGAGGGAGAATAAAATCTTGTTTACAGAATTTTATTATTTAAACATGCATTTGCAACATTTTATAACTTAAAAACAAATTCAGCAATCAACATTGCCGCTTTCAAACTCTGTCATATTTACGTAAATTGGGCAATCTTTAATTCCCATTAACGTGATATTCAACGGCCTAAGTTTGTTAAACTTCCATCGTAAGCGAGGTATCGTGTCATCATCGGAAATTAATTTGCGTTAATCATCTGATATAGAGGGTCGATTCAGAGCAAGGTCACCGACGCTTGATAACCTCATGTTGATAGACTATCTAGAAATTTTTTGCCAAAACGTAGCAAAGCGCAAAAAGCAGACCTTTTAGTGGCCGTCTATCTTGTGTAGCTCTGTGGCATAATTTGTAAACTTGAATTCCGTAACCGAGTTGGATTCGGGAAACCGATTAAATCGATTGTTCCTTGGTTTGCTCTAGTTTTAAAACTTGGCTCAGCACCTTCGCAGTTTTTGCTTCAACAGCCGCTTTAGGTATTCTAAATAAAGTCAATTAGTACGACGCTTCCTTCCGCCACCCAATGTTGAAGAGACAAGAGAACACTTGTTAGATTTTGTCAGTCGTCTTACCTTTCCATCTGATTTCAAAGGTAAACACTGCGAAATTTACATTTATGCAAATAGCTTTATTAGAGAAACGCTTGGTTAGGAAAAGCCTTTATACGCATGAATGGGCACAGCTCCTGGGCACCGAATTCTTCTACCAAGGACATGTCTTTTTTATTTTTAGTAAATGCGGTATTTCGGCCATTCTCATGAAAGTTAATTTTTGTCTTATTCGGTTTTGACTAAAACTGGCCGGTTTTAATTAATTCGACAGTCATTTCAACGATTTCACTTTTTGTTAAGTTACGGGCTCTAATTAGCTCCCGCGATACCTACTGTTAAAAAGATCTGGAGAGTTCCGTCCGACGATGAAGAAAGTTAAAACGAGAATGCGAACGGAAGAGTGAAATGTCTGATGTCTTTGATGAGATGTTTTCTGCAAAATTATGCAAGAAGATGTGAATTCAGATCAAATCTGAGGGTTGTGCAACTATTTTTTTGTTGTTGTTGGTCAATGGGTTTTTCAAACAAGAACTTTTTTTATGTTGGGAATGGGAATAATTTTGCGCTATTTTTTTTATCAATGACGGTCGTTTATTTAAACAATTAAAGACAAAGTCTTTTTATTCAAAGTATGTCTGTCTTATTACCGACATTTGTCTCCAGTTTCCAGGTAGTATACGGTATCCTCGAAGGAACTCGGGTTCCATGGACCGGAATAAATGGATATCCAAAGGAGCAATGCATGGGGCTTCTAACGTTGTCATTAGGTCTGTTACTACTCGAGTACTTCTGAACTCAATTACTTGAGTATTTGAGTACTCGAGTTCAAAGATCCAAGTTTGAGTAAAGGAGTTTTGAGTACCTGAGTACTCGAGTACTTGAGAACGATCCAAGAACTCGAGTGAGGGAGTATTTGAGTACACATTTAATGAGTATCCGAAAATTAGAGTTTGGGAGTATTGAAGTACTTGAGTATTTGAGTCCTGCAGGTTTAATACATTAAGAAGTAAGAAATACAAGTTAATAAATTGTAGACAATTCATTACAATTTACAGTTATTAACAGAAAACTAAATCGTTATTTTGGAAAAAAAATATATACAAGAAAATTCCTTAATATATCAGCAACCTCTGCTACATCTGAACGAGTATTTTCTCTAAAGCAGGATATATACTAAGCTCCAGCAGAAGTTGCTTAAATCCCGATAATATTAATATACTTGTATTTATTTTCCAAAATAAAGATTTGGTTTTCTTTAACTAACTGTAAATTATAATGAGTTACTAAGTCTACAATTTATTAACTTATATTTCTTATTTCTTAATGTATTAAACCTGCAGGACTAAAATATTCAAGTACTTGAATACCCCCAAACTCTAATACTCGAATACTCCTTAAATGTGTACTCAAATACTCCCTGACTCGAGTTCTCGGATCTTTTTGGTGTCAAGTACTCGAGTACTCAGGTATTCAAAACTCCTTTACTCAAACTCGGTCCAAGCCAATACGAGTACTGGAATACTCCAACTTGGAGTACTCAAATACTCAATTATCAGAGTCAATCTTAGAGCCCTAGTTGTCATGTAGCAGAATCAGTTTGTTGTGTCTAGCCCGGTTCAAAAGTATTAGGTCGGTCTTAGAAATTCACAATAAACAACACCCTTCTGACTCCACCGATGAAACCGTGGATATTTCGTTTTGGCGTTTTGAAATGTCGAAACTACATTTACACGTTGTATTTTAATAGAGCATGATTACCGTAAATATTAACTAGCAATCGGTATGTTTCTGCAGCACATTTTTTTTTTCAAATACATATAGTAATGAATTAGAACTTCCCTCAAATGCTGATATTTTTTCCGTGAAAAAATGAAACTTATTCCCATGCCCAACATTAAATAATATTCGCTCCGTGTAGAGTATAGGGTGGGGGTGTTAACCGATTTCAGCGATCACAGGGGACAAAAATTGCATTAAGTAGACTCTCAATTTTAAATGTACATATCCGTTCCGTGAAATATATGCGAGCACTGTGAATTTTGTATAGAAATATACAAATTGGATTATGGAATGTTGGTCTCGTTTTGTCCTCTACTCTTCCACATTCCTGACGTGTTGAGCAAATACCATAATACCAATACCTTAAACTTAATTGAGGTTGGAAAACAATGGCTTGTGTGGCACTCACGAAGCTTGTCTTTACTATATTAGTGGTACAGTAAAGCAACAACCATATATTTGTTGCTTTTTAATAAAAGGATTTATACAAATTTATTTGTCTTTCTTTGGGCAGAATCGCCAGAGCCTACAATGTTTTGAACGCTACGCGGCACTGATGTTGTCATTGTGGAAAATCAAATGTGAAAAAATTATGAAAGATTTCAAACTCTTATTTCTAAGCACTTGATACCATACATACACACATACCTTGATTTTACTTGGCTGTCAGAGAAACTACACTCGTGTTTGAGTATTTAAAACTTCATACTCCTAATATTGAGCCGCGTCGAGAAAACGAAAGTGGGATAGGGGCGGGCGCACCACTAGAATTGTACTGTGTAGTTTGTAAATGTAAATGTTACTTATGTGGTGAAACACCTGCTCGCTTCTACAATAAGTACCATTACGTACCATATTACCGTTACACAAGGTGTTTTAGATAACCATGTATTTAAAAACAATAACATAATGTTTGTTACAAATAGTGGCGTTAAAAACGGGAAATATAACGGGTTTCAAGCTATCCGGGCTGTTTGCTTTAGACAAAAAAACCTATTGTATAAAAATATTATTTATAATAAATGATATATTTTGTATAATGATAATAAAAATAACAGATCTATATATTCGTTAAGAGGGTGGACAGTATAAGCCTTAAAGTCAGCAAAAATAGAGTATTCTGTAATGATGTGATGAACATAGTGAACATGTACACCTTTGTACAGGTGTGTCGGGCGCTTAAGTTAAAATAAGATTTTTTATGATCTGGATAAATTTCATTTTGGTATTCAGTAATTCGCCTTTTATATTAGCTTATGCGGGCTGGCTAATTAATTTACCTAAAATAATCACGGATATAAAAAGTAAGATTTATGTATGTAATGTAAGTAGGTACAGTGGTCAGGCGCCTATGCAGAAAAATTTTCGAGAAGGGTTCTCACAAAAACCAAGGAATATCCATGTTCACTAATCCATTTTGCTAGTGTTGACTCAATTATAATAAGTAATTTCCGTTTTTTTTTTCAAAAACATCACTTCAATTTAAGTGCATTTTTAAGGGAGTTTTACGTTTTTTCTCTTTATATAGTCACCATTTAACTATAACTACCATATTAACCATAACTACTTTATAGACATTTCCGGGGGTAGCATGAAAAATGTTCGGTAGAGGTTTGCATAGAAACAAACGAATATCCATGTTTCCTAGTTTCCATCCTAGTTTTAGGATGGAGCGAGATCTTAATGTGGCATCCTTTATATACTTACATATAGTGTAGAACCAGGCTATCTTATACCTTTTTTCTCGGGCCGCAAACTTGTTGGCTCTGTCATACGGGCCGCAATAATATTCAAGTTTTACGCAGTTAATTTACGAATTATTCAGATAGATAATTATTTTCACTTATATTTTATTTTTTTTTATTTTACAAAAATGAGCTAAATGGAATTAAAGGTAAAAATAAGCGCGAGAATAAGGAGGGATTTGTTTGGATTTTTTGTCTTACTACAATAAAAGTATACCACACATTTTCAAGAATTTGGAAAATTTCAGCCCATAAAGCAACCCAAGCAAAAATGCGACTAAGTTTTCTGATAATTCCAATGCGATATGGAGGTAATATGTGCGACGGCAACAACAACAATTGTTCAGCGCGACCGGTTTTTCGTGTACTGTGCAGAGCAAATTCCGAGAACGAAGACGAAAAAGACAAGGCAACTGAGGGTTCGTGTTTTGTATTTTTACTACGGAAAAAAGGCCGACCAAGGTAGATTATTGTGTAGACCTGTGTTCCTAACCATATCCCGCCCAAATTTTGAGGAATGGTTTTTTTTTATAGAGTTAAAGGGGTGATTTCTTTACTTTTTGCAAATAACAATAACATTTTTTCTCATGAGTATTATAATATAATAATATATTATATAACTTTGTCCATTTTTTAAGCACAATTTAAATATTTAAAAATACTCCCAACAACACAATTTCTGGCTAATATCCGAGAAATAACATATTTACTCAATCACTCTTCCAAAGTTTTAGCCAAAGTAAATATTTTCTTAGCTTAGCATATTTCCAAAAATTTATAAATATTCAGACGTTTCCCCATAAATAAAAAAGTTATTTCTACATAGGGAGGATTTCAAAATTCTTAACGATCAACCTTGAAATACGAAGTAAACGAGAGAAATAATTTCATCCTCACTTCCTCCAAATATTCTCACGATTAATGGGTAAGCTGTAGTCCCTGAAGTTTGCAAATGCCTTTCAATTGGGCAAGAATGAATCTGTTATGAAGATTATACATCCTCGAAGCTCGCTCAACAGCGTGTGATATTCAGCCGAGCGATCGTATCGTATGGAGGGAAAAACTGGGTCGCTAATTTTCCACATTTTATGATCTTGTTATATTCAGAATGTTTCGCGTTTTGGCACGCGTGCGTTAGCATTGCGCCAAGATTAGTTTCTGCACCTGCTGTGCGCCCACAATTCTTCTGGAAATTATGAACCAGACATAATCTAGATTTATCGATTTATAATTATACATATAATATATACATATATTTAAGAATCCATATGTACATATACCTGTATAGTATATATATGTTTTACAACTCTGAAATATAAAGAAGTTGAAGTTGTTGTGGCAAAGAGAATATCTTTCTCCTGAATATTAACAACTAAAATCAACTTGTCAACCTAGTCAGGAAGCCGAAAAAAGCATGTTGTATTGAATTTTTTTCTTCGCAACTAATCGTAAATTTCAAAGAAGCATTTGCAGAAGATCGATGATGTTTCTTGACTGTCTCTGTTCCTACTCCTATTTAAATCATATAAAATTAAAAAATACTGGCCAAGTACGTGTTGTAGGTACACAAATTAACTTGGGCTTCCGTAGCATGTATAATATTATAATATATAATATTTACATAAATATTTAGAAAACTTTTTTCAATAGATACGTACGTATTATTAACAAATAATGCAATTTATTTGATGAATATCTACGTAGTAGATTGCTGCTATTAAAAGCTGAAAATTGTGAATATCTAAAAAAGTTGTTCAAAATCATTTTCGGTGAAAGTATTCATAAATTGCTACATTCTTAATATACAGTGGACCCCCGGTAATCCGACAAACGTTTTGCAGAGCAGTGTCGGACTATCGAATTTGTCGGATTATAGAGTACTGCCTAAGACCCCCTATAGTCCGGAATTTTTTACAAAAGAGTTCCTTGTAATCCGACAAATTACAGATTCAATGATAAGACTCTATATGTTATACTCTGAAGTACAAATCGTACTTTATTATGTATGTCAAATTTAGTAAATTAAACAACACAATAGAGAGCTTACGTTTTATTATAAAATTAACGTCTTTAATGATATAGAACTTACCAAAAAAATAACTTTACTTAGGGGCTCACTGTAGTTGGAAAAGTTAGAGAGAAATACACAGCATTAACGATTTCAGGAGCTTATACATATTTCGCAAACTATTCACCTCAGGAAATAAGTGCCTATAAGAACCTTTATTGTATTTTTAGAGTGCGTCAGAAACGATGGAAAGATGGCGGAATTATAAGGCTGTGGACATACGCACAGACAGACGGATATGACGAAATTGTGAGGGTTCCATTTTTGCCACTTGGCTACGTAACCCTGAAACCGAAATTAGCTTGTGATATAAAGCAGATATGTAGTTTAAAGTTTCCACGAAGGATTTTTGAAGATATTAATTAATTGTGAAATGACGACATTTAAAGTAAAACTTACCTTTTCTATGAAAAAATTTTCGCTTTTTTTATGTAGCTCATATATATAAAAAATATAAATCAAAATGAAAAATTCTTCCTTCAAGCACTAAGAAACACACCCAGAATTTTAAAGAAAAAAGAGGTTTCCATATTATTTTGGCCTCCAACTTTCAACATCTGGTTTTTAAATATATTGGTCTAAAGTTTTGTGTGTTGCTCTGGCATAAGTGGACAGCTAATAATGCTGAAAAGTTACTAGACTTCACTTATACAAGTATAATTTCTCGTAAAGTTGGAAAGCTGCCTTATTTGTCCCTTACTATCAGAAAACCTTTATTTTTTTTACCTTCAAGCAGTCGCGCGGCGTTGAATCGACCGCCTTTAGCCCTTAAAATCATACACTCACATTGTAGGTACTTCCCAAATCTAGTATACGTTTATTACGCACGCAAATTAACTATTTCCATCACTTTGCCGCACGCCCTGTTCTTCAAAGATAGTTGTTGTTGCTGTTGCGCACAGGCGTCGAATCGGTTACACGCGCCCCTTCTAACTAAAGGAGTCGAAAAGGTTACACGTCTCGTTAAGGTATTTCACTGTTTGTGTCGCTAAATGTTGATTTTATAATTTGGAAAAAAATGTTTTTGTAAGTTTCAGTAAGATTTTGGTATGCCAAATGTTTCCCAATCAATAGACAATTTTTCATATAATAAAGAAAGAATAATATTATTTTTTAATTTGTGTTTTATAATACCTAAACATGAATTAGGTCGAAATCAGCACGCGCGACCGCTGCCGTTTCAAAAGACCACGTGCCCTCTTGACCCATTGAGCAGTGAGATCCGAACTGTCCAACGACCCCCCAAACATGGCTAAAACTGCGAGAAGTGTTTCTAAAAATCGCCGATATAAATTGCAAAAGCATATATCATAACATTCTCAACGATTGCAGTATTCATACTCATACTACTTTGTGTTTTTTTCAATGTTTCAGATTTTATTATTAAGATATATTATAATCAGAACTGAGCAACTAAAGGATATCTCCCGATCTGGTCCGTTGCCCTTCACTTAAAACCGGCGAATTAAAGCAGCTAATATCTTATCGCATCTGTAAAGCTTGTTGATGCTGTTATAGATTTTTTGTTAATTGAAGTCGTTCTTGTTGAATGAATTTGTATACATATGGTTTTTTTTTAATACGGTAGAGAGAGAATGGTACATGACATGAGGGTGTGTGCCAGCATCTGGGGCCTGAAATTTGGGTGTTATTGATTAGTTTATATATAACCATTAGATGGATTGTATGGGAATAGTTATATACAAAATCGTCGTTAAAAAATGGCACCAAAGCAAAGCACAGAAATTAAAGATCTCGGTTGTCATATATGTATGTATTCAACAAGTAACTCAATAACAGAAATAATGTGTAACTAATCAAGTGAAGATGGCATCATCCTTTACAACGTTTTGTTGTAAGTAATATTAAGAAAACTGTTGTGAACAAAAAAGGCAAATTTTGTATAGCAACTACATAAAGGGTTTCCCAATAGGGGTGACCTGGTTTTGATAGCTCGTCGCGGCCATATTTTCTTATGGACGTCTGTTCCAGCCACTTATTTCAATTCATTTATTATAGCGAATAAAACAAAACAAAATTATCGGAAATCGGAGGAGCCGTTTTTGAGTTTTAGCGAGACTAACGCACAGCAATTCATTTTTGTGGACTTTTCGATTTTCCGGGTTTTCTTTGGGGTTTCCCGAATTTTCTTTTGTTTTTTAAGCCTCCCCTAGCGAACAAAACAAAAAAAATATTATCGAAATCTGTCAAGCCGTTTTTGAGTTTTAGCGAGACTAACGCACAGCAATTCATTTTTATATATACTACTAGCGGACCCGACAGACGTTGTCCTGCACCCCCTCTCCTATATCTCCCAAAAACCCAAACCAAAAACCTAATTTTGTAATTTTCCGCGCAATATTCTTAATTTTTTCTTTCATAAGAACCTTCTCCTGACAATAACAAACACAACAAAAAAAGAATTAGCGAAATCGGTCCAGCCGTTCACGCGTGATGGCGATTGAGCCAGAAATGAGCCTCATCTGAGAAGATGATATTGCGATGAAAATCGCCGTCGGCTTCCAACATTTCCAGTGACCAATCAACGAACTGACGAAGAATGTGCTGGTCGGTTGGCTTGAGTTCTTGTGCCCATACCATCTTATAAGGATGCCGACCCAAATCCAATCGCAAAATTCGCCAGGTTGTCATCCTGGAGAGCCCCAACTTTTGAGAACGAAGCGGAACAGACGCATTTGAGTTTTCACGAACACTGGCTTTGTTCACTTCGGGCATTTCTTACAGGCACCTTTGTATCGTGAAGAGTGAATTCACTTTCAAACTTTGGTGTTATGCGGCTTATAGCGCGCTCAGAAGGAGCATTATGACGACCGTTTTTTGCACGAAGCGCTCTCTAGAGAATGCGAATTTGCGTAATAATTTTGGACACTTTCCAACCGTTGGATCAAAGTGAAACGTGTCATGACGAAATCGCAAACCTTACTGAACATAACTGCGCAGACCTGTCAAAAAACCTTAAACAAATATTGCCGCCACGAGCTATCAAAACCAGGTCATCCCTATTGGGAAATCCTTTTTTGGAAAAGTTTTTTCAACGACTTTTATAGCAAGTTGAAGTGATATTTTTTCTTTCAAAAAACACATTTCAATCTTCAAAAATATCGAATTTTTTACTCTTTTTTCTGGGTTTTCTTAGTTCACATAGAAGAATATTATATGCAAGTTAAAAATCTGTTTAATTTTTTTGTTTCAGACAAGAATAACGAGCTCTATTTTCCCCGCCAATTGGAAACTTCAATGCCGAGGCGCTCCACGAATCTGCTTATAACTC
The DNA here is from genome assembly GCA_947538895.1 of Neoitamus cyanurus. NCBI lineage: Eukaryota > Metazoa > Arthropoda > Insecta > Diptera > Asilidae > Neoitamus > Neoitamus cyanurus. The sequence continues at coordinate 42,489,051 of OX384541.1, forward strand.
GGCTTGTGATAATTTTCTTATTGTTTAATCATTTTATTTATAACTTTAAATATACATAAATGTATCCCAAAAACTTCGTTGGGGTCAGTTCTTCTTTTCCCTCCCAAAAACGCTTCGCGAAAACAGCTTCTTTCAGGCTGTCTAAAGTAGGATCACCCTTTCTTTTAACCCCTGAAAAAGACTATGATTTGAAGTTCAATATTATTCGCCTAGGTGAGCCACTAGACAATGCTGATGCTGCAACTAAAAACTATTTTGATGTGAAAATGAAAACATATGTCGAAAAATTACACTGCAGAGCACTTGCATAGGTACAAGATAATAAATGTCAAATATGCATAACACCACACGTCCAGGTCAATTAATTTTTTAATAGGATTATTCTTCTAAGAATTGCAATTGTTACAACCATTTTGCCATTACCTGGGAATTCTAGGAAAAAACTACCTGCACTTAAGGAAACTCACTCACTCACGAAAAAGCGGTGCATTTGAATAGGTCCATTTATTATAATATTTTGTAAAAAAAAAATATATCTGTTTACATTACTTTTTATTACTAACCTAATTGTATTACTTAAACATTATTATAATTACTTTCAATAATTTGTTGGACCTCCATTTTTGGAAATTATTTCCATGAGCCAGTCGGGCCTACTGTAGACGAGGCTCCTGATGAGGGTTAGTAGTATTTCGTTCCGCGCAGCTAAGACACCTTCCTTTAGTGCTTCAACGTTTTTAAACTGCTTGCCATTTTTATGCACTTTACGAGTCAGCCATCCCCACACATTTTCAATAATGTTGAGATGCGGAGAAAGCGATGGCCATTCGAGGACGGTGTGTGTGAAACCACTCTCTTGCTTGGCGAGCACGACATTGATCCTAGATTGCTGATGAGCTTCGCAGTATCTTGCCTCCCAGTTCTAAAGTGCTGTTATAAGTGATTGCTCCCCATACGATAAGCGATACTTGTCGGTTATGATGGAAGCTCAAAAACCGATGTTCTTTCTATAGATCGTGATAATAGTAAGAAAGTCCATCAGGTCCATCTAATGAGAACCTTTTTTTCAGTAAAAACAACACTATTCCACTCCTGTTTCCAACTGATGTAATTTCTGGCAAATTGTAGGCGACCAATTGGGTGGCCTTTTAGGAGGGCCGGTTTTTTCTTCAGTCAAAATGTCTCAAGTTTGGGCTTTCCTTAATAATCCGCCGATCAGCCATACGCTGGCTGAGGATTCTGTTTGTAGAACAATTTGACCAGCTGATTCTGAAAAGTTTGAGGCAAGGCGCAAAATATTCCACCGTTCTCGTTCTGTAGTAGCTCTAACCACTCGTCCTTTATTGTGTTCGATAACCTTCTGGATTTTCCAAGAATGAACAAGCAGCGTTTGCGCTACGATTAATTCTACGACCAATTTCTCTATTCTACTAATTTCTTCTTTAGGAAGCTGGCGTGTGCGCCCCATTTTAGGGAATTTTACAATACTCACTTTAAAAGTCTAATGGCTAAGCACAACATTAACCACTACTCAACTTATACCACACTAAAAGCATCAATAGTCGACCAATTCAACGGAACTTTAAAGTGCATGATGTGGAGTGAATGGGACTTATAGCAAACCATCTATGGTATGGTGTTTCAATACAACAGGAAGAAATATCAATCAATAAAAATGTGTTCTTGTGATGTTAATGAAGCGAATGAAAAGCAACTTCTAGCTACAGTGTATCATCAAGATTGCTGATTCACCTGCATATAAAATAGGAGACAACGTCAAATATAAGCATGTAACATGTATTTGACACAGGATATACACCATACTGGAATTCGGAGATTTTCAAGATTATAAAAATTCAAGTGACTAATCCTGTAACATATGTATCTTCTTGAAGACTACCAGGGTAACACTATAAAATGAGGCTTTCATGAAATGGAGTTGCAGAAACTGAAGCATTCTCACCTCTATTCTGTCGAAAAAAATATTGAAAAAGACCGAGAATAACATTTATGTGAAGTAGCTTGAACTCTCAACAAACACAATAATTTTATAAATACTAAAGATGTAGTATAATTTAAAAATAAAAATCATGTTTTAAACACTATCAATCCGCGTTTATTTTAAATATCTTTATTATGAATTTTAAAATATATCTATCTCTATGGTATTGGGTTAATATTGGCTTCCGAACTCCTGGCAATGGTATAATAATACCCCATCAATTTTCTACATTTTTTTACATGCTGACAAATCCATCACAAAAATATTAGTTCGCAATCTTCATCCAGATCCTTTAAAATGCGATAAAATCTGCTGCAGACATTTCCTATTAAATATTCACACATCTCAAAAATATGGGATATCAATGAATGATTCAGGAACCAAACTCCAATACTCTAAATATAAATGAAACAAGGAGACAGAAAAACTGTAAATTTTGCAAATAAAATTTTGCATCTAAGGGCAATCAGCGCTTATGTTGCTTTATTATCGTTCTGGGCTGGAGTCGAAACCGGATTCCCATTCGACTTGTCGCCGAAAATTATTCAAAAGCCGACCGCAGCAAACTGAAATCAATTACGTTGCGCGCGTGACAAATGGACAACTAGAGGAATGCGTCAGAATTTTACTGCTTTACGATTCTCGTGCAGTATTTCTTTGGATACGTCTTCTTAACTTGCAATGGATGCGTGAATTATGGCTGAGCTCAATTAAGCTGTTTACTGAGTTTTTACGACCCCATCTACGCGAGCCTGCACATTTCAACTCGTGTGTATACCAAGCACTACAAAGGGATATAAGTATAAGTCAACTCGGAGTTAAATGAAAGGAAATTAAAATTTTCTTTTGGCTCTTCTTCATGCCGCAGTTGAGTCTTGAAACCGCTAAAAGAAGACATCATTACATTGCTTAACTTGGTGCTACTCAATTAAGATGTCAAAACGCATTGCCAACTTTCGCAATACACAACACAGAGCAATTATTTTGTGAACAATATATACCTACTACATAATTCGTCTTTTCAACTAGTGCGGCTTCTTTGGGAACAAATGAATAACTTTTTTTGTTGGTCGCAAGCATCGAAGAAAGAGATGAAAATATATTCTATGAATATGTATCCATGGCAGTAACATTGTGCTACCAATAAGACTGATTAATATGTATATGGTATACCTACGGTGAGAGCCAAAAGTTTGTATACAGTAGTACGCCAAGTAAATCTTACACTTTTGTAAGTTTTTTACATATTATTCACCGCCCACGACTTTGTCGATTTTTAATTGCATAGTAGATACATGACTACATTAATTATATACCAAATTTCAATCCATTAAATAGTTTTTACACTAGAGTGATTTATATGGAAAGAATAGAACATTTTACGAAAGAGTACGAAAAAAAATCATAACTTCTAAACTAACTATAGATTAGGTTAGTAATAATGCCCCTATATACATTTTATTCGAACCACTATAAATGGAAAATCCTGTACATACATATATACTGACATACATAACATTAATTTGTTCTTTAAGGGGTGGTCTCATGTTCGTTCTTCAACAAATTTTTTTTGGCATATTTTCAAAGTTTAATAAGTTGAGAATATACTGTGAAAATTTTAGACCGATACACTAAGTCATTTTAAAGTTACAGCCAATAATAGGGGAGAGCGTACCCTACAGCTGCGATGCTCATACCTCAATGAAAATGTTCTTCTCCAAGCTTTAAACGTGTTTTTCTCGAAACTAATTTTTTTCCGTCGGCCCGGATGATTATATAAAAACTATTGGACCGATTCGGCTGAAATTTTAACACAATATTCTACACATGAATGGTTCTGTCCGGTACCAGAATTAGATTTTTTTTATCCACTTTTTTTTTTAATTCGATTTTAAACCGAAAAAAAACAGTCGGTTTTGAAATTGTTTGTAACAAGGCCGTCGTTTTGTTATTTTTCACTCAATTCTTTTAAATCTGCTACGGGACAGAATTACAACCCTACTGAATAATAATCTTTATGGAATTTTGATTTCAGATGATTACAAAAGGAGCAAATAAGAGGGCCACCTACTTTTTTTTTAAGAGACCTTCTTTACCTCACCAAAATGACCTTAAAATAAATTTTTTTTTGTTTAACAAAAATTATTTTTGTATTATTCAATTGCTAAATAATATCATATAATTATCATAAGAAGATTGTATTTCATTTTCCGCAAAAAAAATCCTTGAAAACCTCCAAAATTTATCCTGACATGAGACTACCCCCTTAAGGTTCAATCCGCAGTATATAAAGTTTAGTGTCCATACATTTAAAGTGTTTTCACAAAATGTATTTTTTACGTAATTATCAATTATCAACACAAAGTCGTTATTGTATTCCAAAACTTCACAACTATCTTTAAAAAAATAATTTTCACAACACATTTAAAAAAGAAATGGGACCACATAAAAAAAGTTGCACACAGAAAACAACTCAAAACCTCATGACATAGCTCGACATTGCTTTTCCAAATACGATAAATAAATTAATTTACAGATGAGAGCATTCTTAGGATTCCGTAGTTACCTGCAAAACCTTACAAAGGGCCTTTCAATATGGACGCTTGAAATTTTTGAGGTTGTAGCTGTAAAATTTGTTGTTAATTGTTCAGTAGTGTATGGCAAATTACCACGCAAGGTTATAGCGTTGAAGAACACGTGTACAAATCATCAAATTTTATCAAACTCAGAACGCTCGAGTCCATGGATATGTGAACAAGCAAAATTGTCGGATTTGGGGCGATATTAATCCACACATCAGCACCAAATGTTTTCCAAAAAAGTCTGTTTGGTGCGGATTTTGATCTGGCGGAATCATCGGTCCGCACTTCTTTCAAAACGAATCTCGCATTGCCATAACCGTCAACGGCGAGCGAAAAAATCGATTATAAGTAACTTCTTGTGCAAGCGCATGCCACGATGGACATTCTGCATTTTGGCATGGCAAGGTAATCTCACGCAGTGGCGACGTGAACTAGCCACAGAGATCGTGTGATTTAACGCCTTTAGACTTTTTTCTTTGGGGCTATCTTAAATCACAGGTCGGTGCAAATAAACTGCAAACAATTATGCCCTCAAAGTCAACATAACGAACGCCATCCAGCAAATTCAGCCAGATTTATGCGACAGAGTCATAAAGTCATCGTAAATCGAACCTCCAGGGCACGTGCCACCATACTTAATGCCATAAAATATTATTTCACTTAAAATGAAAATTTAGTGAATATTTCACACACAACTTGTTTCATTCACATTTATAATTCTAGTGTCCTTATTGAAAGACTCTGTAGTTTCGCTTTGTACGTCTATCTTTGTATGCCACAGCTCTCCCATCCTCTCATTTATTTACATACTAGCTGATGTCCGCCACTTCGGCTGCGTGGTTCACAATAATAGTAACTGTATTTTTATTGATCGGGCTCACGCTTTAATCAATATCAAGTGAAAAAAAGGATCCAGATCAATTACCCGGTTAGCGATGTTGTAGCGGAGGTAATGGCAGTAACATCAATCGCGACCTGGTTAAGGGGAGTATGGGGAGTATCTGTATCTGCACTGGTAGCCAGGCAGCAATAAAAACTCTGACCGGTGTGCACCAATTCAAGGATCGTCATTAAGAAATCAGTCTTAAGAGCTGCAAATAAAAGGTGGCATGCCTAAGACACTTGCCTCATAACCCAGAAAATCTAGCCAACCCTCAACCAGGCTAGATCCAATAAACTGCTGGCTCTCGGGCGTGACTCTATGGGCATGGCTATGCCTGTGGCTGTGATGCAAATCTTAATGCGCCAGTTCAATGGAATCTCTGTTTCTCTTTGGCGAAAAAACTCCTTGGCCTCCTCTGGAATATTTTCGATTAAAATATACTCTCCTGAACCTCCCATCGGGAGATCTCCCTACATTTCCTACTAGGATTCTAGAATACAAACTCAAAATGTACATATGTTATAGAGGGAGCAGAGTTAAAGTGGTGATGGATCATACTTGTGGTGGATCATACTCGTCGGAACGAAAGCAAACATCCAAGGTAAAAAACGTCTTGTCAAATAACATTCCAATGGACTTGGTTTTAGTTTTCCTACTATACATAAACTACATAAATACGGTTATAACATAAGTATGGCAAAGTTTCACATATTGCGGATATCATGTTGATATACATATATATTAGCGGGGAAAAAATTATTTCATATAAGAACGTTAAATGTGAATTTGGAGAATCTCAATAGATGGCTGAAGAAAAAATAAATTAAAACTAAATGTAGCTATAACGAAATGTATAAGTACGAGCAAAGCTATTCAATAAAAAGAGGGAAATCCAGGGAGACATTATTTACAAAGCAGAATTTGGTGACTAATTCTGTGCAAAGCTTTTCTGAAGTCTGTAAAGATACAGTCGACCTGCTTATCCCTGTCGATATTTGAAATGCAGTGATTTGAGAAGTCCAGCAAGTTGGTTGTGGTTGATATCCCTTAAAGAAAAAAAATGAGATAAAAATACGTAGTAATTATGTCGCAAACAAATGCGAAGGGAGATGTTTTTCTTCCAGCATTATAAAGTACATATTCGAGATACAATAATGAAAAGGGATTGAATTTTATGAAGGTACTCAATTTTAAAATCGAATGAGTCATAATTCATAAAACTTAATAGCCACTGGCACCATTAATACGTATGAACTCAGGCTCTTTACCAAGGCAATATAACCTTCTAACCTATACATACACAAACATTTTATCGACAGCAGGTAGTTTTCTCAAGGTGTAGTTCTTATTATATTGCAAGTGTTGACATGCTGCATCTTGTCATTCATCGTTAGTTTACTGTTAGCCACGGTCAAGTCAAGATCTTTAGCATGCAGTAATGTGGAAACTTTTTGTGAAAAATATCTCTAATTAATTTTTGTATTTACTATGATAACAGCAGCAAAGTGATTATTATTGTGTTTAGTGCTCTCGATTTATCAGCAAAATATTATGTGCCTTAAAACGAACATCATAAAAACACTTAAATATTTTCATAGCCGTGACACAAAATTTTAAAAGGAGATAAGCTAAACAAAAACCAGATAGATCACTATATAAGACAAAATGTTCCGATACATTCTTGTAACAGGTATGCTTTCTATATAAGTGTGTTATAGACCAAGGCCTCGGATGTATTGATGTTTTATCATTCAAAGTCTGTAATGTGTTATGATTATCGAATGAAAACTGTCTTATCCAAAACTTGTTTTGCATTTCTTTAAATAGGTGTGAAAGTAGTAAATATCATATAATTCCTTTAAATATAACGCAAAGTACGTAATTAGCTCGTTTCTCTGCTAAATTTCATCTCGCCCTTAACCATTACGAGCGTATAGTGACAATTACGGAATAAAAAATTTGAAGCTGTTTAGAACTTAAAAACCACAAATCTGAACAATGTTTTTTTTTATATTTCCAGATAAAACGGAATTGAATGCAAATTTTATGCAACGAAGAAGACTGGAATCGCAACGAAAATGTCGTCTATGAGGTTATTTTTGGTCATGTACATTTTGAGCATAAGCATCTCTTCCCTGTCATGTCTGCCGGTAACGTCAAAGCCCATCGAAAACACACCAGAGCATCTAGCATGGGAGGCCTGGATAATGGTTCCCCCCACACATGACAAGACAAGAAAAATAACGCCAAAATCTATATTTATTTTACCAAATAAAACGAATGGTGGGGGAAATAGCGGGTCCAATACTCAACAAATTCAATGTCCTCCTGGGCACCAGGCACACGACTCTCGGTGCATCCCACTAGTGGCTATTGACCGCAACCAAATTTTAATTGCGCAACTTACGAATTTATTGCAGTCAACTGACAAATATGGAAGTGATGGCAGCAATAACGATAGTCTCAACTACGACTATGACTACGATGATTATGCTGATGGATACGACCCAGAAGGTTCCGAGCCCTTAGTACAAAGCCACGTCCCGCCAGACTACAATGGTGAGCCTCTGAAAATAAATTTATCAATTGACAAATTTCCTGTAACAAAGGATGACAACAAAAACATTGGAAACTTTGGGGACTTGGAAGATGTTGACGAGACTGAGGATGATCTTAAAGTGCAGCCCTTTCGTGGCAAAGAGACGCCGACGACCTCAACTAGCGACCCAACATCTTCCGAACCAACTAGATCGAATTCTACACAAACCATACCCGTCACAACTAAACGAGCAGAACAACCACATTCAACAGTCGTTTCTAGCCTACATTTACCAGATTCTAGTCAGGATAGTACATCATCTTCTGCAATTGTTACGGTCCACAATCCCACCTCTTCTGTAATTATTCTGAGCCCAAGCGAAACTGAAATGTCTTCTGTAAAGCCGACAGGTACAAATGAAACAAACACCGAGTTCGACTACAGCTTTAGCGATCATACAACGATTCAAACGGTTGCCGAAAATGATGAAGGAATGGACATTGTGACAGAAGTGCAGGGCGCCAAGACAAGCTTGACGGATGATTTAATTGAAGAGTCTTTTGTTTTCGACAAATTTTCTTCATACAAACCTGATAATATAAAAGACACTGAAGAATCAACTGAAGTCACAGATTTAATGACCACAACCTCCGTTGGTTCAAGCGATGGAGAGTTGGTAGGGCTTATGGAAATTGGCAACGGATCTACAACATCCTCAAAAAAACTGGAAGATCAAACTTTCAATCAAAATGAGACAGCTGATAAAATCAAGGGTAAGACAGAACATAGAATAGAATCCGATACACAGCGATTAAAGACAGATTCAAATCATAATACACATGAGTCAATTAAATTGCAAGAAGATACTGAGCCATTACTTGAGAACATCGAAAGCAACAACAGATTTGTGTACCACCATTTAAGTCCAAATACGATGCATCGATTAGACAAACCGAACTCAAAAGCTTCGGATATTCAGGAGCAACTGCGTATCATAAATCGTATTGTAGAAGAAAATAAAAGAAAGGCTCAGCAACAGGAAAGAATTAGGTTCCCGACTGACTCCAACGAACGACAACGATTTAACTACAGGGACTATGTTCGATTTCCTGACTCCACCATCTCGCACGTACCTTCGTACCCCCCTCCACCTCCACCATACGGGCTCGGTTCAGACCAGTACAGTATGTACAATCACTTTGCTGATCAAACGCAACCTTCCGCAACTCATATTACTGGAGACACTCAGAAGAATTCCAAGCCGATTTGGTGGCTACCGAATGGATGGGAGGCCGACCGAAATGGGGATAGACCTCTTCTGCTTAGATTTTGGTCAAGAGCCCCTAACGAGCAACAGCCAGACCAAATGAATCGACCACGAACCTCGTCTTCATCTTCAACGACGAGTGGCTACCGAGAAAATTCTCGTAGTCCGACAGAAAATCTCTACAAAGAAATCTCCGCACAAGAAGTCTACAAGGTGCTAGGCGCCAAACAGTGGAAGCACAACAGATAAGCACCCCAATGCACCAGCATACACAAAATTTATCCTGTTTTTTTTTAACGCAACCGAATATAATGCTCCACAGCTGTTCTTACTATTTTTTGCTCTCAAAAGATGGAAAAATCCAATAAGTCAGCAAACTCCCCCTTGCGATGTTTGGGTCCCTCTTGCAATTTGTACATAGTTTTAAAGCGATTTGGGTTGCGTACTAAGTTATAAAATGCCGTTTTAATGTATTGTATTGTAATAAAGTACAAGGTAATTCTTAAGTGTTCAAACTTACCCGAGCTTCTCATGTTCATTTCTATATATATTTTTTATTTCTTAAGTTCATTTTTATTCGCTCACTCATAGCTTTTTCTTGTTAACTTATCGTGTACAGTCATTTTTACTTTTGTATTGTATTTTAAATTATATTTTAATAGACTTTTAGAGCATGTAAATAGGGAATCTCTCTAATGGTATTTAGTGTTAGACATTTTTATTATGTATGTAGTCTATTCATTGTTTATGAATACCTAATTCAATTAAAATTTCATGATATTTCCACAACCTTCTTTGGTTCTCTGTTTAAAAGAAAATGATTTCCGCCATTTTATTTTTTATTAATATGTATAAAAGCATTGGGAGCGCTCTACCTTGCCCTAATAATCTGAAAAAAATAAATAACAATTCTTATATTCAATAGCTCTTCGGAATCTTCTATTCGGATTTGCTAAAACTCATTACACATTACGTTTTTTGCCAATCTGATTTCTACAGGCCTTTCCTATATAAAGTAACATGTTTTACTTTTATATAACGCATTTTAACTAAGAATGTTTTTATGTTTTGTTTGTTTCATTAATTCAAGTTTGATTGAGTCGATTGAATATATATATATATATAGATGGCAATATTGGCGAAGAGGCTACCACGAATCTTTTATCAGAAAGCTGTTCTCTCAAAATTTCGCCACTTAAAGAATAATTAACTCAGTTTTGTTTGTGAGATGTTGCAAATTGTTTGGATATATTACATGTTACATACCTTTCGCCTTATGAAAAAAACTCCAATGCCATCAAAATATTTACGTCTGCAAATAAAAATTGTTCTGGATATTTTGCATCCCCATTGCGGTTGTACTAAATCAATTGGTTCATCGGCTGTATACAGCATGAGTATATGGCATTAATAATATTGAATATTCAGGCTTGATGTGTATAATACCTAGGAAAAGGATTTTCAAATTTCGAAATAAGTGTACAAACCAAATATTGACGTTGTGAATTGTGAATGTGTGGCATTCGCAAATCATTAAATTATCTTCCCCAGCCAAAAGTAAACAACAACATTCCCAAATGTTTGCCGAGAACGTTACTATGACAATTAGGAATTTCGGAAATTCACATTTTCGTATATTAAGGGTGTATTCTGTAGTGACGACCGTATTTTGACTGCAACTTCATGAATTTTTTTTTTCGTTAATAGAAAGAGATAACTAAAAATATTTTCTGCACATATTCATCACACCATTTACTATAAAAATACATTTCATTTGTTAAAAAAAAAATTATGGGTCTAGCAGCGCGTTGAATTTGAGGTGCCCGAAGCGCGGGTGACAACGGTCGTTTACCGCCCTCTGAGAGTCTAAAACATAAAATTTAAAATTGTTATTAAGTTTTACTCTGTTTGCAATAGCCGGGACCACAGAGGGGTTAAAGTATCAACAATTGTAAAAGTTATTTAGATATAAACAAAATTGTGCTATTTTCGCTTTTTTTTTCTCTTATATATTTAAATGCTTCTACAAAAACATAAAACACATATTAGCATAGTTGTGGTCCCGGCTATAGCGACAATTGTGTTAAAGATATGTTATGTCAGTTTTAACTGAATCGGTTCAGTAGAACTCGAGATATCGTGGTCACCTATTTGAAAAACGTGGTTTCGAGAAAAACTGGTTTGAAGTTTTAAAATATGGTTGGACCGAAGCAAATTTACATGCTCGTCGAACTTCTAAGCGCTATAACTTCCTTAATTGAAATTTTCGGAATACAAAAATGCAGAAAAGAAAAAATCATTTTTTGAAACCGTCACTACAGAATACCGCCTTTGCAATACTTCACTTCGTTTTTTTTTTTCGATATTGATAGTACAAGTCATGAACTTTAAGGTGCGCACCCTTAGATTACTGTAGAACTGCAAGATCTGGAGAAATATGCGTAAAAAAAAGTAAAAAAATTATTAACAAATTGATTGTGCAAAAATTATTCAACCATATGACTCCCGATTATGCGTGACTTTTCTATGCTGCAAGAGCCTTATTTTGCAGCGCTAAAAAGTTCATATGTACATATATGAAACATGCTTTTCTATTGTTTATTAACAATTGAAAAAAAAGCCATTTTAGCATGTTTTTTTTTGCAATATCTCATAAACAAATTACTCGATTTTGATGAAACAGGTCTCATTTTGTAATTTTTTCAACTTCTAAGAAACACTTTTTTTGCTAAAATCAATTGTTTTTTTTTAAAACTGGAAAAAAACCATTTTTCACACAATTAAACAATAAAGAATTCTTGCACGCAAAAAAATTTAAGTGTTAGAAACCCTACATTTCTACCATCATTCTGAACAACGGCTTATACGTAGAAACCTTTTATGTAAAAATCACCTACTACTCAGGTAGGCTAAAAATGTGATGCAACCGAGACAAGGCAATGCTGAAAATTGCAAGAATACGAGTATTGTTGGACTGCAAAAAACGCAAGTAATTTATTACTAGTCCTGCAACCTCTATTAGAATATGTTTCATCTGGGTCTTTGTTCGCGAACCAGATTAATTGTCATAAAGCGTTGTTGTTTTAAAGCATTGATCAGATCCCGACCCCAATGAAAAAATCGCAGCTTTTACTTAATAACGAAAATCTAAAATATAAAAAGAAATAACGTCGATAGTTCCAAAGCAGCAAGCAATAAGGATAAACTATTTAAGAGATTACTTATGACTACCTTCTTAAGGACTTTGGTGGTGATTACTAAAAAAAACTAATTTCAGAGAAAAATTTGTCACTAGTATAGTAATTTTCAACAAATATGATCGGATGGTTGATCATTCCTTTGAAATATTGGGCTAGTTACATATTTCTGACGGAAGGTAATGTTTCGATTGACTGTTATGTACATAGTAATATAGGCGGTCATTATTGAAAATAGTCCGACATTTTAAACAATTGATGAACGACAATACATCGCATTCATTTAATTTTACATTAAAGGTTGTACTAAAAGTGCATTCAAATTCGAGCTAAGTAAATTCCACAAGTTTATCTACACTATGTAAATTACATATGTGTATGTATGTACACACTTATATTTTCGTAACACTTCGCAGCGAGCGAGCAAGCGATTTTTATCGTAGAATACACAGTACGAAATAAAACCAACTAAAAGTGTGTAAAGTGTAATATAATACACGTTATTGGCTAAGGGGTTTGCAAATTTGTTTCGACATTTTTCGGGACTGGGAAATGAAAAAAGATTGTTTTTTATAAACAACGTTTATTCAGCCTTGGTATTCCGTAACGAGTTAGATTTAAAATTTGGAGACTAAATTCTAAATTTACAGTGCTTCGCGATTCTCTAACAAAAAACGGTCGAAAGTTTAGAGCTAATGACAGGTCTAAATTCGCAAAATAAATAAATGCATTAGAGCACTCTAAATTTCGAGAAATATTGCGAATATCTGTAAAAACAAAATTCTATAATACTTAGAGCTCTAAGTTAGACCAATTTCACTCACATGTGAATTGTCTTGTGAGCAGTTGTATAATAAGCATAATGTAAGAATGGATTTAATTAATATTATTGCTTCTCATAAATGTGGCTTGCAATATTTGCTGGAATTTTGCAATTAAATTTGATTTTATTTACTTTGTACAATTTGTAGTCGTAAATAGTATGGGTTCATGTAAGAGTATAAAATAATCGTGCAAATATTTCCACCAGCTATTCATCAACATAAACCATGATTTGCATCATGGAACTAAACACAATCAACGCGAAATGTTTTATGAATCTATTTAAGACATAAGTTATCTTTTTTTTTTAAATAATAAAAACGAATCCATGCTTAAATTAACTATCGACGTCATTTGTCACGCATAAATGTAATATTTTCTCCGATATTCTAGTACATCTCTCTAAAATGCTTAGAGAATTCCGACTTGCTCTAAGTTAGAAAACTTTTGTGAGTTACACTTAAATCGTTAGGGAATCCCAGTGCAGACTTGGGAGTTAAGCACTACACAAACGCGGCCTCTTTCGAGAAACTTCGTCACATTTTCCAGAATGGCCGTCGAAAATGGAGTAATTTCGTAACAATAATATCTTTGTGTTGATCTATTTTTTCCCAGACCAAACAGTTTCATAATTCTTCACCAGACGAAATACTGCAGCTTTACTTGGAATATTAATTATAGATTCCTGTCGATCAAATTACGCAACTCTCGCATGGTTATCGTAATGGATAACTAATTTTGATAAGAAGTTTTAACAAATAAAACACCTTTTTCGATCATGTATCTTTCCATTATAAATCTTTTATGTATACTCATACTTCTAGTCGAATTTCAAGTAAGAGCTGTAACTTCGTAATAAAAAAATGGCGGAAAGTCAAAGTAGTGAACACAAACAAACATCCTTAACAAGTTGTCTAAAAAATTTAATAAATTTTATTTTATACAGATTGTTCAGTATGTATTAAACTTCTCCTTAGTTAAATTGTCTCCAAAATGTTCAATAATGTTCCATCCCGACGCAAATTATTCATAAATCTGTATGTTTAAGTTTTCTGTATCGGATGATCGAATGATTGTCGCGCTGAAAAGCAGCGATTTGCTCAATTTATTCTCCAGTCTTGAAATTTTTCAAATATTAATATTTATTGATTTATTATCCCTCCCAACTTTCTGTCAAAAAGCATCAAATTTTGCGCTCCTGCAGCTTTTTTTAAACAGCATTTATTTGGACTATCTCATACCTATGCATTTTATATAAACATGCATACATGAGTAAAGTGTTATTATCTATATATTAATTAAGACTTATAATTTCTTTTTTAATTGATCCAAAAACCTGAATTTTGTCATGTTTTGATTTTGTGAAAATTTATTCCATCCTACGCTAGGTTCATCTACCTAAACAAACTACCTACCCTTACCTAAATTTAAGCTTAACCTAATTTTAAGCTCTTGCATATCCAAATTTTGGTTCTTTTCAAGCAGTGAACACATTCGCTCCGGTCGTGAGTTATGAGAATCTTATTACTTTTAACTCGCAAAAAACAACAAAATCTCACAACTTTGTACAGATTCAATGTTTTCGTAAAAAAACGTCGAGATTGGTTCGAATTTAAAAGTCTGTATTTAAAATCATTCAAGATTGTATTAAATATTGCATTTGGAGCTTCCTAGTGACCATTTTTACAAATGAATCGGTCATTTATAGACCACATAATGAAATGAAAATTGTTCAGGAATCAGTTTTTTGGTTTATTATAGCATTTAGGCTTTAAAGCGGATAATCTGTTTGTAATGTAAATATTAATATTTTCATGTATTTTAAACATTAAGGGTCGTAATCATATTCGCTATCATGTTTTTCTTTTTTTATTGTTGTTATTTATGCATTGTATTATCTCTCGAGAAAGCATAGGATGTAGGAACTTGTGTGGTTTTTACCCACATGGTGAGTTTGTCTTTCAGGCTACGTTTGCAACAGAATATAACTTATGCGGCTTTGTCGTAAATTTTGACAAAAAAAGGTCTTCTTTAAAGTAGAATAGGAACGACTGTATAGAGAAGAATACGGAAAGTAGAACTGTTTCGTTGTGGATATTTTGGAAAATGATGATGAAGGCCAACATTTTTGAAAAAAATGTTTGGTGCCTAACAATTGATAGTTGATATCTATGGAATGTTTTATGTAGATCTTGTATCTAAAAACTAAAATGCTCAAATACGTACAGTTATCAAGAAAAATAGGGCCAAACTTAAAAAAAAACTTTTTTTTATCCCTTTTAAAAAAAAATAACAAAGTGGAACTAAAATTTGGAATATGGCTAAAATGAACGCTGGAACTTTATGTGATTAGCTAAAACAACGAAAAATTCAATAATGCGACGAAATATTCAGAAAAATTGATATTTTTCGTAAACTAATTTGTTCGTAACATTTGAAAACTTGATCCCCAAAACGTCTTCTTGTGATTTAAAGATTGCGTGTATATTAGAGCTATACATATATGTATATAGGGTCGGACATATATTCATACATAGTGCAGATATAGGATTTTCTACTTTTTTACTCACTTTTTTTTTTTGAAAACCTTACGTAACTAAGCATTTTTGTTATCAGATCTATACAAAAATTTACTATTGAAGTCACATATCACTTGTTCTGCACCAAAATTGCTGTTGGTCTGCGTAAAATGTGGTTAGGTTTAAGGTTGTGGTGGCTGTCTGGGCCAGTTTTGATTTTGATACCACTTTTTACCAGGGTATGAATCGGACCCACAACCTCTAGCGTCCAATTGGCTCGCCTTGCGTGTCGTGCTACCAATTTAGTAATTTTTTAGTAAATTTCACCTAGTTTGTGTAAAAACTATGAAAGAGTGAATTAAGTAAGACGATTACTTGGCAAATTTTATTTTAATTATTTCCCATCCAATATTTAAATCGAAAACAATTCTATATGAAAAAACTTAAATTAATACCTACCTAGCTTCGCATTACTAAAAACATCAGAAGAGAAACGAAAACGAATTAACTGTTGGATTATTTCTTACTAAATCGAGAAAAACTGATGTAATTATTTTTATTTATCCGCGAAAACGAAATCTTGCATGTTTGCTCCTAAGGACTTGCTTTATGATTTCATTCGCAAGTAAATAAGAAGAATTCCATTCGCTTTTCCCGAGAGTTTGACGATCTAGTAAAGAATTGTACAAAACAATTAAATAACAAATGTCCAAACAGCCTGACAGACGAATCATTTTATACATATCTTTAACGAACTATACATATGTATGTACGTATATGCATGTTTGCATAAAATTTTATAATTTTTTCCCTTACTTTTTCCCTTTTTTCTTACGGTTCACGACCACAGGAATGCATTCACTGATTCACTAAACTTACTAATTTCAGTTCACAAGAGGTAAGATTTGGGATTTTCCTTCCATATCACTTGTTTTCGGACCAAAATTAATAGTAAAGAACTCATTTTATATGTGAATGGGGATAGTGAAGTTCTGAATATTCAAGGTGTGTTCATAGCTTTTCTGTCATTTGCGTTTTTCCAGTAGGCCTCTGCATTTTTACATTATGTATTTCCTATTATTTCAGTAATTTTTGGTGGTATATTTTTGTAGAAGAAAGTCCTTAAGTATAATATCTCTGCCGTAGTTACTTTAGCGTTTCGCATTAATATGAGATGAATATAATTAAACAATAAATTTGAAATTAGCTTGGCATTTTATTTAATTCTGTAAAAATGAAACCTATAACGTATCCCTTGCCAAAACAATAAAATATATTAAAGCTCTGTACTATTGCCCTCATATTCAGCCATAATAAAATTGAGGTTTAACAAGTAGCAAATACGAATCATTCAAAATAATTTTGGAGTGACAAGGAAATAATTTTTATTTGGAAGTAAATATCTCGAATATCACAATTTCCTTGAAAAATAAACAATGTAAATATGAAATATCAATAAAATACTGCGAGATTACTATATTATCTTTTTCTTACAATAATGAGATAATTGAAATTGAAAACAATTTTGTACTATACTTGAATACTTTACTCGATATCATTAGATTACTATTAAGAAAAATTGCAAGAGAATCACTAATGTGTTTGCTTCCCTTTGTTCTAATTATATAAGAATTTTTTTTTTGATTGTACTCGCACCTGGTAAACTTCTTGGTCGTTCTGTATTTTTGAAATCTCTTGAATCTTAAATATAATATTTACTTATGTTTTAATGGTATTAATGGTAAAAGTGTAAACGATATTTTTTTTAATTTATAACAATATTCTATCTGCATGTTAAATTTTCATTGAATTACGCGAAATGCAATATTGTATTATGTACATATATATATTAATCTATTTTCATTATTTTTGTATTAAACTAATATTATTTGGCTGAATATTAAAATATGAAAATGAAAGAGTACAAAAGATCGAAATGGGGAATAAGGTATTTCCTCCAACAAGACTTTTTGTATATCTAGTCAGGAAAAACGTATTCCCATCGACGAACATCTTACGAAATGGTATAAAAATGCTCCCCATAAGAAATTAATTTATTTGAAGTACGAAAAATGGTGTCTAAGGTCAAGTGCTGATTATCTTGTCATCAAAAAAATATAGGGTTTCGTATGGCATTCATATCATTTGAAGTGATTATTTAGCCTTTCGTTTTCTCGATATCAATTTATGTTGAACTTCTAATCGTAAACATCGTAATAAATTCAGCTAATTTATTGTTTTCAAAAGTATATGTATTATTTTTCTGTCTATCTAATTTGCAGAAAAATAATATTATTAGAAAATTTGATATCCCCACTATAATGATTTTTCAACCGTTTTCGTATTATTTCCAATCTATTAGTTGCGAACCACAAGATACGTACTTTTTAAAAGCGGGTAGATAGGCAATACATCAGGTCTTATACAAATCTTACTATAACATTTATATTTTTGTATTATTTTTTCTATTCCTATGGTGCATTAGGATCCGTACAAAGAATATTGTTCAGCTTTCCTTCAGCGTTAAAGTGGAGTAGATCATAAAAGAAATTCGGATCGGATCCGATATGTACAGGCACCACATGTCATAAATTAAATAAAGGTTAGAATTCGCAAAAACCCTATGTAAATAAGTATTTATACATCAAATTAATATAAGCAGGATCAACGTCTCAACAGTTATTTCTGACGTTCTTGACCTATAGCCTTATCGTAGCAAAATCAGACAACTTTTAAAAAAATACAATTTAAGAAGGTAAAAAGCTTCTTCAGCCATT
The DNA here is from genome assembly GCA_947538895.1 of Neoitamus cyanurus. Lineage (NCBI taxonomy): Eukaryota > Metazoa > Arthropoda > Insecta > Diptera > Asilidae > Neoitamus > Neoitamus cyanurus. Next base: position 42,507,639 of record OX384541.1, read on the forward strand.
CTTTAACAGTAAGCATCGGTAGATACTATTCACTGACTAGAAGATTTTCACCAGGAGGAAATACCCCGTTTGGGTCAACAGTCTGTATAGTCCAAGAGTTAACAAATCAGCAAAAAATCTGGCCTATCGGGCAACGGAATGAAATGTATTTTAAATGTTAGTACTCACAGCGACAGCAAGAAAAATTCTGGTGTACTTGGGCAGATCGATGGCCCAATCTTGGTATGTTAATAATAATAGGAAAACCGTTTTCGGAAATATCCCATCTTCTAGACATGCTGGAGGAAAAATTTAAAAACATTTTGTTAGATATCGAAATTCTCTACTTAGTTATATAAAGTTTTTTTTTCGTAAAGGTAATACTTTTGAAATTATAGCGCGAAAAAAAAAATAAAAAATTATTACCACAATTGGTTTTTCGCATTTATCTCGTTTTGGGTAAGTCATAATAAAAAAATATCCATACAAAGCCGTAGAGCACATTTTCTCCTGCTTTCATACATAACATTTTTGCGCCGATTTTGCAAATTTGCGTTTCTCTAAAGGCTTAACCTTTTGTCTCAGGGAAAAATTTTACAGCTCAATAGACTTGCCCATTTCTCGTGTATCACCCGAATAGTTTTGACATTAAAGTAGCATTTATGGTTTGAGCCGTCCGTCTGTTACCGGTATCACTCATCGTATGCTACTTAAGTGCTTTGAGCTTCATTTGGAATTTGATTTCCAAAGTAGCTTGTAGGACTTCATTTTCGGCCAATGAGAATAAGAACATGGAATTTGCCAATATTAGGGTTGTCAAATTCGTTATTGTGACATTTTTTCTCATAAAACTATTCTTCATTATGTTCCCTCGCTTTTGGATTAAATTTGAAGAAGTCAATAAATTTCATAGTGATTATCGTAAAATTTATGGATCAATTTATAAAGTCCGTCGCGAATTAGGTTCTCAATTAAATAGTTGTCAACATTGTGGATTTGGCAGCTCAAAACCTTGCCGATTAGACTTGTATCAGTCGGATTTCTAGGAGGGCTTTGACGTTTGAGTCGTCCGTGTGTTGCCGGTATTAGCAAGCATGCTGTTTTTCCCTATTTTATATGTATTTATCTGGAAGGAATATTAGCTGGACATATTGAAACTTCAAAATTATTTATGCATCACATTGTTAGGACTAATTCCTGATTTTATTGATATGGTATTCATAATGCGAATGCGTACTTAGGAAATTTTATGAAACTGTGACTTCTAATAAGACTAAAATCAATTTTATCTTCGTGATCTATATATCTATTGTTGGAAAAAAACATATTAGGTGTACAAGTTGAAACTCGCCGTTTTTTTCGAAATTTTAAACCTTTATTTCACAAAAACTGTTACATATCACTAGTCACAACCTTGGCCAATCTTTCGGGTAACATGCGGATTCCGCGTCTATAAAATTCTTCTTCTTTGGAGGCAATCCATGAGTCGAGCCAATTTTTGATATCTTCAAAAGAACGAATCTGCTGTTCTGCCAGACCGTGCGGCCGTTTTTCATTTAATGCACGGCTCAAACGCATAAGTTGAGTTCGGTAGCGTACTCCTGTAATCGTTTCGCCCGATTTTAGCAACTCGTAGTACGCCACGACGAGCTGGTCCCACCATATACACAACAAGTCCTTCGCGTCATGAATATTTCATTTGGCCGTGGATTTGGAAGCGTGGCCGGGGTATCCCCACTATATTTTCCGTTTCGGATTGTCATAGTGAATCCACTTTTCATCCCCATTAACTAATCGATGCAAAAAAATCCCTTTCTTGTAGTTGCCGACATGTGTAAAAACGCCGTTCAACGTTTCTAGGCTTTAACTCATATGGTAGCCAATGTCCTTCTTTTTGAACCATTCCCAAGGATTTTAATCGATGGGAAATGGCTTGTTGAGTAACCTCTAATGAGTGAGCAAGTTCTTGCTGTGTTTGGCAAGAATCTTCGTCCAACAACTCCTCCAATTCTGCGTCTTCAAACTTCTTTACTGCTCCGGGACGCTGTTTGTCTTCCTCGCGGAAATCACCTAATTTGAACTTCTGAAACCATTCCCGATACGTTCTTTCACTTATAGACTTGTCACCATATGTCTCTATTATCATTTTATGCGCTTCAGCCGCAGTTTTTTTGCAATTAAAACCAAAAAGTAACACTTCCCGCAAATGGTGTTTGTTGGGCCCAAAACTAGTAATGTTAATTCACTTAGATATATATCACGCTGTGTCTAATTCGTAAATGTGATGATGAGGAATTGTTGACAAATATTTGGCCTTGCCATATCAAATTTCCGCCCGCCATTTTGAGCTCTCGTTTTCAGGTGGCGCCATCATTAGTAAAACGGTGGGTTTCAATTTGTACACCTAATATTTAACTCAAAACTTGACTTCGTTCAAAGATTGATGCACTACAGTGAAGCTAATTGTTGGACGTTCTCAAATTCTAGAGTTATTTTTAAATGTCTTTTTGTGTAGAACGCCTAAAAGTACGATTGTTTTTATTTTTCGCTTAAGGTAAAGGCACCAGTAGTCGCCATTACATCGGTAATCGCCACTTAGGCAGAAAGGTTCCAAAAACAAGATCGAAATATATATAATATAGTTATAAATGCACATGAAACTGTAGTATTTTCTAACACTAGGATCCAACTAGGATTAGGAACTAACAAGCCACAAAAATATGAAAAATGTAAAATCGAACTTTTGATATCTTCACAGGGACAACAAGAATGGATGCCGGGAATAGCGATGATGACACCGGCGACGTAGATCTGGAGGAAATATAATGATAAATTTAAATTATTTTACAATTATTATGTAATTTGAATTTTATTTATATTTTCCTTCATCGTTATGTTCAGTTCTAGGTTTTTATGTTATTAAAATTACTAATCACAAAATATTGAACTTTAATAAAGTGGTGACTTTCGATGTGGAACCGAGGCAACTACTTGTGCATACCGTTTTTCAAGTGTTACACTGTTCAGTCGACTCGAATGTGTACTGCAGTGTACTGTGTAGAAGATATTAAGTCAAATGAACCTCATTTGAAAATTGTTGCAATAAAACTTACGTCAGTATACGGAAAAGAACAAAATTTGTCTCTTAATGTGGCGACTACTGGTGTCTTTACCTTAAGCTTAAAGTATAATATGATTGCATTAAACCGAAGATTCGAACGCGTACGACCCAAATTAGTTGAATTTGATAATAGTTTACTCCAATTGATCAACATTCAAGCAGATTCGAATGAAGCGATGAATTTAGCTTCATAAATGTGTCATGTGCTTTTAAACGTAGCATTTAAAAATTACGCTGTGTGCGAAATGCGGTTAAAGCCAGCTAAGTGACTAAATGACTAAACTTCCACTTGGGTACTTGGGATAGGACAGTTTTAGGAAATTTTCGAGCTACCTAAATCGCTAAAATTGAAATTAGCTTATTAAGTTGTGCGAAGATATCAGGAGGGAACAAAAGTGCTCGGCAGTACTATCATATACGAGGTTTTTGGATTTGAGAGTAGTTTCTGTGATGGGATGAGGAGAATAAGATGTGAATTAACACAGAAATTCAGCTGTTTCGCTTTCCAGTGCAGTGGTGGAGATTCACAGCGTAACCCAGCAGGAAATTTACACATGACGGCATCGAGGAAGTCATCAATAAAAGGGCATGTATACTCATTCCAACATCAATGACATTTCTCACGGCGATGTCATTGGAAAGTCATGCATGCCTTTCTGCATGACCACGGAATGTATGGGGTCATCACAAAAATACAAAAAGAAGAAGATTTGGATTACTGAGAAGCGTATGAAACAACAAAACCCCAATAAAACTTCAGCTCACTTGAAACAAACAAACTCCTATGCCTTCCTGTTAGCATGGCTATGTCCTCAGAATTGGCATACATACCTTAGTCATGCATGAAATCATCGATGTACTATTTCACGCAATCTCCAATTTCCTGCTGGGAAGTTAGCCATTTAGCTGCATTTCGCACACAGCCTAAATATATGTATATTATTTTTCTGTTTCAAAATATCAGCTTATGATTTAACAACTCCAAAGATATATTCATATAAATATATTAAATGCGTAAGCGGATGACTAAATAAAAGAAGTTTACTAGTTGCTAGTATATTATTGGCAAACATATTATGCAAAAAAAAAATTAGAAAATTCACGAAATGTATATATGACTTAATGGATGATATCAATAGCCACTGCTTGCTCTTCTGCGCCTAAAGGAAACGTTAGGCTGTACGAATAAGCTAAACTAATTTGTAAGAATAATATACGACCTTAATTATTAATAAACTATTATTAATGAAGTAGCTTAAAACGCACTATCTTGGCCATTTTAGTTAAATCTCTCCGTGTAGACCTTAACAGTGGGCAACAGCAGCGGCAGGATACATGTTTTAAGTGAAATTATTCTGTGATTAACATTTTATTGTAATTATACATTATACCTATTATCGATTCGTAAAATATTTGTAATTTCTATATAGTTTATTTTAGAGAGAAAGCGGATAGCAAGAGGATATTTATAATAGACACACGAAGCCTATTGTCGAGAGTGCTTCTAGGGGCTTATTTAACGACTTTAAGAGTATGGTTACCTCTAACTAAATGTAGTTTTTATAAAGTCAACGTTTACTAATGTAACTAAGTGTCAAATTGTTGTAAAAACTAGAGCATAATTAAAAACCAATTAAAAATAAACAAACTCTTTATTTCTTTAAAGCTCCATTAATAATAAAAGTCCCATTCTTTGCCTTGAAAGTTCGGAAAAAGTATTGTCGTTTGGTAAGTATTTGACCCGCTTTTTGGTACTTCTGTCTTTACTAAATAGGTACATGTTTATAAAGGTAAGTGTACTTGAAATATATATATCAATATGCTTAGGGTTTACAAGTAAACATTTTTAACGACTTCAATAGGGTTCTTTTTATGGATTACATGTCTAAAAACGAACCGTAGTTAAGAAAATTTGCACACACAAAATAAGGATATATCGCAGTAATCCTTAACACAGAAAGAGATCTAAAGCATAGTCATAAAATGCGAAGTTTTTTTAATCTACTCTGCAATTAATGTATGCATATGGGAAAAGTTTAATTTTTCGGAATCTTTTGTTGCAAGAATTGTACAGTCTTGCATGAAAGTTTAAGACCATTCTGCAATTTACCTCATCCACAGGCTTTGAGTGCGTGTAGCTCTTTAATACCCTGCAATTGGAAGAAACAAAATTAGGTAAACAAAATCCTTAAGATGTTTGTAACAAAATGCTATATTTGATTTTTCATTATTCCAGTAAAAACAAAAATTATAAACTTCAATATACTTCAGGTACTGCATGAAAGTTTAAGACCGTAACCCAGGCGAAGTTTGACGCCGAAGGATTCTATGGGGGCCTGCCTTTCGCCGTCAAACGTCGCCTTCGCCGCCGCTGCACAACTATTGAATACATGCATTCATATGGGAGCTAACCCATAGCCGACCCAACGGCAGCGCGTTGCGAGAGAGAAATTTAGAGGAACCTTCAATAATTTCGTCAAGCCAGTCCGTCGTGAGAGAGCTTTGACAAGTTGGAATTGGCCAGTTAGGATTCGTTGAATCAGCTGTATATTTGACAAGTAAAGTTTTGAATTTGATATCTGTGAATTGTGTTGGTGATTTTGTAATTATTCGGTTTCCTGTTTCTTCGTTTGGATTTACTGGAGGGTGCCGAGTCTTTCCCGAATTCATTAGGCTAGTTTCTTGACGAATTGGTACTAGATTTACCTTGTTAATTCACCTTCGGAGCATACTGCGCCAGTTGACGGTTGGTCTCGAATTGTCATAAACAGCTGAGCGGTGGCGGATGCGTCGAAGGATGGGTTTGGGTCGCTCTTGATGGGCTAAAAAAGCATTAAGCTCTCAAAGCTCTGCGTCAAAGGCGAAGGCCGAAGGATTCTATGGGGGCCTGCCTTCAATCGGCACCAGTCATTGTGGGGTGGGGTGCCAATGCCGAGAGATTCTAGAAATGAGCGCGGCTAAAAATACGAAAACTCGAATGGCAATTCATAGAATTTGACAACGATGACGGACGGGTTGATTTTGTAAGCAATATTTAAGAATTTTGTTTGCTATGACAATTAATTGATTTATCCAGACAGATCTTACAATTTTGTATTTTGCTGTTCAGCTTTTCTTTTAGGTAATTTGCGGCGTATACTTATTTGAATTAAATTTCATTGAGGTACCTACGCACTTTAATGAATTTGTTGGTTTTCGTAATTCTTAATCGAAAAAAGTTACGAGAATATCAGCCCAAATTGTTGAAAATAGCAGTATGTTTGAAATTATGCAATATATATGAATGCAAGATTAGAGTTATAGCCCAGTAAAATTGGTTACCAAAAAGGTCAAAATTGCGAAAAAGTTCGACTAAGCTGAATTTTTGTGGATACCTTTAGTGGATGTCTTTTTAGCTCGTGTTTGAATTGAATAAGGAAAGGTTTAATTGAAATAGAGTTTTTCGCAATTGTGTGCGGCATAAGGAAATTTTTTTCTGAAATTGTTTGTACAATCAGCAGACACAACACTAAAGGACAAAACGAAAAACACCGAAATTTTGGGCATTTTAATTTAAACCAAATGAATTATACATACATATATATGTATTTGCATGAGGTACTAAGCGCTAAAACTAAATTATTGAAATTTAATAAATAATATAATATTTATAAATATAAATACACATTGTTCTTTGGTAAAAAAATTTAATAATAATTAAATTTCTTTCTGTTGTGTAGCTGATATATGTTTATACATAGGGTACATATATAGGGTCTTTCGCAAACAATTGATGCCCTCAAAGTCAACATAATGAACGCCATCCAGCAGATTCAGCCAGATTTATACGACAATGTCATTGAAAATTGGACCTCACAATACGTGCCACGAAACGAAGCCGCAGCAGATATTTGAATGACGTTTTATTCCATACTTAATGCCATAAAATATTCTTTGAAATAAAATCAAAATAGAGTCGATACTTCAAGCACAACATGTTTTATTTACATATAAAAGTCGAGCGTATTTATTGAAAGACTCTATATATGTTTACGGAACCCTTCACGAGCGAGTCCTCCTATTCGCACTTGTCTGATTTTTTCCTTCCTTCCTCTTCGCAAGCTCTCTCGAGCGCTATTTTCATATTAATACACATTTGTATATGTATATAAAGCGTTCTGTAGCTTTTCGATTACTGTAGCAATTACCGAGAAATTGTTTCATCATCATTTACACGCTTTTGATTTATTATTCGCTTTAATTAAACTGAAGGGTGCAAGTCAGTCATCTCCACTCTGCTCCGACTGTTTGCCGTTTGGTTCAAAGTGCACGGACTGATGAACAAATTTCAGAATTCTTTAACTACAGAAAAAGTCATCATCGGGTTGTTCTTGTGAAAATTAAGACATTTTTATGATTAATTTTCCGACTAACATATCAATTAGGAGGAGGCTGCAGTGTGCGCACAAAAAACACACGACTCCGTGAACAGTAAGCTATCCAAGAAAGGCTCGGAATTACCGCGTCGCTTACCCTTCCACAAGGAACGATTCATCAAGTGCTGCTCTGTGCAAAAGGAGCAGTTACGTTCCCATGTGCTTTCCTACTTCTCATTTTATTTTCTGTTTTTGTTTTTAATTACAAGCCATTTTCCCTTATGAGGTGAGCAATGACTTCTTTTTTTGTGAAATATGTTAGACGAATAGCTCTTTGGATGCGGTACCAGCAGGCAAAGGCGTTGAACATTTGCAGGCTATACGTATGTATGTTATGTTTATAGTTTTTGATGAGGGTAGAGCTGTGGATACACATATGAGCAGTGGACAAGATAGATAGATAGATATTTTTTTTGAAAAATGGCACAACAAGAACATCTTTTGAACTGTACCTAAAGCAGTGGAAACAAATAATTGGGCGAAAAATTAGAATTACAAAATTAAGAATAGCTTATTAACTATATTATTAATAAAGTAGAAAACTAAAAACAAAAAACAAAAAACAAAAACTAAATATATGAAGAGAGAGCAAAAATAAAAAATTCATGTAACATTACAAAATAAAAGCAAAACAAAAGCTACAGATAAACTCTAGCAGGCACGCACCACCCGTAAACAACACAATAATTAACTCACTCGAATATAATGCTCCAATACACGCCTCCTGAACGCACCATGATCCGGCGGTCGCTGTATATCATGCGGCAGTGAATTCCACAATCGAGCAACCTGGACAGAAAAGGTACGCTCGCCCCGGTATTAAAACTATTAAAAAGGAAAACAAAGGTAGAAGACAAGTACTCGGGGTTGTTAGAATAAATAAGTTTGTGGCGAAAGCACAATAGTTTGACATTTAAATAAGTTTGAAGCGGACAACCAAGAACAGAGGATAAATACGGCGAAATATGATCACCACGTCGCAGGCCATACACGAATCGGACACAATCATTGAAGGCAACAATTATTTTGTTGGCACATTTAGAGTCAAGGCAAGGAAACACCACAAAACCGTACACAAAAAACGGAATGATTATGGCTTTAATTAGCCCGAGCCGAGTAGCCCTCGGGAGCAGTGATGCCGTAGTCCACAGCCTTCTCAGAGTGCTATAAATTTTAGATAGGGATGCATTGACTTGATCGCAACAGGTGATCCTTCTATTAGGAAAAATGCCCAAATTGCGAACCTTATCCATGCGATCCAAACCTGAGTCGTTAAGGAACACAGGCGGCAAGTTAGGTTCCTCGTCAAACTCGGCACGGGAAAAAATTATGTAACTGGACTTAGACGGATTAAGGTTTAAGGCATTATTAATTAACCAATCAGAGATTAGACTCAAGTCCTTGTTCAACTTTTCAACGAGTAAGTGAATTTGACTGCGGGGACCACTAATATATAACTGGCAATCGGCGGCATAGAGATGAATATTGGAATGTTGAACACTTGCAGGTAAATCATTAATATAGAGTCCAAAAAGAAGCGGGCCCAAGATGGAACCCTGAGGAACACCACCCGATAATCTGACAACAGCGGAAAATTTATCGTCGGATTTAACCTGTTGAGTTCTGCAACAGAGAAAGCTATGTATGAGCTTGAGAGCAGGAGAAGACAAGTCAAATGTTTCTATTAAATTTTTAAGTAGAATGTCGTGGTTAATACTGTCAAAGGCTTTGGAAAAATCAAGTAGAACCAAGTTAGCTACTTCTCTATTGTCCAAAGCTTAAATCCGAAGTGACCTTCAGAAGGGCGGTCTCACACGAGTGATTACGACGAAAGCCCGATTGCCACTTCGTTATGTACCTATGACGATTCAGGTATCGAAGAAGTTGATTGTTTAAGAGCTTTTCAACAACTTTTGAGAGATAGCATAAAATGCTGATGGGTCTGTAGTCAGAGGGAGCCGTAGGACTGGACCTTTTGGGGACAGGGACAACAATAGCGTGCTTCCACGCATCAGGAAAAGACGAAGAAGAGACAATGTGGTTAAACAAGTGTGTTATTATAGGTAAATTGGAGGGTAGTAATAATTTAAAGAATTTGGGAGGAACCCCATCAGGGCCTACTGCCTGAGACCTTATGCTGCTCATTGCCTATAGAATCTCAGATTGATCAAAATTACAGAATGAAAAGCCTTCAAGCTTCTGACCAAGCCAAGGAGGCGGCGTCTCAGGACTGTCCGTTGATACATGTTGGAGAGAAGTGAAAAAGGTATTCAGACTGTCAGGGTCCAGATTGCATTGGGACTCATCCCTCTGGTGTACACCGAATTTTCTAAGATTCTTCCACAATGTCTTTGAGGACAAATCACTCTTGAAAATTTTTTTAAGATAATCTCTTTTGGCTTCTAGGGCTTTAGTATTAACGAGATTGCGTACCGATTTATATGATGCTTTCGAGTCCTCCGTTTTAATACTCGGACGTTGGTAAAGATATTCTCTCTCATTGATGAGATTATGAATTTCAGGTGTATGCCACGGAATATCATCAGGAGGATGATTTGGAACGAAGCGGGGCAAACTCATCATGGAGCGAATTAACAAAAGAATAAAATAAATCAAATTTATCATTTGTGCTAGTTGCGGGATATACGTCATTCCAGGGTAGACCTTCACACTTATCGAGGAGGGAATTAGTATCTATGTTAGTGTAGTTACGAAAAGTGATGACCCTTGCACTATCACTATTATTATCCGTTTGGAAGTCATAACAAATAAACAGTATATCATGGTCAAAAATGCTAGGAGGGGTAATTTGGTTACTGAACAGGACATTGTCACGATTGATAGTAGGTAGGATTAAGTCAAGTAGGGACGGAGAAGCTGAGTTATAATAGGTGGGTATAGAATTGACGACATGCAAATCGCAACGGTGCAGCAACGATTTCAGGATAGAACTCCCGGAACCGGCCAACAGGAGATTGACGTTGAAGTCGCCACAAATCACTATATCGCTATATTTATGCGACATTCCCACCAGACAATACTCCAACTCAGTCGTATGCCGTGGAGTAAAACAATTGGGCGGGTTATAAATGCAGACGAGGAGGCACTTTTGGTTGTAACCATTGCAAATTTCAAAACACACAAAATTTACACAAGAGTGAGACGGAGAGGTGTTAAGGTGACCTTCTCCTAACTGGGGTAAAAAAAACATCGATTTTTTTTTTTTTAGGAGAAATGTTCCTTAATATGTCTAGAATCACGTCCTATAATTTTACGAAAAAAAAAAATATGGTTTTCGAGTTATAGTGCTATATATTTTGAGAGAAAAAGCGGTGACGCAGCTGTCGCCCGAGCACGCTGTTTGGGACGCCGGAAGAAATTCAATTCAGTTATATTTTACGTCGCCACTTGAACGTATCGATAGTCTTTCTCTAGAACTTTCGAGAAAATGCCAAAAACTCAAAAAAAAAAAGTTCCGTGGAAACCGGCACACGGCACTTTCAGCCGGTGAAGTCGATGTAAAATCAAACGTGTTTTTCTCGACTTCATTTGTTCAATCGTAATTCCACGATATCTCTTGAACCGCTCCACCGATTTCCATAAACCTTGGTTTTGTTCAGAATTCAATTATTTTCGAAAAATTCTTGATTTTCGACTTCAAATGGCTGCCATTTTTTTTCTAATCGACCGATTGGTTAGATCCTAGTTAGATCTATAGATTTTTATGTCTAAATGAAGTTGTTTTTTCATTTTTTGTTTTAAATGATATGACGAGCCGCAATCACGGAATTACGGAAAAAGGCCGATTTTTTTTGGCGCCCTCTGGCGGCGACGGGTGATCGAAAAATAAAAAAATAAAAAAACAATTTCTAGTTTTTGTTAAAGACTTCCAAATGAAAAAAGATTCAAGGTCATATGTTGTTTTGTTTTCTTGTGAAAGAACCCCAAACTTTTGCTTTTTTTTTAATTCATTTAGGAGAAGGTCACCTTAACCAACTTAGATCTCCAACCCTTTTCTAACATAAATAGAGACACCGCCACCGATACGATCATCACGGTCACAACGAAATAAATTAAAATCAGGCAAAGAAGCATAATTCGAAGGGATGTCACTATTTAACCACGTTTCACCAACACATAAAACATGTAGATCCGAGTTACCAATCATTAACCAGATGTCATCAATTTTGTTCCTTATACTGCGAGCGTTAAAGTGACATGGGATGGAATTGCTTCCTTATATCTATCTCGGCACAACAATCTGCAGTCAATGAATAATTCTTTTGAGTTTTTCTAGAATATTTCATTGTATTATCTTTTTGGTGCAAATGTTAATGTTAAAAAGTAGTTTCTGTTTTACGGTAATTATCCCAGATATAAAACTGATCAAAGAAATAAGTATGTGCCGTTTTTTTAGTGATTTTGCTTTCGAATGAGCTAAATATTATCCCCAACTTGCAACAAAGTACAAGAGAATGAATCATGCCAATGATGCCAAATTGTATTTTGATTCTTAGACGTGATACGAAGTATTTCTCTAGTTACCTAGCAAAATAGGTGTTTGTTTTCTAAAATGGGTCGAAAGGCCCCAGCAGGAAATTGGAGATTGCGTGAAATAGTGTATCGATGATTTCGTGTATGACTAAGGTATGTATCCCAATTTTGAGGTCCTAGTCATGCTAACGGGAAGGCATAGGAGTTTGTTAGTTTCCAGTGAGCTGAAGTTTTATTGCGGTTTTGTTTTTTCATGCTTTTCAGTAATCCAATTCTTGTCATTTTATATTTGTGTGATGACAACATAAATTTTTAAGGAGAAGGTTTGTTTTATAAATGTAATTAAGCAACGCGCAGATGAAAAACGGATCTGGCAAGTAAAACTATTGGTGGGTCGTCCTGAGCAAAACAATTAAGTGTGCATAACTGCTAAGGTCATTAAATCATATGGCTTAGCTCAGGAGCGGAGGATACAGGATGGGGTTGTGAGTCCGCCTAACTGGCGACTGGATTGTTAAAATTGCCAAAGGTCCAAATTTTTAAAATTATATAAATTAATCATTCTGTAGATATTTTAATTATCAATTTAGCAGCGGCTCATCTTGCATAAATTAATTTTGTGCTTAGTAATATTAAAATTATCTGTGCAATGAGATATTTAAAAAATTATAAATGTTATTTGCGCTTCGTGAATATGGTGTTACAGGGGAAACACAACTGTGACGGGTAAAAGAAACACGAATTTTTGTGTTTAATGTTTAGGGATCGAATAGAGGAATATTTATAGTATATGTACATATATTCGACAATATCTCCACACATTTTTATTAATAAATAATAATCCGAGATAATGTCTTAACTAACTTAATGAATTTTGTATATGTATAAATAAAAATGTGTGAACATATAGTCGAGTATATTCCGCTATCCGATCCTTAAACATTAAATTAGACCTGTGTAAAAAAAATTCGCCTTTGTTTTGCCCGTCACAATTGTGTTCCCCCTTCATTGCACGAAATCACTGATTGCATCACCACCAATGAGTTCATCGATGCTGTCGTAATGCATTCAATCCACCAATTCAGAGACTTCGAAGAAAGCATCAATAAAAGAACATTGATGAATTCTTGCATTCCATAGTAATGCAAAAAAGGAGTAGCATACATGATCCCTTAGATTCCGTGGTCATGTGGAAAGACATGCACGTCTTTCCAATGAAATCGCCGTGAGAAATTTCATCTATGTTGGAATGGGTATACATACATACATGCCCTTTTATAGATGACTTCTTCGGTGCCGTCATGAGTAAATTTCCTGCTGCCCTCTGTACTTTCGAGGAGAGAAATTTGGTTCAGTTTCCGTTGTGTATCAATGTTATCTATCATGATTGTTATAAAAAAATATAATGAAAAGTGAGTTATTTGACAATTATTTTGATATGCTATATTGTATTATATTTGATTCGAATTTTGTAGTACCCCATAAAATTGATTCTAAGTGTTCGTCAGTCAAGCGCTTCCTATTTTCAATTTATTAATATTCATGACTGAAAAGGTCTGCACACAAATACATATGAATATGTACCTATATGCCGAAGCATCATCAAGTAGTCCCACTCTTATTTAGTGGATTTGAAGACACAGCATTAGTTTTATGTTTCGGCTACTGTAAAACGCCATCTGTGATATGTATTCGAAACAACAATCGGTACGATTCACTTACATATAGCAACTGCACTGCTGATCCCATACAAACACTCACTTCAAACATGAGGTCAAATTTTGGCCGAGTTGTAACTACCTCGCTCCCAACTAAATGCTGATATTTTCAATTACAATCACTTGTTCCAACAGTTTGACGATGACCAGCAGATGGTTGCAGCATCTTGTGCCGCCACTTTTAGTTTATGTTGGCATATACGGGAAATATGAAGGTTAGACAAAGGTAGAAACAATGATTTTTCCTCTGTGGCACCTAAATCTCCAGCTGATTAGTATCCAGGGAGTTTTTATGGAAAAAATAAATATTGAGGGTAACATATCAGAAATCAGATGGTGATAATGTAATTATATATTATTTAGTTCTATTTAACCATAATTGTGTAAATTTTCACAAAAAAAAATGGCATGATTTGCTTTATTGGTTTGTACCTCGGCTAAAAATAGTCTCGTTTTTCAAACCTGAGTTAGCAGTCTAGTTTCGGAGTTGTAATAACTTAATACTTAATACTCTGAAGATGAAATTGGATAAAAAGCTGGGAGCTGGGCAGGACGTTGGGCAGCCATTCTGTTCTGGTAGAAGAGGCTATAAATTTAAAGATGTGTAATTTAATAAAAATAAAAAGAGGTGCATTAATTACATAAGTAACAGGAAAAAAATGCGAAAAACGTGAAATTTAGGAAATTTTAGAGCTTTTTTCAATTTCGTAAGTGACTGTACCCGCAGTGGTGGATATAGATCAACATTGGTGGCATTTTTGGAAAGCACATTAAAATAGTAGTTGATTGGCGTGAGTTTGATGTCGCTGCGTTGAGTAGATAAAAAGATAAAAATAAAATAATAATGTGCATCCCAAGTTTACGAATCACTCTGTAACTGGAAAGCTACGCAAAATCGCGGAACATTCATGGGGGTGATTCGGATACCCCTCAATATGAGGCACCTTAATTTTACCATTGGACGTCACTTCTCTGGCCACCCTGTATATCTGTTTGATATTTTCCTGTCATTGAAAATCTTAAATTAAAAAATTAACTTTGATTAAAAACTCATTCATATTTTCCTACTGAATACGCGAACGAAAATTACCTTCTTTTCTTATGTAAAGTATTTGTGTGGTTGTTTCTGATGGGATTCGAGCTCGGGTCGCATGGGCTTCTAGTCGGAACACTCTGCCACTATTCAATTAGACGCTTCACATCTGCTTCACTTACAATCTGACATTTTAGAAAGCAAAACAATCTGAATTATGTGAGATTCCAAATGCCAAAATGCATTTTTAGGGTAAATCTTATAGCATAAGATCGTCTCATAAAAAAACCTCCTAAGAATTCCATAGTAGTGGGCGGGATACACAAGAAAAATGGTTTTACGAACTAGATAACAAATTGAGTTTTCAAAACTACGAGACCATAGGTAATTGGAGAATTTCGAACACAGATAAAACTTGACTTGAGAGCAAGCCAATTTAGGGCTATTTACATTCGTATATTTGGTCCAGCCAAATGGTCGGAAAAAGATGCCACCTGTGCATTTTGAGTAGGCAGCGATTTTTCTTTTTAATCTGTTTGGGGGTCGATGGTAAGTATAAAACTGACTTTCCGGGATTCTACCTATTCTATTCATATAAGATGCCGTAGTATTTTCGATGCGATGATTTATGCTTTAGGCCCTGCGCGGGAATATTTTCGGAAAGGCTAAAATTAAATCATGAAAATGTATCGATAATTAACGTAACCAAAAGAACGTTTCATCCGCTCTGTTAGATATCATCAAATTTATTTTGTAGCGCATGGAAACTTAAAACCGTCATAGAATCAAATATCCAAAACTTCAATCATCTAACTTGGATTTTCTCAGAATTCCTAAAATATTCCCGCGCAGGGCCTAAAGCATAACTGATCACATGGAAAAAACTACGGCATCTTCACATAAATGAATATGTTTGCTCAAAACATACAGCTCTTCCGTTCCAGTTTGCAGTGCACCATAAAAGAAGTGCATCCCATCGATTAAAAGTATTTTAATCTTGTAATTATCGATTTGGGTTATAGGCCACTTAGTCAAGAATTTACTCGGAAAAATACGAAGAAATCGGGGAATGGGGCGCATGTTCATTGTGATTTATGAATTCGACGGAAGAACAGCTAATCTCAGAATTGAGTGGCTTTAATATTTGTGGCCTCGGTTGTGGATTAATTGGCGAATAAAATCGTAGAAATTAATTTAATTTGTATGAGGTTTCTGATATTTTCCTCAAATGTACATCTAATATATTTTCTTATAGTAACTATAATATAAGACTAGAGTGGTAAGAAATAAGGTACATGATACAAATAAGGCCTATGCTCAAATAAGGCCTGTAGTGCGGAAAAGTCGGTTAAAATATATTCACATCAAAAATACTTCACACACGCATAGACGACAGCCCCACGGCTCGGCAAACAGTGCGAGAGAGGCCCTCTCGCGCTCACAGCGACACTCGTGGCCGGTCGTTTGTGACGGACGGTCGTTTTCATTGCGCGTTATTAATTTGCCGTAATTTCTATCGAATTTTAATACGTTATTCTTTGAAGTTTTGTTTCAAGTAATGTATACGGATCACAATATAACTCATCAAAAAGGTAACTATGACTTCAAATTGTAATTTTTGGAATATGCGAATTAAATACTGCTTATGGTATAACATTCATGAAGTACAATGTACTAAATAAAGCCTACTTTTAAAATAGGCCTTATTTGCTGACCCTAGGCCTTAATAGGAATTCTGTTGTTTATTATGTTTATACACCTATTACACATAACTACAGTGTTGTTAATAACCGTCCACGTAGAAAAGCGAATAACACAAAGAAAGGAAAGAAACTAATAAAGAAAACTACAAAAAAAGCCGACAAACAAAACAAGAAACGTTTGATTAAACCAAAATCAACTATAGATAGAGAACGGTGGTACTGTCTTGCTTGTAAAGAGGAGAGGATTGCAGATATGAGACAATGCGTGGAGTGTCAATAAGTAGTACCACGAGGATTGCGTCGGCTTGACAAAAAGTGATCTAGACGCATTTGTATGTCCTAATTTTCAGGAAAATTAATTTTATAGTTACCTCTACTAGTACTTACTTATTATCAGTAAGACTGATTAATGTTCATAAGCAAATTATGGTACTTATTAAGTTCCAAGGCCTTATTTAGTTACCTTGTTTAATTAAGGCCTGTCGAAATAATTTTATTTTTCAATATTTAATATTATTTTTGAGAAGATATGGTAATTTTCTAATTTTTGTTTATTTGGATACGTGTTTTTTATATTATTCTTTATTTCTTGTTAATATGTGACTTCAAGTGTGACTAACAATTAAAGCATAATATTTAGTAAAATAACTTAGAAAGTTGTTCAAAGATCTAATGGAAACACTTGATAAAAGGCTGAAAAATATATATTTTTATATAATTAATATTCTAATAACAATATTCCTATAATTTAAGGATATAGGCTTTGTTCAATCACTATGTTTTAAAAAGGCCTAAGGCTAAGGTTCCAGAATTACCTCTTTTTGAGTGATTTTTGATAAAGGATTGCAATATGTTTTCTTAATTACTTAAAATATATAAACCAAAGAATAATGCCTTGCTTTTATTTATCACCTTTTGTGAATAATTTATCAAGATATAAGTGTTTCAAATTAGGTAGGCCTTATTTGTATCAGTTACCTTATTCTCATATTTCGCTTCCCTTAATAAACGAAACTGGTATTAGCGACACCGGAAATATTGTTTAAATGTATTGAGTTGAAATTAATTAAATTTTATTTGTTTTTATTTGCTCAAACTGTGCAGTATTCGATTAGTAGATGGTTTCTGTTAAGGGGGCAGATACCTTTAAAACGGGTGAAATCAATCAATTTTAATGAATTTTTTTCAAGGTGATACAATAATTGGATCATTTATTACTTTTGACATATTGTTAATACATTATTAAAGTGTACAATAACATGAGATTTTTTTTTTTTGCAAAATGGCGGCTCTGCAGAATATTTCCTCAAGCGTCTCCCGCGGGCTTTGAAGAAAGATCTAACAGGAACGGAACTTAGCAAAATAACTTGAGGCAAGTTCTAAAAAAGTGTTTGTGGAAACTCACACAGAAACAAAAGACTAGGGCAGTATTGAAAATAAAATTTTCGGTGGGGGCAGTTTGGCGCGCATTTTCAAATTTACGGTGAAACAATAATAATTAATTTGATATTATCAGAAATCATAAAGAAATGTGCCTTAATTTCAACTTTATGGGTTGTAAACTTTTATAAAAGCTTATACAGTTTTATTTACCCTATCTGTGCTATTACTATAGCTTCAATAACGCAAACACGTAAAGTGCATTTCTTAGGAATTCGCACGTCTTAGTTCGTACATAGGTAGCGCAGAAAACCTATGTAAAGGAGATGCAGAATAAGTTACAAAAGAATTGCCCGCGTCGATGAAAAAATTGGAAGAATAAAAGGTTATACATTCGTAATAATGAACCAGCGCGTAGCTACTAACCTCCCTCTTCCTTTTTCAACCGGGCTTGGGACCGGCTTCGGCGGAGTTGCGGTCCAGTAGCCGATATGCTTTCTTTCTCTTAAATGCTGAAATCTGTGAGACGTATTACTTAGATGCTATTTAATTATTTAAATTCACATTCCTTTGAATAAAACTAGTTTATTCAATTTCTGCCTCAATGAAATTTTCTCCGATGACTTCTTCGCTATAAAATAATAACGCGTATGTAAATACTTTTCTATTATTAGTTTTATAAGGAGACTGTAGTGTTGTGTGGTCGTCATGTGTAAAAATTCATCTTGAAATAGGTTTTTACCAATACAGTACATCTGTACTGCAGAAGAAATTTTTTTAAACGAGTCTCCTTGCAAAATATTTCCAGAAGGCTCCAAGTAATGAGTTGCTTTTCGTAACTCTGCTTCCGCTCTTTTGCAAATCAATACTACACTTTCTGAAGGTACTTTTAAAAGTCCTCTGCTTTTATACCCTATCAAAGATTGATGCAGAAGTTCGCCCTGCAAAGCTGAAATGCATTGAGGACAATGAAGAGACTTTGTTATTTTAAAGACAACAAATCCAGCTATGTATTCAATTACATAATTTGCATAAACAGATAATTTTGCTGGATCTGTTGCATAGCTGTGCTCTTCCAAGAATTGGGAGTCTAAAATGGATGAATCATCGTCTGAAGGATCGGTCATACAAGGTCTTGCTATGCTGTTATTAATTTCCTGCAATGGGAATGAATTACTGGCGTTGAGCACCGTTATATGTTCTAAAGGAAGGCAATTTCCTATTCCACCATCTCTAAGTTGGCATCTAAATAAGAGCTTTTTATAAGTTGCCGTGAACTGTTTGACCGTTGGATTGTTATTATATCCTAAACCCATACGTATTGATCCAAAAAATAGCTCTATATGGTCCTGATTGATTTTATACATAGGTATAAAACTCAATTTATTTGTTCTCACGAATCTTTCATATAATACGTTTATATTTCGTAAACACGCTATAAGACCTAGGAATCCGACATTTCTGGAAGATTTTATTAGGTATTGTCCGGAAGGTAATCTTAGTTCTGATAAATATTTTACAGCGATTGGGCAAAATTCGGTTAAGATCGAAATATTATTTTCGCACAGGGCTCTTTTTTTAAATTCGAATTCCGAAATCTTTCGGCTGTTCAAAATATCAAAAACTTCATTGAGCATTCGAATAAAATTGGAGGTAGCTTCGCTTCCTGCAAATTCTCTTAACTTGAGAGTGTCTCTGCAAAAGTCTAAAGCGTCGCTTACTGACTTGCTCAAAGTTTGTACAGCAAGCCTGACTTTCATCTTTTGATTATGAAAGTAGATGTGTGCTTTACGTAATTTGTTTGCCAAATGGAGTCCTTCTTTTTCTTGTAGGTCAACTAATTTTATTAAATATTCCCACTTAACGGAGTTTCCCTGAATGTCAACAAATATTTTTAAATCAGCCAAAGCATTTCGAACCAGTTTAAGCATGTGGCAAGGGTCGGGATGTAGTATATATTTCTCTTCGCTATCCTTAAGCTTAAAATATCCTCTAGAGTTAATGTCTCTAACATCGCAACCTAACAGTTTCGCTGTTGTTAAATTAACTGCCGCCCCATCGAAGGTAACCCCAACCACTTCAACGCCAGTTTCTAAAAGATTTTCCAAACATAACGTCACAATATTTGTCTTTTGTTCAGCAATCAAACTTGAAATGGGAAAATATGCTAACGGAATTTTCCAAGCTCTGTTAACACAAACTGCTAAAAGCACTAAAATCTGTGTTGCTATTACACCGTTCTTTCCCTCGTCGCCTACGTCAACAAACCCATGAGCTTTTTGGCCATCCCAGTCTATATGCTGACGAATGTGGATTTCGTCGTACACAAGGTTTACAAAAATTGTTTCCCCATTTGCCTGTTCTACAGCTTTTCTAATTGCAACGAAAGATTCTTTCGTGAATCCGGGCGCACAATCAACTTTCTCATACCACTTTCTTAAGGTCCTGCTATGTGGCAAGCAATTATGGAAAGATTTTCGTACATACTCGTATGCTCTTGGTGACAAGAAATTTAAATTTAGAGCAAATGCCTGGATTTGCAAACTGTAGGACTTACCCATCTTCTTTGACCCACCTTTTAAAAGCTGCCTTTCAATAATTTGCCTATTAGGACCAGCTACCCTTTCTAATATCTCATTTTGGCTTTCACAAATTAAATTTTTTTGTTTGAGGTCCGTAAACAATTGCTTTAGACTCAAAACTTTTGTTTGCGCTCGCTTATTTTGCTGTCTCAACCTTTTCAACATTTTATTTTTCTGGAATAATTTTCCTTGCAGAACATTTATCTTTGATTTTAATTTCAAAATTGTTGAAACCTCAGACTCTTTTCCAGTATTAGTTCCCTTAAATAAACAAACAACTCTATAAGTTTTATATACATATAAAGTATTTTTAATCCCCCTGCGTTAACATTGAATTTTCTTCGTTCTACTTGGGCTGATTCATGGAATTGAAAGTAGGACAGATAATATTTGCTAAAGGTAAAGGATAAGCAAAAGCAACCACCACCACATGCCTTATTCTGATATGATATCTGCATTTATGAACAGGAAATAATATGTATAAACTATTAACAATAGCGAACATAGAACTAAGAATAATAATAATAATTAAGAATTCAAAAATATGCATAGGTACTCACAATTGTTACTTTTGTTCCCGAAGGGCTCAATGCCGACTTACTTGCTGTATTATTAGTTTCAACTAATACCTTGCTGGGTTGCCAAGGAGACACGAAATCCACGAATTCTTGGTGAGACTTACAATTAGTAGGAGGATACTCAACTACCATTTCATCCGTTATCTAAAGTAATAGAAAAATTCAATGTATTATATAAATATTTATAATAATCTTACATTTTCTTTGAAAATTTCCGTATTTTGGTTATAGTCCATAGCAGTGCCCACCTGAAGAAATTTTGTCTGACCTTCTATTTCCGTTGGACCTGATGAAGTCTATAAAAGCACAAATTTAATGTGGTCAAACTTTCATTCCTATTGTTGGAATAATTATTTTAATTTGTTAATTACGGTTTGTAAAGGTGAATAATCCCTCTCATCAGCAACAAGCTTTAGCACTGGTACTGCTTCCTCCCTTAACATCGTTTTCTTTTCAAAATGTATAAGGTCACCTTCCAGAAAATGGTCCGAACAGACACAAGTATTTTTTGTGACTTTTAAATCCATTCGTCCAATTGCACTTAACCACAAAGTGCAATCGAACTCGTTTTTTGGGAAGCTATATCAA
The DNA here is from genome assembly GCA_947538895.1 of Neoitamus cyanurus. NCBI lineage: Eukaryota > Metazoa > Arthropoda > Insecta > Diptera > Asilidae > Neoitamus > Neoitamus cyanurus. The sequence goes on from OX384541.1 coordinate 42,529,230, forward strand.
GTAGTAACAAATTTATGTGTAATTAACAAAATGTTATAAAATCTTTTATAAAATAAAATTTGCTGGCGCAAATATAATCTTCCTCTGCCGTAAAATTGTTCCCTTGCCCCAATATTTTCTGAGTATAATTAACTACGGCACTGACCATTCCTACAAACAAACAGTATGGCAGCCAAGCAAACATAAACAAGGCATTAAATTGGGACAAAAGTCAATGTTTATGACTAAAATTACTGCGTATTTATTGTGATACTAAGAGTATAATATAGTTAGATTAAACTTACGTGCGAAATGATACTCCATATGGACGGGAACGCATCCTATTTCCGCAACTGAGCACTGAGCACTTCATCATACAATTGTTCTTGTCTTTCGCAGTTTTACAAAAAACGCTTCAACTATGTTGTCTCTATTAGTCTAACACGTCACTTTCTCACTTCACCTTTAAGCAAATAGCTTTAATTTTCTTTAAATCACAAAATTTTGCACTTGACACAATTCACTTGACAGCCAAACTGCGGAATTCTACCGCATGTAAGAGACAATTTTTGCCTCATTCACATATGCGACACGTACACGGTAGTTCCGTTCCTATTAGATTCATCTTCAAAGCCCGCGGGTCATCGAAAACTGCTGATGCTGTTAAAATGTTTCTATTTATCGGAAATATAAAATTTTTTTTTTGTCGATTACTAACATATTAAAGGGAAGGATAAACCTATAAAATAATAAAAAAATTAAAAATTAAAATTTATATCGGCTGTTTAATCTAAGGTCCAGATTTTTGGCTATTTTTCAAGAGTTTTGACCCCAATTATTTATTAACCCGATATCTTTTAACTTTTAGTTACATCCTGCCGACAGCACTATAAAGAGAAACCTCTGAATGTTTCAGCCTAATCCGTCAATAACTTTTTGAGTTACAGAGCTAGCAGTTTTTGAAAACACAGTTTCGAGATAATCGCGTTCAATCGCGTATGGCCACCAAGCATCAATATTTTCTGGAAAAATCTTCGTGAATATCGTGATATCGTCGCCAAGTAAGAGAGTGAATTATGAGACAAAAGAATACACAAACGTATTTTGCAAAGGCATTGCTCCGACCCAAGCTCTCCCACTACCTGGTTAATGACGGTATGCTCTTACGTTTTTCCCAATAACTCCATTAATATTCAATATTTCGATTTGTCCTTTTGACAGTATATTGTTAACATATTATACAGGGTGTTAGGCAGAACGTTGAACATACGCAAGTGGTGGATGGGTGGGGCCATGTGCTACTTACTCAGCCCAAATTATTGACCTTGGGCCCTTTGTTTTTTTTTTTTTTTGTATTTTTTTCGAATTTCGCCAGTTTCATAACTTTGAAGGCGAATATTTTTATTTACAATGAGTAAAACAGCCAACATTTTGTTTTGTTTTTATTTTGAATGTTATCAGATTCTTATGTAATTATCACTTAACGCAGATGTAACCTAGAAAAAAAGTTATGGGTCCTCAAAGTTACAGATCAATTTCAACTTTCATTTTAAAAAAAACTAAAAGAGATTGAGGACTTCCAATTCTAGCAAAACATCCCTAATGTGTGACCTTTCTAACGATATGTAATTTGTTTTAATTGAAAAAGAACTTCAAGAGTTATTAAATTTTTTATCAAGTAGGTGAACTTTGACAAAACTCTACTTTTGCGGAAAGTGAAATGTTTTGCGAAATTTAATACTGTTGAGTTGGTAATAATTAAATGATCGATGGAAAATAAGTAATTACTTTATTTACTTTCTTCAATAAGTGTTGATTTTGACCTTTGGCTTGTTATCAAATTTAGAGGAAAACTAAACCCAACGTCGCCGTTGACTAAACGACTCACCTTTTGTTAACTGGGCTAATTACAGAGCAGGTATAAATTTTGTTTCACTCTTGCGCAGTCATAACGAATCTTTTGTCTCTTTCACTCTCGGGGCACCGCGGACGGTGACGCCTCAGAGGGGTGGGTGATTCTTTTTTTCAGTCGAGACTTAACTGCCTCTGCGATCTTACGTGCCCGTTACGCTTGTTTTCGTTCACTGTTTTTTGTTAAAATTGGTGTAAAAATGGCAACTTTTACTAGTGAGGAATACGCGGACATGTTGTTAGCGTATGGAAGTGCTGACGAAACAATTCTTCGCGAGTTTGAGCAGGATCCTACTACAAGCATTAGACAGATAGCTGCCAGACTTGACCTAAGCATATGGAAAGTGTGGTCTGTTCTCCGGAACGATGGGAGGCATGCTTTTCACTACACTCCAGTGCAAGGTAAGCCTGGTGTTGTTATTAGCGCATTAAAAACAAAAACAAATTAAATACGAAACATCTGTCCCTATTCGGCCGCATTCTTCTAAGAAACCGGTTAGCGCAGCGTAGTCAGTGCAGGTAATTTTGCCAGCGCTTATCGCTTCTTTTGAGAACAATGGCAAATCGAACGCCCTTTTGTGAATGTTCACTTAGGTTTTTATGGCTAAACCGTTTGGCCACTTAAAACTTGTAGATAATTTAACTGATGATTGTAGAGTTTGAACTCGGAAGAAGGAAAGATTTAGCATTAAATTTATTATTCTTAGACGTTCAACGTTCTGCCTAACACCCTGTATATTCGAATTATGTAAAAAAAAAATTCGATTTTCTGAAAATTCTAAAGGTATATGCCCCTTAAGAGTACAGGATAGTATGCTAACAGCTACAATTTCGTGAATTAGCTAGCTGCGATTCTCTTTTTTTTTTATTAACATTGCTTTTTGAGTTGAGGAAAAATAACTTTTTAAAAATCGAGACTACCCTACTTATACCACAGACAAGTAATACAGATGCCCCAGGGGCGCAACTAGACATTTGCGGGCCCGGGGCAAAAAATTTTGGGGGGGCCCTTCTTCTAAAATTTTTTTTTTATTATTATTATATAAATTTATATTCCAACTTTTACATTTTAAATTTACATTTGCCTCCTCGCTTTGATGGCACTGAAATCCTTTATAATTCTTCTCTAATAATCCTTCCCGCTGCCTTCTCTCCTTTTCACCTTCCCACTAACTTAAAGTTTTAACTCTTTGTCTGACTGACGCTATCTACTCACTAAATGTTAACCTTATTAATTTCTTATAAACTTCACTTGATCAATATCTTACTACTTTCACTTTTTCTCTAACATGCTTTCGACATTCCCGCCTTACATGGAATGAACTTCCTCAGTCTTCCTTAAACTGTCTACCCTTTATCCCTAATTTACTCAACAAACGATAACGTACCTACCTACTTTTCCCCAAATTACGTAATGACTCATCTCTGCTAATTTACCTACATAATCATTCCCACATGTGCGCCACCGCGGATATCTTTCCCTTTTTCCTAATTTCATTTCCTTTGTCTCATTTTTCTAAATCGAGGAAGCCTGCGCTCCTCGCTGAAATTTACCTGCTATGAACCCGAACCCCCTGCTAAACATTCATATGCACAGATCTTGCTTGTGCACGATTCCTTTCCCATATTGCACAAATGTGGCTTACTCAACTTATCTCTACTGAAAAAAATGCGTTTAGATTTTCAGCCGGTTTTTCCCTCGCATGAAACGTAATGGGTATTCTATCGTAACGATATCATGGGAAAATTTTTCTTTCCCAAAAATCAAAAATTTTTCGTTTCCATCATTGTCACTCACTTCGAGAGCTTTTCATATTTTACAAATTTTGTTTTCTCTGTATCGAAAATCCTCGTTTATTTGTTACTTTCAACTGAAGCTGAAAATTTGCTCCTAAATTAACATTATAAATTAGCAAAAATTCGAAGTATGAACTATTAAATATTTTGAATATTGCTAGAGCTATTTTTTATTTGAGTGAGTAAAGTCAAATTAAACAATCGACAACCACGACAAAAACTCTGATGATTCGACCACTCATCAAAGTCCGTTTTCGAAGTGTAAAATTCAAACAAATGTATAGTAACTTTTCAAGTTCAAGGAACTCCAAGCAGGATGTTTTAGCATTTTCGATTATTTTTTCGCGATCCGCGCGGGGCCCTTTTGAACCCGGGGTCCGGGGCAGATTGCCCCGGTTGCCCCCCCCCCCCCCCCCCCCCCCGGTTGCGCTCCTGAGATGCCCAGTCGAATAGGCAAGAAAAATGCAAAGTTGCCGGATTGTCTTTTACTTAGGCATATGTACATATAGTATATAGGTACAATTTGGTCGAAATCCGCAGCTGAAAATGTTTAAACAATATAAATCTTAGCCGGGGCCTCTGAATTTGGCCACTTGGTCGAGGGTCAGGCGACGAGAGAAGCGAAGATTTTGTTGGCAACGATCTAAACGAAAGTGAGGTTTCAATCGGCACCAGCCATTACGGGGTGGGGTTCCAAGATGTCGAGAGATTCTAGGCATGAGCGCGGGTGAAACTATGAAAACTCGAAGAGAAATTTTATTTATAGTTGGTGACGACGACGGACAGGCTAATTTTGAAAGCAATATTTAAGAATTTTGTATGCTGTGATAATTAATTGATATATTAATTTTGTAAGTTGTTGTTCAGCTTTTCGTTTAGGTGTTTCAAACGAATTTCATTGAGGTACGTACTTTAATGAATTTGTTGGGGTTCATGTTTTTTTTAAACAAATACGCGTGGTATCGCATATAATCGAAAAAAAACGAGAATATCAGCCAATATTATTGAAAATAGCAGTATGATTAAATTATACCATAAATATGTAGATTAGGATTATAGCCCAGTAAAATTAGTTACCAAACAGATCAAAATTACGAAAAAAATTCGCTTAATTTGAGTCATTGCATTTAGGGGTGAATTTTAGTTTTTTGCAAATATCTCGTAAATTAGAAAATATTCGAAGAATATAGTTGTAAGAAAAATTGAGGTTTATAAAATTCTGCACGTAATCATTCTGTATTGATCCGACCGAAAAAAGATCAGTTTTGTGCAGAATTTTATAAACTATAATTTTATTTGTAACTATTGTCGTCGAATATTGTATAACTAACTAGAATTACCCGGCCTTGCCCGTGATTTTCCAAAAGGGCTCAAAATTCCCCAAAATTGGGAAATCTCCCCGATATCACATAACTGTATCGTATAACAATCTGACAAAAATGGTCCAAAACCTACTGCTCATTTGACAACGAAATCAATCAAATTTAAGCCTTCTTTGATAATAACTCTACATTTTAAAGATTTTCCTTCACTGCTTAGCCTCTGGGTAATAAGGCGTGATGGTATGTAGCCTAAAGCCTTCATCGAAAAGAAACTCTAAATGTAAGTGAAATAGCATCGATATCTGTTCACAGGTTCCGAATTTTATCGGACTTACACAAAGATAGTTACACACAGAAATCGTATTTTATATAAGCAGAGCATTTTTTTAATTTACGAGATATTTGCAAAAAACTAGAATCCACCTCTTAAATCCATTGGCTCAAATTAAGCGTACTTTGCATGTTAGCTAAATGGACATCCAAATAAAGGTATCCACAAAAATTCAACTTGGTTGGATTTTTTTCGTAATTTTAACCTTAACTTAGTTACCAATAAGTTTACTGGGCTATAACCCTACTTTTGCATACATACTTATTGTATAATTTCAATCATACTGCTATTTTCAATAATGTGGGCTGATACTCTTTTTTTTCTCGATTATATGCAGTACTACGCGTATTTGCTTTAAAAAATATGAAACCCAACAAATTCATTAAAGTACGTACCTCAATGAAATTCAATTCAAATAGGTATTTCACCTAAAAGAAAAGCTGAACAACAAAGTACAAAATTTAAAACTCTGCCTGGAAACATCAATTAATTATCACAGCTTCATCTTTATTTGGATGTCCCTTTAGCTATTCTGTAAAGTACGCTTAATTTGAGCCATTGTGTTTAGGGGTGAATTCAATTTATTATTGTAAAAAAAGGTACAAAAAAATAATTTTGCTTAAATTTCCCTTGCATCCTGTAACACTGTTCCAATTATTTTTTAAATTCCAAGCTCTGCCACGACATTGTTCGTCTCCCTTCCATCACAATGCTTGAGTATGCTGTCGACTTCTAGCAAAATTGTGGGGTTGGGTGGAATAACGGCACCGACGTAAAACAAAATATAAAAAGATAAGGAGATGACTGTCAGAGTGAAGAGTTTTTGTACCATAGGTTGAATAGCTGGAAGCTTTCGTTAATCTATTGGTTTGCAGACTTCAACAACTTTTTTATAATTAAAATTATTATTATTAAAATTCTTAATTTTTTTATCTGTAATGTGTTGATTATTATGTCAATTAATTTGAATCTCACAACAGCCGCAAGCAATATCACTTCATATCACCTTCTTTAAACTGCACAGTTTGCAATTTATGTTAGAAGATTTGCACTGAAAGAAATATTTGACCATATTTTGGGAGAACCATACATATAGTCCAATTGACTATATACCAAAACTTGACGAAGCTTCGTTAAATATGGAAAAAGTGTTTATTAGAATGGATTTTTGGACCATTTATATTGATGAACATATTTAATCCATGACCAAGTAAAAGGACGCAAGCGTCTATTTCATAGTTACCCGGACTGTAAATTCTAGACGCTCGCAACCATATTATGCTCACAGTGACTCAATACCTATGTTACTGCGATCATATGATGGTCACTGGGACTATAAACTCTAGTTGCTTTGACTACATTTATATAGGTTTTTAACTACTATATAGTAGCTTCGACTAAAATATACAGACGTTTGGGCCATAAGATATATACCATTGCAACTATATTATGCTCACTGCAGCTAAAAAATAAAGTTGCTGTGGCTAGAATTATGATCACTATATCCTTAAAATTTAGTCCCATTGACTATAATTTTAAGCATTTATGTTCACTTCATAGTCGATACAACTAAAATAAATAGAAGCCAAGACCATAATATATAGACCCTTGCAACTATAATCATGCTTACTGTTAGTACACAACATAGTTGATCCGACCAGAATTATGAACTCTTTATCATTAAAATTTAGTCCCTTTGACTAAATTTATAAGGATACCGAGACCACTTTGTGGTTGCACCAACTGAATTATGTTGAAGCTTGCTTATTTTCACTGCGGTGCTCCCTGAAATTTAAATAAATAAAAAGTTTTTTAAAAATGTCGATACATATATTTATTTTACTTATACATACAAGCTGACCTCTAAACACTTTACTTGGCTGGAATAAATATTTTAATCGAAAAGGCCGACACCGAAAAACATGTCCGCCTTTTAACAGATCACATAATGAAATGACTCATCTCTGGCGTTCATGCAGTTTACCAGGAAAGGTTGTGTATTCCATAATATAGTCGCATACAACCATTTTTCTAGCAAGCTTTCAGCAGTTCAAATCTATATTATAGTTGCGATATCTTTCGTTAGTTCCGTGTGGTCATGAGATCCTTATATATAGTCCATCGTAATTTTTTTTATAGTCAGGGGATTCCTTAATATAGATGCACATGTGTTTAACGAAATAATATATTTAGTTAGTACGCGCACCGCAGCAACTTTTTAGAGATTGGCTTGCGCCCAAGGTTCTCTCGCCTATCTTATGGATGCCAGAACTATATCTATAGATTCTCGTACTATATTGTAAAAATTATAGATTTCAAGACTATTTTATTGCCCAGCGGACCATGCAAATGCATGCAAATTTTTCTCAGTGTGAGCTGCACCGTGTGCTGTAGGATGCTACCCAAGGCAATGAAGCAATAATCAACTTACCTAATTAATCATACTGCAAAATGTTTGTATCTACTTAGTTTTAAATTTCATTGTTATAAATGCCGAAAGGTTCTGTTAACAAATTCAGTATTCAAAGAACCTTTGGGTAGTCACTGATTTAATTCACCTCCCCTAGTCAATAGGTCCTACTTCAACAAGTACCGTGCAAATTCAAGAAGCTTGAATTCTTCGGACAACTTTCCACATAGTTACCAACTCAATCGAACTCAAGAGCCTTGGATGCTTCTAACTTAGGTACCTTTTCCGCATAGCCACTCGCGCTCAACTTCTTCGAATCCAAGAGGCTTGGATTCTTACTTCTGGAAGTGTTTATTCACCTTGCCCGTGCGCTCATGCCGACTTGGATGCTCAAATGCCTCACGCTACACAGATGGCGGTGGTCCGTGTTTGTGTATGGGTCGAATGCAGAGAAAAGCATCGCACATCGGCACAAAACAACACGTAAAAGAAAAATGTGCCTTTTACAAAATATTTACTGACTGAATATTTACCTTTTACAAAATATCTACGGACTGAAACGCCTTTTTGTGCCTTTTTTGGGGCATCCGACACATACATAAATGGACGTGGCATGGGCGCGTACAGACAAGGCTAATAAGCACTACCCTCACATCCACATAATCACCACACACATTGGAATAGCCGCCCGTGTTCAACTTTACTCATATCCAAGAAACTTGAATACTCAATCAAACCATCGCCTCCCGCGCACTGCTTGTAGAATTCAATAATCTTGAATTCTCCTAGCCGCAAAGCCAATCAACAATAAACCACGATTTTTTTTTGTTTCCTGTGACCCGCACAAGAACCTTAAGCACAAACTGCACATCTAGAAATTACACAGCACCAGAACAAGCAATACAAACCAGGCCAACGATTCACTTAACTGAAAATATATTATCCCGTTGCGCCAGAAGACATTCGCACCTCCAGCTTCGAGTTCCTTACAACTAAATATAGTACAGGCTGCAGGGAGATTTTCCCTATGGTATTATGACAAAACATATATATTCATCTTAGCCCAAGAACCCACTGCAAAAAGTTACAGCAAAAGTCATGATAAGCAAACTTATAGTACTCGAAGCGCCCTCTACGCAGGTATCATCACTTTCGTCGCAGCTGCGAAAACAAGCGGAAATGGAAAAAAAATATTGGATTTGCACCCCCCCGCGACAGTTACGACAAAAGTCATAAGAAGCGAACTTGTAGCGCTCGAGGTGCCCGCTACGTTGGTAGCATTACTTACTTCGATCATAAAGAACCTTTCCTGAAAATGTCGTCACTTCCGAAAATGAACTCCAATATTTGCGGTCGCCTCTCGGCCTGCACGCAATCAATGTCTTGTGTTCATCTCAATCCTACAGTCCAGAAACGACTCGCTGCTCGTTTCACTTTAAACCAACAACCGTGCGCTCCGACAAAGCTCCACCTGAGTTATCGGTCATGATCTTTAGTCGCTAATTGTTAAGAGCTAGGAATTTCATCGATCTCTGTTTAGAGGGTCCGATGAATCTTGTCGATTTTCTATGCATTTTTTGACTATTCCAATGTGAAGCTTTGGAGTTTTTCTTCTAAAAGCCTTGTGATGGAGTTCGTGTAACTATTCGCCAGATCACAGTAAGGCTCCGGTCCAGTAATTCTCAAAACTTGCTGATGTATGCAGATTTTCAGTTATTTAATTCAGTTCGTAATGAAATTAGAAGTAGAGGGGATATTAAATCTTTTAAACGGAAAATTCCAGAGTAGGAAGAGATATTATTAAGACTGTTGTTTGGATTGTATACACATTCTTGTAAATTAATAGCTTTGCCAAATAAATGAGTTATACTTACGTGTAATGTCTGTGCATGCAAAAAAGTCAACTTTGATTATGTCATCATCTATTTAATTTGTTACGTTATCCGATATTCCATTGGTTCGGTGCCTGAAATATTAACCCTTATGTCAATGCCCAATCGTTAGAACGTTGTTCAATAGCCAGGGTACCCGGGTACCCGCACGGGTTATTTACTCAATTATAGAATTTTGATCCCTAGAGACTTCCACATTATAACTCTTCTCACTAGTAGATATTACTCAGAGAGTAGTCGACTACCTGAGAAACCCTGTTTCTATAGAAATGTTAACCTTGGGAGAGATGGGAGGTAGAAGAATAGCTGAAATAGCTGCTTAGTTGACGTCACTTATAATGGTCAGCTTCAAACTAGACTTGGAGTGGACTTTTGAATATTTTGTGAACACTGTGTGTATTTTTTGCTTGAAATTCGTATGTCATAGTGACAAAACTGTTATAAAAAATGGAAAATTTATCACCAGCTGAGTTTTTAAGGTACGTTAAAATTTATATATAAATGCTAGCAGTTGTATGTACTCGATTTACTTTATACGTTTATAAACGCATATTTTGTAATTATAAAATTAATAACTTAACAGATTGATGATTGAAGAGAAGAATAGATATTTGATTGAATTATTGGGAAAAGATTCCGCTGTCGAGGATTATATGTCAGATAGTGATGACGAGGACTACATACCTAACAGAGAGCGTTCAGAAGTCTCTGACTGCGAAGAATTAGGTAAGTACTATTATTTTTCCCATTATTATAATTTCTCTATATTCAAAAATAATTGCGATTATATTATAATATAATATTTTTATAATTTATATAATATTTCTGTGTTTAGTGGCAAATCGTGAAAGTGAAGCTGAGTCAGACGAGGATGACGATGAATCGACTGAAAGCTTTCCAACTAGTGGCGAATCATCACAACAAACGATAACACTCTTTGGTCTAAAACACCACCAATTCAACATCAAACTCCGACTCGAAATGTTCTTTGACAAAGATGTGGACCACACGGAAGCACAAAGATTTTATCAATTAGTGAAACCTTCAAAAGAGTTTTCACTGTTGAAATGGTCGATGTAATTGTTCGTCACACCAACAAGAAAGCAATTGCTGTATGTAATTCATACAACGTGGAAAATCCTACGAAAAAGCAAATGTCGTGGAAAATGTAATTTTTCAAGAGTTCTACGCATTCTTGGGAGTTCTCCTAATGTCAGGTGCATATAATTCGAATACGGATCATTCATTAGATATGTGGAAGTCAACTTCTTATCCATTATACCGAGCTGCTATGGGCATCAATAGATTTTGGAGTATACTACAATTTATTCGGTTTGATGATGCAAATACACGTGAAGTACGTATAAAAGAAGATAAGGCGAAAATCATGTAAAGAATGTATTAAACCAGTTTGCGTTGAACATTCCAAAGCAATTACAAAATGTGACGCATGTGTCCAAGAATAAATTCAATGTAAAATTATTTCATGTATAATTTATAATAAATTTTATAATAAAATTAATTAAGAGTTAAATAAATTCGTTTATTCATACATTAAGTAATATTTTTTATCCCTACAGATAAGTTTATTTATTTATTACTATGTAATTTTCTTGACGTACTAAATTCTTACATATGGGTACCCGGGTACCCCGGATATTGAACAACGAGGTATTTGACTTTAACTCTTAATATCTCTATTTTTTTACATATTTTAATATCTATGTATATGAATCGATGTTAATAGACTCAAATAACGAGGATCTAAAAGGATTTGATAATTTGTCGTTAAATACAAAAGATATGTAAGTAAAATCATTTAAAAGGGTACCCGGGTACCCGGGTATTGACATAAGGGTTAATAACGTCGCATAATATGATTTAGTATTTTTTTGAGTTCATTCTTGTTTATGTCCTTGTTTAAAAGTGAAAACCAGACTTCATTGGATAAGACAAGCAAAAAATTAATCTTATAACTATGGATGCTCAACTGGCCCAAATTAGGCACTCTCAAATGAATAACAACTTCAAATCCTCCGATTTTTACGATGCACAGTAGCCGATTTCCCGAAAAAGCTGGCCAAAAGTCGAAAAATGATAGGAATTACACAAAACTTCGCAATTTTATGTTTTTGAGGTCGCTGATTACGAATATGACATTTTTTTTCCAAAATTCAAAATGGCGGATTCAAAATGGCGGACGTCTACTACTCAAAACAACTCCATTTCAACAAAATTTTGTATGCTTTAGTTTTTGAGGTCGCTGATTACGAATATGACATTTTTTCCAAAATTGAAAATGGCGGATTCAAAATGGCAGACGTGTACTATTTAAAACATTTTTTTTTCAACAAAATTTCGTATGGCCATTTTGAATCCGCCATTTTGAATTTTGAAAAATAAATTTCATATTCGTGATCAGCGACCTCAAAAACATAAAATTGCGAAGTTTTGTGTAATTCCTATCATTTTTCGACTTTTGGCCAGCTTTTTCGGGAACCGGCCAGCTTCAGTCCGCAAGATTTAAAATTATATTTCATGAAATAACGCAAATTAACGCAGCTGTTTTTTTCGTAAAATGAAAGAAAATACTTTCTTTTACATAATAGAAATGATCTTAGCGTGGAACTCTGCGGAACTTCTAACTATTTTTCTTCATTTTTATAAAATGTCAACACGAAAAAGTTTGACGTGCATGACTGTGTTAAAAAAAAGTTTTTACACAGCGAAACTTTAGTAGGTACTTTCTATACTTTCAGAAACACCCGTTACTGAAGGCGATCTGAAAACAGCCACTAGAAAAGCTGTTATCACTTTTAAAACGACGTTGTACAAATCCAGGTTTAAGTAGCGTGCCAGATGATGCGTCGAAAAGAGTCACTTTAACTTGCTCTAATGCTGAATGCCTTACCAGTACATTACTGTTATTTTGCCAAAATGTGTAGAAAAAGGTTCTTTATGACATAGGATGATAGCTTGAACAGAACGAAACAATTTTTTTTTCGACTTTTGGCCAGCTTTTTCGACAAATCGGCCACTGTGCGATGAGAGAAAGAAAAAATTTGCCCACCGAAAACATAAATTTGACTAGAGTTAAAACGCAAACTGTTTTCCTTTCTGCGTACTCCTGTCACTTCAATTATATCATCGTTATAGTTTCCAATAAGATATTTCAACATATGTACATATGGGCCTATATTACGTCAGCCATGGTAAGGAGCAGCTAATCGCTTTTAATTATTCAAGAATATCGCTATATTTATCCTTCCAGCTAAAATTCTGATTGAAATCTAGCAAAATCGAACATGAATAGTCAATTAAACCAGTCTGTCGTCGGAGCCGAGCTTTTGTCAGCTCCTCGCAGCAGAGCCCATGGCTCTATTTATGACCTCTGACATCGTCAACGACTAGCAACTGTGCAAATAATAAGAATGCATTCCCCGGCCAAACAGCCCGGTCAATTCTATGATCGTGACTTCGTTCCATGTGCACGAGTTCAATGTTACTCGACGGCGGCGGCGTGGAATATACCCGAGACAAGCCTTTCTGTCCTCAGCTGAAACTACACATCCGCGGAGAGTCTTAATGGGTCTTTCAATTCAAGGAAACTTTCTTTTGCTCACACTCATAAAAAACCATTGTACTCGAAACAACGGTCTTGGTCATGGCGACAAATCTGTCGTTGTTACTATGGTCTTTTTACTCGGTTCGCGTGCTAGTTGGTTGTTGTTAGCCACGAAATCAATCTCGTCACGTGACTAATAGCATTATACAATACTAGTAATAAAAATTCAACGTGTGATGTCCGCTAATATATTATCCCACAAAAAAAAAAATTGAAATCTTTCTAAGAAGAAGTGTTGATAGAAAAAACGGCTCTGGCAAACATTTCTTCTACAAAAGACCTTAAATATAATATGAAGACCTTATAAATAATAAAAATCCAGCAACAAAAAGAACTGATATGTGCGAATATTACAAGAATATAAGATTTTCGCTGATAAGTGGGTTGGAGGAGGAGGATGCATTACACGTCAACACGAGAGAGACAGCAAAAGAAACCAACGATTCTCTTCAAGACTATCAACAGCCCGCTTTTGCATACAGATACATACTTGTTACAAAATAAATTCTGAAATTAAAAGTGTTTAATTTGATTACTTTTGTCACATCCCTTAAAACTAACACTTTGAACTCTGACATCATATAAGCCCTGCCTACTTACCTACTGGTGTTTCTGTATAATGTGCTCTTCTTTTTGGTACTACACCAATATCGATCCTTAGCGAAATAATATAGAAGGGATCGTCCCTAACGATAGCAAAAAAAAATTGTCTTGCACAATCAATTGAGATAATAAAGCCTAAATATACTGGACCAATACACAAACAAATGGTAATCATTCCCATTTTGTGTATCATTTCTCATAACAACTATTCAGCATTGGGCGCACTTCAAAATATCTTCGCCAAACAGCATCAATCCCCTAGTCCTCTAATATATTAAGCCCACATCAATTAATGCCAAGCTATTTCCTTAAGTAGAAATCAATTTGTAAATGCACCACCGGGACAGCTCTGCATATTTGCTCCGAGGGCTTTCGTAATCCATTAAGTGATTGATTGCGCTTTAATTGCATTATCCAGTAACACAATTTTCACTTAGTGCTTGCTATGTTGTTTGCAGAGCTCCTATAGATCTTATAATATTAACTCATTCAGACCACAGACTGGGAAAAGAACTCATTTGTGCCACCTCCTAATTAAATTTTAAAATAAAGTCGGTGTGTCCGGATGATTTATGCCCGGGCGTCAGGGCTTACTGTCCAAGTTTGGATTAAGGTATTCCTTAGAGATGAGTGGCAACTGGAGTAATGACTAGAGTGCTTTCATTCATAAGTTGTAATTATTCATGCTTACTTCTTAATTAAATTGAATTTCTTATGCAAATAATAAAATTTACAACATTGTTTCACAGGTTTTTGATAAAGTGTCAGATAGTAATCTGTAGGATAAAATATCTACCAGATAAATCTGTCTGATAAATTGTTTCTGTTTCATCACTCAGGTACTGATAAATTATCTAGCAGATAGTTATCTGAGAGGTAACTGGGAGATATCTGAAAAAAAAATTTAAAAATCCGCTGCACGGGGCAAATTATCTCGGCGCACGGTTGACGTCGTGTATTTTTAATTTACATACATCTATGTACATCCACGTAGAATTTACGAAGTTTGCGCATTATAAACTTGTTCCTTAAATATTTCTAGGGGAAAATTTAATTCGCTAAAAAATTGCAGAGTTTATAATCTAAATTCCGAAATTAAATGATACTCGGCATGTTACTAGCTTATGTCCTTGGGCAGGTTATAGGACACTTTTTATCCAGAAAAAAAACATTCCGCAGGAAAACTGCCCAGCCCAAACCCCTCGACCTAGAAACATGGAATTTTAGGGGTGTCTGGCCCATATGACACAAGAATTTATTTATTTACCATCATCATCAACAGGTACACAGACCATCTGACATTTAAAACTATTATATTATATAATAATGAATTGCAAATAAAAATTGGAAGAAAAGTTTTAACAAAAATTCTACTGATTTACAGATAATCTGTTTTTCAACCCAACTCAACTACAATTGAAGTTGATTAAAAAAAGGCAGAATTATAATTTCTAGACATGGTAGATACTGGTTCAAAAGAGCCATAATTGGTCCTGTGATAATTAGAGTATAGAAAATGTTGTCCTCTAGTCAAGCGAGGATGCGAGTTTATATTAATGAGGTTCAGAAGATTAGGTGAATTTATAGCGCCAGTAACGACATCATGCATACATATAACACTTGCTACCTCTCTGCGTTTAGAGAGAGACGTCAAATCTAAGAGCTTTAATCTTTCCTTGTAAGGAGGAAGATTACAAGGATCATTCCACGCTAGATCTCGCAGGGCAAAGCCTGAGAACCGCTTTTGTACTGCCTCAATGCGGTCGATGTTGACTTTATAATGAGGCATCCACACTATTGACGCGTATTGCAATATAGGACGTACGAAAGCGCAGAACAGAATCTTGAGGAGATAAGGATCAGGGTCTAGGGATCTAGACCAGCGCTTAATAAAACCAAGCGTTGAATTAGCCCGATTTATAATGTTATTAATATGAACTCCAAAATTAAATTTTGTGTCAATAGTGGCGTCAAGGTCAATAACGCGTACTTGTCGAGACAAAGGAAGATAGTCAATCTTGTAGGGATGATCCAAAGAGGAACTCTTCCTACTAAACGAAATCAGGTTGCATTTTCCAATGTTCAGCTTCATATGATTTTTGGAGCGCCATTCTGAGAACTTAATAAGGTCCTCTTGCAGTCTATAGGCATTATGTAAGGATTCGTTCGGACTAAAAATCTTCAGGTCATCAGCGTAAGCTAAGATATGTGCATTTTGAGTTAGAGGGAACAAATCATTAATGAAAATTGTAAATAACTAGGGCCCAAGATGACTACCTTGTGGAACCCCAGACAACACGATAACACTGTCAGACAAGGTGGAAGAAAATTTAACCTTAAAATATCGATTTGTGAGATATGACTTAATCCATTGAACCATATCCATACCATGGAAAAGCCAAGTCGCACCCAACCCAGGCAGGCACAAGCACCCACTGTGAAGGCATTTTTTAATATTCGACCTCTAAGGAGGTAAAAAGGTGTAAAATGTGTTTTCAGGAGGTTTATCTGCAAGATAAACTTATCGGACACTTGTGAAACAGAAATTTGCACATTAAGTCAGTGTTAAGATAAGTTCTGGATAGGCTATCAGGAAGTTTATCAATAAGCTGTGAAACAGGCCCTTAATGGTCACAATTTTCTGTTAGACGTGGCTTCTAGTGTTATATTACTAAAAATGTTCAATTCCAAACATTTGCATACATGCTTATTGGGTCTTTCAAAAGGACTCTTAACTCTTAAATGTGAATAAAACAATTTGTGTGTATAAGATTTCCACTCCAATTTTATATTAATTGATAGGCATTAAGTATGGAATATAATGTCGTTCAAATGTCCGCCACGGCTTTGCTTAGTGGGACGTATTCGGGAGGTCCTATTTTCGATGACTTTGTCGTATAAATCTGGCTGAATTTGCTGGATGGCGTAAAAGTCTAAAGGCGTTAAATCACTCGGTGGCCAGTTCGCATGGACCTCAAATCGCTCGTTTAGAATGTCCATCGTAGTATGCGCTTTGCGGCACCTAGAACAGTCCTGTTAGAACCACATATTATACAGTTTAGGCCACAACAAGTTGCTTATCATCGATCTGCAGCGCTCACCGTTTTTGGCGAAATTTGGCTCAACTCCGAGTATGCGCCACCAAAAAAAGCCGAGACGGATATTTAAACGACGTTATATTCTATATTACCGTTGCGATTGGACGCATTCCCCGGAGCTCAAAAATAGACATTCGCGCTAAGCAAAGTGCAATCCGCAAAACAATAAAAATATAAAAGTGCAAAGTCGGCGATTTTGCAACTGCAAAAGTTGCAAAATCAGTGATTTCGGGAGGCAAATCGTGCGGTAAACTGTGCGGGTGCCAAAGTGCTTCACAGGCAACCCAGTTCAGTGAACCTAAATTGAGGACACTGCCTGCTTTCTTGTTCGAACTTGAAACTAGTGAATAATAAAAGCAAGCAAATGTCCTTTCCGTTCCACGTAACCAGTACGCAACCATTTAACACAACTAAAGCGCTAGTGCAACAGACGGTACACAGTAAAGATCCAAGAATGATGCCTGACCCATCCACAAATGTGTTAGGTATTTTCGATATAACGCGGAAACACAACAACTGATGGGGGACCTTCCACGTGCCCGAGTTGACCAAAGTCGTCCTTTTTTACATACGGGTGTCGATTTTACCGGACATATTACCATAAGAGAGTCTAAATGCCGAGGGCGAATAAAACATCCAAAGAATACATTACAGTCTTCCTATGCTTAGCCACAAAGGCAGTGCATTTCGAAGCAGTCAGTGAACTAACCACCAAAAACTCCCGGTCATTTTTTAATCGGCGATGCATTGCTCACGCCTCCCGAAGCAAACGTATTGGATATGAAACTGAGTTCATTACGTAGATGGCAATTACCTCAACGAATATATCAGGACTTTTGGTGCCGTGGTTGTCCGAATATCTGCCAAGATTGCAGAATAGATCTAAGTGGAGTGATATTCAGCCTAACGTTAAGGTAGGAGAGTTGATTCTTATAAAGGATGAAAGAGTACCCCCTTGCAGATGGCTTCTAGGACGAATTATGGACAATTAAAATTAAGCTCGAAAATTGATCCGTCTACAATACCCACAATTAATGAATTTTGTGAAGCTAGGTCGTCTTCGGATGTTGGATAATTTATGGAACTCCTTCTTAATTGTGGATACTCGGATGCTGCGTACTCCATATTCGGTGGTCGTATAGGTGCACCGGATGACTTCTATGGAAAACTGCTAAATTTCTTAGTCCCACTGTTATCGCATAACCAAGTATTGACATAAATGCAAGCAGTGAGATTACGATTGGTATGGCCTTACGCATTGTAAGATGCTGTTAGGCTCTTCTTCGATCCAAATAGTCAGAATCGGACAGGAACAAGTGTAGTGGCCGGATCGAAAGTTTCCAGTTCAGAGATCTCAGGAATGTTGCATTTGCAGGATCGCCATATAATATACATATATTAGATGATGAAAGGAATTTGGTGAAACCTAGCTTTAGCGCTTCACACAAAGGTGGATACGCGCAATATAATGGCGTCACACCAGAACTGGATACTCCGATATTTCTAAAGGATGGGACAGTCAAATAATAGTATATTACGATACAAGGGCGGTAAGTAGCCGATTGCCCACGATGGCGGTGTTAGACGCACGAGCGAAGCGAGTGCGTTAATAGCCATCGTAGGCAATCGGCTACTTACCGCACCGTGGTTAATTGATGATTTACCGCATGGAAACCCGTGCGGTAAGGTACAACTTACCCCGCACGTGTGCTGAAAAAAAATATACACCGTATGGCAGCGTTCAGTTCCGTTAAATGACTGTCTGTATTCTTGAAATTTACAAGTGCTTAAATACTAAATATTACTTCAATACATACATAATACATTTATATCTACTTGCATAGACTAACCTTAACATTAGTAATTGTAATAACCAAATTATAAATTGCAGTGAATTGAGCCAATTCTAATTTATTGATCACACAATGCGCTGGCTCACATCATAACTGCATGGCGCTGCACTTAAGGGATTACATGGGTAGCCCGGCTTCAAAAAATCGAATTTTTTATTAAATTAAATTAAATTCTACAACATCTCTAGATATATTGTCCTAAATTTTCAAGTCGATTTGAGTAATAGTTTCGGAGATAGAGCCTTGGGAAGATGCGCGTTCAAAGCCAGTTGCTCCCAGTTTTATTATCACTCAAAACTTGAAACGCGTTTTTCTCGAAACTGTATTTTCAAAGTCGTTTGTCAAGATTTCTCGAACACTACTGAACCGATCTTGATGACTTTTTACACACGTCTTCAAGTTATTATTGACAAGGACTTGGACGACGGAGTTTTTTTTAATTGCAACTATTTAATAAAAAAAATTTAGAGCTAATTGTACCGAAATTTTTAATTTTTTTGTAGAAAGGTCCAATTTTTTTTCCTTCGTCTAAATTCTAGTTTAATTATATATACATATATGTTGTTGTTGTTGTTGTTTTTTTTTGTTTTGCCTTAACAGGCGCCACTGTGTGGGCTTCTTTGATCCGGCGCAAGCGCCATAAGACAACGATGCAGGATCTTTTCCTTTCTTCGACCCTCACCGTGGATAATTTAGAAAGTGTGAGGGTGAGGCTTCGTAAAAAGTTCTCTCCCTTGACAGTACCGAGTTGATGGCTTGATTTCTCTTCTTCGATGAGCTTCCAATACGGAGGACACCACGTCTGACACTAAAAAACGCTATTAAACTAGTACAAATTACATTACACTTGAAATAAAAAAGAGTGAGTGAGCCAAGTTTACAAATAACGGTGATGGTACTGTTCCGAATCAAATAAGAAGGGCTGAAAACCCAAAATACATCTAGATTGTACATCTTTAGGTGGAGGGAGCTTTGATATTACACCCCATGAACAGAGGGGGTGTCGTCTGATCCAATAGGGAGGTGGACCCGACGCCCACGAAAAGTCAGACCGCAAGAAAAATTTTGGACCACCGCGCCAAGAGCACCAGTTTCTCTGCTTCAACACTATAAAGGTATTTTCGTCTCTGATATGAAATTAGCAATCTGTCTGATATTGTCGTTGTTAAAATTAGCTAGGGCATCGGTTAGGCAGCTGTAATCTTTGAACACGCGGTAACCCAATCGGATATTACTGAATTTTCTGCAGCGGAAGAGAAGGTGTTCTTCATCCTCCACCTCCTGGCACATGTCACACAGGGGGCTCTCCATTATTTTCCATCTAGCCAGGTGTTTTCTAGCAAAGGAGTGGTTTGTCAGAACCCTGTTTATGGTTCTTATACTCTTGCTGGGTAGGTCACTGGTCAGGAACCATGGCTTGGCTCCCACCCCCGGATGAATCTCTGCAAACTTTACGCCTTTCGATCTTGACAGTGCCTCATACTCTCTATCCCACTGTTGCAGAACTTTTCTTTTAACATTCAACAGGGCATCGTCGACAGATAAGGTTTGAAATACGAACTCTCCCTCAGTTCTCGCCTCATTTGCCACTCTATCAGCCCAGCACTTCTCCACAATATCCCTATGGGAGAGCACCCAAATTACTCTGACACCCTCAAAGGCTTTCTCAGTCAGTTCGGCAATTTGCTGAACTATTAGATTGTCTGATTTCAGCGCCCTGCATCCGTTGAGGCTGTCCGTCAACATAGTTAGTATCTTTATGCCCCGGTTCTCCGCAGCTGACATAGCCAGTTTGATTGCAAGTAGCTCCGCTGATCGCGTAGACATTTGCCAGTGAACCCTGTATCTCAATTCCTCCCCACTCGCCGGAAAAACAACCCCCAGGCCCACTGTACCCTCGGCAATCGAGGCATCCGTTGCCACCACAGTACCCCCCCCCGGGAAGCTCTCCCTCTTGTTCGCCATTAGCGCTCTTACCACGTCTTTATTTGTATCAGCCTTAGAGAAATTGGATTCAAAAAAACCTGTGTCTATCTCTATTTTGTTTCTAGGGAATACCCTCCTCGGGACAATCTTCGTGTTGTCCATAATCTCTCTGAACTTTTCCCAACACCGCGAGAAGGGGGAATCCAGAGAACTGTCTTGGACGCTTCCCAGGAAGTCCGGGCAGGAGCTAGCGGCTCTGAAAATTTCCTTTGTGGTTATGAGGTCGGCCCTCAGGTGAGGTGGCAGTTCGTTAGCAAGCGCATACATCGCATGGATGGGTGTGCTTCTCGACAGTCCAAGTGCCTTTCTCAAATAGCTGTTGGTGAAAACACCCAATCTTCTTTCCAAGCTTTGTGATTCCCCTGCCGACAAGGCCCTCGCGTAATCGATTTTCGATCTAATAATAGACCTGAATAATACTAGAGCATTTCTGGGGTTAATACCGAATCTTGTGCCACTCAGAATGCGAATGACTCTTGCATTGCTCTCAGTCAACCCCAGTGCTTGTTCATAATGAACGTGGCTCCTCAGGCTTGACGCGAAAGACCAGCCCAGGAAGCGGAATGACCTGACACACAGCGCCGGATTGAGACAATTCGCCGCCCTAGGCAGATGCAGAATTGCCGCCCTTTTTTGATCTTCTTTTACTCACCTTAAGTATAGTTCCGTTAACGTATGTGAGATGTGTATATTCCAGAATATAATAGATTTCAGGTTAGTTATGATAAATAAGTTCAGATTCATGAAGAATATTATTACTACTGTACGTAACATCATTTATTCATTTTTATTTTATTTTTATTTTTATTTTTTTATTATAACATCATTTATTCATTTTGATTTTTTCCCCATCGGTTTCACAATTGATATTTTTTACATGTATTTACGCCGGGCTTTTTGAAGTGCGAAATCATGAATGACCTGATTGCAATCAATTAAACGTAGAATTTCTGCCTCCATAGATAATAGAGCCAAAGAATTCAAGCGAGTTTGACACATGGATGACCTCAAATAATTTTTAATCCGCTTCAAACAAGAAAACGATCTTTCACCACTGCAATTCGTGACAGCCATGCAAAGAAACATCCTATATCTATGCAATGTCAACATTCGGAAACATTGTATTAAGATCATTTCTTTTGAAAAATTCAAAGGTTTCGATTGGGGTCAGCTGCTTGGAGTTTTTTTGATTGCAATTGAGATAGGCTTTGAAATGGATAAGTTCATCAACTATTGAAGTTTCTAAATCTTGACTAAATGCTTCTTGTAAGTTTTTTGCTTTTTCCCGAATATGAACATTATCCAAATTTTCCAAGTCAATGAGGACAGAAAATTTTTCATTGATTTTCTCATATTTTAGGCATCTTTCCTGTAAATCCGACAGCAAATTGTCAAACCGAGCAGTGTTACCTCTCCTGTACTTGTTTCGTCATCATAGATTTTCCTACGTCTCACTCTGCTGACAAGTGTTTTGTACTCTTGGTTGATTGAAAAATCGAGTGCCTTTTTTTAGAAATAGTCAAAGTCTTCACGTGCATCACCTACAGTTTTGAGTAGACTATTATACAACTGAACTACTTCACTAAGGTGAGTTTGAGTGGACTGCAATTTTTTGCTCACAGAATAGAATCTCGAAAATAAAAAACTCCACAAACATTGTATAAAAGCTGTCTCCAATGATTCCAAACGATCTCGGATCCCTTTGGCTTCACTCCGAGTTATAGCTTTTTGTGAAAGATCGTTTTCTATGAGATACAAAGCCTGAAGTAACTACTATGCGCTATAAAATATTTCCAACTTCATTTTATCTGTTCTGAAAATATTGATACAAACATAAACGAAAATGGAATTCTTCAAGGAACGACAAAATAAGTTAATCACTATTGATTAAAAAATGTATTCTGATTCAGGCTCGTTACTTTTGCTCTCATATAAAAAGTTCTTTTTTTTTTCTTCGACAACCCAAAAAGTAGCGTTATATCTAGTGTAAGCGATAAAAATTCGCCGCCCCTGAAACCTGCCGCCCTAGGCAGCTGCCTACCTTGCCTACCCGGTAAATACGCCACTGCTGACACACGGGACTCCACCCCCCTCAATGATCAACTCGAGCTTTTTCCTCCCATTGAATGTTAAGCACTTTGCTTTTTCACCACTCAAGGTCAATCCCTTAGCTGATGCAGCCTGCTGAAAGGTGGTGACCGCTCTCTGGAGTCTGCTATTTAGAACGCTAAAGGATTCTCCCGCCGCCAGAAGAAGAAAGTCATCCGCGAACTGGAAGATCCTCACCTCCTGCACGTTCAGGGCATGCAGGTCCGCGGTATAGATGTTGAACAAAATCGGGCTAAGTAAACTACCCTGGGGAAGGCCTCCCACCGAGTTCAACCTCTTTTTACCTAGGACCAGACTTCTATCCCCAAAAAACTGGGTTATCCAGTTGATGAGCTCGCAAGGAATTCCATACCCAAGCAGGCACAGGTAGAGCCTCCCCAAGTCAACCTTGTCGTAAGCACTTTCAAGATCCAGGGAAACCATCCCGACACATCTGAAGTTCTTTTGGAGCTCAGCTATTTTCTGTCTAATGACACTCAAACATAAGGTTGACGATTTGCCCCTCCGGTACGCAAATGAGTAATTCGGAAGCATCCCAGCTTCATCTATTTTGTTTTCTATGAGGGATTTGATAAAAAAATTTATAATTTTCATTGATACATTGATCAGCAAGATTGGGCGGTAACTAGAGATTGTATTTGGGTTCCTGCCTGGTTTGAGTATTGGCACTATTTTGATCATCTTCCACTCTTCCGGGATCTTACCCGAGTGTAGGGCTTCCTCAAGGTATAGACATAAGGCTTTCTTTGCCGAAACTGACAGATTTCTTAGCATATCATACGAGACCCCGTCCGTCCCCGGGGCCGAGGCACCTCTTGACGCCAGGAATGCCTCCAGGTCTGGAATCGTTATATCAATGTGACGTCTCCTAGTTGTGTTATATATACAGGGCATGAGTGAAGGAGCCCGGGCCTTATCGATCACCATCGTGAGAAACTCTTCGCATTTTTTATCATCATCGAGTAGTTGACCGGTCATCCCTCCTCCCTTCAATCTTTTGATGGTTTTCCATAATAAGCGGAGGTCACCTCTCTTTCCCAGATCCTCTATCATATCGTCTTACTCCTGTCTCTTTCTCTCAAGCTTCTTTCTTTTGAAAATCGCGCTTTCCCTATTGTATTTGATTAAGAGTGAGATATCGCCCGACCTATGTAAGGCAGCCAACGTTCGGTTTTTTCTCCTGAAGAGTGCTCCCAGTTCAGGGCATCACCACTTCTTTGGTGTCCACTTATTTTTATAGTCTTTTTTTGTGATGATTGTTGCATTCTGTAGGGCTCTTTTTATGTGATCCATGACACTTCCCTCCTCTCCCCCTGGGACTTGCAACTCTCCCATCGCGATTTTCAGCCGCTGAGTGGCAATTATTTTCTTTGTCGGTTCCCTGAGGGAAAAATTAAACTCTATTAAAATGGGTAGGTGGGGGCTTCCCCCAAAAGAGATATCCAGCGCTCTCCACAGTACCGGCACGTCACTGAAATTGACAAAGGCAATGTCGAGTACACTCCTGACCATTTTCCTACTCTTCGCTATGTAGGTGAAGGAGCCCGTGTTTACCTCACGAAAGCCACAGTCACCCGCGATTCTGTGCAGCACAGAGCCTTTTGTATCAGTGATTGAGCCTCCCCAGGCTTGATTTTTCGCGTTAAAATCCCCCGCTATCACTGCCCTTCCCTTTCTCGACGTGCTAATGAAGATTCTTTCCAGATTCTTTTTGAAAGCGCTCACACTGATATGCGGCGGCGCATATACCGAGTTGAGTGTGATCTTTTGGACATTGTCGGATAAGGTCACCATACATGAATCGATCCCACTCGAAAGTGGTATTCTTTTCACTTTTAGATCGGCTTTGGTAGCCACAGCTACTCCTCCATAACCGTCAGTTCTATCTTTGCGAAAGACATTATAGCCTAGCAGCGAGACCCGTTCCGGCGGGAGGAGCCAGGTCTCAGCTGCTATTAAACCTGTTATTTGGTTGTCAATCATGAAAACGGTTAATTCGTCTGCGACAGGTTTCACGCTTTGGCAATTGAATTGTAAGATTCTCATGTCGAAGAGATACATCTCATAGTGGAGGCTCCCGCCGAAAGGCTCTCCATCTGTCCGATAAGATTTGTCAGAAGTATGCAATTCTCACTTCCTTTCAGATCCGAGTGCACACTTATCATTCCCAGTATTTTCTTTGCCAATTCGATTACGTTAGATTTAAAGCTCTTGAGGTTTTGTTCATTCATAGACTCTTCCCTACCATGCCAAGTAGCTTTCCCCAAATTCAGGGTACGGTCAGCCTCTTCACCCATTTTGGGATGGTCCTTAAAGGGGTTGTAGTGACTCCTCGGTCCTGTTTTTTTACTTGTGTTCCCCCCCACATTGCCTGAGTCTAAGAGACTCACACTGTCATCTCTCTCTCGTGAGAGCGGGAATTCTATGGGCATTTTTCTTGTTATTTTCCTCGCCTCTCTTTTAGAAATTTCCTGATTGGCTGCTAACCAATTAATTCTTTCTTCTTGTAGCTTCGCCGGACACTCTCTGTAGAACGCTGGATGATCTCCTCCATAATTAGTGCAGTGTGCCACCCCCTCACATCTACCTTCCATCACCTCATGACCCTCCCCACAGTTGGCACAAATAGTCCCTTTGGACTTGCACTCCCTGGCAATATGACCAAAACGCTGGCATCTGAAGCACCTCACCACTCTCGGCACATACGGGAAAAGTTTGAAGGAGGTGAAATCCAGTAAAATATTTTTTTATGGGATGATTACTTTGATAGAAGATTTTTATTCTATCCGTGGGTTCTTTTTTTTTGATTCC
This sequence comes from Neoitamus cyanurus, assembly GCA_947538895.1. Taxonomy (NCBI): domain Eukaryota; kingdom Metazoa; phylum Arthropoda; class Insecta; order Diptera; family Asilidae; genus Neoitamus; species Neoitamus cyanurus. Next base: position 42,554,957 of record OX384541.1, read on the forward strand.
TTCAAACCACCCATTCCTCATTTCCCTAAAAATCTTGACCACCCTTAGGCCCGGATTCTTTTCCTCCATCATCCTTAATAACTCGTCTTTGGTGAGCTCCTGATCAATTCCCTTCACCAGGCCAGTCCTCGCAAGTAAACCCAGGGGAATATATACACTAAAAGACTTGTCGAGGCTGTGTTTTATTGCAAAATTATTTGCCATGGAGGCATTTTGGAACTCAACTCTACATTTGTTGGCTGCTGACTTACTAATTTTTGTGATACCCAGTACACCGCTCCCCCTCAAGATTCTGCCAAGAAACAGGGGGTTTATTTCTCTACTTCCCGCTCCCAATATCTCATTCAACGCAACCATTACCACCTTGGGGCCCTCTCCACCCTCCTCATACAAATGAGTCTCCCCCGCACTTCGATTTGCCCTCGTCGGGACTCCAATAATCTCTCCAATACTGGCTTCAGAGTGGGCCATGTCAAGGTCTTCACCGCTCTTCTCGAAAGAATATCTTTCCTCGCCACTCACCGATCCCCCAGCTTTGTTATCACTATTACTCGACGTTGACGACTCCGATAACTCTGACCTGGTGCGCTTCAGCGCAGTATCCGCGGCCTCCCCCACACGCGCCGCGTCCACTCCCATCTTCCTCTTACCCACTACTATACCGTTCGTCATTCCCTTGTCCAAATTTCCCTTCTGAGCATTTTTTCCACGTTTAATGAGGTTGGAAGCTACTTTAGCCGCAGATTATCTGTTCATTTTGCCCCGAAAATGGCTTTCTTATTGCACGTTAGATCTAAAATTTGATCTTTGTTAAGTTTTGCCGAACAGATTGGTAATTTTGCTTCTGTAGCTGCCCTCTTCGGATAGAGTTCTTTGTACACAAGGGAATTCCGTTACAAAACAGCTTAACCTAAGCTAACGGAGCAATGCTCCTTCGTCAAAAAGTTTTTTTAAAAAGGTATTATTCTAAAAGAATTATAGAATCTAATTCCTGCGTTTCTCAACCACTATCTTAGTTTTAGAAAAAATATTTTTCACCACACAAATGATCTAAAATTCTAAACTACTGGGAAAAGTACTATTGTACCCCAGGCTGTCTCTAGTATTGGTCCAAAATTACTAATTGTACAATTGTTTAAAAAATTGATTATTTTAAATCCTTTACAGAAAAATCTAAAACAATGAACAGAGAGAATTAAATCTTTAAATACACCGAGAATATTTTCTAATACACATGGCCGCCTCAACAGGTCAGGGCCTTACAATCTACAGAGGATAACGATGTCTTTCCTCAGCACACTTATTGAAAATCCAATTTTATTTTAACCAAAATGCACCATCCGTAAAAAAATAAAGGCTCACTCACCTTGGCGACAATGAATTCGGTGGAATTTATTGTTATTTTCCCCGCAAAAGATCAGGCACAAAGTAAATTACTTAGAAATTTTCTAAACTTTAAAAACACAACGTGATGCCCTTTTGAAGCCTCTGCTGTAGACGATGCTTACTGCTCGGTGGGTGGGAGAGAACTGATATACATATATTTTTTTTTACTTTATTTGATCCTGTCATGAGTTCTGCTGTCAACGCGCAAGCACCTTTTTTTGGCCGGTTATCGAAAATGACGTCGCAATGGCAGAGTTTTAGATATTTTTCTACAAACATTTCAGAAATTCTTGTCAAATGTGTATATTTAAGGCAATAAAATGTTTGAATGAAATATTAAATTTTTTACATATATGAAAAAAAAATTGTTGAAAAAAAGCCGTTTTTTACCCGAGGAAACACATGTAACCCCTTAAGTGCTTTGCTTTCCCGGTGCGATAGGCTCGAAGGGTTTCGTATAGAAGTGCCCGCACATGGTGCAGGGCTGTTCGAGTCATTGCCGTGGGGATTCCGTGTGACGTACCATTTCTGTTTATATTTTGGTCAATTCACTTGTGAGAAGTTTTGTCGGGGTACACAGACTGCTCCTCGTGGTCCAGCGCTGATCGACAGCTGTGGCGGACGGCTGCTCGCCGTCTGACCCCCCCGAGACTACTCCTTAGTTTTAATGGTTCGAGAGCAGAGGAATGGGTGCCGGGACGTAGCAACCCGCTACAACCCCTTAAAATGGAATGTTATCTAAGTGAAAAAGTTTCCCCTGATTTCAATTATATTTGCTAATGTTAAGCTTTAAATTGCAGGTAAAATTTAATCTTATCTATATCTTTCGTCAATGCATATTTAAGAAATATAGTTAGACATATTAGGACCATGATAGAAGAAGTAGAGTTTTGAAACCTTTCTGATATTTTTAGGGACATAAATAGACGGAGCAAGAAGTAAAATTTTACTAATAAGTATGTAGGTATGTATATCATAAAAAAAAGTCAGCAATATATGTATGCATTTTAATAAAAGGATTCAAATCATTTTTTTACAATTTAATTATATTATCCACAGCTTTTTTCATTCCTAGAATTATAATCGAAAAATATATATTTTATGAAGCTTCTATAGCTATATTAATCAAAGTCATCCTCGAGGGGATCATACATCTTATCAGCATTCCTTAAGTCCAACATTTCAACATATTCCTCACCGCAATCTGAATCTTCGGAGGAGGAGAACCTTATATACGAGTCATGCACAGCAAGTCGCCCTAAAATTTAAAAATTTACTTGAAATCTACATAAAATGAAATGCGTAAATTGAAAACAATCGATTTAGTTTATTTGTTTTTAAATTTCAAATAAACATGCAATAAAGCTTTAATTAAAAAAATATATGTGTAGGAATCTGAAAATGCTCAAAAACCAAGAATTTTAAATACTACAAAAAAGCGTTATAGAACAATGCACACTTTATACGCTTCACGACTATTTTATTTATTAATCACAAATTACCTAAATCTGTTGCATCTTTGTCATCCACAACGATTGCATCCAAGTTATATTTCAACCAAAGTAATTTGTCATCTTCCCAAGTTAAACGTGGCCACATTATACCTGTAGGAAAATTGTTAATACCGAAAGCAAAAATGTAAGTTATATAAATTCAACCTTTAAGAGTCTTCACCAATCGAATCACCACTGTTAATCCTTTAATCTCATGGGAGGTCCACTCCGGCTCAATACCGCACAACAGATTTAAAACAATCATATTTGGTTCTTTGTGTATAGTTGCGCTTTAGAAAATGTAAAAATGGAAACCTTTATTCGACTTTTTTTACAATTAGATGTGAATGACTAAAAAGATTCTGGTTGAGGCCTCTATCCACAAATTTTGTTGTTCGCATTTTTCTTTGAGTAAGTTTCAGATAATAAGAATATACTGCCTACGCTGTTGCTCAAATATGTTATTTTATGGATATTCAAATAGTAACCCTTTGCACTCAAGAGGTGCGTCTCAGTCACCATTGCAATGTATAAATTATCGTTGGTGAAAAAAGCTTCGAGTGCAAAGAGTTAATAAATCGAATGTGTCCGGCTTGCTTACAATTACAGCTGACCTTGAAACATGAATGGTAATTGCGAAAAGAATATTTACTATAGAAATTCTTATTTCTTATGATAATACAGAAGGTCTGATTATTTGTTTTGGCCGATTAAAATAATTATTAAAACGAATTTGAAAGCAAGTTAGTTTGGTTTCCAGAGAGAGAGCTAGGTCAGTATAGTAATAAATAACGTATCAAATAATAGGACGTAGCTCGTAAAGGAAATCGAAGGAACCTTCCCTGGACTGCTTCAATTCTATTGATGTTAATACATTGAGAGGGAAACCAGGCTTGGTAAGAACATTCAAGGAGAGGCCTGAAGAACGAGACGTATAGTGATTAAGTAACGTAGGGATTACGGAACTCCTTTGACCAACGCTTAACAAATACGAGTGCAGAGTTGGCTCTAGCAAACATGCTGTCAATGTGATCACGAAAGTTTAGTACACTGTCACAAATGACACCGACATCAATTATCTGCCTTACAATGCTTAACACAAAGCGAACGATTTAGGATAAATAGTCAACACATGGATCATATTGATTCTATTACTAACCGATCCAACTCGAATTTGGGTTTTGCAAAACGCTGGTCAAAAGAATTCAATGAGCCTTACATCTTTAAATTTCTGTACTGCACTTTTGTTAGACCGATCTTTGAATATGCTAATCTTTCTTACTCCTCCTTTTAACAGTGCCATATTAAACCTATTGAATCTGTTCAACGTAGGTTTCTACAGTTTGCCCTCAAAGGATTTCCCTGGCAAAATAATCTTCTACTTCCTCCTTTCTCTGATAGGCTCAAACTTATTTCCCTTGACGGAAAGCCTCCAGAACTCTTCTAACTTTTAATTGTTTGCAAAGCGTTATCAACTCGCCGAAATGGCTTGCTGCTCCCATCCACACGCTGATGAATCAATATTTCCTTTATTTAACACACCATTGTTCATATCCCGTATAAACTGTCCCGTGTATATATTAGTTAGGAGTGGGATAAATATGCGTATATACATATGTATATAGAAGATGAAGAATAATATTTTAAACGAATAAACTTCGAACCAAAATAAGATTTACAAATTTGATTGAGGCAATAACACCCAAATTTTTTTTCAAAAAAAAGAAGATAAAATTATTTGAACTATATCAACAATATTATAAACAACAATACTTACCAGAAAATTATAGTTGAATTGGTCACTTTTAAATAGTAATCTCCAACATCAGCTGCGTGGATTTGCAAATATATTAGCGACTCAGATTGCTTCCAAACAACCTGAGGGCATTTCGTGAGAGATTTTAATCGTGGCATTGAAGCATCCATAGACTCTTCAAATAATATCGACTGAGATTCTGTACACACCAAATTAGTCTCTTCCCTGCTACACTGCGTTGTTTTTTCGGCCACAAATGATGTCTGCTCATGCATTAGTGGACGATCCACACTATAGATGTGTCTTTTGTCCTTAATTTCAGCCTGGCATAGCTTTACAGACTTACTTTCATCAACAGGAGGTAAAAGTTTTGCTGTAGATGGCAAGTTAAGCTAAAAAAAAAAGTTGATAAAAATTCGTTTCCCCATTTTTAATTTACAGCATTTACAAGTGTTAGAGCTTCGGCTTCTGTAAAATTAATATCAAGGTCCATAAAATTAATATCATAAGTACTATCCAACGAGCCCTTTGGGACCTGAGATGTTTTTGGATGTTGATAGTTTATGTGATCCCAGTTCTCCTCCTCCTCCCCCGAAGATATAGAGTCACATGTAGGTATATTTATTACCAAATCTAGGAAATGCTTTGTGTCCTCATCGTATTCAGCCAAACCTTTAATTTTCGAGATTTGTTAATTTCCATTAAAAATATATACATATATATTAATATTATATATATTATTATTATACTGATTTTGTGTCGTAGCATTCGTTAATGTAACGACATTTTCTCAGAAAAATTAAATCGGTTACATCAAAAGCGAGTGTTACTAAAGTCGTTTGTAACCACAATTTGCGAGTTGTAAATATATCACCCGAAGACAACAAAGTCTTTCCGGTCACCAATAAAACGACCGAAGGCATCGGCAGCGAAGGGGAATATAATCACGATTACTTCTTGGTCACTTCTAAGGATTGAAGCTGCGGCCAGAAGATCGTGTTTAGCGGAAAAAAATGTTCTTTAAAGGAGCTATAACCTAATGTGAAAGAGGCCAATCTTACGATCTGCGAATTAAGTTAAATTCTCAGATATAATAATAATACAAGATCCCGTCTAAGATCAACCTTCACCGATCTGTTTTCCTAATGAAAGCTCTTTCTTATCAAGCATAATATTTATGTAAACAAACAACTCGCCGATGGGTTGTCTAATTATATCAGGTCAAGGCTACACTACAATAATGTAATTATTTTGATTTTAATTTCTACACTTAATTGTTTTCTCAAAGAATTCGGTACCAATCCAGATTATAAGACATTGGAACAAGGAAAAGTCTATCGGATCCATGAATCCAGAATATAAAGCATAGGAACAAGGAAAAGTCTTTCTTTTACTGCTCTCTATTAGGGGTTGCCAGGTATAAACAGGCGATTTGGTATTATAAATTAATACTCATCTGTTCTCTTATTGAAGTACACTGCGGAGCACTTCAATAGGTAAACGGTCTTAAATGGCAAATATTCGCAACAACACACGTGCAGGTCAATTATTTTTAATATGTTTATTCCACCATTTTCCCATTACCTGCGAATTCTAGGAAAAAAAACTACCTGCATTTAAGGGGACCTATATGGCTAAATATTCGATTTTTTTATTGGCTTTTCTTTTTGTTCAACTATTTCCGAGGAAAACGCTGCAAACTAAACTCAAATCCGTAAGAAAATAACGAAGTTATGCCTTTTTTTTACTTTTAGATGTGTCGTTAAAAAAAGTACTTCAAATACTCTGTAATAACGGAAGCCTAATAATTGACGCGCTAAATCCGCGCTATTTTTGGTTCACAGCAGCGCAACTTCGTTCCCTGTGATTCTCTGTTGTGTTTATTGTGTAAACAAATTTTAATCAGTGCGTTTCTAAGTAGCTTTTTCGTTGATAAACTTTGTTTTTCTTCTGTAAAGTCAAACTTTAATTCGATTTTGCTCAGAATTTTGTTTTTTTACTTTTGCCGCAGAAAATTTCAAAAACCGTTAGCTCAAATTGTTTGAAATTTGGTGGGCTGGTTTATGATACATCTGGTCATGGAATGAATTAAAAAATATATGAATATTTAGATTAAAATTATTTTTTAAAATATTTATTAATTCAGTAAATAATGAAAAATTTCAAAAATTGAACTCTAAAATACACAAAATCAAAAATAATTGCAGGAAAGCAAAACTAATGAATTTATTCTGTGCAGTCAAGTATTATCTAACAGAAAATGTCTTGATTATGTGTTTCAGAACAGGGGTTCTAGAAAAAAGCTACGGCAATGGTGAAATTCCACCATTGCAAGAGACACTCAACCCGAAGAGCCCATGGGTATTTTTGTGATTTTTATAGGCCACAAACAATCTTAAAGTATTCAATAATAAATTAGTTTCCTCATTTTCTAGATTGTATGTGGTTTATTTCTTAAAAAAAAAATAATCCTTTGACTCCGCAAAACCCCATTTAAGCCATATAGGTCCCCTTAAGAAACAATCCTTATAAAATAGCGGTGCATTTGAATAAGTACATCAGTTTATTTGGTAAAATGTCTGCAGATTGAAGATAAGAGATATTGGATTAGCAAATATTAAAGTATAGCTAGTGGAAATAAAACCAAAACAAACACCAACTTACTTAAGAAGAAATTGGTAGAATAGGGGCATTAAAAGAAGTATATTCATTAAGAGAAATTGCTCGTAAAATTAAGCGTAGCGCAAACGTTATTTGTTCATTCTTGCGAAATCCAGAAGTTTATGGAACAAACTATAAAAGTCGTGTAGGTTGGGCCATTACAGAACGAGAACGAAGGACTATTTTCGCCTTGCCTTAAACTATTCAGAATCATTTCGTCAAATTGGTCTGCAAACAGGAACCTCAGCCAGTGTATGGACTGTTCGCCGGATTGTTAGGGCAAGCCCCAACTTAAAACGTTTTCGACTGAAGAAATCCCGGCTCTTCTACGTCACCAAATTGCTCGCCTAGAATTTGCCAGAAATCACTTCAGTTGGAAACAGGAGTGGAATAGTGTGGTTTTTACTGACGAAAAACGTTTCTCATTAGATGGACTTTCTTACTATTATCACGATCTACGGAAAGAACATCGGTTTTTGAGATGCCGACAAGTATCGCTTATGGAATGGGGAGCAATAACTTATAACGACCCTTTAGAACTTGTAGTATTAACTGGGAGACAAGATGCTGCGAAGTCATCAGCCTTCTTCAACGAGCAACCGCTGACGTTGATGAAGCTCTAGGACCAATTTCGTGGATTTTCCAACACTACCATGCAGCTATCTACAACTCTATTACTACTCGCCAAGTAATAGAGTGGTTTCGGCCTCAAAATAGCACCGTCCAGATCTCAACATTATTGAAAATGTGTGGGGATGGCTCACTCGTAAAGTGTATGAAAATGGCAAGTAGTATGAAAACGTTGAAGTAATAAGGAAGGTATCTTAGCTGCTTGGAACGAAATACCACTAACTTTCAGCAGGAGCCTTTTCCGCAGTATGCACGACAGGCTCATTGCATTTATTTCTAAGAATGGAGATCCAACACATTATGGAAAGTACTTATAATATTGCTTATTAGTCCTTAAATTAATATAATTATGTAAGTAATAAAATGTAATGTAAACAGATATAATTTTTCATATAATTCAAATGCACCGCTAGTGATGAAAAATTCAGAACTATTAATATCAAGCACCCCGCGCTTTTCTTTACATTAAAGTTAATTTTCTGAGAAGTTTGATCATTCTTGCTTATTAACGCCGGAAATTCCTAATTACATCATGGAACTTTTCGTCCTATAGGATGCGTTTTACATTTTCACAAATTTTTACCTAAAAAATGCTATAGAAGCCTGCGACTTGACTCATGATTGACCACACCAATATTAAATAAATTCTGTTTCGTGTATGATTGTTTTTTGAAAAATAGTAGCTAAGAGGCCATCCTTGGTTGAATTAAAATAAAAAACATAACAAAATGGGTAGTGATAAAAGACTGACTCAAGAAGAAATCGGCAAAATTAAAGCGCGGACAGACGAAGGATTATTCTAATAGGGAAATACCCAGACAAAATAATAGAAGTGCTCGGGTAGTGAATAACTTCTTAAAGGATCCCGAAAATTATGGAAGAAAACAAAAAGGGCGACTTCAGAACGCAATAACGGAACTAGAGGGACGAAGAATCCTGGGAATAGCTTCAAATTCATCTTCAACTGCGAGGCATATAAAGGAAGCTGCGAAAACAATTGAAAGTATCCGAAGAGTACAATGTTTATTAAAGACTTCTCCAAGTTGACATCGTCATCGTCTCAAAGAGAAGCAAGTGTTGACCAATAGACATAAGGAAAATAGACTTAATTTACCAGGAATTAATTATATGGGTTGGACAAATGAGTGGAGTCCTGTTATTTTTACCGATGGAAAGCGCTTTACATTATACGGAACAGATGCGTACGCATTTCATTTTTATGACATAAGGAAGGAGAAGGGATTTTTAGCAAGCCGTCATCGCAGGGAAGGAGGTGTCATGATTTGGGGAGCCATTTTATACAATGGACCCGATGATCTGGTTTTCATTAGTGGACGATAAACTGCTAATGACTACAAAACTATCCTTAGAAACGCTAAAATTAGAATAATAGAAAATATGGAAGGTTGGAGTTGGGTATTTCAGCATGATCATGCAACCATCCACCCAGGGAGTTATTCAATGATTTACGGAAGAAGACATAAGTGTCCTGGAGTGAACATCATTATCTCCAAACATCAATCCAGAACATCAATTTGATTGATTTGATTTGATTTTCAATAGCGTAGAAACCTTAAAAGTAGCAATAATCTCAGCGTAATAAAAATGGTGCAAAATTAAAGATTTTTACCATTTCCTTAACAACTAGTTGGAACTTTTTGATGATGATGGCTTTCATGCCATTTTGAAGGTAAAAATATAGGGTTTCCAAATAAGAACGTCCGAAATTTAAATTTGAATAAAACACAATTTACAAGCAAAAATGGTTCTAATTGCTTTATTTGAAAGATACTTTTATGCGATTTATGATTTCAATAAAATATCGGCCAAATGGCCACCGCGGCTCCTCTTGCACACGTTCATCCGCTGACGCCAATTTCGATGACTCTGTGCAACATTTCGGTCGATATCTCAGCTATGGCTTGACGAATATTGGCTTCCAATGCCTCAAGAGTTGTAGGATGGTTCCTGTAAACCTTCGACTTAATGTAGCCTCAAAGGAAATAATCCAAAGGCGTTATATCACACGATCTAGGCGGCCAAGCGATGGGACCATTTCTAGAGATTAGCAACTCACCGAACTTACCGCGCAATAAGTCCATGTTAAGTCGGGAAGTATGAGGAAATAAAGGTCGTCCGCATCAATATCATCAAATTCCGGGGAAAAAAATAGGTCAACATCGTGTCATAGCGGTTGCTATTAATGGTAACGGCATCTCTTGCCTCATTTCGAAAGAAATAAGATCCGATGATTCCGCCATACCATAATCCACACCAAACGGTCATAGCGGCAATTTTGCTTGTTGACGAATCCATTGAGCCAGAAATGAGCCTCATCTAAGATGATTTTGCGATGAAAATCGCCGTCGGCTTCCAACATTTCCAGTGACCAATCAGCGAACTGACGACGAATGTGATGGTCGGTTGGCTTGAGTTCTTGTGCCAATACCATCTTATAAGGATGCAGACCCGAATCCAATCGCAAAATTCCCAAGGTTGTCATCCTGGAGAGCCACAACTCTTGAGAACGGCACGGAGCAGACGCATTTGAGTTTTCACGAACTTGAACGGCGGCAATATTTTGTTCACTTCGGGCATTTCTTTGTCTTACAGGCACCTTTGTATCGTGAAGAGTGAATTCACTTTCAAACTTTGCGTCTTATAGCGCGCTCAGTAGGAGCATTATGATGACTGTTTTTTGCACGAAGCGTTCTTACAGTACCGACAAGAGAATGCGAATTTGCGTAATAATTTTGGACAATTTCCAAGCGTTGGATCAACGTGAAAAGTGTCATGATGAAATCGCAAACCTTTCTGAACCTTACTGAACAGACCTGTCAAAAAATCATAAACAAATATGACCGCCACGATCTATCAAAACCAGATCATCCTTATTGGGAAACCCTTTACATGAAAAATATAAAACGCATCAAATTCCACGGAAAGTTCCATGTTCGTTAATATACAATATTGATCAAACTTCTCAGAAAAAATTACATAATTGTCTGGAAACTTGAGAAAATAAGGGTGAGGTCAATCACGTGTCGATATAGTAAACTTAATTGCTTTCACTTATGTGGGAAAAATCAGCTTGAAGAAAACAAATAACTATTCAGATACAGATACAAAATACAATCCTCATATAGTCTTCTACGCACCTTTCTCAACAATTTTTTCATTAATTTTAACATCCTCCTCCATAGTGCAGTCAATTAAAATAACTTCGTGTCGCCAATATTTGAGATCTGAGTCTAATTGCGGTTCTTGTGTAATTAATGGGCGAACATATAGATATTCGCATCCAGATATTATTTCATCATATATTCTATCAGATATGTCCTCTGTCCAAATGCCATTAGTTAAAGAAGTTATCCCAATTATTTTACATCGAATAGCCTGTTAAATAAATTTTTATTTTTGAATACCTTTGAGTTACATAAAAACTTACCTGAAAAGGGAGAAAATTTACAATCCGGCTGGTTGTCTGTATTATATTTTTCAGAGATTGAGTCTCGCTTCTTCCTATATCACAGAAAAATATTGTTGCTTTAATTTCTCCATCGTTGGCATCGCAAAGAACTTTCGAAACCTTCGCTCTGTTGTACTTTCCTTCGTGTTGTGCTAAACAATTTTGACCTATCTTCGCTTCTGGCAAAACAACTTTCTGTTCGGAGACAAAATTATCAATTTCCTGGTACAATTCTTCCATTCTAAGAAATAATTTAGTATCGGTCATTGGTTGTTATTTGCGCTTGCAGTCAAATAAAATAATATAACTAACCTTTCCAGATTTTGAACTTCTTGAACATAAAAAGAATTTGGGGAGAAAAAGGCGCCAACAGTCACTCTAATAAATTCGTTTTCAGGTAAGATTTCCCATTTCTCATTAATTATTGATGAGTGCCAATTTTCTTTAGTGGGCTTCATTTTGCGTCTTTTCTTTATAGCTCTGCTCTTATTTCTAATAACAGATGCATTTATATCGTTTAAAAGTTTTTTTGAACCTGAATTTGTCGTTCTACAGTCCGTATTAGAGTCCGTGGATATTGATATGTTCACGGTTTTGCAACTATTGTCCGATTTAAAAGTCGCATTGTTATCATCACCGCCATTTGACATTTCACCATTCATAATACTCTCAACGAACGTCGATTCCCCATGTAAAGCAGGTGGTAATATACCTAAAATTAAAACACTTATTCTTTCTAGATTAGGGTTTTATTATGTTATAATACCGCATTCATGGGCCATTTGAGTCATAATCTCAACAGCATCACTATTCAGAGTGGCGATATTTTTCTCTAATAGAACTTTCTTCATGTTGATGACATAAACATGGCTGGAAATCGATTTTAACTGATCTAACAAGACAAGTTTATCCACCCAAATGGTATCCATCAGTACCAGTTTAATATTAGCTCGAACGTGAACGGTGTCCCTTACGTATTTATCGATCCACTGGCGAACAATCTGAGTTGCATTCGTATCCCACTCTGATTCATAATCAAAAGGCACAACATCGGTGAGAAGCAAGTCAACCGCCTAGAAAATAATAAGATCATTAAACTCCTAAATCTTAAAAAGCCATAACTCATAAAAGAATACAAGTATTACATAATTATAAAGCAGTACTAAGTAGCTGGAAAGACAAGAAAAAAAATTAAGCTAATAAAAACCCGACTACGGAAAAAAAGCGCTGAAAAGTGTGAAACAAGAAAATATTTTTGTCTGAAATTTTCCTGTAAACTAGGGAAATTTTGTATTTCATTGTTTAATATTCTTCAGTTCGTTTTTTTCTTTGTCGGGTTTTAGTTTTGTTCAGCTTTAATTTTTATTCACAACTTTTAGTTTCAGATAATAATTAGAGTTCATAAGTAACAGGCAGCTCATACTCATAACATACCAGGATGAGAGTATAAATTATATCTACTGCTCCATTATTCTAATATCAGTACCAAGCATACGATCGATCGAAACTAGCAGCCAGTTTCTGCAACTTTCAGTAGAAAATACTCACTAGTGACGTAAGTAGAGTATTTTTCACTGTGAGATATTCCTGATTTCTGTAACTCCGCCTGAGAAATTACTTGGAAATCCTCACCTTCCACTAAAAAATTTGGTTAACAACTAAACAGCTAGTTGGAGTAAAACCGTTCACGAGTTTTTTATCATGCCAACCCGTCAGGCATGACAGCAAAATTATGTTGCGAATTGAAAGGTACTTCCATCCATTTGATATGCTTACCGATGTATTCTAGTGTAATCGCGAGACTGCCAGCATTTTACTAGAAAATTTAAGCCGTTATAGGACAGAAGATGTAAGAAAGTTTTAGTGTGTGCTGCGCACTTCTACGTCCAAGCGACATTGGCAAGAAGACCGATATATGCATCATGGACCTCAAAAATGAAAGGTTTCTTTAACTGAGATACGTTTTAATTGGTGATTTATGTGTAAAATGTTGTGTTTCGACAACGGCGCAGTCCGCTATGCTAGCTAAGGCTGAGCCCACAATTCGACCGTCCTGATATCGTTCGTCTCGAAAGCATCCTATCTAGGGTTGTATTGTACTGGATCGTCTTATCTGGGTCGTCTTTGGCGGAGTCGCCTTTTCGGGGTCAAAGACGATGGCTGAGTCATCGTGCTGGGTCTTCTTGCTGGATCGTCTTTAGCTGGATCGTCTTTAGCGGGGTCGTCTTGCTGGGTCGTCTTGCTGGGTCGTCTTGCTGGGTCGTCTTGCTGGGTTGTCTTGCTGGGTCGTCTTTAACTGGGTCGTCTTTAGCTGGATCGTCTTTAGCTGGATCGTCTTGTTGGGTCGTCTTCGTCTTCATCTTCTTCGTCTTCGGAGTCACTGTAGGTGTCTTCGTACAAGCCCCATGACGTCATGTGATCGCAACTAGTCGTGGTCTCTTTCGGACCCTTGTGATTGCCTACTTTAGCTACATTGTAGCGGTCGTTATTGCCAACTCGCGTTACCCTGTAAGGGCCAATATACTTTGGGCGTATTTTAATCATATTACCAAATTGGGTGCGCTTAATGGCAACAGGTCACATATCTGTGTACCAGCAGTAGATTTACGTCTCTTCTAACTAAATCCCTTTTATTCTCTCGTTCGACCTCGCTGATACTTTGTCTTGCCCGCTCTCGGATCTCCTCACGTTCTTGTCTCAGCGAATAGGTGATTTCCCCTCAGTTATAACTTCAACTATCTTGGCGTCTTAGGCCTTCCTCATTTTTACCCCGAAAAGTACTTCGAAAGAAGTTCTCTGAATGCTTCGCTGCCACATATATCACTGAACCTTTCCATACCATATACCACTGCTCCGGGTCTTGTAAGGACAGTTTCGTAAGCGCAAAAATGATGACACGATTCATCCGTTAAACTTGTCCGTTGTGATTAGGGTGTGGTAGATCTTTTGCTTTAGACAATAGTCTTCGAAGGTCTTAGAGGTGAAGACTGTTCCTCTACCCATAGTTATTTGTCTGGGGTTACCAAATATGTCTTTTTGAGGTTCCATCTTATTTATTACCTCATCCGCCGTAAAAGTTTTTACCGGGTACTACCAGGCATACTTACTAAACCCAACAATTACGGTGTGCACATATCGATAGTTCTTCTTCGTGCTTGTCAAAGGCCCTAAATGGTCAAGATGATAGCAATCTAACGGGTATTCTTCCTTGGGGATTAGGTGTAGGAAACCCTCGACTTTCCCTGATTTCCTGTCACTTAGGATATAAGGAATACAATTTCTGCGGCATGACTCGACTTTCTCCTTAAGTCTTGGGATAAAGCACTCTCTCATCAGAATTTCTTCGGTTTTGCGCTGACCAATGTGTCCTTGGTCATGAACCGATTTAATTATTTCTTTCACCATTCCCTTGGGGATGCACAGAAGTTTGTCTCCATTTTTCGCCTTATAAAGGACACCTCTTTCAATAATATAATCTTCAAATAGACCCAGTTCCAAGAGTTTAGCGATGGTTTTAAAATGTTCGTCTTTCAATTGTGTTGCCTCGACTTTGTGAATTAGCTCTCGAGTCACGGTCACGCAGATAGGGTAGCGGCTCAGAGCGTCAACGTGTTTCATCCTTCTATCATCTATGCTCCAGCTGGTAATCCAAATCTTGCAGAAGCAACGCCCATCTCGATACTCTTGGCGGAAGGTCTTATTTCTCCATGGTCATCTGAAATACTGAACAGTCCGTAACTATTTTTAATCTAACGCCTAACAGATAAAGCCTCATTCGTTTTCGCGGAAGCGTTCGTAAGCACCTCCAGTTCATAACTAAAATAGTTCTCTTGGGCAGGCGTTTTGTGTTCCTACTATAATAGAGTACTGGATGCATTTGGTTGTCATTGGGACTCCTCTGCCAAACGTTGAGGCGTCTGTAATTCTGTCTCGGCGATTGGGCTGTATATCGTCAAAGCGGGTTGTTTGCTAAGAGTGTCTTTAACCCTGTTGAAGCGTTTGTTGGCCGCGTACCGAACAGAAATTTCGCCTCTTTCCGCAACAGATCACTAAATGGCTTGGCAACCCTCGCATAATCGGGTACAAATTTTCTAAAATATCCCGCTATACCTAGAGAGCTTTGAACGCTTTTGAGATCAGTCGGCTCGGGAAACCTCTTAACTGCGTTTATTTTTATTTCCGCCGGTTTGATTTTACCAGGGGTTACTGCATATCCGAGGTATTCTACTTTATTACAAAGAAATTGGCATTTTTTCTACTTGATGCGGAGTCCGTATTTCGACGAAAGCTCCAACGTCTCTTTCAATCTAGATAATGCTTCATCTTCGTTTTTGGCCAGACTAATAACGTCGTTCATGTAGAATAAAGGACCTTCTTTCGTATTAAGAGTTGAAAAACCATATTGACGTATTTGTGAAAGACGATTGGAGAAGTACAAAGCCCGAACAGCATGCGAGTGAACTCGTACTGGTCGCTAGGTGTAACGAAGCTCGTGTATTTCCGACATTTCCCGTGCAAAACTTATTGATCAATCATCTTTCTGCCTTCTACATCACCTTTCAAGTCTTTAGATCTTTTAACAGTGTTAAGCTTCATAAAAATGCGCTTCCCCAAATAAAATTTCATGTCACACAGGTGAAAAGGTTTTGCGCTTATCAGCAGATAACGTGAAACTTTTATTTTTCGTAATGCTTCCGTGGGAGCGCGCCGCGGTAACCTTGAACCATACCTGCGATCACTCCACGGGCAAGTTAACGACGCAAAATCAGCAATATGCAACGCCAGAACCTGTGCGCTCCCACGGGAGCGTCTGCCTGTTGATTTAGTTTTAAGTGTTAGTATTATAAATTATTAGATTATTTAAGGTGCTGTTTTGTTAATAAAGTTGTTAGTTATTTTATAACTCACATCTGGTTGTTTTATTTAACTCGCTGCTCATTGTTTCTTTTAAAATCTTGCTTTTCAGCTACAATATTCTGTGGAACACAGAATAACTGTCTTCAAAAGGCGGATCTTTCGGTTGGGCATAAGGTGTAACATCCTATAGCTCTAAGGAAGAACAAAAGCGCAACATTCATCGGTGGGCATAAGGTGGGACACCCTATAGCCCCAAGGAAGCACAAAATAGTCCTTGCCTCAAATATTGGTGACCCCGACGTGATTATTATCTCTAATACTGCTATTTCGCCATGGATTTGAACGAGCTAGGTTCTAGGCAGCAAGATACTAGAGAAGAAATTAGAGCGCTATGGGTTAACTATAGCAAGGATTCAAACATCCAAAAAACGGCTGAACGGCTTCAAAGAAAACTTCGTGCACTAGACGATTTGTGGGAGGAATTTGAAGCCACTGACAATAAAATTCGCGAAGATTTTAGTGATCGCCTCGATCATTCTTATTTTGTGAAGGATTATTACAGCGGCATTCAAATCGGATATATGTGCATGAGAGCCGATATTATATCACGGCTAGAGAAATTCAGCAATACTCCAGCTCGTAATGCATCCAATCTTCAGGGCGGAACGGACGTCTGCCACAATCAGGCAGCGGCAAGCCAAGCCCATATTGAGCCAAACATGATTGACCAACAACCTGATCCTCCATCCAGCGACTGGGGAACGTTATTCGGATAGTTCAGAAGGCGCAGCCGCGATTAAATCATTATCGAAGCAGGACTCACTAAATCAAAGCGGAATCATTCGCAAACACAAGATGCTCATGCAAGGTTTTCAGCGTTTGCTATTAAGCCAGCTTATCAAAGATTCAGCTAATCAATCGGTTCACTACTACAAAATAAAAATAAAAACTGTTGAAGAACAGTGGAATGAAATTTGTGCTCCTCATTGCAAAATTTGGGAACAAATCCATGACCCAGTTGGGCTGGGGTATGATCCAAAAGCTTATTTTTTTTTTTTTTTTTAATTTGGAAGAGCAGACGCAGGCCTAAATTATACAAATGCATGAGCAGATGAGCCGACTTGGCTACAATCAGCAACAAAGTGCCCCACCAAGCACGGGTGTAACTAGTCCTACAAATTACATGGTGAAACTCACCAAAATCGTATTACCTAAATTTGACGGGGACTACCTCACGTGGAGACAATTCCGCGATCTATTCATAGAACAAGTGCACAATCAACTGATCGCCGAATGTCAAAAGATATGGTACCTAAAAACAAGCCTTTCCGGTAAGGCCGAGAGGTTATTCACTACTTTACTACTTCTGAAGCAAATTATTCATCGGCATGGAAAATAATCAACGATCGCTATGAAAAAAAAGACTCCTTGCTGGAGCACTTCTCCAAAAGCTCATTTCGCAACTAGCTGCAACAAACGAAAGCGCTACAGAAATCAAGGCCTTGCATGACACGACGCAAGAATGCTTCCTAGCACTGGGAAATTTGGGAGTACCCGCGGATCAATGGGACCCACTTCTTATGCATATTATGATTAAAAAGTTGGAGAAAACCACTCACACTCTATGGGAGCAATCTCTCACGCACCCAAGCAATCTGCAATCACTGAAAAGGTTCCTGGAATTCCTAGAGATCCGATTTCAGTCCCTAGAGGGACTTGGCGCCAAAGGAAAAACAGGCAGTGAGAACAGACAGCAATCATTGAAGTCCCTGGTCTCCACGGTTAATGCAGGAGCGAATTGCCCCATCATGCAGAGGAAGCCACAAACTATTTAATTGTCCAAGATTCCTGCAGTCATCGCCGTCCGAAAGGATAAGCTTAGTTAAGAAGGCCAATATTTGTTTTAACTGCTTAAGCCCTGGGCACCACTCAGCTTGTTGTGCTGCAGGCAATTGCACATAATGCTCTCACAAACACAATACCCTACTTCATCCCGCAAATATTTCTCAGGTGCCAGTAAAACGTGACACAATGTCAAAAGAATGGACTTCTGGTTATAAGCCTTCTTCCTCAAGCACCAAAGA
Organism: Neoitamus cyanurus; assembly: GCA_947538895.1. Lineage (NCBI taxonomy): Eukaryota > Metazoa > Arthropoda > Insecta > Diptera > Asilidae > Neoitamus > Neoitamus cyanurus. Next base: position 42,573,293 of record OX384541.1, read on the forward strand.
TATGACGCATGCCTCCTTGAGCTCAACGGACTCAGCAACCACTCTAACGGCCAAGACCATCCCAGCGCCAAGAGATTATGTGCCTTAGTACAGCCTCAGTTAACCTTCTAAGCGATAATGGATGCACCATTCGATGCCGGGCAATTCTGGACTCCGGATCTCAAATAAACATAATCACAGAAATAATGATCAAGCAATTGGGACTAAAGGAAGCCCATCAGCTTATGTCGATAGAAGGAATGGGTCGGCGCAAACAACAAACTCAACACAGGGTTAATGTGAAGGTTCAATCCATTAACAACATCTACAATGTTCGGTTAGAGGCACATGTTCTACCGCACATAATTTCTCCTCAGCCTACCCAAGCTTTAGACATCTCAAACTGGCGTATTCCCCCAGTAACCTGAGATTGGTCGACCCACAATTCAATCAACCGGACTCATTAGATCTTTTGATTGGTGCAGAACTCTATTACTCGGTTTTTTCCATAGGACAAATAAAAATTGAAAACTCCTTGCCAGTCATGCAAAACACGGATTTTGGTTGGACTGTAGCTGGCAAGGTCTGCAGCAGTCCCCAATCACACGCCGCATGTGATGTATGCTCAGAGGACGAGCTTGATCAGCAGTTGGAAAGATTCTGGAAATTAGAGGATCCAACACCCCTCAACAGCAGCCTTACACTAGCAGAAAGGCATTGTGAAAATCATTACAAGAAAATAACTAAACGAGATAACGATGGACGCTTCACCGTAAGATCACCGTAAGGATGACCCGGCAAAATTGGGGCAGTCCCAGGATATTATACTGCAAAGATTCCACTCTCTAAAAAGAAGGCTTGGAAGACAACCAGCGCTAAGGGAACAATATATATGGATGAGTACATAAGCCTTGGGCACATGAAGAAGGTCAATCTCAGCGATATTGCACAGCCACATTTCTTCTTACCACATCACTGTGTTGTCAAACCAGACAGCAGCACAACCAAAGTCCGAGTGGTATTTGATGGCTCAGCCAAAACCTCGTCTAATGGGCCTGATTCTGGTTGTCACCTCACTTTCCGTGACGTGACATCTTATAGCTGAATATCGAAGAAATATTCTCATTGGAATCAAAACAGGCAATTCAGCTACAAGCTGTCACGTCACGGAAAGTGAGGTGACAACCAGAATCAGGCCCAATATCTCCTTGAACGAAATACTAGCAACAGGCCCAACAACTCACGATGATGTATTCTCCATCCTGTTGCGCTTTCGATTGCCCAGGTCCGTTTTCACAGCTGATATCGCTAAGATGTATCGGCAGGTAAGGTTACATCAAGATGATCAGAAATATCAGCTAATATGGTGGAGAAGCGAACCAAGTCAAAAAGTTAATTGTTATCAGTTAAAAACTATAACATATGGAACCACAAGCGCCTCATACCTGGCCACAAAATGCCTGCAGGTTCTGGCAGAATAAAGAGGCCACAAAACATTCTCTAGGAGCTGAAGTGTAGGCGCGTGACTTTTACGTCGACGACGTCCTCACTGATTCCAATAGTCTGCCGACAGCAATAATAATGCAATCCCAATTACAAGAAATTTTGTAGTCGGCCGACTTTCAGCTGTGTGCAAACCACCCCGGATGTGCCAAGTGGAATGTGCATTACAGGATCAGAAATTACAATTGGACTTCACCAACAAGGCTGAAGATAATATTAAGACTATTGGGCTCACTTGGCTGCCAAAGTCTGATGAATTAATAATAAAAACGTCATGGATGGAAAATAAACGGGTAACAAAGCGCACAGCCTTATCTGAGATCGCTCATGTGTTCGATCCGTTGGGACTCCTCGCTCCAGTAACGGTAGTCGCCAAGATTTTCCTGCAGAAATTATGGGAGCTGAAAATAGATTGGGATGCGGCTCTACCTCAAGAATTACATACAGCCTGGATTCAATATCGCGAAGGATTAAAATCATTAAACAATGTCAGAATTCCCAGGCACGTTTTCTCCCATCAAATCCCAAGGACCACACCATTTTACATCTTTGCCGACGCCTCAGAAAAGGCATATGGAGCCGCTGCATATGTACGATCTGTGCAAAATAATGGAATTATAGTAGTACGGTTATTATACGCTAAGTCCAGGGTAGCCCCAAGGAAGACCATTTCTTTACCCAGGCTTGAGTTGTGCGCAGCCAAAATCTCAGCAAATTTGACACGAAGAATCAAAAAGGACCTCAGCCTCAAGGCCGAGCCAATTTATCTATGGAGTGATTCCGAAATCGTACTCTAATGGATCAGTTCGCCGCCATCCTCTTATCAAACATTTGTGGCCAATCGAGATCCGCTATACAGGAACTCTCCTCACCGGGTCAGTGGCGTTATGTCCTTTCGAAGGACAAATGATGTCTTGTCTAGGGGAATACCCCCAGAGAAATTACACAACTCCATGCTTTGGCTCTATGGCCCACCATTTCTGCATGGAGCAGAAGAAGTATTGCCTGCGCCGTTCAAGCGGCAGAAAGCTGAAAATGATCCAGAACGCGGTCACAATAGCCACTCTCACAGAAAGCCCAGCATCCGGGCTTAATAATATTCTTTCAGAAGATTACAACGAATCCTGAGCTATGTTTTGCTATTCATAAATCATTCAAGGCATTCGGAGACAAAAACCCTATCATTAACCTCGAAAGAACTTGATAATTCTGAAGTGCTGATACTTCGAGCCATGCAAGAACGAGAATTCAAACAAGAGCTTCGTGAATTGAAGCGGCAACGAACGGTAACAAAGTCCAGTCCGATCATTTGCCTCACGCCATTTTTAGACAAGGCAGTTTTGATACAAGTAGGAGGCGCCTGGAAGCATCCAACTTATCATACGACGCCAAGCACCCCGTGCTGCTCCCATATTTACATCCTCTAACAAAGGACCTCCTGAATGACCGAAACCCAATCTCAACACAAAATGGCGTGCAGCTCGCGAACGCTTGATTTTTGGGAGTAGTACCCATAGATACTTTTGTTCCAGATAACAAAAGCTACAACATATGTATCAATTTGAACGAATATGGCCGGAATCCAATCTTCATACAAAATGTGCGGGGTTTTTCCTTCAGGGAAGCGTTCTGTTTTCAGAAGTATACTTATGCTAATTTTTTTGAGGAAAACTCCGGTATATTTACATAGTTAGATTGAATAGCTATTTTATCGTTAGGGGCCATTCATTAATTACGTAAGGGTACCGAGGGGGAGGGGGGTTAAGAAAATCTCTACATGTCCTTATGTTGGGGGTAGGGGGGTAAAACTCATTCTTATGTAACATTTTGTAAATTGATATTCAATATTAGGAATCTAATTCCATTTTGGATTCCGAATGGTCTTCTTCATTTTATAGCGTAAAATGTAATTTAAATCCTACTTGAAAATTTTATATCGCTATTGAAAAAATTACTTATTGAAATTTCAAATGTTTTTATTTTTATCCATTTTTGATATAGAAAATATCATAGTACATTTTCCCGCGTATTAATCGTACATATTTTAATTATTTTGAAAATCACTTTTAATTCTAATACCAAATGCTTCTCTAATAATAATATAGTTTTAATCTAAATCTTATAGCAATGGAAGAGTATAATTTGAATTATTATTTGTAAAAAATAAAAATCTTTGATTCACGTTAAACTATAGGTTTTAATGCAATTGATCTATTTCGAAAATTTTATTATTTAGAAGAACGATATAGAATCTTACGTACGAAAGGGGAGGGGGAGTTCGAGAATTCTTATGTATCCTTACATGCGGGTAGGGGGGTCAAAAGTCACCAAAATTGTCCTTACGTAATTAATGAATAGCCCCTTATAAACCTGTAAAAAAATCTATTGCCATAGTAATAACTATGAAAAATTACAATTTTAGCATGAAAAACTGACGAGTTACAACTAGAAAATTGCACAACCTTGCAACGACAATATTCAGAAAAAGGACTGAAATAAAAAAATTACAAAAATATAAAACCGACTCCAAAACATCTCAAGTCCTAAACATTTTTAAATAATTTGACTTAAAAAATCCCAAGATTCAAAAATCTAGTAAAGTCTTAGGATATTTTTTAAGTCGGTTAAGAACCTTTCTTTTATGAAGTCGGATCGATTGGATCCAACTTTCCAAACTTTGATAGCAGATTCGAAATCAGCGATCCCCACAGCACCATAGTATTCGATTTCATCGCAATCACTAGACTTTTGAAAATTTCAGTCGCCATATTGGAGCTGCTATTTGGAATTTCCAAATTTTCCAATAGTAAATTCACAATCAGTGAGTTCAAAAACCCCAAATTATTCAATTTCGCTGTTATCACTTCACATTAAAAAAATTTCGGCAGCCATATTGGATCCGCCATTTATCATAATCTAATTTTGATAGCAGATTCGAAATTAGCGACCCTTAAAGCCCCCAAGTATTCAATTTCCCCACACTCACTCGACATTTGAAAATCGGTCGCCATATTGGATCAGTAATTTTGAATATATACACTGTTACATAACAAAACATCCCCAGATACATATGTATATAGATTATATCAGCGAAAGAATTATCAAAATCGGTCCAGTGTTTTCTAAGATAAAAGCGTACAAACAAACAAACATACATACGGTAGAACACAGAACCTCCTTTTTTTTAAGTCAGTTAAATATAGAATATAATCATATCATAAATTTTCACTTTATTCAATTATATAGCATGAATACTTTTTGTATAGAACTGTACACTTTTTTTTTTAATTCATATTCCACACTCTATAGTATGCAAGAAGAGTCTTTGGTATAAAAAAACGTCAACGGGTTGACGTTGTAAGTCTTGCCTAAGGTAATTGGTTCATCGTCAAAATGAAATTTTTTTCGGAAAATTTACAAAGATCCAACGACAATCACTTTTGACTTTTGATTTTCTTCTTGACTTTTTTTAATGTTATAATATAGCTAATATATTGCTGCGTAGAGTCGAAGAATTATAACACCTCCATTTAGTTATTCCCGTCTTTATTGCTTAAACGCCGCTCCAACTTCCTTTTATTTTCTGGCAATATTATGTTCGCTTTTTTCATAGTTCCTTTTCGTTCAATTGTATTAATGATATTATAGATTGTTTGTTTTGGTACCTCCTCCAGCGATATGGAGTATATGTAAACTTTTTTCCAAGATGTTCATACTTTAAATAAAATAGTACAATGCGCTCTCGCAACACTTCTTGTTTGACAATGGAAATGAAGTTAAACCGAGGTCTCACTTATTAACTGCAAGAGTGTGTAACGACAAATAGGTAAATACCGAAAGCAGATTTTCTTAGAAAGTTCAATGAAGTTTGTGCAAGATTCTAGTTGTAACACGTTATTTTCAATTTATATAGGTATACACATATAAAAGCTAAGAAAGTTACCTGGAATGGGAAGTTCTTAAATTTGTCTGGTAAAGCCAAAATATTTGAAGATTTGCAAGGGATGATTCGTCCATCGTCCAATAATTTCACTCGCAAAGTTACATCGTTGCCAAGCATGCTGGAGCTTTTATGGATAAGAAAATTGTTTATCACTTATATTACTTTAAACCTACTTAAATACCTTGTTGGAACTTTCAGAATTCTACATCTATAAAATATGTTCATATCTATAGCCACGCATACATCATTGCAATTGATTGGCCAATGTGTTTGATGATTGTCGAAATTTGAAAAATACTCGGAAAATTCTAAGCTAAATTTTAAGTATTCATCAGAGTTGTTTACTTTATGCCAAATATCTTTTTTCTTGTTAGGAGCGTGTTCTAATAGTCGGACGCAGTAATGTGTCGGCGAAATGATGCTCATTATTTTCACTTTGATCTTTTGTAGAAAAAATAAAATAGATTACTAAAGAATTACTGTAAATATATACGAATCATACTGTGCCTTCCGTTGGTATAGTTTTTGCGTGTGTGTCAAATTTGGTTAAGATATGTCGGTACTTGCAATCAGTCCTGTTCCAACACTTTCCGAATGCCATTAAGTGAGGACAAAATTCCTTGTTGCTATAAATACGATCTTCTTCACGTTGGATACGAATTTTCTGTATAAAGTAAAAATCTTTAATGGCATTCAGCTAATTAATATAACTGCTTAGTACATACATTCGATAAATTGATAACCTCCTTTGGGATGGTGCCACAATTATGCTTTTGCAGAAATTCAAGTAGCTTCGGAAGTTGAGAATTGTTGTTTTCATCTAGGAGAATGAGTGAAGAAGGAGAATCCTTCTTTAGTTCCTTTAAAAAATACAATTATAGTACATTCTTTGGGCGTAATTACACACTTCTTACATTTTCTGTTTTCAACAGATCCTCGTAATAGCCAAATACTGTAGAAAATCTATAAGCAAATTTGGACCAAGATGAGGGAAGAGAATAGTGAATTATATTTTGTGTGTTGGTAATTTTCATTTCGGGCAAAACATCATCAGTGCATATTAATATAGACATTTCTCCAGATGGTCGGTGATGCCACTCTGACACTAACTCTATTATACAATTATTCTTATTAAATCAAATCTAATCAAAGTGAAGTTGCTTTACCGATTTCTTCAGCTGTTGACCGACCACTTACTGATATCTCAAAAATAGATGCTTCCTTTAACGCTACTGATATTTCGTCAACGTCTTCATCTTTATTGCATATAATCATCGTTCGCTCTGCTATGTACGGGTGTTCGTGTAGGAAGGCTAAAAAGGGGAATTTTTGATAAAATACGCAATTATATTTAAACAATCCATCTGTGAAACAAAATATAAAGATAAGATATGAGGAAATTATACATAAACTTGATTACAGTAACACTCGTATAAAAAGGAAGCTTCTTTATATTCAATAAATGCAGGGAAATTGTTGCATTTTACTCAAAACTCAGATCTATTACAATTGCTGGTAAACTTCTGAAGGATCTTGCTTCGTCATGAAAAAAATTTATTCTCCACATTTTCAACATTATCCTCCGAAACAATTACTACTTAAGTTTAATCGACGCATAAACTTATTACAAACCCTCTCAGACTTCCAATTAGGTAGATAAAAATCACACATTCCTCACAAATAAAGCACAATTTCCAGATCATAAAGAATCCGGAAACAAACAAAGCACTGGGGATCATTCCATTATTTGACCAACTTTGAGTTATGTATTTTTTTAAATATAGATAAAGAACGATATAGAAAATGTGGAAATGGTCCAGCATAAGTTTGTTAGACATATGAGATATCGTTTATTGGAGCAGGGGCTGGATTTGAGCATCGAGAATACCTATAAGTATTTGGGTCTCTCGAAGCTGGCCGCTAGAAGGAGATACATTGATGTTTGCTATCTGTTTAAAATGATTAATGGATATGTTGACTCGCCCGAATTACTGGAACAAATTGAATGGCTCAACGCCAATGAAGAACCTCAGATGCAACCGAATTCTAAAATCGGAGCAAATTAGTTCAAATTATGCCAAATTTAGCATTAAGAATAGGATTATTGAGGTAGCCAATAACTATAGTAAGGATTTGGAATTATATGGCAACAATTTAACAGATTTTAAGTCGCAATTAAAGAAAATATTATTGTAGTTGGTTGTCAATACATGAATTATATATAATGTACTAGATTCTATAAGACCCGGATGATATATTTGATGCGCCATCTTGATGTAAAGAACATGCTGTAAAGTATTAAAACAAAAATCTATGTATATAAAAGCTGTAAGCGTTTAATAAATAAATAAATAAATAAATAAATAAAGTATTCTATTATATTATTATATATTCCAATAAAAAACCAAACAATCAATAAGTATATATTCTATAATATATAACTATTATTTGACTCGTGGGACACTGGAAAATCACACTCTCCATGTTTATGCATTCAAAGAAGAATCGTAGCCAAACTACTTATAGTATTATAATATTATTTATTAATACATCGGTGTACATAAGAAAAAAAGAGTTCTTTAAGTACATAACAAATCGGTTAGAATTATACAAGTATTGAAAAGTGAATACAATTAATAAAATAAATGAATTGAATTAATAAAACAGTGAGAAATAAAAGATAGTGCTTACGCGATACGTAGTAAGTGTATAAATGGAGCCAGTCACAACGATGTTATCATCACTGTCCCCTACTACAACTTATAGAAGGGAAGAAGAATCATTGACCGATAAGAGTTTAATTATCAGTTTCATCATCTCTTATCGCATAATCGCGAGTGGATAGCGGTCAGCCCATTACCATGTACTTCTTCTGTAGTTACCACAGAAGAGGCAGAGTCCCAGAGTAGATTGCTGATAAGAGAGACCCCACCAACGCTGATAAGAGCATTCACTTTAAGAGCATCCATTTTTTTTACTTATCGAGTGCCTCTGTACCGGACACGCGAGCAGGGATACACCGACAACAGATCGTTAAAACCCAATAAACCAAATAAAACCCATATCCAGCCCCGAAATCTTGCCACCCTCATCCTCCCGGTTTTTCAACATTTGGTCCTTCGAGCCGGATCTTGTCCCGGCATTATTCAGGTGAGTACGCTTTTGCACATTTTCGTGAGTTTGGTTCCTTACCGATTCAGTGAAATATCGGTGGAGTGCCTAGTTCTGGTGCTAGTGATTTAAGAAGCCCACCCAATTCAAGCGCATGTGCACGTGATCCCAATCAAACTGGCGTTGTTCGCGTTGAATTTTATATTTTTTCAATAAATCCATAATCCAGTCAAAATGCTGGAAGGCGCTATTTTTAAAGGTATTACAGGGAGTTGATCCCGTTACTCGTTTGATTTACTTGTGCACACACAACTGCAATATATATAACTGCGGTGAAATTACCGGCACGTGTCATCATTTTCATGAAAGTTGAATAAATTCTTCTTAAATTGTGTTATCGTTAATAATCCGATAAACAAGTTTTCATTTTGAACGGAGCAGGTTAAATCAGCGATTCCTTTGCTCGGCTGCAAGAATTTTCACCTCCAGTGTATCGAATCGTTTATGCCATTGCCAAGGGGATAGATAAGCAGCTAAATAGCGGTCATACGAACGTATCTACGAATCATTGTGCTGTGGACGAAATGATACCGCTTCAAATTGCCATATTAGGACAGCTTAAGGATTTCGCTCGGAATTTAAAAAAAAAACCCATAAGGACAGTCTATATGTACATATACACGGGTATATACAGGGCAGAATAACGGTTTTAATGACTTCAGGAAATCAATTTAAAACAAACGATCTGAAAATTCGCTCTTCTGGAAATTGATAACGGAAAAACAGTTTCTTATTTTACCGATACTTGTGATGAATTTGCAGACATTTACTACGAGTGTGTGAGCATTCTTAATGAGATTTCCATTAATCTGTGAGCATCCGTGGCCCCTCAATTCCCAGCTGCAAATCATACTTCCCACAGCATAATACTAGCCTTGGAGATAGTTCCATGTTACAGCGAGAAATTATGTTGCCGCAAATAACTATTCCTAAATTTTCGGGTGATTACGCCTCGTCGACATCCTTTTACGGCCTATTTAAATGCATGATTTACGAGAACACCAAATTATTTCCAGTTCAAAAAAATGCATTACCTAAAGTCTTGTTTATCTGGTGAAGTTGAGCAGATTACCAAACATTTGACTATCACGCAGGACAATTACCAAGTCGCATGGAATCTTTTATGCAAGAGATCCCAAAATACGCGCATCTTAGTCAATGCCGCCTTCAAGACACTTTTCTCGCAGCCGCAAGTGCAAACAGAATCAAGTGATTCTATTCGCAACTTGCTTGACCGGACTACGGAATGTCTGGTCTCCCTCAAGAACTTAGGAGTAGTTACGACAGAATGGGGTCCTATTATTCTTTATTTAATGGTTGAGAGGCTACCAAACAGACACGGCAGTTGTGGGAACAGACGCAAGGTTCCAACACATCCCTCCTAAAATTATCAGAATTACTCGATTTTCTCGAAGCGAGATTCAGATCGCTTGAAGGTCTTCCGTCGAAATCTCAAAAGACTTCATCTCGTTCACCAATAAGTAAGGTCAATTCTTATCATAGCACCAAGGTAAGACGCCCACTTTGTAAAGATGTAAGATAAAGGATTGCTCGATATTCAGAAAACTAACTCCGCAAGAGAGATGGCCGATCGCTAGAGCAAACACACTTTGCTTTAACTGTTTAGCCCATTCGCACACGGTGAGTAATTGTTCGTCCAGTCAATCATGCCGAGTTTGCCAGAAAAAACATAACACTCTTCTCCATAAATCCACCCCTCTCAGGGAGAAGTCATCGGCAGATGTGAAGTCTTCTGTCATCTCTCCCCCCGCCCACAGTGACTACTCTAGCCAAGAAGGTCCTTCTCGTGTAAACGCATATCTCTCTCTCAAACGAAAAAGAGTGTTATGAGCTACCATGTTAGTTAAAGCGCTGTCACAGAGAGGACACTCGCAGGTGTTTCGAGTGTTGGTGGATCTGGGGTCAGAAGCCCCATTGTTACGAATATAGTGGTAAAGGCGTTGGGTCTTAATCCATTCAATGAAACAGCACATATCACTGGTCTAGGTAATATGGTCACTGCAAAACCACATGGTTCAGTTTTCCTCAACATTCAGCCTCATGCGAGCGATAAACCAACTATTGGATTAAAGGCGAGTGTTCTCACATCCCTCACTGATTCACTCCCAGCCATGGACCTGGGTGAGGCGGACTGGACTCATCTGAAAGGTTTGCACCTAGCTGGTCCTTCATTCCGTCAATCGGGGAAGATTGGCATGATTCTTGATGCGTCAACTTATGGCTGAATCATTCAAAATGGTATCGTAAAAGGAGAACCGGGGTTGCCTGTTGCTCAAAACACCTCCTTTGGCTGGATCGTGTTTGGGGAAATTCCTATCAAACCCCCTAGCTCCAAGTCTGAAGATATAGAACCTTCATCACTGACGGTCTTATGTAACCAATTGAACGAGGTTTCTGACGATACGTTGAGGCGTTTTGGGAACTTGAGCAAATAAGCTTTCCTGAGCCACGCTCATTTGAGGACGAGTATTGTGAGACTCATTTTAAAACCACTTTTAACCGTCGTGTAGATGGACGATTGAGTTTCCACATCGCGCGATATCGCCCTCAAGCGCTTTAACTCCGTTGAGAAACGTCTCCCATCAAATTGTGGATTAAAGAGAGAATACCATGAATGCCTTCGAGAATATGTTGATAAAAATCAGATGAAGGTGATACCCTCCTCAGAAGTCTCGGGCATGACATCCGACATTTATTACATCACTCACCATGTGGTGGTCAAGCCCGATAATGTAACAACCAAAACAAGAGTAGTATTCGATGCGAGTTGCCGAGCGACAAATAATGATCTCTTACTACAAGGCCCGGCTCTCCAGCGAGACATATCCCTTCTTTTGAGTGAATGGCGCCAACGAAAATTTGTCTTTATAGCCGACATAGCCCGAAAGTATCGGCAAATACTTATTAATCCAGATGAGTGTGATTTTCAGAGAATTCTTTCCCTTCAGCTAAAGACTCTGTACAAGACTTCAAATTGTTGACGGTAACATTTGGAATTCGAAGTTCCCCTTTCCTAGCCCTTCGAACAATTCAACAACTGGGCGAAGATGAAGCTGATCAATTTCCGTTGGGAGCCAAAGCGTTATTAACCGATCTCTATGTTGATGATGTGTCGGGTGGTAATACATTAAAGGATGCGGTCGAAATTCGAAATCAGATTGATAATATCTTACGGGCTGGAAAATTCGAACTGCGAAGGTGGGCGTCGAATGATCCACAGCTACTTGCAGGTATTCCTGACTGGGATTTACTGCTTGCACCGTCTGTTAATTTCGATAATACCGTCAAAACACTTGTGATAAGTTGGAAACCAGGCAGTGACACATTTTCTTACAGCATTACTGCCAGCCCTCATTCAACGCCATTTACAAAAAGATAGGTACTGTCAACAATTGATCGCATCTATGACCCTCTTGGATGGGTGTCTCCTATCACTATCGAAGATTTACAGATCTTACAAATTTTATGGCAGAGGCGTTTAGAATGGGATGAATCCCTCCCCGAAGACTTAACCGCGCGGTGGCTTAAGTATGCGGAAATATACTCAATCAGACAAAGGATATCTCTATCCCACGTTTTCTAGACACAGAACCCGTAAGTAATGTTCAACTCCATGGCTTCTGTAACGCAACGGAACGAGCATACCCTGCAGCACTATATCTTCGTTCCAAGATTAAGGGCGCTGTGACAACTCTCCTCGTATGTGCACAAAAAAAAAGATCCTTTCAATTCGATAAGTCTTCCCGCCTTGAGCTCTGTGGAGCAGTTCTACTGTCCTAACTCGTAAGGAAATTCCAAACCTCCCTTCCTTGTACCGAGGGAAGTTTTTCATGTGGACAGACTCCACTATCGTTCTCTCGTGGCTGAACCAACACCCGAACTCCTTTAAACCCTTTGTGAGTAATCGAATCTCCGAAATTGTAGCAAACGTTAGTGCTTCAAAGTGGGGCCATGTTTCTGTAGATAATCCTGCCGACGGAGCTAGCCGCGGACTTCAGAAAGGAAGAATAGTAGATTTGAAGTTGTGGTGGCAAGGACCTGAGTGGCTCTCACAACCTCAATCATGTTGACCAGCCCGAATTACTGCTGTAATAGACCCAGAAACTAACCTGGCTGAGATGCCTCGGAGATTCTCGGAAGATTTTCATCTTTACCACGGTTATTAAAGACTACTGTCATACTTAAACGAGTCTCCGAAAAATGTCGGAATAAACACTCGCAGTTTTCGGAAAATATGACTCCTGAAGAATTCCAAAGGGTTCGTGAATTTTGGGTTAAACATGAGCAAACTAGGGCCTTCCCTAATGAAATTAAGTGCCTGCAAGCAAAAACCCTCTACCCAAAAAAAGCACACTTCTCTCGTTAAACCCCTTTTTAGATGAATTAGGGATAGGGGGTAGGTTATATAATGCTTCACTTCAGTTTAGCCAAAAGCATCCCATAATTCTTGATGCGCAAAGTCACCTTACGGAGGTCCTCATTAGACACACTCACATCTCATGCCTTTAAGGGGGGACCCACCTTGACACTGGCAGTTATTCGTAAGTCAGTCTGCATTATTCAGGGTAGCAACACGGTCAAGAAAATACTTCAAAAATGCATTACGTGTTGTGCATAATGGGCTCCCTCCCGCATCCAAGAGTAAATGTACTATATCACGACCCTTTACCAATACGGTAGTTGACTATGCAAGCCCATTTAATCTAAGTGTCGTTTGCTATCGAAGTTGCAAACAATACAAGGGTTACTTAGCTATTTTTGTTTGCCTGAACACAAAGGCCATCGAGGTAGTTGGGGAACTTACCACAGATGCGTTTTTAGCTGCTTTCAGAAGATTGGTGGCACGTCGGGGACTACCTCTTTACGTGTATTCTGATAATGCAAATAATTTTACGGGAGCTCGGAACAAATCAGATCGCGATCTCAAGGTGACATATGAAAGAGCAGCTAAAGAAACTGCCAGGACTGTAAGTGTGGAGAGAACTCAATGGCACTTCATCCCCCCACAAAAAAAATGTCTGTTCACTATGAAAGCCGCGATGACGTGGGATCAATAATTTCAAAACACGAGTTGTCGTAAGAAATCTGACATTATTCCTGAGATAACCGGGAGCCCTCGCCCAAATAACTTTATGTAGGTAACACAAGGTAAAATACTTCAAATAAGCTTTGAAAAAGAATCCCGATAATCTTCGCACATACAAAGAAACACTGTCAAACTTACGCAGAGCAAATACATATCTTATCACCGAGTTAAAAGATGTCGTCATGCGTTTGTGAGACACATACCTTTGAGAATGCTAATGGTAAGAAATGGGGTGATTTTTGTATAAAGAAGTCATGCTGTTTAAAGGTATTTTTGGCACATTAAAAAATACTATTAGTAGGAGTGAAAAAACAGAACCCCCAATATTTATGTAATTTTTAGCGGCTTCACTCACCTCTCTACCCCACTTACTTTCAAAGTTATTAAGACTTTTCTGAAAATTATACTATTAGTGACCAAAATTGGTTAAGATTGACATGGAAAATTTGGAACAAAATCAAAATTCCAAGTATGTAAAAAAAAAATACTACTGCTTTACCCTCATCCATGTATGCAAAACAGTACCTATGTATTTTAAAAAAGCAGAAATTGAAAATTGACTGCACTTTTTACTAAAAAGCTATTGGATTCTACGGAGAAAATCTTAATACCTTTTTTTTGCATAATTTTATAGGCTACAATTTTGTCGTATCTACTTTCCTCGAAAAGTTTATAATTTACCACATATTTGTTAAGAACTAAAAGTAACACCCTTTAACCACCTAAAAAAAAACCCATGACTGAGATATTTGCAAAAACTTAAATAATCAAGGTGATCGATACCTGAAGGTTTAGAGTAGCTGGCTCTTCTTCAGGTCCTTTAATTTTGAACCGAAAATGTATCCAATTTTCAGAATACCTTTTTGATGCAGGCTTTTATGTCGAATAGTTTTAATCTTATGATATATTTATTTATATAACGGCTTATAAGACAAATGAGGAAATCGCCAAACTTATAATCCATTACATATGTAACTTTAAACTGAGAAAAAGCTACTTCTATAAAAACACGAAGAAAATTAAATAAAACCGAAACAGGATACGGCACAACGGAAGCTAGTTAAAAAAGAGCTCTTCCTCAAAGGTGCGAGTGGTGTGAAAATAATTATTGTTTTGGCTTACCAAATACTTCCTGAAGTTTGGATTGTTTCCCAATGAGTTTAACTTTGAAAGCAGATCTACCATAAACTGCTGCTTCAATATAAGCGCCAATACAAAGCTGAGGATTATTGCAGATTTTTAAAAACCCATTTAGCAAAGAGTTCCAAGTTCTGGTTGTTATCACAAGCTGAAACGTAAAGTTAAAAAATATTCAAAATTTATAACTTACAAAATACCTGAATAGAAGTTTTGTGTGTGTCTTTACTAAGAGAGCAACATTTTCGCAAAATCTGATGTAAGTCGGATCTCAGTTCATCATGTATCATATCGAAGTTATCGATAACTAAATGCTGAATGCGTTTAGGTTCAAACATATTCACTTTTTCCAATAAAAGCCTGACTAAAGCTGGAGCAGTAGAAACCAGAATCTCACATCCATTGAGAAGATAACGCTACGTAATGCAAATCAATCAATGTATGATTTATAAATTTTCTAGAACTGATGTTACCATCGCTTTTTCTTTACTTCTTATACCATACGATTCAACGATAGATATTTTGCTGGAGCTGCTCAGTAAAAATCTTCGGCAAATTCTAGCAATTTTTTCTACTTCAACGGATGAGGGGACGACTATGATTGCTGCAGGGCCAACACCCTCAGGTATTCTTCCTTCTTCAAACTTCATCTAATTAAAAAACGAATGTTGGCTGGTCATATATCACAGATATTTGTGTAATATTACCTTTATTAAACTACATATGGCTGGTAAATATGATATCGTTTTCCCTGTCCGAGCGCTATTGACTACTACTAAGGAATTCCCTCGCATTAGATGAGGCCAAGCATACGATTGAATTCGGTAGATATGATTGAGTCTAAAGGGAGAAAAGTATTATAATACATTTTAAATTCTGCTATTAGCAGATATGCTCTTATACCGAAATTGCCAGATCAATGTAGATTGAGCTATCATTTTCTTAGTTGGAATTTAATTTTTTATTGGGTACTTATTTCTATTAAGGGGGGTTTTTGTTTTTCTCGGTTTATAAAAATCTATTTTCTTTACATATTTGCAATTTAATATCTATACAAATGTCCCCGTAAAACGATTTCCCGAAATTGCTTCATTTATGGGAAGTATAGACGTCTAATACTGGCCGAAACATCGCGTCTGAAACTGCGCCGCGGAGCGCTCGCCGACCTTATTGTCACGCGTAAATAACCGGAGTAACGGTAACCGGTCACATGTCTTCAAGTAATCTGGTTCCAAAACTTTAAACGCCCTTTTCT
Source organism: Neoitamus cyanurus (assembly GCA_947538895.1). Taxonomy (NCBI): domain Eukaryota; kingdom Metazoa; phylum Arthropoda; class Insecta; order Diptera; family Asilidae; genus Neoitamus; species Neoitamus cyanurus. The sequence continues at coordinate 42,589,388 of OX384541.1, forward strand.
CAACGATGCTCACGTTTTCTCAAAATTTGTTCGACCGGTTGAGCTGAAATTTTGTCTACGTATTTCTTGAACAAATGGCTATTGTTGATCGTGAGAATTTCCGAAAAAAATGTATACAACCTTTATTGCGAACTAAAGTTGAAAAAGCATGTAAAAAAGCGTTTAAAAAAAACCTGCCATTTTGGAATTCGAAAAAAACCGACCAACGATAGCCAATTGGATAATAAATAATTAATTTCCAAAACAAATTTTTGTTTAGATCAGCCATGTGATCTGAATCGTGCGTTTTTTTTTTTGTAAGGCCTCTAATAGCGTGTGTGTCACTTTTTTTCGTTTGGAAAAATATTCTTCCCCAGCTCATTTATGTGAATAAAATATTGCAAAAAAGCGGAATGCTCTATTTTTTTTCCCACAATAATTAAAATACATGGGATTTGGAAAAACTAACAAGTGTATTTTTCACGCTATTCGATAAAATAAAAATACTAACAAAAAATTGGTGTCAAACAGAAAGCTCCCTTAAGGGGGGAGTAAGGTATTGGGACAAAATGCCCGAGCACGATCAAAAATCGAATTTCCTCATGTCACAGATTTTAAAAATGTTGATGCCATTCGACAGATAACTAAATGTAGTATAACATGTCACTTTCAGTTTTTTAATTTATGCTTTTCATTCCGCGTATCCGTCGACCAAAGTCAGAAAATGATTTCATTTATATGAAAAATTACCGAATACTTTCCCGATTTCAAAATTCAATTCTGAGAAATTTTGCTTTAGTACGTATATTTTAAATAATTTATATTATTGCCCATATAGGAGCATATTTTACTAAGCCAATAAATTATCAGAAAAATTAAACAGATGTTTTTAATAATAGAATTTAATTTAAAAAGGGAACTGTGTTAATCAATACTTTTATTTCTTTTTGAGTTTTTAAAAAATTGCCGCATTTGGCCGCCGTATTGTTAATATGAGTAGATAGAGTAGGCATCGAAATTATCAAGAAGATTAAAAACATATTAAATGTTCTCTCTTCTGGGCTTCCGGTTTATGCTGACAAATGTGGTATGTATGCAGAAACAGAAAAGTTGTTAAATATGGAGTTGTCCTTGGAGACAATTTACGGCTATAGTACATTTAGCGCGGAGCTCTTAATGAGCAAAAGTTTGAATTTTGACCTAGCCTGATCGGCCTTTAACGAAGCGTAAAAATTTTCCTTCGTATTCTTACTTGGTTTTTGAACCACTTTAATGACTAGAAAACTCTGTGCTAATTTCGCCTGAGTCACTGTGGCGGAGTTGCTGAGTCTAGCTGCACTGACGAGTTCGGCTCAGTAACTCGATCGAAACACTCGCATTTTATCTCGGTTTATATCGGTAAACCAGCAAAATCCTGAATATACATAAGTGGAAGTCAACAAGTGTACTTCACATTGAAAAAGCTTTATTTTGACTAACTGCGCTCCTTCGGCACCGTCCGAGAGTGTATGCCACTGGATCAACAAAAATGCGAATTTTGAAAAGTTACCGCGGAAAATCTAAAATGTATTGATCTTTCTGCGAGACGAAGGCAATCAGAAAACCTGACATTCGCCTCATTTAAACTGATTGTACCAAAAGAGGCTGCGGAAATGCTGAATCAACCGACTGTTTGGCCTCCTGATACTTTGATTAAGGAGTTCGTTCGGAATACTCCACCGTTGGGGTATCGGAGGAGGTACCATCGCCGGTCTGCAAGAGTGCATTCGAATTAGCGATTTGCTACCAAAACGTTAATGGGATGCGAACAAAGACCGGTGATCTCTACCAGGTCTCATGTAATGATAGATTCGACTTCCTCTACCTAACAGAAACTTGGTTGCATGTAGAAATATTGGACGCGGCTCTTTGTAGCCCTAATTATTTGGTGCGCAACTAAGTTCTCGCTGTTTTTTTTGATGAATATGCAACTTTATTGTGGAAATATGTTTACAAATGAATCATTCAAAATATTGCCCATTGCTAGCGATAACTTTTTCCCATATTTCTGGCAGAGCTCGAATACCGTCACGGTAGAAGTGTTCGTCTTTTGAGGCTATCCACGAATCAAGCACTTTCGAGATGTCTTCATCTGAGCGGAACTAATTACTCAGACCATGTGCCATCGAACGGAACAAGTAGTAATCGGACGGCGCAATATCGGGGGAATATGGCGGGTGGAGTAGGACTTCCCATTTGAGCGTTTCTAAGTAGGTTTTAACGGGTTTGGCAACGTGAGGCCGTGCGTTGTTGTGCTGTAAAATCACTTTATCGTACCCCTGATCGTATTGTAGCCGCTTTTCGCGCAGTGCTCGGCTCAATCGCATCAATTGAGTTCGATACCGTTCCCCAGTGATGGTTTCGTTCGGTTTCAACACCTCATAATAAATAACACAGCGTCTTCGAAGATTTTTGGCCTTCCTTCACGCGAACGGTCGTCAACATCAAAATCACCGTCTTTGAAGCGACGGAACTAATCACGGCACGTTGTTTCACTTAGAGCAGCATCTCCATAAACTTTTTGGAGTTCTCGATGCACTTCAGCCGCCGTTTTCTTCGAATGAAAGAAGAAAAGCAATACTCCCCGCAAATGACGATTATTTGGCACATAATCAGACATTTTGACAAAAATAAGTCAACGCGGTTTGCTTGCCACATGTCTAAGCTTGGTTCATGACGCACACAAGGTTCTCGTCTTACATCATTGGACAGTCTGCCTGCGCGCACATTGAATTTCTTTGTGCTCGAATTAGTTTACCGACGATAAAGTGCTTATGACACGGTGGACGGGGAGGCTCTACCTGTGCCTGCTTGAATGTGGAATTCCTTGCGAGCTCATCAACTGGATAAGCCAGTTTTATGGGGAAAGAAGTTTCGAGCTAGGTAAAAAGAGGTTAAACTCGGTGGGAGGCCTTCCCCAGGGAAGTTTGCTTAGTCCAGTTTTGTTCAACATCTATACCGCAGACCTGCATGACCTGAATGTACAGGAGGTGAGGATCTTCCAGTTCGCGGATGACTTTCTTCTTTTGGCAGCGGGAGCATCTTTTAGCGTCCTAAATAACAGACTCCAGAGAGCGGTCACCACCTTTCAGCAGGCTGCAACAGCTAAGGGACTGGTTTTGAGTGGTGAAAAAGCGAAGTGTTTAACATTCAATAGGAGGAAAAAGCTCGAGTTGGACATTGAGGGGAGCGGAATCCCGTGTGTTAGGTCATTCCGCTTCCTGGGCTGGCTTTTCGCGTCAAGCCTGAGGAGCCACGTTCATTATGAACAAGCACTGAGGTTGGCTGAGAGCAATGCGAGAGTCATTCGCATTCTGAGTGGCATAAGGTTCGGTATTAACCCCAGAAATGCTCTGGTATTGTTCAGGTCTATTGTCAGATCGAGAATCGAATACGCGAGGGCCCTGTCGGTAAAAGAATCACGAAGCTTGGAAAGAAGATTGGGCACCTTCTCCAACAGCTATTTGAGAAGAGCACTTGGACTAACAAGAAGTACACCCGTCCATGCGATTTATGCGCTTGCTAACGAACTGCCGCCTCACCTGAGGGCTAACCTTATAACCATCAAGGAAATTTTCAGAGCCGCAAGCTCCTGCCCGGAATTCCTGAGAAGCGTTCAAGATAGTTCTCTGGATTCCCCCTTCTCGCGGTGTTGAGAAAAGTTCAGAGAGATTATGGACAACACGAAGATTGTCCCGAGGAGGGTATTCCCTGGAAACAAAATCGAGACAGACACAAGTTTTTTTGAGTCCAGGTTCTCTAAGGCTGGAACGAACAAAGACGTGGTAAGAGCGCTGATGGGAAGAAAGAGGGAGAGCTTCCCAAGGGAGGGTACTGTGGTGGCAACGGATGCCTCGATTGCCGAGGGTGCAGTTGATCTGGGTGTTGTTTTTCCGGCGAGTGGGGAGGAACTGAGATACAGGGTTCACTGGCAAATGTCTACGCGAACAGCGGAGCTACTTGCAATTAAACTGGCTATGTCAGCTGCAGAGGACCGGGGCATAAAGGTACTGACTATATTAACGGACAGCCTCAACGGTTGCAGGGCGCTGAATGTGGAAAAAACAGACAATCTAATAGTTCAGCAAATTGCCGAACTGACGGAGAGAGCCTTTGATGGTGTCAGAGTAGTTTGGGTCCCCTCCCATAGGGATATTGTGGAGAATTGCTGGGCTGACAGAGTGGCAAATGAGGCGAGAACTGAGGGAGATTTCGTATCTCAACCCTTATCTGTCGAGGATGCCTTGTTGAATGTTAAAAAGAAAGTTCTCCAGCAGTGGGAAAGAGAGTATGAGGCACTGTCAAGATCGAAAGGTGTAAAGTTTGCAAAAATTCATCCGGGGGTAGGAGCCAGGCCGTGGTTCCTGACCAGTGACCTACCCAGCAAGAGCGTAAGAACCATTAACAGGATTCTGACCGGCCACTCATTTGCTAGAAAACACCTGGCTAGATGGAAAGTGGTAGAGAGCCCCCTATGTGACGTATGTCAAGAAGTGGAGGATGAAGAACACCTACTCTTCCGCTGCAGAAAATTCAATGATATCCGATTAGGTTACCGCGTATTTGGAGAGCACAGCTGCCTAACCGATGCCCTGGCTCATTTGAACAAGGACAATATCAGAGAGATTGCAAATTTCATATCAGAGACGAAAATACCTTTATAGTGTTGAAGGAGAGAGACTGGTGCTCTTGGCGCAGTGGTCCAAAATTTTTCTGGCGGTTTGACTGTTCGCGTGCGTCGGGTCCGCCTCCCTGTTAGATCAGACGACACCCCCTCTGTTCATGGGGTGAAATATTAGAGCTCCTTCTATCTACTGGTGAACAATCTAGATGTATTTTAGGTTTCCAGTTCTTCTTATTTTGGATTCGCACCAGTACCATTACCGCATATTGTAAACTTGGCTCACTCACTCATTTTTGTTTTTTTTTTGTAATGTAATTTGTACTATTTTGATAGCAATTTTAATGTCAGACGTGGTGTCCTGCATAGTGGAAGCACATCGAAGGAGAGATTTCAAGTCTTCAACTCGGTACTGCCAAGGGAGAGGACTTCTCACGGAGCCTCGCCCTCACACTTTCTAAATATCCACGGTGAGAGTCAGAAAAAGGAAAAGATCCAGCATCGTGGTCTTGTGGCGCTTGCGCTGGATCAAAGAAGCCCACATGATGGCGCCTTTTAAAGGCAAAATTAAACAACAACAACAATAGTTTACCGACTAAGCACATTTTCATTTATATGGCTTATATCCTGCCCAGCAGTCCGCTTACTGAATACTAGAAGGAAATTAAGAATCTTCAGAGTATTTCTGATCTTTGTACCTGTAAGAGTGATATGCTTATGCTTGAAGATTTTATTCTTCCTTATCTTAATTGGAAATACGCTGATGGCAATACTTTTTTGACTGCGATAAACGCAAGATGTGATTTTGAACGGGAATTTGTGGGCAATATATTCAACCTTGGACTTCATCAGGTAAATAGCATACTAAACTCTAGGCAACGCCTCCTCGACCTGGTGTTCGCGATTGAATCCACAACCACCCATGTCGACCAGAGCTTTGATCCGATCTTCAACGAGGTTCCAGGTCAGTCGGTTTTATATATATAATTATTATTAATTATATTCGCAATTTTAGAAAAGCTGATCTTGACGCCGTTAATTTATTTCTTGCTAAGTGTGACTGGTCCCTGGTTTACAAGCGCACTAACATCGAAAATACTGTGAGTCAATTTTATGCGTTAGTTTTATTGGAAAACGATCGTTTTGCTGCTCAGGTTAAACGAAAAAAAAAATTTTTACATAATCCGGTATAGTATGATGATCATTTCAGATCATTGAGAAATCGCAACCACGATGCTTGGCGTCAGTTTATAATTGGCAATGATCAAGCAGGATATCTGTATTATTTAGATTTACGAAGGCAATTCAATAGTTGCTCCAAAGTCTTATATCTCCAGTACATTGATCGCGTGAAAGCTAACATTAAATCTAATCCTAAAGAATTTGGGAATTTTATAAATAGTAAACGGAAGACCAATCTGTTTTAACACTTGACAGTGAAACCTGTGACGATCCTTCTGCTATTTATAATCATTTTAGCAAATCATACTGTGATAATACCTGTGATATAGATTCAGATTATTTTAATAACTTAACTTATATTCCGGCCCAATGTTCAAATATTTTTTTAGACGGCTGTACTGTTCTAAAGCATTTAAGCGAATCAGTACCTTACTACGCAGTATGACTAAAATACAAGTGAACATAAACAATAAATTCAAAAAACATAACGGAAACTATTAAACCAGTTATATTTTTCTTTACTTAAATATGCTTTCCTATTTAGTGTTTACATCAACAAAATAAAAAAATGTTTACAAAAACAAAAAGCCGATCACCGGCTATGGATTTATGGGAACTTAAACAAAATTGCTTCAGTTTTCTGACACTTACTTGCATCACCACGTTTAATTAAAAAAAAAGGAAATGCATAATATAGGTGTTGGCAGTCATGAAACTTAGTTGGCAAGATTTTACAATAAAAAAGTTGAAAGTTATTCACATCGAAAAACGATACTTCTGGGAATTTCTACCACTATATATCGCGGCAAAACCACGGGAACGAAATTGCCTTCAAAAACTATTAAATTCTAAAATTCGGCATCTATAATTTCTATTTTTATAGTAGAAATCAGCAACCCGCCATCACAGCAATCTTTGAAGTTGCGAATTTTCGGTCGCCATAACTTTAATTTCCATTTCGATAGTATATTCGAAATCAGCAATCCCGAAAGCATAAAAGGACCCAATGTCATAGTATTTCCCCTAATTTGAGAATTTTCGGTCGTCATATTTGATCCCATCATTAATTTCAATTTCGGTAATAGATTCGAGATCAAAGACCTCGAAAACATAAAAGAATAAATTTATCATCGATTGATAATTTCCCCTGATGCGCAGGGCATAGAGTCGTCTGCCTTTAAAACTTTCGCTTTTAGTCAAATGAACAGTTACACTGTAAATGTGTGACAAATTTCATTTTATTTCATTTCAGTATTTTTTTGGAAGTAAACGTTATGTGACAGTATGTATAGAATTTCATAATTAATAACTAGTATGTCACCCGTCTGCCCGCCAGAATCTCTGAAAACTTGTTAATTTTCCTAATAAAAGTGATGAGAGTTTAAACATTGAGTGTAGTATGAGGTGATGGTGGTGGTGGCTATACAAAAACAAAATAAAAAAGAATGAAAACAAAAAAGTATAAGTGTATAAGAGTATAACTGTATAAGTTTATGCAAGTGATATATGCGGGTATTGTGTATGATTGTATTCTTGTTTTAATGAACTCAAACTGTGTTGGGAGATATAGGATGCAGTAGGGAGGGGGTGTAAAATGAAAAAAAAAAACATTTTTTATAATAGTATTACAAAATAGCCCCAGAACTGAGAAAAACGAAAGTGGGAAAACAATTTGGAAAAAGTGAATATTTAGTGTCAAAAAAATTAAAAACAAAAAAAGTGAAATTTTGGCATGATCTGGATTTGAACCTCGGATCCACGACTCCGAAATACAAAAATTGATTTGTTTATAGTAAAAAAACAGTATTAAGAATTTGTGAAAATGATGTATGAATGTATGCTTGATTTAATTAGACCACCCCAACCCGTTGGAACATATAGGAGAGGAGGTGTAATAGAGACGGGGTTTGAAATTAAGGAATAAAAAATATCTAAAAACATGGGAAAACCGAAAATGTAAAAACATGTTGGTAAAGTGAAAAAAATTGTTTACCCGTGAAAATAACGAATGGCATTTTTGACAAATGGATTTTTTCGAGATAGAGAAGAAAAATTAAAATATCTCGGTATTATTGGACGTAGTGTATTGTTACATACCATACCGGCATGCGACTTATCATAGAGAAAAGCTGCATGCCGAAGAAATCAAAGTTAAATCAGGAAGCATAATCTTGAACGGATTAAGCATAATTTATTCAGACGAACAAAATGCTGCTAAAGTGCACTTTAGTGCCCAGAGCAATAAACTGATCCGTCGAATGGATTATTGCTAAAGCGCGGGACACGCAAACTCTGAAGCCCCACAAGCAGCTCCGGCCCCAGGTCTAACAGCGAAGGACGAGCCTCAGCAGACGTCAACGCCAACACAAGGGAGTAAAATTACGCAGCGCAATTTTAAGAAACCCCAGCATCAGCAGCGATAATTAACCTGTAAGTCCTACTTTTAATACACTAAACTCTAAGCTAAAACAGATAGAACAGAAAGCGCGAAAATCTGGTCTCTCCCTTTGCCATTGTGAGTTGCTTGAATTCGGTCTGAATCAAGCCAACAGAGGGAAGCTCTGATAAAATCCAGTAAAGAAAAAAACTGTACTAAAGGAAGAGATAAAAAGATTTTCGGTCCTTGGAAGTTCGGGGGTCACAAGAAGAACACCTAACAGGTTTAGACTTAAGACAGAGTGCTAGAATAAGCAGTGAAAAGTGTAAATCGATGGCAAAAAATTGGCAAGGGGAGTCGTTTTTGAGTTCCGAAGACGACACTTTCCCACAAGAGTGAAAAAATTGTTGGAAATCTGACAACTCGCGCCCTCTACTTTTCACGATATTCAACCGCGCACGCGTTTTCCATTAGTCTTTTGTACGCGGCGATCGGGCCAAGACAGCCATTTTTCATTTGTATTATTTTTGATAGTTTAGTTTGGTTTCTAATAAAAAGTTCAAGTTCATTTCATCCGCAAGCCGTTTTTATTTCAAACTCCACACGAATTTCATCAGGTTATGGGCCCAGAGTCCACGCGAGTGTCGAAATAAAACCACGCCAACAACCTAACCCCAAATTGCGACGGCTATCACGTTCGCGCATGAAAACGTTCCGAGATGGCTACCTCGACGACACACTCGACGCGTATCGACTGGCTAAACAAGACAAACTACGACACTTGGTGCATACACGTCGAGGCTCTCCTCACCGAATGCGATTTGTGGGGTTATGTCACAGGTGAAATTGAAAAACCTGCTGAAGGCGGAGCAAACGCGGAAGCAATCGCGGCTGGGCAAATCGAGACCAAAACGTGGATAACTCAGGATCGCAAGGCCAAAAGCAAAATAATCCTCTCGGTAGGTCCAGGTCAGCTACACCTCGTCAAAAATTGTGCCACGTCTAAGGATGTTTGGGACAAATTGAAGGCCGCTTTCGTCTCCCAAGGGCCGATGAGAAAAGCGAACCTCCTGGAGAAGCTGCTCATGGAGAAGATGCACGAGAACGACGACGTTCGCGATCACCTTACAAGGTTCATGGACACCGTCGACAAGCTGCAGGCGATGGACATCGAGATAAACGGCGATTTACTCGCGATTATGCTCCTCCACAGCTTGCCGCCGAGCTTCGAGACGTTTTGCTGTGCCATCAAGTCACGAGACGCCCTGCCAAACATCGATGCACTTACCTCCAAGATCATCGAGGACCACGAGAGCAGGGTTCTCAAGGTCGGCGACTCAGGAGCTGACGCCATGTACGCTCGGCCAAAGGGCTACAACCCAAAGAAGACCAGCAGCAGTAACAACAAGGGACAGCAAAAACGAGCTCAGGGAAACCAGCAGAACCAAGGTAACTCATCTTCGCAGAAATCCAGGTGCAGCTACTGCAAGAAAAGAAATCACACCGCCGACGAATGCCGCAAGAAGAAGAAGGACGAACAGACCGACAACCACGCCGCACTGATGTTCCACGTGAGCGAAGTCGATTGCGCCAACTCAACAGCGGCGAACGGCGATGTGACAGACTCCAAGTGGTGCCTTGACAGCGGCTGCACATCCCACCTGTGCAAAGACTCGGACTCGTTCATCAACACGACCCAGTTTAAAGGCGGTGTGAGAATGGCGAGTAACGCCACAGCCGCAGTCACCGGCAGGGGCGACATTCGACTGACAGCCACCGACGGAACCAACGAGAAACCGATCGTGCTTCAGAACGCGCTCTACGTCCCAGAACTTCGCGCGAACCTTATGTCCGTCGCGAAAATAGTGGACAGGAACCACACAGTTCTGTTCACTGCCAAGTCTGCTGTCATCAAGGATCTTGATGGAAAAGTCAAGATGGTCGCAGAACGTCAGGGGAACCTGTTCTTCGTGCGACAAGTCGCCAACGAGGCCTGCACCACTTCTTTCGAAGCTCCAGACCGGGTTACCGACTGGCACCGACGTTTGGGACACCTCAACTGGCAGGACATGAAGCAAATGGCTAGAGAAGGATCGGTTGCAGGTTTGGACCTTAAATCTGGTGACCAGCTTCCCCCGTGCACGACCTGTGCCGCCGCGAAGATAACAGTGCTGCCATTCCATGAACGTGAGCGACAAGCCAACGCACTCCTAGAGGTAGTGCATTCTGACGTCTACGGGCCGACCAGAGTCGCGTCACGAGGTGGAGCCCGCTACTTCGTAACCTTCACCGACGAGTTCTCACGCTGGACCGAAGTTTACTTCATGAGACAAAAGTCCGAGGTTCCCGAGAAGTTTATCGTGTACAAAAACATGGTCGAAAATCAGACCGGCGCCAAGATCAAGGCGCTGCAGTCGGACAACGGCGGAATATTGTAATTCAAAGCTGGACGACGTGCTCAGGAAAGCCGGAATCAAACGACGCCTCACTGCTCCTCACACGCCTCAGCAAAATGGGATTTCTGAGCGCAAGAACAGGACACTCGTGGAGTCGGCCCGGTGCATGCTGGCAGAGTCAGGTCTTCCACAACACTTCTGGGCGGAAGCGATATGCATGGCGAACCACGTCAGGAACAGGTGCATCACCAAGATCCTTAAGACGAGGACGCCATACGAGCTGTGGACCGGCAGGAAACCAGATGTCAAGCATCTTCACCACTTCGGCGCCAAGGTCTTCTTTCTGGACAAGTCGATCAACCGGAACAAATTGTCGCCCAAAGGAATCAAGGGGATGCTGATTGGTTTTTCTGACACGGCAAAAGCCTACAGGATCTGGAATCCCGCCGACAGGAGGGTTTACATCTCTCGCGACGTAAGGTTCTTCCCGGACATCAACGTGATCGAATCACGCGAATTCATCTTCGAGGATGTTCCACTTGATCCAGCTGAGGTGACTTTGCCTGGACCACCAGCGGAAGACCCGGACCTGCGAGAGAGATCACTTCCAACTGGACAAAACTTACCGGAGTCGAACAACCCGCGGCGAGAGACTGATGGCCAATCATCTCCAGCTCGCGATCCTATCCAGGATGTCCGAAGAGGTCAAGGACGTCCAAGCAAGGTGAGGACGGGAAAAAGGGGTCGACCCGCCAAAAAGTACTGCACCGTACCCGTTGAACCTACTCCAGAGGAACCTTCAAGCGACGAAGAGGAGGACACAAACGGATTCCCTTCGTCCGACATGGGCTGCGTTGCGATGAACGCCGACGAAATTCCATTTCACGAAGCAACCACAGGTTCGGAAAAATCTGAGTGGGAGGACGCCATCTACCTTGAGACGCGCAGCCTCGTCTCCAACGACACTTTCCAGATCGTCAACAGGCCGCAAGGTAAACGAGTCATCAAATGCCGCACGGTCCTCAGAAACAAGCACAACGCAGCAGGAGAGATAACACGTCGCAAGGCTCGCGTCGTAGCTAAAGGCTGCTCACAACGCCCTGGTGTCGACTTCTTCGACACGTTCGCTCCTGTTGCTCGCCTGGGTTCACTGAGGGTCCTCGTGGCACTGGCAGCCAGAAACAGGATGAAGATCTCTCAGCTAGACGTCGAGTGTGCCTACCTGCATGGAGACATAGACACCGACATCTACATGGAGCTGCCCGATTTGCTGCGCCCTATGCTCGAGAGGATGATCCAACAAGAGGGGGATTCCCCTACTTCGCGGAAGGCCCGCGCTCTTTTCGAATCACTGAACGTCGCCGATCCAGTGTGCAAACTCGAGAAGGCCCTCTACGGCCTTCGTCAAGCTGGCCGGCAGTGGTACTTGACGCTGACACGGTCCTTCAAAGAAGTCGGCCTGACTCCCACCGCAGCAGATCCTTGCGTTTTCGTCGACTCAAAACGGAGCACCTACGTCCTGATATACGTTGACGATATCTTGCTCTTCTCCAACGACAGTGGCATGCAATCCCGGATCAAGCTAAAATTGGCCAGCTCCTTCAAGATGAAAGATCTCGGAGAAGCCAAATACTGCCTGGGAATCGAGATCCACCGAGGGGAAGACGAGATTTCCCTCTCGCAGAAGGGATACATCGAGGAGGTGCTGACTCGATTTGGAATGAGCGACTGCAAACCCGTATCGACGCCACTGGTGCTGGGTGACAAGCTGACCATCGACCAGGACGCTGACGTTGACGGTGAAAAACCCAAGGACCAATACCCGTTTCGCGAACTGATAGGGGCCTTGATGTACGCCGCCACGGCGACCCGCCCCGACATCATGCACGCAGTCAGTGCCTTGAGTCAGTTCAACTCGTGTTACTCGACAAAACACTGGGTGGCTGCCAAACGAGTCCTGCGTTACCTGCGCGGCACCGCTGATCATCGCCTGACTTTCTCCGCCAACCAACTTCCCTTACAAGGATTTGCCGACGCGGATTGGGGAAACTGTGTGATCGGCAGGCGATCCTACACAGGATTCACTTACATCCTCTCCGGCGCCGCCATCACCTGGGAGTCGAGGAAGCAGAGAACGGTCGCCTTATCGTCCACCGAGGCCGAGTACATGGCGATCTCCGACGCTACGAAGGAAGCCATGTACCTCAAGACGTTCTTGAAAGAACTAGGCCACGATGAACTCGCCGAGATAACCCTTTTCAATGACAACCGCGGTGCAAATTGTCTCGCCGAGAACCCGATCTACCATGCTAGGTCGAAGCACATTGATTTGCGCCACCACTACATCCGACAGGTGTTGAAGGACAAGATGCTGAAGTTGTCTTACCTGCCTACCGAGGAGATGCTAGCGGATGTGCTTACCAAACCACTACCTGGTCCCAAGCACTCAGAGTTGACAAGGAGTTTGGGGCTGAAACCTGGGACTCACAAGTAGGCACGATTCGAGAGGGGGTGTTGGAAATCTGACAACTCGCGCCCTCTACTTTTCACGATATTCAACCGCGCACGCGTTTTCCATTAGTCTTTTGTACGCGGCGATCGGGCCAAGACAGCCATTTTTCATTTGTATTATTTTTGATAGTTTAGTTTGGTTTCTAATAAAAAGTTCAAGTTCATTTCATCCGCAAGCCGTTTTTATTTCAAACTCCACACGAATTTCATCAAAAATTACGCGGGGTCTGCATTGAGCGACCGATGCTGTATCACACGAGAGTGCCGTGCAGTAATTCGCTTGAAACGCCCTTGAAAAGTGTATAAGTAACGAGCGAATCAAAGAACATTTATTAGACCATTTCAATGCGGATTTGGGCTAACACAAAAGTCCTTGGAAAGGGAGAAACTTTTGCGGGATTCACCTATCCTAAAGAAACGCCTCCTGCTGTAGTGTGGCAGGCAGGTGCTTCGTATCACCCAATACAGAAATTCAACTCAGACAATTATACGGCACTACAACAATTACGCCAAATAACAGCTCTAAGCCAAATAGCAGCGCAAATAAAAGCTCATACCTTCGGGGACTGCATCAAGTGTAAAAATACCCCCGATTGCAAGGGGTGTAAAAATTATGGGTACCTGATAAACTCTTGCAGGAAGTCCCGTACCCTCAACCCGAATGCGCAAACGTTTAAACTAAACGTGCAGCAAAAAAAAATGCTCAGCCGGTTAAAGCTAATAAACAGAACCGCCCCAATAGTTCGGCAAACATAGGAAACAACGGCGGCCGTGTTTACAACGTACGTGTCACCTGTGAATTCTGTGGAAAACCAGGCCATGAGGAATCCGAATGCAGGTTTAAACAAAAACTGGAGCAGAAACTCCACCGAGTCACCTGAAAATGCCCAGGGCCGACTTTAAACGCAGATAGTAAACAAAAGGGGTCGCCTCAGACGCCCAAATCAAGTGCTCCACTAGTGGATATTCCACTAGATATCGGCCTGCACGGCTAAACTAAACTTAATTTGGACACTGGCGCTGAGGTTAGTATCATAAAAAACAAATCGCTCAAACATCCAGAGCTGATAAATACTAAGGAAAAAGTCACATTGGAAACCTCTTTTGGTACCAGAAAGACGCCAGGTACTTGCGACGGGAATATGTTATATTGGTAAATAACAATACATTACCCTGCAAATTTCAGGTTGTAGACAGCCTACCTGGCCTTTCCAAGGACGGGTTACTAGGAAATCATTTCCTAGTCCTGAATTGTGATGTAGAGGGCCCCAATCAGGAGGTCCGTTTTCCTCGTATGGAAAAAAAAAATGGTGGAAACTGCTAAATTCCGATAGTATCTGCTACTGAACTCAAAATGTAATCAAGCAAGCGACACTAGAACACAGGACAGAACCCAGTGTGGGAAAACTGCTTACCTGTAGGGTCCCAAAGGTGGCTGAGAACACTGACTACATTACCCCAGTCAGGTTAGAGACAAGTATTTAGAAACCACAAATGACCTGAAACCTGTCCTAGTGGAACCTTACAAAAGCTTGCTCGGATTCACAAGATGATAAGCATTCCACTGAGGTTACCAAAAGACACTGCTTTGTTTATCCCAGGAGAGGGGCGAAGGTGTGTTCTTCTTCTTCTTCCTAACCAGTGTAGTACTACAACTGGCTCCAACTACGAACTGTGAGATAGACCCGCTACACAAAGGGAATAGAAACATGCGAACACCACACAAAGGGGAAAACAAAGAAAGTACGCAAGGAAGGGATAACGGGCGCGACACTTGCGAGTATATGGCCAGCCTTGAATCAATAAAAGATCAAGCAAAAGGCGCTCCTTCGTGCGCTATAAACATGTTCATCAATTATTACTGCTCTAACCTCAGCATGTTTAAGAGTAACGCTAATTCCAATGCGACCAACGGCAACGATGGGAGCAATACTAATGCACCAGCAACAACTAAAAGTAAACAAACCCCATCTTGCAGGTATAATGCCAAGAAAAAGGCATAAATTAAACTACCTGCCGCGGAACAAATAAATCACAATACTATGCGTAGCAGCAACAATGCGGAAATCATAGCCGCTCTACGGCATATATAAAAGACAATTGGACAGAACAATTGCTATGAGCACCAGGATATTAAGTCGAAAATAGCCCCTTATCTAAATCTAAACGAGGAAGAAAGATCCTCCATGATAGAAATATTTTAAGATTACCCTACCCTTGCCCTACAAGGGATACACATCGAGCCCATAGGTTTTGATATTCCGGTGATGCAAAATCAAGCACCTATAAATCAAAAAAGGCATCGATTGCCGCAATATCAAAACGAAATAATAAACGAGCAGGTAGACGATATGCTCGACAATGACAGTGCAGCCAAGCAAAAACCCTTGGAATAAGCCACTACTAGTAGTTCCGAAGAAACCGGGACCAGACGGGCAGAAAAAATGGAGTCGTGATTGATTACAAAAAACTAAACCAAGTAACTATCAGCGACGCCTTCACTCTCCCGCGAATCGAGGATATTCTTGGCCAGCTGGGTCACTCCAGATATTTTACAACCCTCGCCTTGGTTAGCGGTTACCATCAAGTACTGGTAAACCCCAAAGATCACCCAAAACAGCATTCAGTACGGACTACGGACACTGTGAATTTAAAAGAATGCCCTTCGGAGTCAAAGGAGCCCCAGCCACTTTTCAGCGGCTAATGAATCATGTCTTAGAATGTTTCGTATACCTGGACGACATCGTCGTGTACGGTAACATCTCGAAGATCATAATCGCAAATTGCGCAATGCCTTCGATCGGTTAAGTGCAAACAACTTACAACTGAACTTAGAAAAGTGGCAGTTTCTGCGTAAAGAGGCACCTGGGACAAAAGTGCACTTCTACTATCGAAATTTGGAAATTAAAGATGGCTTAGAAATTAATGATGGCGGATGCAATATGACAATACGCAAATATCAAATTTTCGCACCTTCAATCCTTGGCAATTTGTTAGCGGTGAAGATTAGTTCAATTCTACACTTCGTAAGTTTCCCGTGTCGTTTGTTTATTCAAAACCGTGTAGAAAACCATATGGTTCATTAAAAAACGCACCTAATATCGGTCAACGGGATCAAGAATTTCAAGAATTTTTATATTTTTTTATGGTTGCTTCGATCGAATAAAAATTACACGTTATCATAAATAAAAACAAAAACCAAAAAACCCGACTGACTAAAAAGATGTAAACAAGATACATTCATAAATAAATCTTTAAATAAATCAGTGCTATTAAAATTGATTTAACTGGTCAATATTTGTAACAAACTGACAAAGTATAACTAATTGGCAGTCGGAGGCCACCTACAGAGATTAACAAAAATATGCGTAGCCTCCGAACGCCAAATAAACGTGCAAATAAACGCAAAAACTGCCGTGGACAACGGAAGACAACATCCCGTATGGACAGAAAAATTATTAGTACCGCTCTACAACATCGTGATGCACCCATTAGAGCGTTAAATGCAGCAATACGAGAAGAGGGAATCAATTTATCTGCAGTTACAGTACGAAGAAGACTTTACGAAGCGGATATAAAATGTAGGCGTCCCGCTAAAAGGCCAAGAATAACCGAAGCGATTAAGAAAAGGTTAATTTGGGCGAAACTTCATAAGAACTATACGGAAAGTGATTGGAATAAAGTAAATTAAAAAAATAAAATTTGTTCATACTAACAGATTGCTTAATATTTGACTTTTTGATAATACGATATTTTTAAATTTTCACATGTTATCTTTAGCGACGAGTGTCGTTTAGAGGCCTCGACGGAATCAACACAATTTGTCAGAAGACGACAAAATACAATCAAGCATGCGTGGTAACAAGGGTGAAACATCCCCCCTCAGTGATGATATGGGATTGTATAACATCCGAGGGACCAGGACCATTGCGTTTTGTAGAAGGGAATCTTCGACAGAATCAGTATAAAACCATTTTACAGGATGAACTTATCCCATTTATGGACTCCTTACCCCTCGGAAGATCAAAATACACGTTCATGCAAGACTGGGCACCTTTCCATACAGCGGCATCCATAAAAAGTTTCTTTGACGAGGAGGAAATTATGGTTTTACTTTGGCCAGGCAATTCACCGGACATGAATCCCATAGAAAATTGTTGGGCACATCTGAAAACCCTAGTGTATCAACGACAGAATAGTAATATCAATATTTTAAAAGAAAACATTACAGATGTATGGAAAAATAACTTAGATTTTCAGAACTTAGTGATATAAAATATTAAAAGTATGACAAATAGGATTAAAGAGCTTCTGAAAGCAAAGGGGAGCTTTACTAAATATTAGCACAGAATGTCTCTTTCACTATATTTATTGTAGTATAGGAATAAATCATTGGTTTCAATTTAAAAAAAACAGTTTTTTCTTCATTTTTGTCAATTCCAGAGGTAATTAAGTCGAAATCGTGAAAATTTTCAAAGTGATCGCAATTCGTTGAGCACCCACTGTAATTTGGCAACACCGCATTCCTTGCTGCTTTACTCCTCAAAAATGATTTAAAAAAAAAAATGATGAAATTGACTCCAGTCGCGTTGTGCACATAATATTGCGGTGTTGCCATGTTTATGAATTGCTAAAAAATCTCGGCTCTTTTTTAGTTATTTCTATTAACATAAGCAAGCTTTACACGTTTTGGAAAAAGATTATCATTATTTTTATTATTATTCGTTTATATTTCCTTAAAATATTATCAAAATCTTTTTGTCAATTCCAACGTAATAAATGATAGAGTGCGATAAAATCACAGATTCCCATAAGAGTCCTCATGTCAAGTGCAGCGAAATAAAATCATCAATATCTTTTTTCAAACTGAGTCATTTTTGAAAAGGTTTCGACGTATCTGTAAGTTTTCGTAATTTTCTGTTTGTTAATTGATTTATCGAGGGTACTCACTTAATTATGAATGTGTTTTGTTTACATCTTTTCAGTTATTTTACAGTCAGTCGGGTTTTTTAAATCAACTTTTTTTTCTATCTTTTCAGTTCTCTTATGAAGTAGGTTTGACAATTTGAAGTTTACAATTTTTCACGCAATCGGGTTTTTTGTTTTTTCAATAATTTTTTTCTTTAGCATTTCTCATTCCAATTACATTTAAACATATAATTTGTATATATTTTTGTAAGCCATTTAAAAAACCCGTTATGTTGATAACCGACTCGTTAGGTTTTGAGGGAAAACAAAATTTTTGAGGACATAATATGACATTTTAATTTTTGTAATTTTGATACATCCAGTGTCACTCTTGCAATTAAGACGAATCTAACGACACCTCTCAGCTTAAAATTCATCAGTCCGTTTAGGCTACAGAGCGTGACAAAGAAATATACATACATACAAACATACATACACTCGAAAAACATAACCCTCCTTCTGGCGCATTCGGATAAAAAGACATGATCGCAAAAAAACGATGTTTTTATGAATGTAATTCCGCAATTAAAGAGCAACCCCATTCCACGGTATCTAAGAAATTCTGGAAAGATTCAGGTAAAAAGATGACATATGTATGTAGGATTGCTCACCCATAATCAATAATCCACAAAATGGGAGATATTATCAATACTTGTAATTTCACTCTTGAACTGTACGACTATATTTTCTTAGAGTACTATTATCGCTTGATGCAAAATAAATCGAAATTGGCAACTCTATAAAACAACATTAACCCAGAGGATTTCATATCAATTATTTCATATTATTTCTCTCAATTTTTCTCCGAATTAACTTTGCTTATCACTTTCAAAATATGTTATTAGTATACAATAATTTAAATTAAGCATCCAGGGGAATGCCTATTCTCATAAAATAAATTATTGTGGTAGCCACCTTAAATTCAAAAAATATATACATGTCAATGCCAATTCGGTATATTAATTATATGTTCAATAATACTGGACCATTAATTCGTGGTGTAGACAAACAGAATGGACGAGCATTAAAACAGATAGAAGGCCGACTGTTAGTCTGGTCGGCCAAAATAAACAGTAACGCATAAGCGCATATGCGTTCTACTAATTAATTATATATCAATTATTTAAGTTTATGAGTTTCCGACCTGCGTTAAATCTGCCTTCCTCCATTAAAATTTGTTCAATTTACCAAAGCTAATTGCCACAAAATATGTGGACAAATATTGAAAATATTATTTCGCCCTATTTTAATGACTTCTCAAATTATGCTATACTTGCAATCTAAGAATAATTTAATTATGCAAGCACATATAAAAGTTGTGTGTGAAAATTACCGCATATTGGCCAATTCCCGATGAACGTCCTCACAAAAGTTAGCATTTGCCAATTTGTCGATCGGCCTGGCTACATGTTTACCATGTACGAGAACAAGATGAGACGATAGGTTGGATGGGACACTGGAGTGAGAAACAAGAACGCATCAGTAAGGGACCCAATTTCCGATTAAAACAGCTCTAATACTCTTAATATGAAATTATATTTCATTTCATTATGATAAAATTCAAAACGAGTAAATTGAAATTAAATAATTAATCTCGATAAATAACAGGATCCACCTACCAGACTTCATCAACTTCACCGAGAGGTTTGCGGCCTTGTTTATTGTCAGGAGCATCTCTTGAGCTGATGGTCGTCTTATTAGCTGGCCTTGACATGTTAACGCATCCCTCGGACGAGGTATTGTTGAATTTCTCGATATTTTTTGTTGGCTGTAAGTTTCGCAAATCATACCCAGCTGGAACAACATTGCCTGACATCTGACTCAAGCCTTTTAAAACTTCTGTGGGAGTGGCTTTGGCTTGTATAGATTTTCTTTTGTTCATTAATTTAACAGCTCGTGCGTTGGTAGCTCTGCATGCTTCTGCTGAACTGACAACAGACCTCGTCTCACTATCTTCTCCAGACTTTTCAGAGCAATTGGCAAGTTCTTTTCCTTGAGAATCATTTTTATTATCGTGATTCAAGAAATTGTTTCCGTCTTTCTGAGAACTCATATCACTATTATGAATTTCCTTAGATATCAAAGCTATTGGATCATCATTTTTAGGAGGCTTTGGAACATGCTTCTTGTATTTCTCCAACCTTTGAACCCTTGAAGTTCCCGCTACAAGGAATGCAGAAGGATCTTTTTCATTATTAGCAGGTTTCGGTGTTTTATTTGAATTTTGGTTTAAAGCGCTGGCAGAATCATTGAAGGATATATCATCTATGGTCACCTCATTCAGCTGGCACTGTTGATTCCTTTCCTCCCAATCGGAAACTTTCTTCTTGACCTCCAAATCATATTCACCCTCTCGCGTTGCTTCGAATGTTTTATCATTATCAGATCTTGTATTATGATGAATATTCATTGAATTTATCTTATTCGAATGATACTTGAAAATTAAAGTGTTTCCTTCATTGGTTTTCCATCGAGGAATACGATTTGTTCCTATGTCTTTGAGGACCTTTAGGAAATTAGTAGTCGTCTTAGCTTGGTTAGTTTCTAATAATACGATGTCAGCCTTAATAACTTTATTAGTATGGGTAGTAATTTCCAAGTTTCCGAAAATCTGGCCATCCATTGCGTTTGTGTCTTTTATGAACTTAATTGACGCAGCGTCCGATATTAAGTCTTCAATCATTTTCACAGCTTTTGGAGACCAACAATTACATTCCTCCACCTTCGCACACAGCTCCATAAAGTCGAAATTCTAAAAGACAAAAGAAATTTTTGGTAAACTCAAAACAATAGAGACTTTAAAAGCGTACATTTTCAGCTGGGACAATGTTGCTAAGACCTCCGAAGTACACGGAATCATTTTGCTCCTCTACAAACTCTTCAGGGAGCCTTCGTACCCAGCGAATATCCGTTTCAAGGGGAACTCTGAAAAGGTTCTTGTCAGATGGTGGGAAAAATATTTTAAACAACCTACCCGTAATCAATAGCCCACAAAATATACTTGGGCGGCGTAGATATGCCCACCACAATGTAATCCACCTTAGCTCGTATCCACCTATTCCAGGAAAAATTGAAAACGCCTACCATCTGCAATTTGCAAGATTAAAATCAAAGACAAGAGACGTGACAAACCATTTTACTTCATCTATACGGGGTTCATATTTTCGAGTCCTCAAGATCTCGTTGTTTTCAATGTAATATCGCTGGATTTTGTTGTCCAGCTCGTAGAGCTTGCCTTTCCCAAAAAAACTGCTCTCGTATTTGAACCAGAACATATGCGGATTAATGTAATGAGTGATCCTGATAAAGCCTTCATCGGCACCTTCCGTCATCATTTATTGAGTCTTATTTATGCTATCTGGGATTAACACGATATTAAACTATATAAACTCCACCTTTAAAAGTCTTACAACTAAATTTAAACACAGAATAATCGCACTACACGCTACGACGATTTGTTAAATGTTAAACGCCGCCCGGTGTCGGCCGATTTCGGATTTAACAAAAGGAAAGAAAGCCTTGCGGTACATGGCAGGTAGGGTATTGCCAAGTCAATAGGAAGAATGAACTATGAAGTTGCCAAAATGAACCACGACGGCTGGGCTTTAAACCCTTTAAACTAATTTTTACTACATACTTAAAAGAATTTGAATATGGTTCAATGAAATTGAATGTCATAACATTAAGGGAAAATGAAAATTTTATGATTATTCAAAAATAATAAGAACATTGTATATTTTGTATATTGGTAATACGCCAATTTTTAGGGGCACCAACATTATAGTTTAACACTCTTTACATTGAGCTATTGGCAATTTGGCATTCAGCAGATCGTTCTTACCGTCACCATATTTTCCGTGTATGGCGCAGCTCTTTTATTTGGAAATTTGTGAATAATCTATTCAGTTAGTCAAATTAATCATTGGGCAAGCTACAAAATTTGTGTATTAATTCTGTGATATAAATTCTGTGGAGTTCTACGCAAAATGCCAAGAGGTAGGTTATTCGTGTAAAGACCTTGAAAGTCTTGCCTATAGTACTCGCAGTTTTCCCGACGATTCACAACGATTTGGTAAAGAATAATTGAGGGTTTAAATATTAAATGTGCACATCTTTAGTATATTGTGTTTACATGTTCTTTATAACCTCAACTTTCTTTGTTTTGGGGTGTGTTCTTGGACTGATGTCAAAAGACGACTTTAGGAAGAATTTATAGAGATTTCTGATTTCTTTATATGCATGTGCTCATGTTTAAGCAATTCAAGAAAAAATTCAAATGTAATCTGGCTATATTTCACCGAGATTGGTGTGGAATATGAGTTCGCCGGGAACACAGTGATTTGTTTTTATTCAAATTTAGTTCTAGCTTCGACCATAGCGTAATAAGTTACAGTCTTGGAGGAATAAACTAATATAATATTCTATTGTCATGGATTGCAAATCCAACCACCATGTGACATGTGTTTGAAATTTGGGGAGAGTTCCTTCAAGGTTTCCGTCAAAACAGTTTCAGTTTTTGGATTCAGATGAAGTGGAAAATAATAGCTTCGTTCGTTGACCATTATGTTTCGACACAGTAACACTGAGTTATTCCAGTGCCCGTTTTTTTTTGGCTTAAAGGTACAACGCTGGTTTTTTTGGAATTGCCCTAAAACCTTATGGAAATGTTCCAATTATGGTCGGAACGAGTGAATTAGGAAAGTATAAGTTCCCGCAAACAATACTTTCCCAAAAATTATCTTGTTTTAACACCAAAAATTGAAAATATCAAAGTCAATCTCGTCTCGTTTTCGAGATATAAAATAATTCAGAGTGGCTATTCGCATCGTCCTTGCTTTGTACAATCGAAATTTGCGCTCATGTACATGGTAAATAATTTTTAAAACATCGGCACAAAATAATTATTCGTAAGAAAAATGTGCCTTTCTTAAAAAATATCTTCTGACAGAATATTTTCCTTTTACAAAATTTTCAATTTTTAGTGTTAAAACAAGCGAAAACAAGCTAATTTTTGGGAAAGTATTGTTTGCGGGAACTTATACTTTCCTAGTTCACTCGTTCTGACCATAAATGAAACATTTCCGTAAGGTTTTAGGGCAATTCCAAAAAAACCAGCGTTGTACCTTTGTTCCGAATTCTCTTGCCGCGCAGTTTTTTTTAATCGGAAGTTTTATCGGGTTAAAAGGGAGGATTTTCGACATACGTTTACAATAGTGGGGTCGGCTCCGATTTCGAAGAAAATTTGCAAGTGCCTTCCATTTGCCCTAAAACGGAAGGATGTGAAAGGTGATTTTTTTGGGGACGGACTATAATTTCTGAAATATTAAACTTTTAATTATGGCCGCAAAATTCCTTACCACACACAATTTCCTCGAAATTAAGGCAAAAACTTTGGAACTCGTCAATATACCCGGATCCTGGATAATGCACTAAAACTTGGTGGAAATGTTCCTTTTATGGTCGGAACGAGTGATTTAGGAAAGTATTGTTTTCCGAAAACAATACTTTCCGAAAAATTAGCTTGTTTTAATTTTCCGAAAAATTAGCTTGTTTTTAAAAATTGAAAAACAATTTTGTAAAAGCAAAATATTCAGTCAGCAGATATTTTTTAGAAGGCAAATTTTCCTTACGAATTATTTTGTGGCGATATACGAATTATTTAAAAAATTATTTACCATGTACATGAGCGCAAATTTCGACTGTACAAAGCAAGGACGATGCGAATAGCCACTCTGAATTATTTTATATCTCGAAAACGAGACGAGATTGATTTTATTTTTTTCAATTTTTGGTGTTAAAACAAGCTAATTTTTTGGAAAGTATTGTTTTCCGACAACAATATTTTCCTAAATCACTCGTTCCGGCCATAACAGGAACATTTCCACCAAATTTTAGTGCAATATCCACGATCCGGCTTCGTTAACTTAAGCCAAAACTTTATACTACACTTATCACTACGCTTATTCACTAATAATTCCCTAAAACGCTGAAAAAGTGCATTATTGAAAGAAAAGCTAGAACTTCTTGGTATTCTGTCATACTCCACAAATGCGTGCTTGTCATTCTGTCGTCGGCGCGACCTCAGTATTGTAAACCTGTTCCGGATTTTCATTTGCTGAGTCAATTGGTACTGATATATAATCAAGTATCTAACAATTAATGTAACATACTTGCACACGCCGCAAACCTATATTTTTAGTCAGGCAATTCCGAACCTCTGAGTCGGGATAAAAAATGAGAAATGGTGACACTTCTCGATTGACTGCCAAATGTTGTAATGCCGTCTTCTTTAGTGGCCGTTAATATCTGCGCCCATAGAATCCGCCACGCGTGGATGTGGACGTCGAGCTTAAAGCTCCCAAGTTTTTAGCACGCGTACGGAGAGAGGCCAACCTATAGAATTCGTGCACGTTATCCGTTGCCGCACAGCTGTTATCTGACAATTCGAGAATCATTTTATTGAGTGAGTAAAGTTTGAAGCTCGAACAAGCTAGATTTTTGTGGAGTCCCTTTTGCTTCGATGTCTTAAGCATATCCTGAGAAGCCTAAATATGAGCGGGGGGTTCTTTTTTTTTTTTTTAGTGAAAGGGGCTTAATTTTAGTTTTTTTGTAAATATCTCGTAAAATATAAATTCGTCAAGGAAACTAGTTATAAGAAAATTGTAGCCTATGCAGTTCTGAACATACAGGTCCTCACACTTTTTCCCGTAGAATGGATCGGTTTTGTGTAAAACGTACAGTTTGCAACATTCGTTATTTTTTCAAATACCTACTCCTTTCTACACTAGGGCTCTAAGAATGACTCGGATAATTGAGTATTTGAGTACTCCAAGTAGGAGTATTCAAGTACTCGTAGTGGCTTGGACCGAGTTTGAGTAAAGCAGTTTTGAGTAATCGAGTACTTGAGAGCAAGTATTTGAGGGAGTATTCAAGTATTTGACTATTTGAGTCCTGTAGGTTTAACACATTAAGAAGTAAGAAATACAAGTTAATAAATTGTAGACTTTATAGTTCATTATAATTTACAGTTAATTACAGAAAACTAAATCTTTATTTTGGAAATGAAATATGTACAAGAATATTAACATTATCGGGATTTAAGCAACTTCTGCTGGGGCTTACTATATTTCCTGCTGTAGCAAACACTCGTTCAGATGTAGCAGAGGTTGCTGGTATATTAAGGTATTTTTTTGCAAGACAAACAACATTGGGAAGTGCAGTTTCTTGGCATTCCCACCATGATAATGGGTTTTGCGTTAATGGAATTTTGGAAGAGCTAAATAGGAATTAAATTGAGATAACACATCCCTTGTTGATCCACTTTCATTTATATTAAATAAAAACTCTAGTGCACTTTTTCGTTGTTCCTCTTGGCTGGAATCTCCGTCTCGCTCATTTTCAAGTTTTGGCAAAAGTTGTTTGGCTGCAGATCGGATGTGTGCTCTAGCCTGTTCTGGTTCAGTCAGCAAGTCTTTATATCGCGGATCAAAAAAGGATGCAATCTGTGACACTTCTACATTGCTTACTCCTTCAGTCAACTCCATATCAAACCTATTCATTAAATCTCGTACAACGGTTGACTTGAAATATGAATCCCCGCCAAAGCAGCGTAGCTCGTCGAGTTAATATGAAGACATAGTCATAGGGGGATTTTAAGGCTTTAGGCACACCGGCAATAAGTATCGCCACTCATTTCTTAAGGGCAGGGTAAGGTATTAAATTTTTTTTTTTCGAATTTTTTTTTTATTCGATTTTCTAAATGAAGAACCTTTCAAAAATATTGTGTGAAAATTTGAGACGGATCGTAGCAAAACTAAAGAAGATACAGCAGTTTAAGCAACTCACTTATGAACGTTTTACTCTAAATTTTTTAGTGTTTAAAATTTCAAGGCGTTTTTCCCACAACTCATGTTTTCAAAGTCGGTGCCCCTCATAAGTTCAAAACTACTGCACCGATTCTTTTGAAATTTTGGACACTATTGCTGTACATAATTTACGAGGTAACACGGGAGAGTTTTTTTCAAATTTGTTAATATTTTTTATGTTATAATAACAAATTATCCGATTTTTTTGACAAAAATCGCGTTTTTCACTTCAAAGTGTTCCCAAAAATTTAAAAATTTAAATTTCGAAAAACCGCTCCCGCGTTACCTGGGGAAAGCGATTATCTAACGACAAAAAATTTCCTTTTTGATTTGAGATGATCCAGCACAGAGTTATGAGGGGCACCGCATTTCTATTTTATTCTGAGACGCTTCCAAATAATGGCTGCCATTGCCTTATTTTTCAATATTTCTACATGAAAATTTTACAAAATATTCTTCAAATGTTCTACTTTGATGTACCATTAGCTTAAATGAATAGATTTTAACTGAGTTGTCGAAAAAAAATTCACAAAAATGTGCCTTTTTTTGTACGAATTAACCTTACTCTCCCCTTAATAGATCACGTAAAAAAATTGAAAAGAATATAACAAACCAACGTTTTTTCTATTATCTCTTGTATACAAATATACCAAGCATATTCATCATTTCCATTTATCAAATAAAACCTGCGCCACTTCATAAATTATATTTCATTGTTGATATTGTTTTCCATTATGCCGCAGAAGTGACGTAACTCGAATTGTTTCCTAAGTTTTCTATTGGCTTCATTTAAGTTGCCGGCGACAAAAGTCTTCAGTGAGCTCCCTTCGATATAAGCTCACAGGTAGTGGAACAGTTTTGTCACCGCCCTGCGGAACTTTCTGTCTCCGTCTCCTTGTGTCGCAGAAGTGAGCGTGCGTCGCAGTGGAATTTGCCAAGGCGACAGAACGTCGGCGTACAGAAAGTCAAGAAAATTCCTTAATATACCTGCGACATCTGAACGAGTATTTTCTACAGCAGGAAATATAGTAAGCCCCAGGAGAAGTTGCTTAAATCCCGAAAATGTTTACATTTTCGTATTTCATTTCCAAAATAAAGATTTAGTTTTCTGTAATTAACTGTAAATTATAATGAATTATAAAGTCACAATTTATTAACTTGTATTTCTTACTTCTTAATGTATTAAACCTACTCAAATACGTACTTGAATACCCCCAAACTCTAATACTCGAATACTCCTTAAATGAGTACTCAAATACTTCCGCACTCGAGTTCTCGGACCTTTTTGCTCTCAAGTACTCGAGTACTCAAAACTCCTTTACTCAAACTCGGATCTTTGAACTCGAGTACTCAAATACTCAAGTAATTGAGTTCAGAAGTACTCGAGTAGTAACAGCCCTGCATGCGTACATTTATGCCCAATCTCCATAAAAAACTAAACCATAACCGAACCAACCAACATAGCTGCAGCTCTTTCATTTGCATTGGAATTTTTGGTCTCCTATCTTACACATTTTAGTCATTATGCCGTAGCTTTTCCTCTGTGTGAGAATAACCATTTTGTGCTGCCACATGCAATTCAGCGTATCTGGCATGGGTTTCTGACTGACTAACATTTCACAACTACTATACATTGCTAATAATATGTATAGACGTGATTTATTAGCAAATTCAAATTTGGTGGTTTTTTTTTGGTTCGGCCGTGGTTTGAATTCATGGAAATGAGGGATAAGGGTTTAAAATTTTCAGCGGATTATTTGAAATAAGTGACCACAAAAACCTTTTAATAAAAGTATGGAGGGTATGAAGTTGATTTTAGAGATGTGAAGTTCCATTTTTCTTTAAAACTTCTTGAAATTTCGCCTTTCAATATGCTCAACCCCATTTTTGACATTTATCCAAATAAATAGGTACCTGGTGGCGATTTAGTTTAGATCTTACTTGATATTCAAAAAAAATTTTTATTAAAATCCAAATTTGACTATTTAGGAAAGTACGTGAATCATAAAGGGCGCAGCCGTCACTTCACAAGTCCGGAAGAACTGGAAGAAGAAAGAGAAAAGGATGCGAAGAAAAAGTACGTCAATATATAATTATTCTCTTAATTTTTATATTTTAATTTTTTCATATAGAAATCGCGCAAAAGACGCTTCAGAGAGTGAGTCGGAGACATCTGAAAGAGAATCCCACACTGATAGTAGTTCTGAAGACGAATCCGATAACGAAAACCGAAAAGCCAAAGGTGTTTCAAGTCTGATAGAAATTGAGAATCCCAACCGAGTAACAAAAAAATCGGCAGAAAAAGTAACCAAACTAAACTTGAGTGAGCCGTCAAAGCCAGCTCTATCTAGACGGGAACGAGAAGAAATAGAGAAACAAAAGGCTCAAGCAGACTATCAAAAATTGCACGCTGAAGGTAAAACGGAACAAGCGCGTGCTGATTTGGCACGACTAGCTATAATAAAGCAACACAGGGCAGAAGCTG
Organism: Neoitamus cyanurus; assembly: GCA_947538895.1. NCBI lineage: Eukaryota > Metazoa > Arthropoda > Insecta > Diptera > Asilidae > Neoitamus > Neoitamus cyanurus. The sequence goes on from OX384541.1 coordinate 42,617,811, forward strand.
CAGCTAGACGTGAAGCAGAGAAACGAGAAAAGGAAGAGCGGAAGAAAACAACCACAACTAATCGATAGTTTATATTGCAATAACAAAATAAAAAAAAATCCTCTACAGTAATGAAATTTATCTAAAACTACTATAATCGATGTGAGAAGCTCCACAAGCGGGTTAGATCTTCCCTCAATTCACTTAGAATGCGATTAATCTTCAGTCTTGTCATTAGACAAAATGTTAACGCGTAGTTTGCTACAAGATTTGTTTATTTGACTCTCGTCGCTAAAGTTTTACCTAGGTTTGTTCACAATTGAATGTAAGGATGATTTTACTTTGCAATAAATCGAATATGTTTGAAAAATACTGTCGTTTCTCTAAGTATTGATCACAATCACATACCGGTCTATTTTAGTAAGTACACTATATAATATAAACTTATGTATTTCTGGTCGAACAATACTAAGCCCTGAATAGCACTGGCAGTCATACCGGTGCACAGTGGGCTAGATTTCAAAATCGGCAAAACTATAGGAACGCGCGTACTCAAAAATTGAAAGATGATTTTAAAGTTTTTAAACTTGCTAATTTCAAATATTGAGTTAAAATTTCGAAAAAACAAAATGGCGGAACGGAAGTAGTCTTTTGCGTCACTATGATTTGACAAATTTTGATGAAAGTTGGTAAATGTTCATTTTCGACGTTACTGTTTCAAAATCTTGAATCAACATTTTTAAAAAAAGTTAATATTGACTGAAGATTTTTCTTTTACATATCTGTGTGTTTACAGAATACTAGGATTAATATAATTTCCAATTTAGACAATTCGGCTGCGACGTATCTAAAGTCCTTTGTCTTTTTAAGGCGCTCACCGACTCTAAAAAGTGCTCCAATTTTCCGACTAGGGATGCATTCAAAAGTGCTCTCAAGAGAGCATAAGGAGAGCTCTCACGGAATCTACAGCTCCGTTCTAATGACATGCTGTGTTAAAATTACAATAAAGGTAGAGCATAAATGGAGCACTACCTACCTCCCTTAAGAGGCCTCCTGTATGCATCATGTTATACTCCTTTTTCCCGCTGGGAAGTTGCATCCAGCCCACACCACCGTGAAAATGTGAAAACTTAAGTTTAGGTGTGTTCCCCTTAATGCTTGTGATTCTCTTTTGTATACCCAGGGGTAGAATTCAAGCTGACTTGAAATTTCGAAGATGAGCTGTCTGCTGTGCAATATTGATAAGAAAAACATGAAGGAAAAATAAAACTGTTTTTAAAGCAATTTTAGTGTCAGACGTGGTGTCCTGCGTAGTGGAAGCACATCGAAGGAGAGATTTCAAGTCATCAACTCGTTACTGCCAAGGGAGAGAACTTCTCACGAAGCCTCGCCCTCACTCTTTCTAAATATCCACTGTGAGGGTCAGAGAAGGGAAAAGGTCCTGCATCGTGGTCTTATGGCGCTTGCGCTGGATCAAAGAAGCCCACATGGTGGCGCCTTTTAAAGGCAAAATAAAACAACAACAACAACAATAAAACTGTATGATAAAGTTTATTATTGTTTCCTTTATTATTTTTCTCCACAGGTTACTAAACAAAGAAAACCAGCTACCTGCATAAGTACTTGTCATATCGAACGATTCGGGTAAACCCCATTAATGCAATAAAAATCCTGTTTTTTTAATGTTTAATATTACGTAGAATGTGGCCAGGTTCCATTTGGCGCGCATAAGTGTAATTAAATGTGAGGGTTTTTTTAACGGACTATGATTATTAAAAAAAGTCTGAAAAACAATTACAAGGTGTTTTAAGTTTAGTTACATACAGGATAATCTGTTTATTTTTAATTATCTGTCCCATTTCTGACAAAAGTCACAAACGTTTTAATATATTCTTCATAGTCTATAGTCTTGGGGAGAACGAAAAAATAACATAATAGCCCGCACTAGTAGTTCAAACTTCTTATTATTAAACGGTTTTATTTAGCTTGCCCTGTTTGTTTGGGTCAAATTTAGTAGTTGAAATTTAACCCCCTTCCTGTCGACAGATTGATTTGAATTTTGGTGTACACCTTTAGTTCTGATGACAATACAATTTAATATAATCAGTCCTATTGTAAATCCAAGATGGCCGCCTCTACAAAATGGCGGATTACATATTTTCTCCCAACCCCCTCAATATAGGTATCAAATGAAAGGGCTTTACAAGTAGAGTATTGACCACTATGACAAATTTCTAATCCAAGATGGCCGCCTCTACAAAATGGCGGATTACATATTTTCTCCCAACCCCCTCAATATAGGTATCAAATGAAAGGGCTTTACAAGTAGAGTATTGAACACTATGACAAATTTCTAATCCAAGATGGCCGCCTCTACAAAATGGCGGATTACATATATTCTCACACCTCCTCAATATGGGTATGAAATGAAAGGGCTTTGTACGTAGAACACAGTGCATGGCGGATCATAGAGTTGAGACCATGGAAATACTAACTAAGAACGGAACGGCTGTATCGTGTATGAACCCTATACGTGAGCGACCACCCAAATATTGCTTCCTAGAGGAGAACAGCTACAGCGTGTATGAGGGAGAGCTAAATAAAACACCTGATTGAAGTGTCAAATTTAAGCTGTGCTACTTCGAAGTTTGAGTTGATTAAACCGGAAAAGTGCAAGTTTTCGAGTTTATACTCTAATTGTGGCAATAGCCCGCGAGGATTTTATAAAGAACTATTTTACGCGTTGTTTCAGTGCAGTTAGCAGTGCAATAAAGCTAAACTGTCCGAGAATTTACGATATGAAGTGCTCTGTGGTGGGTTGTCGCAACAACTCGCAATTTCCGCGTGGTAAATCGTTTTCTAGGTAAGTGGATGGATAGGAATGCATGATAAACATTCTATTTCATCAAACCGCATAAAAAGGAGTTACATTAACTTCAGAAAATTAAGAAAATCGCCTTATTTTTAATTGCGCTGGATTTGTTTACCTCCCACAAAAGCATCGGCACCAGCGGTGAATGGCAGCGTGTAAATAGATGTTAAGGGGGGCATAGACATTATGGAAGGAACTTCGGAAAATTTTGAATTGTAAGCCCCCTCCTGATTATGGCTTCATATTTACGCCTGTACTGCGTGACTAATACGAACACAGCCAATTCTAACACATCAGGAAATGTGGTACGCTAAATCTGGCTTGCAGCCGTTCCGTACTTAGTTCATATTTCCATGGTTGAGACAGTCTATACTTACATTAAAATTAAAATCTAGGTATCTAATCGAAACAAAGAACTTTGTCAACTTAGAATCCGGATTCAAGCACAGATCTCCCACCCAAGTCAAAATTTCATGTCGTGTCGAGGACTGTGTGGCGTTAGGGTGGCTAATAATGATACGTCGTTAGCGGTACACCACCCAAGTTAAGGTAAATGGTTAAAACGTGCCGAAGACTGTGTGGCATTAGGGTGGTTAAAAAATAAGTAAAAAAAAAAATATAAGTTAAACGGTTTTATTGAAAATAAATATAATAATGATAATCGTGCGGCGCGTGAAATTTCTATCAACAGTCAACCGCTCATATCATCGTAAATGCTAATGACATATTTACTCAAATTACGCTACGCCCCACGATTTTATTTTTTTGTCTGATTAATGCCCTATATTGATGAGGGGAGTGGTGTGATGACTGGTACCGAGGACCTACTGAACAATTTTTTAATTTTTAATACATTATCTACATCCTTATTATATTTATTTTCAATAAAACAGTTTAACTTAAAAATTTTTTTTTCTTATTTTTGAAGTGAAAACTTCTTTAGGCGCGTTTAGCACTTTTTGTGGGCACTGAATTAAACTGAGCCGTCACGCTCGGCTGATTAACGCTCATTCGGGTGAAGTCGGCTCGAGTCGACTATAGGTAGAAACCCAATGTACGCTTTCGGCGCTTTGAAAGCGCCAGCCGCTTTATGTCATATTGAACGCTTTATCTGCGGCAAGACCCAGTGTAAGCTTTGCTTGCTTTCTGATTGTCCCGTAAAATTTGAGAATTGCTCCCACGCTTCTGCTTTTTGTAATGCGACTTCGGTATAAAATCGACTTTTTGTTATATATGCAACTATATTTTTGCACCTCTTCTATTAATTTCAATATAAACCGAAAAGTGAGCTGTCAAAGCGGCAAAAGCGTAAAAATTTGTATTTGGTATTTTTAATTTCACGTCTTGAAGTTTTCACTTCTGTCGTGTAAGCACACACAATTGATTTTTTTTATTTTATTTTTGTTTTAATTAATTTCATTCAATTCAAGGTATATCTTTAAAAAATGGCAAATTTTCATTGCAATGATTATACCGAAAGGAGTTTATCGTACTGTTACTAAATAATTATTTAAAATATAATACTTTTCCCGATTTGCCGACCAAATGACGGCAGAAATCCTTCACGACGAAGTGTCAAAATCTAGTAGGCATACCTTGTATTCTGTATACCTACTGATCTATATTATAATTGGATATCGAATGGGCTTGAATTGCTGTGCGCATAGTCGCCATGTTAAGAGGCCAGATTTCCATCATAATGACAGTCGTCATATCAGCAGCGTTTGTTTACTATTTATGCGAGTCGGTGTTCTTCATTATTGAAGCAAGTGCAGTGTAATTTTAATTAATTCTTTAATGTAATGCAGTTTTAGGCTTACGTTCCCTTTCTCACTTTTTTTGAAATGCCCTAAAACCTTATGGAAATGTTCCATTTATGGTCGGAACGACTGAATAAGGTAAAAATAGTTGTCGGAAAGCAATACTTTCCCGAAAATTATCTTGTTTTAACACCAAAAATTGCAAAAATCAATTGACTTTGACGTCTGTTTTCGAGATGTAAAATTATTCAGAGTGGCTATTCGCATCGTCCTTGCTTTGTAGAATCGAAATTTGTGCGGTAAATAACTTTTTAAACATCGGTACGAAAGAATTCCTAATAAAAATTCACTTTTCTCAAAAAATAATTTTTGACAGATGATTTACCTTTTACAAATTGTATGGAAATTTTCAATTTTTGGTGTTAAAACAAGCGAAAACAAGCTAATTTTTGGGAAAGTATTGCTTAAATAATTTGAATAATTTTAATTGTTTCTGCTCACTCAATCTATATTTTTATTGCTGGAATTATCTATATAAAGGCAGCAGCAACGTCTGCTTATAAAAATGTCTTGAGCAGAGAAATCATAATTAGTACAGATTGTTAGCAGTTAAAAACCTTTAAATAATCTGATTAATAATAATTAATTCTGCTCAACCGTTGCTGCTACACACGTATCGATGTTAATACTTCAATATTTTCTCTCAATATCGATGTTAAGCCAATATCGATATATCTGTCATCCCATCCCATCCAGTCCATGGAAATATGAACTAATGTCTATGCATAGAAATACAAACTAAGCACGGAACGGCTATATCGTGTATGAACCCTGTACATGAGCGACCACCTCAATGGGACCTACCTAGAGGAGAACAGCAACAGCATTTATGAGGGAGAGCTAAATAAGAATCAGGCCAAGCTGGGCCAAGCGGTGAATGGTAGCGTGTAAATAGATGTTAAGGGGGGCATAGACATTAAGGCAGGAACTTCAGAAAATTTTGAATTGTATGCCCCCTTCTGATTATGGCTTCATATTTACGCCTGCACTGAGCGACCATACGAACACAGCCTATTCTAACACATCAGGAAATGTGGTACGCTAAATCTGGCTTACAGCCGTTCCGTGCTTAGTTCATATTTCCATGTGTCTATGCCCCCCTTAACATCTATTTACACGCTACCATTCACCGCTTGGCCCAGCTTGGCCTGATTCTTATTTAGCTCTCCCTCATAAATGCTGTTGCTGTTCTCCTCTAGGTAGGTCCCATTGAGGTGGTCGCTCATGTACAGGGTTCATACACGATATAGCCGTTCCGTGCTTAGTTTGTATTTCTATGATCCAGTCCCACCCGTAGGCCAAATTGACATTCAGCACAGTGTTTGTAATCAAAACGAGACAGCGTCCGATATTCAATATTCATAACGAATTAGTGTTTTAAACGATGCATCGACTAAAATATCTCAATCCTTACGATCGCCACAAACTCATCATAAACGAGTATATATTAAATCAGCCAGGATCAACGAATCTACTGAAACGCGACACCTCTCACGACAAAAGGGACATCGATGTAATTAAAGAAAACCATCGATTTTTATGGAATGACGAAGAAGTAGATACGTGGGAAAAACAATTGGCAAGGAAATACTACGACAAACTTTTCAAGGAATACTGCATAAGCGACCTAAGCAGATACAAGGAGAATAAGGTAGATTTTTGCGCGGCTCAATCTGAATCATTTGAAGGGTTCCGCAGCACATGTAGGAAATTGCTGAAATTTCAGTTGTAAAGAGAATTTTTTTATGAAGATAGCGCTACGTTGGAGGACGGAAAAAGAGGTTGTCTCTGGGAAAGGACAATTTACTTGCGGAAATAAAATTTGTAATGAGGAAAATTTGTTGCGAAGTTGGGAAGTGAACTTTGCATACCTAGAACAAGGAGCGAAGAAGAATGCCCTAGTAAAATTAAGTAATTCAGGGTCAAAATTTGATAGCAACTGTCCTCTGAATAATTGTATTCGATCATTACAGGACTTTGCCCCGATTGTTCCATTAAGTTGAATTATCATTCTAAAAAGATAGAAGTAAAACGAGTGAAAAAAGATTTAAGGAAACATAAGAAACGATGTCGCACACGCAAATCAAAACCCGAAACAGAGACGTTAAGCAACAGTGACAGCCACAGCAGCGATGAAGAAGACAACGTTCAAGGCGAGGAGCAAGCTACTTCCGATGATGGAAATGAAGGATTAGCAAACGCAGAAGAGGAAAACGAGCATAAAACTGGAAACATTTGGGCGAATATGAAACTAAACGTTGTAGAACCCAATAGAGAGGAGGAGTTTCAAAGATACTTGGAAGATCTTCTGCTGTGAAAATATTCCACTATTTTTGTTATTTAATTTATTGTTCAGTGAGAAAAGCAATCATGCATATATTTTTAACATAATCATATTGAAAACGTGCGGTTGGTACTAACACAAATAACGTAAAAATAACTAACATTGCAGTTTGTTTATCTACTAGCAAACCGTTCCCAGCCTTGTTTGGGCTTTTCCACACTTGTAAATAAAAACTATTCCAGAATGAATGAAACTGTTTTATCCTCCGAAACGGTTTGTCCAGTCCTGATCAGATCTTGACAAAATATTTATGGGACCACTGAAGGTATGACTTTTCAAACAAAAAACAATTATCTGACTTTGTTTAGGAATACCGCAGATATGAGTGAACAAACTAAAATTAGTTGAATTGAGAAAGAGCCATAAGCATGATTTTAGGAACGACATCGATCTGCCCAGAACTCTGCTATGGTGGAAACTATCTGGCTCATCGCAACAGATTTTCCCTCAACATTTACTACTCCTTGGAGCATAATGTTATAAAAATTTTTTCAGTTGAAAAAGTTTTCTTAATTATTTTACGGAACTCTAATATAATATTTACATGCGACCATGGAAATATAAACTAAACACGGAACGGCTGTATCGTGTATAAACCCTGTACATGGGCGACCACTTCGATAGCTACGCAGAGGAGTACAGCAACAGCGTGTATGAGGGAAGCTAAATAAGAATTACAGCTATAAGTGAATGACAGCGTGCAAATAGATGTTAAGGGAGCACAAAAAAAAAAAAAAAGAGGCATTATTGGAAGGATCTTCGGAAAATTTTGAATTGTAAGCCCCCTTCTGATTATGTCTTCATATTTTTACGCCTGCACGAGCGACCATACGAACACAGCCAATTCTAACACATCAGGGAATGTGATACGCTCAATCTGGCTTACAGGGGTTCCATGCTTAGTTTATATTTCCATGGTTGGGAATTGGCTGTGTTCGTATTAGTCAATCAGTGCAGGCGTAAATATGAAAAAATTATATTTTTTTCAGAAGTGCCTGCCATAAGTCTATGCCCCCCTTACATCTATTTATACTCTCCATTCGCTGGCAAGCTACGATGCTTTTGATATTTTATTTAGCTTCGCTCATACACGCTGGTGGTGTACTCGTCTGCGTAGCTATATTTAGGTGGTCGCTCATGTACAGGGTTTATACACGATACAGCCGTTCCGTGCTTAGTTTATATTTCTATGCATGGGACCCATCAATGTAACTTCAAACTCTTGGAAATTTCTTTAGCCGTTCACAAATGCTTGACTTTTTTTAATCTCATTTTCATATAGATTTAAAAATCCGTGCTTAGTTTATATTTCTATGTTCCACACGACACGACTAGCCAAGGTATGCTTTCAATGCTAAAATCCTGGGTGTAGAGAGTGTCTTGGCTAGTTGTGCCGTGTTTACCAGAATAGGACCCATTATATATAATTATGCCGATTTTAAGAGGCACTTTCGATTGGAAAATAAATAAAATAACGGAAAAGCACAGATAAGTATTACAAATGCCCAGTCGAATAGGCAAGAAAGATGCAAAATTTCCAAATTGCCTCTTACTCAGGCACCTGTACTCGTATATAGGTACAATTTGGTCGAAATCCGCAGCTGAAAATGTTTAAACAATATAAATCTTAGCTAGGGCCTCCGTACTTGGCCACTTGGTCGAGGGTCAGGCCACGAGAGCAGCGAAGAGTTTGCGCGGACCGACCTAAACGAAGGTGAGGCGTGAGGGGAATTCAATGTTTCAATCGGCCGGCATCAGTCATTGTGGGGTGGGGTTCCAAGATGCGTAGAGATTCTAGGAATCAGCGCGGGTGTCCTTGGCCCCGTTTTTTGGGAACGGGGTTCGAAACATTTGGTGTGCTTTGCATTCCTTTGTAAAAGGAAAATTAACTCCACTGGCAGTTTGTAAAAGGGAAATTATAATAATATAATAGAATTTTCCTAAAAGTTAAAGCAAAGAACTTAGAATACAATAAGAAGTCTCAAGCTGAACACTGGCAATTTTTCAACCAAACATCGCGGAAAGATTGGCTGACATAGCTTTCGCGCTCACGAAAGCACCAAGTTAAGGAAAGAGCGTAGCAAAGTGCTTTGAGTCGTGAGAGCACACACACAGTAATCAGCTGATGAATTCTGTTGAGTGGATATGTGCCAGCCAGCTAGCAACCGCAGCAGCGCGCTTTGGGGCTGTGTGGTGTTTTACATATGCTCAAGTTCAATGCGCCGCGCTGCGCAAAGATTCTTTCCACTTTGCTTAAGCATTGCGACGAGCGTGGATGTTTTTGGGTGTTACAAGTATTATGGAGGCGAGCAATATTTTCAAATCAGCCTTTTTCAAGGCTAATCAAAACCAGCCTTTTTCAAGGCTAAACAAAAGAGAAACTTATTCCCAGTGCTGCATAGCACGGTGCCCAACTAATTGCAGTAAGTTAAAAGTGAAGACTTTTAAATTCCCTTTACATAATAAGGAGCTCAACAATAGATGGGCACATAATTGTTGTATTCCTTCAAATGAAACGAAGGGAAAACATGTATGTGAAAGGCATTTTGAGTGGAATTGTTTTGGCTTGAGAAAATTAAAATCTGGTTCAGTTCCTACAAAATATTTGAATGGTGACTTAGCTCAGATATTTTCTTCTATTCCAAATCTTTCTAATAAATGTGTAGTCACAACATGTGATTCGAAATCACGACTACATAAATTTCCGGAAAAGGGAACAAATTTGTATGATGCCTGGGTGAAAGTTTGTGGTCTGAATTCAGAATTAGATCACTCCAAGAAATTTGTATGTTCTCTACATTTTAAGAAAGAGGATTTGGGCAAGATAAAGTTGCGTCAAGCTGCAGTACCATCTTTAATTTCTGAAGATCCATTCAATTTCGATAATGAATCTGAAGAACCTCTTCCAAGTACTAGACATTTACCATTAAAAGAAGTTGAAGTTGATCTTACTGCAGGAGATTTAATTACTTTGGATCCACCAATGCAAGAACATTCCGTTTGGATAAGCAAGACTGAATGTAATTGCAAAGTTTGTGAGAAAAATGTCAAAGCTGCTAGTTTTTACAGAAAAGAAAATAATAAAATTAAGAAAACTAATGATTCTTTAAAATTAGAAAATGAAAAATTAAGAAAGGTTTTAAAGTCATATAAACGTAAAGCTAAGCAAGAAAATATAGAGAATAAAATTGATGAGATAAAAAGTGTTAACGAAAACACGAAAGAATTTTGCAAAATGCTTCTGGTAGCTCGATCAAAGACCGCAGAATATTCTGAGAAACAAAGTTGATTGCACAAAATCTTAGTTTTAAATCAAACTCCTCTTATATTCACATGCGCGAAACATTAGGATTTGCTTTACCTTCTAAAGCAACAATTTACAGATGGGCTCCTTTAAAAAAATTGCACCCAGGCTATAATTCTAATTTAATTTGTAATTTAAAAAATATAGTCAACAATATGAGTGAATTATCAAAAAATTGCATATTAATATATGATGAAATCACTATAAGAAAAGATCTTGTGTAGGATCCCTATATGGATCAAGTTGAAGGTTTGGTGGATTACGGCAGAGGCAATAGAACCTCAGATATAGGCAAAAATATATGCGTTTTTTTGGTACGAGGATTATTTGAGAATTGGAAATATGTTTTAAGTTACTTCGTATCAAACACCAGTATCAATGCAGAAAAATTATCAGATATTATTAAAGAAAATTTAGAAATATTATTTAATATTGGACTTAATGTAGTAGCTATCACGAGTGACCAAGCACCTAATAATCGTAAATGTAATAGAATATTAGGGGTTACAACAGCAACGCCTTTATTTGATTTTGATAACAAAAAAATAGTAGTTCTGTATGATGTTCCTCATTTAATTAAATCTTTACGCAATACTTTGCTTTCTTCCGACATAATCTGCCCGGATGGAATTGTTAAATGGGAGATTATATTGAAATTGTTTGAGTTCGATTCATCCAGTACTACAAAACTGTGTCCTAAATTAACTAAAAAACATGTCGAACCTAATACTTTTGCCAAACTGCGTGTTAAATTTGCAACACAAATCTTTAGCCGAACTGTGGCTGCAGCATTACAAACCTGTATTGATGTTGGTAAATTTGACGCTTCTTTTGTAAACGCAGCGAAATCTACAAAAGAATTTATTTTACAGATTGACAAGCTGTTCGATTGCTTAAATAGTAGGTCGCTTACTGAAAAAAATATGTACAAGACTCCACTAAAAGCGAATAATGTAGTCTCAAAATATTTGAGCGAAATGAGAGATTATTTAAGTAGCTTACGTTTTCCTAAAGCAAAAAGAAATTATTGTATTGATGGGCTTGTACAAACTATAAATGGCATTTTCCTTATTCGCGATAACTTTATTTTACCAAACTCTCCAATATCTTGTATATTAACTGCCAGATTCAATCAAGATCCGATTGAAAATTTGTTTGCTCAAGCTAGAGCGAAAGGAGGAAATAATCGAAACCCATCGGTATTTGAATTTAATTATTTAATTGCAAGAATTACCTCATTGAAAATTAAAGCAGCATCACTTTTGAAAAATTGCGAAGATGACACAGATAATTTATTAGAATGGAATGAGAGTAGCATAAATGCAATAATTTCTAAATTAAATAATTATAGTAAATCTCTATCAGAATCATAAAATAATCTGTCTGTTGAAACCGATTTGACTGAAATTGAAATAGAAGACACTGTGCTAAATGAAGGCATGTCGGAACACTTTGAAATAAGTTCGAATTCTCGGAGATATTTTATTGGCTACGCAATTTTTAAAATTATTCTTAATAAAATAAAGTGCGAAAGTTGCAAAATAGATATGCTTAAGTTAATTGATTCCACTCCCTCGATATCAGAGACATTTATATTTAACAAAGATTATTCTAAAACAGACGCCCTATATCTTCAATTACCTACGGATAAGTTTTTCAATATATGTGAACTTCATTTTAATATTTATGAATATTTTTTCAATAACTTTTTACAAATTCAAAACATTAAGGAAATAATCATCGAAAAATGCATTTCTGAAACAAATAATAAATTTCCCAACTGGTTTTCAAATTTAAGTACATGCTATGACCATAGAAAAACTATTCTTAATTTTATGATTCAAGTTCTCCTGAAAAAAAACTGTTCTTGGAAAACAAAAATTGAGAAAAGTGTACTGACATCAAATAGTCGACTAAAAAATCTTTTACAATGATAAGTGCAATTCCACTTTATATACCAAACAGGTATCATCGATATATACATATTTTTAAAAAAAATCGAATAGCCTAGGAATTATTGTATTATTTTGAACTATCTCCAGGCACATTATTTCTAAGTTTGTAAATATTTTATATTTAGTAAAATAAAATTTGGGTAAAGTTTACTCATGGATATACGCGACCATGCATACAAAGAATTTTGTCTATTTTCTATTTGAAAGATAGACATTACACAAAACCATCTCACACAATTTTTATTAATGCATAATCCGATAATGCCTACAGAGAAATATTTTATGGGGATTACCGAACAAAGAATTGTTTGCTTGTGGCAGAGAACAAACACCTTTGTTCTGTGAATTCACGATTTTAAAAAATCGGTACAATTCGTAGAATAAAAAATCTATTTTACCACGGATTGAACAATTCCGTTGCTGGCCTGGCTGTTGCTTCTCCTTTCCCCTCAAATCAGAGTCAACCATGCAACCGAAATCCGAAATACTCCACACCGAAGCAAAGTTGTTTTCTTATTCAATTGCGTCTGCGGGCTGTGTGTGTTCCAGTTTGGCAAAGCTCCACCTCAATTGCCATTTGTGCTTTCGTGAGCGAAAGCTATGTCAGCCAATCTTTCCGCGATGTTTGGTTGAAAAATTGCCAGTTGTTCAGCTTGAGACCTCTTATTATAAATATAAGCTCTTTGGTTAAAGTTTTCCCAAAAGTTAAAGTTTTCCCAATTAAGGTGGCTCGTCAAGTATGAACTATTTTGCCCTATATCTCGAAAACGGGTCCAGATAGAATTTTTTCATTATTTTTCCGTTAATTAGCACAGCAAAATGTTTCGAACCCCGTTCCCAAAAATTGGGACCACGTTCCCAAAAAGCGGGGCCAAGGAAACAAGAATCTCCCCAAATTTTGTATGCTGTGATAATTAATTGATTTATCCAGGCAGATTTATCAATTTTGTATTTGACTGTTCAACTTTTCTTTTAGGTGATTTGCATACACCTATTTGATTTGAATTTAATTTCATTCATTCATTACGTACTTTAATCAATTTGTTGGGTTTCATTTTCTTTAAAGCAAATACGTGTGGAACCGCATTTAATAGAAAAAATGTCGAGGATATTGAAAATAGCAGTATAATTGAATTTATACAATAAATATGTTTGCAAGATTAGGGTTATAGCCCTGTAAAATTAATTACCAAAAAGGTAAAATTACGAAAAAATGTCCGACCAAGCTGAAATTTTGTGGATTTGGATGTCCTTTTAGCTATTGTTTAAAGTATACGCTTAATTTGAGCCATTGAATTTAGGGGCGAATTCTAGTTATTTGCACATATAGGTATATAATGTATAATAAGTATTAGCCTCAATACTTTTTCATATAATATACGTATCTATATTTTCAAATCATTAATTAAGAATTCTTCTTTATTTTCTGAAATTAAACCAAACTGCATAAACACAATTGCTGTTTACTTCAATTACACAGATTTCTTGCAGCTGGAAAGTTTTTAAAATATTTTAGGTTTTTTTTATTTACTGACTAATTCATATTGCCGAAATTATTGTGTTTTGAGACCTACATTTTAAATTTTCATGTGAAACCTACGTAATGACGTCACAGCTCAACAGCTGTTAACTGTCAAACAATTTTGCAGCTAACCTGTCTTTTTATTCCGTGCGTATAGTAAAATTTTATCATTTTTTCGTCGAAGAATTACTAGATAAGCTATCATCATGTAAAGTACAGGAGATTTTGAAATTTTGACTAGCAACAGAATAGGTTACCCGCAGTAGTTGTTCTGAGACGTTAAGTACATTTGTTTGAAGCTGATTTGACGCAGAACTATGAATCCGAGGATTGTTGTGATCGGCGCTGGAGCTGCAGGCATAGCCGCAGCTACCAAACTACTCGAAATTGGGCTCAGAAATGTGGTCATCCTGGAAGCAGAAGCAAGGATAGGGGGTAGAATTTGCACAGTACCCTTTGCATCTAACGTAGTCGATTTGGGTGCTCAGTGGTATGTCACAGGTCCCAGATTGCTTTCCGTCTTTTGCACTATTTATTGTCGTAGGTGCCACGGCGAGAAGGACAACGTAGTGTTTGAGTTGGCACACGAACATAATCTGCTGGAGCCATCCATGGATAAATTTTACGCCTTCGTTTGCATCAAGTCTAATAAAGAAGTAGTCCCTGCAGAGGTTTCGAATCGACTGCTTGTTATTGCCAACAAAATCTTGGAAGACGAGGAATTGAATAATTATAGGGGATCTTTGGGAGCGTTCTTCAATAAAAAGTAAGTTAATAGAGTGATAAAAACACTTGTTCCAAATTATAATTTTCTTTATTACAAACAAAGTTCCAACAAGTACCGTCAAAATATTCTAAAACGAAAGTATTGTTTACCTTTAGGGCTTCCAATGTAAGACCACGGGTTGCATTGTTATTTAATGCGAACATCACTGACATAGTAGTCATTTATATGTGCAATGGGTTTGGATCAAATTGGGAATAATTTTGCAAAAGCCCAGACCTCTTCTGGCTGGGTGGAGATAGCGTTTTTTACCGAATGAGCTCTTTATACAACAATAAGCTGCAAAGATTAGCAGATTACAAATAGATAAGGTCGTAGGATAGATAACGTACGGTTAATTAAATTGTCAATTAAGATTGTTCTCGTATTTAAAATTGAAGCTGCCGAACAATGTTTGCTTTTTTTAATGAAAAAAGAAAATTACGTACAGCGGCATTTTCCACTTTAAATTTGTGGACATTTGACTCCAAAATTGAGAAATTCGTTACTATGTCATCAGAATTCATACAATAATGGAATATTTTTGAAAACAGAAAGAAGAACTTTTTTATTATATTGCTTTCAAGAAAAAGCTAAACAGTCTATATATCCTTTGTAACTACTGGGGTTTTTGGGATCGCTGATTACGAATCTGAGCTCAGATTTTCAAAATTCAAAATGACGGATTCAATATGGCGGACTATGGCTTATACGTTGAAAATATGAAGTGAAATCTCATGTAATTTGGTTTTCGATGTTATTGCTTACGATTCAGGAGTTAAATTAGAGCAAAAACATCGTAAAAGTATTGTAAAATTGATATGATAAATTCATTAGTGTAAATATAAACTTTCCACGCAAATTCTGCTCTTGAAACTTTAAACGCATTTTTCTCGAAACATCATTTTCTAAAACTGTCATGGGCCTAAACAAAAAACTATTCCACTAATTGCTTTGAAATTTATATATGTTCTTCTACTCATTAATAGTTATCGTCGGTACCAAAATTGCTTATTTTCGAAAATATTTTCTTATTTTTTTTAAACGATTTGTACCAATAAAAGCCAAGATTTTCGTAACTTTTTTTTCTACAGTCCGCCATTTTTTTGTTTTCCAATGAAATTGATTAATTCTAGTAGGAACGATAGCGACAGACCTACTGAACAATATTCTATTCGATTTTTTTTCCGATTACCTAAAAAGACGTAAAATTTATGCGTTCACATGAGAATACCCCTTTAATGTCACGCCACGCGTTTTTTCGTAAAAATTAGTCTCACTACTCAAGGGGCACTCAGAAGCAGCCAGTTTTTTAATATGTTATATTTAACATTGTACACTATCAGTTCCTTGTCGAAACAAGATCGGACCTCGGGGGGATATTTTTAAAACTCCATTAGAACATCGATTTTATATATATATAAAAAAAAATATACTATATACTTGTCGCGAGATTTAAATATCACAAACATAAAATGAGCAATAATTGTGCATAACCATATATTCGACATACCTCCAGAAAATGAATCCATTTTGCCGAATTCGAATTGAACTAGTTTCCTCAGTTTCGCAGCACTTCAAACAGGTAAGAATTTTTCCACGCGCACACTTTTTTCGTGCGTACTCAACGGAGCTGAATGTCGACTGATATCGAGGCGACCCTAGAGCAGGTATTTACCTGCCCGGTCCGGAATTATGTTCTAGGACTATCCCTAAACAAGATCTGAACGTATATAGACGAATATACAAAACTCAAAAATTTGATTTTTGGCCAGCTTTTTGGGATTCTGCCCCGGCGACGCCCGGGTAAATATGTATATTGAAAAGCAGAGAAACTCTAGCGCACACATGCAATTTCGGTTTCATCGAAGTTCAAATTCTTTTTTAAGGAAGGTATTTTCGCTATTGTAGGTTCATCTATTCTACAACAGTTTTACCACGTATGAATTCAGATACAAAATTTAAACAATTTTATACATCCGATCAATCGAGAGCAGAAAGGAAAGGCATTTTTTATTTCTGAAATTTCAATCTGATGAACAGAAATATTTGGAATAATTCCGGATGAGTATTACAAATTTTCACGGCTTCTAATGTTTACAATTAACTTATTTACATCGATTTTGCCGAAAAGGTCACTCGCAAGTAGCGCAAAAACAAACAAACTTGGGCGTACTCTAGCGATTTGATCACACTAGGATGCGTCGCATCTCTTGGTGGTGCTGCTTAGAGAAACAGTTCTATGAAAACAATGAGTTTGATTTGGCAGCTAGAGATAGCAGCTGGAAGCTAAATACCACAGCAACTACTACATCCGTCGATCCGGGATGTAACTTTTTCCATAGCAACACGTACGATGGAGTACACATGTTTTCATGCTCTCCTCTGATGCTATTTAATTTACTCATCACTTCCAATTCCTATCTTTACTGAATATATCCTTCCACTTGCTGCTACTATAAGCTTCTATTTTATTAGGTACAGCGAAGCATTGCAAACCCCAGAAAATGAAGCAATTGATACCAAAACTGCAAACCAATTTCTAGAATTTTATCACAAATTTGAAAATTCGGTGGAGTGCTCCGATTCTCTTTTCAACGTGTCAGCATCTGGCTATACAACATATTGGAATTGCGAAGGAGATATTCTTCTGAACTGGAAAGATAAAGGCTATCTTTCAATTCTACGTCTCTTAATGGTAAATAATAAAATAACTTTACTCTTTTCGAAATGAAAATATTTTATTTGTGCTAGAAACCGGAGCCTAATAATGAATTGGGAGTTCTGGAAAAAAGAGTAATTTTAAACAAAGCTGTAAAACAGATTTTGTGGGAAAACGGTGAATACAACAAATTATTAGTTAAGTGTTGCGATGGTGATGTCATTGAAGCCGATCATGTGATATGCACTGTGTCTTTGGGTGTATTAAAAGAAAGGTAAATACACAAATTTGTTATATTAATGCGATAAGTACATTTCTTTCAGGCATACAGATTTGTTTCACCCACGCTTGCCGGAACAAAAACTGCGCGCAATTGAAGGACTTTCTATTGGTACAGTAAACAAAATATTTTTAGAGTTTCCTCAAAAATTCTGGCCAGACGGATGGCCCGGTTTTTGTTTACTTTGGGAAGACAACGATTTAAACGAGGCTAAGAAATCCAACGGTTCATGGCTTGAAGATGTTTTCGGGTTTTATACTGTTCCGTATCAGCCCAATATCTTATGCGGATGGATTTATGGATCCAACGCTAGAGAAATGGAACAACTACGTGAAGTGGACGTTCAACGGGGGTTACTTTTCTTGTTGAGGAAATTTTTAATTTGGAAAGTTCCAGACCCAGTGTCTCTAATCAGGTTTATATCTATAGCGTTTTATTGAACCAAAGTATTAACATTTTTCAAATTAGGTCATCTTGGTACAGTAATCCTAATTTCCGCGGATCATATTCCTTCCGTTCAATGAAAACCGATGAACTTAAAACGGAAGCATCTGACCTAGCTGCTCCGTTGACAAATCGAAACGGGGATTTACCCGTTCTATGTTTCGCTGGCGAAGCAACTGATAACCACTACTACTCCACTGTGCACGGTGCTATACAATCTGGTTGGCGCGAGGCACATAGATTATCCGAGGTGTATTTTAAGTAAGAAGCATTTATCTCTATTTGTCTTTTTAATGTTGCATGCTTCTCTCTTTTCAATTTCTTTTTAGGGGTCTTTCGCGTCTTTGAGTTAGCCAACCATTTTTTATTGAACTTTTTTGGATCATACAACAGTCCTTCAGTTCTAACACATATCCTGATAACTGCAACTAAATAAAACCTCATATTTTCTTTTGTTGCTTTTTATATTTTGATTAAATTTTTACTGTTAATATAACTAGTTTTGAATTAATTTTAATGTAGGAAGAAAAATATTAGTTTTCAAAATTCATTTTGCCTCCTAATTTCAGATTGACCAATTTTGATAAAGTAATGGCGGGGAATGTTTTCGACGTACTTATTCTCGGAGGAGGGTTAGCTGGGCTTGGAGCGGCTTATGCTTTCAAAGACACGTGTTTGAAATTCGCGGTATTAGAGGCTCAGGACTACGTGGGTGGTCGTGTTCGAACAGCAGAAATGATTCCCTACAACACATCCAATTCAACTGCCATTCATTCTGTGGACCGAGTTGATACAGGGGCTCAATGGCTACATGGAGTGCAAAATGAAATTTATCAGCTGTCTGTCGAGGATAATTTATTGTCGGCAGAAGGGTCGGAAGAAGGATTGGGTCCATACATCCGCGAAGATGGCTACGTATTCCATGAGTTTTTTCGAAAAAAGATTGATTTTGTTATAGGTTCGATTCTTGAAAAATGCGAAAATTTTCTGTTGGAAGAGAATAAACCACTATCAGTAGGGCATTATTTGCAAAATGAGTTTGAAAAATATTTGGACTCTTTAGAAAACCCCACTGATCGAGAACATGCTCGCCAATTACTGGACTGGCATTTGCGTTTTCAACTGATCGACAACTCTTGTCTCAACTTAACAGACGTGTCCGCAAAATACTGGGGTTGCTACTCTTTCAACGGAGAAGATTGCCAGGCACATATAAATTTTAAGAATGGGTTCAGTTCAGTATGTGAATCTCTTGTTAAGAAAATTGGCAACAGTAAAATTTGGACCAAAAAAGAAGTCTGTGCTGTAGACTGGGATGTAATAAACACTGAAAAAAATTTGATAATTGTCCGTACAACGGAGGGCGAAACTTATCACGCAAAGCAAGTTGTGGTAACCTTTTCGATAGGCGTGTTGAAGGAGCAGCAGAATTTATTTCATCCATCATTGCCCTTATCTATGCGAAATTATATCAATAACATCGGATTCGCCACAATCAATAAGATTTTTCTGCAGTTTGATCAACCCTGGTGGGGGAATATGGAAGGCATTCAACTAGTTTTCAAGGATTACAATTATAAGGTAAATACGCTTACTTCGAATATACAAAAAAAATGCGATGATATAAAAATTTAGTTCTGGTTTTTGGATACGTTTATTTTTTGATGTTATTTTGTGTATGGCTAACATTTAACTGGCTTAGAATTATGTACTCCAATACTTACATTTTTCTAATATTATTTCTCAGGCTCAAAATAGTACATACCTACTTGACAATGGAATAATTGCTGTCAAAGTACATAATTTGTGATTCTTCATTGCCAATTTTAGAAAACATGAAAATTTAAGTTATTTTTACAATTATATTTTCTGACAATTTTTGGGATTAAGTAAAGAGAAAAATTATAAATAATATAATAATATAAATAAATTATTTTATTTTGCATTATTTAAAAAATTGCCGATTGTAAATTGAAATGGTATCGCCATAAGTTTTTTTTTCATTTTCCTTTCATAATATTACTGATTAGTAACGATTTGTTTGTATGAATTAGTAAATGATGCAAGAGTAAAAATGTCAGCAAAGGGAAACTGTACTTTGAGATCCCACTTTTTTACGTATTTTTTTTATGTTAATTCGTTTTTTGCTCGGAATGGGCACATTTACATAAATTTACGTTTAAAATTTCAACTTAAGTGCTTTTTGAGTTATGCTGCCAATGGGTGGAATTGTACTCTTTTTAGGACAAACCATGGACACGATATTTGTCTGGATTCGACATATTAAAACCTGGAGCTTCCAACACACTTCTCGGATGGGTAGGTAGCTATGGTGCTACTGAAATGGAGAAATTGAACGATCAAACTATTGTGTCGGATTGCATAGAATTATTAAGGAAATTTACTTCCTTGAATGTACCTTTTCCTATTAAATATTATTGGTAAGCTTAACCACTTTATTACGTGGCATTTATTTTATTTAAATTTGTAGCTCTCGCTGGGGTGCGAATAAATTTATCCGTGGTGGATATAGCTATATTAGCACAGAATGTGATACTTCTGGCCTTCTAGCGGATGTGCTAGCTTCGCCTATAACTATTGAGCACTTGACAAACGATAAGGCTGTTATTGAAAACTTTCGGAACCTGAATATCAATGATGTAGAAGAGAGGAAAAAAATTAAAGATGAAATTCACCCGTTACTGCTGTTTGCGGGAGAGTCTTGTCACGAAAAATATTTCTCAACTGCTCATGGAGCCTTTCATTCAGGTATGAAGCAAGCACAATTGATTTTAAAAAGTTTATAATAATGTAATTGACATAGCACAACATGAGTTTTAATAAATATATAAATTTGATAAATATGCAGTTGTGTTTCCAAGATCTTCACCGTGTACCACTAATTATATTACAACTTTCTATAATAATAGGATGTTTGCATAATAGGAGCATCATTTTGTTTTAATATATTATGTCAAGAGTTGTTAATTAAAACTCTTTTATGAAGATCAAATAGATACGAGTGTATTATTCGGTCCTAACATTTATATACTTATATTTATAAACCTGCTCTAATTCGGATTTTTAATTAAACTGAAAAGAGGCTATTTTCCAAATTTTACGGAGCGTACTGCCGTGTGGGGACATTACTTATATAGCGATTAATTAACTTATTGAAACTTCACGCTAAACTTTTAGAGTAGGCCAGGGTTACAACGGGCATAATCAAATATAATGTAGAACACTACAACTGGCTCTCGACGTACCCAGAGACTAAAATTTAATTCATAAATATACACTACTAGCAGACCAATTCGACTTTGCCCCGTCTTTTCCATACTTGTAAATTTAAACTTGCAGAATGAATGAAATTTTTGAATGTGTTGTGGCAGATCAACTGATGCAATACATTGAACAAATAGATTGTTGATAGAAGCACAATCTAGTTTTACAGAGACACTCGGCCCGTAATTGGCCGTTTTTTGAATGGAAGAAGGAGATTGATATGTTGTATCATGTCTTTCTTGATTTAAAGCGCGCGCTTGAAACTTCGGAAAGAAATATCCCAGCAAGAAATGGGATGATCCCAACATTAATCCTGAAGTACTCCACTTTCATTTGACTTGATTTTTGCATTACCATATCCGCAGAAGGGAGCAACTTCATATAAGTTCTTCAGAGAGTCTCATAAAAACCTCTTAAGCGAGCTCATAAGGAGATCCGTTTAACTTCTTCTGGAATATATTCAATTCCCAATGCGCCAGTTCAATGGAATTTTCTCTCTTTGTTTTTAACTTAAAATTATCGAAAAAACTCCTTTGTTCATCCGTTTTTGCTATACTCTTTTGAATCTCCCATCGAGAGATCTCGCTGCACATTGCAGTGGACTTGGGTGTACTTTTATACTTTTGCTACTATACATAAACGGTTAAAACGGTTATTGAATATAGCAAAGTTTCACTTTTTGCGGATATCGTTTATTAAATCTTCGAAAACTAAATGTATCAAAAACATGATGTATTAATTTCAATACTTGTTTGCCACCAAACATTGTACTGCGTGTATTCAAATCTTGGCACGAGAACATGCTTGCACAAACCCCTAGAGATGGGAATCGTTGGCAATAGTACTTGGTATTGACCATATTTTAAAATTCGTTAGATACCAGAATCGAATTTTTGTATAAAAAGAATCGATACTGGGTAGTATCGGTATTTCAAAACCATTTTTTAATCAAAAGCTGCGCTTATTGTTCAATCACAGAAATATGTATTTATTTATATATACAGAGAGATGTACATAAATATTCATTTTTAACAATTTTATTGAATCTTTGAAATACTCATTAGTTTTTCATTATTGCAAACAGTAGTGGTAATCAATTTTTGATTATACACTATCACATTTTTAATCCACGTGGTCTGTGTTTGAAAACCACATGTCCTCATCGACTGACTGCGCGAGTTAAGTCTGTTGCTCAAAGGTTTTATAAAAAAAATAAAACACAATAGTTAACTCCGATAAGATATTATATTTTATTGTGTCTCCTTTGATCGCTAATTACAAACTGAATTCAAGTTTTTTCATTGATTTAACTTTTCGACTACTTCTACTGACCTAGCGTCTGACTTATTTCCGATCAAACGAACATGTTCTGACATGAGTTCTGATCGGATTACAATTGCAGGTAAATGACATGAAAATGCAAGTATCGCTAATTAATTGGCTGATTGGGTGACAATTATGATGTCGTAATTATTTGGGTGGCGATATGATATCGTAGCCCAGAATGTGGATGTAACTCCTCCCCCCTAAGAAGAGAGCGACGGAAACAGGAACTGCAACTGTGTAGGTTCTGTTGAAGGAGCGGATGTTGTAATGCTGAACGTCTTTGATGTCTATAGCTTAAGGCGGCTGCGATGGTCGTCAAAATTCCTAGTGCTGCTATGAGGCTGAATGTTATTAAGTCCTTCTGGTTTGTGCTATCTTGGATAAGGTCTATGAGTTTTCTGTTTTGAAAATTAAAATTTTGTGATTTTTGGAGGGTGAAATTTTGTTGGGTTGTGGTGAAGTTTACTTTGTTAAAGAGAGTTGGGTGAATGGTAATCTCGTCCCAGAATTGTTTAGGTTGTCCCCTGTAGGTAATTCCGTTAACTTGGATCTCGTGGCCTTCGAACTTGATTAAGACGCTTCCTACTATGTTGGTGGGGTGGACTGAATGTGCAAGATGAGTATCGCTGTTTGCGGAACGTTGATGAGGAGTAAATGGTTAGGATCGGGTTGATATATTTCTGGTGTTTCGTCTGCCACTCTCAGCTCGCAATCGGCTGGCATATTTTGTATCAGGTTTGCGATACATCCTGAATTTTTCACGTCTTCTTGGTATGATGGTTTAGTGCAATAGAAGATTTGTTCTATCTCTCTCTCGTCTAGGAAGTGAATATCTTGAGGGTTCAGGATTACAAAGGGCTTGGTTATTATTTTCTTTGAATTTTGTATTGGGATTGGTATTACATGGAAAAGGGAGTACGTTTTATCGCGGACAATAGGAATTTGGATGTTAAAGATTATACTAGTATCATTGTAGTATGCTGAAGGACTAAAAGTTCATAAAGATATTGTTCTACTTCTATTTCAATTGTTTGATTCTTTAGTATGCTGAAGATTTCTAAAAGTTCATCGTGATTTAAGATTTGCTTTGAAATAACATTAAGTTTAGCCAGAACTATTACTTCCGCTATATTTGACAGATGATTATGTACAATATCAATATTATAATTTATTTGGTTTAAAATTTGGATATTTTGAAGTAAGTTATATTGTTTCCTAATTTGATTATTGATGGAGTCTTGACCATATTTCAAACTTCTGGTTATAATCTCTTGCTGCGAATTTATGAAATTTGTTATATTTTCGAAACTTTCAATCATTTTGTTATTTATATAAGATTGTTGATTCACTTCAGTTTTTAATTTAGATTGATTTGATAATAGTGATTCAATCTCTTTATTTAGTTTTTCTGCATCTCTTGCGTCCATGTTACCAGTGATAAATTTTATAACAGTGCCGAGTCCGTTTATTAATCCTCTCTTGGGTCGTTTTCTTGGAAGAAGTGTAGCCAATTGATTTTCTAAAGCATTGAGTTTAATTTTTGTTGTTACGAAAGAGCCATTGAGATCATCAGTATCATTAAAGTTAGTGATTGTCTTGCGTATTGAGTGTATTGTTCGTTCGTACATTTGTAGGTCAATAATATGTATTAGGTTGTTATGTCCCTCTATGATTCTGGCATTTCCCAGTTTAAGAGGAAGAAGTCCTTGGTTGTTTCGTAGGTCGTGTAGCTGTAATTTTTGTCCCAGTATTGTCGGTAGCCTGTAATTGTAGTTTCCTTCTTTTAAGTTTAGCTTTGTGTAATTTTTGGTTGGTATGGGAAGTTATTGTAATTTTATTATTTTCCCTAACTTTTTGTTTCTTAAACCTAGGTGTTATCTTATTCCTTCTACCTTCTTTCCTGTAGACTGTTTCGTTCTCTTTAAACTCAGTAGGGTCCTCTCTTCTTGAGTTTAATTTTTCAAGGTTTTTATTGACTAAGTCTTCGACCTGTGTTCTTATCATAGGGTACAAATTTTTTTGAAACGCATTTAATTTACTCAGGTACTCATGTTCCGAGTTAAATTGAAGATTTTGACAGAATTTAAAAGTTTTACCAGTGAACAGTTCAAAGGCTAGCTCCCTTTTTGTAGCCGAATGAATTGCGCTATTATAAGTAATGAGTGTTTCTGATAGTATCTCGTGGTGATTTAATTCGTATTTTGCTTCTTTATACTTGTGGAGAATTATACGGTAGATTTCTGTCAGTGTGGAATGTAGACGTTGCACTGGGGAATTACTGCTTGATTGTTGGAAAGAAGTTAGGTGTAGTTTGATGTCGTATTGGTCGCAAAAGTCTTTAAATATATTCGCAGGGAACTCTGAACCTTGATCCGCAGCGATTTTTGATGGAATTCCATGTATGCTCATAAAATGCTTGATTGATTTAACGATGTTTAGACTATTTCGAGCGTCTAAGGTACATATATGCGGCGGCAAATTTTGAAAATTTATCTATTAATGTTAGGATCTGTTTATTGTTAATAGTGTATATGTCAATATGGAGGATATCTAGTGGTTGTAAAGGTTGCTCTGGCTTTTCAAATCTCGGTTTCGGAGGTTTTCTATCGTATTTGAGTCTATTGCAGGTATCACAATTGTTTATGGTGGAAATTATTTTATTCTTTAAGAATGGGAAAAAGTATTGTCTTTTTAAGTGTCTCAAGGTTTCGTTTATCCCTCGGTGGTTGTTCTTCATATGATAGTCATATATCAATTTGTTTTGTTCGTCGTTGTCTGTTACGTCAGTCAAAATATCAGTGCATCTTATTAATCTTAGCGCTTTATTGTTGGAAAAGTATTTTGAATATGCGTTTTGGATTAACTTGAAAGTATCATCGCTAGCGTAAATTGCAGATAGCTTGTTGGGGTTTAAATACACTTTAAGTATCTGTATTACGTTTTCCTCTGTAAAGGTAGGGGAACGGAAAGTTCGACGATGTTTATTACGGAATATTACTTCTAACGAAGTGGGAGGTTTTTTGTCCGTTTTTTCAAAAATGATTTGTAGGTTAAACTCGTTCAGTGGTCGTTCTGAGATGGGGATACCATCGTTCATATCTTCGACCGCTGAGTGAATAGTAGAAGTACTTTCATTTCCTATAGGTGGATTTTGTTCTGTAATATTGCACTCGGTTCGGTGGTGTTTAGGGTTTGTGGGAATTATAGTTCGGCTGAGGGCGTCTGCGTTTAAGTTCTGGTTACCCTTTTTATAGACAATCTGGTAGTCATACTCTTCAAGTTGCAATCGCCAACGTACCAATTTAGAATTCGGGTCCTTAAGACTCATTAACCCAGTTAATGGTTTATGGCCGGTCACAATTTTGAAGGGTCTGCCGAATAAATACGGTCTGAAGTATTTAGTAGCCCAAACAATGGCTAAGAGTTCCTTTTCAATCGTAGAATAGTTAATTTCTGAATCTGTTAATGTCCTACTCCCATAACAGATAGGTAAATCTGATCCAATAGTAGCCTGAGACAGATTATCCACGATAGCAAAATTGCTAGCGTGTGTAGTTAGGACGAACGGTTTCTCAAAATCAGGGTATTGGAGGATGGGATCATTCATTAATATGTTTTTGCACATCTGAAAGGCTTGGGTGTAACGTTCGTTAAGATCTATCTTTCGACCCTTTTTTAAGCATTCTGCAAGTGGTTTGGTTAGTTTCGCGAAGTCCTTAATAAACTTGCGATAATATCCTAACAATCCAAGAAAGCTTTTAATTTCTTTCTGAATCCTAGGAATAACTAACTCTTTAATTGCTCTAACTTTTTCTGGGTTCGGTTTCACTCCATCAGTTGTCACAATATGACCTAAGAAAGCAATTTCTTTATGGAGGAACTCAGATTTGTCGAGCTGGACCTTGAGGTTTGCTTCGCGAAGTTTTTGGAAGACTTTTTCTAAGTTTTCTCCGTGCTCTTGGAGCGAAGTGGAGAAGATAATTATATCATCTAAATATACTAAACAGACCTTACCCTGTAAGTCTTGGAGGACATTGTCCATTACTCGTTGGAATGTGGACGGGGCGTTTTTAAGGCCAAAGGGCATTCGGACGTATTCATAGTGACCTCCTTCTACGGTGAAGGCCGTTTTTTCTATGTCCCGTGGATCCATTTCTATTTGGTGGAATCCACTTGCGAGGTCTAATGTTGTGAAGTACATACTTTTCCCTAATTTGTCTAGTATGTCGGTGATATTAGGAAGAGGATAACGATCCCCGATAGTTTTTTCGTTCAACATACGGTAATCTATTACCATTCTCCATTTTTGTTTTCCGCTCGCGTCCCTTTTTTCGGAACGATCCAGACTGGAGAACTCCAAGGCGAGTAACTCGGCCGAATGATGTTTTGGGCCAGCATATCACTAATTTGTTTCCGAACCTCTTCCTTGGGGACGTACGGGTAACGATAGGATTTTGGGTATGTCATCAGTGGTTTGAACTCTGTGTTTGTTTTCGTTCATGAAACTCAATTCCTCGCCTTCTTTGAGGAAGATATCATCGAATTTCCTACACACTTTCTCAGCCAATGCTTTCTCTTCTTCGTTTAGGTAAGAAGTGCGGATTAGTTGAGCTATATCTTTTTTTGGTTCTAGTTGGTTCGATTGCGGGGTTTCAATATTGAAATTATTTATTTCAATAAATTTTGTTGTAGGAAATGGGTCTACCTTTAAGGGTTGTTCGAGGAATATTTCTTGATCTCTGTCAGATGTATTTATTATTTCCATCGAACTATACCAGTCTTTTGAGGAATAAATTCGTTCTGGTATAAAAACTTTGGGTTTAATTTCCGTTTTTCGAGCATAGAAGTCCCAATTCTCGATGTCAACGGGTAGTTTTACAATTAATTTGGAATTTGTTGGGATTAAGTATTTGTTAGATATGAAATTTGGCTTAAACAGTAGAGGCAAGGTTGAATTTTTTGTTCTCAGCACTTTAGTACTAAGATCCACTGTGGCTTCGAGTTTTGACAGTATGTCAAGCCCTAATAATCCGTCGAAATACCCGTGGAATTTAAAGATCAAAAAGCGGGTTTCTCCGGGCTGCCCAAACTCAATAAAATTTGGAAGTTTTATTTCCTTGTTGAGTGTGTGGTTGTTTAGAATGTTGTTAATTACTATCGGATCTGTTTCGGTGAAATCTTCGGGTTGAAGAAACTCGGGATTTATGAATGAAGATGAAGCACCCGTATCTATTAGGAATTTTAGTGGTCTCCCGAATGGAGAGGATATATTTATGTAAGGTAGAACAAATCCGTTTTTATTTATATCTAGGTACCCGAAGGGTTCGTCGAGGCTCCTATTGGAAAAAATGAATCATCGATCTCATGTTGCGTATTTACTTCACTGTTATGAGATTGATAATTTTGTTCGGGAGGCTGTTCGTAAACATATTGGGTATCTTCGGGCTCGTAGATTGGAGTCTCATACTGATTTTCGTAGTAGCTATCTAGTTCCTGGTAGTTTGTATTTATGTTGTTGGTATAAGGTACGCAATTCACACTGAATAATTCTTTGTTACTAGAATCTTGTGGTCCGAAAAAATTCCCTTGTTGTTGACGGTTGTATTGCCTGAACTAGTGTCCATGGGCTCCGGTTTAGGTAGATTTAAATTATTTGTTCTTATAGGAAATGAAGTTTGTCTTGGTTGTGTTTGGTAAGTGTTAAATGTGTGTTGGGGTCGAGACGAGAAAATTTGATTTTGCAAGGGTTGTGAAGGTCTAGGGAAAAATGTTGGGGTGTTAGAGTTCTGAGTGCGATTATTGAAATTAAAACTGTGTTGATTGAACGGGTTATTGAAATTTTGCAAATTTGGGGCCCTGTTCATTGTGAACGGGTTATTTCGTGGTGGAAAATTTCCTGGAGGGGACGGTCTAACCAGAGGGAGTGTTTTGTTAGGGAGATTATGTGTTTTGTTGTCAATTCTAGGCGTAGAATGATCATAGCTTGCATATGATATGTTCTGCTCTTTTATGCAGTATGAAAATGCGACAGCAAGCGTTTCTGGTTTCATGGCTCTTATCGTCGAGCCTAAGGGTTCTTTAAGTCCTGATAGGAAAGCGTTAAGGCACATTTCTGTGCATAAGTCGCGTTTGCTTTGATGACGTTTGTCTCAGTTTCGTGTATTTGGACGTGATTCGTCATTGTCGCGAGAATCTCAATGATTTCACTATAGAAACGTTCTACTGTTTTACCTTGTTGTTTGATACCGTGCAAATCTCGAATTAGTGAAGTTTCATTTCGTTTATCCGAATAATGAAGGATTAAATTCTGTTTTATTTGGGTCCAGTTTAACTGAGTCCCATACATATTTAAAACTTCATTAGCTGGTCCCGTAATTTTGTTTCTTATTGCTCTGAGGAGAAGGCTGCCATAAGCGGTACCTTCTGTACAAGAAATAAGCGAACGAATTTCCTCAACATTGTTTAGGAATTCAAATAACAACCTCGGATTACCGTCAAAGTGAGGTAGATCCTTAATCGCATCCGGCACTCGTTACGATTGAAAAATATCACTGGGTGTTATAATTTGCGCATTTGAACTCCTGGGTTGAGCCATCTCGAAATTATCAGGAATTCAGGGATTTGAAAGATTCGGAGATATAACTTTTTGAGCGATATTTCCTGTGTTTGAAATATCGGTTCTCACTTGTTCTGATTCACTTGCTACTGCACTGTTTATTTCAAAATCACTCTCTTGATCACTTTCGCGTAGTGAAGAAAGAAAGAAATCTTCTTAACCTATTGTATGGTTTAGTTCTTGATCTTATCTTATTAGTATTATCTTTTAGTGGCATCTACAATAATATTTAAGGTATAGGATTGGAAGAAGGAGATATTCACTTACAGTAATGTTGCAAAAATGGTTTTCATTTTTCCTTATTGCTAAGATTCCAACGATGTCCCTTCGCTGAATTAGATTTCCAACGATGTCCCTTCGCTGAATTAGGTTTCCAACGATGTCCCTTCACTGAGTTAGATTTCCAACCATGTCCCTTCGTTGAGTGTTGTTCTTTGGCGATTCTTCTGAAGTTGCAGCAACGATTTGCCTTCGTCGGCTAAAACAACTTGTGTTATAACTACCGTCGCGAATTCAGTCCTGCGTACTGATCGATAAGCCGTCGATTAGTTTTCGGAATTAATTCGATTTACGGTTGTTTAAGAAGAATCCTCCCCGACTACGCCAGTTAAGTCTGTTGCTCAAAGGTTTTATAAAAAAAAAACACAATAGTTAACTCCGATAAGATATTTTATTGTGTCTCCTTTGATCGCTAATTACAAACTGAATTCAAGTTTTTTCATTGATTTAACTTTTCGACTACTTCTGCTGACCTAGCGTCTGACTTATTTCCGATCAAACGAACATGTTCTGACATGAGTTCTGATCGGATTACAATTGCAGGTAAATGACATGAAAATGCAAGTATCGCTAATTAATTGGCTGATTGGGTGACAATTATGATGTGGTAATTATTTGAGTGGCGATATGATATCGTAGCCCAGGATGTGGATGTAATTCGCGCGCAAATTTCCGCGCAGATCTCTGAAACGCGATACTAGGGGAATGTGTGGTCCTAAGAGCTGGTGTTATCATCCACTTGGGTCCTGAGGTATTCGACGAGGGGGCGGTGGGCCCGAAATTTACGTCGAAAGCATTAATTGTAACACGAGAGCTGTGATAGTCTCGTAGAATAGTATGTATTTCCGCGGGGTCGGTAATAGTTTCTGGAGTTCTGGAGCTTAGAAGTTACAGTACGGAGTATCATATAACGTAAACGCGCATAACTGCCAATAAACCTGACACCCCCAACGCCATTTCCGTTCCCATCACACTTTCCCGGAGTCAACCTAAATCTTCCCAAAGTCGACCTAAATCCTTCCCACGGTTGCGAACATGCGCGACCGAAGTAAACGCCTAGACATGGGATCAGCATTTTCGCTTTCCCAGAAATTGCACTGGACGTGCACCCATGCCGCGTGACTTAGCGTCGCAACGAGCTTGGATTCCAAAAAGTAGTTGAAATATCGGGCACTCTTCTCCCATCGTTGGTCGCGGCTCGACGTACAATCGTTAGCCATTTATAAGTTTAAATAAATAATTATCAGTGGACTTGTTCTTTTTTTTCGATAAATTTCGGACTTAGAACAAAATTGGCGCCCGAGCAGGGACCCCGGCTGTGCAAGTGTTTAACAAATCAGTGCGTGCCAGTACAATAGTACTAAAATTCGATTAATTTAACTATCGAATAGTGCGCCCAAAAACCAATCAGTGCGTGCCAGTACAATAGTACTAAAATTCGATTAATTTAACTATCGAATAGTGCGCCCAAAAACCAATCAGTGCGTGCCAGTACAATAGTACTAGAATTCGATTAATTTAACTATCGAATAGTGCGCCCAAAAACCAATCAGTGCGTGCCAGTACAAGAGTACTATATTCAATTAATATAACTATCGAATAGTGCGCTCAAAAGCCAGTGTGTGCTAGTGCAAGAGCGCTAAAGTTAATCATCACATAGTGCGCTTACAACAACGGCAATTGCTCAGTGCGTTTTTACGCTTGACCGGGGCCCAACAATAACGAAAATCCAGCACAATAGTGCAGAAGGAAAGAAGGAAGGCATCCGAAATAAGGAGGAACAATCCCACACGACCAGGAAGAACAAGGGAGTCCAGTCACCAAGAACATCCAGCCCAGTCACCAATCACATCATCTAGGAGAACAACACCAATCACATCATCATCCTCTCAACATTATCATCTAGACTGTAACAGGCATCCATACCAGGCATCAATCAACATTTCTTTATATATACTTATAAGGTCAGTAAAATTCACTATTTAATCCGACACTTTCGATAATTTACATACAAAGTTGTTTCAATATATAATACATATATACATATATATTGCGATCATAAAAATCTTTAAAATTTTTGTGTGTGGTCTTCATGTTACCAATTAACACAAAATTTGTTAAGGAAAATATAGTGGAATCAAGGAATAGAACCTCTCTTTCCCTTCATATCAAAAGAATTATTACATTAACAAATTCACGATGACTGCTTTAACAATCGACCCCCTCAAATATCTAGATAGGCTCCCCGAATTTAATAATAATTTAGATAAAATTCATCCAACACTAGCTACGTTTGATCTCTTAGCGCAGTCAATCTTTTCGGATCTAATAAAAAATAAATTAGAGGGAAGAGCTAGGGAAATTATTGAAATTAATACCCAAGCCAAATCTTGGGAAGAGATAAAACAAATATTAATAAATAACTTCGGTGACCGTCTCAGCTGCGACGAACTTTTCGACGCAATGAGAAGCGTAACGTTTAAAACTAACACGGTAGATTTTTACAACGACCTCAAAACAAAATTAAGAAGACTAAATACTAAAGTACTCCTTACTTGGGGAGAAGGCCCAATAACTAACGAATCCTCGCGACAAAATAGAAAATCCGCTTTAAACATCTTCATGGGGAAAATACCCGAACCCATGAAATCGATCCTCATCTGTAGGAAACCCGCAGACCTAGAAGAAGCTATGGATATCCTCTTTAGAGCAGGATATGCTTACGTTTCACCCCATAAAACACCTGAACAAACCTATAATAAGAATGGGCCAAATAACAGAGGCAATAGAAATGAACAGAGACGACCTAACGAGTCCCAACAAAATAATAGGGACAATAGAAATGAACAGAGACGACCTAACGAGTCCCAACAAAATTATAGGGGCAATAGAAATGGACCAAGAAGGCCCAACGAATACCGAACAAACCACGGAAACGATTATGGGCATTATAATAATAATAATAATTATAGGAACAATCATAGTCCGCCACCAGCTACATCATATAATAATCCAAATGTAAGCACTAACACTAACGCTTACAACGGCCCTACTGCTCAGCCACCCCCGGAACCTATGGATATCAATAATCATGAGATCCAGGTTCACGAAAATTTTCAACTACCAGCCTCGAAAGAAACCTACCATATATAGTGGTAAAAACAAAACTTAACCCTCTTAAATTAATGATTGATACAGGAGCGACCCACTCCATTATTAACCCCGGGATATGTAACCCGAAATGGAGTAGTGCCGTTAACCTACATTTAAAAACCCTAAAGAACATCGTCCCAATATCAGAGAAAGTCCGAATACCGTTGTTTGTGGAACTTGGAGACCCAAAGCAAGAAATCGAAATGTTAGTGTGCAAATTCCACGACTTTTTTGACGGAATATTAGGAAATAACGTCCTCAGACAACTTAACGTTAAAATCGATTACGAAAAATCCTGCCTTTTAGTTGGTGGAAAATCCACTCCCATTCATTTCCAACAAGAGGAGAATGAGGAACATTATAGCTTCAAGAAAAATGGAAATTATATAGTAAATATTCCTGTTAGGCAAGAAAATGGTTTAGCATATACAGCTGGAAAATCTTCAGCTAATGGTAAGATCACAATCCACGAAGGTGTTTACGAAGTCTCAAATTTTAAAATGGAAGCAGTAGTCCAGGTACTAACCGACTCAGAAAGTTCGGTACATTTTAATACGTAAGAAACAGAACCTGTAACCGAACAAAATTTCCATATAATTGAGGACAGGGAGGACAGGCCCCTACTAGAACAAATTAGGATGAACCATCTTAATCCAGAAGAAAGCGCGAAACTTTCAAACCTGATAAATCAATTCCCCAACATTTTTTACAGAGAAGACTCTGATTTAACTTTCACTAATGCTACAAAGCACGAGATCCGTACAACGAACTCGACGCCTATCGCTGTGAAATCGTACAGATATCCGTACGTCCATAAAAATGAGGTAAGAACCCAAATAAAGGAAATGCTCGAAAAGGGAATCAATCGACCAAGCAAATCTCCTTATTCAGCACCAGTCTGGATAGTTCCAAAAAAACTGGATGCTAGCGGTAGACGCAAATGGAGATTGGTAATTGATTATCGGAAGCTGAATGACATTACAGTTGACGATAAATACCCCTTACCGAACATGGATGAAATTCTAGAAAAACTCGGCAAGTGTCAGTACTTCACAACGCTGGACTTGGCCAAGGGATTTCATCAAATCGAAATCGCACCGGAAGATGTACATAAGACCGCTTTTAATGTAGAAGGAGGCCACTACGAATTTGTACGTATGCCCTTCGGCCTGAAGACAGCGCCGGCTACATTTCAGCGACTTATGAACGAAGTCCTATCCGACTATATTAATAAAATCTGTCTAGTCTACCTAGACGATATAATCATATTCTCCTCGTCACTTATAGAGCACATAGAATCCCTAACTAAGATATTTCGCAGATTAAAAGATGTCAACTTAAAAGTACAACTGGACAAATGTGAGTTTCTAAAACGAGAGGCAGAGTTTCTCGGACACATTGTCACGGAACAGGGTATTAAACCAAACCCCAACAAAATCGAATGCGTTGAGAAGTTCCCTATCCCTAAGATGCCGAGACAGATTAAACAGTTTCTTGGTCTTACGGGGTACTATCGTAAATTCATTAGAGACTACTCTAAAATTGCAAAGCCCATGACAAAGTTCCTGAAAAAAGACGCGAAAGTAGACGTCTCCGACCGAGAATATATAGACAGCTTCGAAACTTTAAAAAGACTTTTAATCAGTGAACCTATTTTAAAGTACCCAGACTTCGATAAGACCTTTACTGTGTCGACTGATGCGAGCCAATTCGCTATAGGAGCAGTACTCTCTCAGGAGGACCACCCTATATGCTACGCGAGTAGGACCCTCAACAACCACGAAGAGAATTATAGTACAGTTGAGAAGGAACTTCTGGCAGTAGTTTGGGCTACTAAGCATTTCAGACCGTACTTATTCGGAAGAAAATTTCTAATAGAAACGGATCATAAGCCGCTTCAATGGCTTTTTTCTATCAAGGATCCAAATTCAAAGCTGGTACGTTGGAGGTTAAAACTCTCTGAATTCGACTATGACATCAAATATAGGAAAGGAACAAGTAACGGGAATGCGGACGCACTCTCTAGAATAATTATTAATCATACCGAATTAGAAACCCCGCTAATCAAAGACACAGGTTGCCCAATAAACTTTTACAAAAGACAAATAATTATTAAGAAATCGAATTCAGGATCGCTGAAACTAAAGAATACTAAGGTTTTCAAAAACTGTCGGAAAACCATTTACGTAAAAAACCTTGATTGTGATACTGCCACTTTAATAATAAAAAACCACTTTGACCCAGAAAAAACTAATGCAATTCTCATAGAGGATGAAGCATTTTATAATAACTTCCTTACCTCCCTAAGGGATTATTTTAACAATAATAGCGGAAAGTTTAAAATAATAAAATGCAGGAAATTGCTCAGAGATGTTCCAGACGAAAATGAGCTCGTCAAACATATAGAGGAAGAACACCTCAAGAATAACCACCGCGGTATAAATGAAAATTTCATAAAACTCAAGGAAGAAATATACCATCCAAATTTAAAAGAAAGAATAACGAAGTTCATAAATAATTGTGAAATTTGTAACCTTGAGAAATACGACAGACACCCGGTAAAACAAAAATTCAAAATTACCGAGACCCCCAACGGACCAAGGGAAATTGTACACATTGACGTATTTTATAGCCTAGATAAGACCTTGTTCCTAACCTTAATCGATAAGTTCTCGAAATACGCTCAGACAATTAAAATAAAAGGAAGAACTTGGACTGAATTTAAAAGAGCAACCCTTCAATACATTAGCACTATAGGGCATTTCAAAAAGTTAATTGTAGACAACGAGTTAGGATTTAAAGCGCTTCCCCTGAGACAATTCCTTGACGACCAAAACATTGAAATACATTTTACATCCAACAACAATCATACATCAAATTCCGACGAAAGATTCCACAATACCATTAACGAACACCTAAGACTATTGAGACATGACCCGAACAAAAATACAGACAGTGTAGAAGATAAAATATTAAAAATCATTAGCTTTTATAACAATTCCGTTCACTCCACCACCGGAAAGAAACCATTAGACTTTTTCCTAGGCAACATTAAACCAGAAGAATATCCAGCCATAAGAGAAAAAATTATAAAGAATAAAGAAAAAACAATTAACACCCTAAATAAAAATAGAGAAGACGTTCAAGTAACTTCCGGCCCAATATTCTTAAAGGAAGTTAGAGGAGGCAAAAATCATGCCAAATTTCGGAAAGTAAACGCGAATATAGTAGACAATGATCACGTTATCATAGGATCAGGTCACAGGTATTATAAATCACACATTAAACGAAGTAAGAAATACCAAGATAACAATAACCCTAGCATAAAAGCCAAGACTAAAGACAAAAGACGAGACAATAACAGAACCAACAAACTTATCATTCCAGACAATGAACCAACTAACGATACTGATAACATTAATCCTGCCATACCTGGCCCTAGCACAACTTATCGAGATCCAGAACCTCAACGAAAATAACGGGTTTATCACGTTAAAAACAGGTGAAGTTAGAATAATTAAGAATTTTCAAAAAGTCCTACACGTAATCAATATCACCGAGATAGAACAAGCTAGAAATGATATACGAAACAACATCAAAATCATTGAATCAAACAAAAAATTAGTCGAACCAATGATCATGACAATGTTACACAATTTTAAACTCCTAGACTCTAAAGTTAATGCACTAAGACCAAATTTAGGTTCAAGACACAAAAGAGGATTACTGAACATAATAGGCAAAGGACTTAAATACTTGACAGGAACTATGGACAGTGACGACGAAGAACTGATAAAAACAAAACTTGATAATCTTTCTAAAAATAATCATGACCTCATTACCGAAGCCAATAAACAAATTTCCATAAACCAACAAATATCGGACCAAATTAGTAATATAACTACACACATTAATAACCAGCAAAAGATAATTTCAAATATTCTCTCAAATTATACGAATGAGAACAGCGTTAAAATAAACAACCTTCAAATCGAAATACAGATCATCCAACAGATATATCAATTAAATTATGATATAAACCTGTTACGAAATCATATTGATGATATAGAGCAAATTATCCTCACAAGTAAATTAAATATTTTATCCAGGAATATTCTAACCGAAGAAGAATTAAAATTAATATCCAATCCAGAAGATCTGCAAGATATTAAAATTGTTGTCGCCTATTATACAAACCAGATAATAATAATAATACTTATTCCACTATATTCGACTAAAAAATATTCTAGCATTCTTATTGAACCACTTCCAAACCCAAGTAATAAATCATTAGTACTCGAAAATTATATAATTATATTAGATGAAGATAAAATAACATATAATAAAACTGTAAAAGACAAATTGGAAAAGAATTTAATACAAATAAACGACGATTGCCTTAATCAAATATTCAAATCCAAACAAGCAAAATGTAAGACAGTTGTTTCTAAAGAAGAATCCGTAAAGGAAATATCACCAGGACTCGTCCTTACTAAAAATATGTTAAATGTAAATATATCGCAAACCTGTAATACAAATGAATTAAGACTTTATAGAAACAGCCTAATTAAATTTGAAAACTGTAAAATAATTATAAAAAACCAAACATTTAGTAACGATTATTATAGGATAAATGATCATATTGTATTTCCATATTTTATGTCACAAATAATAGAAAGTGAACCTGTAAACACAAGTACCCTAGAAGATATATATTTAAGCAAAATTAAAAATAGTAGGGAAAAAATAAAAGAAATATTGGAAACCCAAAAAATGTATTCATCATATTCCGGCGAATTTTTCATAATTTTTGGCATTGTAATGGTACTTTTAGCATTGTATAATATCTATAATATAAAAAA
This sequence comes from Neoitamus cyanurus, assembly GCA_947538895.1. Lineage (NCBI taxonomy): Eukaryota > Metazoa > Arthropoda > Insecta > Diptera > Asilidae > Neoitamus > Neoitamus cyanurus. The sequence continues at coordinate 42,655,277 of OX384541.1, forward strand.
TAAAAATAATATTACTATTACACATAAGAATGTCAAAACTTCGTCGGAGCCTCAGAATAACGATGGGGGAGTTACAGTACGGAGTATCATATAACGTAAACGCGCATAACTGCCAATAAACCTGACACCCCCAACGCCATTTCCGTTCCCATCACACTTTCCCGGAGTCAACCTAAATCTTCCCAAAGTCGACCTAAATCCTTCCCACGGTTGCGAACATGCGCGACCGAGGTAAACGCCTAGACATGGGATCAGCATTTTCGCTTTCCCAGAAATTGCACTGGACGTGCACCCATGCCGCGTGACTTAGCGTCGCAACGAGCTTGGATTCCAAAAAGTAGTTGAAATATCGGGCACTCTTCTCCCATCGTTGGTCGCGGCTCGACGTACAATCGTTAGCCATTTATAAGTTTAAATAAATAATTATCAGTGGACTTGTTCTTTTTTTTCGATAAATTTCGGACTTAGAACAAAATTCTTAGACACGTAACGTGACCACCTCTACAACAAGAATATGAGCAAGGGCAATTTTAAGAAAACACACACGCATACACATTCACACACCCTCTGCTCGAAAATTTTGTTCAGGTAGATAAACAGAGTGCTTCATTTGTGCGAGCAAAGAGGTAGGTAGCTCGCGGCTCCCGGTCGCGAGCCCCAGCCGATATTACAGTTCCCGCTCGAGAGGTTTCTGCACATGGCATATACAAGGCTCTTGCTCTCGAGCGTTTAAGAGCCGCATCACGAGCCGTTCCCAAGTGAGCATTTTCGCACTCTGCTTGTAATTATATGGCAGCATTCAACAGTACTTGCGCTGCTTTCGATAGCACGTTGTAGCAATAGCAAACAGCACTACAAACCTTCAGTAGCATTTCGTTTAATAACAATTTAGTTCCACAGCAGCAGCAAGCACAGCAAAAATTAATTGAACTTTTCAAAAAGGATAGCACAAACATGTACAAATTTGCTGGTGCTTTCAAACCCTGATTTTGAATATAATTTTAATTTGCATTTGTAAAATTTGTTTTGGCGACCATAAGGTTTTGAACCCTATCCGAATTAAATAAAAATTTGTGAATCCCGAGGAATATCCTAACAAACTAGTAAAGACTAAATCCTCATTAGCGGATTTAACACAAGGCCTTATAAGACGCATAGAAGGTCGTAAAGAATTTATTTCTACGGTGATTTTCCCCAGCACTCTTTTTGAGTTTGCTTTGACGAACCCAACCATCCCAAGACATTGTTACGTCTGGATTCGCTTCTATCAACCCCACCAGTTTTTTAAACTGATCACTGTGTTTTTTTTAAACTAAAAAATTAAAAGCAGTTTATAATGTTTATATTTAATAATTATACTTTATCCTGTTCCCGCTGATATTTGTTTCCTGTAAAAGTAATGTTTGCCGCACATTGGTTGCCTGCTCTAGGATTCAAAATACTGAAACGGAATGTTTTTTTCGGGAAAAAAATAATTTTTGTTTTTTTTTTGGAAGAAAAATTTGAAAAATACCAATGGTATCCTTAATGGAAAAAAACGGGTTTTTCAACGAAAAATGCGTTTTTCAGAAAAACATGATTGAAAAATTGATTTTTAACACATTTCCAGGCTTTCTGGAGGGGCGTTCTAACATGCCGTACAACATGGCACAACTAAAAAATAGGAGTAACGTGCCATTTCACATAATTTTTTTTATTGTACTTTAGAAGGCCTGGAAATGGGTGAAAAATCATTTTTGAAACGCTATGGATAATTTTAAGTGACATGGAACGTGTCATGACACGTGAAATAATTAATAATTTAATAATAATTTTTATTGCACCATGTTGTAGAGCATGTTCTAAAACGACAAAAAGAACGTAGAAGTAAAGTATCATATCAAAATCGAATAGTAATTTATTGAAATTGAGTAAAAATTTCCAATTTTTTTTTTCAAAGGGTCTTGTTTTTCCTGTTATTTTCATAAAACATTTGAAATCTCGGTAAGGGGCTTCCATTGTTTTTTTGTCAAAAAAAAATTTAAAAAAAAGAGCCATTCCGAAAAAACGGGAATTTTTGAAGTTTTTTTCAACTCGTGTTGTCACTGAAAATAATTATTTGTATAGTTTTGACATTAAGATCGAAAATTTAGTGAATATCTGCCAATCGTAATAGGGAAACGTTTCAAGTCGCCATAAGTTCGACATTGCCGGTGAATGAGATTTGTTCTTTTCGCTAACCATAATGCCAAAGTCATACATTCGCTGACTATTTAATTCAACTTGCTAACCATAATAAATAATAAATCACCCCCCAAACCTATGATCTTCATCATGACTCCTCTCAGAAACCCATAATACCTACTACCTCTTCTATACCCAGTAAAATACTTCCTAATCTGGCAGGATAAACATTAATAACCCGCATCATCCCCGAAAATCGCCTCTCATCCGACTACTTAGCACGGAGCGCCTTCAGCTACAACCAACGTATTGGTTGGTAACGTAATCGAGTCGTCATTTTATCGATTCGACTTTTCGAAATCGACGACAGGGATAATCTGTATTGTATAAGCTAATCGACTCATGTCAAAGCATTGCCAGATTTCATTTAAAACTAGTCACTAGTTTTCTGGAAATTGAACTAGATTTAAAGGTTTTTTTAAATTTGAGCATCTTAGCGGTTTATAAGGGCTCTTTGCATTTTTATTACCATTTGAAGACGGTTAGGCACAGAGTTGATCAATTTTTCACAAAATTCAGGTTGAATATTTTCCTATTCTTGCAGCAAAATGTTTATCAACTCAGCTTTGCTGGATACCGTGTGCTGTCGAACTTAGGTATAGAATAAGGTATATAATCTGATCCATAATTCCATCGATAAAATGAAGTCATCCTGGGCCAGCGGCTGAAAATGAACTTTGGAGCTGGTCCAGAATCACGACTCTATAGCAGTAAGCTATCTCAAAAATATATGTGTAACCTACGTAGACATTACATTCATGGATTCTCCGGATCCCCTTCTTTAAGGGGGGAGATACCTTTAGAATTTTTTTTTTTCATAATTCGAATATATAATATGTTTAAAATATACTGTTGAAAGGAAAAATCGAAATATTGAATATAAATGGCATTATTGTCAAAAACGTCAGAGCCCGCATACTGTCATTAACCAGGTAGTCGGAGAGCTTGGGTCGAAGCAATGCCTTTTCACAGCACGTTTGTGTATTCTTTTGTCTCATAACTTGAAGATCTTACTCCATTACTTGGCGACGATATAAAACAACATCTTCTACCGATTTACGAAGATATGTCCAGAAATTTACTGAAAAGATGCTTGGGTGGCCATACCCAGAATGCCAACGAAAGTTTCAATGCGACAATTTGACGAATATGTCCGAAGCACCTCAATTCTAGGCTGAAAATTCTGGAAATTTCAGCTTTCATTGCTGTTGGTACATTTAATGAAGGCTTCACCTCAATTCTCAAATTTATAAACAAGCTGGGTATTATTGTTGGCACCTATCGTAAAGTTTTCGCCGAAAATACCGATGAGGCACGAATAGTGAAACAGAACCGGATGAGTCTTTCCGAAACAAAAGCAGCTCGTACAGCTCGAAAACAGCAGCAGCTCGAAGATAATCAGCTTTGTGAGAAGGCCGAAGGTTTATTGTATGGATGCGGAATCGCCGATTGACTGGTAAGTCACTTTAACTTATACTAGTTATACCGTATCGAAACTTTAAACGCGATTATCTCGAAACTGTATTTTCAAAAACTGCTCGTTCTGTAACTCAAAAAGTTATTGACCGATTAGGCTGAAATATTGAGTTTCCCTTTATAGTGCTATCGGAAGGATGTACCTAAAAGTTTTAAGATATCGGGTTAATAAATAATTTTTATTTGGGTCAAAACTGTTGAAAAATAGCCAGAAAAATGGACCTTTGATTAAACAGACGATATAAATTTTAATTTTTAACTTTTTTATTATTTTATAGGTTTATCCTTCCTTTATATATCTTGTTGTTGTTGTTGTTGTTTTATTTTGCCTTTAAAAGGCGCCACCATGTGGGCTTCTTTGATCCAGCGCAAGCGCCATAAGACCACGATGCACTTTATATATCAGTAATCGACAAAAAAAAAAAAAAAAACTTTTTTTTATTTAAGATACAGAGAAAAATGTTGACAGCTGCAGCAGTTTTCGATGCCTTGCAGCAGACGCTTGAAGAAATATTCTGCAGAGCCGCCATTTTATAAAAAAAAAATCAGATGTTTTTTTTAGACTTTAATAATGTATCAAAAAGATGTCAAAATTAATAAATGATTAAATTATTTTATCACCTTGAAAAAAATTCATTAAAATTGACTGATTTCACCCGTTCTAAAGGTATCTCCCCCCTTGCAGTTGTAGTAACTCAGTTTTAAGTAATTGTAAATAAATATATTTTAAATTCGTGTAAATTGATACACTACCAGGGCATCTCATGCACCGGGTGCAAGCGCTACTACACACTACACTATATGTATGTATACAGCTAAGTCGGCTTAAACAAAACATTATAAGGATGGATTTTAAGTTATCCGCCACATTTTATAAATGTCAAATCAAGAAATTATAAGCTCACTATCTTGTGACAATAAATTAATCCGAATCAGCGAAATATACAGCAACTGTATTCGCTGCAGGACCCACGGAAGGTTGAAATTTTTCGTAGCCACGGAATTTGTTCGCCGTGCGACATCTTTATAGTTATAAAGTCTTTGCTTCTATCTTACCAAAAAATCGCGCAAGTGCCCTCACCGCCAATCGTTTCCAAGCGGCACGTAGCCTGTAGGGTCAAATTACTCTATTCGCTATCCGGTTATTTATAGAGATCGGTGGTATTAATGGGTATTTTTTCTTATCGCAAGTTTACAATAACAGAAGATCCCTAACCAAAAAAGGAAAATAGAAGATTTCTTAGGATGAAATAAAACAAAAAGTATGGTATCAATTTTTATTGAATAAAAAATAAATCTTATATACAATTTTACAGATCTTACAAGGTAACAAAATATACGCAAACCTAAATGTTCATTCAAATAAGTAATTTTTAACTATAAAACATGTGATAACTAACTCGCAGTCACTTATCTACTTTTTACTGTACTAACGCCCAAGTGGATTTAAACAAGTAACATCTACTAAAACTCATTTCCTACACTTTATAGGTGAAACAAATATTTTTTATTTATCACGACTTGCTACTGCAGCAACCAATGCTGCACCTCGGCCTGAACCATCTTCGGACAACATAAGATCGAACTGAATATGGTCTTTCACAAGCTCTCGTATTTTGCTGTACATAAGATTATGGAAACGTGGATGAAATCTATAGACTGATCCATCAACACCAACCTGTGGGAGAAGATTTGGTTAAGTGAGCAATGGTATCATTACAATCATCAATCATTTTGCTTTGGAATTGATAGAAGTCTATGAAGATAATATGAACACATTTGATTAAACTTCTATTAAATCCGTGTTCCCTAAACTTCTTAAAATATGTACTTACCGTCACGCTAGACTCATCCATTTTATTAATGAGTGTGGCAATTCCAGCTGAAACAAGATGCGCAGCTCTTGTTGATACACATTCACAAATAAAACGTACATTGGCACAGTCTTCATCAGAAGCATGGGGTAGCCCTAATTCCTCTAAAACCATTCGGCAATTGCTGTAATCTCCTACGGAATCTGATTCTATTTCTGAAACGTATTTAGTGAAGAATTGTCCGCGTGTATTCAAAACGTCTGATCCGTTGCCGCTAAATAATAGCCCCATTTTGGTAAATTTCACAATTACAAGACGGGCTAGTTCACCCATATACATTCCAGATATCATTTTTTCTTGACTGAAATTTAAATAGAAAGATTATTTAATCATAATTGAGGGAAATATGAGACTATAATTACATTTGCTTTCCTGGATTTATGCTGTGCTGGTCAATATCGTCATCGTATTCTGTCCTGACGAAATCAAGTGCTCCATTCTCACCAAAAGCACCCCATTCAGTATTTATTAAAACATGATCTCTTGTGTTTCCGGGATCATCAAAAAGTTCTGCATTTTCCACTTTTTCAACATAGCAAGCGTTGCTTCCCGTACCTTCAAAGTAACATTGAGAAACCTTAATAATTATTTCAACATACTGGAGCAAATTTCAATTTAGTAAAAGAAGCTAACAGCAATAAGACAACTATAATGAAATTAAAAGTTAATTTGCGATATTTCTAATGTTATTGTCATCTTAGCTTATGCCCATCGTAATTTTGAGAATAATAGGACATTTTACACATTATGTACTACTTATGTTGATACACAAAACTCGAATTGCTGTTTGCAGTAAGCATTTGACAGAATTGTTGTGTTTTGTTGCAAGTCTTGGGCTCGTATTTGGTCCATTCAATTAGACAACGATTTGAGCCGATAGAAATATGTATTACTACTCGAAAATTCCAACTGCAGTCGCTCACGCTGCCGATAGTAGAATAAGTTTCTGCCATCGAGTTATTAAAGTTTTAGCACAGATAAGTAGGTAATACAGATGCCCAGCCACTGTGTTAAAAATCCGGGAACAAGTGTACGAAACCTGGATTTTGATATTGCACTAAATCTTTGTGGAAATGTTCCATTTATGGTCGGAACGAGTCAATTAGGAAAGTATAAGTTCCCGCAAACAATACTTTCCCAAAAATTAGCTTATTTTAACACCAAAAATTGAAAATTTTGTAAAAGGAACTTATTCAGTCAGAAGATATTTTTTAAAAAACGCAAATTTTCCTTACGAATTATTTTGTGCCGATGTACGAATAATTTTAAAAATTATTTACCATGTATATGAGCGCAAATTTCGATTGCACAAAGCAAGGACGATGCGAATAGCCACTCTGAATTATTTTATATCTCGAAAACGAGACGAGATTGATTTTGATTTTTTCAATTTTTGGTGTTAAAACAAGCTAATTTTTGGGAAAGTATTGTTTTCCGACAACAATACTTTCCTAATTCACTCGTTCCGACCATAAATGGAACATTTCCACAAAGATTTAGTGCAATATCAAAATCCAGGTTGCGTACACTTAAGCCAGGTCGAGCGTCAGGCCACGAGACCAGCGCAGAGTTTGTTTGCGTCGACCTGAACGAAGGTGAGGCGTGAGGGAATTTCAATGTTTTAATCGGCACCAGCCATTGTACGGTAGTGTTCCAAGATGTCGAGAGATTCTAGCAATGAGTGCGGGTAAAAAGACGAAAATTCGGATGGAATTTTAGTTTACGACGACAACGCACGTGTTGATTTTGAAAACAATATTTAAGAATTTTGTATGCTGTGATAATTAATTGATTTTTCCAGGCAGATTTTTCAATTTTGTGTTTGACTGTTTAGCTTTTCTTTTAGGTAATTTGCGTACACCTATTTGAATTGAATTTCATTTCATTCATTCATTACGTACTTTTATGAATTTGTTGGGTTTCATAATTTTTAAAGCAAATACGCGTGGTACCGCATTTAATAGAAAAAATTTTGGGAATATCAGCCCAAATTGTTGAAAATCGCAGCATGATTGAATTTATACAATAAATATGTATGCAAGATTAGGGTTATAGCCCTGTAAAATTAATTACCAAAAAGGTCGAAATTACGAAAAAAGCCCGACAAGCTGAATTTTTGTGGATACCTTTATTTGGATGTCCGTTTAGCTAACATGTTAAGTACGCTTAATTTGAACCATTGCATTTAAGAGGTGGATTCTAGTTTCTTGCAAATATCTCGTAAATTAAAAAATACTCTTCTTATATAAAATACAATTTCTGTGTGTAACTATTTTTGTGTAAGTCCGATAAACTTCGGAAAATGTGAACAGATTTCGATGCGATTTCACCTATATTTTATTTCAAGAAAGGCTTTAGGCTACATACCATCACACCTTACTATCCAGAGGCTATCCAGTGAAGGAAAATCTTCAAATTGTGGAATTATTATCGAACAAAGCTTAAATTTGATTGATTTTGTTGTCAAATATGCAGTAGGTTTTGAACCATTTTTATCAGATTATCCCAATTTTAGGTGATTTTGAACTCTTTTTGGGCTCTACGGGAAAAGGGAAAAATGGAATTTAGGAGAAAATCTGAGGAAAATTTTGAGCTGAGTTGGACATAAGTTCGGAAACCCACGGACAAGGCCGGGTAATTCCAGCTAGATATTAAATATTCGAAGAAAATAGTTATTTTAAAATTATAATATATAAAATTCTGCACAAAACAGTCCCTTTTCCTTTTTCCATCGAATCAGTACTCTTTTCGATCCAAATTATCCAAACTACCACCTATATAGTGCATCGCAACAGTATTTATTTAGAGTCTATCTCCAAGTCTAAAAGTAGCTTGATAATGATTTGAATCCCGAATACTGGGGCAATCATATTTAAACGCCGAAAATAAAGAAATATATAATAATGCAGATAGCAATGAAGAAATAGATCTAATGGCTCAAGAAATGATAGAATCAACAGATGAAGATGAGAAAACTGACTAATTTATTTAATTTTTGTTATTGTATTTCAAAGAGGATTAGGCCTATTGCGGATAACACATTAAAAAACGCGCCCAATACTCTACCTTTTCGGTGATGTAGAAAAGAGTTTGTACTGATTCTATAATATGATAAAAAGAAAAGGGACTGTTTTGTGCAGAATTTTATAAACTACAATTTTTCTTACAACTATATTCTTCGAGTATTTTCTAATTTACGAGATATTTGTAAAAAACTAGAATTCACCTCTAGATCCAATCGTTCAAATTAATCGTACTTTACACGATAGCTAAAAGGACATCCAAATAAAGGTATCCTCAAAAATTCAGCTTGGTCGGACTCTTTTCGTAATTTCGACCTTTTTGGTAACTAATTTTACAGGGCTATAACTCTAATCCTGCATACATATTTATTGTATAAATTCAATCATATTGCTATTTACAATAATGTGGACTGATGTTCTCGTATTTTTTTTCTATTAAATGCGGTACTATGCGTATTTGCTTTAAAAAATATGAACAAATAAAAAGTACGTAAGTAAAGCAGAACAGCAAATACACAATTGAAGAACTTGATAAATCAATTAATTATCACAGCATCCAAAATTCTTAAATATTGCTTACAAAATCAACATGTCCGTTTTCGTCGTAAAATTCTACGAATTTGCAATAATGACTGGTGCCGATTGAAACATTGAAATCCCCTCACGCCTCACCTTCGTTCAGGTCGGTGCCAGCAAACTCTTCGCTGCTCTCGTGGCCTGACCCTCGACCAAGTGGCCAAGTACAGAGGCCCCAGCTAAGATTTATATTGTTTAAACATTTTCAGCTGCGGATTTCGACCAAATTGTACATATGGACATGTGCCTAAGTAAGAGGCAATTCGGCAACTTTGCATTTTTCTTGCCTATTCTGGGCAGCTGTATTACTTATCTGTGGTTTTAGTAAGTTATTAAGTTTAAGCATAGAAGCAAAATATTTTCATGGATTACTAACATTGTCTCTATAATTAATCAAGTTGCTATAATTTGTATTTTGCCATGTTACATTCGATTCCATCGTATTTGCGGTGTATAACAGACGTTAAATCACGTTGATCTAATCGAAAATACAGGCCCTGATCCATAAATGTACGGAAAATAATAACAGAGCATTATTTGTATATTTCATAATCACAGCTGATAAGGTTGCGACTGACGCCGATTGCCTTTTAAAGTGGAAACCCAGTGAGCGCTTCAGACGATTCGACAACTTTGAGAGCGTCACACGATTTAGTCGCTTTTTGTAGCGTTCAAAGCTTTGATAGCATTGAAAACCCAATTTACGCTTCATCTGTGTGTTGAATGGTCACATATCGTTACGAATTAAGAGAGCACTTATATTTTATGTACCTATCTTCAAAAATCAACATAATTCCGACGGTTAAAACGCAAAAAAACACCTTTACATTATTCTCTTTTCTGATACATAGAATGCATTGCCCGCAACGCAGTAAATTTTATATTGAATTGAATTTTTAAAGCGTTGTCGGTAGTCTATAGTAAAGATTTTAGAATTTGAGAAAGTGCATCAAATTGCCATGACTTTTACACATTTCAATCTTGAGCTGGAAAAACTGTTGGATTAATTTTTTGACGCAAAGTGGATATAAATCAATGCGATAAGATGTTCTCTCCGTAAAATAAAAACTTTTTGCTTTGGGTAACTATTCATAAATTTCAAGCCAATGCAAAATTTACTGCTAAACCTGATTCGTATCCGGTTGTGAACAGAACGCAGCTGATGTGTTCAAATTTAATTGTCAAAAGCGTTGTCAAAGCCTGAAGCGCTCACGGGTTTCCGCCTTTATACCATTTCACGCCTGGATCAGATTCAACATAAGATATACAATTAATAATAATAAAGCGCCCCTGTGTCGCAAAATAACTTTGTAATTGTAATTACGCGTAAAAAGCAAATAAAATATTAAATTACCAACTTTAAGTTTGGAATGCAATGAATGTCTCCAGAGCTGCATTAGGAAGTGAAATGTATACCTCTTCTTTGAAAATAATTCTATGGAAGGACGACTACGCATGCACATCTTCGAGCAATATATATGTAGCTATAAACGCCGAAAGTTCCACTAAAATTTTCCTTATGCAAGATGCACATACTTGTACTAAGAAGGAATGCGCCAATAAACACCAATTATGTTCTATAAGTTTCCTGATCAACGTTTTCCCTTCTTTGGAAAATAATTTTTGTTTGTGTCCAAAGGAGTGCACCTGTTATTATTCCTTTAAAGGATATAGATAAGAGTATGTGTTTATAATAAATATTCTGAGCAATACCCCAGAAAATTTGTACAGGTAAAAAAGAAGTTTTTGATAATTCGAAATGGGTGCAGGTTAAGATCTTTTGGACCAAAAAAAAATCACACTTGTGAACAAAACACATTAGGTCTGGTTCGCGTACTTTTCTAGTAAAATCTTTCAATTGAGAAAAGAGAGAAATAAATGGTGAGTAACGGGACTAAATGATACGGCTAAGATGTGGAAACATAAGCGTTCTCTGTTAATAAAATGAGAAGATTGAAAATTAAGAAAATAAATAGAACGCGATTTTCTTAGAATCTCGAAGATTTTTTAAGTGATACCTTTATGCGACAGCGAAGTCGCTTAAGATAAATAGACCCGTTTTCATAGCAATCGTTTGAATTGAGAATTTCTAGTCCCCATATTGGATCCGCCATATCTAATTTACAAATTTCGATAGTGTAATAGATTCGAAATCAGCAACCCCGAAAATATCATATATTCATAGCAATCCAATTAAGTTGAAAATTATCGGTCGCCATATTGGACCCGCCATCCATTGTGATAGTAGATCCGAAATCAGCAACCTCGAAAACATAAAGGGACCTGATTTCATAGCAATCCATTGCAGTTGAAAATGTCCAGTCGTGATAAGTATTGTTAGTTCAGTGAGCTGGTCTTGAATCAACGCAAACTTCGCGCTAAAAACCTATATAAGCTGTGTATTCTGAACGCACGCGCTCTTCCTGTAAATTCTCGATGAGTAAACTAGCGGGGTAAAAATCTAACAATGTTTTTCCTAACAAAGGTTATGGGCCCAAGCCATAAAATAGAATTTATGTTCAGTAGCATTGTAGAATAAAGTTGTGTTTTTTAAAAACCAACATTTTTCCCAAAGTTTATTATTAACTGGCGCCCGAGCAGGGACCCGCGATATTTAAAAAATCCACAAATTTCAGTGTAATCGTTTGTGATCAACAAGCCACAAGAGTTCTGTGTAATCTGTTGTGACACCTAAGTCGCGGGTGCTTATACATAAAATCAAGAAACCAAGGAAATTGTGCGGAAGAAGACAGAAATCCTGAGAAGTCATCACGGGAGAAAAGAGGCCCCCCGAGTAACCAGCAAGGAAAAGAAGTCAGCAAAGTACTGGCAGCCGTTTTCGTGAAAATGTTACTCAGCATAGTAATGTAAGACCACTTTTTATATAAAGAAACACTTAACATAAGTAAACTTAAGTGTAGCAGGCTAGTAGAAATTCAGGAATTTGTTAAATATTCCGAAATAAATCTAAATTGTTAAGGGATCATTCTGGTTTATAATTTTAAAAAATAAAATATTTTTTTACATATATCGAAAGTATATATATGTAAAAGTATTGTGCTGAAACTTTAGAGTGATCGGAGCAGTCTAACTATGTATGTATATTATTTTGTGATCCTGAGCGCGCTCGGCCATCACGCCTTTTGTTTACTCGGAAAAATTAATAAAGGATGACATAATCCGGCCGTCGCGATCCCCATATAACGCTGCCGTTTGGGTGGTATCAATAAAACCGTATGCCTCCGCGGAAAAGAAAATCAGACTAGTGATCGATTATCTGAAGCTGAACTCCGTCACAATACCAGACAGATATCGAATCCCCGAAATTAACGAGGTCCTGGCCAATTTAGGAAGAAACAAATGGTTCTCAATCATCGACCTAAAGAGTGGCTTCCACCAGATACCGTTGAAGAAACCTAACGTGGAAAAAACAGTTTTTTTCAGTAAATTACGGAAAGTACGAGTTTCGTCTTCCGTTCGGCCTTAAATACGCACCATCTATTTTCCACCACTTCGGTGCTACCGAAGACGAGCAACTGGAAAATATTTCTCTCGTTTTCAAAACACTAGAGAAAGCAAATATGAAGGTGATGGACAAATGTGAGTTCATCCTGTCTGTCGAGTTCCTCGGATTAATAGTCTCCCAAGACGGAATCCTCGGATTCATAGTCTCCCAAGAGAGAATCCGAACTCAGACTCCGAAAAATCTGAAGAATTGTCAGGGTATTATCGGCGTTTCATAAGCGACTATGACAAACTTGCCGACCCCTCACTTCCCTTATAAGAGGGAAGAACGACGCGGACGCGTCTCAAAGAATATCCCTATACAACTAAACAAACAAGCATTAGAAGCTTTTAGAAAGATAAAAATTGCTCTAATTTCCCAAGAAGTTGTACTTTCGTACCCCGATCTAAGCAAAGACTTTGAGCTCACTACCGACGCGTTCCAACACGCAATCGGAGCGGTCCTATCTCAAAGGGATATACCGATTACCTTTCTGTCGAGAACACTCAGCAAAACTGAGGAAGTCTACACAACCAACAATAATGAAATACTCGCCATCATCTGGGCACTCAACTCTTTGCGTAAGTTTCTGTATGGATCCCGAAAAGTGAAGATATTCACCGATTATCAACCTCTGACGTACGCCCTCAGTAATAGGAATACTAACTTGAAGATGAAGAGGTAGAAGGCAATCCTGGAGGAATATAACCATGAAATAATTTACAAACCGGAGAGGTCCAACGTCGTGGCCGATGCACTCTCCAGACCGCCACAAAAATCCACAATAAACTCAGTAACCACGACGCAACACAGTGAAGATAGTTCATCACATTACCTTATCTCATCCGTGAAAACACCAATCAACGTCTTCAAAAATCAGCTCATCCTAAAAGTTGATACAACCTCCACCTACCAACTTCAGAAACCTTTTCCCAGTCATTTTAGGCACGTCTTCTCAGAACCTCGGTACACGAGGGATTTATGTGGTCCCATGAGAGTGACGTCGGCCGGAGGGGCAAAATACTTTATTGTATTTATTATAATCGCGGAAGGTGACTGTATAAAATGGTTGAGGTTGAAACAGGTAAACGAATTAAGAAATTACGAAGTTGCAACGGAAAGGAATATCTGACCAAGTTGTTTGGCGAATTCTTGATGAACAACAGAATTAAACACGAATTAACTGCAAATTATACACGACAACAGAATGGGGTTGCGGAAAGGGCTAATCGTACCTTGGTAGAGGTGGCTCGTTGCTTATTAATAGAATCAGGACTTCCGGAAAATATGTGGTCTGAAGCAATAAACACTACAACGTATTTAAGGAATAGATTGCCTACGAAACTAGTCAACACGAAAACACCGTATGATATTTGGACAGGAAGGAAACCATCCATAAATTATTTTAGGATATTCGGATGTAAAACAGTTGCTTTAGACAAAAGTCCGGGACGTGGAAAGATTTTCGTAAAGGGCCATGAATTAATGATGATTGGATACGCGGTAGACTCAGAGAGAATAAACGATAATTTAAGAAAGAATCCAAACAAGTGATAAAAAGTAGAGATGTCATATTTTTCGAAGATGTGTTTCCGCATGAGTCATCTCAAGGTCCATCAAACTATGAAGATTATCTAACAATGGAACCAGAGTTTCATAAAACTAAGCTCATGTTCCGACCTGATATTGTACACGGGGACTGTCGTCTAACACAACTCACTGTTCATCCACACACTGACCACTTCGGTTACGTTACTTAAAGGCAACGCAAGAAGGTGAACTTAAATATGAACAAACTAAGGAATCTTTGCATTGCTATACCGATGCTGACTGAGGAGCGGAAATTGCGGATTGAAAGTCATACACAGGATTGGTCCTATTTCTATATTTCTATATAGCGTGGAACTCTAAAAACAGACTCCGGTATCCTTAAGCAGCACAGAAGCAGAATACGACGCGTTATCTCAAGGAGCCAGAGAGGTAACATATCATCGGAATATATTAGATGAATTAGGTCTCGTTGAACTCAACACACTTCCGACGGTGATAAGAGGGGACAATCAAGCATCTTTACAGTTGGTAAAAAATCCCATCAATCAACAAAGATATCAACACATTGACATTAAGTTCCACTATATACGCCACATGTATGTTATAATGAAAAACAAATTGAATTAGAATATGTATCTTCAGACTTAAATATATCTGATATTTTGACGAGAATATTGCCTAAAAAGAAACATTTGAATTGTATGAAAAGACTGAACTTTATAACAAGCCGACTTCACAAAGAAAATTATTTTTGTAAGCAATAATTTTGCGTTGAGGGGGAGATTGTTAAGTATTGTTATTGTTAGTTCAGTGAGCTGGTCTTGAATCAACGCAAACTTCATGCGCTAGAAACCTATATAAGCTGTGTATTCTGAACGCACGCGCTCTTCTTCCTGTGAATTCTGGATGAAGGTAAAATTCTAACATTGTTTTTCCTAACAAGTTGCCATATTGGATCCGCCATCTTTGATTTCCATTTAGGTGGGAGGTTCGAAATGAGCAACCCAATAAACATAAAAGGATCAGATTTCATAGCAATCCCCGTAATTAGAAAATTTTTGGCCACCATATTTGATCCCCTCTTTAATTTCTATTTTGATAATAGATTAGAATAGATAGATAGAAAAAACCAAGTTTTCACTATTTTCACCAACTTTCACCAACCCGGCCCAATTTCCTATAGTGCCTCTTCTTCCCACCCCTGAGATACACTTCTGGGGGTATCACCTCCACCCTTCCCCAACAACAAAAACACGTTTTCACCAATAGTTCCCACATTTCACACTTTTCGCCAACCTTTCTTTCACCAACACATTCTACACTACCTCCCCTTTCCAACGATACCCATAACATGGCATAATTGCATAGTGACAAATTTCTTCTTCTTCTTCCTGGACGCGACGGGATAAAAAGCCCTATGTCCGTCTCCTGGTTCTAAGCTACCTCCCCACCAATTTTCAGCCAAATCGGTTCAGCCGTTCTTGAGTTATAAATAGTGTAACTAACATAACACGACTTTCTTTTATATATATAGATGTCAGAAAGTATAGCATTTGTAGGCTATCTAAGTATATAATTATAAAAACAAAACAGCTTAATTCACTTTTCATTTCACATCCACACATATGTATCTGCAAGGTTTATGTTATATTTCGCAATATTTGTGACTTGAACTTATCATTTTCTTAAAAAATGATATTTAACTATCTGAAGAGGATGTATATTACAATTCTTCTCTGTCGTAAAAATTATCTAGGGTTTGAGGAACGCCAGCATGGTGTTCTAAGTTAAAAACAAAAATTCTTCCTATGTTCCGCAATGTTTGTTTTATTCATGCAAGTATTATATTAAGGTGTATTATGTATGAGAATGAGTGGTTTTAGTATGATATTACGCAACAGTATGTTAAAGTATTTTGTCAAACGTTTTGATTCAAATGTATGTATGCGTATGAAATTAGTAATGAAACTCTACGGTCTAAAATAATGATACTTTAACATGGATAGGCATATCAGTTAGTATTAAAATAAAAGATTTACAAATTTTTGAAGCCGTGATTTCAGATTTGATGAATGTAACAACATCCGCATTTATTTAAAGCTTATGTTCTTAAAATATTATTACAATTAAGAAATAAGTTTGTAAATATGCAAATAATCGACATACCGACTATCAATCCGACTCTACAGTTGTGCTTTTTCCATGCACAAGACATCAGAGTACCAGTAGTATCATTCAGGATGCCGCAAACGTCAATTTGAACGTCCTTTTATAAATTTGTGTTGAATAAAATGTAATTGAATTTAAATTTGTAATATAACTGAGTTCCATTATCATGTAATGTTTAACATTTTTAGTTAAAAAGATATTTGCAGAGGACTTTTGAAACTCAATGAACCTATTATTTTTAAACAAAAGGGCAAATAAATTGAAATGTGGTTCGCATGATAAAAGCCAAGAATGGTATTGCCCGTGGAAATTTATAGCTTGGCATTAATTCTTTCAATTGGTGGGACTGTTACTGAAATAAAAAAGGTTAAAAAAACCTAAAAAACACGCTTTTATCACGCACTAAAAATTAAAAAAAGAATTGAATTAAATAAAATTTTATTTGTTACGATAAATGCATGTTACCCTTGCCAATATTTTAACATCATTGTAGAGTAAACACAAACAAGTATTTTTTTATTCAATACCTGACCGATGATAGATATGCTAGGTAGTTATTAGTAAACTTATTACTTATTTTATGTCCAATGACTAATTTGAAAGGTGTGGAGCGCTTTGTTTAAATTAATTAAAAGTACTCATAACCAAAAAGCGCTGCACGCTTTTTGAATTAGTAATTGGACATAAAAGATAAAGTTTACTAATAACTACCTAGCATATCTATCATCCGCCACGTATTGAATGAAAAAAATATGTTTTAATTTACTCTACAATGAAGATAAAATATTGGCAAGGCTAAGATGTATATATCGTGACAAATAAAAGTTTATTTAATTCAATTATTTTTTAAATGTTAGTGCGTGATAAAAGCGTTTTTTAGGCTTTTTAAACTAAAATTTTATTTTATACTTTTCAGTCTTAAAATAACTTTAACATATTTATTACTGATTCAGAATACATTTAAAGTTCGCTTAGTTAGCATTTTAGCAGCTTTATTATATAATAACAAACCTAATGAGCCCAAACTCGAGAGGTTTACTAGTAACCATTGAAGAGTTCCGCTATCCACCTCCTGATCCCACCATCAGATCAGCTCAATGGAACCTGATTTTGTTATTGTCATCGGTATTACATATATTTGCAAGGTTTCAAATCGATACGACAATTAGAAGTTGGTTAAATTCGACTTCCAAGATTTATTACCATAGTTTGTTAGTTATTTCGTTACAGTTGAAACTAATAAAAGCGTGTTAAAAGTATCCTGGGAGTGCATAAAACTAGCCCACCATGTTTGGGAGTCCCCTATATTGAATTTAGGGTGACATAATTTTATTTTTCGTATTCTTCTCAGCAAACCCTTCGATACCCATATCATAATGGTAGGTAAGAAAATTGTGTCCGCCATATTGAATTTAGTGTGACGTCATTTTATTTTTTGTATTTTTCTTAGCAAACTATTTTAATTGATACCCATATCATGGAAGTCCATAAAAAATAACTAGTCCGCTATCTTTGGGAGTCCGCCATATTGGATTTAGAATGATGTCACTAACGCTAAACGACGCTAACCACATCCAAACTAAACGTGTATGCAAAATTTCAGCTGAATCGGAAACTGGGAAGTTGGTCAAATTTAACTTCCAAGATTTGTTTACATAGTTACAGGTGAAGCTAATAAAAGCTTGTTAAAAACTGATTTATAAATCAAAACAAGTTCCGAACTATTAATTTGCGCCTTTTAAAACTTGCGGATTAAGGTGACCTTCTCCTAACTGAATTAAAAAAAAAGCAAAAGTTTGGGATTTTTTTACAAGAAAACCAAACAACATATGACCTTGAATCTCTTTTTATTTGGAAGTCTTTAACAAAAACTAGAAATCGTTTTTTTATTTTTTCATTTCTCGCTCACCCGTCGCCGCCAGAGGGCGCCAAAAAAAATCGGCTTTTTTCCGTAATTCCGTGATTGCGGCTCGCCAAATCATCTGACACAGAAAAATCAAAAAACCACTTAAATTAGACATTAGAATGTATAAATCTAACTAGGATCTAAGGAATCGCTCGACTAAAAAAAAAATTGCAGCCTTTTGAAGTCAAAAATCGAGAATTTTTCGACAAATTTTTTACAAAAAGTGCTGTAAAAAAAAAACTACTTGGGTTTTGTCTTATATCCTAGTTAGATTTGTGAACAATTGGATTCAGAACAAATTGAACCCAGGTTTATGGAAATCGGTTGAGCGGTTCAAGAGATATCGTGGAACTACGATTGAAAAAATTAAGTCGAGAAAAATGCGTTTAAAGAAAAAAAGAGTTTTTGAGTGGAATATTTCGCACAATACCGAGGAAATGAGCAGACTTACAGTATTAATTAATAGCACTTTAACTCGAAAAGCATATTTTTTTTTTCGTGAAATTTTAGGACATGATTCTAGTCATATTAAGGAACATTTTTCCGTAAAAAAAAATCGATTCTTTTTGACCCCAGTTAGGAGAAAGTCATCAAATATATATCACTATAACTCGAAAACCATATATTTTTTTTTCGTGAAATTTTGGGACATGATTCTAGACATATTAAGGTATATTTTTCCGTAAAAAAAATCGTTTTTTTTTTTTGCCCCAGTTAGGAGGTCACCAAATATATAGCACTATAACTCGAAAACCATATTTTTTTTTTCTGTGAAATTTTGGGACACGATTATAGACATATTAAGGTGTTTTTCCGTGATAAAAAAAATCGATTTTTTTGTACCCCAGTTAGGAGAAGGTCACCTTAAGTTAATGTTTTTTTGATGTTATGTGAAAGCAAAAATTATAATAGTTTCATTAATCTACCCATTCGATGTAACCACTTAAATGCCGGAAATTGGATGAAAGAGAATCAGCAAAGCGTATTTTATATTTAAACCCTTCTCAAACTGTGAAGGTTATAAATATTAGAATTATGTCTAATCAGCAAATGCGATATAATTACTAGTCGCGATGTAGATTATTACTTGTCTGCACAAGTGGTGTTAAGGTAGGCTGTACATTTTCAATGCCAAAATATAAGGGTTCTTAATAATTTTATCTCAAAGATGATCCATTATTATGGAACTGAATATTTTGCTCATTCTCACCTAAATATAAGAAAACAAATGCCAATTTTCAAGTTTCAAAATATACTATTTTAATGTGCCAAAAAGTTTACAAACATTGTATGTGCAAAAAAAAAAACAAATCATGCTGTTGTCATATTTTCGTCCGTCTGATACGTCTGTAACAGAAAAACTGAATTGGGTCACATTCAGGAGTCATGTTTTTATGGAATGAAACTCGCTCAAAGTTTTGCACAAATTTCTTTCAAAATGGCGGATTCAAAAAAAATATTAATTTATGTGCTTTAAAAGCTGAAAGCAATCGTGCTGAACGAGTTTCATTCCATAGGGAAAAGTATTTATTTTATTTTCCGGGTGATTTTAGAGAAATCGGTTCAGTCAATTTTGCTTCATCATGTGAACAGAGTTCAAAAACATCGCGGTTAAATATTTCCAAGCATGCTACAATCAGTGCAGCAAAGCTTTCTCCAGGAATTGAGGATGCGACGGAAAGAGTGGATTCAACGAGTTTAAATTCAAAGGCACATAACTTTGAATGTATCCATCGAACAAACAAAAGGATAGCGGGAAAATATGCATGATTGTCTCTACTTTAGGAAAATGCAAAACAAAATCTGTTTGTTGAATCCTAAAAATGTATATAAAGCCTTAAATTCCTTAAAAAAAAATTATGAGAATAAAATAAAATTGTGGTAATCTTATACCCTGAAGCTATAGAAAAATAAAGTTCTACAAAATGGACGAAATTTATGTATTCAATGCCTAGGAAAAAGGAAAATGAACAAAGTTATAAATCTTCAAGTAGCAAAATAGTATCGACACGGTTATTGAGGACAATACATCAACGAGTACGAAAAATTATAACAATTCTGATGACATTTTTCTTTTCAATCATACCCAAGGCGATTGTCTTATTTTTATTTTAAGATATAGCGAACTTACGAAATATGACTGATAACTGAATCGGTTTGATACTGTGTAACAAAATATATCAAGCAGAAACTTCAAGACATCTAACAAAGTACAATACAAAGATTAGTGATTTAGAGATCATCAAATTTTCCGGAATGCTTTTTAATAAAATCCAAAGTAACAATTTTATTATTATTAATAATTATATCATTACCAAGAACCGGACACACCTTCGTAAGACGAACAAGTAAGAGCTGAACAAAGCAAAAGAGCTTGTTACTAAAGGAAAAAATTACGGAAACTAATAAAATTTAATTGAGCTTGGTTTTAACAAATGTTTCAACAGATTTTCCGATAACTAATATAGTTGGCAGTTAGTCTTGCTTTGAAATCATCTGCCTCTAATATCCTCATAAAAACTTGATGTATGTATGTATTAATGAAAAATGTATGAATGTATTAATGAAAAATTTATTGATTTCCTGAATCAGTAAAACATTACTTTTATATATAATCAATAGATTGAATGCTAAACAAATTTATTTCGTTTCACATAAAAGAAAATACAATTTTCTATGGAAATCAGACCACTTTGCCCAGCAATTGTCTAATTGTTGACAGTTTTTGTAAATGTTATCAATTTCAATCTATACTCGTATCTTCCGAATTTCTTTAAATGCCATGATTGAAAACGAGGTTCATTGTATCAATTTCGGGTAGTAAAATATAAAATATTTATATCCTAATGTATGTAAGTATCCACAAATATCTTTCCATCCAATATGCGTGTAATATGTGCCACACTTTGTTCTATCGAGGACCCAAAAAAGGAGTAAGTTTCAAGAGGTAATTCATTGTCATTCCAATTAAGTCGCAAATATTAAATAAAATAAAAAGATGCATTCTCCAACTAAATTTTGACTATGTAAAAGTAACATTCATTTCAGACATCTAATGTCTTAGAAAAGAGAAAAAGACAATTCTTACCAATTATGATACCAATTTTGCAGTTATAATTTCTGTGCGCACATGACATAAGAGTTCCAGACGAATCATTAAGGATAGCCATCACTGCTATTTCCACGTCCTACTCAAGTGTA
This sequence comes from Neoitamus cyanurus, assembly GCA_947538895.1. NCBI lineage: Eukaryota > Metazoa > Arthropoda > Insecta > Diptera > Asilidae > Neoitamus > Neoitamus cyanurus. The sequence continues at coordinate 42,676,781 of OX384541.1, forward strand.
TATTGGTCAAAGGTTAAAAATTTCATTTGAGCATAATATGGCACATACCTCGATGTGAATTTCTTGGTTTAACATAGTTTGTTATGAAATATGTTATGCCAAGAAAGTGGTATTCACACAATATATTTTCAAAATTATTATCTAAACCATCTTCCCAACATTGTTAATTTCAATATTTAGCGTTCTGTTCTGACTTTCGTATTCATGTAAAACGCATTAGGGGTAATGATTAGCCAGAGAGATGAGTGCAATAATGCGTCAGGTGTTGTCCATCGCCGAAATATTTTTTCTGTGTAGATTATACCCCCTTTACAAATTATTATTATAAATGCAGAGTGCATATCAATCCTGGTGGCTAGGAGAGCACGTCTGAATTGTTATGATATAAAAGTACAAAACTAGTGATGGCCATGGCTGAAATTGTAACACTGCATTTGGACGACCTAAATATGATTCAAATTTCAGCCAATTCAGCCGATCCTTACTGTGTTGTGCACGGACGATATTGGGGTCAAATTCTTCATCTCGATGTGAAGAATGCAAAAATATCAATTTCAGCCATATTCGCCAATCCTGAAGGGGTTAAATTCACCAAAGCCCGCGCAACCTAGTTTTCAGATTCGCGTATCATCCATTATGAATGACTTCACATGCATCTATTATTTTTGACTTCAATCCATTGTTGATTCTTTTTCTAGATCAAGAAGTGGATGAGCAGAGTGAAGGAAATGTATCGTGAAAATATTGACGACTATGATAGTGACGATGAAGAATGATTATAAAAGCGATTTCGATCTTCGTGATGAATAATAATAATTTCACTGTTTTATAGAAAAAAAATTTAAGTTATCTTTTGTTTGTTCTTAAAAAGTTAAAAACAACTTTATTCAACCATTTTTCCAAACATAAAAAATTAAGTATCCTAAAAAGTCGAGATCCACCTTAAATAAAAGCCTAAACAGAAATGTATGCAATTATTATTAAATAATCTCGGTACATAAGTGTTTTTTGCATTAAAATATAATTTAAATACAATGTGTTCCTATTTTTATTATATTTGTGGAAATAGATACCAAATTGGTTGAAAATCAGGTTTTCACCTCGTGGGGCTCCACCAAAATTATTTTCAGCCAGTTACACCACCTATTTGCAAAATATTGATTTTGCATTTTGAATTGCTACTCTTGGCGAGACGAGATTATAGTTCCATCAATCTTAAATATTAAATTAAACATCCTGCCAAATTTCCCGGTAAAATTCGATTTTTTTTAAATGCTGCCAAACCCGCCAGGATTGGCGAATTGAATTGGGATAATTTTTTGTTCGTCCAAATGCAGTATTCAATTTTGAATTCAATTCAATTGTAATCATGGACAGTACTAATTTTGTAACTTTACAATTCAGACGCGCTTTCCTGGCCATCAATTTATATTTATAATAATAATTTGTAGTCGTCTCTGAGTAATTGACAGGACCGGACGTGTTTGTTCTTTCTTGCGTTACTACAGTTTGAATTTTTTTGCTTTTACTACGTTCTTTTATAAAACACCATTAGAAATTCTAGTGTTTGTGGTACACAGTCATTAGCGTATAGTGCCCAGTATTCACCTGCATTAGTTGTATACACACGTCAATCATAATAGCGATACGACGATGAGCAAAACCCGCCCAGATGCGGTGAGTAGCGTAACAGGATCCCGCCAGGTCTGATCTGCAGCGGAGAACGGCTATGTTGGGCCCGCAGCGCACATGCCAGCAGCAGAGTAACGAGCACACAGCAACAAATTCAGCGCCACTACCGATCGTTAGCAGCGAACAATCACTATGTGCAACAACCCGCAAGCGCAAATATAACGATGCGCATGCAGGACCGTTCAAGGTATTCATTAGGGAATCCAGCTCTAAATTGAAACCGTTCGCAATGGCTACCACAATTAAAGGCCCAAGCTGTTGCGCTAGCTCAACAGAAATCTGCGCTCGGACGACAAGTGGTAGATGATATAAATTTCCCAACTCTAGACGATAGATTCGCGCCCCTCAGGAATGAACATTCTGATGAACAGACACCGGCAGTCCCGCTGAATAGTAGTTTTCAGAATACACAAGGTCACCAGAGCAACACAACACATTCTCTACCCAACCCGTATGCTCGATACACGCAACCGGCTAAACGCCGACAACTGCTCCAGAGCCACAATCTACCCTTAAAAATCTTCCAGTCGAACTGCCGCAGTATTCGCGGCAAATTAGATGACCTAATGCTGATTGTTCAGGAACACAACCCTCATGTGATAGCTTTATCCGAGACGTGGCTCAAGGAGATTTTGATCTGCAATATCAGCTGTTATTAAGTCGCTAGACAGGATCGCCGGGACGCATATGGTGATCGGTTAAACCTTAATACCTCCCTAGAATGCGTAGCCTTCTCGATTCAAACCGCTAATAGAAATATGTATAACAATCGCCAGTATGTATAATACATTAATCCATCTGCGCTAGTTAGCTTGGCAACTTTACCGAATTTACTTGAACAACTCGCTCGCGCAACCAGCAATCCTTCACTTACTTTCTGAATGGGCAACTACTCCAGGAAACTGAAGCCATCAAAGACTTAGGGGTTATCATTGATAAGAAATTAACATTTCATCAACACTTGGATAAGATCACCCTTCAGGCTTACAGGATGCTGAGTTTCATCATCAGATCGGGCAAGGACTTTGTGAACGTTGACACGATTATCTGGCTCTATAAATCACTGGTCATACCAATATTAGAATACTGTTCGATAATATGGTCCCCGTACACTAGCTTACAAATCAACAGAATTGAAAAAGTCCAATCGAAGGTTATCAAATATGCAGCATATCGAATGAATAGCGATTGAAATTATAGTCGGGATGAAATCTATGCCCACCTTGGAATTAACAGCCTAGCCAGTCGTCGAATTGTCACCGACCTAACATACTTCTATAAGGTCCTTAATGGGCTAGTTGACTCGCCAGAGAACCTCGAACTTTTTGGTCTCATCTGTCCGAAATCGGGACTTAGGTCGTCTCGTCTGGCGGAGACTATTAATTCAACGAAAAATTATGTGCATTATGGACCGCACAACAGGGTCACAAACCTAGTCAATACTTATTGTGCCAATATTAATTTTTTTGGAAAGTCATTAGGTTCCTTTAAATCTGAGGTCAAAAGAGCTGTATTGCGGTACTAGCTATTATATTATATTTTTGTCACAATCAGTGTATTTTTTAGTTATATTATATCTAGGGAAATGAAATGAAATGAAACATATATCCTATTTTTGTTGTGTAAAGCCGATCGGCGTTAATAATTAATAAATAAATAAATAAACTCCTACACGCTGCTGCTGCTGCTGGGCGACTTAAACGCGCATAATCATCAATGGGGCTCAAGCCATAACAAACAAACATCTCTAATGCTAATTTCTGTATTTGACGACTTTGACCTGACAACGCTCAACTCGGGGCACTTCACCCATATTGCATGCCCATCGACACCTTGTAGCTGCAGAATATCGCATTCGACTGCATCTGGAGAGTCTTAAACCACACACATGTTAGTGACCATCTACCGATCCTCACTACCTTGAGAACTTTTAGTCCACCACAAACGAGAAATCACCAACCCTCAATCAACCTCTCCAAAGGTATTAATTGGAGTACATATGCAGAGACAGTTTCACAAGCACTACGAACGGTCTGATATCAAACATCACTATTGGATTGCAGATACCAAGCTCTTAATGATGCTATCATCAAAAGCGCCCTGTTCCTCACCGCCGAAGCGAGCATGAAACATCCAGGCGTACCGACAAGAAAGCGAAAACTTGGTGAAATGACGACCTTTTCGCATTGTTCCGCGACAAAAAAATAGAATTCGATAATTTCAAATGGTTTGGGCGCCAAAAAGAGTTCCTCGAATACAATCGAACTCAGGAAACCAAATGGGAAGAGTATTGCTCGTCGTTCAATAAAGATACAACCGTCTCGACATTGTTCTCACTGGTGCGGAGGTTTAGGAACAAGCCAGCCATCAATAAAGTACATATGTAGCACAGAAAGTTGGATCAGTGATTTAGCCAATAAGTTGGCCCCGCCTTATGTTTTCGGTCGCCGCAACCCTGAGGCTCTGGCAGGAGCGGACATACTTTTCGATCAACCACTTTCACCGGATGAACTCAATTTTGCTTTGTGTTCGTGCAACAACTCTTCCCCTGGCCTGGATCAAATTACGTTTGCGTTATTGGAAAATATACCAGCGGAAGCAGAGCCATTGCTGCTGAGCATCCTGAACGATATATGGCGTACGGAAGACATACCAAAATCCTGGTACGAGTGTAAGGTAATCGCTATTCTTAAACCGGATGAAGACGCAAACGTAGTTTCCTCTTTATTCCCGATGCATAAACTTTCGTTGATGATCCCGGACTGCACGGTGGTCATAAATCAATCCTACAAGTTCCCGTGCTACTCGTATCCCTTCAATACCATTATACATAGGCCTCACGCATCCTGGCACTTGCGGGACGAACTGAAGAAATTATAAAACACACCAAACAATGTAATCTCATCGCTGTACGAACAGGCGCTGGACAAGTTTTCCCCCTAGGAATGTGCCATATATACACGGATAGATCTCTGTCAGCTTCGTGAACCGGAGTCGCTTTCTATACCAACGATGTGTCATTTTATATGACCAAAATTTCGGATCCTTCATTCGGTGTTCATAGCCGAACTCATTGCGATTTGGAAGGCAGTAGAGAGCATAGGCGATAAACATAGTGGCCGCTATACATATGATCGCCTCAGACAGCTTGTCCGCCCTGACGGCGCTCTCAAATAGCTGTATCTCGACCCAAACCGTGTACTTAATATACCACATCCGACACACACACTACAGTTTTAAACATCGAGGCTTTTCCGTCACACTGGTTTGGGTTCCAGGCCACAAAGGAATTCCCGGCAATGATACGGCGGACGAGTTGGACGGATTCTCGAATCCTCCGACTACGCTACATGGGTCAATTGTATCCCCGCCCCAAAACAAATCGTACATAAGTAATTGGCAAGAAAGGTGGTCTCAAGGTGATCTGGGACGACACTTCCACAGCATATCACCCAAGATAAACGACCAATAGCCGTGGTTCCAGATGTTCAACGATGCTGAGTTACAAACCATCTGCGGCATTTCCGCCAACCACTATGGACTAAACAACCATCTGAATCTGAATTTCTAATCACTGATTCTCCGCTGTGTCCAGACTGCAATGCATATGAAACGGTCGGCCACGTGCTCATCATCTGCCCCAGACGAGCAGGTAACCGGAGTGAGCTTACAACGACCCTACGACCCAAGGGTTTCCGGCCCCCGTTCGATATTAGGCACATCATAGCCACCCCACCCCATCGGTAGACATAATTCGTTAGATCCACAAATTCCTCTCAACAAGCAACTGTAAAATTTAAAATGAAATGTAACGTAGATGTAATGCAATAGGGATTTTCTGCACTATTATGTTAAAACAAAGACAAAAAAAATTGAGAGGGAGTATAACCTACACGATGGACAACACCTGACACATTATTACACTCGTCTCTCTAGCTTTTAGTGTTACATATCGTCTTATATACGTCTTGTTAAATTACTCTCAGATCGGTTCCTCTTTTAAAGAAATTGAGAACGTACATTTTACTTTTGTACGAAATTCAGAACAAGGGCATCAAATTGTAATAGTTTATGTCTTATTTGCGAATTTTATTTTTGTCCGAAAGAAGGTCTAGACATAAAAAACAAAACACACAGAAATCATACTTACACCTCTTCTCGCTATCGCATCTTTAAGTAGTTGAACTACGTCTTCTCCCACCACTCCAGAGCAGTTAAAACCTTTAGTCCACCTGACTAGCATACCCTTAGTTAGGCCCAATTGAACTAACGGGAATGAGAATGTAAATCCTAACGGTAATTTTTCTTTTTGTACTTTTTGTTCCTGAAAACACAACTTTAGGAACAATTTTTACAAGACATTTTATAACCTACTTTCATAAAATTTGCTAAGCATTCCGCTATATGGTCAAATAATTGTACACCTGTACCAATCATTATATGCTGTGGTATAGCATAAATCTTGGACTGCATTTCAAAGTCGTTTTCTCCTTTGAGATGAATCAACAATACTCTGAAGTTGGTGCCACCGAGATCGAGCGCCAAAAATTTTCCCCTTTCTGTTTGTATATATAAGAGAACAATGTCATCATCATAAAGCCAAATTCATCTTACCTTGTCCATTTGGTAGGTCCTGCACGTAAGTGACGAAACATTTTATGTCTGCTTTGTGATGGGTGTGTTTTGAAAGGCCTTTTTTAATTTCTGCTAAAAATCGTGCTGACAATTCATCAATTTGTTCCTTATTCAAAATCAAATTCCGACAATGCTCTTGTATCTGTAGGAAGAAAAATATGTTAGCATTTAGTTAGTTCAGATGAGTTGCTAATATGAAGTATTTCATATGCTTTTGTTCGCCTTATATGTATGTATATATACTAGCAGACTCGTCCCGGCTTTGCCCAGGATTTTCCATAATAATAATAATAATTGGGTAGAAGGGGGGAAGGCCTCGAGCACTCAGACTACATCGAGTCCATTGTACTCTACCCCCGCCCTAGCCAATTTTTTCGTTGTTCTGATGAACTTAAGATCCTCGGATAGGGGTCGGGGACAGATATGTTCCATCCTCATTACATCAGCACTGAATACAGTGCGCCGCACAGGTGTTTGCCACATGTATTATGCCTTGTTACAGTCCCTATAAGATTCGTACATTATTTTCTGTATTGGGACGTTCTATAAAGAGTTTGACGCTGCAGGTTTGCAACTCGGAACATCTCTGCCAATGGATTGTCTCAAAGTGCCGAGTACAGGAGTGTTCGTTACCCTCGATGCCTTGATGACTAGGAACCCATATAAGAGAGACTTCATTGTAGCGAGTTACCGACTGCAATCGTTTTTTACATTCCAAGACAAGGATTTCGGATTGCTGCTTTGTTGTCGCGGCAAATTCCAATCTTCCTTTCATGCCATCTCTGATCAATTATTTAGTTTGTCGCACTCAAAATAGCGAAGATTTCCGCTTGGAAAGTTTCCGAAAGGATAGAATTATTTGATCTCGTTGCTGAAACACCATCCAGCCCCCGTATCAGCGGAGGTTTTCGAGCCATCTGTATAGAAGACATTGGAAAAACTCTCTAGTAGATCGCGTGAGTTTTCCCAGTCCTCTCTATTCGGGATTTCAACATGATATCCCCTTTCGAACCGGTGGTGATATGCCATATATCGGCAAACTGTACGGGTCACAGTTTTCTTGGAGCCTTCATGATAGGTCTCCATGGCCGTTTCTGTGATTGTCGTGCCAGAGCTCTTATCTCTTCAAACGACAGATTGCTTTCATTGCTTCTTCCTGGATTTTGATGCCCAGTGGTCGCAAATTAAGCATTGCGTTGAGAGCTGCACCAGGTGTGAAGCTGTACTCTATTTAGAATCGTACAGGTGGATATTTTTCCTGTTCTGATCTACCAGACTACAGATTCATAAGTTATAACGGGTCTAAAAAGAGTGGTATATAGCCAGTAGACTACCACTGGTCTCAGACCCCATGTCTTCCGAAAGGCCAGCCTGCATTGCCAAAAGGCATTTAATGCTCGTGTGGATTTTTGTTCCACATGTGATCTCCATATAAGCTTGCTGTCTAGGATTACTCCCAGATACTTCTGTTGATGGAGGAATGGTAGTACCCTCTGCGACCAACTCCAAGTCGGGCTTTTAAGGTTCACAGCTAGAAGGAGAAGCAGGTGAAGTATTTATATCGACAAACCGTGCCTGCTCCGGCGAAGAGTTGTCTGATCGAGCCAAGTTACCAGCAACAGATGCGATAGTGGAGGAAGAACAATGTTGCATTAAACTCTTTACATCAGAGGCAATGTTATTAATCATTTTCAAATCAGCAGAGGTAGCTGCAGTCCAGGATCCACACTCATTTCTATTTTGTCTTACGTATATCCTCGACAATGGACAAGTGTCCACAGGGACTGTTGAAAGCAAACAGCTGCGAAAATCATCAACCGAGTCCGTGAGACGAGCTTAGCTCGTACGATTTTTGAAGGAGGAGATTGGAGTTGGAGTTTAAGTCTTTAGACAAATCCACTAAGCGATTCATTTTATCGTTCATACAAATAAGATCCTCATACGCGAGCTGAAGATTAGACAAGTGAGCAAGATCAACTGAGATTTTATCCGCGGCAATCGCCTGATCAGATGAAAAAAGAGCCAAACTGTGAGGACATGGCAAGGCTTGATTTTAGCACAATCCTGACAGGTGGTGGATGCCGGAGAATTTCGGGAAACGCGCTTAAGGCAAGAAGCATGAAACTAGTTGCCGCAGACACCATCGCAAACGATAATATTGTCCATAATTGTTGCTGAACAAAGTTTGCGGATAAGCAAAATTACACGAAATTAGATTTAAGATTAATTCCGAAATCCACGAATATCAAAATTAATTACATATATCAGTCATCACAAAGTAACTGGTGTATCACAGTATTAAAAATCACAGTGCGAAAACGCATCACAGTAAAGTTCAGATACACAGTGACCACAGAAAATATATTAGGATCCTCTCTATATATAATATAATACATAAATGCGTTTAAGGTGGAAATAAATTTTATTTATATTACTTATATACTGATAGAATTTCCAGTTACATAAATTTTTCAATGTCACACAAAAAGTGAATATCAAAACTATTTAAAAATCACGGAAGAAAAAGTAATTAAACTAGGATTTAATAAAAACAAGCTGGCCCGTGCAGATATTTCGCACAGTTTCAGTCAACTAGTAAATTCAATTCTGAAACAGTTAAAAAGTAGATATTTAAAAAAGACAGTGGCTATTTGCGTCGCTCGTGTACGTGTAAAACCCCATGTACACGAAAGTACACGAGAGTATCATGTACATTGATGTACACAAATATAATCGAAAATATCAAAATGGCAATTAAAGTCAGGTTGACGTGCTGTGAAAAATAGCTTTTCGGAGTGACTGCTCCAAAGCAGATTTGCTGCAGTTTTGTCTCTTTCTGACCAATTAAAATACGAGGATGAAACTACTGTGGATCTGCTCTGGGCACTGATATGTATTATACACTGGATAGTGTACCTTTTTCCCAATGTTCCGCTGTGTACCGTATAGAAGCCGCTGCGGTGGACTCTTTCAGACAGACGTGGCGGTAAAACAGTGGCCTGAAGCCAGCGAAGTTGACAACGATACATTTAGGAGTTTAGGAGCCGGAATATTGCAATTCATGGCGAAAGGAAAATACACATTAAGGCAAATATTCAGTCAGTAGAAGGTAAATTATACAGTTCTTAGCTCTTTGAATCCTTGACAAGAAATCATTGTCAACTTCATAAAAATCTTGAAAGAATCCACACAAAAAATTTCTATGCGAAACACCCCCACCACTGTTTCTACTATCCAGTGTATATTACATATCAGTGCCTAGAGCAGATCCACAGCAGTTTCATCCTCGTCTTTTCATTGGTCAGACAGAGACGAAACTGCATCAAATCTGCTTTGGGGCAGTTACTCCGAAATGCTCTTTTAAAAGCACGTCAACCTAATCTCAATTGTCATTTCGATATTTTCGATTACATTTATCGCGTGTAATATCGTGTACACGACTCGTTTAGCTCCATTTAGTCACGTGTAATTTCGTGTACAAGGGGTTTTACACGTACACCAGCGACGCAAATAGCCACTGCCTTAAAAAAAAATTATAGATAATGACTTTGCTAGATGTGTTGTTTTTTAAGCTTGTTTAGTGTTTTGAAGCATATTTCGAAGGCTGTCAATTGAAGGAATTCCCTCAAATTATCAAAAAATTGAGATATCATTTTGAAGATTGCGTTCCCCGCTAATGACAAAATATAAGCAAATAATTTAAAATTAATAGTTTCGATAAAAAAACTTTATTCTAAAAAACTTTTTATAAAAACCGTATTTGCATAGAAAATGTAAAAGGCCATCTGTTGATAATTGGTTTAACCACACCGAAAGGTCCCACTGAAGTTGTTTAGAAATGTCGGGTTATTGTTTATTACTTCTATCTTCCTGTTCTTGCTGAATTCATAGTCGCATTCGGCTTTCGCTCCTTGTAGTAAACGACTAATGCTGTGATGTTCCGGTAGTTTTTCCAATCGGCCTTCCCTGCCGATTGTCATGTTTTTTATATTGTGGCATTTTTCACTAATTCCAAAATCGTCACCTTGGTAGACTAATAGTTCCTTGAATTCCAAGTGCACTCTTTTATTATTTTTTTTTGCAAATCTAACTATGATATGGTTGTACTCTTCCCTACTAGGTTTTGATATTGAGATCATTTAAAGGAAGATTGGTCCTTTTATAACAATCTGAGGTTCCGCGTACTCGATTGCTTCGATATCGTTTTCATATGGGAGTGTTTGCATTTGAGCCAGTTGATTGATTTCTGATTTGTCTAAGAGATTCGTATTGATGAATCCACTTTTAGCCAGATGTTCTGCTGTCACTATTTCATTGATCTCATGTTTTAAAATACTTAGTTTTTTAAATAACATCTGTTGGTATTTGTTGTCACCTTGGTTGCCAAGGTGTCTGATTATTTTGTTGAAGCATTTCGTTTGTGCATTCCATCAGTTTTTTGTTAGTTTTGTATTGCTCGTTGTTGTTGTTGGCAATAAGATCATTTTGGCTTTTGACAACCGTATCCCAATCGGTGGCATCTGGCGAACCAGCTATCCATTTCCATGTGGATCCCATCTCAATAATTGATCTTCTGCTCTTGGAACTTGCTCCTTTCAATTTGTGAACCATTTTTTTTATATACTTATCTTGATGTTCTAATAGTAGTAATAATAGAATAGATGTCTAGATCGTTGCCGCGGTCATCCTCTTAAAATCAATCATGATTCTACATTTCCTGACTCCGGAGGCATCCATCTTCTTTTCTACAATCCAAATGGGTGAGTTGTACGGACTTGTCGAAGGTCTTATTATTCCGTCTTTAAGGTTGTTTACTTTACTGATACAAAGGATGTAAACAACTTCGACTAACAGGTGTCATGCATGTTACGAAGATTTTTAAAATAAAGTTTTTTTCAAACGAAAACATTAATTTTGAACTATTGTTTATTTTTCGTCATTAGCGGGGAATGTAATCTTCAAAATGATGTATAAATCATTAATTTTGATGACGTATTAAGGGAGATATATATAATAAAATCCATGCAGTCTTTACGTTGTTCCTAATTATAAAATGCCAAAAGTTTGTTGACACCAGAAAAACCAGCAAAAATAAAATATCCGTTATGTCTTTTGAATAAAGTAGCCATGTGATAAAAGAATTGTAGAACAAATTATAGTCTTTACGCAACAAAATCTCAAGATTTAATGAGAGAAAATGCAACATTTCTGAATGTCTAAAGGTTAGTGTTATTAAAATATATGGCATTAGTCCAGAGTCATGTAAAATACGCATCACTCCTAGATTGACAAACAGAAATTTCCATGGAAATAATAATCTAAATCGTTTTACAATCAAGATAGAGAGGATTATTTGATCTTTTCTATTACACTTATCACTTGGTGTGATTAAATGATTAAGATTTGATTGTGCACAGACGATATAGTCGCTTCCATACCCGATAACTTCTTGTACTATTGTTTAATTTTAAATATTTAACAGTGAGCAATATTTACCAGAATAATAGTTGCAAATAAATATATGTAATTAGACAATGACATGATTTTGTTTGTCAAGCCATAACTAAAGTATTATTGCTCGCTTTATAAAATGTTTGCAATCTTAAGTCATCTTTCCATTTATCTAATAATTGGATTGGGTACGAAAGGGAATGAAGTAAATAATAACTTTAAGGGCCTCTTTCACCAACTGCAAGTAAAGTGTTGATTAGTTACTCTTTAATTAACGCTAATTGGCAAGTAAAGGTTCCGAGTATTTTCTGTCAGTTTCACAAACGAAATCAAAGCTTCGAGTAACTACTTATTCGTTAAGTGAATGTCGTAGCAAATCAAACGTTCATTCGTTGAGTTTTGTGTCAAATGTCACGATTCAAATTCAAAAGTATCGCAGATAATTTCGTATTAACTACTTATTTACGTGTTGCGGTGATTTAAAATATGTATTATCATAAAACATAAACAAGTTGCAATCTGTATTTGTCAGTTGGAAGCAGCTGCGGGCACCAGAAATGCTGAGTAGGAAAAAAACCTCCTAAAACAATAAACGAGAAAGGTCGGGCTTTCTCCTGATTACGGGTAATTGTATCGACGCCTTAAGAACAATCCTTCTGGAGCCCCGAAAACGCAATGTGCATTTGGGTATCTGAGATAGTTAGTTTGATTGCGATGGCTTTAGAAATATATAATGTATGAGTGAGGCATGAATGATCATTTTAAATGCAGTTAGGATATTTAAGGGCGAAGAAAATGTTCTTGAGGTGCAGATAAGATGTGCTATCGGGCGTAATCAGTGCTTAGCCAGAACGATTCGGGCCTTGATTATTACAATGGATAAAGTTAAAAGAGAAAGAAGTGCAAACTTTTCCTTGCAGGAGAGAGATATTTTAATATCACTGGTACAAAAATACCAAACTCTCGTGGAGAATAAACAAAGCGATGCTTCTACATGGAAGAAGAAAGAAGCCGCTTAGGAAAGCATTCAAAACGAGTTTAACGCTCGATCTGGAGGAATATTCAGATCAGTTAAAACATTGAAGGTTAAGTATGAGGGTCTGAAACGTACGGTCAGAAAAAAGTCGGCTGCAATACGCTCGGAACTATATCGTACCGGTGGTTGTAGAAATATTGCAACTCCACTGGATAGTGTGGAGGAACAAATCAAGGCCATGATCTCCTTAAGCACCGACGACTTAGAAAGTATCTTCGACTCAGATATATTACCCCAAACCCAAGAAACACAAGGTAACTTATGTTTAATAGTTTGTTGAAAACGATATTTTTAGTAAAATATAACGAACTGCTTTATCTGAAATACGCAATGTTGTATACGATGAAGTTTTTGTTAACCTACTCATCAATTAAATTCGCTAATTGGCAGATCGAGTGGCAAGTAAGTTACGGGCAAGTTTATCCACTGGCTAACGCTACTCGAAGATGGTGAAATTCGTACGTTTAGTTACCGGTGACTTTAATTGGCGGTTAGCCTACTTGACACTTTACTTGTAGTTTGTGAAAGAGGCCCTAAATCTCACAAAGGTAAATTTTCAAAGAAATTAAAAAACATATGATTAGACCTGTAACTTTTTCCTGTGTGCCTCTAAATGCCAGAATATGTAGAAGATAGTAGAAGAGTTATAGCAGAAAATAGATAATCTAGACCTTGACGTATTAAATTAACAATTTATTTCCTGTGTAAAATAAATAATCAAATTGATTTAAGAACTGCAAAGATGCAACACCAGACTGTGGTGTTTCCTCATTTAAAATATTTTTCAGCTATTTCGCTTCGCGCTGGTTAGACCTATTCGTTTTATTTTATTTTATTTATTCATTCGCTTAATACAAGCCACAAACAAACGAAAATATACAAAAGATGACTTACATTAAACTACAAACTAAGTAAAGGGGAATAAGCCTAATAATTAGGGATAACAGTAGGGACACAATATTTATTAAACTTAATCAAAACAACAACAAGAAAGACTTGTAAAATTTAAGAAGTGCGGTGCAGTGCAGGATACTCCTACGAGAAGATTTGCCCAGGTGGAACTCAAAGGAAGGGAGGGAGTTGACTTTCTGAAACATGCGGGTGAGGAGTTCAGAAAGGCCATAGTTAGTGCGGTGGTAAACAAGGCGAAAGAGAGGGGCCGATCTAAGGTTACGGGGATTATTGGTATAGAGAGAAATCCGCTGAAGCAGGGAAGGGCAAACGCAAGTCAATGTCGCCAGAAAGTAGCTTCAGACCAGGGAAGCTCTCGTAAAGCAAATCGAAGGAACTTTCGCTGGACTGCTTCAATCCTGTGGATGTTGGTAGATTGAGAGGGAGATCAGACTTGGCAAGCGTATTCAAGGAGAGGCCTGACGAACGAGACGTATAATGATTTAGCAACGTAGGGATTACGGATCTCTTTAGACAAACGCTTCACAAAGCCGAGTGCAGGCGTGCAGCGCCGAAGACGTTGCGGGTGCGGAAGCGTTGACTCGATCCAATTTCTTTAATCTTAGTTGCCATTCACTTTCGGACCAGAGAGTGCCAAATTTGTGCACGGGCGAGGCAAGGTCCAGGTCAGAAGTCTAGATGGAGACCGATGAAGTAGGAGGAAGACGGCTTGGCACTGGCAGGGTGAAGTCGACGATAGCTGGGCAGGTGGTTGGGACAGCTGCGGGCTGGTGAGACGAGGGCAGCGCGCAGCAGGCGACCAGCTTGTTGTTGACTGAACAAAGCTCCTCGGAGATAGGCAGAAAGCAGGAACAGTTAGTGATAAAAGACTGCACCTTGGCAACTAGGAGAGACTGCTCATTGACGATGGAGTCCGAAGCAGTAGCAAGCACACGGAGTACATGGCACGACTGAATATACGAGCACTTGTTGCATGTGGAAATCGCAGCAGATATGTCTATATAGCTAGACTAAAACGTATTACGAAACAAAACAAAATACGTCAGATTCTAAAGACTATTTCTTTGAGGTCAATACGCCCACGATTGAGTTAGATGGATGTTGAGCTGGTTGAGCAGCGTTTGAAATGCAGTATCTCACAAGTTCGATTGAATGTTTTCGCTAGTCGCAGATCTTTGGTTATGTGGTAATAATATATCTAGGACTACCTTTAGTTATCTATTTCTTATTTGATTTGAACACCAGTCTAACTTGATCAGTTCTGTGAGGTATTATACAGTGGTAGGTGTAGGAAAAGGTGTAAGAGCATGTTGGATATTTTAATTAGATCTGGTACTGCGTAGCATAGAGTAATTCTATTATTATACCTGCCTGAAGAAAATATTTTTCTATTACAATTCATACCAAATAGAACCGATTTCAGAGAATGTTGTAAGAGAATTTGCCCCACTGCTAGGCAAAGACCTTTCTAATGGTAAGTAGTGCGTGCGATTTTGTCCGGGAAAGAAAATAATGCCGGTCAGATGAGAAAAAAACGGTAACAAATGAATCGTGTTGATGATCTAAAAACCGTCAGGAAAGTTATGCGTAGATTCAACTTAATTAGACAAGCAAATATTACAAAGCCACAACTGACCGGTCGTTACAGACTAGACAAATTTTATATTTTAGGGCGAAACTAAAATAAATCATTTTGGGGCAGATGAACCAGAATAAATTAAGAAAAATAAATAGATGAGAGCTCGTACAGAACTGCAAGTACACTTCTAAAATTAATAAGAAATGGCTTGGTGCACTCATTTCTGTCTTCAGATTAAGTGTTATTAACTAAGTATTAAGGTAGAAATCTAGAATAATTTAGTGAATTGGTGCACTATTCATTAAGCTATATGCACGATTTTAGACTGGAAAACTTTCATATTAGGCAGGAATCCAGTGTTTTATCGTTTTTAATGTAACTTAAAGTACCTATATAAAAGAACATAACTGTAATAACTGCTTACGTAGTATATATATGAATCATAAAATTTAATAAATTATGAAATTTTCAAAAAGTTGCACGCAAACTCATAAATGAATAAATAAGTAATTTTATTCACATTAAAAAATATCAATGAACTTATGCCACTGTGTTTATTTAATACTCACTTCCCGTCAGACGCTAGTTTGCGATTTCTCTGATCAATAAACAATTCCTTGGAATTCGTTATCTCTACGGCTTAACAAAGCAGATAATTCATGCCTCAGTTTAATCAATCAGGTGTGTTTTATGACAGTATAACAATTTTATAAAAACAATGATAAAAAGCCAAATTATCTGCACTCTTTGCCCCGTGCATTGTGATTTAATAAATTGAGCAAAGTGCGACTTAGTGCAAAGCGCATAGTGTAAAAACCTGAATTATTAAACGTTCTTATTCCAGAATAAGACGTGAATTTTTTACAAGATCTTCGGAACAACAAATAGAATAAAACAAGCTTTTTGCTTGTAGGCTGACACAAACTTTGTATAGACATGAAACACCACATTTTCATCTTAGTTTGGTATTTTTTTATTAATAATCTGGGAAATGAGCTAATGTGTTGTAAATAAATTTCGAAGAACTCACCACATTCGAATATGTCTATCAATTGCAGGAAATTTGCAGTAATTACTTGTTCTATCACGTTGACTCTAGAAAATGCATTTAAATGAGCAAACTTAGTGTATCCCCTTTCTGAATTATGAGTCATTCAATATCAACAGTAACCGTTTATATCGCGTAATCTGAATGTGCCCCATAAACTGCACAAGCTTAATTGGAAAAGCAGCACAACATATTTAACACATGCATTGTAGTTTGTGATAATAATTGAAGTCGTAATTATTTCTCAGCAATGATCACAACTTTAAACCGGTCAAGTGTGAGTCGGACTCGCACATGAAGGGTTCGTCAAGATACAACACTACGTACTTTTAAATACTTTTGTGAAAGAAAAAAGAGGGGCGCCATAACATAGACAATTTTTTTTTCTAATTTGCATGGTGGCCATTTTGAAATTCGCCATCTTATATAGCGGCAATAGAAATAACCACTCTGTGAAAATTTCAACTCTCTACATGTTAGGGGTTATGAGATACAGCCCGCTGACAGACAGACGGACAGCGGAAGCTTAGTAATAGGGTCCCGTAGTGCACCCTTTGGGTACGGAACCCTAAAAATGATGTTAGGTGGGATATGTATTAAAATAAAACCTCAGGCACTCAGACTCCACAAGCCAATTGTACTCATTCCGAAGAGCTTTAACCGAACTTCTTAGTTATTCTAAAGAAATTTTAATCTTAGTTAAAGACAAGGAACTGATGTCCTGCATTCAACTGTTTTCTTGGGATGCTAAATAAACAACACAATGGATTCTTTATTGCAGAAACCCCAGAAAATTATAAAAGCTTCTTTGCACTGCAGTATCACTGCAGCACGCACTTCGTTAACAAGTGGATCGTATCAGAATACATCAATGACATGTTCATCAACTTGTTTACGGTTTATCGCGGTTCAAAACCGCATATTCACAAGCTGATTCATAACCTTGTGCCTGGAGCGATAGTAGTGTAGAACCCTCTACGATACAGGCAAATATGCCAGAGGAGTTAAATATTTAAGAAAAATTATAGATAACTAAAATAGTATTATAATTTTCGTATATATTAAAGAAATCAACTCATGGAATATTGCACTTATTTCAGTAAGTAGAGAGTTAAAGCACAGTGATTAGTTTAATTATTAAAAATTACGACTTGCCAGGTGAGATGCAGTAGTTACTGTACCCACAGCCGAACACCACGTTGCATGACTGTACTCACCAATAAGCGCGGTCAAATGGCTCCAGCGATGTTTGCTGTTTGACAAAGATTACTTTAAATTTCTTTAATATAATGATATTAAGAAACAGTTTGGCAAATAAAATAATAGGTCTGCAAGTGTATGTAAGCCATGGATTTTTGTTAAACATTGTAGATTTCAAGTTAATATCACAGACAGGTAATACAGATAGCCAGTCAAATAGACAAGAAAAATGCAAAGTTTCCGCATTGCCTCTTACTTAGGCACATGTATATAGATACAGTTTTGTCGAAATCTGCAGCTGAAAATGATTTAACAATATAAATCTTAGCTGGAGCCTCTGTACTTGGCCACTTGGTCGAGGGTCGGGTCAGGCCACGCGACCAGCGAAGAGTTTGAAGGGACCGACCTAAACGAAGGTGAGGCGTGAGGGAATTTCAATGTTTCAATTGGCACCAGTCATTGTGAGGTGGGGTTCCAAGATGCCGAGAAATTCTAGGAAATAGCGCGAGTAAAAATACGAAAACTCGAAGCGAAATTCATAGCATTTGACAACGACGACGCAGGGTTTGATTTTGTAAGCCCCCGTGTAGTTACTCCGTGTTGCCGTTAAGGGTTAAATCTAAAAAAGTGGAAATGCAGTACACACCATTTTAAAGTCACCACTTAAATTTAATCTTGAGATAAATTTTCGTTGGATTTCTGATTATAAGCAGAATGCATGTTCTCTTTTTTAATGCATGCCGAAAAATATCCCAACAGAAATTTATGGGAAATTTTTCATGTCAATTGACAGATGTTTGAGTATACGAACAGGTAAGTAGGTGAATTTAAATATTTTTATATTTTCAGGGGTTTTGGAGCCCTTTAAACGGATTTGACGGAAGGATATCTTGGCGGCATAAGTCAAGGATATTTTGCCTTGAATCAAGTGCCTCCGCTATGTTATATTGCGTTAAAAGTAACATTCTCTTAATGATCAAAACGAGTTAATAGGGCCAAGAATACCAAAAATTGTTTTTCAATTTTTGTTATTAAAACAACTTAATTATTCGGAAAGTATTGTTCCGGTAACAATAATTTCCTAATTCACTCGTTCCGATCATTAAAGGAATGTTTCCACAAAGTTTTAGTGCAATATCACAAAACGAGGCCAGTTGACTTAAGGGGGTATTCTCATGGAGAGCACCATTTTTGAAGGGTTTACATTTTGCGGTTTTTTGGAGGTTCAAAGGACCATTTAATACAATAAAAAAAATTTTTGAATTACATAAAAATTCAAAATGGCGTCCTTGGCTGTAGTCCAAAAATAGGTCTAAAAATTTGCAGGTTTCTGCCGCCCTGGGTAGTCTGAAACAGCAGACATGACCGAAATGTTATCAATCAGTATCCTCTCGATTAGGTACCCACGTACGATTATTTCAATATCTTCAAAATTGACAAAATGGCGCCAAATGTTTAAAAAAAATTAGTTTTTCGCGATTTTTTTTCGAATAAAAACATGGATTAAAAATCGAATTTTTAAGATTTCGAAAAATCCGTACGAGTGTACCTGCAAAAATGTATTT
Source organism: Neoitamus cyanurus (assembly GCA_947538895.1). NCBI lineage: Eukaryota > Metazoa > Arthropoda > Insecta > Diptera > Asilidae > Neoitamus > Neoitamus cyanurus. The sequence continues at coordinate 42,695,899 of OX384541.1, forward strand.
CGAAACGTTCTGCGGAAATTTCAAGTCGATCGGTCAATTACAGTCGTCAGAACTTGCAAACCATTTTGAAAAACGTGTTTTCGAGAAAAGCGCTTTTAAAGTTTTGCAATGCATTTCGGTTCGGCGCTCGCTTTACACGTCGACTTCAAAGGTCGTTTAAGCAATGTCAGAGATCGAATTCCGAAAAATCCTTTCACAGGGTAAATTGTACTTATATATGTACATATATGTATGTAGATTAAAAAAATGCAAAAAAAAAATCTATTTTTTTAAATTGCTCCATGGGAATACCCCCTTAAGCCGCGAAACGTTCCGCGCATTACGTGCTTTTTATCCTCTTTAGGGACTAAATCCATTTTTGAATGAATGGATATGTAAACAAGCAAAATTGTCGTATTTGGGCGATAACAATCCACACGAGATACACCAGCTCTAAATGCATGCCAAGAAAGTCACTGTTTGGTGTGAATTTCGGTCTAGCGGAATTATCGGCCCGTACTACTTCCAAAATGAAACTGGCATTGTCATAACCTTCAACGGCGAGCACTACAGAACAGACCGATGACAAGCCATTTCTCGTGGCGCAAACTGGATGATATGATATGGATACCGACGACGTGTGATTCTAACAAGACAGCGCACAGCGTATGCCACGATGGATATTCTGCACGATAGATTTGGTGGCATGATAATCTCGTGCTGCGGCGAGACTTCTTCCGTTGGGGCTGTCTTAACACAGGTCTAAGCGAATAAACGCAAACAATTGGTGCACATAACGAACGCCATCCAGCCAGATGAGTTATGCGACAAAGGCATTGAAAATTTGGCCTCCCGAATACGAATATCAAGAAAAGCCGCTGCGGGCATATGAATGACGATATATTCCATACATAAAGCCATAAAATGTTCTATGAAATAAAATAAAAATGGAGTGGATATCTCACACACAAGTTGTTTTATTTACATTTAAAAGTCGAGCGTCCTTATTGAAAAACCCTTTAGCTAAATCTCGAAGTTTTCATCTCAAACCTTCGGCAAGAATCCCTTGGAACAATGTCGATTAGGCAGTAGAATACCGCTTATTTCACTCTCGACCCCCCAACCAATGTCTGAATGAATGCGTCCACCTACGTGATACAATCCGTGTATCGCGCCGACTTGCACACGTACGTAGCTTGCAATTTGACGTAGACAGGCCCCTGCTTCCTATTGGCCCATCTTAGAGGGCAAGGCATTCTCCGGTGGGAAATTCAATATACCGCCGCAGAATGAATAGGGTTGCTTGCATATATATTTATAGTACATACACTTTGAAACACAAATACGCACACACCTCTTTCCACGTAACATATTTTATTCGCTCGTTAACTGAGGACTTTTCCAAGAAACTTTCCGGTGCCTGAATCCATAAAGAATTTGCTCGACACCATTAAATATCTCACCTGTTAAAACATAGAATGACGAAATTGAGCTAATGACAAGAAAGTGCGCCGACTGAAGACAGAGAACTATGCAGTCAACCTAATGAGCCTTGACTAGCCCTCGCTATAGCACCAGCTCACAAAAGTGAAAGTGGGTAAGGGTCAGGCCTCCAACCTGCACACATTTTGCATTTGGCCCACAGCACAGCTACTTCTAATATCACACACCAAACAAGAAAACTGAACTACTTACCGTAACAGATCTGCTTTTACTTCCGCTATTAAGTAAACACTTCTCCTCCAAATTTGTGCACATATCTTCCATTTTAAGGTTAGAATTCACCAAGAGGAGCTTCGGCTATAGGCGAATCGAAGTTTGGAAGAGTCCCAGAAGTCGCTGTTATCTTTAGTGTTGTATGAATATGCTTAATATATGCACTGAGTTACTTTCCTTTGTCAACTCAATTGACTACTGGTTCCGGACAAATTATTTGACGGAGTAATCCCCGAAGCTGATTCCCCTAATACACACACTATCACTGTTTGCAGTTTAACAACAAAAATTACAATTATTACATTCCCGGCACGGCCAAATGCAATCAAGATCCAATTTTCAATATTCACTATTCACCCAAGAAGGTCACCTTCATACCTCTCCTCACGTTAGGTTGACTATTTGTACTTCACAATCTCTACGTTCCAAGCGTTTATAAGCACGTTCTTTACAGTTGTAATATACTGAGCGCCGCAGGCAGCAGGGCTGCAAACGACTTCAACTTGGAAAAGCTCTGTGCAGATTCAGCCACAGTCAATACTATCTATGGTCAAAGAATATCTCACAAGAAAGGACACTTGTGACGTTTTCCCTTATCTTTTAGTGACCTTGGGTACCGTTAACCGGACCAGACGTTTCATTTTGTTGGAAATAGATAGTCATAAACAAGTTATATGTGAGAGCAAGACAAAAATTTGAGGGGAGGTGCTAAGAAAATTGAAACACTTCGACAGGGTGGATGATTTTATTTTGCACAATTTCTATTTTCCAGCAAGGCACAAAACTTATTTCCTGATAATTGTCCCTTGCGAAGCCACACACCAAACATCTTATATGATGTTCACCCATCATTTTTACAGGAAAAGAACAGGAATTGACTTGATTGCATTTTAAATGTTCCGAACTTTTCAAGTTAAGTGAAATCTCTCAATAAAATAACACCACCCTGTACTAGGTCTTTGGCCGCGTGAGCGCTGCACACAGTCGCTATGAATTATTAGAAATCGCCTGAAAGTGCACATTGAAAAAATGAGAGCAACCGCGTACGCATATATCAATTACGTGTGCGCTACCTGCGTTCCCCCGTTTTTCATTTGTATTGTTCTGATGTTTTATGATCACGAGGAGACGTAGCACTCAGATGGCATGCATTTTTATCTGACACTGTACATGCTGTACTTGAGAAATTTTTGCCGGCTATGGTTCTCTCTCTTAATTACTAACGGTAATCGTTCGTTTCTGTTTTAGATAATGGGAAATTTTTCTGGATGTGTTCTCAGGACATTGCATACTAGTTAGGCATTTTCAGGCGTATTAGAGTGTCCCTTCTTGTTGATAGATTTCTTGGCTATGGCTGAAACATAATTGCACCTTTTAAGTCAGCTTGAACTTTGAACCAATGAAACTAAATGCGGCAGCCTTTAAAACAAAAGCTGCGTTCGACTCGACACTGCCTCAGTGAGCCGGCTCAGTTTGCTCAGTTGCTCACTGAGCAGCACCGTTTTTCCCGCTCCTAATGTCCGTCTTTTTCCGGATGGCGTCGCTAGTGTTTTCTGAGACAAAACTGAGTTACCTGAGCCAGCTAATTCTGTTCTCAGTTAGCTCAGCTCATTTCTTCTGAAATTTATGGTTTTTAGATATTACCATCACATGAAATTAGTAGAGTAACTTTTATCTGAAGAATTTGTATCAGATTCGCTGTTCAGAATCAAACCCTCTAACCATTTTTAGAACACAATTGAAAAATCAAATCATTTCTAAGCGCTTTTCTTTCATACTCTCGCTCACTGAGCCGAATCTGAGTAAGTCAATTTGACAGCTGACTCATATGGGAGATTCGCTGATCTATACAATCACTGGATAGTGAACCGGTGAAGAATATAATTAAAATTACACTGCACTTGCTTCAATAATTAAACACACCGACTCGCAAAAAACGTAAACAAACGCTGCTGATATGACGACGGTGCTTCCTGCTGGAAGTCTGGCCTCTCAACATGGCGACTGTGGGCACAGCAAGTCAAGCCCATTCGCTATCCAGTTATACTATAGATCAGTGGAGCTGACCCATAGCCGCCGGAACGGCAGCGCCGCGCCTGAGAAAAATATAGAAGTATCTTCAAATGCGGCAAATCAAGCAATCCGGCGTGAGAGAGCTTTTACTGAGAGACCTTTGACAAATGCCAGTTGGCATTCTTTGTATCAGCTGTTGATTTGACAAGTAAAGCCAGGCCCCCATAGAATCCGTCGCCATCAAACGTCGCGTTCACCGTCGCCGCACAACTATTGAATACATGCATTCATATGGGAGCTAACCCATAGCCGACGCACCGCCAGCCCGTTGCGAGAGAGAAATTTAGAAGAACCTTCAATAATTTCGTTGCAGCAGACCGTCGTCAGAGAGCTTTGCTGAGAGGACTTTGACAAGTTGGGATTGGCCAGTTGGGATTCGTTGAATCAGCTGTTTATTTGACAAGTAAAGGTTTGAATTTGATATCTGTGAATTGTTTTGGTGATTTTGTAATTATTCGGTTTCCTGTTTCTTCGTTTGGATTTCCTGGGGGGTGCCGAGTTTTTCCCGAATTCATTAGTCTAGTTTCTTGACGAATTGGTACTAGATTTCTTATTAATTCACCTTCGGAGCATACTGCGCCAGTTGACGGTTGGTCTCGAATTGTCATAAACAGCTGATGCGTCGAAGGATTCTATGGGTTCGGGTCGCTCTTGCTGCACTAAAACTCTCAAAGCTCTGCGTCAAAGGTGAAGGCGAAGGATTATATGGGGCCCTGCCTTAAAGGGTTGAGTTTGCTATCCTGTTAATTGTTTTGCTGATTTAGTGATTATTGATGGTGAGGGTGACGAGTTTTTCTCGAATTGATTTGTCAAGTTGCTTGATGAATTGGTACTTGGTTTACCTGCTTAATTTACCTTCCGAGTATACTGCGTCAAGTAGAAACGGTCAGACACGAAGGAATGCGAGTGATTGAGAAGAAGATGTTTGTTAAAATCCCCATGGCGTTGAAGATCGTCCTTAAGAATCCCACTGTTGTCGTTGTGCTGCACTTGATAAATAGTTACACTTAGCGACACCGACAACTTCATGTATTTAGGGCACAAGCAGGTACGGCGCTTCAAGCGTATGATCCTATAAATTTCTAATGCATCTTGTTTCGCAGTTGAACGTTTCAATGCTTCAAAATCGGAGAAATAAGTCTTCTTTAACCTGTACCCCTTGAAGAACGGCTGTTAGAATCGGCCCGAACTAACTATGGTATATAATACTCAGGCAGATCTCACTGAACTCCAAAGAGCAATCTTGTGCCAATGAGTACAACGTTCAATGCCTAAATAGATACTCGTACTTGTGAGTATAACAAGTCCCCACAAAGTCTATTTTAATCCAATGAAATTCATTCCTGCAGCCTCCTTCCAAGCAGCATTTGATGAGCCTCTCATAATCTCATTAAATTATATAGAAAATATCCGAATTGTGTTTTCATTTTTAACCCACTCCCCTCATTGATGCGATTCAGTGATAAGACACACAAAGCTCTACTCTTCTCCACCTTCTTTTTTTGAAGAATTATAAACCTTATCTATTCCAAAACTAACGAGAACAACGAGGAATAATTTCAGCAAGTGCTAGTTGAGGTACACATAGTTTCATAAAGAAGCATGATGTGCAGCATACTTTTATTGAGCCTAAGCTAATTTCGATCTTAATGTTGTACAGGAATTCTTATAAAAACGGCTCGAAACGCCATGCTCAACAGTAAAATAATTGCTTTTTATTTTTATTAGTTTTATTTCCACTTCTAGCCCAGTAAAATTAATCGAAAAAAATCGGAACAGGCTGGATTTTTGTGGAGACGTTTACTTCGATGAGAATCGAATTCGGGATTTTCGTTTTTTGGGGGTTAAAGAGGGTTAATTCTAGTTTTTCGCAAATATCTTTTAAATTATTAATTTGTCGAGAAAATTTGTCGAGTTATGAGAAAATTGTAACCTATGAAGTCCTGCATAAAAAAGGTCTTTACAATTTTTCCCGTAAAATCAGCCATTTCTGTGTAAAACGGCTTGCAATATCTGTTGCTTTTTTTCAAATACATATTCCTTTCCACACCATCTTGAAAGTAGTTTACTAGGCGTGCTGTTTTGCTGAAATAAAAAAATCATTGCAAATGATTCGGTCTCATTGATTCTATCATTTATTGAACCATGGGATCAATTTCTTCATCGTTATCTCCATTAATTTCTATTTCCCAACTCTCGGCGTTCAAACATGACTTCCCACGCCAATGCCCACATACTGGAATAGCAGAGACCTATTTTTCTGCAAGTGCAACTCAAATTACAGTCTTAGTACAGTATAAACCAACAGATCAAATAAACCAGTAAATTTATCAAATCTACCCCCACATTCAGTGTCTCACAACATCATTTAGTTAGAGTTTCTCTCCAGGTCCAAAAATGGCTTGATGATGATTTAAATCTCGAAGGCTACAATTTGCTCATAACTAGTTTCCTTGATGAATTTATATTTTACGAGGTATTTACAAAAAACTAAAATTAAGCCCCTTTCACTACAAAAAAAAAAGAACCCCCGCTCAAATTTAGGCAAATTTTCAGGATATGCTTAAGCCATCGAAGCAAAAGGGACTCCACAAAAATACTGCTTGGAATTTTTTTTGTAATCAAAGTGTAATTTTATTGGGCTAACCGAATGCAATTTTACCGCACGTTTTACTCATAAAGGATTGATTCTATGAAAACAACTCGAAGACTCTGTTTTGTGCAGAATTTTATAGGCTATAATTTTTTTTATAGCTAGTTTCCTCAACAAATAGATAATTTACGAGATATTTGCGAAAAACTAGAATTTACCCACTTTAACCCCCAAAAAAAGGAAAAACCCCGGGCTCAAATTTAGGCAACTTTTCAGAATATGTTTAGCACATCGAAGTAAAGGTATCTACAAAAATCTAGCTTGTTCGGTCTTCAAACTCTAATTTTACTGGGCGGATTCTATGACTACGTATACACGACAGTCCCAAATCGGGACTAGAAACCGGGTGTAAACCATGGAAATATGAACTAAGCACGGAACGGCTGTAAGCCAGATTTAGCGTACCACATTTCCTGATGTGTTAGAATAGGCTGTGTTCGTATGGTCGCTCAGTGCAGGCGTAAATATGAAGCCATAATCAGAAGGGGGCATACAATTCAAAATTTTCTGAAGTTCCTGCCTTAATGTCTATGCCCCCCTTAACATCTATTTACACGCTACCATTCACCGCTTGGCCCAGCTTGGCCTGATTCTTATTTAGCTCTCCCTCATAAATGCTGTTGCTGTTCTCCTCTAGGTAGGTCCCATTGAGGTGGTCGCTCATGTACAGGGTTCATACACGATATAGCCGTTCCGTGCTTAGTTTGTATTTCTATGGTGTAAACCAAAATCAGGGCTGCTCGTGTAAACGACACAAAGCGGACTAGGAAATATCAGGCCTAGGCCCGATTCAATTGGGGCTAGCTCAAAGTTGGGCCTTGCCCGTATATACGGTAAAGAAAATCGCGATTTTGGGCTATGGTAGGCCAGTCATACTTCAGGCCAAGCTATCGCAATTAACTCTATAACAACAGGCACAAAAGACATACATTTTATCTAATTTTAACTTTCAGACGTAAAGCGATACTTGAACAGATAGGGTTAAAACGCAGTGTGACATCTGAACTTCTTATCACATCAATTGGAAGCATTTAAATGTAAACTTTGTACTCGTAGTTTAACACCCATAATTCGTGGCACTTAAATTATAAAGAAACGCCCTTTAATTGCTACCGTTCAAGCTAATTTAAAATTTAATTATTTTTCTACAGGTTTTTTCACACATAATAAATACCTCATTAAAAAAAACCCTTGACTAGATCTGGTTGACTTAATCACCTAAAACACTTATATAAATGGGTGGAATGTAAAATAAATAAATATGATATCAAATGTATTTCAAATAGATCAGCAATGATACTGCACATTTGTAGTTCTGTTGCAGAATGATTATGAAAATTCTAAAGATGGATTAATGCCAACGTCGTTTATTGTCGCCACGAGCCGTCTGGAATGTTCGAGAGCACATGTAGCAGTTACCAGGCCTAAATGTATACAATACAATTCGAAACATTTGAGTTTCGCTGGCGATATTTTAGGAAAATTTGTTTCGCAAAGACGTCTAAAACAATATTTTGGTAAAAGATGTCAAAATTATATTTTATAAGTATTCCTTACTGATAATAGTCTCCACCCAAAATACCCGGCTCATGTTGTGGTTTTGTTGCCGTATTTGCAGCAAAATGATTTTGCAATTCTTTCTTTTTAATTGATGTTCCATTTTGATCTTCGAACCAGAGAAAGTACGAATAATTAAAAGCTGTATCTTTCCACATCACTGATGTATGTCCCTTGCTTAGATATGCCCGCGAAAATTCCACCATTGACCAGATCTAAGAATAAATTTAAAATAATTGTAAAACTAAAAAATGTAAAATCATAATAAAGATAATACCTTTTCTTTCGGTATTAGTGTAGAATTGCAGTTTACATCTGGTGCTACTATAAATCCTATTGTGCGATCTATGTATATAAAGTGAACGAGTCCTGGAAATTCTTCGAGATACGTTTCGAAGTGGTTAAGGAAAATACAAGTTCATGTATTATTAGATATTCCTCGTACGGATTTTTTTAGTGACACCTAGTATAAAACGGAATGTCACCTCTATGTCTGTATATCTTTCTGTATGAATGCCTTAATATCCAGTGGACTGGATAATTTGTACTGTAATATGTATATGTGCTGAGGTATTGTAGAGGTTAGAGCAAGAAAATTAAAATTTTTGGCAATGAGGCGTTTTCCCAATTATGTAAAAAATGCCGACTTTTCGAAAAAAACAAAAAAAATTAAAAGTCGATACCTACGTAAAAACTAAAATAATAAAACCACAAAAAAATGTATGCAGAAAATTAAATTCGTGTCTGAAATACATAACTCCCAAAGGCTCCAATAATTAATTAACTTCAATTCCTTCTTGGGACCTTCGTAGCTCAGTGGTAAAGTGAGCCAAGCTACCATCACAGTTCGATTCGAACACGGCGTTGTTGGCACAAAAGATCTGTCAGGTGGCAGTGCCCATCCCGTAATGGAGTCGCCGCCTTCAAAATTATAAAAAATTATAATAAAACCCTTCTTCAGACTTCGGCGTTGACCTGTATTATACGTATTAAAGCAATTTAAGTTCTCAAGAACATTAGTTTGTGTTGTTTCTTTAAAAGGATATGATTCAATTGATAAATTTCTTTGCGATTTCACAGAAAGAAATTCAGTAAATTCTAGTAGCCGCTCTTCAACTAGTGTTGATATCTCGGATACTCGTTCAAATCCATGTTCCAAGGCAGAACATTCGAGACAAGTAAGCTGAGAAAAAAGTATATTTCAGTTAATTAGTAATGGGCTAATTGGCATGATGCAAAAAGATTCTAGCAAGTTTATAGGTACTTTAACACCTTAGATTTTAAAATGTGACAGTATGCAGGATGAATGTTATTTAAAAAGTCAATTAAAACACACTCCGTACGCGTCAATAAAGGTCTGCACGAAAACCGTATCCAAAACTAATTATGAGTAATAGCTTAGATTTTGGTACGGAACTCTATAGGAATACAGACATTGCATGCTTGACAGTTAATTTTGAATAGTGTTGAATTTTTATCTACACAACAATTGTTACGCCTTGACCAAACTGGCTTTCGAGCTGGGCGTGGTACACTTACTACTCTTTTAAAGGTTTCGGACGATGTCCGGAAAAATATTGACAACGACAACGAGTTTTCCAAGACTTTTGATTTAGTTGACTATGGAAGACCCTTAAAAAATTTGCAAACCCAATTCGGATTTTCAGTTTCCGCTACTGAACTAATAAAAAATTATCTAACTGACGGATATCAGAGTGCACGCCAATAATGTAATCTCTGAGTCCAGGTGTTCCCCAAGGTTCAATTCTTGGACCTCTACTTTTTTCTTTTCACTGCAGCAAACTATAACTGATATTTTGAAATGCCCTGATGACGTAGATACAGCTTTATCGTGGTGCTCGAAGTAATGAAATTTGTCGGTGATATTAATACCGACCTTAGCTATATTTCTGATTGGGCTAAGTGGAAAAAAAAGAAAATCAACCCCAACAAATCTCAAACTATTGTTATTTTTAAAAATTGTCTTGAGATTTCGATTTTTCCGCCATTACTTGCCGATGGTGAGCCGATCCCGTTTGTCAACAGCGTTAAGAATCTGGGTATTGTTTTCAACCAGACGTTGACTTGGACTAACTATATTGATTGGCTAACATCAAAGATATTTGGTATTCTAAGGCAATGGTGGTCATCTTGTAGACACCTGTCAGCTAGGGTGCGACAACATTTAGTTACGACATCGATTTCTCTATGCCTTTACAAGTGTTGATAATTTTACGAAACTTCAGCGCGCCTTTAATGCCTGAGTTAGATCCGTCTTTCGCTTGCGTCGCTACGACCATGTCTCGCATCATTCTATGAGTATATTAGGAATATCCTAATCTAAAAATTCGTACTAGCTGCTAAATTATGGACTGACCTTCCAATTGAATGCAAGTTAGTTAACTCCCTGAGCCAATTTAAGAGGACATGTAAAATAGCTCTTTCAAATAATTTATAGCTTTTGTAATTCTTTCTTGTTTTAATCTAAAAATATTTTTATCTTTGAACTCTAAATTATAATTATATTCATTTTTTTTTATAAAATGGCTTCTTGAAATCATAAAAATATCTTTAGGTGCTCTTTCTTACTAGATGATACCTTTCTTTTCCATAAATGTTTTACCGTATGCTAATTTTTTTTTACTTTTCTATTTTTTCCAAAATTATTTAACACTTAACAGCTGATTAATGTACTTTGTAAGACAAGGCCTTGTACAGTTGTCTAAAGAGATTATTATTATTATCAAAATATGGAATTGACGTTTGTCACATAAAAATTTCATGTGTTTTGCATAGTTTTAAATCAAAAGGGCCTTTCGGCAACCACGTTCACGGCGTGTTTTCGCACATCGTCTCACTTTCACATTGAACAACAAAAATGAACGCAGCCTTTGAGCAACTGAGCCATCTGAGATGGATTTTCTCTGTCTCACTTGTCTCATTGTCTCAGTTCTATGTTGTTTGTTGTGATAGCCCTTGAGTAGTCCTCAGAATAAACTTTTACTTTATTATAATTGTTTTCCAAGCGAAAGTGCCTCTTCAAATCGGCATAATCATATATAATGGGTCTTATTCTGGTAAACACGACACGACTAGCCAAGACACTTTCTAAACCTAGGATTTTAGCATTGAAAGTGTGCCTTGGCTAGTCGTGCCGTGAGGAAACGACCACCAGAAAAATTTGATGTCAAAATCAGCTGATTAATCCAATTATCCTACCCAACTGAGACAACTGAGACAGTTGCTCAATATCTTGTCTCAGTTGTCTCAGCGAGAAAGTGCTACCGAAAGGCCCTAAAGGGTCGCTAAATTATAAACGACTTTTTCAGTTCATAACCCTTGACGGTGCGCGTCAAATCGAAAATGTCAAAATAATATTTTTAATAGGATTTAAAAAAGACTATTCAATAATAACCCATTCGATAGGATTGCGAAAAAAAATTAACAAACCCTCCTTTGCCTGAAAAAATTTTGTTTTACAGGACCATGTCGCAATTTGGACAGTATTTGTTAGATAACGTGTTACAGTTCCTGCATCTTCTCTAACTGAAAAATCACGATGTTATAAACAATTTAATTTAATTTAACTTACCGAAAACAGTTCCTTCAACTCATCAGCAAATACTGGCACATTTGATTCGATTCTTATGACCAAATTTTTCTCCGAACTTTTGAAGAACTCCTGATACTTCTTTTTTAGAAGTTCCCATTTTAAACAAAATCGCTTAAAACACGAATCGATGTCCATGCTATTATATTTGGCCTTTTTAAAGGCTTCCATTGTTTGTTTCACATATGTCTCTAAGGCATCAAAAGATGATTTTAAATTTTCAAAATCGCCTTGCATTTGAATATGTCGTGTTTTTTGGAGTGCAAAAAATGTATCAAAAAGAGAACTCGCGACAGATGTGTTTCCATATTCAATTAGAAGAATAAGAACGACTCCCTTGTCCAAAATAGAATGATGTACAATGTGTGGCACACACCCCGAAAATCCTGTGGAAGTTTGACCTCTTAGGAAAAATAAGTGCGACTGAATATTAATTGCGTTCGAACTCATTTTAGACTGATTTTTGCATAATATAGTTAGGAACAGTATATCAGACGGCGACAATTTTTGTGCTTGGCGACTGTAATAAGAATGTAATGGTATATTTAATATACCATTAGTGATTATGCTTTCTTACCTAGAGTAAAGACTGAGAAATCTTCCGTTTACATATAGAAGGGCATAGCTCCGTTGAGAATGTGGATCTTGCTTTAATTTGTCACAAGCCGCTTCTAATGTTTTGGATATTGCGTTTTTTACATCTACATTGATTAGGACTTGGTCGATAGCTTCCAACAAAATGCCCTTTAAAATAATGATAAAACTCTTAATCGGTATATATTTTATATGTATTAGATACCTGCTCTGAGTCATAAAGTTCTTCCCAGGTGTTTAGCAGATCAGTGAAGAGCTCAGCTTTTGATTCCTTAGATTTTAGGCTATAAATATGGGTAAGATAAAATATAAAATGGATATTTTTAATACCAACCGCAATATTCGTAAGAATTAGGGAAGAGCGTGCCACAAATAACTGTTTAATGTTTTATAAAAAGTAAAAGGATCCGTTTCGTCACTACGCGATTTTGTTATAGAATGAAGATTTGAATAATATTTAAACAGAAATATGTATGATCTTCTATGCGCCATGCTTAGGGCACATCGCAAGACATTACCATATATGATTTTATCTACTGCCCCGAAAATACTTTAACAAAATTTTAGAACGAAATTCGTAATAGTTTTTAAGATATAATCGAATTAAAAAAAAACCACGCGATCATTTTCAGCACCGTGCGCGCTGTCAATGATCGCGTGGTACCTGCTTTTGCTAATTGTTCCAGGTACTTTTCAAGATTCAGCAGCTTTTCAATGCTTCCCCGAAACTGTATGAAAGGGGATTTACCAGGATTTGTCCAGAGAAAGTGCCTGATCAAATGAGAATAGACGACGAAATATAAATTGACAAATAATTGATATGCAAAACAAACTGTTCAAAAACTTTAAACGCGTTATTCTCGAAACCATGTTTTTCCAACAGGTTGTTATACATAATTTCGAACACTCTAATCGACCAATTTTGCTATTTTTAGGGTTCCGTACCTCAAAAGGGAAAAAGGAACCCTTAGACGAGTAGGATCAGTTCGTTATTCGTCTGTCTGTCAAGACCCTTTTTTCGCAGGAACGATTGGAGGTATCAAGTTGAAGTTAATATAAAATACTTAGGTCTACGGTCCCTTGGAACTGTAAAACAATCAAGCTGCTAAGTCAGCGCAATGAAAAAATACTCCCATTTATGCCCCATATTTTGATACTCGCAAATAAATCAAAACCTATAAGGTACTTCCTGTTGATCTAGAATCATGAAAAATCGTTAATTTGTAGTTATATCACATGAAAAACATTTCTTTAAATTACATTCATTTTATTTGCGGTTAATATTCGGAACACTTAACGCGGGAGTCTGACTCGCACTTGCCTGACTGTTTTTTAAATAAAAGAATTGATGCTATTACGGCTAGAGAGGGGGGATTTTTGAATTTGAAAAAACAGTTCTCTCCCAACCTTCGAGCAGCACACATCGTCAGCAGCAGAGGCTTCAGTAGGGCATCACGTTGTATCTCTTGTAAAGTGTGTTACGGTGTGTTTTCTCGGGCTTGCCGCGAGTTGGGCTCGCCGGAGTCCGGGGTTTGGGGGAAGAAGCGCAGGCGGAAGAAAACACAGCGGTTAGACTAAAGGAGCTATATATTTCCGATATCTTTACAATGTTACGGGCGGCTATGGCTGGCACGGCTGGTGTACGGCTGCTGGTGCGGCTGGCTGGTATGGCTAGCTTCTCGCTACGGCTGCGGTTGATGTGGCGGTGCTGGGCTAGTCCTCCGGTCTCGGGGACAGCGATCTCGCCTTCACAGCTGTTGGTCTGGCGTCCGCCGGCCGACTCAGGCCATGCGGCTGGTTTGGTGTTCGCCGGCCGACTCAGGCCTGGAGGCAGGGCCTCCCGGGGCTTTATAGGCGGCGGTGTCCCGTAGCACGAGCCACGGGGCTCGTAACAACCCCCTGTGTTGGGGAGAGTGGTCCCTCACTCTAACTCTACCTTGATACAATTCTTCCTAAACCTTACATTCATTAAATCTTGAATTCATTTTACTATACAACATTAATTCATTGTCTTAAACTAACTCGGGTCAGCAGATTGACCGCGGTATCCCGGTTCTGGCGGTATCCAGTGTCTGCCGGCATCCAGGTTCTGGCGGTGTCCAGGTTCTGGTGGTATCTAGCTTCTGGCGGTATCCAGGCTCGGGCGGTATCCAGGTCTGGCGGTATCCAAATCCTGGCGGTATCCAGGCTCGGGCGGTGTCCAGGTCTGGCGGTATCCAAATCCTGGCGGTATCCAAATCCTGACGGTATCCAGGCTCGGGCGGTGTCCAGGTCTGGCGGTATCCAAATCCTGGCGGTATCCAAATCCTGGCGGTATCCAGGCTCGGGCGGTATCCAGGTCTGGCGGTATCCAGGTCTGGCGGTATCCAAATCCTGGCGGTATCCAAATCCTGGCGGTATCCAGGCTCGGGCGGTATCCAGGTCTGGCGGTATCCAAATCCTGGCGGTATCCAGGCTCAGGCGGTATCCAGGTCTGGCGGTATCCAAATCCTGGTGGTATCCAGTGTCTGGCGGTATCCAGATCCTGGCGGTATCCAGGTCTGGCGGTACCCAAATCCCGGCGGTATTTGGCCGTTGGTGGCCACGGTATGCGGGTTCTTGTTAGGATTGTTTGGAACAATCGCAGTCGCGGGAGTAGATGCCGTCTCTTCCGCAATGGGAGCAGAAGGTTTGTCGTTCGTTGCGGCACTCCCCTCTCTGATGCCCGCGCTGCTTGCATCGCCAGCAGTGTGTGGATCGGTCGTACGTTGCTGCGGCGATCTGTCTTGACCGGTGCGGTGGGGCCGGAGTATTGCGCTGGCACCGTTTACGTTCCTCGACAAGCTCCTCGTAGGCCGCAGCCTCTACCTGTAAGTCGGTGATGCTCGTGACCATGCTTCGCTTTACGTAGAACCGGTAATCCGGGTGCATGTTTGAATACAACCGGTGTAGCTGCTGATCAGGGGAGTATTCCCCATGGCGACGGAGCTTTGTCATCAGGTCGGTAGCGTAGCTGGAGTACCGTTCATCCTGGCGCTGTTTACGCTCGGTTATCTCGTTTGCCATTCGCTCCAAGAAATCGGTTGGGAGGTATGCCCGCTTCAGAGCGCGTTCAAAATCCTGCCAGGTGGTCCACGAATCTCGCAGGTACCTGGCCCAAGCCAATGGTTCCCCCTTTAGCAGCTCGGGTAACCCCTGCAGCAGGTGTCGGTCGGTGAAACTATAAGCCTCCTTAAGCTCCGTCACTCGTTCCAGGAAGGTTAGCGGGTCCTTCCCTTCGAACCGGCAATTCCATTTCCGAATCTTGTCCAGCGTGTCCCCGGCGTCTATCCTGGGTTCTCGGGCGGGCGGTCGCAGCATCCTCTCTAGGAGCGTGATGACGTCTGGGTCGGTGAGGGTGTGTGGCGCGGTGACGGGTGGGGCTTCTTCGGGCTGGTCCTTATAGCTGGGTGCCGGTGCGGTGGTTGTGCTCTTCAGCCGACTGGTGGAGGGTCCTGGTGTTGATTCCTCCGGCAGCAGGGCTTCGGGGCGGGGAAGAGGTGTCTCACAATCTTCTCTGTCGGCTAGGGTGATGTCTGGGAACTGTTCGGGGTAGCGGATGGCAAACCCTCGTAGACGGGCTCGGAGTTCGTGGGCCTTTCCCTTTACGCTGAGGCCCCTGGCCTCCAGGAGCTGGACCAAGGTGTTGTGGCTAAGGCCTTCGATCCACTCGTCCAGCTTCATCTTGCTGATGGGCGGGCGAAGCCTCTCAGCGGCGAGGCAAAACTCTCAGGGTGAGGAAAACCTCTCAGGGTGAGGAAAACCTCTCAGGGTGAGGAAAACCTCTCAGGGTGAGGAAAACCTCTCAGGGTGAGGAAAACCTCTCAGGGTGAGGAAAACCTCTCAGGGTGAGGAAAGCCTCTCAGGGTGAGGAAAGCCTCTCAGGGTGAGGAAAGCCTCCCAGGGTGAGGAAACCCTCTCTGGGTGAGGAAAGCCTCTCAGGGTGAGGAAAACCTCTCAGGGTGAGGAAAGCCTCTCAGGGTGAGGAAAACCTCTCAGGGTGAGGAAAGCCTCTCAGGGTGAGAAAAACCTCTCAGGATGAGGGAAACCTCTCAGGGTGAGAAAAACCTCTCAGGGTGAGGAAAACCTCTCAGGGTGAGGAAAGCCTCTCAGGGTGAGGAAAACCTCTCAGGGTGAGGAAAGCCTCTCAGGGTGAGGAAAACCTCTCGGGGTGAGGAAAGCCTCTCAGGGTGAGGAAAACCTCTCAGGGTGAGGAAAGCCTCTCAGGATGAGGAAAACCTCTCAGGGTGAGGAAAACCTCTCAGGGTGAGGAAAACCTCTCGGGGTGAGGAAAGCCTCTCAGGGTGAGGAAAACCTCTCGGGGTGAGGAAAGCCTCTCAGGGTGAGGAAAACCTCTCAGGGTGAGGAAAGCCTCTCAGGATGAGGAAAACCTCTCAGGGTGAGGAAAACCTCTCAGGGTGAGGAAAACCTCTCAGGGTGAGGAAAACCTCTCAGGGTGAGGAAAACCTCTCGGGGTGAGGAAAGCCTCTCAGGGTGAGGAAAGCCTCTCAGGGTGAGGAAAACCTCTCGGGGTGAGGAAAGCCTCTCAGGGTGAGGAAAACCTCTCAGGGTGAGGAAAACCTCTCAGGGTGAGGAAAACCTCTCAGGGTGAGGAAAACCTCTCAGGGTGAGGAAAACCTCTCAGGGTGAGGAAAACCTCTCAGGGTGAGGAAGAACCTCTCGGGATGAGGAAGAACCTCTCGGGATGAGGAAGAACCTCTTAAACAAAAAAAATCGGCTTGGGAGCTCTGATAGCTTGATGACTAAAGTCGTCTACCTTCAGCGCTCGACCGGAGTCGACTGACTGATTGAGCCGGCCGCGGCTCCTTATATACAGATTCGGCCGTCCCCACTCACGAGCTTTCGAACTGGGGAAGTGCTGTATGTGGCCGGCACGGCAGGTCGGTGTGCCACATACAACCGGAGTTCCCCAGCCTCGAGCTGCGTGAGTGCGTTCGGCCGAAGTCTGTGTTCTGCTGGTTCCCCCCGCATGCGCTTCTCTGGTCCCTGCTCGGGCGCCATGTTACGGTGTGTTTTCTCGGGCTTGCCGCGAGTTGGGCTCGCCGGAGTCCGGGGTTTGGGGGAAGAAGCGCAGGCGGAAGAAAACACAGCGGTTAGACTAAAGGAGCTATATATTTCCGATATCTTTACAATGTTACGGGCGGCTATGGCTGGCACGGCTGGTGTACGGCTGCTGGTGCGGCTGGCTGGTATGGCTAGCTTCTCGCTACGGCTGCGGTTGATGTGGCGGTGCTGGGCTAGTCCTCCGGTCTCGGGGACAGCGATCTCGCCTTCACAGCTGTTGGTCTGGCGTCCGCCGGCCGACTCAGGCCATGCGGCTGGTTTGGTGTTCGCCGGCCGACTCAGGCCTGGAGGCAGGGCCTCCCGGGGCTTTATAGGCGGCGGTGTCCCGTAGCACGAGCCACGGGGCTCGTAACAAGTGATTTTAGTTACTGATTATTTTCATGGTGTTTTTGTCTGTTGCGGGGAAAATAACGATATATTCCACCGAATTTAATATCGTCAAGGTGAGTGAGCCTCAGTATTTCTGCGGATGGTACAATAGAATTATAATAAAATTCGATTATAAAAGGGCACGCTGAGGGAAGGCATCATCTCCCTTTACAGCTTTTGAGGTTTAGACTTAAGAAGGCGGCCATTTTCATTAGAAATTGTTCGTGTTTTTATTGAGAGCACTCATGCTTATTGTTCATTGTTTTTTGAGAATTTAACAAAGTTTTGTGTTCTGCTTTCTGACTTTTAAGATAATAAATTGTTTCCAAGCAATTATACATATAGAAACTTGGCTCAGTAGCGTGAACAGACTAGGATACAATTGTACTCATCCATTACCTTAACTCTTAAGTACTTTTTGTGAAGTGAATTACCTGTAAAGCGAAAATTGTTGTGTGATAACACAGTAAGGTGATTAAATTTTTTATCTTAGTAAGTTTTTCTTTTGTATGAAAACTTGTGTGACGAAAGAGCTTTGCTCCGTTAATTTTTCGTTTTTTGTTTTTTTATCCCGTTTTTGGCTTTCTTAGGTTAAGGCGTTTGTAACGGAATTCCTGTGTGGAAAAAGAAATCCCTCTAAAGGGGAAGTTACAAGAACATAGTTGCCGTTCTTTTGCCCAAACTGAGTATATTTCAATTTATAGGACAAGTGTTCAATATAAGAACCATTTCCACGGCGAAATGAACAGAAAATCTGCGACTAAAGTAGCTTCCAACCTTATTAAACGTGGTAAAAATACGCAGAAGGGCAGTTTGGACAAGGGAATGACGAGTAATCTAGTAGTAGGGAAGAGGAAGATGGAGGTGGACGCGGCGTGTGTGGGGGGGAGCGCGGTCACTGTGCTTAAGCGCACCAGGTCAGTTTTGTCGGAGTCGTCAACATTAAGTGACAATGATAACAGAGCTGGGGGGTCGGTGGTCAGTGAGGATGGTTGCTCCTTGGGGAGGGGAGATGGGGAACTTGACATGGCCCACTCTGGCGCCAGAATTGAGGAGATTATTGGAGTCCCGACGAGGGTCGATCGTGGTGAGGCGGAGATTTTTTTGTATGAGGAGGGTGGAGAGAGTCCCAGTGTGGTAATGGTAGCGCTGAACGAAGCAGAGGGGACGGGTGGTAAAGAGATAAACCCCCTGGTTCTTGGCAGGATTCTGAGGGAGAGCAATGTTCTGGGAATAACAAAGATTAGAAAGACGGCTGCCAATAAATGCAGAGTTGAATTCCAGAATGCCTCCATGGCAAACAATTTCACGAAAAATCATAGCTTAAACAGGTCCTTTAGGGTATACATTCCCCTTGGATTGGTTGCGAGGTCGGGCCTGGTTATGGGAATTGATCAGGAGCTCTCCATCGAAGAACTATCAAAGATGATCAAAGATAAAAATCCGGGGTTGAGGGTGGTTAAGATTTTCAGGGAATCAAGAATTGTTTGGGTTGAGGGATCCAAAACAAAGGAACTCACGGATAGGATCAAAATCTTCTATCTCAGCAAGCAGCCCATCAACAACATCTTATTAGACTTCACGTCCTTTAAGCTTTTCCCGTATGTTCAGAGGGTGGTGAGGTGCTTCAAGTGCCAACGTTATGGTCATATGGCCAGGGAATGTAAAGCCAGAGAGTCCACGTGTGTTAACTGTGGGGAGAGACATGAGAGGAGGGAAGGCAGATGTGAAAGAGTGGCACACTGCATTAATTGCGGAGGAGACCATCCTGCGCTCTACAGGGAGTGTCCGGCTAAAAAACAGGAGGTAAGAGTCAATTGGATTGCGGCTAATCAGAATTTGTCCAAAAGAGAGGCGAGGAGATTAACAAGAAATTTCCCCTCAAAGTTTCCACTCTCTCAAGAAAGATCAGACAGTGTGAATGTCTCAAACTTAGTGGATGCAGGAGATAACACACTTAGAAAAACAGGACCGAGGAGTCAATACAACCCCTTTAGAGACAACGCTAAATCGGATGATGAAGCCGCTCGAACCCTAAATTGGGGGAAGACTTCCCATCAAGATAGGGAAGACTATAGTAACGTGCTAAAACTCAAGAACTGCAAATTAAACTTAATCGAGGTAGCGAGAAAAATTCTGGGAATGTTGAGGGTCCACTCGGATTTGAAAGTAAGTGATGATTGCAGACTGTTGACCAATCTTATCGATCAGATGGAGAGCCTTTCGGCGGGAGCCTCCACTACAAATTATTTCTCATCATCATGAGAATTCTACAATTTAATTGTCACAGTGTGAAACCTATCGCAGACGAATTGTCTGTATTCATGAATGAGAACAGAATAACGTGTTTATTAGCGCAGTCTCGCTGCCGGGCTACAATGTCTTTCGAAAAGACAGATCGGACGGATATGGAGGAGTAGCTGTGGCTACCAAAGCCGTTCTAAGAGGGAACAGAATACCACTTTCTAGTGGGATCGATTCATGCTTGGTGTCTTTATCCGACAAAATCCATGAGATTACATTCAACTCAGTATATGCGCCACCGCATCTCAGTGTAAGCGCGTTCACAAAAAACATAGAGAGGATCTTTATTAGCACGTCAAGAAGGGGAAGAGCAGTGATAGCCGGTGATTTCAATGCGAGGAATCGGGCCTGGGGAGGCTTAATCACTGATGCCAAGGGCTCTGTGTTGCATAGAATTGCGAGTGATTGTGGATTTCATGCGGTTAATACGGGCTCCTTCACCTACATAGAAAAATCGAGGAGAATGGTCAGAAGTGTTCTTGACATCACCTTCATAAATTTCAGTGACGTTCCAGTACGGTGGAGGGCACTGGATGTCTCTTTCGGGGGAAGCCCCCACCTTCCAATTCTGATGGACTTCAATTTTGCCCTCAGGGTACCATCTAGAAAAGTTATTGCCTCTCAGCAGCTTAGGGTCGCGCTTGGGAAACTGCAGGTCCCAGGGGGAGAGGAAGAAACGGTCATGGACCACATTAAGGGAACGCTACAGAGGGCCACCATAATCGTTAAAAAAGACTATAATAACAAGTGGACACCAAAAAAATGGTGGTGCCCTGATCTCGGAGCACTTTTCAGAAGGAAAAACCGGACTTTGGCTGCTTTTCATAGGTCGGGTGACTTATCACTCTTAATCAAGTATAATAGGGAGAATGCGATTTTCAAGAGGAAAAAACTGGAGAGGAAGAGACAGGAGTGGGATGTTTTAATAGAGAATCTGGGAAAGAGAGGGGACCTCCGCTTATTGTGGAAAACTATCAATAGAATGAGGGGAGGAAGGGTGTCCGACCTGATACAGGATGACGATAAAAAATGCGAGGATTTTCTCTCAATGGTGATCAATAAGGCCCGGGCCCCTACACTCATGCCCTGTATATTTAACTCAACTAGGAGACGACACATTGAGATAGGGACACCGGACCTGGAGGCCTTCTTGACGTCAAGGGGGACCTCGGCCCCGGGAACGGATGGGATCTCATATGAAATGCTTAAAAATCTGTCTCTTTCGGCAAAGAAGGCCGTATGTCGGTACCTTGAAGAGGTCCTATATTCAGGTAAGATCACAGAGGAGTGGAAACTGATAAAAATAGTGCCAATTCTAAAAGCAGGCAGAGACCCAAACATAATTTCTAGTTATCGCCCTATCGCGCTGATCAATGTGTCTATGAAAATTGTTACGAGCCCCGTGGCTTGTAATGACGAAGAACAGGTATAAAAGCCCGGGAGGCCTTGCCCCGGGGCGCACAGTCGGCCGGCAGAGGCCGAGCCATCAGCTGCGGAGGCCAAACAGCTGTCCCCGAGGCCAGGGGACCCGCCAACGAGAGCCGCCACACAGCAGCCACGTGCCGCCGCAACCGCCGCAGTGATCGCCGTAGTGGTCACCGCACGGACACAGCAGCAGCCGCCCTAACAGCGTGCCGCCACAACCGCCGTGACGCCCCGCCGTACCAGCAGCCGGAATAGCAGCCGTACAGCAGCCGTACAGCCAGCCGTAAGGCCCAGCCGTGACGTCCCACCGTACCAGCCAGCCGTAGTAATAAGGCCGTAATATTGTACTCGTTAGGCTTACGAAGAATAAATAGCTCGTGATCAAACCACTGTGTTTTCCTCTGCGGGTGCTCCGTCCCAAACCCCGGACTCCGGCGAGCCCAACTCGCGGCAAGCCAGAATCACCTCGTAACATGGCGCCCGAGCAGGGACCAGAGGAGCACACGCGGGGGGAAGCCAGCGGAACACAGTACTCGGCTGAACTCACTCACGCAGCTCGAGACTGGGGAACTCCGGTTGTATGTGGCACACCGGCCACATGCGACACTTCCCCAGTTCAAAAGCTCGTGAGTGGGGACGGCCGAGTCGGTATATAAGGAGCCGCGGCTAGCTCAGAAAGTCAGTCGACTCCGGTCGAGCATCGAGGGCAGTCCACTTAGTGGATAGCCATCACCGCTGATACCGCGCCGACTTTTAAGGCTATCCTTAATCCGAGAGGTTTTCCTCGCCAACGAGAGGTTTTTCCTCACCACGAGAGGTTTTTCCTCACCACGAGAGGTTTTTCCTCACCACGAGAGGTTCTTCCTCACCACGAGAGGTTTTTCCTCACCACGAGAGGTGTTCCTCACCACGAGGGGTCTTCCCCGCCACGAGAGGTTTTCCTCACCACGAGAGGTTTTCCTCACCACGAGAGGTTTTCCTCACCACGAGAGGTGTTCCTCACCACGAGAGGTTCTTCCTCACCACGAGAGGTTTTTCCTCACCACGAGAGGTTTTTCCTCACCACGAGAGGTTTTTCCTCACCACGAGAGGTTTTTCCTCACCACGAGAGGTTTTTCCTCACCACGAGAGGTTTTCCTCACCACGAGGGGTCTTCCCCGCCACGAGAGGTCTTCCTCACCACGAGAGGTTTTCCTCACCAAGAGAGGTCTTCCTCACCACGAGAGGTTTTCCTCGCCCCGAGAGGTTTTCCTCACCACGAGGGGTCTTCCCCGCCACGAGAGGTTTTCCTCACCAAGAGAGGTTTTCCTCACCACGAGGGGTCTTCCCCGCCACGAGAGGTTTTCCTCACCTTTGAGAGGTTTTCCTCGCCTTTGAGAGGCGTCCCTCGCCCATCGCCAAGATGAAGCTGGACGAGTGGATTGAAGGCCTCAGCCACAACACCTTGGTCCAGCTCCTGGAGGCCAGGGGCCTCAGCGTAAAGGGAAAGGCTCACGAACTCCGAGCCCGTCTACGAGGGTTTGCCATCCGCTACCCCGAACAGTTCCCCGACATCAACCTGGCCGACAGAGAGGATTATGAGACACCTCTTCCCCGTCCCGAAGCCCTGCTGCCAGAGGAATCAACACCAGGACCCTCCACCAGTCGGCTGAAGAGCACCACCACCGCCCCGGCACCCGAATACAAAGGCAGGCCGGACGAAGCTCCACCCGCTACCACGCCGCACCCCCTCACCGATCCGGGGATCGCTACGCTCTTAGAGAGGATGATGCGACCGCCTGCCCGAGAACCCAGGATAGACGCCGGCGACACGCTGGACAGGATTCGTAAATGGAACTGCCGGTTTGAAGGGAAGGACCCGTTAACCTTCCTAGAAAGGGTGACAGAGCTGAAGGAGGCATATAGCTTCACCGACCGACACCTGCTTCAAGGGTTACGGGAGCTACTAAAAGGCGAGGCATTGGCCTGGGCCAGGAACCTGCGAGACTCGTGGGCCACCTGGCAGGATTTCGAACGCGCCCTGAAGCGAACATACCTCCCGACCGACTTCCTGGAGCGAGTGGCCAACGAGATAACCGAGCGCAAGCAACGCCAAGGGGAGCGATACTCCAGCTACGCCACGGACCTGATGACGAAGCTCCGTCGCCATGGGGAATATTCCCCTGATCAGCAGCTCCACCGGTTGTACACGAACATGCACCCAGAATACCGGCTTTACATAAAGAGGAGCATGGTGACCAGCGTCGCAGACCTACAAATGGAGGCCACAGCTTACGAGGAGCTCGTCGAAGAACAGAAAAAGCGCACGACTCCGGCCCCTCCGAATAGGCCAAGACAGATCGCAGCAGCTACATACGACCGGTCCACTCACTGCTGGCGATGCAAGCAGCGCGGGCATCGAAGAGGAGAATGCCGCAACATGCAACAGAAATTCTGCTCCCATTGCGGGAGGGACGGCATCTATTCCCGCGACTGCATTTGTTCGAAGCAACACCAGCCAACCTCCTAACCAGAACCCGCATACCATGTCCACCGTCGGCCAACTACCAGACCAGAGCCTGGATACCGCCAGGACCCGGATACCGTGGCCGATCACCCAGCCAGAACCCGCCAGAATCTGGATACCGCCAGAACCTGGACACGGTGGCCAACACCGGTCAATCACCCAGCCAGAAACCACCAGAGCCTGGATACCGCCAGCGTCTGGACACCGTGGCCAATATCGGCCAATCACCCAGCCAGAAACCACCAGAGCCTGGATACCGCCAGCGTCTGGACACCGTGGCCAATATCGGCCAATCACCCAGCCAGGAACTACCAGAGCCTGGATACCGCCAGCGTCTGGACACCGTGGCCAATATCGGCCAATCACCCAGCCAGAAACCACCAGAGCCTGGATACCGCCAGCGTCTGGACACCGTGGCCAATATCGGCCAATCACCCAGCCAGAAACTACCAGAGCCTGGATACCGCCAGCGTCTGGACACCGTAGCCAATATCGGCCAATCACCCAGCCAGAAACTTCCAGAGCCTGGATACCGCCAGCGTCTGGACACCGTGGCCAATATCGGCCAATCACCCAGCCAGAAACCACCAGAGCCTGGATACCGCCAGCGTCTGGACACCGTAGCCAATATCGGCCAATCACCCAGCCAGAAACTTCCAGAGCCTGAATACCGCCAGCGTCTGGACACCGTAGCCAATATCGGCCAATCACCCAGCCAGAAACCTCCAGAGCCTGGATACCGCCAGAGTCTGGATACCCGACCTTGCCAGAGCCACAAAGTCATGGCCAAAGCCCTTCACCACGACAACACTGACCGATCGCGGCCAGAAAATAGCCAAAGGCGGCAGCCCTTCCCAATCACGAAAGAATTGTTAACCCTGTGAGAAGTTCTTTGTACAACCGAATGAATTTCGGTTAGGAATCTTGTTTTTGTATTAGCTAATCGTTAAGGACGAAAGAATTGTTAGATGTAAGAATCTCTTTGTAGAACCGAATGAATTGCGGTTAGGAATCCTGTTTTGTTTTAGAATCGTTAACACTGGTCCGCCCTGGAATAAACGGTAACGAATTGAATGAATTTTAGAATGGGGGGTGTGTTATTAAAGTAGTTAGAGTGAGGGACCACTCTCCCCGACACAGGGGGTTGTTACGAGCCCCGTGGCTTGTAATGACGAAGAACAGGTATAAAAGCCCGGGAGGCCTTGCCCCGGGGCGCACAGTCGGCCGGCAGAGGCCGAGCCATCAGCTGCGGAGGCCAAACAGCTGTCCCCGAGGCCAGGGGACCCGCCAACGAGAGCCGCCACACAGCAGCCACGTGCCGCCGCAACCGCCGCAGTGATCGCCGTAGTGGTCACCGCACGGACACAGCAGCAGCCGCCCTAACAGCGTGCCGCCACAACCGCCGTGACGCCCCGCCGTACCAGCAGCCGGAATAGCAGCCGTACAGCAGCCGTACAGCCAGCCGTAAGGCCCAGCCGTGACGTCCCACCGTACCAGCCAGCCGTAGTAATAAGGCCGTAATATTGTACTCGTTAGGCTTACGAAGAATAAATAGCTCGTGATCAAACCACTGTGTTTTCCTCTGCGGGTGCTCCGTCCCAAACCCCGGACTCCGGCGAGCCCAACTCGCGGCAAGCCAGAATCACCTCGTAACAAAATCATAAACTTCTTTATCAAAAACCGCATTGAAAATATAATCGATGAAGCTCGAGCCCTTCCAATGAACTCTTTCGCGTATCGGAGAGGCAGATCCTCGACTCTATGTCTGAGCATTATTAGACAAAAAATAGCAGAACTTCGGAAAATTTTGGGTGTGTCGGGATGGTCTCCTTAGACCTTGAGAGCGCTTATGACACGGTTGACTTGGGGAGGCTCTACATGTGCCTACTCAGATGGGAAATCCCTTGTGAGCTCATTAACTGGATAACCCAGTTTTTTGCGGAAAGAAGGCTTGTCCTGGGGAATAAGACATTGAATTCGGTGGGGGGCCTTCCACAGGGAAGCTTACTTAGCCCGGTGTTGTTTAACATTTACTCTGCAGACCTGCATGACCTCAACGTGCAGGAGGTGTCGGTCTTCCAGTTCGCGGATGACTTTGTGCTCTTGGCGGCGGGAGAATCTTTTAGTGTGTTGAACAGCAGGCTCCAAAGAGCTGTTAACACCTTTCGGCTGGCTGCATCAGCCAGAGGCCTGGTGTTGAGTGGTGAGAAAACAAAGTGCTTGGTCTTCAATAGGAGAAGAAAACTCGAACTGTTTCTTGGGGAGGACAAAATCCCATGTGTCGGGTCGTTTCGCTTCCTGGGCTGGTTCTTCTCGTCTGGCCTGAAAAGTCACGTTCACTACGAACAAACTCTGAAGTTGACAGAGAGCAATGCTAGAGTCATTCGCATTCTGAGTGGCACGAGGTTCGGTATCAACCCCAGAAATGCTCTAGTATTGTTTAGGGCTATAGTTAGATCTAAAATCGAGTATGCCAGGGCCTTGTCAACGGAGGAATCACGAAACCTGGAAAGAAAAGTGGGCACCTTCTCCAACAGTTTTTTGAGAAGGGCTCTGGGACTGACGAGAAGCACACCTGTCCATGCTATGTATGCCCTTGCAAACGAGATGCCGCCTCATCTGAGGGCTGACCTCATTACTGCGAAAGAAATCTTCAGAGCCGCTGGCTCTTGCCCCGATTTCCTGAGAAGTGTACAGGATATTTCTATTGACTCCCCCTTTTCACGTTGCTGGAATAAGTACAGGGAAATTATGGACAACACGAAGATTGTCACGAGAAGAGTATTCCCCAGGATCAAAATTAAGATAGACACTGATTTCTTTGAGATCAACGTTTCCAAGGCTGAAATGAATAGGGACGTGGTAGGAGCGCTAATGGCGAAAAAGAGGGAGAGCTTCCCGGAGGAGAGTACGGTGGTGGCTACGGATGCCTCGATCACTGAGGACATGGTTGGTCTGGGAGTGGTCTTTCCGGCTGGTGGGGAGGAACTGAAATACAGAGTTAACTGGCGAATGTCTACGCGCTCTGCGGAGCTTCTTGCGATTAAACTGGCCATGTCGGTGGCGGAAGACCGAGGCTTCAGGTCACTGATTATATTGACTGACAGTCTCAACGGGTGCAGGGCGCTGAATGTCGATAATTCAGACAATCCTATAGTTCAGCAAATTGCCGAACTGACGGAAAAAGCGTTTGAGTGTATTAGAGTCGTTTGGGTCCCCTCACATAGGGATATTGTGGAAAATTGCTGGGCGGATGAAGTGGCAAATAAAGCGAGAACTGAGGGGGAGTTCGTGTTTGAACCCCTATCCGTCGAGGATGCCCTGTTAAATGTAAAAGGAAAAATCCTACAGCAGTGGGATAGAGAGTATAAGGCACTGTCAGGTTCTAAGGGCGTTAAATTTGCGAGGATTCATCCGGGGGTGGGGGTCAGGCCGTGGTTTCTGTCCAGTGACCTGAACAACAAGAGCATAAGAACCATTAACAGGGTTCTAACAGGCCACTCTTTTGCTAGGAAACACCTAGCTAGGTGGAGAATGGTAGAAAGCCCCCTGTGTGACGTCTGCCGGGAGGTGGAGGATGAGGAACACCTTCTCTTCCGCTGCAGAAGGTTTGACGAGATCCGGTTGCGATACCGCGTTTTTGGTGTTTTCTCCTGCCTAACCGATGCCCTAGCTAATTTGAACAGAGACAATATCGGAGATATTGCAAATTTCATATTAGAGACGAAACTACACTTATAGTATTGGAAAATAGAAGCTGGCGCGCTTGGCGCAGTGATCCGAAAACTTGCTAGCGTTCTGACTGCTTGCTGCGCCGGGTTCACCTCCCTAGTAGTTCAGACGACACCCCATAAGTCTAGGGGGTGAATTTATCAGACCTATTTTTATTTGTGACCTCACATCAGTACCATTACCGCTAGCTGTAAACTTGGCTCACTCACTCTTGTTTATATCTTTTGTAATGTGATTTACTCTAGTTTGTTAGCGTTTTTAGTGTCAATTGTGGTGTCCTACGCAGTGGAGTCACGTCGAAGAAGAGAACACCAGTCATCACATCGGTGCTGTCAAGGGAGAGAACTTCTTACGGAGCCTCACCCTCACACTCTCATAATATCCACGTTGAGGGTCAATAAAAGGAAAAGGTCCTGGATCGTGGTCGTATGACGCTTGCGTCAGATCAAATAAGTCCACTCAGTGGCGCCTTTATTAAGGCAAAATAAAAACAAACAAACAACAAACAACAACGAATTTGAAAAAATTGATTTTTAATAACAATTCAGTCTCTTTTGTTCTCAGAGAATGCTGGGGTGCAATATATAACAGTGTGTATATATTCAATATGGCAAGTGAAAAAAATTTGGAAATTCAAAATGGCGAACGAAATTTTCAAATGTCGATGTGATGTGATTGCGATAAAATGGAGCTGTGTATCGCTGATTTCGAGCCTGCTTTCAAAGTTTGGAAATTTGGATCCAATATGGTGACCGGAATCTTTAACCGACTTAAACGAAGGGTGGTTTTTTGTTCCTCTGTATGTATGTATTATATATATGTGCGCGATTTTCTCAAAAACTACTAGTTATATTTTTATGATTCTTTTACTAATATAATCTACATATTTAATGGAAGGTTTTATTATATAACGTATACAAAGTTATAGTTATTAACAGAAAATAATAATTAAACAATAATAAATATTAATTAAATTAGTCATAAGCTCGTAACCTCTCCATTTCGGTAAAAGGCTTATTGCCATGTGATTTTTTTTTATTATTAAATCTTTTGTCTTACAGCATTACAAAGGGATTAGATCGTTTTACGATCTCTAGCCTTTTTTATTACAACTCTTATATCTAGAATGCGAAAGGTTCAATAATTTATTAGTGCATAAGTCTGAGATAGCTATTTCATCCAATGATTTCACTCTACAGAACATTCACCTTTGGCAAACATTTTAGGACAAAGATAAAGGACAGCAGCATTTAGAGTGACACCTTGCAGTTTATGCACTATAACGGCCCAACTGAGTATTACTGGCAGCATCCACGGTTGCCTTGATATGCAGCCGTAACCGAAGGAATGAGAACAGAGTTATCACAACCTTTGATCCACGATCCTATCGATCCTCAGCAGCGGGCTGAGATGAAGGCGGCGCGGCAGCAGGCGACAGTGGAGAGGATGGGCCAGCAGGCAGACGAAGATCGGCAGAGAAGGAACCCAGAAGTGCAGCATTAGCAGTCACGGCCGCCGAGCAACAACCGAGGCCGTTCCTGATCTGCATCAAACTTTGACGGACGTCATCGACTGCCGGCATAACGGTTGCAGGAAGGTTACTTAAGGAAAACGCTGAGTAGAGTTCGTCCAAAGTGTGCGTCGCAGTTGATATTTTTGTAGAGAGCTGGTGAGACTTGGCAAGGAGTGCTTCAGTCTTAGATTCCGCGGCTGCGGCAGAATTAATAATTGTGTCGAACTTGTTATTGACTGAACATAGCTCCTCGGAGATAGACAGAAATCAGGAACAGTTAATGATAAGAAACTGCACCTTGGAAGCTAGAAGAGACTGCTCATTAACGATGGAGTCCGACGCAGTAGCAAGCGCACGGAGTATATGGCACGGCTTAATATCCGAGCACTCGTTGCATGTGGAAATCGCAGCAGAGGAGAGTGGCCGAGCGCCGCGCTTTAGGCAAGCTACATGGAAAAGTTGATCGCAAACGAAATCAGATTCGATCAGATCGCCGGCGAGACTTCCATTGCATACCTTGGAGGCGCTCATTGTTCATAATGAGTACAAAGTGCCGACAACGGGTGAAGCAGCGAAGACGGTAGGTACAACGGCACCAAAACAGCAAATCACACAGCTGGGCAGGTGACGACACAGGTGAGGTTCTGGGCAACTAAATCAGCAATAATTCGCGAAACACAGCTGGCAGTAATGAGTTCATTAGGAAGATTCAACGAGCCGATTTCGGTTACGCAATAAACTCACTCCACAAATCCCACAGGGCACAATATTTGGATAGAACCGAGAAGGGAGTGATAACGGCCAAGAACGAAGGCAATAAAATTTAAAATGTGAAAATGCGGGAGGTTAAAGAAATCACGACTGCACCGCTCGAGTGCCAACTATTCAATATCTACATATACAACACTTAGCCTCATGAACTTTAGTTACAAATTAAATCCTAAGAGTTATGTAGTCTCCGCAGCTTTCAGCCTTCCGTATTTACTAAAAAGATATTCCCTTTCAACAATCATGATTTTAATCTCTTTGGTTATCCATGGGGAAGTTTTGTTTGTAACTCGCTTTGTGCCTAGGAGAGCATGTAGCCGTTTCCATCAATAGTCTACAAGTCAAAAATTTAAGTTAATATGTGCGAAGTCTCTATATTGAGTAAATATGGGAGCGGAAAATATTTCGTAACTTTACACCCTAAAAAATTAAGAAAAACCCTGTAAATTCAATTTGATTCTTCTTCCAGTTGGAAGCTACGAGTATAGCCTTATTATTAACCAAATTCTATTCAATTATCTCTAACGGATGTTATGGTCACCTTCCTACTCCCCAGGAAAAACTATTTACCTTACCACACACGAGGTTGAATGCCAATGTGGCGCACGCATTATCTTTTTCGGCAGTTTAACCCAGTCCCAAGCAGCACACACTGTGCGGTAGCAGTCAATCACCCACTAGCCATTGCCCAGAAAAGGGAATGTCTCGATGCAAGCCAAAGAAGATAACCGTTAGATTTCCTCGGCGACCAAACCGTTGAATACTAGCGGAACTAATTCTCGGAAGAGCTGGTCGCGCGGCCGACATATAAACAACAAAAAATGTCCTCAAAGAAAGGAAAAGAATCCGGTCGGATACGGAAGTAACCAAAAAAAGGTCGCCGCGTCGCGCCGTGCGCTATATATGTATCAAATTTTAAAAAATAAGTTAAGATATAATTGTTTAGTTAAAAAAAACTTTAAAAACAAAAGCATTCAAATTTGCAGATTAAATATATTAATTCCCGATTCTTCTTCTAATTTATTTAAATTCTTTTCAAGTGTATTATTCTGAAACTTTTTATATTATGTTCCGCTTTTAATTAATTCGCAAGACTATTAAACATTTGCAATCCTCGATATATCAACTGGATCTGCGCCCGCATTTTTCTAGTAGTCTGAAATTCCCTGCGTTTGTGAGATTATAGGTTGACTTTCACTAACATATCTTAGGGTTTTTACTAAATAACTCAGCAATAACTTATACTTTAATTTAAATATCACGGTTATCACAATATAATCTAGACTTTGACGCAAACTCATCCAACTTAATATTTCTAAAGGAAAAAAAGAAAAGAAAATTTAGATACGACACGAGCCGGTAAAACTGCGCCGGTCGGTATAATGCGTGGCAAAGTAATTCGGAAAATGTCTAATCTGCGAGTGCTGATCTCGTTTCCGTTCCGAAGTGAGAGTACACTTCCCGCTTCCCGAGTGCGAAGACATATCTCATCTGCCGAAACACAGAAAACGGGTCGCGGCGTGTACAAGTGTCTCGAAGCAAAAATAAGGAACCCAGCTTCTCCGTTTGTCCCCGGAACCAAGTGAAAATCCTCGGCCTTAGAAACCCATACCCCAGCGGTCTGCTTAGTGCTAAACTTTTTCTAATATTCGGTTTAGTTTCGGGAGGAACACGTAATGTTGACATCATCCGAGAACAAAGGTGCCTATCCGTATAACGGTAAATAAGCCAAGTAAATGTGTACTTTCGGTACATCCATAAGCATGGCTAATAATGCACATCTGTAAAGATCGCGAAAATTCTAAGAAAGTGAAAATTTGGGCATTTATATAAAATAGCTAGAAACTGAATCATTTCAATAGACTAAATAGAAATACAAATGACAAATTTTAGACATTTAAATAAAATTCAATCAAACCAAAAAAGCTGAAATTTTGGGGGATACAATAAATCAAACCACAGTAAAAATTTGAGACATTTAAGTAAAATCAAATTAAACTGAAAATTGTGACCTTAGAGTGAAACTAATGGAAAATAGACCTAAACTGAGGGTTCGGACATTGGTTAAATTGAGTGGAATTCTTGGAAGCTACAACGATATTAAAAAATCAAACCTTTGATAGCATCCGTATAAAAGGAAATAATGTGCGAATTACCTAAGTGTCAAATAAAACCAATGCTATACGGGCAAACGCAGTGCCCTAACGCAATGGAGCAGTGTAGCAGAGCAACAGCAGCAGCAGCAGCAGCGGCCGCCATCCAGATTTTGAATCAACCTTCATGCAGTATCATCGCATCAGCAACCGACAAATTACTTTCCTACTAGGTTTTTTTTCTTTGCATTACGTTTCCTAGCTTCATGTACCAGAAAGGAGGAGAATAAAAAGAGAAATGTGGCGATAACACCGAATTTTGATTGATCCTAAACTCCAGTCACTTCTTGCAGCCTCCTCATCGGTTTCGGTTTTTGAATTTCATAGGGACCTGCCGAATTTTTTTGAGCCAATGGAAGGTCAAGGGGTGATTGGGGAATAGGCCATGATGAGAGTCATTTTCCATTCTTGAGTACTTATGCATATAATTGTAATAAAAGAAAAGGTGGCCCATCTAGTGTTTGGAATTTGAACTACCGGTAAAGTGAAGAACCCGTATACGTACTCGTCCGCTGCGCTCAATCAAAAACATTGCTGCTGTTGCTCAAAGTGTGAGTGAGCAACCATCAACATCAACTCGTCATCATTCTTAACAATTGGACATTGCACGCACTTCTTTGATGCGAATTTTGCGTAAAGATCTTGCCATGAAGCCATATAAAGTTCAATTGGTACAGCAGCTAAAGACAGTTGACCATCCGAACCATACAGCGAACGCCACAATCGATCTTTTGCGCCCTGTCTTCGGAAATCGCATAATCAGCAAAAATGGTGATGTGATTTGGCCAGCAAGAAGCTGCGATTTGACGCCGTTGTACTATTATCTTTGGGGAGCGGTGAAAGATAAATGTTACGCCAACAAACCAGAAACAATTCAAGACCTTAAGTACGAGATTCAAGTTGCTATTGCTGACATAAGGCCCGAAAAAATCGAAACTATACTCAAAAATTGGGTGGACCGAATTGGCTTCTGCCAAGTCAACCTTGGTAGTCATTTGACCGAAATTGTTTTTCATAAATAAATGACATAAAACAACCTTTCAAATAAACCATTTAACCATGGAAAAATATTGAGCCGTTTTTTTTATAACAAAAAGAAATTCCAATTTTTAAATGGGCCATCCTTTATAAAGACTTTGCAATTTTCTTGTTTATTTTATGAATTTCGGTACATTTTGGTGTACTAGAAGATCTTTTAATGAGGACGCTCGACTTTCAAATGTAAATAAAACAAATTGTGTGTGAGATATCAACTCTATTTTTATTTTATTTGAAAGAATATTTAATGCCATTAAGTATGGAATATAACGTCGTGCAAATGTCCGCCGTGACTTTTCTTGGTGGCACGTATTCGGAAGTAGACCCTAATTTCGCCAAAAACGACGAGCGCTACAGATCGATGACCAGCAACTTCTTGTCACCTTAAATGGATATGGATACCGATGACATGTGGTGCCCACAGGACGGCACTACGTACCACACAGCGCATGCCATGATGGACATTCCACACGATTTGATGCCGATTGATGCCCTCAAGATCAAAATAACGATCGTCATCCAGCAAATTCAGCCCGATTTATACGACGAAGTCATCAGAAATTGGACCTCCCGAATACATGCTACCAAGTAAAGCCGCGGCGGACATTTGAACGAGATTACATATATTCCATAAAATATTCTTTCAAATAAATATAATAAAAATAGAGCGGCCTGTACATGAATATATACATAAGTACAATGTACATATATGAATTGTAAAATTGTCGAATGATTTTTTAAAAATATTTTTTCCCATATCATATTTTAATGAAAGTTTATCTGAATGAAGAATCAAAGAAATTCCTTTTAATGGTGTTACATCTATTGTAATACGGTAAGGAACTATGATCTTAATAATAAGATTGATGCACTTGCGTATACTAAGTAGGGCTTCTCTTAGTGTAAATGAGGCACAATACTATACCAAAATTTGTGTAAATCCCAGGTAGGCATGCCCTCTTTCTTTATTTCAGAACGTATTATTAATGCTACATACTTCCGTTTTGACAAACGTTTCATATAGGAAAACAAGGAAAACGGGGAGCATTCCGTGCGAGGTGCCCCTAATTTTGGTAGCAGGCTTCGAGGCACTTTGTTATCCTAATCAACGGAAAATTGAAAAAATATTACTCGCCCCGTTTTCGAGCTAAAATAGTACTTTTGTAGTATGAAAAATGTCAACTAATTGATTATTCACCTTTTACTAATTGATGCCTACACACTGATTATTTACCTTTTACAAATTGTTTCGAAGCCCGCTCTTAAATTTATAAAATTTAAAGGCACCCCGTATGGAAGTGCTGTCGGAAACTCACATAATCAAATTAGTGCCGCAGATGTATCTTGCAAAAGATACGCATATTCCCAAACTCCGGCGCAGCTTGTCAATGGAGCCAGACTTTATTCTTACAAACATGTACCCCAGGAACTAGAAAATATTTAACTCAGCATCAAATAAGCGAATTGAAAGACGATTTACCTCATCGAAAGCGAAGTTTATATCGTTATCGCACTGAAATGTAGTGTACGTGTTGTCGAACTGGCAAAACATGATTTTCTGCGAGTTTATTATGGGGCTGAATATTTGGAGGATAATGTTATTGTTAAGGTGCTCCACCGCAGACTAAAATAAAAAACGATAAATTAGACATTGCTCAAACTGTATTGTCTGAAATGAAATTTACTTACCGACTCTGGGGTAATGAGCTCCTGGGACAATGCAATCTGACGAAATTTATCTAATAACTCATTATTAAGTTTTTTATAGATGATATCGTTCTGGTGGTCGAATATTAGCAAGCCGTCCATCTTAATAAATAAACAACAATTCCAACAAAAGTTCAAACAAGATGCAAACAACTGAGTTCAGACCAGCGATAACACATCTGTCAGAGGACTAATAGTGGACCACAGCCATAAGACTAAAGACCAATAGCCTTACAGGACCTTAAGCCAACTTAATAATTTGTACGATTATATGAAGTGTCATATTGACAACCATAATTGTCGTGTCCAATTTTCGTTAACTTACGAAATTTTTCGGCAAGTTTTAAAGGTACGGTCCGGGACGTAATCTTAAGAAAACTTGACAAAAGTCACGTTTGTGTAAAAATTAGATGATATATCGAGAGAAATATGCCCTCGTTATAATCTATTAAAACGCTGCCATTCACTGATAGCTATAATGCTTATTTAGCTTCCCTCATACACGCTGTTGCTGTACACTTCTGCGTAGCTCAAGTACAGGGTTTATACACGATACAGCCGTTCCGTGTTTAGTTTATATTTCCATGAGTGTTATCGAATTCATTTTGTAGTTCCGAAAATTCGCATCGCGTACATTGTAATCTAAGCTTTAAGTCCGAATGGGTCAGCTGTGATAAAGATTGTGAGTTGTGACATTTCTCTAGATATGAGTTGTTTACGTTGTTGTGAACCTGCCTAGTCCAGAAAAGTACAAGTAAAGGATGAAGTTAAGTAGATACTTTCAGACTATTCTAACAAGAGGCATCAGAAATGACAAGCACTGGCAGACGTACGTGCTCCTTGCTGTAATCCGCGTGCTACTTGTGTTCGTTCCGCAGATTGGATACATTCATCCAGATGAGTTCTTTCAGTCCATCGAAATATTTGTCGGTAGGTACTGAATTGTTTGAAAATAGTCTCATATCGAATTGAACTGCATTTAAGGCGGTGAGTTTGGGTTGGAGCACACCCGGACATGGGAATTTAACAACACATTCCCCATCCGCAGCGTGGCAATGTCGTTTTTTATCCTGAAGATCCCGCTGAATTTCCTGGACTTTGTATCGATTTATACAAAGTACTACATCGACCTGGAACTCAAGAACAGCTACATATATCTTGTATACCCGCGGCTTATTATGTGCGCTCTTTCGTTTCTTAACGACTGGAGCTTGTACAAGATTTGCGAATCGTATAGCTTGCAGCACGAAGTTCGCATGCTTGCTTTAGGAAGCTCATTTGTGATGCTCATATTTGGCACACGAACCTTTTCAAACTCAATCGAAATGACTTTATGTTCCGTCCTCTTGTATTTCGCCGCCGACTGCATGATCAACTCGAATACGATTATATACAAGTCTGAGTTCCTGCAGGACCGCTACCAGAAGGCGAACTCCACAGGAGAAAAGGTGAAATTCTACAAGCTAAAGGCAGCCTTGCCATCGCACTCGTACAACAGAATTCTTCTAGTGGCAACTCTATGCGTGGTTGGAGTGTTCAATAGACCAACCTTTCTAATCTTCGGAGCACCGATAGTATTCTTCTGGCTCTTAAGAGGAATGGGAACCAAAAGTGTATCCTTTATAGATTTTAACTTGCGCATTGTACTCTTCTGTATATGCGCTATTCCATCGATACTCTTCTTTACAATCGTCGATTCCCTCTACTACAAGTACCTTACCAAAGGAGAGATACATATGCTCGATCTCAGCATTGATAACTTCGTCTTCACGCCTTGGAATTTTATTAAGTACAATATAGATCCGGAAAAGACGGCTCAACATGGAGTGCATCCAAAATATTTGCATTTGTTGGTTAATATTCCTCTTCTCTTTAACGTCCTGGGAATAATTGCTGTTGTGTCATTCGGCGCGCTAAGCTATCGGTAAGTAATTTATCAGCATCGATTAAAAAATTATATTTACTCGTATTTGTTGTTGTTGTTTATTTAAGTTTGCCTCTCCTCGGAAAGGCGTCACCAGCTCCATGGCTATAAGACCATGAGACAGTAGTTTCCAAAACGGTTGATCCACTCAGCATTGTGTATTTTGGGTGCGCTGAAGTAGCCCAGTTTAAGTATTCTGCTCTGCCACTCGTATTTGTGCAAAAATTTAGAAATTCGGGTTGAAAATTAGATAAAAACGTATTTTATTTTTATAAAGATTATAAGATCTTTTTATAATTTTTCTCGTTCAAATGTATCGTGGCAACGGTCATAAACATCGTAACAAACATTCTCTTCCCGTCGATTGCT
Organism: Neoitamus cyanurus; assembly: GCA_947538895.1. NCBI lineage: Eukaryota > Metazoa > Arthropoda > Insecta > Diptera > Asilidae > Neoitamus > Neoitamus cyanurus. Next base: position 42,732,992 of record OX384541.1, read on the forward strand.
TTCTGAAGGCTCAGGAAAGCTCTTTTACTTCAGTGCTTTTGAACGTATACCGCAGACTATCAATTAGAGCCAATTTCGACGTTTTATCTTACGACCGCACCGATTGTGTTTAGAGTTGTTAGATTCTGTTGTTTTCAGCAAGTTGAAAGCCAAAAGATTCTTACAACTCTCGACGGCAGCGAAGGTATTCACCACTCACTGCGATCGTGAGTTGTGAGAAAATTAATATTCTTTTCATTTTAAAAGGAAAATTCAAATTGCAAGATGAAATGAGTAAAAACTATTTGCTTGCAATATTGTGTTTGCATTAGTATACTGTTTTCAGATCAGATTAAACCTCAATAACTAACTAAACTAAATTAGTTCGTTTCAAGTGGTGAATACATTCGCTGGGGTCGTGAGTTAAATTTTATTTCATTTCATACTTTTTATTAGCTTGAGTTGAGAAACTATTTACAAAATTCAGTTACATTTACTATGCCTTATAGCTCTATGGATGATTATTAAATCATTAAAAATTCTATCACCATTCTTTTATATCTTTTCAAATTAGTTTGTTCTATATTGTTTGGTAACTGATTGAAAACTTTTAGCCCTTCATGCATCACAGAGTTCTGGATACTAGTAAAGTAAGGCTACATTTTGGAAGCCTGAAATTCGATGCAGATCATAATGAGTAGGGGACACACTCCCTTACATATGTACATTAGATGCCGACTCAAATATCCCGGTAAGAGGTATGTCCGTAGTATGAATACAAAGACCAACTCGTTGAAGCTCTGTCGTTGCTTTACTGTCGTCCAGTTCAAAGTGTTTCGCATTTGTATACTAGTACGACTTTCAATTCGCTGAAAACAACAGAATCAACAACTCTTAACACATTCGGTGCGGTCGTGAGAAAAGACATCGAGAAAGAAAATACCACTTCAACATAAACAATTTGGGAAAACGCCCTAATAAAGCAATTAAGGGCAGCATTTACAAAAAGTCAAATTGCGATCGCAAATCTTATTATTTGGGCTAAGTTTACCACTGGTCGCAAAGTCATATTTATCATCGAACTGGCAAGTATTATGTGTTGCTTCCTTTAATTGCATAACGTTAAGGGAATTCCTCTCAAACTCATAAAATAATAACATAATAACAGCATGATTTCCAAGCTCCAACGAAACAAAGTATTCTACTAAATGCGCCCCACGATTTTCTTTTAGTCTGACCCAGATTGGTAACCCATAATTATTTTCTAGCTTTTAGTACATCATCATTTGTGCATTGTTTAACTTAAAATGTTTATTTTACCTATTTTTTATTTGTGTGGAATTTGGTGCAAAATATAAATTTTCTGGGACAGTATCGCAAAAAGAATTAATGCAAGGGGGATATGAATTGGCCAATATGTGTGCCAACGATTACTCCAACAACGGAAGGAAATCTAAAAGTCCTGTTTGTTCCTAAGTGCATACAAATGTATGTACATATGTTTGGTATACATATATAAAAATAATTTAACTGTACGAATGGAAGGTTCAAAATAACCACACTCGTTGACTGATTGAAAATCAATAATTTATTAAGGTAAAAAGAGAACAATTTTATACTAAGCTAATTGTAACAAATAACAAAAAAAAGAGAAATTGCCTAAGTACGCAAAATGACAACATTTCATGATGGGCACGAGCTCACGTGCCGGCGGTGTCAGCGCGAAGTTCATTCATTTCATAAAAGTGTTAACGTCTCAAATTGCACAGTAGCGCAATTGCCAGCGCAGGGTGCATTACCCCTGCTGCATGAAATGAATGAACTTTAGAATGTTTTTACATATAAGTGCTTACGCACAATATTAGGCAGCAAGAGCAATATCCGGCACACAGTGCAATGCCCTTGCTGCGTAATATGACTGGATAACAGAATTTTCTTATTTCTTCCTAATAGATTAAATTAGATTTCTTAATATTAGATGTACTGCGTACATTCTCCCGCCTCAAGATTGATAGTCGGAAGCTCCGTGTGAGACCTCAGTTCCCTGCTACAAGTTCTGGGTGCGGGGGTTGGCCGTGCCTTGTTGCATAATTTGACACCAGGTCTCTGTTTGTACCATATGTAAAATATGATTAACAATATGCCGCCGATGGTAAGGTAAGTGCTGCCATAGTGGTGTAGGTCATGAATGTTCATACTCGGAAGTTCGTCTAGGCGTTGCTTCTGAGTGTTTATTGCTGCTTCTAATTCCGCTACGTCATTGCTACTTGCCTTGCTCGTCAACTGAGGGATGATTGGCCGCGACTTGTTTACGATCAACCGTGAGTTTAGGTTCAGGTGCGTTGATAGAACTTCTTGATCTGGGATGAATGATGAATGAAGTCTTCCATGCATCTGGTTGTTTGATGGTATATGGAGTGTCGGATGGTTAATATTACAGGTCCCTTGTAAGTGGATGAGTCCATTCCCAGTGAGTGACAATGGGTAATGGATATTATCGCAGACGATATCATATCTGGTTTCTTCCTTCAGCATAAATAACCATGTACCTTTGTTGTGCAGCTTAATCCATTTATTTTCAATTTCCGTCCGTTTTAAGCGACAGAACGGTGAAATCTGTCTTTGATTGTTTAACAACTCAAGTTCACAATGACTTTGATTAGCCCGTAACGTGAATATTGGTTGGTTCAGATTGCAAAGCAGTTGATCGGCTATCACATGCTGGCAGGCTCGCACGTCGTTTTCTGACATGGGATTGAATCGATCTCGTCGTTGATTTACTGCTAGGTACTTGCTGGATGGTTCGATGTAGACGTATTGACTCTCATAGAGCACTGGGATTGGTATGAGTTCATATAGGTTATAACTCTCTGTCCTTATTAGTGGAATATTAATGTCGAAGAGAACATTATTATCCGTAATCCTTATGTTGATGTGCAGAGAGTTTTAGATTGCTAACAATGAAGTGTTACTCCCGTCACCAGGCAGCTTGAGATTGGGTGGTAAATGTTCCCGAATGATCTTAAGTTGATCGGTTAGCTGGCTAGGTGTTAACAACAATGTGTTAACACGTCCATGTCTTATGTCCGTTACCACTGATAGGATACTCCTTTGTATATTCTGAAAGCTAAGAAGGCTTAAGTCAGTAAAATGGCTGCAGAATTGAACGCCTGGGTTATTTTCAGTTCCTGATCTGACTGGCTTAGCGTTTTTGTAACTGCTTCAAGTTTAGTCTCCATCAAAGCAATTTGACGTTGTACCGTATCATAGTTCTTCTTAATAACGTTGACAGTGTTTTCCATGATTGATGTTTGATTCCTCAGTAGTTGTTTAAGCAGCTCTTCGTTTCTTCTTGTCTCACGAATCTGTTGTTCGTAGCGAGACGCAAATTCTTGATCAAGAATTCCAAATAGCTTGTTAGTAATTGTACCAATGAACTCGAAGGGAGCTCGTCTCTTACGAGTGCTGATATGACTGTTTTGTTGGTACAGTACTATGTTGATAGCCTCAGATTCCTGGAGTTGATGTTGAAGTTGGTGAGTGGTAGCAATACACAGCTCTTTTGACAAGTGGACTTCGGTTTCGCAAAACGTATGAAGTCGGGTTATAGATCTTTTTATTCCACTAAATTCACTCCAGTAGGTAGTTAAGTCATAATATACGAGGAGATTCCATTCACTGGAGTAAAGTTGCATGTCCGAAATATCGTCAAAGTAAATTCCTTCGTGTTTTGTGAATTGTGTAAGGTTGTAGGGCTTCTCGGATTTTGCCATGGCTATGACACAACACAACGAAAGGAACAGCAAATGCCCCTTTACTACAGACGTTCCTGCTGGTGATCCCCTTTTCCTTCTGTCAGAATCTATTCTATGTCGTTTTTGGATTATATTATTATCGGAGTCCGTGGATCGTTTGCGATTGGTTACTGTCTCCTTAGTCATATCTTGATCCGCAGAATCATGCTGGGTTGGATTCATATGGTTAGGTCCTGTACAGTTGTCAGGTGTGCTCAGCTCGGCCATTTGTGTTGATTCTGTTTCATTATTGATAATAGGCAGTAGTGATAATTTTGTGATTGATCGATCCCTCAAACCTCCTTTGGTTTGCAAGGTTACGACTCTTGTTAAACCATCTTTTCCAGGATGTAATTTGATGACACGTCCAAGAGCCCATCTTGAAGGAGAAGTTTGCTCGTCCTTTATAAGTACGAGGTTTCCCTCTTTTAGGTTCTCTTGTCTTTGAGCCCATTTTGGTCTATGTTGTAATCGTCCAATATATTCAGCAGACCATTTCTTCCAAAAGTCTTGGTTCATTCTATCAATATGCTCCCATCGTGTTAGCGTATTAACCTTCGTGTCCAATAACTCTTGTGCTGGGACTGTTAATAGTGGAGAGCCAGTCAGGAAATGCCCTGGTGTAAGAACGTCCAAGCTTTCTGGATCTTCCGATAAAGGACAAAGTGGCCTGGAATTTAGGCATGCTTCGATTTGAGTGCATAACGTGCACATTTCCTCATAAGTGAGTCTTGAATTGCCGACAACACGTCGCAGATGATGTTTAATGGATTTTACCCCGGCTTCCCACATCCCTCCAAAGTGAGGAGAAGCTGGCGGAATAAAATGCCATTGTGTGCTACTTTCTAATAATGAGTTGTTTACTGCATCTCTAAATGACTGCTGCTTGTGCAGGTCACTTATTATCTTGCTAGCACCGACAAAATTTGTTGCGTTGTCACTGTAAAGGTTTGATACTAGACCTCGTCGGCTCACGAATCTTTTAAAAGCGGCGATAAAGGCTGCGGATGAGAGGTCGGTCACTATCTCGATATGTATTGCCTTTGTAGTAAGACACACAAATATAGCGATGTAACCCTTGTGGGTACGATTTCCTCGTCCCTTAGCAAGAAGCAATTCGAACGGCCCAGCGTAATCCACTCCAGTGTGCGTGAACGGGGGGCTTTTGACAACTCTTGCTACCGGTAAGTTTCCCATCATCTGATGACACATCTGTGCCTTAAATCGGTGGCATTTCACACAACCATTTATATGTGCCTTGACTGCCTTGGCACCATTAATGATCCAAAATGATTGTCTTACAGCATGGAGCGTTAAGGTATTTCCTCCATGTAACGTGGTTCTGTGCGCCCTTTCGATTATTAGCGTTGTTAGCTCACTCTTGTACGGAAGGATTATAGGATGTTTACGGTTGAACGTTAGAGAAGAGTTGTCTAAGCGTCCACCGACTCTAATAACTTGATCCTTCCCGAATATTGGAGCCAGCGATAATAGTCGGCTATTTTTATCGATTGGTTTTCCCATCGTTAACTTCTTGACCTCATCGTGGAAGTGAGTTTGTTGAGTATACCGTGCGATTATTAACAATGTTTCATCCAATTCCTTTATTGTGAGCGGTGTACTGCTGAGCTTGGATTTACGCTGCTTCATATCTTGCTCATTTCTAGATTTCGTACGCTGATGCAGAATCTTAATATATCGTAGGCAATGAGCTAATATATGTTGAATTTTCTCGATGGATGAATAGCGCTCTAGCAGACCCTTGATTGGGTGCGATTCATCATTCATTATCGCGTGTACTGCTATTGGCTTCCTTTCTAAGTCAATTGTAGTTACTGGCTTTTTACTATATGAAATGTGACGTTCTTTTAGCCATGAGGGACCCTCCCACCAGAGGGAATGATACCGTAATTTGGATGGGTAAATTCCTCGTGATGCACAGTCTGCAGGGTTTTCGCTACTCTTGACATAAAACCATCTGCTGCTGTCTATTATTGTTTGAATTTCAGCTACTCTGTTACCTACGAATGTTTTCCATTTGTATGGATTTTCTTGCAGCCAAGCTAACACAATTGTGGAGTCAGTCCACGCATAACAAGACATATTTTCGATGTCTAGACTCTTCCTTGTTTCCTTAATAAGAGTTGCTAACAATGTTGCTCCGCATAGCTCCAGTCTTGGGAGAGATAATTTTGACCGAAGTGCAGCAACCTTTGTCTTGGCTGTAAGTAAGCAAGAAGATGAGTTTCCGTTTCTGATTACACGTAGGTAGATAACAGCGCTGTATGCCTTCTCAGAAGCGTCAGAGAACCCGTGCAATTCACAAGTACAGTCTGATCCTGCGTATTGTACCCATCGAGGAATTTCAATATTGTTGAGACTCTGAAGCTCAGATTTTATGCGTTGCCATTTGTGGCGAATCTCATTGCTTACTTCAGCATCCCAATCAGATCCATGTAGCCAGACTTCTTGAAGCAGTAGTTTTATCTTGACTATTACAGGTGCCAATAATCCAATGGGATCATATATTTTTGCAGCCTCGGAGAGTAGGGTTCGTTTGCTAGTTACCGAAGATTCAGGGTTTATATTCGTTTGGATCTTAAACTGGTCAGTTGTTGGATTCCAATTGACTCCAAGCGCCTTTATGGTTTTCTCGCTGTCGAAATCTATTTCTTTCGCACATTCTCTTAGATTCCACGGAATTTTACGTAAGAGTTCTGTGCTGTTGCTAGACCATTTCCGCAGGATGAATCCTCCACCCTCGAGAAGTTTTATTAATTGTTTGCTTGCCTCACAAATGTCCTCAACGGTATTTGCTCCAGATACCACATCGTCCACGTAAGTATCATGGAGTATTATCTTCGAGGCAATGGAATACTTCTTCTCATCATCTGTTGCTAATTGTTGTAGAGTGCGAATTGCTAGATATGGTGCCGCTTTCGTTCCATACGTTACTGTAGTTAACTGATACTCCCTTATAGGTGAGTTGATATTTTCCCGCCAAAGTATGCGCTGATATCGTTGATCACGAACGTCCATTTTTATTTGGCGGTACATTTTTTCAATGTCAGCCAACAATACAAATGGATGTTTTCGCCATCTTAACATTATTGACGTGAGATGCTGCTGTATTTGTGGTCCGGCCATCATGATATCGTTCAGGCTTTGTAGATTATCGTGTTTCGCAGTAGCGTCAAAGACCACTCTTAGTTTGGTCGTGGAGCTGTCGTGCTTGAGAACAGCATGATGAGGTATGTAGTAACCTGTATCTGTGTTGTCAGTTACCGGAACCATATGCCCTAAGCGGATGTATTCACTCATGAAGTCCTTGTACATGGCTGCATAAGTTTTGTCAACCTTAAATTTTCTTTCCATTTGGAAGAGTCTTGCCAGTGCCAATTTTTTCGATCGGTTTAGATCCTTCCTTTCATCTGGGTTTTGCTTAAAAGGAATTCTCACTGTATAGCGTCCATCAGCGCCTCTTTTATAGGTGGATTTGAAATATCGCTCACATGCCATATCTTCTGCGGTTAATATAGGTTCCTCTTGAACTTCTTCTAATTCCCAGAATTTTCTTAATTCCTTTCCAAGATCGACTTCCGATATGAAGCAGTGTAAACTTTTATTCCATAAGGACGTATTGATTTCTCCAAAGAGAATCCAACCTAATTCAGTTTGTTGGGCTACTGGGTGTCCTGGACCTCCCCGAATCAGATTCTCGAGTAGAATATCTGCATAGACTTCCGCCCCTAAAATTACATCAATTTTATCGGGTGTGTCATAAGCTGGATCGGCCAGTACAAGATTCTTTGTGTGATTCCACTTGTTTGAAACTATTTGATGCGATGGCATTAATTTTGTAAGTTTTTTTAGTACAAGGGCTGTCACTGTACGCGAATAAGCTGATGCGAATCTGGGTTTAATTGTAACATCAACTGTTTTACTAACTGTCCCGATCTGAGTTTCGCCTACTCCGCTCACCATGGCATGAATCCGGTTCGAAGGACCAAATGTACGAATGGAAGGTTCAAAATAACCACACTCGTTGACTGATTGAAAATCAATAATTTATTAAGGTAAAAAGAGAACAATTTTATACTAAGCTAATTGTAACAAATAACAAAAAAAAGAGAAATTGCCTAAGTACGCAAAATGACAACATTTCATGATGGGCACGAGCTCACGTGCCGGCGGTGTCAGCGCGAAGTTCATTCATTTCATAAAAGTGTTAACGTCTCAAATTGCACAGTAGCGCAATTGCCAGCGCAGGGTGCATTACCCCTGCTGCATGAAATGAATGAACTTTAGAATGTTTTTACATATAAGTGCTTACGCACAATATTAGGCAGCAAGAGCAATATCCGGCACACAGTGCAATGCCCTTGCTGCGTAATATGACTGGATAACAGAATTTTCTTATTTCTTCCTAATAGATTAAATTAGATTTCTTAATATTAGATGTACTGCGTACAGTAACTCCAATGTTTGAAATATTAAATTATTTGTCCTTGACGTACTCTGTCTGCTAATTTCCGAACGCGTGGGCAATTTAATAAATTATTCTATTTCAGAAACTATAGCACCTAAAAATTCCAAAAATATTTTGCAACACCTCATTTCCAATCGCAAAGTTACCAGTTGAAACTCACAATTGCGATCGAAAATATTTTGAAAATACCAAAATAATGTAATTGTTTTCGTAAATTTGACCCTAACACAACAAGAAACAAAAGAAGGTAGTCGGCTTCACATAATCATTACAAACCAAAATAAACACTCTCATATCTAACCTGACCTCCTCAATTTCATTCCAATAAACTCACCAAATCCACTTATAATGTCACCTCCGGATCAGCGCATACACACAGGACTCTTCACAGTTCCGCAGAAACAGTCAGCGCTGTTTGTAAGTCAAAAATAAAAAAGGACGCACCGGCGGATTACGTCACAAGGGAGCTATCAGATATTGAAATTGGTCCTAGAAACAAATTCCACGAAGGCCAGGATTTTGTCACGATATCGGGGTCAGAATATTCACCAGACTTCTTCGCCCTAATAGAAGCTCACGTTCCTCTCTGTTAGACACATATTTGGTACACCTGAAGCAACGCATGCTCGGTATGCTCCACGACTCCACATACCTCTCCTAGACACGAGTCACCCCTACCCCATTGGGTCAGACGTTCTCTCGTGAACGTATGCCCAATATGCACTCTGTAGACAGTCCTCATGATTCAAACCAGGGCCTTGCTCTAACGGTCGGGAACAACCCATAGAAAATGCGGCCCTTATTCCGGGACAACTCGCTGTAGTTCCTCTCCCACTCCTGCATCAGCTTTCTTTTAATGATGCACACTGCATTTTCCATTGTGCGATTATGGAGGAAGGCCACCCCCTCATATCTAGCCATACCGGCCAGATAGTCCGCCCTGAAATTCTTTGAAATGCCCCTGTGCGAGGGGGCACTCACACAACTTTGACCCAGGACAGGCTACGAAGATTCATCTTCAAAGTTTACAACACTTCTGTTCATCCCATATTTGGGGATCCCCAAGTTCTTGATTTGTTTTTTAGATTTAAAAAAAAACTATTTCGAGTAGAAGCATGAAATAGTGCTCAGATGAAAGCTAAAATCCAACACTTTCAGAAAAAAATATGTTAATTTTTACAACCCTCATCAGAACTGCAGTAGTGGGGAGGGGGGAATCTATGCTATTTATGTTTGTCAGAGCATACCATAGTGAACCTTTCCTAAAAATATTGTCCACCAACTTAGTACACTCCATCTTTTGTAATTACTTCTTCGACTTTATGGGCTGCAATTGGCTGAAATCGGCTAATTTTTTAATATCCTAATGTTTTGATATCTTAATCAAACGTTCTCATGGGCACGAAGTGATTTTAAGGGTAGTGTCGGTGCTACAGGGTGATTAATAAATTGGGGATGCCGATTATTTTTATATGTTATCTTCTGACCTACCCCACGCAGCGACATCAAACGCATGCCAAGCAAGTACTAGCTCAATGTGTTTTCGACAAATGCCATTAATGTTGATGTACCTCTATCAGTGCAAGTAGGGTCACTTGCGAAAATGATAAAATGCGCTCACGTGTCCTTCATTTTCTTCGAAATTCATGTAATTAATGAATTGCCCATCTTGTTGCCTTTCCAAATATGTAAAACACATCCAGTTAGCGAATGAATAAACGCATTTATATATAGATAATCTTTTGGCATTTTTAAAAAATCTGAACTTCGAAATTTTTTTTTTCAAAATAAACATTTGTGACGTGCTACCATTAACTGTAACAAGTTTTAAATTACAGAAAAGAAATTTTTTTGTGAAAAGGAAATTGTTTTAAAATTCCCCAAAAGGTATGCGTATATACATACGTCCGCTAAATCGATTCCCACATACAAAGATTTATAACGCCTGGGGGGTTGAATTTGGAGAAATGCTGAAATACGTATTCCATTATTTGTGCTGTAGAGTGTTTAGTAATATTTAAGAATTTTGTATGCCGTGATAATTACTTGATTTATCCAGATTTGCCAATTTTGTATTTGGCTGTTTAGCTTTTCTTTTAGGTAATTTTCGTACACCTATTTGAATTGAATTTCATTGAGGTACGTACTTTAATGAATTTGTTGGGTTTCATATTTTTTAAAGCAAATACACGTGGTACCGCAAGTAATAGAAAATAATTACGGAAATATCAGCCCACATTATTGAAAATAGCAGAATGATTTAATTTATACAATATATATGTATGCAAGATTAGGGTTATAGCCCTGGAAAATTAGTTACCAAAAAGGTCAAAATTACGAAAAAAGTCCGAACAACTACATTTCTCTGGATACCTTTATTTGGATGTCCTTTAAGGTATCCTGTAAAGTACGCTTAATTTGAGCCATTGGATTTAGGGGGTGGATTCTATTTTTTCTATCTCGTAAATTAAAAAATGCTCTACTTATATAAAATACGATTTCTGTGTGTAAGTCAGATATAAATTTCGGTTTCTGTGAACAGATTTCGATGTGATTTCCTATATTTAGTTTTTTTCGAGAAAGGCCTTGGGCTACATACCATTACGCCTTACTATTCAGAGGCTAAGCAGTGAAGTAAAATCTTCAACTTTTAGAGTTATTATCGTAGAAGGCATAAATTTGATTGATTTTGTTGTCAAATAAGCAGTAGGTTTTGAACCATTTTTATCAGATTGATCTACGGTACAAATATGTGATATCAGGGAGATTTCCCAATTTTAGGGAATTTGAACTCTTTTTGGGCTCTACGGGAAAAAGGAAAAATGGAATTTAGACGAAAATCTGAGGACAATTTTAAGCTGAATCGGGTATAAGTGCGGAAAACCACGGGCAAGGCCGGCTAATTCCAGCTATATATAAAATATTCGAAGAAAAAGTTACTGAAAAACTATAGTTTATAAAATTCTGCACAAAACTTTTCCTTTTGCCGTCGAATCAGTAGAAACTCTTCTCCATCCAAATTATCCAAACTACCACGTACACTGAGTGCATCGCAACAGTATTAATTAAGACTATATCTCCATGTGTAGAAGTAGCTTGATAATGATTTGAGAAGACTGGGGTAATCATATTTAAACGCCGAAAATACAGAAATATATATTATAGTAATGCAGATAGCGATGAAGAAATAGATCTAATCACTCAAGAAATGATAGAATAAACAAATTAAGATGATAAAACTGATTAATTTATTAAATTTTTCTTTTCAAAGAGGATTAGGCCTATTGCGGATAACACATAAAAAACGCGCCCAATACTCTACCTCTGCGGTGGTATCGAAAAGAATTTGTACTGATTCTACGGTAAAAAGAAAAGGGACTGTTTTGTGCAGAATTTTATAACTACAATTTTTCTTACAACTATTTACAATTTACGAGATATTTGCAAAAACCTAGAATTCACCCCTAAATCCAATGGCTTAAATTAAGCGTACTTTACAGGATAGCTAAAAGGCCATCCAAATAAAGATATCCACAAATGAAATTGAGGTAATATGCAAATCACCTAAACAAAAAGCTGAAACGCTAAATACAAAATTGAAAAATCTGCTTGGATAAATCAATTAATTATCACAGCATACAAAATTTTTAAATATTGCTTACAAAATCAACATATACGTTTTTGTCATCAAATTCTACGAATTCACCTTCGAGATTTCGTATTTTAACCGCGCTTATTCCTAGAATCTCTCGAAATCTTGGAACCCTACTCCACAATGGTTGGTGCCGATTGAAACATTGAAATTCCCTGATGCTTCACCTTCGTTTAGGTCGATCCCTACAAACGCTTCGCTGCTCTCGTGGCCTGACCCCCGACCAAGTGCAAAGGCTCCAGCAAAGATTTGCAAGATTCATTTATTCCGCAACATCACTTGGCTAGAGAGCCGAAAACTTGGCTAGCGGAAATGTTTTGAATTTTTAACAGTGGCTGGGCATCTATATTACTTATCTGTGATATTATATATGCCATTGGCTTCGCCCATAGTACTTTTAAATTTATATATAAAGATTTTACATTTCAAAAAAATAAAAAAAACTTTTAAAAAAATTCGCTACAGGTCAATTTAAAAATCGTTTTCCTTTTTTGATTTCAAATGTTTCGTATCAGAGAAAACTTATACGTATCGTGACCGCGACTTTTCAAAGACGCATCGAAAGGTTATATTTAGTGCAACAAACATAAACTGTCACACATAAATCTTTATATTCTTTATATAAAAGCAAAAATCCCAATCATTGTCTGATTTTTCTTCCTTTAACCCAGTACCTGTGACCCTTTAATTATTCCATTAAAGGCTCCCGCGGGTTGAACGAATTGGTGTTGAAAAAGAGGAAAGTTGTATTCGGTATTAAAATTTCTTTATGTCTCCTGTAAACTTACAATACTGTAACGATAAATTGTATAGTACCAGTGACATAATTTTAAAACGGGATTTTTTACCCAAAGATATGTTTTATGTATAATATTTTTTTTATTTAAAATTCAAAAATGCGTTCACGCCTTATTTTATCAACTCTACTCGAGTCGAGATATACAAGGTTTCCCAATAAGAACGTCCGAGCTTTAAATTTGAATAAAACACACAATTTTCGACCAAAAATGGTTCTGATTGCTTTATTTGAAAGATGATTTTATGCAATTTATGATTTGACCAAATGGCCAACGCGGCTCCTCTTGCACACGTTCATCCGCTCACGCCAATTTCGATGACTCTGTGCAACATCGGCCGGTATCTCAGCTATGGCTTGACGAATATTGGCTTCCAATGCCTCAAGAGTTGTAGGGTGGTTGCTGTGAACCTTCGACTTAATGTGGCCCCAAAGGAAGTAATTAAAAGGGGTTAGATCACACGATCTAGGCGGCCAAGCGATGGGACCATTTCTGGAAATTAACGACTCACCGAACTTTCCACGCAATAAGTTCCTGTTAAGTCGGCAAGTGTGAGGCGGTGCACCGTCTTGTTGGAAATAAAGGTCGCCCGCATCAATTTAATCAAATTCTGGGAAACAAAAATCGGAATACATCGTGTTATAGCGGTTGCTATTAATGGTAACGGCATCTCCTGCCTCATTTCGAAAGAAATAAGGTCCGATGATTCCGCCATATCATAATCCACAGCAAACTGTCAATTTTTGTGGATGCAATGGTGATTCATGAACCACTCGTGGATTTGACTTACTGCAATAGCTGCAATTTTGCTTGTTGACGAATCCATTGAGCCAGAAATGAGCCTCATCTGAGAATATGATTTTGCGTTGAAAATCGCCGTCGGCTTCCAACATTTCCAGTGACCAATCAGCGAACTGACGACGAATGTGATGGTCAGTTGGCTTGAGCTCTTGTGCCAATATCATCTTATAAGGATGCAGATCCAAATCCAATCGCAAAATTCGCCAGGTTGTCATCCTGGAGAGCCCCAACTCTTGAGAACGACGCGAAACAAACGCATTTGAGTTTTCACGAACACTGGCTTGAACGGCGGCAATATTTTGTTCACTGCGGACATTTCTTTGTCTTACAGGCACCTTTGTATCGTGAAGAGTGAATTCACTTTCAAACTTTGTTATTATGCGTCTTATAGCGCGCTCAGGGTCATTATGACGACCGTTTTTTCCACGAAGCGCTTACAGTACCAACAAGAGAATTTGCGTAATAATTTTGGACAATTTCCAAGCGTTGGACCAAAGTGAAACGTATCATGATGAAATCGCAAACCTTACTGAACATAACTGCACAGACCTGTCAAAAAACCATAAACAAATATGGCCGCCATGAGATATCAAAACCAGGTCATCCCTATTGGGGAAACCCTTTACGTGCCCTAGATATTCGTTGCTATTAGAAGATCCATTCCTTTGCAAGGCTAGCACCGCTTTTTGCTACATTAACTCATCGTTTGAAAAACTGCTCTAACCTGAGTGTAAGATATCTGCACTGAACGAAAGGGTGGTTTAAGCGGTGTAAAAGAAAAGAAGATATTATATTATTTAAATTGGATTTACAGGAAAACAGAATATTTTTAAATTCTTGTTTGGTACATTTAAAGTAAATTTCCGACAAATATCTCGGCATTGAATTACATTCAGTAATTTCTATATAAAAGATCCCTGAAGTGTCAGTTGGTTCTAAAATACCACTTACATTTGAATGACAACTGCTTTTTAAATCTCGTTTGACACTTTTCTCCACTAAGTCATTTTTAGTGGTGGTGTAGATTACACTCAGCAACGCTTGCACTGAAGCAAGTTTAGTTTAGTTGGAAAGGGGCCGTTTAGGTATAAGCACCAAGCATACAGTATATAGCGAACTCATCTCTAACAAAAATTTGTCGGCCGTGCTTATGAACATTTTGTCTTCGATTGGGTCCCACCGCGTTCATTTCACCAGAAATGAATCCAGGAATTCACCCGACTTCAGAGCTCTGCACCGAGGTTACGCTGGGACTCGATCTGCGGCCTGGCTGCTGTTCTGACTCATCTGTATATGTTGGAATATTTACATCTGAGCAAGCAGGTGTTTGTGCCCATTGCGCTCGTTCTTAATTGATGAATGCAATTTCGGTTGTGCGGGGCATGAAGGGCAACAGAGAACGACGACGTACGTCGTATGGGACGAGGTAGTCCCATTCAAATTTGATGAAAATATTTCGGAAGTCAGTTAAAAACAATTACATCGGTCGATCAGTACGTCGTCGTTCTCTGTTGCCCTTCATGCCCCGCACAAACGAAATTGCATTTATCAATTAAGAACGAGCGCAATGGGCACAAACACCTACTTGCTCAGATGTAAATATTCCAACGCATACAGATGAGTCACAACAGCAGCCAGGCCGCAGATCGAGTCCCAGCGTAACCACGGTGCCGAGCTCTGAAGTCGGGTGAATTCCTGGATTCATTTCTGGTGAAATGAACGCGGTGGGACCCAATCGAAGACAAAATGTTCATAAGCACGGCCGACAAATTTTTGTTAGAGATGAGTTCTCTATATACTGTATGCTTGGTGGTATAAGGCCTGTTGATTGCCGTGATCGTTAGGATCTATTGTGAATCTCCATCCACATTTTATCCCAGGTCTAGCTTCTTGAAGAAGCCCAGCATTTTCTGAGAGCCAAAATCTGTTGTGGTGTTGAAAAGGTGTCCTTTTACTGCGTTAGTCGGAGCCTTACTAGGGCTGTACACTGACAAAGAATATACACAGCTGTCTCTGAAGCTTCCGCACAGTAGCGATAGGTGTCAGAGTCAACTTTCCTGATATTTTTAAGGTGAAACCTTAAGAAACAATGTCCAGTGAAAAGTCCAGTAATTATTATGAGCTCCTGTTTGTTTAGACAGACGAGTTTTCTGACCTTTATCGTGCGGTGCAGCCATCGGGCCTTGGATTGCCGATATCTTTGGATGCTATTCCAATATCGGAATCGGCTACACTTCTCCCAGTTTTCAATGGCCCTTTTTAGGTGACATTTAGAGATGCCACAGAAGGGTTGCGGACCAATAAGGGGAGATGCAGACCCTAGTTTTGCTAGACCATCGGCTACTTCGTTGGCTGTGTAGCCTTCATGGCCTGGGATTCACATGAGTGTAAGTTTGTTACGGTTAGCTTCAGGTATTCCAGATGGCATTCCCAAACCAGCTTTGAATCTATGTACACTAAAAGACTTTAGCGCTTTTAGTGCAGCTTGACTATCCGATAATATAAAGATAGTAGAACCTTTTATGGTTCTGTTAATGAAGGTATTGACACATTCTGGTATGGCCAGCATTTCAGCTTGAAATATGGTGGGTATTTTACCTAGTGCCTTTGAGATGCGGCGCTTTGGGCCATACACGCCAATACCTGCCCCCTCATCAGTTTTTGATCCATTTGTGTACCACACCATCGATCCCTTCGGTGGGAACACTTCGCTGGCTTACCATTGTTGACGGGTTTTAAGTACCACTCTATATGGTCTTACGAAGTCCAGCTTGGTTATGGTTTGCACTGATGCAAAAAAATGGGCCTACAGTTAAACCATTCAGAACAAATCTTATAGTTTCGAAATATTTTTGAAACAAAAGGAATATGAAACAAATTTGTTTTTATGCATTTCTTAGTAAATGCCTTCACAACCTTCAGCAAATGTTAGCTGTTTTTAGTCCAGTAAAGTTAGTTCGATTTCTGTGGGTATTATCGCAATTCATTGAATAAGAAATTCTTTCTCGAAATTCTCTTCCGTTTTAGGGCAAATAGGAGGCACCTGCAAAATTTTTTCGACACCTGTTCCAAAATTTGTTTGCCGTCGTTAGAGTACCATGTGGATAGCTTAAATCCGAATTTTCGACCATTTTTCAAATTTACGCCTCTCTACAGGCTTAACCTTTTGTCGCAGCGAAAAATGGTATATATGAAAGCAATGGAAAATGTTGTGCTCTCTAACTTTTGTATGAATATATTTTTTATTTTAAATTACCCAAAACGAGATAAATGCGAGAAACCAATTGTGGTCCTAATTTTTTACCTTTTTCGCGCTATAACTCTAAAAGTAATTTTACGAAAAAAGTTAGCATGACTTGAAGATAAGATATTTACGAAAAACCAGTTCACCCTTTAATCCGAAATGGCAGAAAAGCTTCAAAGGGTTTATTGTCGAAAACCCAGATTAAAACTATCTACATATAACATATGGTACCGTAACGATGTCAGAAAAAAAATGTCTTCTTAAAGTCTGATGGGCCAACAACAATTTTAAGAAATTCACTCCCATCATTCGGTTTTATTTAAAGTCTTTTACAGCTACCAAATTAAAACTTAAGTTTGTATTAATTGAATTGGGAAAATAATCTTTCGGAATAATACTTGTATACCCTTACTTTTGATAAAAGCTGTTGTTTAGAAGGTGCCGTGCATTGTTTTCAAATTTGTTATCTTCTCCATTTTTATAATGCGTTTAGTTACAAACGAAAAATGGCCAACAATTTATATTTTTAAATTTAATGACTAAAACTAATAAGAAGCATGAATAAGGATTAAGTTTAAAGCTTAAAGCCGTTAGTACTAGCTGAAATACCTGACTTCATCAGGTACGTATTAAGTAATCGTAATTACTTAAAGATTTTCTGAATCGATATTTATATATTTTTCGCTCAAATCGGATCATTAAATTCACAACATTCCAATTTTAAAAACAACAACAAACGTTTTTTTCTTCTGGTAATAGATGACATAAATATAGAAGCACACAAAAAAATAATCAAACTAGATATACTCGTACTACTCGTACTTTTTTTTTATTTTAGTTTAAATGCAAAAAATTATTTCTAATTATTTCTCTATTTCAGGTTCCTCAAAGGTGACTACCGCTACTTGCCGAGATCTCAGTCTATTGTCGGACTTATGTCTTCGGCAATCTTCGCCCCATTATTTATCTTATCACTGATAAATCATCAAGAAGCGAGATTTCTTATTCCTCTAACGCTCCCAATTATTTTACTGCACGCACCAAAGCTTGTTACTGGCTTTTGCACAATGTACCCGTTTTCCAAAGAAAACAAGTTCTTTCGACTAGTCTACGAGAGAATTTTATGCACCAAAGCGAGTTCAAAAAGTCTTCTTAAAATTTGGTACATCATTAACATCTCGTTGTGCATATTCTTTGGTTTTCTTCATCAAGGAGGTGTTTTCCATTTGGCCCAACACTTTTCTGGACTAATGAGAATAAGACCAGTTACCACTCAAGTTCACCTAGTCACTAGTCATATTTACAGTATGCCTTTATCTTTCGTTAATACGCCAAGTTCCACTGTTTTACATACAAATCGTGAAACTGGACAAAAGTACCGCAGAGGGAAGGAATTTTTCCTTTATGAGTACGGAAACAGAGATATGGATACACTAGTCCGTAAAGTGAAATTAATTTTAGATGTGTGCGAAATGAAGGCTGTAAGCAAAAATCAGCAATATCGACTTTACTTGGCCATACCAACTAGTCTTAATTATGAACTCCAAGATGCGTTCTATAGGAGAAACACTACAGCTATTAGCTATAAACTTGTTAAAGTTTTTTACCCTCATTTATCTATGGAAGCACCACCTAAAATTTGGGGAAGACATTTGTGTGATTTACACACAACTGACGATGACCTTGAGGGAACTTGCTTCGCTCAAGAAATGTTAGGTTACGATCTACTTCTTTCAGTTTCCTTTATCCTTAGACAGTTCTCGTCTTTCGTTCATCAATTTGGGTTAGCTTTATACCGCATCGAAATCAACAGACACCAATAACGAACTTTTTAAATTTAAGCTATTTTAATTAATCATTCCTGTTTTAACACCTTTATGTAAAATACAGACTAGTTGTAAAATACCGTAAATGTATAAATTTAAATACATCCAAGAGACAGCTTTAATTAGTTTTCATTATTTCTATGTTGGATCCAGCTTTTATGAAGCACTACTTTTAATTAAGATTTTTACATTCACCTATTTATTGATGGTAATAAAGATTGTTATAAAATCGTTGAGTTTTTCTATCTATCTCATAACATATAACTCCTCTAGTAGCGGAATAGATTATTAACAAGGTGAGACTTTATTGCTTGTTACCAAGGTTTTCTTGCAAGTTATTATTACGATCTACTCAACGTAGCTACATCAAACTTACGCCCACATTTTTTTCCAAAATTCATGCAATTAATTCACCCATTTTTTTTTTTATTAAATTCCCCATCAGTTTGCCTTTCCAAAGAGGTACATGTCCAGGTAGAGAAAGGATATACAGATTTATATGTTAAAAACCTTTTGCGGAATATGAAAACACCAGCTGACCCGTGCGAATATTTTGCACAGTATCGTGATCAGCCGCCGAATGGTAATATAAAAATACAAGCTGTCGGTTGGAAGCTTTCGTCCATGTTAGTTATACTGATTGTGAACAGATGGCGTCTTCTAAATTTCCTATGCAAATACGATTGTTATAAAAAAAATTTAAAATAAGCTTTTTTTTAACGAAACCATTAATTTTAAACTATTTGTTTATTTTTCGTCATTCCGGGAACGTAATCTGGGAGATATGGCGTACTGACAAAACATCTTTCAGAAATAGAATTTGGAAATGTTGACGGCAGATTCGATATCAGCGACCCCGAAAACCCCTAAATGCGTATTTTTACGATAATTTCTAATTAGCCTAGACTATGATAGCCCTCTCTGCATTTCTCCCGAAAGTAGTATATAGGAGCTACCATTGTAGCAACAACCTTTGTTAATTCGGAGGCACAGCCTTGAATCTGTGAGAGATAAGTCCTGCGTCTCTATGCAGTTGTTTCAAGGGTATCACTATGCTAGCGTATTAACGCTGAAAGTCATTCGGAAAGGCATCTTTGCTTCGGCGTTTAAGTCCCTTAACCTTTGTAGTTTGCACTGCTTATCTAGAGGGGTTTTTGAGACGAATAACTGGTTCTTCTAGTTTGACTGGGATTTCGCCTAAGGTTTCTCTGGCCATGACAACATTCTTAAACTGATTTTCATACACATATTGCACACCTTGGCCTAGCAAGATTCAATTTCTAACCACAGCAAAGACCAGACCAACCCACCCCAACCAGGACCATCAAAGAAAGACCACCAACACGAATAATGACGACAGCAGACGAACCAACCCCTACTCAACACAAGGAGACCAACAACTTCACTTAGATGACAATGACCAGGTAACCTTTATACCTAGTAAGAACTTTTGCCCACCCATATTTGTTAAATATAATGATGTTAAAAGATTGATGACTCTTATTAGAAAACTGTCAGAAGATACAAACTTTAGACTGATTAATCTTAAGAATTATGTAAAAGTATTAGTAGATAACCCATTAATACACAAACATCTCCTTAACCTACTTAGGAGAATTGGGATTGAGGGATTTACCTCATTTACGTCGATCCTCATGAAGGGGGTCCACAATAGTTACACGGAAGACGAGGTGCTCACTGCCCTTATCAGTAAACTCCCAAATGTGGAATTTCATAAAGTCATTAAATTCACTACACCCAAGTCTAGAGCCAATAAGGCTCCACCCCCTAATGCGTTCATAATTCAGCTGCGTAATCCAGCGGACTGACCCCAAATCTGTAAAATTAGATCTCTGCTCCACCAGGAAATCCGTTGGGCACCCCTCAAAAGACTCGGTCCCCCCCAGTGTAAGAACTGTCAGAGATATGGCCACATTGCGAAGAACTGTACTTTTAAATATAATTGCGTCAAATGTACTGAACAACACGGCACTGGGGAATGCACGAGAGTAGAAAAAGACGAATATGCCTACTGTGCCAACTGTAAAACAATTGGACACCCAGCAAGCTTTAAGGGCTGCCCGACAAGAAAGACCATAATCTCGAAAATTACCGAAAGAAGGGCTGAGCGAGAACTGAACAGGCTCGAGACTAACAACCTGGTCCTGAATTTCAGACCCGAAAACAACCTAAACTTAACCTATGTCAAGGTAGCGGCAGGTCAGCATAATAAAACTAACACCCAGAATGAAAATACAGAAACACTACTATCCTACACGCAACATAGATTTGGGTTAACTCTCCTACAGCTACTTGATAAGGTACAAAACTTTCTGCCACTATTTAACTCAACCAAAGACGAGATAGAGAAAGATTACAAACTAGTTGAATTCCTTTGCAGCCTTTACACGAAGAATGAATAACATATCTATCATCACAGTAAATATCAACAAGCTCGTTTCAATGAGCAAGAAAAACGCCATCTCTGACCTTCTAGAAGAATACTCCCCAAACATACTTTTAATTAACGAAACCCATTTAAAAGACAGACACCAAGCGAAATTTATTAACCACAGCATGACACGCAACGACAACGGGCAGGGAGTTGCACTCCTAATAAACGAAAAGACCAAACACCAGATAATCCAATTACCCATCAACACCAAAAATATTATAGCATGCGGAGTCTCCGTAGACCACAGGTAGAAACAATAAAATAGCTTTCGTGTCGGTATACTTCCCCTCATCGATCCCTAACGCCGAAATCAGTAATTTCCTCAACACCATAAATACAATGCACAACGGCTATAAACACGTAATTGTCGGCGGAGATTTCAATGCCAGACACCATAGATGGGGCGATTCATCGCTAAACAACAATGGCAAAAGAATCGTTAAATGGTTAGACTCGAACCCAAATCGGAATTTTGACATCATAGGACCGCCTACGCCGACCTACCCGGCCAGCGGCTCATTCCTTGATTTCTTCCTGGTGTCCAACAACTTAATAGACTTGATCGACAGGAACTTTGACTGTGAAACAGTCTCGACTATGTCAAACCACCTTGCGGTCAAGCTCGCTCTAAAGACACCCCTACAAACCACCCTAACCCCCCCCCCCCAAATCATTTCTCTCGTTCCTTGACACAGACTGGGACTTATTCCGAGACGAACTGGAGACCCAACTTAATACCTTAGACATCCCTCTCAACAGAAACCTCAGTTCAGACGAAATCGACCAACATATCAAGGAATTAGCCCAGGCCGTCAGACACACAGTTGATAAATTTGGGAAAAAGATCGCGAACGGGAAAACCCGCCTGCAGCTACTACCGGTAAATATTCGTAAACTAATCGGAACCAAAAAGATATGGCTTAGGACACTTAACAGAATGTACACTAGGACACTTGACCAGAATAATAGACAATACAAGCAACTCAAGAGCCAGATAATTCTACTCCACAATATAATCAACGACAAAATACGAATATACAAAAATGAACTCCTTGCTACCAGGCTTAGGAAAATCCGCCCTGGCCCTGATGCCTTTAGTTTAGGGAACTCAGGAAAATTGTAGGTCGCAAGAATATTACCCCAAAAACAATTACCGTGAACGATATTAACATCACAGACAAAGAAGGCCAACTTAACGCCTTTGCTGAATACTATGAAACACTCTACGCACACAGAACCCCTCGGCCGAGAGCAGAAAACACCACACGTGTGAAGTCCCTGGCATTACCCATACTGGAGCGAGGTAAGAAAAATTACGTAGATAATAACCAGCCCATCACCTATTTTGACCTTAACAACGCAGCTGATAACCCCGTTGGTAACCCAATATTCACATATGAAGACGAAATACACCACATAATTTACAACCTAAACAATAAAAAATCTTCCGGAATAGACGGTATATCTAACTATACACTCAGAAAAACACCCCCTATACTAGCCAACCTTCTCAGCAGAATATATAATAATTGTATTAACATCGGTTACTTCCCAATCGACTGCAAAGCAGGTAGACTAATCCCGATACAAAAATCTAACGGGGCTATTCTAGGTAAAAGTTAACAGCTGGTAACCTGCTAACTACTCAGATAGCAGAAATTGCTATTCTGCATAGCAGAACTGACAGCTGTTAACTACAGCTGATCTGCTAACTTGCGTGGAGACTTAAATTAACAGATTTTGGTATTCTGGCTAAAAGATAGCAGACGGTTCTAACCTTAAAAGTCTATTAAGTTAACAGCTCCTCTCAGAGGTGCTTCTACACCTTCTACACCAGCTCCTGACCCTGTTGATTTGATCCTTTTTTTTATAGGAGAAATGTTGAAACTAATAAATTTTTATGAGAATTTTGAGATCTTTATTGTAACAGCTTCTAAAAGTACGGATTTAGACGAGTTTAATTACCTTAGATAGCAGTGACTATGGAGAGGTGCCTGTATCATGAATTTTTCTGAAAGCAACGACGATTACAAATAAGGCAATTCCTAATGAAAAGCCATGAATAAAACAAGGATTTAATTTCTAGAAAAACTTATGTTGAAGGAATTAAATAAACACACTGGACATGCCTTACAAGCAAGAGGCCATCGTTAGCGTGCTGGAACAGCAGCACTTCTATGTATTTCTAAACGTATCTCTTAGATATGCTATTTTGCTTTTTGGCTTTAAAGTTGAACTGCATTTTTGTTGAACGCATTGCAGAGATTTAAGCTACTTTCAGGAGGACTTGCCGTTCTTTTTGCTACCATTAGTGCGGACTGTTTGCAGCTTCTTCTTGCGCTTTTCCCCAGACCAGTCGGCGTCGTCCTCGTCGTCGCTTACGTTTGATCCAAAATAGCTACCGCTCCCTTCCCTTGGATTTGCTCTTCGTGTACTAGCGATTCTAGACGAATTTCTCTCCATTCCTTAAAAAACAAAATAAGCACTCCCGAATTACATCTGAACCCGAAACGAACAGCCTCACCCATACACTTTTCCAGATGTGGAGCAAATCTGGAGGCAGCAACAAGTCTATCACAATTTGGGCCGTTGCTGCTGTCACACGAATTCGAATTCTTGAATCTGACAAGTCTCCGCTTGCTTGATCTGCTATCCCTAACAATTCTCCACAAATCTGCTATCCAGAATACCGATTCTGTTTGACATCTGCTATTCTAAAATTAGCAGGTTAGCAGATCTGCTAAAAATCTTTTACCTAGAATAGGGGGGTAAGAATCCAATCACATATCACATATCGAACTTCCGTCCTATCTCGTTAATCTCGAATGTCGGTAAAATTCTGGAAAGAGTAATAGACAGTAGAATTGAGCAATTTGTAACACAAAATAAAACAATACCAGATTACCAATTTGGGTTTAAAAGCAGAAACTCCACTCTGCACGCCTTAATTAAAGTACAAGACGACATAATACAAGGACTACGGAAAAAAGAATGTACAGTGGCATGCTCACTAGATATCGAAAAAGCATTCGACTCGGTATGGGCGGAAGGTCTAATCTACAAACTAATCAAATTTAATCTCCCCACACAGCTAACTAGAATTATAGCTCCATTTCTGGTGGATAGACTCAAGTGGAACTAGAAGGACAAAGCTCTAATCCTATCCCCATCATGAGGGGTGTCCCGCAAGGATCTGTATTGGGACCTAGATTATATAACCTTTTCCTCGCCGACTTACAGCACACGACCGGATCTCAACACAAGCCCGATTCGACGGCGATTCTATACGCCGACGACACACTCTTATACGCGACAGCGAAGAGCCCGGATCGCGCAGCCGCTAAAGTAGTCAAACATCTGGACAAAATAAAAGACCACTACAACAAATGGGGCATCAAAATAAACGCCAGCAAAACTAATCTGATCTGTTTCCGCAATGCTTATGCTAGAGGCAGAAGGGGGACAGTCAAAGAAAGCAAAAGACTACAAATAAACTTCTTCAACACCCCCATAAGACCTGTTAATCAAATTAAATACCTCGGAATCCTACTACACCACAGGTTCAAGCTCAACCCCTGTTTACGCGAGTAAACACAAAAATCAGCAGAATGTGCAGTGCCGACCGACGTCACAGTTATTGGGTCAAGCGCAGCGACGCAACAAGTGCAATGAGGGCACTTCCCACTTACCCAATAACTGTGACAACCAAAATTGCATACACACATTGCTGTGACATTATTATGATATTACGATATGTTAAGGTAGGGTAGGAATAATTTAGTATTTATAGCGAGTAATTTGTAAGAATAAAGGAGTTCGACCAGGTAGCCCAGTCTATTACTTTCACTCCGGTACACCCCCACCCGTGGTAAGTGTACCAAATCATCTTTTCGTTACTCGAATCCCCGACCAGGCGGTAAGATCGAGCGATCGGAAAGAACAACCCCCATGCGGAAGCTGCTCTCGACAAAGCCACAAAAGTTAAAAACTGCCTGTCTCGGCTACTCCAAATCAATAACGATCTCTCGGTAAGAGTTAAAACCCTAATATATAAACAATTAATTAGACCAATTATCTACTATGCCTTCCCCTGTTGGTTCCAAATATCCCCCACAGTAATGAAGAAGTTGACAACTTTCGAAAGGAATATACTCCGCTCCTGTACTAATAGACGTTTTGTCAGTAGGACCAAATTCTACAGGAACGAAGTCGTCTACAAGGAAGCCGACATTGCGCCGCTCCCGATATTTCTAAAAAAATACATGGAAACAGAATTAGAGAGACTGAGGGATCACCCAAATGGTCTAATATCGAAGATCTACCAGCAAAACATAAGCTCATCCATCACCGAACACTACTACCTATCTCCAATTAACGTTGTCCACCCCAACTCTCTCCAGAATATGCAACCTCAAACTGAATTAGAACTTCCGGACTTCTACAGAAGAAACGTAAACAATAACTACAGAGGATGAAAGTTTCCAACCATTTTTTTGAGGATCACTTCTACCCCCAGAAACCACTAGGATGACTCTGGACCCAGGACTCAGCGTGATCAACATACGATGAACGGATTAGTACCACATGGGACCCAATGCCCCATCCCCCTTCAGTAAGTACAAGTTTAGTATCCCTGCTTGGACTTAACGGTCGCCTCACAACCCTGTGGGCAAGTAACCATACTCAACCTAAGCAAGTAGCTCCATAACCAGTAACCACATTGGATGGCCTAGATTGATAGTAGCCTATTTAGCTTCCTCATAATATAAACCAGATACCAAGTAGATATCAGTCAACCCCAATTCTCCTAATTCAAAATGTAAATAAACCCGCTCAAACGCTTAGGAAATATACAACATAGCTGGTAACACTAAAACATGCGAACCTAACACAACATACTAACAAATCAAAATTAGAATACACACCCCACAAGCAGGCCTTGCTTTATCGAATATAGCACCTATTGTTATCTAGTAGTAAGAGTTGTAGTAGTAATTAAGTAGTGTAGGGCCCTGAGAGGCACACCAATGTAGATACTGCTTTGCACGCAAGCATAACTAAATATACACAACGATGTTGCATGAACACACAGCCATTGAATTTGCAAATGTATGTAGAAATGGGTATGTCACCTAAAGCCACACACTTTTTTTTTTTGTAGGCGAGGCTGTTTTATATCCCGCCACTTTGCATGTGTACATAGTTCCATAAGAAAGCTGTCAATTGTAACGAAGTCGTGTAATAAATGAATTGGAATTGGATTGGATTCAATTTCTAGTCCGATTCAGTTTGCTTTGACAACCTTCAAACTTGACAAATTGTAGGGGGTGAAGAAAGGTTCGGTTTCACACTTCAAAAATTTCGCTCGTCGTTCAAGTATTTTTGTTATAAGACAATAAATTCAATCATTTTAATTTTTTTATATGTTTTTATTTGTATCTTTAACTGTATAAACAAATTGTTTTTGTTGCTTATTTTACATTTGTTATATTTTTTTTTTAAATTAAAGTAAACACAAAAAAACAGGTCACTGGTGGGGGTAATAGTGGCTGTTCAGTAGGTCTGTCGCTATCGTCCCTACCAGAATTAATCAATTTCATTGAAAACAAAAAAAATGGCGGACGGTGGGAAAAAAAGGTACGAAAATCTTGTTTATTTTTTTCAAAATCGTTTAAAAAAAATAAGTGAATATTTTCGAAAATAAGCAATTTTGGTACGGACGATAACTATTAATGAGTAGAAGAACATATATAAATTTTAAAGCAATCGGTTGAATAATTTTTTGTTAAACCCCCCACAGTTTTAGTAGATGATTCGAGTACAATGCGTTTAAAGTTTCAAGAGCAGAATTTTCGTGGAAAATTTATACTTACACTATAATCTGCTATGCCTGGACCATACAATTTCACAACTCACGACAAAACTTTATATACACTATTCCACATATACACAGGAAGGTAATATACTAAAGTTGACCGTCAGAAACTCCGTACGCAGGTATAAAAGACCGGTGAAAACAATAGAAATGTAGCAGCAATTACTATCGAAATATGAAAAAAAATCTATTTTTCGAAGTGGTCACATGAGAATACCCCCTTAAGTTCCATTTCCAGTTTTGTTTTAGTTGCATAGTTTCCTCAAGAAGTGGCAGCAAGCATCAGAAAGTATTTCCCCGAAGTCCAAGGGAAGAGGAGAGACCTATGCTGGCCGTTTGTACCACTCTCTACGCTGTTGGTACCGGATGACATAAAAGGGTCGCAGAAATCGCAGCCTGCTTGGACCAGACATCCACTTTTTGTGGTGCCGTTGTCAAGGCGAACTTAAAACCATACAAGCAAACAGAAAAACATGTTTCTAATCATAACTTTTACGTTATCTCTTACTGTAAATAAATAAATAAGCTATAAACACCTTTTGTTGAAGATCTATTGAATTTTTTTACTACGAATATTTGCTAGAAAATCAATAGAAAATTATTTAATAAAAGAATTGCAACTCTTTTTTTTCATAAAAATGTTTTATTTAAAATAGTATGGGTAACATGTATTTTGTATATGTCCTTATAAAACTAAATGTAGAATCTCATTAAAAAGTGTATAAATATAAAAAATCTTTGTCGAAAAAGTTATATTAATGTCATTATAATATTTCTCACCCAAGGTTGCAATTTAAAAATGTGGAAGCACCACTAATAGCAATCTCATCTAGATCACAAGAATTTGTTGCTTGATTCATACTTGCAGTACAAATACATGTCTAATGGCGCGGCGCCTAAAGTCGATGCATCGATTAAGGAATAGACACTTAATATAGAAATATGGCATTCATATTATGTCACAATCTTATTCTAAAACTTGAGTCCTTCTTATATAAATGTTCGTTGCTTTTCCCGCATTTTGACAGCGATTTATGACTAGTTCCTATTACAACTTCCTCGTGATTGCATTTTAACATGATAATGAAGTTTCTTTATTGCAATGAGATAATTAATTGGCTTAATATTGAAATTTAACGAGGGTGTTTTTAACTTTAGTTTACTGTAATAAGTTTACCGGTAATAAATTTGACTACTTTTCCATTACCAATTAGCTCCCATTCCACAATCGTTTAGCAAAGGGGGATAGAATTATTAAGCGACAATTATAAGATGTGAAACAAGTCCCGTTTCTAGGAAATATTCTTCTACTACAAAGCATGTTTTATATTAATTGCTTTACCAACAACCATATTTGTTTATTGCTAAATTGATAATTTGCCTTAGTTACTTTAACCTAATTACCTTGAGACCAGTTGCCGCTCATTTTACCGTGAAGTTGTTAGTCAAAAATGTGTTTAAGTTGTAGCTTTATTGGCGGTGAATAATGAATTTCGTTCAACAACAACTGCCATATTTTACATAAAAGATTCGTGACGGTATTTCCATTTGGCACAGTAATGCATTGCAACAGACCGAAGGTTAACGCAAATATAGTGTTGTATTCTGGAAGTCAAGTTACCTTATTATACTGGCGGTCAATAATTCCACTTTTTTTTAATTGTTGCGCGGTGACTAGTTTGTAGTTATTCCTGCCAATATTTTTACTTAGGGCTTGCCCAAATCCAAGTCTTCGTCCTGTTATGCCAGTTCATGATGTCACACTAAGCTAAGCTCTGTTCAAAATCATGTCTATGTCAGTGAGCTTAGCTAGGAAGTATAACAGTTGGGGCTGACTTAGCTTTGTGAGCGAGTCAAGGTTTGGGCTGACTTCGTCGCCTAGATATGCTTGAAGCTGGCAAAGTACTTAAATTAGTTGAGCTACGTGAAAGCAATTTTTAAAGGAACACTTTTAACAACCAAGTTGCCTGGCAGTAAGGGTCATTTAAAAAGTTATTTATTTACAAAAGTCAATTTAAATTACAAGCTTAGCAAACGACTTCGAATAGATTTTTGTCTTTGCTTTCTATGTTATAATAGCTTAGCTTGTTTGCTGACGACATTAACTGTCATAAGGAGACAAAGACGAAGACTTGGATTCGGACAGGCCCTAAATATACATATACTAATATATTTATAGGGTTATCTTATGTTTGTTAGAGGAATGATGGCATAAAAACACTACTTCATTTTAAACGGTATAGAAAAAGCAATGAAATTTACAGAACAGAAATTCACGCAATAAAAAATTTGGATAGTCAATGCGAAAAGTACTCGAAAACAATTATTTGAAATTTTTAGTCATCGTTGTAATATCAAAATATTATTATTCAAATTGGAAAACTAAGAAAGCTTTAAAGTAAGAAGCACTTCCCCTATAGTAAAAACACAGAACGAAAAATCCGTTTTTCTCAACATTATGTTTTTCATATTGGTTGATGTGATTGCAGAAAAACTATTCAATCGATTGCTCTTATGTGTTGGAAAATTGTTCAATGTTTGTTTGCTATCGTTGGCCTGTGAATGCAGTTATGGCCGTAATTTTTAATATTTTATAAAAGCAAGAAAAGTGGAAACCGAACCGCCATTATGTTAATATTCATATCTCAATAATTCCAATACAGATTAAAGCCCCATGAGTAATTAGATTGGGTGTTAATTTTTTTTATAAACATTTTGAATGGGCTATTAATTAACAGGTATTGATTTTACGATTATATGCTATAAATACTAAAAGTTATATTAGTTTGGTTGTTTGCAGCCAAGTCCATCAATCCACGAAATGTTAGGTTACAAATGAGCGTGAACATTACTTTAATACTTCTAACGTTTATATATTTCAAGAAAAGGAATTAATTTCGTGGTATTTGAAAAAAAAAAATTCCTTGAAAAACATTTATGTGGCATAAGTTTTGATTGATTAATAGAGTTAATTAAATTCTTTGATATTTTATACTCAAATAATACAAAATTACTATATTAAAAGAAAACATTTTTATACTGCCTTTGTACGGAATTCTTCATACGCCAGTCGAACTTGTACTTGTCTGATTTTTTTTCTTGCACGTCTATACTAATCACTCGGCAACGGGTAACCGGTACAAAGAATAAAAAAAAGCATTGGCATTTTGCAGTAAGTATTGTTTTTCGTAAACAAATGTTCGCATATTCACTCGTTCCAACCTTTAAATCCCACAAAGTTTTAACGTAATCCTATGAGGCCCATCCACTTGACTTATGTCGTATTTTGAATTAAAATTTACAAACTTATAAGAAATAATAAAGCTTTTTGATAAAATCAAAAATAATGGATTTCGTTCCGGTCCTCCTAATGTCTAGTAGTCACCACATTGGATTCTTTTACTATTACTAGGTTTCCATTCGTGGATTAAACTTGTGTGAAACTCATGTTAGTGTCATAGAAACGCGGATTTTACATTAGCTCATCTTAACTTAACAAAAAGAAACCTTGAATTGTAGTAGAATAAAATATACAGAATTTATTTATGATGGGGAACCAATTGCTTGTCAAGTGCTTGTACCGTTTTTTTTTAAATATAGGTACCCCCTCCGGGAAAGAGTTCATGCTGTCTAATACAAATATTTTTTACGTGATGATTGTGAAATGAGAAGTTGAAATAAGCCAGAAGTTTACTACAACTGAGATATATTAAAATTGTATCTTATTTCTTATAATTAGACATATAGGTAAAATTGATGAATTTTGCTATTTAATTTTTTTTTTTACTATCTCACTTTACATTTTTGGAATGCTGGAAGTTATCGATTGCTTTTACCTTCAACATTTATCTTGAAACACATTTTACATTTTGCAATGTTAACTAAATCATAAATTAAAAACTACTCTTTAAACTGTGCAACTAATCAGGTCTATTTCAAGAACCGTAGTACTTTCGATTTTGTTATGAATCCCGTTACTTACTGTTACTGTTATTTATTAACCATGAATAGAAAGTAAAATAAATCTCTTCTGCATTACATTTAGTCCCTCTGAAAAGTGCGACATTGCCAGAGGATTTGATTTTCGAGATCACCATGGTCCCATGGATGAAATAACCTCTTTCTTGGCGAATTTAAAAAAGCATCAGTACATATCAAACCATCCATCAGTACATATCAAACCAACCATAAAGTTATTAAATCATTGATATATCATTAGCAATAAATAATTTGTATTATTTATTAGTTAATACATTATATTTAATCTTAATTTTAAAAGTTATGGCTGATTTGTGTTTTATTTGTGAGTCGGCTCTCTGCCCTCTATCTCAAAACGGTTGGGCGTATGAAAAATTTTACAAAACGAAATTTGTCCAAAATTTTATGCTCTACACTTTTTATAATAAATGTTAACATCATTGGAGCTATAGAAACCGAGATAATCGCGAAAAACTGATTTTTGTGACCTTTGACCTTGAATAACTCACGACGTAGACACGAGATTTTATGAGACTTGAGACAACTTTTAGAACACCAAAATGAAGGTGTGTACAAGTTTACAGCTTGTTATCTCAAAATTCCGAGGTGAAACCCTAATATGACTGGGCTATACGGCGAATTTTGAAATAGAACAGCATTACAATTGCAACAGTGCGATATTATAGCAGTTTTGAAATCCCATTCATTCAAAAAAACTAAATATTTTGTAAAATAATAATAGAGATAACATACAAATGTAAGTATGAAATAGCCCAATTAGATGCGTATTTTTAAAAATCCTACGAACGAATTTGCTTAATCGTTAAATTGCAATTATTTTCTCCGTCAAGATATTTGTCTACAATACATAATTGCATAGTAATACCCTTGACACATTATGACAGAAATTCCGTATGAAACTGAGTACGAACAGTTTCATTTCCAAATTGAATTGAAATGGGCACACCACGATATCATAGCGAAATTAATCGCAGGATCTTATCTTTCTTGTAGCATTTCAGCCAGGATTTATCAACTTTTTTTAAACAGATATTTCAAATCTATGTATGTAACGTCATATTTATGGTAAGGTACTGAAAAATTTGAACAAAAAACTTTTCAATTTTTATATTTTCACAATAAATAGGCTTCCTTAATAATGTGTTATTATCACGATTAACTCAATTTTATTTACAATTGGTATTATACGGACATTTACACACATATACATATATATTAAACTTTGTAAAATTGTGTTCACAAGTAGATGGATACTTAGTAAATTAACTTACTCGTTGTAAATGAAATAATGATGGCGACATATGTTTAAAGTTACTCTTAATTCTACTGACGTTATATACAATCGCGCTTTTAAATAACAAAGTTTCATTATGTCTTGAAATCTCGCAATATGGCAGTAAAGTTTAGAACAATTTAGTTGCAATATATTCTATTGCAATAGAATATATACACAACCATGTAATACAGAATGAATGCCATAAGTTTGCCGTATTTACGAGTAAGCAGTGTTTGTCAAATGACGACGCTGTCATCTTCCAAATACGACAAATCGCTGTTTCCATTTGCTGTTCCATTTGAAATTATTTCCTTAATTTTAAGAAGATAGTACTCACCCTCGTCATCAATTGTGACAAATTCAGTAAAACTATCGTTAGTGTGAAATTTTTCAGCCTGATTTCCAGCAAATTTTATACAAGAAAGCAATTCTGGTTTGGCAGAAGGTCCCTTTTTATTGGACCACGGATTTAATGATGGCAGTGGACTCATTGCAGAGTAGGATGATTTCCTCGAAGAACTTTCCGCATTATCCTTGCTTACAGAGCTGAATCGGGAACTATGCCGATGTACTTTACTTAGACTGAAGTTGTTCTCCATGGGGTTGTTTAAAACGTACGTAATGTCCCAGAAACAAATTTGTTCCGATAAACTCGCCAAAATTATAGGTGTATTGAAATCTGCCCAAGGTGAGAATTTTAAATAGAATATAGGTGCTTTGTGGGAGTCCAGACTTTGTAATAATTTCCAAGTTTTATCGAATCTGAAAACCTAAATAAGCCAATTATTAGAAATGAATTAATTTAGCGTTGTTAAACTTTGATTGAAACGTGGCATTTAAAGTCAGCCAAATTGTCAACTCGATCAAAAATCAAGAATACCGGCTCTTTCTTAAGAATGTATAAATTTGCATGAAGCATATTCTACTTGTCGATATTCAACTCGGCTTAAGTTCCCAATGCGGGTTTTTTTGGAATTGCCCTAAAACCTTATGGAAATGTTCCATTTATAGTCGGAACGAGTGAATTAGGAAAGTATAAGTTCCCGCAAATAATGCTTTCCCAAAAATTAGCTTGTTTTAGCTTGTTTTAACACCAAACATTGAAAAAATCAAAGTCAATTTCGTCTCGTTTTCGAGATATAAAATAATTCAGAGTGGCTATTCGCATCGTCCTTGCTTTGTACAATCAAAATTTGCGCTCATGGACATGGTAAATCATTTTTAAAACAATTCGTACATCGGCACGAAATAATTCGTAAGAAAAATTTGACTTTCTTAAAAAATATCTTCTGTCAGAATATTTTCCTTTTACAAAATTTTCAATTTTTGGTGTTAAAATAAGCTAATTTTTGGGAAAGTATTGTTTGCGGTAACTTATACTTTCCTAATTCACTCGTTCCGACCATAAATGGAACATTTCCATAAGGTTTTAGGGCAATTCCAAAAAATCCCGCATTGAAAACTTGTTCCTTCAACTCTTAAATTAAGCTAAAGTTATATTTGGTAATATTTGCAGTACCTCTATTGATCCTGTTTGAAGTCCGATAGCGCAGAGGGTAGCATCAGTAGATAAAGCAACACTGGTAATTGTATCATTAGAACTGGAAGTGACAACTTGTTGATTTGGCCTTCCCATTTTTCCATGCTCAAGAATTACTAATTTGTAAATCTATGAACAAGGTAATAGAATAATTAAAATGAAAAAGAATTAAACACATATTGTTAATGCTCACAGTAGGACAAAATTGCAAAACAGTAATTCTGAGTGTGAAAATAATCTTAGAATTAAATAATTAATTCAAGCTGTGATTATCAATGTTAATTTAATAGATGTTTATAAATACTGTTTTTACATAAACATGATCGAATAGTCTAAAATGATTACTTCGTGGCAAAACACATTCGAAGTTAAGAAAGTGTTAAAATATGTCTAAACTTTTTTGTGATGTATATTTTCGAATGTGCTTGTTATTTTTTTTCTTTGTGGGCAAAAATGTTTACCTGAGACGATATTCGATGTCCGAAAAATTCTACATTCTTGTTACTGTATAGAAAAAATGTTTGTTTTATGGCTTATTTTTGAAAGTATTAACTATCTCTATATGTTTTTTTCAATTTTGAATATTTTAATTATTCATTTATTTCAAAGTCAATTGTGTAATGGTAAGTAGTTTCAAGATTTAATTTACCGTATAGTTTTTAAAATCTTTGACCGAAATGCAAATAATAAGTCTTTTAATATTTCATTATCTTTATCTTTGGAAGTTGTTTTCAATATTGAAGAAACATAATGCTTGTATCCTCATATTATTTGCATTCAAACGAACGAAGTTGATAACTTTTATTACAATATATTAAATATTACTTACAAAAACGTTATTTCTTTTAGCAGCAATAGCGAGATTGTTTAACTTCAGATCTGAGCCTCTGAGGTAGGAACCGATGTCATCTACCTCCATAATATTTGAACTTTCCTCCTCTAAGAACACAATCTACAGAAAAATTGTTTTACTGCATTTCATTTTAGTTTTAATTCCAAATACAAACATTTATTTTGCACTTTTTGTCCAGCAAAATTAAGTAGTTATGGGCATAGGGATAGCACTCTTCGATTGCAAAATTGAAATGGGTAGTCCTTCCATTCCGGTTAATAAAACAATTGTTTTGAAAAGAACCAACTAAAGTGGTTTCATCTATTAGAGAAAGGAATATGACTGGATTTTCAAACCCAAAGTCAATTTTATCTTCAAATGAATCATATATCTCTCCATTTTCACAGCCAAAATAGAATTTATCATGTAAAACAGTTATTGCAGAAATTTTGCTAATAAGAGTAGTCGGTTGTATCATTGACCACTCATTGCCTAAGAGGTGATGTATCTGGAAATATTGAAAAAATATATAAATAAATCTAACACATTCTTATTTCATCACTTACTCTGTTCTTGGAGTCAACCGCCACTAAAGACAAGCTATTTTCATAAAAGCTAGCATCAAAAAGTTTCTTCCCTAAGAGCCAAGAATTCGGCTCAAATTGAAGCAAAGGCTCTTGCTCATTTACCAGTCCGTTAATGCTGTTAGCCCAAGTAATGGAATTATTTCCACTAAGCTTAAGTCCGAATATATTCAGAATATTACGTCCTTCTGCACCAGATACAATTACGTATTTATAGACGACATCGTCCAGCGGGTATATGTCTATACATGTAATACTTTCGCTAATACTATTCCTTAACATTTCTGACTTCTCTAAGGTGTCAAATACTATCACTCCCTGTTTGGTGCCAACAACCAAATATCTATTATCTTCTGATAAGCTGCTGCATGTAATAGCACCACGGCGGTCTGAAATTTCGTATAATTTTTCCAAGTCGCCGTTCAAGAAGTCCAAAGTTTGCTCATGCAATGTAAGTTGAAGCATTTTTTGCGGAAACACAAATATTATTTTTAAAGTATTTTCTATTCGGTAATGATGAACATTAATGGGACTATTTGTGTCTTGAGGCCATTGGAAGGACATGGGGCAGCCACTTGAACCATCTCTTAATCTGAATATTTGCAAGCTTCCTGAATTATTCAAAATCATGTAGTACCTGTCAAATAGTTTTATAAGAAACCGGATATTCGGCATACGTGTGCTCAAGGGGGGAATACGTTCGATTTCAAACCGTTCACCGTAGTTATCCCATTTAAAAATGTTGATGTTTCCATTGGCAAATACCAAGTGTAAATATACAGAATAGTCCTCTTGTGTTTCCAAATAAAACGTTCTGATGCTCACTTTTCTATGGTCCATGTCTCTGTCGATACATTGTAGGCAATCTTTTGTTCTCATTTTAGAATATATTTCACTATTAATAACGTGACTTTCAATTGATCGACTACTTGGCTTTCTTTGTACACTCCTCCTTCGTTCGTCTGCAATGGACCAAACACGCAACTCGCCCTTTAAATCCAAAGTTATAACATAGTTGTTGAGAAATACATTTATGGTAGTAATTTCTTCAGAGTGAGTGAATTTAGTATGCTCTAAATTATAGCCTAAAGAGAGATCAGCCAGGATCATTTTATCGTTGTCTATCGAAATTATGCAGGAATCAGGCTCGACGAGTTTAAGTACTTTAGGTTTCTTTGGAAGTTTAATCATTTGCCGCCGACGGTGAAAATGATCCCTAGAAGCAGAGAACCAACAATTAAAATGAATCTATAACAATTAAAACAAATGTATTACATTTAAAAATTATAGTAAACTAAAACAATTCGTTTATGAGCCCAAAAGTAAAATAAATTATCCACCCTTACGTTTTTTAGTTTTATGGAATTTATTCTTTTTTGCGAGTTGAACCGCACTATTAAATGTATATATAAAAAAAAGTGAAAATAGAAATGACTGGAATAGCTTATAAATACAATAGTATAGTACTTCAAAGCAAGTACTATTTAAAGGCAAAGACAAAAACTATGCGTAGTGAGTGCAAGTCAAAAAGGGAGTGGAGTAACCAACCGTCACAAAATCGGCCTAAAAATCGCAAACAATTTAAGGTCTTTAAAACATAAAAATAAAAGTGTGTTTCGAAAATAGATCACATCTATGAATATTTAAATATATAATATTTATTTTACGTTTTGCGTTCTTTAATCACTTTTAGTTTGTTACTATGCTACTGCTTCATTTAAATCATTTGAAGAATTTGTTGTGCATCAGGGATAGGAAAGTGAAAGTGACGCCCCTCCATTTTAGAAAGTTTTATTAACTTTAAACTTAACTTTAAATAGGCAATTTAATAAAAATTATTAAAGACAGGTGTAGATTAACTACATGAATTTCGGAGGAAATTTTGAGAAAATCGTGAATTTTAGGAAATCACACAAATTTTTTTTACTCTCGCAAGTGACTGTCGCTGAAGGCGTGCATCTTCGGTGAGCGAAACTTTCGTCGTGGAAGCTTCGTGTGCAGGTAGAGCTAGCAGTGAGCTCCCGAAGATTATTAGGAATGCTCGTCGATGCAGAAATGCGGCGATGAGAAAACACCGGCTTTCACTCTTACAGCAGAAAGGGGCGATGGAGAATGCTGCTGAGCCCCTGAAAATCAGTTCCGGGTAATTCCAGCACTCCCAAACACCCACTCTCGCCGGGGAGGATACCGTCTGAGGTTAAGCAGGCTGCCAAACGCTGGAAGGTAGCATTGAAGGTTGGAGAGAGCGACCAAAGTGACCCAAAGCGGAACACCTTTTAACCGAACAGGCTGCTACCCTTCGGAATATTATCTCTGAAGAGATTTTGAATGTAACAAGTGATTGTCCTTATTCCGCGGCGCGATTTTTGTCGGTAGGGGCTGCAACAACCGTGGCTATCTGCAGATCACTTGCTTGGACGCGGAGACCAAGCGATGGCTAAAAGATATTGCCCCCTCGGAGAACCCTTCTATTGCTAGGACTCGACCAGATGTTCCTCGATAGTCTGAAAGCGCGTGGTTGCAACGTATATTAAGGGTTCTTGGAGCTCACGGCACGCATCAGGGGAACTGCAGACAAATGCTTCGTAGAGATTAGAGGGTGCTCGACGGACTCGGAGTCGGGGGACGTCACGGCGATAAACATCGGTGTTACTTCTTACGGATCTGATGCGACAGAAGGATGCATCCTCTCTCTGAAGATCTCCGCAGGATCACCCCCCGCTCAAGAGGGTGTAACGACCGTACCCTAAGATGTGCATCGACTCGTTTAACTTCTTACAAATTAACTTGCAACATGGTAAATCGGTCTCTGCAGAACTATGCAGAGCCCTTGCGATGGAGCAAACAAAACTAGCCATAATTCACCCTGATCACATAAAAATCAGGTTCGTGGACTGGGACTTGGTAATGGTCGAGTGTACAAAAGTGCGAGCTTTGTGCGAAAAATAAATATCAGAAATACAACAAAGAACGGCTGGAAATAACCACAACCCCAGCAAAAGTTTTCGATGTAATATCTATAGACACAGTGGGTCCTTTCACTAAAACAGCTAACAACAATAGATATGCGGTCATAATACAATGCGACCTGGGTAAATATGTTGCAATAATTCCTACCGAAGATAAAGAGGCAAACACCATAGCAAAAGCAATTATAAATTGCTTTATGCTAATTCATGGACCGGTGAACAAGATAAAAACCGACTTCGGAACGGAATATAAAAATCAGATATTTTCGGAGATTTGCAGCATGTTGAAAATCAAACAACTATTCGCAACTGCTGCACACCCAGAAACAATCGGCTCACTCGAAAGAAATCATAAGTGCCTGAACGAATATCTAAGATGTTAACGAAAATAATGACTGGGATGCATGGATACCGTACTACATTCAAAAATAATAAAATAGACCCAATGTATAATCACGATCAGTATAACAAAGAATTCAGGTATAGACTTAAAAAAACATTAGAAAAGGCCAATGAGCTCCTAGAAGCATCTAAGAGTCAAAGAAGGGAAAGAAGAGAATGCAACCCATTAAATGTAAAAGTAGGAGATAAAATACTAATGGATATAACCAATAGAAAAAAACTAGACCCATTATGGAATGGTCCGTTTACGATAACGCAAATAAATAATGTAAATCAAAGATGAGAATAACAAAACATTCAATGTACATAAAAATAGACTAAGAAAATTTGAAGATCAAGCAAAATAGCCTTAAGTACAGCAAAATAACCAAGCTAGCCAATAAAACTACTTTAATCATATTATATGTACGTATATATATAAAGGGTTTCACAATAGGGATGGCCTGGTTTTGATAGATCGTGGCGGCCATATTTGTTTATGGTTTTTTGACAGGTCTGTGCAGTTTTGTTCAGTAAGGTTTGCGATTTGATCATATCACGTTTCACTTTGATCCAACGCTTGGAAATTGTCCAAAATTATTACGCAAATTCGCATTCTCTTGTCGGTACTGTAAGAGCGCTTCGTGCAAAAACGGTCGTCATAATGCTCCTGAGCGCGCTATAAGACGCATAATAACAAAGTTTGAAAGTGAATTCACTCTTCATGATACAAAGGTGCCTGTAAGACAAAGAAATGCTCGAAGTGAACAAAATATTGACCGGAAATGTTCGAAGCCGACGGCGATTTTCATCGCAAAATCATATTCTCAGATGAAGCTCATTTCTGGCTCAATGGATTCATCAACAAACAAAATTGCCGCTATTGGAGTGAGTCAAATCCACGAGTGGTTCATGAATTACCATTGCATCCACAAAAAATGAACGTTTGGTAATCCACACCATTGGTATGGCGAAATCATATGACCTTATTTCTTTCGAAATGAGGCAGGAGATGCCGTTACTATTAATAGCAACGGCTATAACACGATGTTGACCGATTCTTTTTCCCGGAATTTGATGAAATTGATGCGGACGACCTTTATTTCCAACAAGACGGTGCACCGCCTCACACTTCCCGACTTAACGTGGACTTATAGCGCGGTAAGTTCGGTGAGTCGTTAATTTCCAGAAATGGTCCCATCGCTTGGCCGCCTAGATCGTGTGATGTAACGCCTTTGGATTATTTCCTTTGGGGCCACATTAA
This sequence comes from Neoitamus cyanurus, assembly GCA_947538895.1. Classification (NCBI taxonomy): domain Eukaryota; kingdom Metazoa; phylum Arthropoda; class Insecta; order Diptera; family Asilidae; genus Neoitamus; species Neoitamus cyanurus. Next base: position 42,772,749 of record OX384541.1, read on the forward strand.
GTCGAAGGTTTACAGCAACCATCCTACAACTCTTGAGGCATTGGAAGCCAATCTCAATCAAGCCATAGCTGAGATACCGGCCGAAATATTGCACAGAGTCATCGAAAATTGGCGTGTGCGGATGAACGTGTGCAAGAGGAGCCGCGGTGGCCATTTGGCCGATACTTTATTCAAATCATAAATCGCATAAAATTATCTTTCAAATAAAGCAATCAGAATCATTTTTGCTCGAAAATTGTGTGTTTTACTTAAATTGCTTTATTCGCTTCTTCCCTCTTTTTGCTCCTTGCGACCACCAGTCTCACAAGCGCTCTCGTCTTCTATTCCCGTTTCATTCGGTGCACTCGGAAAACAGAGCCAGAAACATTAAAAAATGTTAAGAGACAATCCCTATAGGAGTGTTACCAACACATTTAGAGGGGGCCAGCCTGAACTCCTGAATCACGAAGTGGATTTTAGCCAAAGATGTAGAAATCTTTGTATTTAGTACTGTGACTAAAAAATAAGGTGAATTTGTTAAAAAAATTAAAAATCTCTATTTATTCTTCCTAATCAATTTCGTCACCTTCAGAGTAATCCCCACCCGATACAATACACTTATGCCAACTTTTTTTTCCAATTCTCGAAACAGTGTGAAAAGTCCGTTTCCGGTATGGCCTTCAATGCTTTCGTCGATTCGAGTTTTATTTCCTCGATCGAGTCGAAACGGTGTCCACGGAGTGGTCTTTTGAGTTTAGGGAATAGCCAGAAGTCACTCGGTAATAAATGAATTTTTGACGAAATGGTCTCGAATTATCAATGCTGTGTGAGCCGGTGTATTATCATGATGCAAAAACTAAGAGTTATTTGTCCCTAAATCCGGCCTTTTGCGGCGAATATCATCACGCAAACGACGCTTAACACACAAATAATATTCTTTGTTAACAGTTTGACCGGTTGGAAGGAATTCATAGTGTAGTACGCCAAGATAATCGAAGAAACCTGTCAACATAACCTTGATTTTCGAGTCAACGCATTCTATGCCTTTGCCCTTCTTTAAAGTCTCTGTACTACTTGTAAACACCTTTTGCGACAAAATCTCATCACCAAAGGCCTTTTGTAACATCCTGAACATTTCCGCGGCAAAATATTCATTGTCGAAACAACATTTAATGCAAACTCTTTGCTCAGCAATTGAATATATTGACTTGAAACTCTGCAGAGATATCAAGGACAGTAGTACCAATCTAGCGTTAACTGGCAAGGATGGAAGAACTTCTTCAAACATTACTATAAGCTGGTTGAAAAGCTGGAGTATGTCGACTGATGTACTAATAAGCGTATTTGAGCAGAATAAGTATTTTCCTTCTTTTTATGGATGTCTGGTGGAAAGTCAATTTTCAAGCATACTCAAGCAGTAGAAAAGGCTGTATATTAAGCTTTTTATTTTTTTCTCTCAGCTTCTCTTTTTTCTTTTTCATGAGCAAATGAAATGTCTGGCAATGGTTTTATGTGTTATTGAGGTTAATGAACTTATTGTTTCTTAGTAATAAAGTGCAGTTTCAGAGATAAAGGGTTTTTTACTCCATTCTCTCACCCTTAATTCAGTTAGTATCATCTTTAGAGATTTCTTATATTCTATATTAGGTCACAGTACACTGTCTTGGGCGCCGGCAGACTCCAAACACCTCTCCGATAAGTCAAGCCGAAGGCATAGACTTTAAATATTAATCGTTTTCTACCCCGAAGCGAGGAAATACCCATTTTTCAGGTCTTACCAAGGCTTGACCTGAGTGAGGCATTATCGTCACTTGGATCTTGAACCGGTGCTGAGGAAAGCTCGCGATGATACGCGCTAACCGAAACCGGTACACCATTAAAGCATAGATAAACAACGTACATAAATTTCCATTCTGGTCCTAAAGCTCAAACCCTCGAATTTTCAGTTTGATTGGCTAATGTCGCTTGATCTTAGTGTGTTCTCTCGCAGCTTTATGAATTAAGAATTTATCTCACGCACAAAAACTTCAACTTTTTGTCAGAAGAGAACCTATGTTCTAAACAATTTTTGATATGCTTATGAACATACATACATATATCTGTTCTTTGTCTATGATTAAAGGGGCAAAAGATGGAGAGATTTCGGCTCCCAAACCTATGGCTTTCGCAAATATCTTAGGGCAGATTCACTCGAACGATGCGATGGGTAATCACCAATAGGTCAAGCAAGCCTCGGTAAGAAATACCAGTTTTCCTCTCTTCGAGGTAAAAAACGGTTGATATTAAACGCGTTTCAACATTTAAAAACAAGTTATATAATATCACCAGATTGAAAATTACACAAGTATTATGAAAGAAGAGATAGCGGTTCGAAACATAAGTCAAGAAAAGATTAAAAAAAACGGAAAGATTATTTCGGACTAAACTTGGCTACCTACTACTTTTCGTGGATTTCCAAAGTATTTGACGTTTATGGAAGTCATTTCAGAACGGGGAAAAGGAAGCGAGGGAAAAGATATATCAACGCAACGACCATTTGACAGGATAGGGACGTGGATCTGAAACTTAATAGACTGGAGAAAGCGCAGAAGAAATCGATGTTCATGGAAAGTCGTGAATTAGATGATCAATTTTGCCGCAAAGGGAAGAAATAAGACTTGATGTGTTCCAAAACGCAGTGATTGCGCAATACTGCACAATTCAACTTCAAAGACTACTACTGTGAATTGCGCAGTACCACAGTATCACTGTGTTTTCAAACTCACACAAACTGTTTATCTCACTTTGCATCTAATGCACAGTTTTTTTAAAGTAAATACTTTATGCTTTACCCACTTTGCTGACAAAATCGTTTCTCAGTTTTCGAGCTCCTTCTTTCAACTTTTGTTTTGCTCACAATATGGGTTCGTATTTATTTATTTACTGGAGAAACACGAACATGGGCAGACGTAACGAAGTTTGCCGCTCCACACCCGTGCACTTCCATTTCAGCAAAACGTCTAGACGAAAAAGTCGGGTGCAAATAGACACTGTAACATACTACCATTAACTGTAATAAGTTTGTAATTTCATAAAAAAGCATGTTGGGGTTAATTTTAGATAGAGTTCTTTCAAAATACAGATTGTTTTAATATTCCGCAAAAGATTTTCTACGTATATGGCATTTTTTGGAAAGGATATTGAGGTAGTGAGGTTGATGTTGCTCCGTTGAGTATATTAAAAGATAGAAATAAAATAATGTGCATGCATGCGCATACCGATTTTATGAATAAATTGCCTCCCCCTTCTTCACTGCCATATAATTGTCACTTCTTATTTCTGCATGCGTTATGCGAAACACCTTGTATAACGGACTAAAATTAAACTTCATTGCATTGGTAACATGAAAAAATGAAGTGAAAATAAATGAAGGGAAATTTGAGTTTGCAGTAAAACGAAAATTCATATAACTTGCGTTTGCTAAGCATCCGGCAAAGAGCAGATAAACTTGAATAAAAGTAGTTTATGAAATACATGCACTCAAAATGTTTGACAGATTTAAAAAACAAACCAAGAAATATATTTAGGAGAAAGCGGAACATTACACAATAATTTAAATATGCTATATTTTACTAGAAATATCTAATAATCCTGTATGGATATATGCACTCACCCATCAGAAAACCAAATTTTATCATCAAAGTGTTTAGCTTGTTTTTCCGCTTCTAATTGTAATGTTGATGTCATAAGAGCATATTGTAACAAACACGTGTCGCTGGACCTAACCATCATTTCTTCTATGTTGGGAAGAAATTCTAATAGCGACTTGACAAAAACTTCCTTAATTGGATCAAATTCTGAAATAAAAATGGAAATAAATGAATGATTTTCTTATTTAGGATTTCCTTTACCTGTTATAAGCTCCTTATAGTACTTTAGATCTCCGATTGTACTTGCTAATCCAGCAGAACGTAACTTTTGACCGAGAAATCCAAAGTCTAAATACAATTCTGGGTAAAACTTCTCCATTTTGGCCTCCCTCAAGTGGTATCCGATAAAATAGTAAAAATAGTGATCATCAAGGAGATCAACAATATCAACTTCAGTTCGATTTTCCAATGCTTCTTCTATCCTGTAATAAAGCGGCCGTTGAATGCTGCGTTATACAGAATCTTATCAATAGCTCACTTATAATTGTTGACGAGTTTTTTGTGAAGTTTCAACTTATCCACATTCTTACTCTGGGATGTTAAATATGAGTAATACAAGAAGTGTAAAATGCAGACTACGGTTTCGTCTTTCAAGTAAGCTATGGTAACAAGAGAAAATTTGTCGAATTTACGCAAAACAATTAGAGCTTCTCGTTCAGACATATCCCATAAAGAAGCTATAACCTGATGATAATTGATTTAATAATTGCTCTCTAGATGGTATTTAAGAGTTTACCTTAACTGGAATCTTGATGGAATGATAGAAGATTGAGAGATTTTGGTATAAACTCCACTCTTCAGGGGTAAGTACGTTGAAAGACAACTGAATTAAGTTGTTAATTTTGTGGTCGTTGAAACTAAAGGAATAAGGTAATTTACTATTTATTTATATTTGAATATTTTTTTATTATATACTTGAAGTGTTCTACATTTTTAATCCATTTGTCCCACTCTGATTTCGGTTGATCTTTTAAATTTTGTGCAATGATATTTAGCAAAAATGGATGCCCTCTGATTTGTTCAAAAAGATCTGTATAGTTAGATGGAAACTTCGATTTCTTTTTATTTAAAACAATTTCAAATAAATCTATAGATTCATTCTGAGTTAAACCTTCAGAAATATGTACAGTCTTTGTTAAAGCTCTCGGCAAATACTCTGCTATCTAAAGTTATCGTTAAACAAGAAATTTAATATTTATCTAAATTATTTTAGTGTTAACTTACGTTTTTGTTCCGCGTTGTGATTAATATCTTACATGGTAGATTAAATGCCTCTAAAGTCTTCCGATTTTGAACATCGGCTAGCACCAGTAAACAGTCTTTGAATTCATCCTCTCGTAGAGTTGTGCGCAGTTCTTGTTGCATTTCTAGTATTTTATTGCTTATACCCTCGTAGTCTCCCAGTTTCTTTTGAAAGCAGTTTTCTCCTAGTAAAAGTTTCAACCTATAAAACCCAAAATTTTAAATTGCCTTTAAAAGCACAATATATTCACCTTTGCAACTTTTCTAAATCCCGTTCTTCTCTATCACAGTTATGGACATCAATCCAAAAAATTTTGAAATTCATTGAATTCATAACCGCATAATCGCAGCAAGCATCTAAGGCTGCCCATTTCTTACCGAATCCTAATTCTCCATGAATAACTAAGTATTGCCGGGGCTTAAGTCTTTTTAAAATACTTCGAAGTTGGTAATGCTAAAAGTACATCCGGTAAAACTAATTGTAGTGAAAATCGCAAAGACACAAACATAGTGTAATCGGTGGACATTGAAGTCGGCATGTTTTGGAAAGTTACTCTTTAGTTCATGAACTTCATTTATATACTTCACCAATGTCTTATCGCCTTCTAAGTAAGAACGATGTTTCTCCCTTATATGTTGTGCATGCCAGGGATAATAATATGTCTGAAGAATGTTTAAGAACAGCTCGATGTCTTTGTTCTTATCTTCCAGGAGGAAGAACATGAGAGTAATCCTTTTTTCTTCATTTTCCTTAAATATTTCAAAGTTAATATATTTTAATCATGAATAGAGCGCTACACAAACTTCTGATAAAATTCTTTTGATTTCATCTTCTGTAAATAACTCTCTAGATGGTCTTTCAATGTCCCTGAAGGAAAAATCTAAATAGAACTGTTCAAGAAATACCCGAAGTATTTCTTTTAAAGTAAATTTTTCACTTTCGCTATTTTGGGACCCTCTGGAATTCATTGTAAATGCACCTGTATGTATAAAAAATAATAAATATAAGTGAAAAAAAATTAAATAGTCTATTATGCTAATACAAATAATACACGGCCCAATACTTCAGGTGAAAAAAGTAAATAGTTTGATCACATTACGTAAAATTATTTGAGTATCAAATATCCCTTGGAAACCGGTAAAAAAAAAATTATGTTTTTAAGGTAAACAGCCATTTCACCAAAATATATATTCTAGCGTTGTATTTAAAAGTTTCGACACTATTTACGAAGTCCTGCAACAAGCACTCACAAAAATCTCCCTGGAGTATAGACTGTAGATAGATTGTCCGTCAACCTGGACAAAGCAGATCTGATGTTCTTTACAAACATCACAATATTCGCATTTTTTAGCACGTCGACTAACGATGTACGCTTGGATCTTTCTGTACAAGTAAAATATTTGGGAGGTGACTTGGACTGTCTAAACTGACTGTGTGGCCAACCTTCAATCAGGGCAGATTCAATAAGCTGCTGGCTCTCCGGCGAGCCTGGCTGTGGCTGTTATCACGGGACTCGGAAGTCCTTCGCAGGATTACTGCAGAAGCTGCAAAAATATAGACGAGACCGTTGAACACCACCTCCACCCTTGATATACACAGGGCTGGGCCCTTGGTTACTACCCACTTCAAAGTCCTGACCGAACTGGGGTCTGCTGACATACATGACGTCATACGGTTCGTCAAGGACACTGAATGATTTAACTTGGGTTAACAGCGCTTACCCTGAGTGATCACAATGGTCCTAATATGGCCTAAGTATGCCGTTGGGCAGCCACGGCAACCTGAACTAACCTAACCTTCACCTGATCTGATGTTATTGTAGTAAAGGAACCGTTTTTTTACATGCTTGAGTGCCGGGAGCGATTTTCTGTTAAACATAACATCGTATGTGTCGAATACGATTCGAGATAGTTGCTATAAGCGCGGAGTGAATATTATTCTAGCGATTTACAGTGTTGCTCGCGGCATGACAGCTGTTAGTTGGGGTTGTTTTCATCCTATACGCAAGTGTAATCTATCACGCAAATCAACCAAATTAAATCAACGCATTATAAACCGATGTACATATGGATAAAAACTTTTTACAATAAGATTGATATTTATTACTATCTTCAAAATAAAATCCGTTTCATTAATAAATACCTGCATTTGTAGTGCGAAATATTCGCACAGGTCAGCTAGTATATAATAAAAGTCTTAACAGAAGAGTTGTTGCAACAAACTTTTTATGTAAGTCAAAAATTTATATTTATTTTTCGACTGTTTTATTAAAATTATATTATAAGAGTTATAGTCCAATTTTATTTTATATATAATTTAATAACACTTACACAGACTTTTATTTTTGACGTCCGAAAATAAAAGTCTCTTGGAAACTTATTTTAAACTGACTCAATAAGAGTTATGAAAAGACCTTTATTTTTTAAGTTTGAAAATAAAAGTAACCTTTTTATTCAGTCTTAAGATAAAAGTCCCTGGATGACTTTTATTTTTTTTGGCTAAATAAGAGATATTGAAAGACTTTTAGATTTTAATTAGATTTTATATTTTATTTAATAATTTAGATAGTTAATTAATGGATCGTCTCAGTGTGAAATTTTCGAAAAATCGATTTTGCATTATCGGATAGTATACACTGTAATAAACATTCTCTCAAATTTTCAAATCGAAATTCAAATTATTACGGTCGCTACAGCGTTTCTTGTAGAAAGGAAACGGAGTGACATCTGCCTCGTTCAGCGCTCCGCTCGACCGTTATTCCTTTTGTTTATTACTGGCCAAGCATTTCAGTTCGTTTTCGATATCAACCACGGATAGACATACGAGTGAAACCCCCAAGAAAGTAATAAGCAGAAGGGATATTGTATGGACTTGACATCGCCGATTGATCGTAAGTAAATGATTTATGTACAATTTTCCAACTTCAATCTTTAAACGCGTTTTTCTCAGAATGGTGTTTTTCAAAACGGTGTTCACTCTCAAAGGAAGAGTTTTGAAGATATCTAGTTCCAATTTGGAGAGAACATTTCTAACGTCATTCTTTATCGCGCTATGAAAGTTTTTTTTTTTTCGAAATCTTCCTATTTTTTTTACGCAAAACTGTCGATAAAAAGGGTCAAATTCGATACTTTTTGTTCAAACTGCCGCCAATTTGTCAAATTAAAAAAAAAACCTCCATAGCGCCATAGCGACTTCCCTACAGATTAATAATCTTTTTGAAATTTTTGTTTCGGATCAAAATTGCGGCCGCAATCGTGGACATCGTACAGGACCTTTTTTTTACGTGTCATTTCAACAATTTATTCAACTATTTTACACCCAATAAAGAAACATAAAAAAAATCATTTTGTATTCGTCATGAATGTATTTATGTATAAAAAAAAACCGGACCGATTAGTTTATTTCAATATTACAAAAAAAAATCGCGAAAACAAGTGATTTTTCGGAGGGTCACACTGAGACGAGGTATATAATAAATTCAGCAAACATATAACTTTTTTGCCGGGGTATACGGCTAGGGAATCCTGTACCGATACTTTTGCTTAGGAAAAATATATTCACATAAAATTCAATAAATTTCATTGTCCAACGTCGCGGCTTAACTAGGGTGAAAGAACCTATTTTATGTATCGAGATTTTTAGCAAAAATATACTTTATTAACTATTGTTTGATGAATTAAAAAATAAAAGTCTTTCAATATCTCTTAGTTATCCAACAGAAAATAAGACTCTTCTAGGGACTTTAATTTTAAGACTAAGAAAATAAAAATCTTCTCGAGGCTTTTATTCCAGACTTCAAAAATAAAAGTATTTAATAACACTTATTAGGCAAGTTTAAAATAAATCTCGTCTTAAGACTTATTTTGGTACGTAAACAATTAAAATCTCAGTATAAGTGTTGTAAAATGATATTAAAATAATATTAGATTTAAACTTTTAAAATATGATTTTAATAAACCGTCCAAAAATAAGTGTCGATCCCTTAAAAGCCGTTTTCCACAAAACTGCAATATTTCAGTCGAATATGCTATTAAATTTATTCCTATTTGAAATTGCACACAATTTTCAAAAAAAAAAATCAGGCAGACCTTTAAAAAACTAATACAGGCATTACAGTTATTCTCGCTCCCTAAATTTGCACTTTCGTGATTCTGGCATAAGGGGGACGATATGCTATTTTTCAAAATGCAGATTCCCTATGGAGATTCCTAAAAGGATCCCTACCTATCCTTTTTTTATCTTATTGTTATAAAATGTACTTATTTATTACATAGTAGAAATATTCAAACTTTAATATGTGTCCATTAGACTAGATTATAATTTTAGCATCAGGATCACGACAGCCACAGCACAGAGGGTTAAGCACTGACATAGGAACTGCACTGCTGATCCCGTAGAAAAACTTAAAACTTAAAAAGATGAAATTTTGGCCGAATTCTACCTCGCTCCCACCTGCTGCATGCAATGCAAATAAAAATTCATGCTAATATTCGAATGAAGGTGGCGTTACCCCGATCCGGTTCACAGTTCTCAGGAATGTCAGTGAAGACGAAAATGTAAACAATAAAAAATGTTTACCAGGAAGAAAGAAAAGTGCCTTGTTTTGAATGAGGTTAAAATTCACTTTCACTAGCTGTTTGCACATATAACTCGCAACGCCAATTAAAATGGCTCGCTTATTCTCCGGAATAACAACCACCAGATGGCTCACATTCTTTTCCATTACAATCAGCTGTTAAAATAGTTTGACGATGACCACCAGGTGGCAATGGAAACTTGTGCCGCAATTTTTAGTTTATGTTAGCATGGAACAGGAAATATGAAGGTTGGACAAAGATAGAAACGCACTTGAATCTCCAGTTGATTAGTATCTGGGGCATTTTTGTGAAAAAACTAAATATTGAGCGTAACATATCAGAAATCAGTTCATGATAATGTAACTATTTATTGTTTAATTTTGTTTAAACATAATTGTGCAGCATTTTGTAATAAATTAAATTACATGGTTTGCCTCAATGGTTTGTGCCAGCTTAAAAATGACTTCGTTTTTCAAACGTGAGTTGGCAGTCCAGTTCCTATATGTCAGTGGAGTTAAGGCATCATTTACTGTATATCCGTGAGCAGAGTTGAATTTGGGTCGAGTTCGAGTTTCAAGGATATGAGGGTATCTACCTATACGAAAATTTAAACATTTAATAACTCAAGACCGGGTGCCAATTTCAAACTCAGCCTCTTTTGTGGGAGTTGGGTATAACTCTACTCAACTCTAGTTCCCATTGACTCTAACTTGAATTAAATCTGAGTTAATTCTGCATAGAAACAGTATTAAGGGGGTATTCTGTAGTGACGGTCGTATTTTGACTCCAACACCATGCATTTTTTTCTCGACAACAGAAAGAGATAGTTAAATTTTTTTTTGTTTATAATCATTCGACTTTCAGTATAAAAACACATTTCATTTGTTGGAAAAGAAAAAAATTATGGGCCTAGGACCGCGTTGAATATGAGGTGTCCGAAGCGCAGGTGGAAACGGTGACCACGATTGTCGTCCTCTGGGGAGTCAACGACATAAAATTCAAAATTTTGACACGATTCTTGTATCCTTGGCCCCGCTTTTTGGGAACGGGGTTCGAAACATTTTGCTGTGCTTTGCATTCCTTTGTAAAAGGAAAATTAATTCCACCGGCAGTTTGTAAAAGGGAAATTATAATAATATAATACAATTTTCCTAAAAGTTAAAGTTTTCCAAATTAAGGTGGCTCGTCAAGTATTAACTATATTGCCCTATATCTCGAAAACGGGTCGAGATAGAATTTTTTCATTATTTTTCCGTTAATTAGCACAACAAGGGAAATTATAATAATATAATAGAATTTTCCGAAAAGTTAAAGTTTTCCCAATTAAGGTGGCTCGTCAAGTATGAACTATTTTGCCCTATATCTCGAAAACGGGTCGAGATAGAATTTTTTCATTATTTTTCCGTTAATTAGCACAGCAAAATGTTTCGAACCCCGTTCCCAAAAATTGGGACCCCGTTCCCAAAAAGCGGGCCAAGGAAACAAGAATCTCCCCAAAATTTGTATTAATTGTTACTCTGTTGGATATAGCCGGAACGAGAGAGATGTTATAATATCAAAAATTACAAAAGTTATATAGTTACAAACAAAATAGCGCGATTTTCGGTTTTTTTTTATTTAAATGCTTCTAAAAAAATATATAAAATACATATTAGCATAGTTGTGGTCCCGGCTATTTTTTTAAAGATATGTTGTAAAAGTTTTAACTGAATCGGTTCAGTAGAACTCGAGATATCGTGGTCACCGATTCGAAAAACGTGGTTTCGAGAAGAACGGGTTTAAAGTTTTGGAATATGATTACAGAGAATTAAATCTACATGCTCGTCGAACTTCAAGCCCTTCAACTTCCTTAATTCTACGAATTTTTCGAAACCCTTTACAGGCATATTCTTGAGGGTTTTCTAAATGCAAAAATTAAAAAAAAAATTTGAAACCGTCACTACAAATATCTCCTCATGCGATGATTTTGGCTTTGAAACGGCACTATTATATGACCCTGTCGCTGCTTTGATAAGTTCACTTACATATTGTTATCAATGGAAAAATAAGTTTACTCTCAAAAGGTAGGTATGTAGTATTATCTTAAAAATGTTACAGCTTATTTAAGTGGCCGCCACTGTAAAGTCCGGCAAAGAAACTGATTGCGACTTAAATTAGCAGATAATTTAGTTTTCCTACTTATTATATGGCATGATTCACCAATAACTTAAAAACTACCAGTTTAAAAATACGCAATCTGATAAGCTTTTTCAATAGCATTTTACCTGGGAAGCAGCGAAAATCAAGGTAAAAATATTACTAGGCCTTGCTTCGATTTTTTATGACTAAAGCAAATTTAAGCACCTACATATCTATGTAAGTAAACCATAGCCTCGCAGGACCCGCGGGCGCCTATACTACACTCGCCGATTATCCAAATGATACCGTATGATAATTATACTAATTATTATACCTTTAGAATCAGTCACCTCTATCAAAAATGCTGCTATTTTTTTTGTAATTGTCAACAATTTTATAATATATCTAAAAAAGCTAATCAAGGTGGAAGACCAGAACCTCTGGTCAAGAGGAAACCGCACCTGTAGCTGTGTCAAAAGTACGGAATTTGGGGTCATTATCACTATTCGTTTTCAAGGTCTCAAGGTAACACTACTTTTTGTATTAATACATACTAATATCACTCTTTTAGTGAATAAATGTGCATACCTAAAGGTGTTTGGTATCACTCAACAATTTCTACTTAATAATACTCCTACAATGAGCAGTGAAACTGTTCTCATTGTTTTTGCACCAAATTCTCACAGTTTACTTTAAACGCGGCTCACATCAGTCTATATGTTCTCTTTCTCCAGGTTATTTCACTAATTTTTGGGTAAATTTGATTTAATCACTAACAAAACAAACATTCACTAAAAAACACCCAACAGCAACAGAACAATGATCCCCTCTTCGGAAACAGAAACTTTGCAATATGACATTTCAATCTATGAAGTTAGCTCTAGTTCCGGCAATAATTGGAAGCCACCACTAAATGGTTGCATATGGATTGGGCTATAGTACAAAATAATATCTATTTCAATATAGGGCATTTATAAACAGGAACTTCATTCCCGAAATAAAATCCTGTTGCGTTTATAGACAACGAAATCTCGGAATGAAGATCCTCGTTAAATCCGGGAATGAACTGAGAACCGTCGGATTTTTTAAGGCTACTGGGTACTTAAGGGGGTATTCTAATCTAGAATTTTGAAAAATATTCTTAGTTTTTTTTTATCGAATTTTAAAAAACACCTAAAATGTGAACTCCTTGACTAGAATACTCCCTTGAACCACAAAATTGATTTAATGCGTAACGAGGAAATTCATTTCTAAAGTAAGTGAAAATAGTTGTTAATATTGAGAACATAACTGAGTCCCGGAGAGGCCAAAATTGCTCTTTTAAAACACAAAAACCAGCTGTCAATTCATTCCCCGTTTATAGGCAAATTGAACATCCCGGATCGAAGTTTCAATCCCACTTGCCGACTGGGATTTTGTCGGGACTTCATTGCTCGTTTATAGGTATTTCTTATTACGGATGCAAGTTTCGATCCGGAATGAAGTTTATAAACGCGTTTATATATATAATAATTCCTGAATATTAAGATTTATTATAAATGTTATATTAAGGCTTTGAGTGCTAGGGGAAATTTTCATACATATTCGTCTTCAGGCCGTGCTGAACTAAACTTGGTAATTCGCGCTAAAATTCAAAAAGGTCTTGCAGCCTCCGCTTTACGGACAATTACAAACATGAAAGAAAAAGAAATTGTTTATTTGGAATTCCAATATAATATATTTAAACCAATAAATTAATAATAATAAGCTATTACTAAAAAATAAAAAAAACGTGAAAAAAATAAAACAAAGCAACTATTAAAATAATAAATGTAAAAATCAACAAAGCAAACTACAGCCTTGGCCAAAAGTATTAAGCCACCCTCATTTATTCTCATTATGTGAAAACTAAGTACAAAAATACCTCGTTATCACTTTTATTGCCTCAGTCACAGGTAGAAAGTCATAATTAGGTATTAAAAATAACTCAGAAAAGGATGAAGGACGGGTAATTAAGGATTTCTCCTTAACGATGGGTAATTAAGGATTTTTCAATAAATGAATCAGTTGCAGTTTATAAGGCCTTAAGTTCTGAGGTAAAGTTCAAAACGTGGTTAGTTGTTGGTGAAGTGTTGAAGACAGTAGTTGTTCAACCAACATGCCGAAAACAAGTGAGTTGACATTGACTCAGAGGATCAAGATCCAATTTTTGCACGCGGAAGGTAAATCGCAGAGGGAGATAGCGAAAATCGTAAAGTGTTCACGTGGTGCTGTTGACCATGCTCTCAAACGTTTTGTGATTATTGGTTCTCATGAGAACAGGCCGAAATCGGGCAGAAAAGGGCGTCTTCTTCTCGTGAGGATCGAAATTTATTTCGATCCTCTGTAAGAAATCGGAAAAAAACCTCGTCAGAGTTGGCTGCTGCAGTGCCAGAGGATACAGGACGACAAATATCGGCAAGGACTATTAGAAGAAGACTTTTGGATGCTGGTCAAAGGGGGTGCAAAGCGAGGAAAAAGCCATGGCTCTCCAAAAAGAACATAAAAAAACGACTAGAATGGGCTCATCGTTATATGGACTTCACAGAAGAAGATAGGTCAAAGGTGGTCTGGTCTGATGAGTCCAATTTTCAAGTAAGTTGTTGCTTAATAAGATAAAAATCAATTTGACACATTTGAAATTTATTAGGGCTCATTATGGTATTTAATCCACAACTTAATTTTTTTTTTGATTTGGAAGATATTTGGAACTCCTGGTGCAACGTTTGTACGGAGACGGATGGGCGAAGAATACAACCCAGAATGTATTGTACCTACTGTGCAACACGGAGGAGGCAGCATCATGGTCTGGGGCTGCATGGTGGCTAACGGCGTGGGAGAAATGTTCGTGTGTGAGGGTCGCATGAATAGTCAACAGTATATAAATGTTCTAGAGTCTTGTCTTCAGCCGTCGTTTCGGAGGATATTTGGAGAAGGGGATTACAACGAAGTGATATTTCAACAGGATAATGCTCTCTGTCACACATCTCGGACAACAAGACAATGGATGGAGGAAAATAACATTCGGCTTTTGGATTGGCTCGCTCAGTCACCGGATCTAAATCCGATGGAGCATTTGTTGTCTACTTTAAAGACTAGGATCAGGAGTCATCAAATAACAACAAAAGACAGCCTGAAGACCGCTCTATGTGAAGAATGGAACAAAATTAACACAGAAGATTGTAGAAAATTAGTTTGTGGTTTACCAAATATGCTGTAATAAGGGCAAGGGGGGGATGGGGGGCTACAAAATATTAATAAATTTGACGTGTAATACTTTCTTATAAATGTGTGTAACTTAATCTCATTGCCACTCTGTGTTTACCTTAGAAACCCAACATTCAATAGGTGGCTTAATACTTTTGGCCAAGGCTGTATATTAAGAAACGAACCCAAATACTCAAAAATTAATTAAAGGAAAATTAATCGAACTACTGAAATTACAAATCAAAATTCAAGAAAATTATATTTGCTCTACTTTACCTTTAATTATTAGAAAATGCTCGAAAAATTGAATTTACTTAATGTGGCAAAAAACACAAGATAAAATTAGTTTAATAAAAAAATATTCAAAATTCTTCAAGCGAAGCGATTTCACCGTTGCACTCTTCAAACGCATAACACAAGTGACCGTTCTTCAAAATCCGTTTTCCTCTAGGAAAAATGGTAGAGCATCGGCTACCGCTATAACGACTCCCTGGCTATCGCTACAGTATGCCGTATGTATATATGTTACATAGACTACGTATACACGATATCCAAAGTTGCGACTTTGGCCTACCATTGCCCAAAATGGCGATTTTTTTCACGTATTAGGGCAAATCCCGACTTTGGGTTCGCCACAATTGAATCGGGTCTAGGTCAGATATTTCCTAGTCCACTTTGTGTCGTTTACACGAGCAGCATTGATTTTGGCTTAAAACCGGCTTCTAGTCCTGGTGTGGAACTGTCGTGCATACGTAGTCATACATGTAACATGTTTGTGGATTGAATGTAACAGGATCCAGTTTATTAATTACATATATGGCTGTAAGGCCGGTTTACAATTTGTGTGAACCACGGTGGGATAGGCGACTCGTTCTTGTGAATGCAAGTCTACGAAGAACGAACTGATATATGGAGAGACACGTAAAAACCTGTATGTGAAGTGAAGCCAAATTAAGCGTTCATCTCCCTCAAAATCCAGTCACTTTGCTTGTCAAGTGAACGTTTTGCTTGTTAAGTGAACTTATAAGTAGGAATTTTTAACGATGAAAGAGTTTTTATTCGGTTTTAACGGAATTTTTAGTGGAAATATAGTTCTTCTTAACAAATTGTTAAAGACAAAACAAGGTGATAAGCAGTGTAAAGACAAAAACTGCATAATTAAGTGCTTTGTGCCATCCTGCCAAAATAGAAGACCTAGGCAATGCCCCAGAGTATCTTTTCATAAGTAAGAGTATTTTAAATATGTAAGTATATTACAGTTTCCAACAGTTTAAGACAAATTAGAGGTTGTTTTATGTATTAGGATTTCTGAGGATTTTACCACCCTACCTAAAAGGAAGGAGATTTGCAGCAACGCATTTCCGCAACTAACTTTGTGAAAAATTATGGTGCCCTCTGGAAGTAACGTTTGCTCTAACGAGGTAAATGTGTCGAATTGTAAATAATTTTGAAAATCTCTCCAAGCTCTTATATGTAAATTTGAAAATATATACCAATCTTTTTATAGAGTAGCAAGTAGCTGCTTCCAAACTACAGCAATTTGTCCAATATTTTGTTGCAGAAATATGCTGAAGCTAATATGAGTATGGATAAAGACGAACAATGTTGTGAGATAATAACAAATACTTTTCAAAGTCAAATGATTTGTATAAATGAAATAAAAAGTAATGACCATCTCGAGATGGTGCACGATTTTGACATCGTGGAAGACTCCGATTTTGAAAATGATTCGGCTCCTATGAATACTAGTAAAGCAAGTATAATATCGGCACATGAAGTAGTTGTAGCCTTGAGCCGGTTTTATTGCAAGTGGCATATGGGGAAATTATATTATTTTGATTTAAACTTGAAATAGAAGTAGAAATATCTATGGTACATACGTTTGAGTTTTATCTCGTTTTGAAAATATTAGTCATGCCACTGCCAAAATTAGCGGCTTAATTCTTATATTATTATTATTATATATGACGTAGCAGGCCCTAAGGACGCAGCGGGCCCCAAATCCTCTTCTCTTCTCCGCAATTGATATATACCTCCCTCATCCTGATGTAACTCTTCAGTACCTATAAATATAACAGAACTTCCTTTTCCGAGTCTTGGTTTTTATTCCCCAAAAACAAAACAAAAAACCTTCAGATTCTTTTCACAGCCTCCTTCTTGTCAGCCAAACAAAACCCATACCAAGTAAATAACCGAATAGAACCAGCGCCGTCTGTAAATTAAAACTCTTTAACCTTTCACTTAATTTATATTTAATAAATTTAACAAGACTTTAAACACTACAACTACGATAAACAATATGAAAAACTCTTAGAACTTTAACACGTTTAACCTAACGACTTCGACGACCTCCTGGAGACTGCCGGTTGTAGACCCATGGATTTTCGTCGTCCATCGATACCTTCTGTAAGTTGCAAATTCGGCAGCAGGTCAATCGCGCGTGCATTGAGTTGCGCGTGCATTGAATTGGCAGCTTTCGGGTCTCCGGCGGGTTCCGATGTCGTCTGGGCTGTTTCCGGCTAAAGTTCTTAGGTGTCGTCTGGACAGCGTCCGGCGAGAGTGCCGACCTCCTCATTGTCATTGGAGATCGATTATTGGAATTTGTAACACCGTCTGTTGCAAATTCAAATTCAGTGACGCTCCGACACGGCCATTCAGGCAGAATAACACGTCCACGTGTAGCTAATTTAAAAGAAAGGAAATTTTCCAAACAGTAACTTTTTTTGAAAATCCGATTGACAATTATAACACCTCATAAGGCAAGTACCTAGTAGGCGGTATTCAATTTATCGCCTTTGTAGAACTAATTTCATGGTTGCATGTCGCTTCACCGGCGATCTTGCTAATCCTCACTTTACCAGCAACTCTATCAGTCGTCACTTCACCAGCGACGTTATGAATTGTCACTTCACAAGTGACTGCATCAATTGTCACTTCGCCAGCGACACCATTTTTTTTTTATGCTCTGTCATTTATTCAACAACGGCTCTTCTTTTTTAAATCACTTCACCAGTGACAAATTGCATTGCTAGATACACATCACGCTCTTACAACTGCAAAACCAGAGCTACGGCCACATGCTGACACACACACTTATTAACAAGCGATGAAACCAGTCACTTCTTTACCATATTAAAATTGAATTTTTATTTATTTATGACAAATTCATCAACAATCTGATTACTATACAGTAAGGCCATCAATGGAAGTATACATCGAAAAAATATAAACTTTAACGAAGCAGATTCTTTATCTGGCCCCTCGATAGATGAAAATCAATATCGGGGAAACGTAAATTAAAGGAACGTGACATCGAAGCAATAGGCTCATTGTAGCCATAATTGGTGCGGTGATGTGATAACTGGAAGAAATCGTAATTCCTCAAAGACCGCGCGGGTATGGAAATATTAAGTAGAGCCAAAATTTCAGTCGAATTAATAACGCCGTTCAGACAGTCGAAAACTAAGACAGTTCTGGAATTATTTCGTCTACTCTCCAAAGTGCTAAGCGAGATAAGCTTGAGTCTGTCAGAATAAGGAGGTAATATGAGACTATTTTCCCAAGGCAGACCACGCAGGGCGAAACGCAAAAATCTACGTTGGACAGCCTCAATTCTATTAATGTCTTTTTCGTAGAAAGGAGACCAAACGGGACTAGCATATTCAAGTATGGGTCTCACGAAAGAGCAATATAGTAGACGAGAGATATATGGATCGTCAAACTCCTTTGACCACCTTTTCACAAACCCCAAGGTTGCATTAGCCTTATTGATTATGGAATTTATGTGGTCATCAAAAGAAAAACGTGAATTGAGTGTAACCCCTAAGTCACGCACTTTGTCAAGTCGTCTGAGGGAATGTCCATCGATCTTGAAATTAAAAAGCAGAGGGTTTTTTTTGCGTGAAAAGGACATACAAGTACACTTATTAATGTTTAGAGGAAGAAGGTTAATGGAACACCATTTATGAAAGGCATCAAGATCCGAGTTCAAAGTTTCGCAGTCATGATCATTAGATATCAAGCGAAAAATTTTCGCGTCGTCAGCATAGCAGAGAATTCTCGAGTGGGTTGGGATGGAGGATACATCATTGATGTATATTGTGAACAACAGTGGACCAAGATGACTACCTTGGGGTACACCTGATGTATTCTCAATATAGTCGGAAAGGAATCCACGGAAATGGACAGATTGAGTACGCTCAGTCAAATACGAGGAAATCCAATCAACAAAAAGATTAGGGAAGCCGAGAACAGACAATTTATGAATAAGAATATTATGATTAATCCTGTCGAAAGCCTTACTGAAGTCGGTGAAAATACAATCCACTTGCTTGCCCGTTTCAATGGCAGAAATGCAATAATTCGAGAACTCCAAAAGGTTAGTAGTGGTTGATTTTCCCTTGATGAATCCATGTTGAAAGGGCATTAGAAAAGGCTTGCAGTGGAAATAAAGTACATCACAGACGAGGGCCTCGAAAAGTTTAGGTATACAACTTAAATTGGCAACAGGACGATAATTTGAGATGTCGCTCTTATTACCTTTCTTATGCAAGGGAGTGATCATCGAACGCTTCCAGGACAAAGGGAAGACACCAGTACGAAGAGATAAATTAAATAAATAACAAAGAATGGGGACAATAGTAGAGTCACATCTTTTTAAAACACAAGATGGGATTCCATCAGGGCCACTCGAGAAATTGTCAATTAAACTAGAGATATGATTATATATGGTGATCTCGTCAATTATAAGGTCCTTAAGCACGAGAGATGTCGGCGGAAGCCTCGTCAGATAGGAGAAATCCTTAGAATTAATATCACAGTTGGTATCACAGAATGCAGTTTTAAAGAAGTCTGCAAAAAGATTAGAAACTACTTTAGGGTCATTACTACTAGTAGAACCATAGAAGAGAGAGGATGGATAACCGTCAGATTTACGCTTAGAGTTGACGAACTTCCAGAACCGTTTCGGACAATCACGAAGGGAAGATTTCAAATTCTCAACATAAGCGCAATAAGACTCCTTGGCAGCATTTACGAACTGATCCCGCGTTTCAGAATAAGCGAGAAAATCAGAATCACTCCTAGAGGAACAGAACCTCTTCCAGGCTTTAGTTTTTTTATTTTTCAAATATTTCACTTGGCTATTCAGCCAAGGCTGACAATGACTCGAAAGAGTCGTCTTTTTAACTGGGATACAATCCGCAAAGCTACGCGAGATAATGTTGTAGAATGAATTAACAGCCTTATTAATGTCACGTTCCTGCAGGACGTTATCCCAGTCACAGTTTAATAGCCAATTATTTAATTTCAAAAAGTCTGCCTTTTTAAAGTTATAGGAATAATTAGCATGGAGCGAAGATTCAACAAGAACAGGATCGAATGAAAACGTCAAAATAAGAGCCGGGTGATGATTCGACTCAGGCAGTAATGGTGCAGTGCAACGACGAACCGTTGTTCCAGCAGGATCCGAGGAAAATATCAAATCCAAATATTTGTTGTGATCATTAGCAACGGCAATACACTGTGTCAAGCCGGAGGACGCGATATTGTCAAGGAATGACGAAATGTACGAATTAACCGTCGTAACGGATGGAAGCAAGATCCCGTCCTCTGCGTCAATCCAACTAACGGAGGGTAAATTGAAGTCGCCCACCAGGAGTATCTCGTCAGAAAAAGATGTATCACTCGTGAGTTCGTCGAGAAATGTTGCCAGTCGTTCGTATAAAGCTGAGGGTGAATTCGGAGGGATGTAGGCCGTTGCAACAAATATAGATTTGTGTGGAAGACGCAGGACAATACATAACAGCTCAATATCCTCAAAACGCGACGTATCCAACCGCTCGCAAGCTATGGTCCGGCGAACAGCGCACAAAACGCCTCCACCAACAGGAGCATCCAATTCAGAGTGGCGGTCACGCCGAAATACAATGAAGTCCGGGCTGAAGAGCTCAGCATCAGTAATCCCTCCATGAAGCCAGGTCTCGGTCAAGCAGACCACGTCAAAACAGGAACCAGTCGTACCAATAAACAGGCGAGTCGTTTTCGAGCGAAGTCCAGTCACGTTGGCGTAGTAGAGGGAAAAATTTATAATTAGTTTTTTGAGATCCGTGGTGAGATGGGACGTTCCTTATGCGTAAACTCTCGCACAATGCATCCAGACGGCCAAATGTTAGATGATACAATTGAATCAAATAAATCCTCAGGTGCGAGAATTTTAAAGGATGCATTAAACGAACGACGCCTGTGAGCAGAGTTCAGCTTCATGCAGTCCAATGAGCCACGTGAGATCCCCAAGCGCGACGAAATCAATCGAATCACTTCGTCTTCAGAGGTCTCCGGATGAAGGCGCGAGATGAAGATAGGTCGTGGACGTTTCGCGGGCCTCAAGGTTACAACATCCGCAGTACATGGAGCCGTCGCAGGAACTGTGAGAGGCACTGTCGTGGGAGCCGGTCGAGAAAACCGCTGGCGATCGCTCTGAGCCTGTTTCTTGCGGTGACGCTGGACAGGCCGGACCGGAGGATTAGCACTCACATTTAAAGCACCCTCATCGGATGATGGATGAGCTAAGACGTCCAAGCAGGCCGGGAGAGGTTGCACCTCCAAGGGAACCGCCTTATCAATGGTTGAAGGAGTCGGCGTCATGTCAGGAACTGCAGGAGTCTGCAAACTGGTAGCGTCGCGAGACAAAAGAGATCTGACATCAGACGCAATAGAGCTAACCAGCTCTGAGCCCTTAGCAGTGGAAGAGTGACAAGCCCCGATGTCAGATTTTATCTGCTTAATACCACGCCGAATGTCATCGAGAGCGGGCAAAACATGGCCAGAGTCCATACCATTAAAATGATTTCCCTCCGCAAATGAAGAGCGAAGATCGTCGATGGAATTCGAGATATCAGAAATCTTACCAGAAACTACATGTAGCTTAGAAAACGTAGCGGAAGAGTCAGCAGTCATTACGGCCGTAGCGTCAAGCAATTTATCCAGTTTGTCATGGAAGGAGTTAAGGTCCTCAGAGAAATGCTGAATGCAGGCAGAATTAGCTGAGATGGAATTTACCTTAGCAGCAATTATTGATTGCTCCGTGTACATCTTGTCCGCGAAAGACTTCATAAAGCTCAAAAGATGGCATGGCTTGATATCAGCACATTCATCACAGGTGAAATATCCGCTAGGATCAATCCTTACCGATCGCTTGAGGCAGGAGGCGTGGAAAGCCTGATGGCACACACCGATGCATTCCACCT
Source organism: Neoitamus cyanurus (assembly GCA_947538895.1). Taxonomy (NCBI): domain Eukaryota; kingdom Metazoa; phylum Arthropoda; class Insecta; order Diptera; family Asilidae; genus Neoitamus; species Neoitamus cyanurus. The sequence continues at coordinate 42,794,827 of OX384541.1, forward strand.
TATCACTGGAGACATGCTCAGTACAAATCTTGCAGCATTCCATCTCTGGTGCACAGAAATCAGCCAACACCCCACAAATGCTGAGCAGCGCTGGAATTAGCAGGGGCAACAACCCAATGTCCGCGATGCGTCCAGACTCAAGTAATCCAAAAAGGCGGGAATCGAGCTAACCTCAATCGCAATTCCAGAAGCAGGATAATTGAGCACCAAAAAATGGAAAAAGTCTTAGGGTGGTAGTATACAAAGCCTCGGCAGAGGCATATACTAAAGAGTTTACCCTTGAAAAAAAATAATCTCCAACGATTACAAATCCAGAAACCACAGAGGCAAGATCAGGCACAGGGAGAGGGCAAACAGCATCCAAACACCGATAAATCAGCGACGCACAACTAAACCTTCAACAGCAGTCAATGAAAATCAGCAACAATGAGGATCACGGCAAAAAATAACACCGAAGAACAAATAGCAACGAAAATATACGGAAAATAAATAGAGCGACTCAAAAGCACAAACGTACAACTTGACAGTTGACAGTGACTAATTTCTAATTATCTAATGATCATGAATTTCGATGCTACAAGTAATAGTAATGATTGATAACAGAAGTACAGAAGTAAGAAAAACGTGAATATAGAGGGATTACATTAAATCTACATAAATGGAACTAATTGTTATCCTAATCGCTTTCATGTTCCTGAAACATTCCTTCAGGAACTCCACATATTGGCATTCTTCTTAACCGGTCATGGGAATATTTATACACTCTGTTTCCACTACGTGCCTTAAGTACATGTCTATCGCCATCTAGGATCTCGGTCACCCTAAACGGTCCTTTATATTTGGAATCTAGTGTAGTTTGAATACGTTCTTCATTTTGTAGAAGAACACAGTCATCTACACCATATATACAGTCGCGAACAAAACATTTGCAAATCTTGCTTGTAACTCTTTAATGCATTACTATCTTTATAATACAAACATATTGATTTTCATTCACCTTATTACCTAAGGTGTTTTAAGAACAATAGTAAAACAAAATTGTATTTCCTCAAATATAAAAAAAAAATAAATGACATATTCCTTTTAAACCTATAATTCTCTAATAACAAAACATTTGCAACTGGTATACTTAAATTGAATTTAATGGTTGTTTAATTTAATTTTGGTTAGTATTTGGTACTGCAACACTTATTTTTAATGACTTCCGCACATCTTTTCGGCATGGAATCAATTAGATTTGTTATTGTCCTTGTTCGTATCCTTTTCCATTCGCTTTCAATGGCTCGGTAGAGTTCCTCTTTTTGGCGATAAATGTTTGGTCAAAGCTGTTGCTTAACAATGTGCTAAAGATTTTCAATAGGATTGAGATCAGGAGATTGTGCCGGCCATTTTATAACATTGATTTTTTGATCCTTTAGTCAGCTCTTCACTAAAGCATGTAGTGTGCTTAGGATTGTTGTCATGCTGGAACGTCCATAACAGGGGCATTTCTTTTTCAGCGTAAGGTAGCATAGTGTTTTCGAGGATTTCTTTATACATTTGGGCATCCATAATTCCTTCGATCCTCTTGATAGGAGCAACTCCTGCTGCAGAAAGGCATCCCCACGCCATCACATTACCTCCGCTGAATGTAACCGTCTTTCTTGTGTACTTGGGATTATAACGTGCAGGTGATCTTCTTATAGTATTTGCTCCGTCCGATCCTCGTAAATTAAATTTCGACTCATCCGAAAATAGACAGTCTTCCACTTTTGAGAAGACCAAGAGGTGTGATTTTTAGCAAATTCCAGCCTGGCTTTAATATGGCGCGGGCGCTTTGAAAGAAGATGTTTATTTGCTGGTTCGTAACTTTTAAAATTACTATTTATAGCTCTTCTTCTAATCGTCATTACACTAACATTTAGGCCCAGTCCCTTCTTTATTTCTTTGGTTATCACATCTGGATTCTTTTTGTTGAAATTACAAAAATAAATTTCCTTATTCAGAATGCCAGTAAGGACTTAGATTTAGGTAGCAGTTAAACCTAAACAGATAAGCACTTAATGCATTGGTTTTCCCCAGGTATAATCATTTTACTGCAACCAATAAAATTTGTTTTTGGGACATGTGGCCTGCAGACTGCAGACAGTCCTTCGTTGCTGCATTGATGCTACCTGGGATATAGTTTTAAGTGAAACATTTTAGTTAGTCTAGCGACAGTTATCATTGAGCATAGATCGGTTCTTCCTTGTGTGAATAAAATCTGTTTAAAAGTTGTTGTTGTGTTTTAATTTCAAAAGCAACATATTCCCATTTCCAATAGGTTATGGGCCCAGGATACTCGGTTTTGAATTAATAAATTGTGTTTTAATTGTGTTGTGTTTAAAGTGAAAGAAGATACTTTACTTGAAAACTTTTTTTTGTAAAATTAATTGACAGTTCAAGTTCTCTGTGATTTTAGTGACACGACTATTTAGTGATAATAAGTGACATTATTATTCAGAGATAAGGTGGAAATATACAGACAACGAAGAAACATTAAATTCTTTGATGGTGAAAAATATAGCGTGTGGAAATTTAGAATACGTGCATTTCTAACAGAACTTGATCTGATTGATGTGATTGACAAGGACATTCCAGAAGAACCTTCTGAAGTTTGGAAACAATCAGATCATGCAGCTAAAAGTGTATTAATTGAATATTTAGCTGATTCATTTTTGGGTTTTGTTAAAAGTGAATTAAAAGCAAAAGAAATTTTTGCAAATTTCGACAAAATTTATGAAAGGAAAAGTTTGGCTACTCAATTATCTCTACGGAAGAAATTGTTAAGCCTAAAATTACAAGGTGACGTGCCTTTATTAAAACATTTTAATGTGTTCGACGACATCATCACTGAATTGATAGCTGCAGGAGGAAGACTAGATGAAGGAGATAAAGTGTCGCACTTACTACTGACACTACCCCCTTCATATGATGGTGTGATCACAGCCATTGAAACTCTTTCTGAAGATAATTTAACTCTGGCTTTTGTGAAAACAAGACTTCTAGATCATGAAGTAAAATTATCAAATGAAAGTCGAGATACAAGTGATAAAATCCTCCAACTTCAAGCTATGAAAGATACAGGATCAAGATTAAATTCTAATAATAATAAACGAAAACCGTTTTTCGGAAAAGGAAATGATAAATTTAATAAGAAATTCAAATCAAATCCTAAACCTTTATCAGTGAAGTGTCATCATTGTGGAAGAAAAGGTCACTATAAGAATAAATGTTATTATTATTTGAGAGAATTACAATATAAGAAAAATCAAAATGAGAAAGTGAAAACAGCTCAAACACTTCAAATAAATGATCCAAACAACCAATCAGGTTTTGCTTTCATGGCCGGTGAAAATGTTCAAGATATCTCAAGTGAAAATAAAATAAGATTCATACTGGACTCAGGAGCTTCAGATCATATTATCAACAGGGAAGATTTGACTCAGGAGTTCCAGATTCTTCAACCACCAATCAAGATTTCAGTAGCAAAGAATGGAACCTTCATCAACGCAACAAAGAGAGGATCGCTGAGACTAATCAGCAACATGGGCGTCGAAGGAGTTTTAGAGAACGTGCTCTACAGTCCAGATATCCCTCACAACCTAATGTCTGTTCGAAAGATGCAGAAAAGTGGTTTGACAGTCATCTTTGGCAATCAAGGTGTAGTAGCGTACAAAAAAGGTAAAGCTGTAATGAAAGGTAAGCCTTTGAACACTTTAATAATTACAGACTTCGTGGTTAACACAAGCATGATTAATACAGCTAGCAAATTAATTAACTTTGAGATATGGCATCAAAGATTAGGGCACATAGGAAAGAATAAATTTTTGGAATTGAAAAATAAACAAATGATAGATGATGTAGCACAAATTAAAAACATAGTACCCAATGATAACTTATGTGAAGCATGTATAAGAGGTAAACAATCACGATTACCATTTAATAAAGAAAAGAATAAGGATCACCTAAGGCGACCATTGTTCATCGTTCATTCTGATGTTTGTGGTCCGATCACTCCTCCCACAATAGATGAGAAAAATTATTTTGTTATTTTTGTAGATGAATACACACATTATTGCGTAACATATTTAATCAAACATAAATCAGATGTGTTTTCAATGTTTAAAGATTATGTAGCTAAGAGTGAAGCTCACTTTAACTCAAAATTAGTTAATTTATATATTGATAATGGGCGAGAATATTTGTCCAATGAAATGAAAGAATATTGTGTGCAGAAAGGAATTACATTTCATCTAACAATCCCACGAACTCCTCAATTAAATGGTGTATCCGAAAGGATGATAAGAACTGTTACAGAAAAAGCTCGAGCTATGATAGGTGGTGCTAGCCTAGATAAGATGTTTTGGGGCAAAGCAGTTTTAACTGCTACTTATTTAATAAATATAACACCAACTAGAGCTTTAAAACAGGCTAAAACACCATACGAATTGTGGCATAATAAAAAGCCACAAATAAAATATTTAAAAGTATTTGGTTCAACTGTATTTGTACATAATAAAACCAGTAAGACAAAGTTTGATGATAAATCTTGGAAAGGAATACTGGTAGGGTATGAACCAAATGGATACCTGGTATGGAATGAGGAGAAAGAAAAATTTATTACTGCTAGAGATGTGATTGTTGATGAAATGAATTTCTTGAAAACGAGACCTATTTTAAAATCAAAAGATACTAGTTCAATGAATGATAGTAGTTGGAATATTAATAATGAAAATAATGGTGAGTTGAATAATGAATTGAAATCTATAGTAGAAATAGATAAGTCTAAAAATTTGGAAAAAGAACTAGAAATAAATGAGAATAAAATACCTAATAAAAGAATTAAATTAGGAACAGAAAAAGATAATAAATTGATTAATGATAGTCGAATGGAACAAATGGTCTCTCAGCCTAGGAGAAGTGAAAGGATTAAAAACCATCCACCTGTATCATATAACGAAAGTAGTATACACGATTATCTGATGTGTGCTCAATCCTTGATATGTAAAATTCCAACTTCATATGAAGAAATTAAAAATAGGGATGATAAGAGAGAGTGGGATCAAGCAATCCAAGATGAAATAAATTCATTATTGACAAATAATACTTGGGAGTTAGTAAAAAGGCCGGAAAACAAGAACATAGTAGATTGCAAATGGGTGTTTGCAATTAAAAATGATGAGTTTGGTAACCCAATGAGATATAAAGCTAGGCTACTAGCAAGAGGGTTCACTCAAAGATATTTAGTTGACTATGATGAAACTTTTGCTCCAGTTGCAAGAATAACAAGCTTTAGATATATTATTGCTTTCGCAAATCAATTTAATTTATTAATACATCATATGGATGTGAAAACAGCATTTTTAAATGGGACCTTAAAAGAGGAAATATACATGAAAGTTCCTCAAGGTGTAAAAAGTGAAAGAGATCAAGTCTGTAAACTAAATAAAGCCTTATATGGACTTAAACAAGCAGCACGATGCTGGTTTGAAGTATTTGAAAAGGCTCTTATAGAGAAAGGTTTTAAAAATTCGTTAGTTGATAGATGTATATATATTTTAGATAGAGGAAGTATTAATAAAAATATATATGTTGTGTTATATGTTGACGATTTAGTCATAGTTACTGAAAATATAAATACAATGAATAATTTTAAGACTTATCTGAAGAATAAGTTCTCGATGGTGGATTTAAATGAAATTAAGCTTTTTCTAGGAATTAGAATAATGAGAGAAAATAATAGCATATCACTAGATCAGTCAGCATATATTAATACAGTGCTAAAGAAATTTAATATGTATAATTGCAACACTGTAAATACTCCTCTAGAGAGTAAAGTAAATTTTGATGCATTAAATTCAGAAGAAAAATATAATGCGCCGTGTCGTAATCTGGTAGGTTGTTTAATGTATATAATGATATGCACAAGACCAGATTTATGTATAGCAATTAATATTTTAAGTAGATACATGAACAAGAATAATGAAGAAGTTTGGAAATGTCTTAAAAGAGTACTCCGGTACTTGAAAGGATCTAGTGATTTAAAATTAACATATTTGAAAAACAATTATAAGAATATTTTAATTGGCTATGTGGACTCTGATTGGGGTGGTGACCAAAGTGATAGAAAAAGTACAACAGGCTATATATTTAAATTATTTGAGACATGCACCATAAGTTGGTGTACAAAGAAACAAAATACAGACGCAGCTTCATCCACAGAAGCAGAATATATGGCTTTATATGAAGCCGTACGAGAAGCACTTTGGTTAAAATCTCTAGCAAATGGTATAAATTTGAATATCAACGAACCAATAATTATCAATGAAGATAATAATGGATGTATTAGCATTGCTAAAAATCCAACAAGTCATAAAAGATCCAAACATATTGACATTAAATATCATTTCTCGAGAGAGCAAGTAGAAAAGAAATTAATTTTTTTACAATATATTCCTACAGGTGAACAAATAGCTGACACTCTAACCAAGCCACTACCAGGAGCAAGGTTTTTGGAACTTCGAGTGAAGATGGGCCTAAAATAATTTTAATAAATTATTGTAATATTTGATAACAAGTTAATTGGTCTGATTAGGTTTTCTGGGTTTTCCTAATCCTTGCAGCGAATGTTGGACCATTGTAACCTTCCCAGAACAAAGGAAGAACAAGTCTTTGCTCAAATTAGTTTATTAAAGAAAATTATAATAATATTGACATGTTTAAGTAAAGGTAATATATTTTTGAGGGGGCGTGTTGAAATTACAAAAATAAATTTCCTTATTCAGAATGCCAGTAAGGACTTAGATTTAGGTAGCAGTTAAACCTAAACAGATAAGCACTTAATGCATTGGTTTTCCCCAGGTATAATCATTTTACTGCAACCAATAAAATTTGTTTTTGGGACATGTGGCCTGCAGACTGCAGACAGTCCTTCGTTGCTGCATTGATGCTACCTGGGATATAGTTTTAAGTGAAACATTTTAGTTAGTCTAGCGACAGTTATCATTGAGCATAGATCGGTTCTTCCTTGTGTGAATAAAATCTGTTTAAAAGTTGTTGTTGTGTTTTAATTTCAAAAGCAACATATTCCCATTTCCAATACTTTTTAATCTCACGAGCAATCAAATAATCTTCTCTTGCTGTCGTTTTTGTTCTTCTTCCTCCTTTATATAAAGTTTGAAGAGTTTTATTTGAAAGGTGTTTTCTTATTATTCTAGATACAGTCGATTTGTGTAGGTACTGAATATTTCTCGCTGATTTCCTTCTGAGATCAAGGCGCCCGGTCGGGCGCCGTGTTGATAGAAAAAAAAAAAAAAAAAAAAAAAAATTTTTTTCGTGCGCCCGAACAAAGACTTATTACGCGAATGTGAGAGAAAATGTCGTTATTTTCGGTGTTTTAGTTCTCATTGATGATATCCAAGACATTTTGGAAAATGTCGATAACGTATTCGACAGAAGTCCAAAAGTTATCTTAGCAAAAAAAATTTCAATCAATTACGTCGCGGGGTTCAGAAGTTATTCGTGTTTCTTTAATCAAGGCGCCCGGTCGGGCGCCGTGTTGATAGAAAAAAAAAAAAAAAAAAAAAAAAAAATTTTTTTCGTGCGCCCGAACAAAGACTTATTACGCGAATGTGAGAGAAAATGTCGTTATTTTCGGTGTTTTAGTTCTCATTGATGATATCCAAGACATTTTGGAAAATGTCGATAACGTATTCGACAGAAGTTCAAAAGTTATCTTAGCAAAAAAAATTTCAATCAATTACGTCGCGGGGTTCAGAAGTTATTCGTGTTTCTTTAAATAAAACACTTTAAATAATTATTCAGTGTGCGACGATTTTTCAGGCTTCCGGTACTTCCGGTTGCAATGTCTTGCGATGTCTGCACGCATTTACTCTAGCGAATTCAGTGTGCGATATAATTTTCAGCCATCCGCTGCTTCCAATTGCGATGCTGCACGCCTTTACTCTATCGCATATAATAGGCGAAGTCATCACACCGAACTTTTGAATATATTCAGGATATATTCAGGAACCGTTAAAAACAAAAATGCTAATATCTCGGAAACCATTGCTCGTAGACGATTTTTAATGAAAATTTTATCCCCCACCGGTACCATCACCTTAACCGGAGGAAGCATATGGAACCCATTGGCATTTCAAAAAATGTAATATTATTAACTTTAATTATTCAGGAACCGTTAAAAACAAAAATGCTAATATCTCGGAAACCGTTGCTCGTAGACGATTTTTAATGAAAATTTTATCCCCCACCGGTACCATCACCTTAACCGGATGAAGCATATGGAACCCATTGGCATTTCAAAAAATGTAATATTACTAACTTTAATTATTCAGGAGCCGTTAAAAAACAAAAATGCTAATATCTCGGAAACCGTTGCTCGTAGACGATTTTTAATACGCTTTTATTAGCTCCACTTGACCCACTTCCCGGTCTTCGATTAGGATGAAATTTTGCACACGCTCTGAGTTCTGTTCTGATGACAATACATGACTAGATAAGAAACGTCATTACAAATCCAATATGGCGGCCTCCCCAAGATGGCGGACTGGCTGTTTGAAATCCACCCCCATGATATGGATATCAAATGAAAGGGTTTGCTGTCAGGAATACGAAAAAAATAGTCACGTGACTTAAATCCAACATGGCGGACATCCAAGATGGCGGACAGGCTATTTGAAATGCACCCCCATGATATGGGTATCAAATGAAAGGGTTTGCTGTCAGGAATACGAAAAAAATAGTCACGTGACTTAAATCCAACATGGCGGACATCCAAGATGGCGGACAGGCTATTTGAAATGCACCCCCATGTTATGGGTATCAAATGAAAGGGCTTGCTGTCAGGAATACGAAAAAAATAGTCACGTGACTTAAATCCAACATGGCGGACATCCAAGATGGCGGACAGGCTATTTGAAATGCACCCTCATGATATGGGTACCAAATGAAAGGGTTTGCTGTCAGGAATACGAAAAAAATAGTCACGTGACTTAAATCCAATATGGCGGACATCCAAGATGGCGGACAGGCTATTTAAAATGCACCCCCATGATATAGGTATCAAATGAAAGGGTTTGCTGTCAGGAATGCGAAAAAAATAGTCACGTGACTTAAATCCAATATGGCGGACATCCAAGATGGCGGACAGGCTATTTGAAATGCATCCCCATGATATGGGTATCAAATGAAAGGGTTTACTGTCAGGAATACGAAAAAAATAGTCACGTGACTTAAATCCAACATGGCGGACATCCAAGATGGCGGACAGGCTATTTGAAATGCACCCTTATGATATGGGTATCAAATGAAAGGGTTTGCTGTCAGGAATACGAAAAAATAGTCACGTGACTCAAATCCAATATGGCGGACGTCCAAGATGGCGGACAGGCTATTTGAAATGCACCCCCATGATATGGGTATCAAATGAAAGGGTTTGTTGTCAGGAATACGAAAAAATAGTCACGTGACTTAAATCCAATATGGAGGACGTCCAAGATGGCGGACAGGCTATTTGAAATGCATCCCCATGATATGGGTATCAAATGAAAGGGTTTGCTGTCAGGAATACGAAAAAAATAGTCACGTGACTTAAATCCAACATGGCGGACATCCAAGATGGCGGACAGGCTATTTGAAATGCACCCCCATGATATGGGTATCAAATGAAAGGGTTTGCTGTCAGGAATACGAAAAAATAGTCACGTGACTTAAATCCAATATGGCGGACGTCCAAGATGGCGGACAGGCTATTTGAAATGCACCCCCATGATATGGGTATCAAATGAAAGGGTTTGCTGTCAGGAATACGAAAAAAATAGTCACGTGACTTAAATCCAACATGGCGGACATCCAAGATGGCGGACAGGCTATTTGAAATGCACCCTTATGATATGGGTATCAAATGAAAGGGTTTGCTGTCAGGAATACGAAAAAAATAGTCACGTGACTTAAATCCAACATGGCGGACATCCAAGATGGCGGACAGGCTATTTGAAATGCACCCCCATGAAATGGGTATCAAATGACTTCTTGAGTGTGGCCACTATACAAGTATGCTGCGAGATAAAAATAACTGGGTCGAAATTGACGACTTACACGTTACGAGAAAATTCTGGCCTTACAAAGCTAAAGGGGTTTATATTCTGCATCTTCAGCAACAGTGAGTCACTCAATAAAAAAATTGGTGGAAAAAAATGTTCGGGGGCTATTTACATAACAACAGACGAATATTCATATCCTTAAGCTGACCTTATCAGAGCCGGCTTGATTATAGACATTGCAGTATTATATGATGCAAAGGCGAGCGTAGTGAGCGCGATTTTTTTGGGTTTTTTCAAAAGACATGACCTTAATTAAAGGCAATTTTAAAACAATTTTAAGTTTTGTTTCTTTATATGTTATAGTCGCCATTTAAATCGCCGCAAATTGGCGCACAACAACTTTGCTGACATTTGGGAAGGAAGGGGGTAGGTGGAAGTTCAAACCTCAAAACCGCTCCTGTGTACGCGCCCGCCATATACGTTAATAAGAAAAAAGTGACTCCTGCTAAAAACGTCACTAATTAATTATTAATTAATTAATATACTCTATAAATCGACAACAAAAAAAACTGATATCCCACAAAAAAAAAATTGAAATTTTTCTAAGAAGAAGTGTTGATAGGAAAAAACGACTCTGGCAAACATTTCTTGTACAAAAGACCTTAAATATAATATGAAGACCTTATAAATAATAAAAATCCAGCAACAAAAAGAACTGATATGTGCGAATATTACAAGTATATAAGATTTTCGCTGATAAGTGGGTTGGAGGAGGAGGATGCATTACACGTCAACACGAGAGAGACAGCAAAAGAAACCAACGATTCTCTTCAAGACTATCAACAGCCCGCTTTTAGCGAAACCTAAAAATTTAGATCGTACGTAGAATAAGTACGCTCAGGAAGGAGCCCACAAAGGTATAAAATGATACCGAGAGAGGCAAGCATATATTTTAAAGTATTTCAAGCGTGACCATTTAACAGATAAACTGCAACAGCACTGACAGTACTTCCAAAAAACTTTCAATTGACACAATAAAATAAAGAATTTTATTAAATTAATTGATTAAATAACAATAAAAGTTGAAAATAAGAGAACAACATTTTATTTTCGTAGACTTTATATTTTGACGCGATAAAATAAAAGAAAGAATAATTGATAAAATAATAGCAATGAAAAAGGAAAATTAGATAAAAAAAACATATAACTCCGTAGGTCTGCCAGTACCTACCGCCCGCCTGTAGGTAAGTAGGCAGGGCTTATATGATGTCAGAGTTCAAAGTGTTAGTTTTAAGGGATGTGACAAAAGTAATCTAATTAAACACTTTTAATTTTAGAATTTATTTTGTAACAAGTATGTATCTGTACGCAAAAGCGGGCTGTTGATAGTCTTGAAGAGAATCGTTGGTTTCTTTTGCTGTCTCTCTCGTGTTGACGTGTAATGCATCCTCCTCCTCCAACCCACTTATCAGCGAAAATCTTATATACTTGTAATATTCGCACATATCAGTTCTTTTTGTTGCTGGATTTTTATTATTTATAAGGTCTTCATATTATATTTAAGGTCTTTTGTACAAGAAATGTTTGCCAGAGTCGTTTTTTCCTATCAACACTTCTTCTTAGAAAAATTTCAATTTTTTTTTTTGTGGGATAGTACATTACTGAAATCGTTCACAATTCTTAATCTAAACTCTTCATTGTATTTATTGCCAGCCATGTTTATAAAGTCACTTCAGTTTTCAAACTCTATTTAATTTACTGAAATATCCGTATAACATCAACGTTCAAATTCTCCGATTATTGCTGCAGAACTAAATTAGTAAGCCAATAAACACAAATCAGTGCAGTGCTGATTAGATCGTTCTAAAACAATTCCGAGTAACTAACAGTTATATCGACATTATGTAGCAGTTGCAAATATAAAATGTTTTCAATAGGAACAAATTTTAACAAGTAAATAGCAACCACTTACCTTCACTCGGATTCGCTCGCAGCAGCGACATCATCTGCATGGCACACTGGGATTTTTCCTCACAAGTCCCTCGACGTCCACGGTGTTGTACATGAAAAGAAAAAGTTTATTACAACTTAGTTTACGATACAGAACATTAAAAATTCACCTGAATCAGGTTCCTGGTAGCCTCTTTGTCTATCACTTTACTTCGTTGTATTTATAAACAAATGACACAGCTGATTTCCCAGTATCGAAATTCCTAATAAGATTAAGTGCAACACCTGGGCACTCGGGGGAAATTATTAAACTTAAGGGGAAGATACCAAAACTGTACCTTGTATAAAACGCACAATATCTGCATTTGCACGGTGGGGTACGCTCAACCAGTGTGCCATGCGCAATTTGCATGGTGATGTTTCGTAACAAGTTGTGTGCCGAGTGCACTTTTAGGGGTATGTAAGCCAGCGCACGGCCGAGCTCAGTCTTCTTTTGTGATTACGATCTTTTCCTGGCTTCCGACCTACAATACTACTACTATAAATTCTGAGATTTAATTAGAATTTTTTCTACCTCGCAAATTCTGAGAACTAATTGGAATTTGTTTGCCTGCCTTTCTCAGCTCCTTTGGTAAAAAGCGTGTCATATAGAAATTCTGAGTATCGATCGGAGTTCTATTAACCATCTTGTTAAAATTAATCCTAACCTTAAATTTCTGAATCTCGATCAGAAATTTCCTATTTTGATAAATTTGGGTTTCGACTAACTTAACCAAAGTTCTTAATTAGAAATTCTGACCCTCGATCAGAATTCCTATTCACTTTTCCTAACCACAATTCTGAGAATCGATCAGGAATTTCCTATCCCGTCCAAATATGCTAACTTCCAGGAAATATTAATCCTTACTAAGTTAACACTCGATTTGGGTATCGACCAAACGAGAGAAATTGTGGTGAGTCTTGATAGGCACAATTAGGGAATACTAATACTACCGGCATTATTTAATACAGTTCAACGGTAGTTGAAACAATACGACTCGTAATAACGCCGGCACCTCTACGTCACTAGCAATAATTGTTCATTCAATCACACTTGCGATTTCAGATCGAACATTTTTATGGTCCTTCGAGCCGAATCTTTATCCAATTATTGCGGAGTGTTTCAGTTTGTGTTACAAGTCGACCACTATGTCATTTTCACCGCTATTGGCTAAAAAAGAAGCCATAGTTGGCATTCTACTGAAATCAGCTACAAATTATAGAAAAACTCCGTTGGCCAGAATAACCAAAGGAGTTATTACGGAATGGTTGTCTGAGGTCAAGCAACTCTGGCAAGAGTGCAAAAGCAATCATTGCAATGAAGCCTGACAGGGGAAGAGAAGAAAGAAAAGGCACTAATATATTGCAAACGATGTCTTCTCCGCCATCAAAGAGAAATATTTTGATTTCGCTGGGATTTTGCAAGAACCTCTTGACAAATTGCAACAGGCAACAATAGCCAACCAGTCCAATAACGACAATAATCCTTCGTCAAACAAAGAAAAAACCAACAGCGAATCTCAAGGTTCTCTACTAAGGCTTCCGCGCATTTCCATACCTATATTTTCAGGCTCCTATGAGTCATGGAGATAATTTCACGACAGTGCATACAAACGTTTCCTAAAATATAGTGTGACTGGAGAAGCCTTCCTATTACAGTCGTGAGTTATGAAAATCCGTTGAAGGTACTCTTAAACAGATACGACAATAAGCGGGTATTAGTCAATACCCAGCTTAAGTTACTGTTTGGTCTACCTAAATTAAATCGCGAAGCTGTTACGATAGAATACCTTTTACGTTTTACTTGAGGGAAAAACGGCTGAAAATGGGGTTCAGGTATAAATAAGTTGAGTCACATCTGTGCAATATGGGAAAGAAATCGTGCACAAGCAAGAGCTGTGCATATGCATGTTTAGCAGGATTCTTTGGGCTCATAGCAGGTAGATTTCAGCGAGGAGCGCAGGCTTCCTCGAATTAGGAAAAAGGGAACGATATGCGCGGTGGCGCATAACATGTGGGAAGGATTATGTAGGTAAATTAGAGATGAATCATTAGGTAATTTGGGGGAAGTAGGTAGGTAGGTTATCGTCTGTTAAATAAATTAGGGATAAAGACATTTTAAGGAAGATCATTCGTGAAGAAGCAGTCTTGCGTGAATGATGAAAACGTTTTAGAAGTGAGAGGTGAATTTGTTAATAAATTGATAAGTTAATGAGTGGATAACGTTAGTGACTATAGACATTGAAAATAAATAGACAAAGAGTTAAGTTAGTGGGAAGGTGAATAGGAAAGGCAGCGGGAAGTAGGAAGAAGAAAGGGAGAGGACTTTGTAACTGGATTTTTGATAAGGTGAGTGAGTAGAGAATAAGTAGTAAGTTGTGCGGAGTAGTATTGTGTGGAATTATCATTAGGACGGTTAAAGCGAAATGGGTTAGGACTTAAAAGAATTAGGAAACTAGGCTGAGTTGATGTGATATCATATACATGAGTGAAGAGACGGAGTTTGATTGATGGGGAGTGAGAGCGCTAGGCGGTAAGCCGCAAGCGGATTGGGTGTGTTCACCCAGCGCTAGACGGTAGGCCGTAAGCGCGAGTGTTTAGGGATGGAGATCCCGCAGTGTGGTGTGATAGGGAGAGATCCTACGGAATGAACGTATCCGGTCGCGCCGCGAACGTTGGAATTCTGGGGAATACTCTCGGCACGTACGGGATGGAGAGCCCCGCGTGTGGCGTGATAGGGAGAGGCTCCTACGGGAATGAGCGGGAGCGGTCGCGTCGTGAACGCTGGAATTCACTGGAGTGCTCTCAACACGTATGGAATTGAGTTCCGCGTGTGATGTGCTTGAATGAATGAGTGAGACTCACCCACTGGGCGTTTCAACCGAAATGCTCATACCGTGTTTTCTTTTGTTATTACAGCACGAGCGGAAGTAAGGACAAGGACTCGGATTGGCCCAACTAGGGGAGAATTTTATTTACTACATTTATTTACGGAATGATAAAGAAAAGAATGAATTAAAGAATTAAATGGTTGTTCATGTGGGTGTTTCATTTTCCCCATATAGCTCTCGGTGCTAGGGTTGTTTTAAAATTTCCGACCGTTAACTTCGTAAAATTATTCGCGTCGGTTTCCGTTAATTTATATTCTCTATTAAAGCGAATAAAAACCTAGACAAATCTTGTGAGAGTTTGTATGAGCTGCAGCCGTTAGATGTTTCCATATCAAACTGGGACGCAATCATTACTACATGTTGGTTCAGCGTCTGCCGTCTGAGACATACAAACTGTGGGAAGAGAATTAGAAGGACTCTGAAATCCTACCAACTTTTGTGTTTCAAAGGCTTTTTGGAAAAGAAGTTACGAACACTGGCGGCTATATCAGACTCTAATGCCCGCTCTCCAATGGGCATGCCTACCACTAACCGACCACTGACCAGTTGGCTGACAAAATGCGTTCGTACATAATTCTATCAATGTAGATGTGAACAGTCAGAAAGCTCTGTTTGTTGTGATCGGTGAAATGCAAAGAAACACACTAAGTTTTATTTTATTTATTTTTAACAATTAGCTAATTTAGCAGAACTAGCTGCTTAATAAATTTCATTTCTTCGTTTCTACACACTTTTACACAATATTTACTTGAGCTTAAGCTCACTTTTGCTTGAACTTTGACAATTTGCATGTACTAAATACGTATCTAGGGCCCGAACCACTGCTAAAAAGTGCTGAATTAAATGCGGCAACTCAAATGGTTTAACTAACACAAAGGAAAAGTTAGAGCATGTCGACCAAAACACGAGTAAGATGGGAGACTCATTTTATAATGAGAAGGAAAAGGCAGCAGCATTTTTGTTGGTTGGTTTGTGGTTGGCGTGCCCATTGGAGAGCGGGCATAAACCTCCGACCACTGACAGACAGCCATAGCAAAAGAGTACCAAGGTGGTCACTTATTTTACAGCCTCGTCAGATATGTGCATTTCATGTCACATCCTCTTTACAAATGCCCTAAATTCAACGACCTCGATACAAACAAACGGTATCAGTTCGTAACTTTCAAACAATTATGTGTAAATTGTCTCTCCAAAAAAACACAAATCACAATTCTGTCCCAGCAAGATAAATTGCCGTCGATGTGGAAGACGCCATCACTCATTTCTTGGATATGGCCTGGATTGCATAAGGGGAATACCACTGGAACCTCTCATCCTGACTCTTTGAGTGGATCGCCAAATGTTACAAGCAATGCCAACTTGGTTCAATTATTTTACGCTAGCAAGGGGCAACACGCCTCTCAAGCACTTCTCTCAACCACGTTGATCAGCGTTCCGGCCAAACGGGCCTGTCTATACGTTGCTTGCCTTGATCGATTCGGGCTCTCAAGTCTCGTTTATCACAAAGACAGCAACTCAACCAACTACTCTCCAACTAGAGTGAGGTGAGTAAAGTTTATCTTATTCTGTTCTGCGCATTAGACGTGGTTGAAGAATTAATCACTTAAACTAGGCAAATCCAGAACCAGAGCAAAATTCACTTGCGTGGCAGAAAAACATTCCCGTAATCATAAGTTAATCATATACATAAGAAGTGCTAGGACTATAAGTGAGTGCTAAATTGAAGTTGCGAAACAGTCACTACCCGTTTAATATAGTTCAACGTGCGATAGTTGAAACAATACGACTCGTGATAACGCCGGCACCTCTACGCTTCTAGCAATAATGGTTCACACTTGTGTTCTCGGATCGACCACGCACTGTCTATGGCAATTGATATCATGACTACAAATTTGTATCTGGTCCTCAACCAAAACTCAATCCATACCAAAGTTAACCTAATATAATTTAGAAAGCAGAAGAGATTTGCGATTGTTACCCATCAAGGGGGTAGTACCAGTTATAATACTAAAAAATAGCCTAATTTAAAATTTTTTTTTTCTCAGTTGCTTTATTATATATTAATTGTGAAATATCGTACAAGTAAAATATATAGTTTAATGAGTACAAAAAAATTTTTTTTTAATTTTTTTCATTTTGTTTTCTAATTTATAGAGGGCGCCGAAGTTAAAATGATGAAAAATGCATCGTCTCACTGCAGACAGATAATCTCGGGAACGAAGAATCTGAAACAAAAAAACTAAACGGCATTTTAAAAAGGAAGGCTTCTTACGTGGTAATCCACCACAATATTTAAAAAAAATCATTAAAACAAAATGGCGGTTGTTTGAAATTCTTTTTCAAAAACCTTCTTTTTTTCACATTTTTTTGCTTGTCAATTTTTTTTGGGTTGACTTTTTGCCTATATTGTGGTGAATTACCCATGGAAATATGAACTAAGCACGGAACGGCTGCAAGCCAGATTTAGCGTACCACATTTCCTGATGTGTTAGAATTGGCTGTATTCGTATTAGTCACGCAGTACAGGCGTAAATATGTAGACATAATCAGGAGGGGGCTTACAATTCAAAATTTTCCGAAGTTCCTTCCATAATGTCTATGCCCCCCTTAACATCTATTTACACGCTGCCATTCACCGCTTGTCCTAATGCATTTGTGGGAGGTAAACAAAACCAGCGAAATTAAAAATAAGGCCATTTTCTTAATTTTCTGAAGTTAATGTAACTCCTTTTAATGCGGTTTGATGAAATAGAATGTTTATCATGCATTTCTATCCATCCACTCATCTTAAAAACGATTTACCACGCGGAAATTGCGTGTTGTTGCGACAACTCACCACAGAGCACTTCATATCGTAAATTCTCTTGCAATTTAGTTTTTTCGCACTGCTAACAGCACTTAAACAACGCGTAAAATAGTTCTTTATATAATCCTCGCGGGCTGTTGCCACAATTATAAATATACACTCGAAAACTTGCACTTTTCCGGTTTAATCCACTCAAATTTCGAAGTAGCACAGATTAAAGTTGACACTTCAATCAGGTGTTTTATTCAGCTTCTCTCATACACACTGTTGCTGTTCTCCTCTAGGAAGGTCCCATTAGGTGGTCGCTCATGTATGTACAGGGTTCATACACGATACACCCGTTCCGTGCTTAGTTTGTATTTCTATGGAATTACCACAAAGGACGCTTAAATAAAGAAGCACACCTAATTTGACATTGGTCGGGCCAATTCGGAGAAGAAGTGTCCGCCGTTTGAAAAAACGTCATTTCAAATTACGAATTACAAATTTTCAAATTAATATATAATAAAGGAACTGAGAAAAAAAAGATTGAAAATAAGGTTATTTTTTAGTATTATAACCGGTACTACCCCCTTAAGCATTTAAAAGAAGAAAAGGAAAAATAATATTTAATAAAAAACAAAAAAATAATTCTTTCAGAAAAATTGCAAGAAACAAAAAATGCCCCGTGAAAAATTGTATAGATGGAATGCGAAGGAACCACTTACAAATATGTGTGTGTATAAAATACAAGATCTTCGAGCGAAATGAGAGCTTTTATTCTTATTCCACTTTTATTTCAACCAATCAAAGTTATATTTCTAATGTTTTTGCTGTTATTTCCCATTGTTGTTGTTGTGAATCGCATGCTATTTCAGCTGCACTTGTTTGTTTGCAATTATTCCCAGTTTGATTGAAGATTGAGGGTTGCCTAATGTGTACTTAAGATTCCTTATTGATTAATCATCATTCTTATGTGAAAGTTCATGAAGAAAGTAGGCGAAAATAAATGAAAGTAAGATACAACAAGGGTTCGAATCCCACCCAAGTCACCTCCAACTTGGTAAAAGCGGTGGAAGGCGCTGTTTCCAGCAAGCGTTAGATGGCAGCCCCATCAGCTGGGATAGCCACTGCAAGCTAATCACTCGGCATGGCGAAAAAGAAACGATTTAAAGATACTGAAGCAGAGCCTCGGCGTTGTGGAAGCCCTATGCTCCCAAAGGGAGTAGTAAGGAAAAAAAAAAAAAAGTTACAACCAGTCTTTGTTTGGAAGTATGTTTAGAAAATTGTAAGTCGGTAAGTTCAGAGGTAATCATTTATCAATTTTATGGAAAAGCATTTTAATATAAAGGATTCTAAAACAAGAATTTTTTTCCCTGGCATTACTAATTTGTCTCTCAATTTGTGCAGGAATTTTTGTCTTTCTTACTAATCCTACTTTTTACAGATGTTCGGTATTTAGGTTCTTTTGCAATAGATAGAACGCTTTACGTATTATATGTTTCTTTCTTGTACAAAACACAGATTTTAGCATGGTTTGTTCCTGTACTGCCGAACTTTATATTATGTTAACTTTGATCCAAACCCAACCCTGTCCAACCGCAGTAATTTTGGATTCACATTTTTTATCTCGGATCGTGATGCAGCCGCATCGGTGAGTCACTTGTTGTTGTTTTTTCTCATACTAAAATTTGATACGATTCAGATCCACTCGAAAAAAACTCAGCTATTAAAAGTACACGATTACGTAGGATAGATAGTACAAATTATACTAATAAAAGGTGAAAGATAACAGGGTTTGAGATAAAACTTTAGCCCACAGGAATATACCAAACAAAACATGGAAATGATTGATGACATGGAAAATGTCGAAAATAATTTAGTGTGCGAAATGTAGCAATTCTTGCATTAGGTGTATTAGGCATTTTGTAAAAGGCAAATGCACCGAATTCTCTTTTTGCGCGAATTTTTTTTACACGAGTTAAAAGGAAAAAAAATTCTCTTTTTAGACGAATTGTTTTGTTTTAAAACGATTTTCAATATGAACTTTTTTATGAATTTTTCCGAGAATTTTTCTGATGAAAGAAAAAAAAACAAATATGCATTGTAACTTCGCGTTAAACCAATCAATCTACTATTCTTTCATTTAGCCAATATCTTTTTTACACGAATTTTTTGGGAACGTATCTATCGTGTAAAAAGAGAATTAGGTGTATTCATTGTTTGTTTTGGTTCATATTGACCTCCGACTTAAGGCGTCAGGACTGTTTGGCCAGCTTGCCAAAAGACCATGTTACACGTACTGATCGCCGGGAATTCTTTCGTACTGGTAATATATTTCAAGCAAGCCAGCACTCTCCTCTCAGGATCCGCAAATATTCAATCAGTAGACAATTTGTAAAAGGCAAATATTCATTCAGTAAATGTCATGAACTTCAGCTAACTTCTCAGGACCTGGATCATAAATTTGCGCCGGGTTTGAATTGACCCCTCTTGGTCGTCATACATACCAGTTTCTAAAAATACTCATTATGCAAAATATGGAGTGAGTACCCTAAATTCTATGCTATTTTTATATTTACCCCGATACGACCTATTCCAACGTAAAGTCATAATAGTGCAGCATGTATCTGGTATGGATGAAAACATGCATAGAAACGGCAGGCATTTTATTTTCGATATTGATTTTATTTGTATTTAATAATACTACATACATATGCTAGATCCAATAGCTTTGCAGTGCAACTGAAGACAATCAAAGAAAGCCCATGTAAGATTGACTCGAAAACAAAATCAGCTAATATCCTAGTTTATTAAGACTTTTAAATGAGAGAATTGAATATGGTCTCTCGCAACATTGCCGTGCTGTTCCAAACTGTAAGCCATCGGGACTTACAGATCTCCTCACAAGATCTCTTAAATTTGCTGATAACTTAGCCTTCTCCACGATATTCTTATAATCTCTGCATTTTCGTTCTATAAACTTATTCGTTTTCTTATCTTTTCGACTGATACTTTCCTTTAATGCTTCTTTTTTATATTCCTCATATATTTGTGCCTCCTTGTAATTATCTTCATGGAGGACTTGCTCCATGTAATTATCATGTTTAAGTCTCTTAGAATATGCATCCAAATATCTCTGTCGTATAAAATCGGCCCTGGACATTCGGCATTGCAGAGTATTAAATATTTCTTGCTTCTGTAGCTCATCGTCAAGCTGTTGCTTCTCCAGCATTTGAAGTACTGCTTCTGTCTTTCGTAACTCATCTTCACTCTTCTCACATTTCATTATTCTCCTCTGAAGTTTAAGTTTTTTGAGTCGTTCCTGCAACCTTATGTCCCTTATATATAAATCCTCCCTTAATTTCTGTAGCTCTCGCTGCTCTCGCTTGGATATGGCCTGCAACCTTGCTTGGGTAACATACGCATCTCGTAACCGTTTTTTTCTAATTACTCTTCGATACTGCTCCTGTTGCTCACATTTTTCCAGCTCACGTTCATATTTTTCGTTTTCCCAAATCTTTTGAGCCAGCCAAGAATTTTCAGTTAGAATTGCTTTTTGTATGCGACTTTTCGCCATTCGATTTATAATTTTTTTATCATGCACGGGCACCTTTTTATAAGCTGTCAGAACTCGGGGGGAAAGGCACAAATTTTGCAAAGATTCACACAAGCCGATATTGTCCGCGGTCGGCCAATCTTTATTGCTAGGTACATCTGGAAGACCAATAGTTATATCTTTTAGAATTACACAGTCCCTGGAGGATCTTAGTGGCCTCATTGCTCTTTTAGATTTCCGTTTCTTTTTCTTGACATTGTTGTTTTTATCCTGGGAGTTCCCAATTATGCTGCAGTGGCAATGGCAGTGACAAAATTCACAGCACTCGTACTTTTCACTTTTATGCTGGGTTGTGTCCTTGTTTTGGGTTTTGCAATGTGACATTTTACGGAAGACTGGGTATGTTTCAAGGTGGAGTAATGTTTGGCCTTCATTGATTTTTGCGTTACTCACGTTACCATAGCATTTTATCTGTAACGCATGTACGGAAGGAAAACGTATAAACTTTTGGAAAATAATCAATGCTATGCTATGAACAAGGAGTTTCAAAGCCTCCCGATTTCCGTGTATTTACCGTCAGACCTTTGTAATAGTCACGCCATCGAACTATTATGAAGTGAACAAATATTTTATGTTGGAATAGGGGACGATTCCAAAGAATTGAATACAACGTTTAACACATTCGTGAGGACATTATCTTTGTTTATTTCATTGTGTCACTAAAATGTCTCAGATATATTTGTTTAGGCACTTATAGTAAAAATAAAAATATTTACGATAAATTATTTAAAAGAAAACAGTTCTTTAATTTATCTGTAAACATGCAGAGTCGTTTCTCCGATATGGCTATCTAAAATTGTTTTTGTTCGAGTTTATTCTTATTATTTATAAATTATATTATGTTAGTTGTAAAAACATTTAAATATAAGAATAAAATAATCTTACACTACCAATTCAATAGCAATCTGCTCAAATAAAAATAAGGATACGCACCATTACCTCTCTAAACGGTTCATGTAGATATATTTTAGTAATGCAAATATTCTTCTATATGTATTACTTACTTCTATTTACACAAGCAAATCAGAAACTTTAGTTGATAACGACTAGGACTTCTTATTTAAAATAATCCGCGGGCAGACACCTGATTTTTTCTTAGTGAAATTTCAGGATTTTCTAAGGAAAAATTGAGAATATCCACATAAAATTCTTTTCACCCGATCAAAAAACACCATCTGCTGCATCTGAAATATGTACATAAGCTACCCGCTGCCTAAAGTTCTGAAAATCGTTATGTATCAAGGTGCCCGCTCGGGCGCCGTGCTGATAGAAAAAAAAAATTTTTTTGTCTTGCGCCCAGGCAAAGTCTCATTACGCGAAGTTGAGAGAAAAAACCCTTATTTTTCGTATTTTACATTCTCATTAATTATGAAAGACTTGCTCAAACAAATCGATAATAGGGTTCGATGCACGACAAAAAATTATCTTTAGCAAAATAATTTTCAATCAATTACGTCGCGGGGTTAAGAAGTAATTCGTGTTTTTCGATTTTAAAAAGATGTCTAAATTGTTCAGTGTTCCTGATTTTTCAGGCACTCGCTTTTATGTACCATTAAATTTTGCCGGTCTGCTCGGTAGTTTAATCGGTAACACCATTCGACTCTGGTGTAAAAAGATGCGAGTTCGAACCCGGTATATATACATATGTATGTATATCCCAAAAAAAAAATTGAAATTTTTCTCAGAAGTGTTGATAGGAAAAAACGGCTTGATAGCCTTAAAGAGAATCGTTGGTTTCTTTTGCTGTCTCACTCGTGTTGACGTGTAATGCATCCTCCTCCTCCATCCCACTTATCAGAGAAAATCTTATTTTCTTGTAATACTCACACATATCAGTTGTTTTTGTTGCTGGGTTTCAAGATTATATTTAAGGTCTTGTTTACAAGAAATGTTTGCCAGAGCCGTTTTTTCCTATCAACACTTCTTCCTAGATAAATTTAATGTTTTTTGGATTAGTATAAATTAAAAACAGTTAATTTAAAAAACAACCAAAAAACCCGACTGACTGTGTAAAAGAACTAAAAATATGTAAACAAGACAAATTTATAATTTAATCTATTAATCACTACTGTTAAAATTGATCTAGCTATTCAATATTTGTAATAAACTGACAAATTGGCAGTTGGAGGATTGTGCATATTTTTGTTAGTCTGTGTGGGTAGCCTCCGACTGTCAATTAATTATACTTTGTCAGTTTTTACAAATATTGACCAGTTAGATCAATTTTAATAGTAGTGATTTATTTATAGATTAAATTATGAATGTGTCTTGTTTACATATTGTTAGTTCTTTTATACAGTCAGTCGGGTTTTTCGGTTTATAAATTAACCTTTTTTTTCTATCTTTTTGGTTCTTTTATTAAGTTAGTTTGAAAATTTAAGTTCACAATTTTCTACACAGTCGGGTTTTTTGTTTTTTTTAGCATTTCTCCTTCTAAATTACATTTAAAGATATAATTTGCACATATTTTTGTAAGCCATTTAAAAAAACCCGTGAAGTTGATAGCCCACTCGATAGGTTTTGAGAGGAAAAAATTTTTGAAGACATCATATGGCGTCAAAAATCGGCCATTTCAATTTTCATAATTTTGATATGTCCAGTGTCACTTTCCAATTAAGACGAATCTAACGATACCTCTAAAACCCATCTACATCCAAGAAATCTACATACATACACACACAAATACATACATGCATACATACACTCGAAAAACATAACCCTCCTTCTGGTGCAGTCGAGTAAAAAAACTTCAAGACAGATTGATATATTTTTTATGCGTTTTGATAAAAACAAAAACTCCATGTTCTTAGATTCGTTGGTATATCATGGCCAAAGCTTTCAACTTTCCTACCATGTCAACCTCTGAAAACAATCGAACACTTTTTAATTAAAGAATTACTTGAACGTTTTTAGGTCAAATTTGTTTTCATTTAAATTAATTTTTCATGTTTAAAAAAATAAAAATTTCCAGATATTTTCAGAGATAGCTTCTGACTAACTCTGATAAACATTTAATCAAGGTTTGTACCTAAGACCTAATATTCATGGATAACGTAAGAAACAGAGGAAAATTATACATATATGTATATACATATGCATACGATCTCAAGTAATTTTTAATTAACTAATTTAATTTTTTTAGGAATAAATATACAAGAACACAAACTTATTAATATGTTTTAATTCCTTGGCTGTATTTGATTAATCTAGAGAAATACATTTAAGAAACTTATTACTTCCATTAATATCTATGATAAAGTTGACGGTAGAGTTGTAAGCTGCTCTAGGATATCTAATAACGTTATATATTAAAAACAAAACAAAAGTGGAAATATCAATTTTAATGTCGTACCTGTGATGTGCAAACTAGTTGAATTATTATAGGCGTTGAAAAAGCTTTCTGTTTCATTATCCTTATGCTGCTTAAACATTGCAGTTCGAAGACTTGCTGAGAAGAAAAAATATGAAAAAAAACAAAAGTTAAAGTTTTATACAAATTACTTCTTCTTATTTTCTTCATCCGGTACGAGTTATTGCATCTGGTATCTACAAGTCTTGAGTGATTCCCCCTTAACGAATCCGTTATGTCTTTGCTTTTATAAGTGTTGTAGAACACACTCGATTTTGCGGGAGTGATCCCGAATGATTCAAAAAATCTGGTGGTGTTAATAATGTCTTCGGAATATAATTTAGATTCGGGCGGTTCTGATTTATTTTTGTTTTCACATTTGGAAGTCTTTTCCAACAAATTATTAAATTTTTCTACTGCAGACCGCAGTATCTTCAATCGTTTGAGAATTCTACTGGACTCAACTTGATCTGCACAGATTATGATTGCTTGGCATTCGTTAATCATAAGGCAGATGTTTTCATACTGTTGTTTTAGTAAGCCGCACATTTTCAATTTCAATTCTGCAGAATTGATATTTAAATGTTCTTTCAAAATGTTTGCCATATCCATCACTTGGCAAAGTAGGCCCTTATTAAAATTATTTTCTGCTTCAATAATTGTCACCGTAATCATGTCAATAAAACAAGAGCAAAACCCCTTTGTATCTATTATTTCTTGTAAAACAGTACGGAATTTTTTCACTTCCTCATGGAAATGCTCTTCTAAAAGTATAGAATCCCATTTACATTTGGAATAAATTGAAGGTATCAAGCATGAATCAAGGGACTCAAACGAAGCTAAACAGCTCCTTACAATAGTCCTTGCTAAAATATAACTGAAATATACTCTGTTTCGGCAGTAAAAACATGTGTACTCACCTTTAATTTTAGAAGCATATGCGATAGCGAAAAGACCAACTTGGATTGCCCGATCCCCATTTATATCAAAATCAGCAATTCTATCATCCAATGACGAATTATCCGCGTTTGAATTTATAGTAATACGTAAATTGTCTATAGAGAAATTTGAGTAGTCAATGAGTATTCTATAGACAAGTCTTAGAAGGCTCTCATTAAGATATTCCTCCAACTGAAGTAAAGCACCTTCCAGGACAGATGCCTTAAAGTTCAGAATATGTCCGCTTCCGGGTTGATAGTTCACACATTCCTGCCGGAATTCTATATATTCTCGCAATACCTGTAAAGATTTTTTAAGTAAGTAATATAAAGAAAAAAATTATTAAAGCACCTTTTGAGATAAAGCGGTGATTGCTTTTTTGTCCCGAGGGAGTGCAATATTTGCAAACGCCAAAATTTGGCTTAGCATGCATTCAACCGCACTGCCCACTTGATCACTTACTCGCTTTATCTGTAAAACGTAAAAAGTGTGGTGAATGTGATATATTATATCTATATCTAATTGTAATACTATATGTCAATGTATCTGTATATGTATGGTTCAACGCGCTCGTATATTGAACTAACTAGCATCGACGCAAAGGGTCAGTCGCGTTGCTAAGCTTAAAGGAGTTACAAGTGCTAAACAATATATTGTTCGCAAGACACATTACTCGAGTTATTCTTATTAATTAATCACCCATTCCAACCTCTGTTTACCACAAAAAGTACCTGAGGTAAATTACATAATAAAAATCGAAAAATAATTATAAACTAAAGTTAGACTTTGACTACGAAAAAAGTGGAGAACTTTATTTTGATGTCCTAAGCATATCCTGAAAAGTACCCTAAATTTGAGCCTTCGGTTTTATTTTTTAGGGAGTTAAAGGAGTTGGATTCTAGTTGTTTTGCAAATACTCATAGCAGAGATTCGATACTGTGACCTTTTCTTCGTCATTTTAATTAGGACTCAGGTTGAGTTCTTCCTCTAGCCTGGCAAAACCAGATTCATTGTTTGTATCGTATACTATAGTGGGATCAAAATTCTGTAAATAGCTTTGACGTAAATGCCGTAAGATAACTTTGTTAGTAGATGCCCGACCTTTACTAGTACGTCTTCGGGAATTATTTTGTGAAGTTGGGGTGTTCTCACTATAATCTAGATTTATGCTTAAGACTAGGTTCGGTAGATGACGGAGTGGTTGTGACTGTTTTATTTTTAGGTCCTTTCAACAAGTTACAAGATGAACATTTGCTGCTGCCTGGCTATATTTTAGTTTAATTTCAGACAAGTGCGTATTACTTGAGTTTAACAAGTTTTCTAACTCACATCTGATCCGCCAGCACCTATTCCGGCATTCTGAGGGTTATAAAAGGTAACCTATGTATGCTCATTTGTAACTAAATTCATAACTCCATCCGGTTTTTTATACCTGAAAAGCAAATAAAGAATGTTGCCGGTGTTTTTATGTAAAAACAAGAATAACTCTAAAAACACTTTTAAAAACATCTTGGTTTGAATCTTTATTATGCCACATCTACTGTATGCATGTGAGATCTTTACAGGCTCTCAGATCAGGTGACTTTCAGCGTCTCAAAATAGGATTCATCAATCATCAGATGCCTTTATGCATTGACCCGCTGGGATCACGTTTCCTTCTTTCCTAGTGAGTTTCTTGGGTGCTCTATCGAATGTTGGCTGAATATTCTCATCCAGGGTCAGCCAGTATACTTACGCTGTAGGTTCCATTTCTCCAGTTCCGCTCGCTCCAGGCGCTTATTCGTTCTCATCCATTCCTCTCTCACGATGAGTAACTCCTGTTAGGGTAGTACGCTTGTGGAACGCTTTGCCAATCTTGGTTAAACGTGAGTACCGTTCTGCAGCCTTTAGAAGAGCGTGCCTGGAGTTTATGAGTGGATGATTCCCCACTTTCTCTGCCAAATTTTTAGAACTCTGAATATTATTGCAAATCCTGATCATCAATCAATCATTCAGTATTCAGTTTGTTTCGGGTAATATGGTGTGGTTCTTGTCTCGCAGTCATTTTGGTAATTTCAGGAATACTGACTCTGTTCAATTTTCCCTCTGCTTTTGTGGTGACCACTTGCATGTAGACCTTGATAGTTGCTTTTATGTATTGCATCATAGTTTAGCTGGATTGAATCTTATCGGAACAATCTTTATATAAGATCGTAGGCACAGAATAAAGACTAATCAGAAGTCCCGTCTAGAACAAAAATTCGGTCTATGGCCTACACAATTTCAATAAATCAAATCCCATTGCAGCAGACCTGATGAACACGACCATATACCCAGCACCAGCGAGAGATCGCCGCGATCTATTTACTTGCATGCATGGCTTATACATATACATATTTACATACTGTTACAAAGTTGGCCTTCGCGGCCGCGAGAAGTGGAGAGGGACACTTCTTAGTGGTCAACTTATCGAATTATGCCACGAGGGCTTTTCAATATCCTTTCCGTTACAGCCTTCTAATTTATAGTTGCTTTCATTCTGGTCATTTGTTTTAGTTCTTAGTTTAATTTATAATTTAATGTAGAAATCTGTAGCTTGTATTAAGCGAAATAATAAATTAAAGTTACCACCCTGACTCTCTTCACTTCGGCGCAACCCTAGTCTTCGCATACAGTAAGTACTTTTCGGTAGCTTTCGTTCGACACCGGGACGGTACACAAGGATGTGTGTAGGACCTCAGCCAAGTTGGTATGGCAATGCAGAGTAAACAAACAACTATTGTCTGACAGTTATTTTGATTTACTGTCGGACGGTTGAGTAGTCACAGGAAATTCGGGGCTCCTGGCGTTAATGTCGCCCGAGTGTAGTGTGAAGCACGTGGAGAACTCAGCCACCACCTCGGATTGGATGGCGGACAATATCGAGGAGGTGGAACGAAGAAAGATCTTCAAAGAGGCGCACCAAGGGAATTCGTTGAATTCGGTGTAAGATAGGATCTTCAGGTAAGTACAAGCTTGAAAGTAGATTCTGTACAACGTCGTGGCCCAATGACGTTTAGGGGCTTACTCCCTTCAAGCTTCAGATGTGGTTCAGGGGTTGAAAGTACTCTACCCGACGCCGGGGAATATTTTGGTGAAGGTACGGGTTCGATAACCTGCCAGGGTTAAAACTATGCTTTATTGGGCACAAGAGCGGTTTCTCCCTTATTTCCCTCTTTTTAGTTTCAGAAGAAATTAGATCTGTGGGTATTTAAGCAATGGGGGCACGGAACTTACCTGGGTTAACTTGAACCGTCTTCCCAGGGATGAAAAGTCTTCGGGTGATAAAACGCCTCTTGAGGGTAAATAATCCAAAGGCCTATGTTTAGTAGTTCTTTCTTCGTCCTCTTTTCCGCGACTCAAGGACACCCACTTACACTCACAAAATTAATAAGTCCATACGCGAAAGAGTCGAAGCTCTTTGAGCTCTTCACAAAACGGAATATTACTCTTCCTAATACAATAGGTAAGTCCGCCTAACAATTGTGTAAATTCGATCTTATTATTCCCGATTATTTTCTTCCTTTTCTTTGTTTTCCTGTCTTTCCGCAAAACTGCTCGCTTCGCAATTATTTTTCTACTGCCTAGAACTCCTATGATCCCTTTTTATTTTTTCCCCAGGTGTTCTGCCTACTCCCTGGAATACCTAGTTCCCCATTCAAGTGGCGGACTACAGTAGGGATTACAGGTATCCTTTTCACTTTTCTACAAAATAAACTTTAATTTCTTTTTAGGTAATTTCAACTTCAACTTCGTAACAATACCTACGTTTGAGCCTCAGAGAATATCTTTTTGTTTGAACTTGATCTTGTACCTTATTCTTTATTAAAATATTGTTAACTCGAATTCGATAACTGAATTAAGAGATATAATTAGTTATTATATTGATCGCCATATTATTCGAAATTGAGTCAAACATGTCAAACAAATTTTAATTAAAGAAGTTATTATTCAGTATTTTTCGATTTTGTAATATTGATTGCCGGTGAAAATGAAGAAATTGTCAAGCTGGCTGCCGCATACATTAAAACAGCAACTACAATTGGGAGAATTTTTTGATTCATCAGCCTTGCAAAGGTTTGTTGTTTAAAATAAAGAACTTTCCGTTAATCAACAAAGTTCAGAGTCCTTTTTTTAAATAATACATAATAATAAGTACTAAATTCTCATCAGTATCATTTTTGTAATTTAATACATATTTGGCTTCCGACATTACAAATTCTAATTGTTGTTATTTCTCCAGGAATAGAACGAAATTCGTGGACCGAGGGACCTATATTGTGTTCGCCAGCACCTCTCAGTTGGGAAAATAAATTTCTAGTGTGTTTCGTATAACGTGATCTAAAATGAAAAAAATCTGAATTTTAAGAAAATTTAACTCAAATTAAACTTTTGTAACGTTATTAACATTAACTCTAATAAGTTTAATAATAATTAAATATTTTTGAATTTAATGAAGAGCATTTTGGGGTTAATAAGTGTTAATATTTTTTTGAAAGAAATTTTTTTAATGCTTCGCAAAAGGTTTTCTACGTATAAATTGGTATATCATTCCTCTACCTGGACATTTTTAGAAAGGTAATAAGATGGGTAATTTAATAAAAAAAACTAGTCTATTAATTCCATGAATTGCGGAGAAAATGTGGGTAAACGTGATATCTAGGAAATTTCTGAACATTTTTTACCTTTCAAAAGTGGCTGTAGCTGAAATAGAAAATGTATATGAACATTGGTAGTTATTTTGATGAATCACCTTGTAATTCGAAGATGGTTGAGATTTACCCCCACCAGCCACACAATTTCGTGTTTGCCTAGGTGAGATCTATCACCCTACCTATTTTTAAACCACTTTATACGAAACACGCTGTATTTTACATTTAAATATTCTTAATTATTTCTTGGGCCAACAAAAGAATTGCACTTTTTTTGACGATGTCAAACAACGTCACATATATGTTGCGAACAAATAACCGAAGCGACTTATGGCATTAAACTTGACTTGGCGGTTCTTTTATTTATCTCTGTATGCAGGTCTATTCCTATTCCGGTACTCACCCATACGAGGTACCCCTAAATTTGAAAGCTAATCAACTGAAATTTTTTGAAAATATTCGTGCTCATAAGATATTTAAAAAGTATTTAGTACTTTTTCAGTATAACATCGATGTTAAAAGTTCGATGATAATCGGGCATCGATACGACATTTCGTAACATTGAGCATTCCAAATTTCAGCGAAAATTTAAGCAAATTCATTGCACAAAAACGGACATTTTCTTTATTTTCTCGAGAAACTTGGACACAGACAGGCGATTCCGAAGTTTGCCGAGAAACCCGTGTAAGCAATAGTTCACACGGAAAAGTCGGGTCCAAATTGTTTTTTTCAAAGTTTGCGGATCAACCCGTGTACCCGTGTAAGAAAAAGTTTACACGGGAAAATCGGGTGCAAATAGACACTGCCTATGGGTATTACTACTTTTAAATGCAAGCTTGAAGTCGACCCGAAATAAAGACATGTAACTGCAGCTTGAGCGACTTTTGATATTTATCAGTTGGCTGTGATATATTTATCGATTTCAAGTCAAGTACTCAAATGAAGAGGAGTGACACCGCAGATTGTAATTTCAATTCAAGTCCAGTCAAACCCTCAACCGTACTATGGCAAAACATTACTTCTACATAACTATCCTATTTACGACCGCATTCCATCGAAAGAAGCATTCGCAATTGAGTTCTAGAATTCTTCCATTTCTCGCTGGGGAGAAAAGAACGCACATAAAAATAAAAAATACACTTACACCTTCAACAGTCTCTTCTTTCTGTTTGAGTTTGAGATAAGGGCTTAAAAGCTCTAAAACATCATCCATAAGATCTACTATATTGCAATCTTCAGCGCAATAGGAAATGTGGGTATTGGCTGTATTCACGGCAGACTGTATCTTCGCCAAGCACAGCAAAATTCTATCCAAAAAGTGCTTCCGAGTGTCCTAGAAATAAAACTTAAGCAGGTTCTGCATATTTACATAGGTCGCCTTCTTACCCCAAGCGAAACATTTTTAGAAGTCTCCAAGCAGATAGCTTTCTCCAAGAATTTGATACATGTTACTACTTGGGTTAATGATAGCAATATTGTCTCACTAATATCGCTGTGGTCACTTTTATCTAATGTAGTCCTGTGAATCTTAGAGCAAAGTGCATCAAATTCCCCACAGAAATCCTGAAATATATATTCAGTTAAACAGAACATATATTTTGATGCAGCATACGTTTAAAAAAGAGGTATTAATCGAGCCACTAGTAGAGTAACCATTGTAGAGAATTTTGCGGCAACTTCTAATGCTTTCACTGAACTCCATGCTTAGTAAAATAATTACAAACTAAAACTGACGTTTAAATTTGAAAATCAGAAATATAGTTCAGCGGATAACAGAATCCACACTGCATTACATTCCAAAAGGGGACAGTCGCCAGTGGGCTGGGTTTACTAAAGGTTCCTAACTCCGCTAATTTACGCATAAAGGTCGCTGCACACTTCCGGCACGGGACAGAACGACACGTCGCAACAAAATATTTACCTCTGAAAACGAATGTACTCATAGGTTTGCACGTTCACCACCATCAGTTCCAAATAAAGGGCGGGCTGAGCGATTCCGAACTTTTCCGACTTCTGAGTCGGGCAAAATCATAAAAATATAAACTAAGCACGGAACGGCAATTTTAAAACATGAGGCCTCAAAGTAGTCAGCGCACAACCTTAATGATGCCGATGAAGAATGTAATTAAAATTACACTGCGCTTGCTTCAATAATGGAAAACACCGACTCGTAAAATACGGAAACAAACGCTGCTGATATGACGACTGTCATTCTTGCTGGAAATCTGGCCTCACAACATGGCGACTGTGCGCACAGCAAATAGCAATTCAAGCCCATTCGCTATCCAGTTATAGTATAGATCAGTGCACCTTACACGCGAAATATGTTTGCACAACGGCTTGCTGCTGTTCGCCCGTGTATGGAGCCCTTTATGGAAGCACAATATAAAAGCGATACATTTTATATGAATGGCTGAACAGTGATGGATATTGGAAAAAATCACCTGGCATCACTGTACTGCATGCAATGAGGTAAAGTTTAGAACTTCAGTTTGGACAACCGCTGGCAAGTTCGTCTTTAAAGGGGATTAATGGTCCAGTTTATCCGCGCTTTTTCGGCAAAGGTGTTTCTTCAAAATAAGTTTTTACCAGAAAACATATTTAGTATGAGTGGAATGGATAAAGTAGCGGCAAATAATCAGTCCGCCAGAGAAATCTTGGAACTTCTAAGAGCTGAGGTACTTCATTTGCTGACCCTAGAGCACAATGGAACAACGAATTATTTATTTTTAGCTCTCTGCAATTAAAACCCAAATGATAAATAGAAGGAAAAAGGAACTATATAATGAAAACGGGTTACTTCAGAAGGAAGTTAAATCTCTGTTGTCTTATCTGATCTCCTTGGAGCTGCAAAATGGCAAGGCACAAATTCCAATTCCAGGGCAAGAGAACGTGTGTGCATTCGACAAGGTAAAGGTAGAGGAGAGTAAACCGGATGTTATTCGACCAATTGAGAAACCTGCCAGCCAGCCTAAGGAGAAAAAATCAAGAAAAGAAAAATTGCCCACATCAGCAACAAGCAATAAGATCTCTGCTTCAGCTGAAGGTCCAATCGACGTCAGTCGTCTTGATTTCCGGATTGGAAAAATCGTGGAGGTTGCTAAGCACCCCGACGCGGATAGTTTGTATTTAGAAAAGATTGACTGCGGCGAACCCAATCCCAGAACAGTGGTATCGGGCCTTGTTAAATTCGTACCTCTAGAGGAGATGCAGGATCGTATGGTCGTATTACTGTGTAATTTAAAACCAGCAAAAATGCGAGGGATTACATCTGAGGCGATGGTTATGTGTGCTTCCACTCTTGAAAAAGTCGAGGTATTGACACCCCCAAGTGGGACTGTTCCTGGAGATCTTGTTTACTGCGATGGCTATGAACGTAACCCAGATGCTCAGCTCAATCCGAAGAAGAAAATTTTTGAGACGTGTGCGCCAGATCTAAAGACTAATGAGCATTTAGTTGCTTGTTACAAGAGCTCACCTCTGCACGTGCCTGGAAAGGGCAGTATTGTTGCGACGTCGTTGAAAAATGCTCCTGTTAAATAAAATATTGTGAACAAAGTTGTCCACAATTTTGCACATATATTTGTTATAAATTTAGGGGCCCAGAAATTTAGCCTTCTCTAAACACGATCCCTTATTCTAAAAATAAACTCTTATTCGAATTGGATTTGGACTTTGGGGCTGTTATGATGTTCCTCGACGTGCACTCGCTAAATCTTCAAGTAGTTGCAAATATCACGTGTGTTCACGAGCTATGAACTGCTAACATTGACTTGACTTCTACTGCCTTAGAGCTTGGTTTCCATTTAGAATGAATAATTGTAACTTTTTTTCATGTGATCATATTCGCTAGCGTGCGCCTGTCCCTGCAGAATATCAGACAAATTTTCCAATAATAATAAAATATGCAAAACCAAAAAACCCGACAATGAAGAAATGAAAATTATGAGTCAAGAAAATATTCCCTTTTTCTTTAATTCAAAGCGACACGTAGGAGCGATACCCATAAGTCAGGCCCCTAAATTTGATAAATTTGAGAGCGGGCTTCGAAACAGTTTGTAAAAGGTAAATAATCAGTCTGTAGGCATCAATTTGTAAAAGATAAATAATTTCAGCAAGTAGACAATTTGTAAAAGGCAAATGAGTCAGTACCAATTTTCAGTACTGCAAAACTATGAATTTTTTTATTAAATATGAAAACTGGACGAGCATGAATTTTTTTCAATAATTTTGTTTATTGGCATAGCCCGGCTACAAATTTAGGGGACTGACCTATGGGTATGTCCCTGACACATATGTAGGTACGGTGATGGGCAAAGTATGGCCGTGGTCAGATGCCCTAATAATAGCGTATTTATGTAAGCATTTGTAGCTTTTAAGGTTCAGATAGTGGGTATGTTTATTCATTCAACGGTCTATTCACAAGTTGGCACCGTTACCCTGTGATAATGACGACTCACAATTAGAAGATACTAGTAAGACGAATATCCAGCATGGTGCAAACATTTCCGCCACTCAGCAACTCATCCTCCTACCAACCCACTGCAAAACGGGAAGCGTCCAAGAAAAACAAGGAGGGTAGCAAAGATGACTCGCCCAGGAAAAAGATTCGCAACTCTTATGGTTCAGCTATCGTCACCTTGTTATTGGCTTGTCTCATTCTACCCGCCACACACAGTGCCGCTGTCGAAGTAGCTCCGCTTGAATCAAAGCCTGGACTATATGTTGAGAATATTGGAACTACCAGTCTTATATCAACGGAGTGGAACGTAGTTGTTTATCACGACTTGCGACCATATTGGATGGAATTTTCGATATTATCAAACGGCACAGATGATCTAAGACGCCTATGGGACCAGATCAAGCAAAAAGGAGCATGTGCCCAGATAGTGAAACAATTTCATCATGTGAAGGAAGAGTTAGAAAACGACAATGAGTTCCTTATGATCGACGTGATCAAAATCACCAATATTTAGAGGTGAGACTCTTTTGTCTCAACTTGAATCCGTGGGAGCAGAATCCAATTAGTGCTTGGACTAATCACCAATATATATACAATTTTCAACTTACACCTACAAAGCTCAACTTAATTGATCAATTGATTGACGGTCACCTGAGCATGCACCAATTTGCTTATCACGCAGAATTGTCGGTCGCAAGAGATGAAGTTCAATTACCCAATAAATGCCAGCGAATTTTGTTCAAACTGTTCGGAGATTCCAGACCGTAAAATAGTGTAACAGGTTTCTTGCCAGTTGTAAAATGGACAGTGAAGTTATACTCATTTACTGAGCGTTCTAAAAGTTCTTCGAATGACTGTTCCTGGCTATATCTTTTCAGTGCATAATTTCCGCAAGCGTGGAGTGAAAGCGCTCAACTTGCCCGTTGGCTTCACTCTTATAGGACAGCGACCTGAAAATATTTATATTTAATTCGTCCTTTATCATGGACGGGATTCTAGCCGAATTGAGAGCCTTCTTATTTTCGGGAATGCAAAAATAAAATAATAGATCTCTATTGATCGTGATTTAATAATTTGGGCTGCGCAAATTTAGTAAATTTATCTAAGGCTTTGAGGACTAGGTACTTTTCCGTTGAGTAAATATCTAAGTGAAGCGTGTGGTTTAACCCAAAATGGGTTAATATACTGGTTTTTCGGATGCCTATATCATATTTGTTTTCCTCACATGTCCTACAATTCTTCAGTAATGGCTTTATTTTCGAACGCATCCTAGGGAATAATATTTTTCCAAGAGTTGGTATCTATTCTCCTGAGCGATGCGGTGTGCTCTCCTATGGGTGGTCAATATCGTTTCCTCTTATTCGGTTTGCAACCATTTTCTGCCTGAATCTGATTTTATAGTCTCTCAAATGTGCTAGGTAGACCTCTTGAATTTTACCCATTGTCTCCTCGTTGATTTTAGACCGTTTATTGTATGCGGGTTAAGGTATGGTTTAAAGAGAATTATGATGTCTGCTTCCGTAAATACAGGTTGAACGATAATGTGACGGAGATACTTAGGGAAAAGTTGATTGATAACTTATTTCTTCTCCAATTTATAAGATAATTTGATTTCCGTTGGGATTAGGTTCTTGTTATGAGCTGTGTTGTGTCATGGTTAATGGGATCACCTATGTAGCTATAGGTGGTCTTGACAAAGCATCTGCTACTTCTGTTCTAATTGGTAATTATACTCCTCTAAGATGGCTTTCCATCACTTCATTTTGCGATTGGTGTCCTTATTGCTAAGGGCGTATGTGAGGGGCTGATGGTCAGTGTTGATCTTTAGCTTTCTGGCTCCATATACATAGATAGTCTCTTGAGAGTTTAAGAACCAAATAATGGCAAACATCTCTTTTTCGTTTTCGCGTAATTCTCTTCCGTCTTTGTTAGTGTTCTTGACAGAAATGCTATCGTTCGATTAGCTTGCGACAAAACGGCTCCGAGTGCGTAGTCGGATGCGTCGGTAGTAAGTTCGAAATATTGTGCGAAATCTGGATGAATAAGAATCACCTCCTTTGATATTAATGAGCTTTTCATGTTTTGAAATGCTTCCATGGCTTCCTTATTGAGATGGATAAGCTCGTTCTGTGAGAGGGTTTTGGACAGTCGCCCGTCTTCCTCTCTCCAGAGAGATGTCAGCGGTTTGGTCAGTTTCGCGTAATCTCTTACAAAGCGCCAGTTGGAGCTGGGGTGCCATAGAGTGCGGACGTGTGTAAGCCTTGGGTAAGCTTGCACACCGACGCTTGCCAAATTCCGTCAGTACCGTTACCCCACAGTGTAACTTAGAAACTGTGCCACATTTATCGACCAATAGTTAAAAATCTTCTTAACAAGTCACTATAAAATACGAGTTTAGTTTATCGGTTTGATTCAATGTCTTATAAGTATATTAATCTGCCATAAGTTAATCTACATAATCCGCAAGTGTCGCGGCTCTCGCGCCCGTGCAACCTGGAAACATCGGGATACAGTACCACTAAAGTGCCCTTCCCAGGAACAGACAGAAGCAGTTAACCTAATACCACATTAGATCCAGAGCTACGAATTTCAGCTAGCGGTTCTAGACACGAGAATGTTCCACACGCAAACACGTGCGCCAAAACTCATAGTAACACGTGCATCAGGAACATCAAACCAGCCCAAGCAGCTAGTTGTCCAGCAGGAACCACACAATTTAGTAACATCACTTTTCTGGAATGCTCATAGAGAGTTCCATTACCAGGCCTCGTCAGGACAGGCAACATATCTCCAATCAGCACCACAGTCAGTAACCTACACTGACTCCATCGGATACCACAACTGGTTAAGAAGTCGTACCAATAGAGCACCCCTATGGATAGTGCGTCAAACATCTCGACCCATTCCTAGGAAACCCTCAGGTTCAGATGCCCAATATCCTCACTATAAAGTGACTCCATCTCGTCACATCCACTAACCCAACACATATCCCCCTTACCTCATCCCCACAACAGAGCTAAAGCTCCAATCAAATCTCATACCAAAAAACCTAAGACTCATTGGCTCCATAACACGCCATGAGCATTATCATAAAGAGCATCAGAATAAAAGGAAATTCCTCATTCTGTATTGCAACCATTATAAAGAATTGAACTATTCAATTCATTAATAACCGGACTAGAAGATATACCCAGAAACAACCCGAATAAGAAAACATAATACACCAAACTGAAGATCTCCTGACGAGATTGTCTCGTCCAGCACTAAGACTAAATAAGAACGGACCTACTATTCCGTGCAACGCCACTTCTCAAAAATTAACAACGGACCCCAATACCAATACCCATCATGTGGACGACAAATCTCCAATCAACATCCACAACCAGCGTACCTAGCACTGCGACATTTGGACAGATGCCATAGCTGGAATGGAAACCATACCTAATGAGACTAATAACACAACATCCCCATCATCTGAATCACATCACATCTATCAACATGCTGCTAATTATTCAACTAGCCAATGTATAAAGCATACATTTCCTTTATTTGTGTTTAGTAGCAATAGCTGTAGTTTATTTTTTTTTATCTATTATTTTACTTTTTATTTTATTTCTATCTTTATTTCCCTCTTCTTTTTATTATTTGTTAAGTTTAGCTTTAAGTACATTGATTCAGT
Organism: Neoitamus cyanurus; assembly: GCA_947538895.1. NCBI lineage: Eukaryota > Metazoa > Arthropoda > Insecta > Diptera > Asilidae > Neoitamus > Neoitamus cyanurus. The sequence continues at coordinate 42,833,292 of OX384541.1, forward strand.
GCCATTGTATCATATGTGCCGGGTGCAAGCACATTCAAATTTAAATATCCTCTTTGAGAATTAGATTAGGGCGCCTAAAGTCAGTCATTATCGGTTGGGTTATGAGTTACCTGCCACATTTATAAACGTCAATTCTTGTAATATAATTGTAACCTCATTTGTAAAAGTCACAATAAATTGAATCTGAATCTGAATCTTACAAAGCGACGACAGTAACCTGACATTCCAGGAAAGATCTGAGCCGTTTAAGCGTTTTAGGTGGGAGCAGATTGACAATTGCCTCTACTTCTTTGGGGTTGGTCTTGATCCCATTTACCGATACCACGAACCCGAGGAATTCCACTTGTTTCTGCAGGAATTCGCACTTATCCAACTGAATTTTGAAGTTGGCCGATTCTAGGGCTATTAACACTTGCTTGATATTTTCGAAGTGTTCCGTTTCGTTGTGCTATGCTATGTGCTATGTGCTCCCCTAGGACGTCGTCTAAGGCGCTTTGCAAAATGGCCGGAGAATTTTTGAAGGATGAACGGTTATATATCATGTATTATATGTATATTGAATAGTGCGTACGGTGGGAGGTGTTACGCATAGAAGCCTTTTCTCCAGAAATTTTCAAATTTTTATAAATTTTTATTTTATTTTTATAAATTTGGCAATGATTGCTTGGCAAAGGTTCAAAGAGCTTGCAACTGTATATTTCACTTTTTACTGACTGAATATCTGCCTTTTCGACGGCACATGAACAGGCAAGTTAAGAGACTACAGCCGAGTGTTTCTGTAAGGACCCTGCCGTTCATCCCTGAAAATTGCCAGTAAAATTAAAGATGGCGACTTGCTATTAAAACGGCATCCGGAAAAAGGGACATTAGGAGTGAAACAATGGTGCAGCTTAGTGAGCAATTGAGCAAACTGAATGGGATCACTATTTCTCAATAGATAGCTTTTCGTTGTTATAGGTTATAAAAATTTAAATTTGCGAATGCATAACATGGACGAAAATGGGATGAGCGTTTGGTAGGTGTTGAGGGTATATCTCATTATACGGGAGAGGCTTTCATCTGTGCCGTAGTGAAGTTGGTCATGACTGCTTGTCAAAGATTCAAAACGTTAACAACTGTATAAATTATGTACCTTTTACAAAATATCTACTGACTGAAAATTTGCCTTTTACAAAATGCCTACTGACTGAATATTTTATTTTCGCTAAGCATTGGAAGATTCGGGTTCCTAAACTCCTAAATTTATCAATAATTGCCAACTTCAGTAAGGCACATACCGGCGGCACTTTTACCGGTGTTAAAATAACTTAATTCATAATTTTAGATACCTCATACACCCCACAACTCTTAAAAATAGCGCCCAAATAAATAAAAATCTTCCGCGTACCACTGTTCGAACCTGACAGCATCATGAAGTGCACGCGGGTAGAAAAAGAGCATTCCATTCGACAACAAGCCGGAGTACGCCGGCGTACTCTGCCTGGGCCAATGGAACACATCTACTATCGAAATAGAAATTAATAATAGCGGATCGAATATGGCGACTGAAAATTCCTTGCCCCAAAATTCGGTCCTTTTATGTCTTCCTGACCGCTGATCTCGAATATACTATCGGAATGAAAATTAGGATGGCGGATCCAATATGGCGGCCGAAAATACCTAACTTGGAAGATTGCACCAAAAGTAGGTCCTTTTATATCTGTGGGGTCGCTGGTTTCGAATCTACTATCGATATGGAATCTAAAGATGGCGGATCCTATATGACGGCCGCAAATTCCTGACTTCCAAGGATTGCGCCCAAATTTGGTCCTTTTACTATATGTTTTCGAGGGTCATTGATCTCGAATCCACTATCAAAATGAAATTTAAGATTGCGTTGCTCGATCTAATATGGCAGAGGAAAATTCCAAATTTCGAAGGATTACCTTAAAATTCCTATTATATTTTCTGGGTCGCTGATCTCGAAACTACTATCGAAATAGAAATTAAAGATGGCGGAGCCAATATGGCGGCCGAAAATTCCTAACTTTGAAGGATTGCACCAAATGCAGATCCTTTTACGTTTTTGGGGTCGCTGGTTTCGAATCCACTATCAAAATTGAATCTAAAGATGGCGGATCCAATGGCCCGCAAATTCCTAACTTAGAAGGATTGCTCCAAAACGTGGTCCTTTTATATTTTCGGGGTCATTGATCCCGAATCTAAATACTATCGAAATGAAAATTAATATGGCAGCCGAAAATTCTTAATTTCGGAGGATCGCTCCAAAAGTAGGTCCTTTTATGTTTTCCGGGTCGCTGGATTCGAATCTACTATAGAAATGGAATCTAAAGATGGCCAATATAATATGCCGCCTGAAAATTTTCAACTTCAAAGGCTTGCTTTAAAATTCGGTGTTCAAGGTCGCTGATCTAGAATCTACTATCGATGTGAAAATTAAAAATAGTGGATTCAATATATGGCTATAAATTCTCCGTTTGAAGGAATTGCTTTGAACTTTATTATAGCTAATTTCATATTTATACGACAAACGTAATCTGCGAATGCGTAGGAATCGAAGTATTTAAACAACATACAAAAGGAACCGTCGACGATGTGTTCTTGGGGTATTTAGAGACACAGCGATCACAGCTATAATATATACAGGGGGTTTTAGTTACCGTGGGTCAAAATGATAGAGATGATAGATCGAACCTAGACAAAAAAAAATTGTATGGCAGGGGGTGGAGAATCTTAACCGTTTTCTGGTTACATGGTCAATCACATTATTATTTTATTTTTATCTTTTGATCCACTCAACGCAGGGACATCAAACCCAAGCCAAAGAACTACAATCTTAATGTGCTCTCTAAAAATTCCACCGGTGTTGATCTGCACCACTGCAGGTAGAGTCACTTGCGAAAGTGAAAAAAAATTCGTAAAATTTTCGTGCGCTTTATTTGTTCCACCTTAGAAGTGAATCCGCATTCCCACCGGAAGTGTTAAGCACAGTGGAGCAGAGTTACCATCTGTATAGTGGATACTCAATGTTCGCAATTCCTGCACTTCGCCGTGGTTCATGGGTGTCTGACCACCTCTTGGGTTTGTTTCGTGGCCTTTGTGACTTGGCCAGGCTTTTCAACCTCCATTGACTTTTCGCTCAGTGTGGGTGTACTGAGGGTGGTAAGTGTGTACATCCCGCATAACGAAGAGATTGCGATAAAAGTTCTTCGAGTGGTCTACACTCATCTGTCGAATATTGCAGGAGACAAATCTTGGAGGTGATTTCAGTTGCTGGATCCCACGCTCGATCGGCACTCGCAGGCAAACATTTTAACAACTGTTTTGGGTTTTAGTATTGTGTAAATAAACATATGTATATATCTATGTATGAGCTTAAAAAAATGCAGTTATTTCGAAATCCCAAACCCTCAGAACCCAATTTCATGGAAATTCAGTTATGATGGTAACTTTTGGCCGCCAACTTGAAATTAAAAATGTTCGACAGCACATTTAAAATCCGAAGATGGTGGATCCAATATGGCGGCGGATATTTGTCAACTTCAAAGATTTCTATGAAAATGGGCCCTTATAAATTTTCGGATCTTGAATCTACTATCCAATTTTGAAATTTAAAGATGGCGGATCCAATATTCATTATATTTTTCAACTTCAAAGGATTGCTTTGATACTCGTACGTGTCCATTTTGTGATGCATTGTGAATGTTGGGTAGAACATTCACTTCTCTAGTGTGTACAATAAAGGAATGTTAGGTTATTTTTTTACATTGTTTATAAATATACAATTAATAAATTTTTTGTGATTACACTTATTACATTCATTTACTGCAAGAAGCGATTTGTTAAAGTACTTTTTCAAAGAAACTGTTATATGCAATTAAATTTAAGAAGATATTTATACTAATTTCTAACTACAAAGTCTTTTTAATCTTAGAAGAATGGCCATATTTGGGCATAAATTATTTATTGAGATTTTTCTGGTATGATCGAATTTCTTAGAAATATCAAAAATTTACAACACTTATCTAATTTTACCACAAATATTTCTACATTTAGTTTTTTGAACGTTTTTGTCAGAATAAAAAATATGTTTCGATAATTTTACATTGATATTCAACTATTCTAGGTGGTACACTTTTTGCAATGAAAACAGAATCCTACTATTATTCCTGTTTATTTTATTATTAATTATAGATTCCTAGCATTCGTTTACTTTCTGGGTCGAAGGGACTCTTAACGTAACATTTAGCATCGTGCAGTTTCCCCATTACATTAATTTGATATTTCCCTGAAGTAATGTAGTTAGAATCTATACGGTTTCCATCTTTCCTTTCAACGTAAGCTTGCCCAAATGGTTTCCCCAGCATGTACGCATGCTCACCCCGTCTGAGGTGTCCTATAGGCTCGCCATTCCGATACACCCCTTCGAGACCCCACAAAGGCACCTGATCATTTAAAGTAAAATAGGCTAATCTTCTTGTCACTCCTTCCCTTCTCTGCCGATCAACTTGTTCTTTTCCCTTGTAGAGCCCAGTTTTTCGACAAGTGAATCCTAAGTTTGCTTCTATTGGAGTGTCGTTGGATCTAAGATCGAAGCCCCAGAGATGGAAGCCCTTCTCACTGCTTAAAGAGTACAAAGCTCGGTAACCAGCATTTCTAAGGCCCCTATGTTTTTCGTTTTGCATCAATAAATTATACACAGCCCTGCAGTTTTCGTTCGATACATGCAACTCGTATCCGAGTTCCCCTACAAAACTAACTCTTAAGATGCGCATATTGTGATTTTTGATTGTTTTAACTGCTGCCGTGGTATTGGAAGGCAGGTTTTCATCAGATAAATCAAAATCCAAGATAGTTTGTAATATCTCTCGGCTTTTGGGGCCTTGCACTGAAATTATTCCCATCTCCTCTGTCACGTTATTTAGCGAAGCTTGGAACTTATTCTTCCTTAGCTCATCTAAGATATAAGAATAAGTGTAGTGCGCAGATGCACCACCTGATACAATATAATATCCTGCTCCTTGAAATTTGGGGCTGTGCACTTCTCCAGATCCGGAATTTAACTTGCTTACAGTGACGTCAGCCTCTACGCCCCCTGTATTGTTAAGAACACAAGTGTAAACGGTTCTGAAAAAGATTAAATAAATGTCATTATGTTTATTTTATTTTCAGTTCTGTCTATTTAGATTTTAAGGAAATATATATTTTTAGTTAATATTTAATGCTATTTAGGAAAATGATTATGGTCCTCCAATTTACTTACTTGTTAATCCTATTAGTATCTGCTGTAAAAATCCAATCTGCTGCTTTGTTAGCATCTGGGCCTTCTAAAAACATCTTACAGAAATAACTCATGTTAAAAACAACAGCATTATTTCGGCACTCCAACGCCTCTTCTCCTATCTGTAATTATATCCTTTCTTTAGTGGTCTCTTTAATTTTTAGAAAATTTCGTACCAACTCGTGATGATCAGAGAAGTGATATTTTAAATCTCCATCCAACACCTGCTCATAACGGTTGCATGCGTTTTTCTTATTCCCATAACTCCCATACCAATCATATAACGGTACTTCAGCTTTTTCACTTTTCAGGAAAAAGCCCGGCCTTTCCCAACCTTGTTTTTCTTCCATGAACGCATTGTGCTCCAACATTACTTCATGAAGTGGATCTTTTGTAAAGTTTCTTCCAGCCAAAGGTTGATCGTGGCTAAATACCATGCTATAATTTTTGGCATAGCTTTCATGACTTTTTTCTGTAGCCCAATTTTTATCAGCAGCCTGCTTCTTCGTAAATCTTCTGAGATCAAAGTTAAACATAGGGAGGTCTGGTTGTCCATTAATAACCCACAGAGCAATTTGTTCTCCACATCCACCTCCGAACATCATACCTGCGGAGTTGAATCCACAATTGTGATATAAACCATGAATACTGGGATCCGGACCCATTAGGGGTTTGTGGTCAGGAGTGAAGGACTCAGGGCCGCATACAGTGCTTTTGATTCCATGTTGTCCAAAAGCTGGACATAGTTTTACTGCGCCCTCAACATGTGTGTCGAAAACAGACCAATCCAAGTTGTACAATTCGAAATTAAAATCATTAGGGACACGATCTATAAGAATTGGATTGTTTTCATACCCGCCCATGCTGATAGATTCACCCTGAATTTTGAAATAAAGAGAATAGTCATGATCTCGAATATTAGGAAGCCCTCGAACTCCGGGTATAGTTTCAGACACAATGTAGGCATGTCGCATAGGTACCAGTGGAAGTGCACATCCATGCTTTTCTACGAGATCTTTTCCCCAGGCACCAGTGGCATTGATGATGGTGTTGGTTTTAATATCTCCAAACGGCGTTTTTAGGCCTCTAACTTTTTTACCAAAAGTTAGCGCATCTTCCACCAAAATATCTAAAACGGGACAGTCTTCTATCACTCTGGCTCCATTAATTGTCGCTGCACGTATAAGAGTTGAGCAGAGCATTGAAGGGTCTACATGACCATCTCCTGGTGAATAAAGGGCGCCAACAAAAGATTCCGGATCAAGGAGTGGGAAGATCTTTCCCGTTTCAGATGGTGTTAGAATATGGTTCTCAATTCCTAGAGCAGATCCAATTGACGCTAGGCGCTTGTACTCATCCAATCTAGTCTGTAATATAATTTAAAGGTTGATTTTACATATTCGCATTTAATATGGTAAAAATTCGACTTTTGAAGTTATCATTAAACATTTTCATACACACTTATACAAGATTTGTTAAAGATCTATATATGCCTCCCATAAATTTACAACTACTAGTATGTATATATAGTTGCTTAATACATAAAAACATAAATCGAAGAAGAATTCGAAGTCTTTTTGACATGTGAACGTCTGTAAGCGCGGATTGCAGGTACAAAAATATAATAGATATAATGACGCAATAATTCTGTTAATAATGAACCGACAGCAATAAAATGCATGTCGTACATGCATCAACTTAGGATTCCGTAGAATGCAAAAACGTAATTTTTTCTTTCGTCAGGATTGTAAAAATGTAAACATTTAACCCCAATTCTTTTTGTCGAAACTATACAATAATTTTTAAGTTAGTCTCATGTCTTGACCATGCATTGCACATATGTAGTAGGCAAGCGCGCGTTTTGCTACACGCTTATGAAATCAAACCAATTTGAAGTCTAAATAATGCAATGCAAATAGATTGAAAACTGAAAATTGTGGATATCTAAAAACCTTGTTAACGTTTCTGCATATGTTAAAATAAAAGAGGCTAGGAGGCTTCTGATTTTCGAAACTCATTAGTTTTAAAAGAAGTACTTGATGTAAATGCTGAAATGTTTTTAATTTTTATTTAATATGTTTTCACTAAACAAAAGTAGCAACGAAATTGTAAAGATGTCCCAAATTTCGGTCGTGCCAAAGAGCTAAAATTCACAAAACATCGCATTTTGGGTTTTGATATTATTTTTGCATGGATAAAGTATCTTGGAATTTATTCGCAAAATTAATTACATGTATCTCTATCTAAATATTTAAATACAGCAACTAAGTAATTATTTTTTTAGTCAATCCCACTAGAGATCAGTGTAACCTGAGATATTCTCAGTTGGCTCAATGAGACGGCGTGTTGTCGCACATCCCCTCACTTTCACATTGAGCAACGAAAATGAACGAAGCCTTTGAGCAACTGAGCCATCTGAGATGGATTTTCTGTGTCTCATTTGTCTCAGTTATAGCTATGTTACTAGCTTGCTCGGACCGGGCGTTTCCCAGGATACTATTAAATTTGCATTCCTTAATTTTACAACGCCTCCCTACTGCCCCACCGCCTCTCCTATGTGACCCAGCGTTTTCCTATTTGCGTTTTGCACATGTTTTAGATATTTCAAAACAGTATTATTAAATTTCGTTTTATTCATTTTACACCACCTCCTTATTGCACCCCCTCTCCTAACATATATCTCCCAGCGGGGTGGGGGTGGTCTCATATTTGGAAATTTGAATAGCAGATTCGAAATCAGTGATCCCGAAAATTCCCTAGTGCGGATTTTCACGGAAATCCCTTGAAGTTTAACTTTTCGGTCGCCATATTGATCCACCATCTTGATTTCCAAAATTTTGATGGCAGATTCAAAATCAGTGACCCCAAAAACCCAAACCAAAAACAAAAGATCGGATTTTCAGTGAAATCCCTTGAAGTTTAACTTTTTCGGTCGCCATATTGGATCCGACATCTTGAATTCCAAAATTTTGAATGCAAGCTCGAGATCTTCGACCCCGAAAATCTCCAATTGCCTCTTTCATAAAGATTCGTTGAAGTTGGAAAATTCGCTTCCTATACAAAACGAAAATTTCGATTTTTTCGATTTCCCGGCTTTTCCCTTGGGGTTTCCCGAATTTCCTTTTTTTAAACCTCCCCCGTATTATAGCGAACAAAACAAAAAAAATTGTCAAAATAAGTCGAGCCGTTTTTGAGTTTTAACGAGACTAACGCACAGAAATTAATTTTTATATATACATATATGTAGATGACAGCCGTTGATAATTTAACAACTAAAAGTAAGTTGATTGCATGCATAATATATGGGAAAGTTTTATTAATTCTAATAATTCTAGTGAATACTTTAGCGGATTTGAGCAATATCCATTTCTCACTCTGCATCAACAAATTCAGCGATGTCAAAATCAGCTGTTTAACCCAACTGAGACAACTGAGACAGTTGCTCAATATCTTGTCTCAGTTGTCTCACTGGGAACGTGCTTGCCCGTAAGGCCCTCATGTATTTACTTAAAATTTTGCAAAGTGGTTATACACTCCGAAAAAATCGTCCTGATCGTTACATCATTTCGATTTATGTATGCGTTATGTGTATTGTATATTTTTATATGTCAGATTCAGTGGTAAACTTTACAACGTGAAATGTAGAAACATACATACATATCTTAATTTCCTGCTGTTTTGTGCGGTTTTCGATGGATTTGAACTTGGGGTGCCTGGCTTCTAGCCGTGAATACTACGCAATGCTCCATCATACTGACTTTTCATATTTCACAGTAGGAAAAGGAGCACTTTCAAAGCCTCCTAAAGTGCTTTTTGAAGCACTAAAGTGCTTATGCTCGCTCCCATGGGGGATTCGAACCCGGAACCGCGGAACAGGACCCAAGTACTTTTCTGAGTGTAGAAATCAAGATGCATTCTCAACCATGTCAAATTCTTACAATAAAACCTGTGGTAGGTTAATTCAAAGAAAATTTTACTTGAAAAGACCAGTATTGCTGAATTAATTGAAACTAATATGCAGACTGTGGATAACCCTTAAAAGGACTTCAGTTGAGTACGCAGTTGGAATTATTTGTTAAATTGATCCAAAAAGAGTTCAGTAGGCGCTTTTTGGAGTTATTTTAAGAATTCTTACGTTTACTCCGGAGAAATTTTAATTTAACACCGCACATTTTTCTGAGTACGTGATCGTAGAACGCCAAATTTATCCGCAACCGAAAATCGAACGTGCCCTTTATCTCCGAGAATACTTATTCTGTATGGTAATCAAGGTCCTCGAACAGTTCCCCAGCGGTAAGAAACACTAAACACCATATCTCGGCCGATAACATAATAAAACTTTTTAAAAACTTCGAAAATGGAGTGAACGAAAAATTTAAATCGATAACTAAGTTATCAAAAGGTGTCACTAGTCGGCCGAATGGATTTCGGAATTATATACACCGAAAAATATTGCAATTTCTTAAACAGCTATAATGCGTCTCAATTGCAATGTCTATAATGCAGAAGTACTTGTACTTGTAATCAAACTAGTAAAATATTAGTTTTATAGTAATGTGAGGCAGTCAGTGCCAGTTTGTATGAAATGCTGAGCACTCTATACATTAGGGCAAAATACTTACTTGGGAATGGGCTATGAAAATACCACCATTTTGTATCCATCCTGGGTCGTGACCTGTCTCCTCTTGTAAGCTCTGCAGCATGGTCCTTGAATTCCCTAACAACTGAATTTCAGTGTCATTTGGACGGAGCCTCCATACCAAGCCAGCAGTGTGCCATGTTGTACCAGCGGTTAATTTAGATCTTTCTAAAAGCACTGCTTTCACTCCTCTCTTAGCCAAGTGATATAAAGTGTGACATCCTGCTGACCCCCCACCAATAATTACCACATCAGCGTGTGTAGGAACCGTTACTTCCGACTTGTATCTTACACCAAGTAATCGCAACTCTCTTTTAAAATTTTGTCTTAAAGCACGCAACATCTTTGCACAAGCAAACTCGACCGACTAAATCATCAATGTTGATCGTTAGGTTTGCTCATTTAAATAAGAATTTCAATAAATTAGATAATTCACGACAAACTGATAGCAGTTTGGGAACTGGTGTCGTGCATATATGGGCTTATCTTTGTTTACACAATTTAAAATTAAGTTCACACTGTTGACCCCGGAGGCTACGTACAGCAGTGAAATCTTTTCATATGTACTCGTATATAGACAAATGTGTTTTAAAACTTCATCAGTTAACTGGAGCTTAAATGAAACCAGAACCAAACCAGATTAGCTTATCTATCATTGAACTTGCTAATATAATTTCACAGGACGAATACTTCGGAATAAAAAAAAATGATTTTAAAAATTGTTGGTCATTTTCCTATCAATTTACATGTAAAAAATATTGTCGTTGTTGATACTGCAAATCGCGCAACTTGTGAAATTCAATTTTTCAGGAGACCAGGGTGACCAGTTATTTCCGTTTTTGGGGGGATGTTTTTAAAAAACTCTTCCGGATTCAAACTAAAAATTAAAATAAACACATTTATCCTCCAGAATTGGCATTTCGCTGAATAGCGTCTAAATAAGTAAACAAATGAAAATTTTTTTGATTTGTTGGCAATGAACTTTCAAAAGGGTGGGAAATAGGGGGACTATCTATAGGTTGTTAAATATATGTGCATAAAAAGTTTGTAGGAAAAATTCTGCTCTTATAATTTTCAGCGTACCTATAACTTCCGAAATATTTGCACCGAAAAAGCATGCTAGAGTGAGTTCCTGCTTTGTACTTTTTGATGTGAGACATCTAATGGTGCGGTACAGGAGTAAAGGCAGGCCCCCATAGAATCCTTCGCCGTCAAACTTCGCCTTCGCCGCCGCTGCACAACTATTGAATACATGCATTCTATGGGGGCTAACCCATAGCCGACGCAACTTCAGCCCGTTGCAACGAGAAATTTAGAGGAACCTTCAATAATTTCGTTGCAGCAGACCGTCCGGTGCCGGTTCGTGTAGTTGCCTGCCGGTGCCGGTGTATGTGAATAAACACATTTGTTTTCAGGGTAGAATAATTTGCCGTGTCGTGTCGTTCCGTTCCGTGCCGGTAAGTGTGCAGCGACCTTTATTCGATCAGCATCACTACTATCTACTCCTAATGTTGAAAATGGATGATGAATAAAATGAAGTGACTATGAAATAACTTTTAATTCAGTTCATTGTCAATCATATTTTAATATAAAAACTCACAATTTATATTTCGACACTCCGCTCAAAACAACACTCTGTACATCAATATACGTATGTAAAGAAGCGCGTGGGTACGCCGAAATATACAAGTAAAGTAGCACGTGGCTTGGGTACAACTACAGTGACTCGCGAATGGCCAGAGGGACGCGTAGCCAAACCAAGGGTCGGCCTTAAGGCAGGCCCCCATAGAATCCTTCGCCTTCACCTTTGACGTAGAGCTTTGAGAGTTTTAGTGCAGCAAGAGCGACCCGAACTCATAGAATCCTTCGACGCATCAGCTGTTTATGACAATTCCAGACCAACCGTCAACTGGCGCGGTATGCTCCGAAGGTGAATTAACAAGAAATCTAGTACCAATTCGTCAAGAAACTAGACTAATGAATTCGGGAAAAGCTCGGCACCCTCCAGAAAATCCAAACGAAAAAACAGGAAACCGAATAATTACAAAATCACCAAAACAATTCACAGATATCAAATTCAAATCTTTACTTGTCAAATAAACAGCTGATTCAACGAATCCCAACTGGCCAATCCCAACTTGTCAAAGCGCTCTCAGCAAAGCTCTCTCACGACGGCGTTTGCCGGTGGATATTATCGAGGAGAATACTGACCGGCATTTGCAGTTTGCCGGTGGAAGCTGAAGGTATCGAAAATGATGCAAGCAAAATTACTTGAACTTGTTAGAGAGAATGTGGTGCTATATAATATGGCACATAAAAAATATAGTGACCACAATTACAAGGAGAGAGTATGGACTGTTATTGTGGATCAACAACAAACAACCGCAAGTTTTTCTTTGGATGAAATAGTTGCTCTCAATCTGGTGTTTTTCTTTTCTATTTTAAATATAATTTTTTCATGTAACCTATTAAACTGCGAGATACTCATGCGAAAGTATAATACGTATAAAACTTTGACTCGTTGTCCGTAAGTTGCTTATAAAGAGTCGCGAACTCTCCCTTATGTCCCCTCACCAAGAATAGAGAGTGAACCCAGTATTCTCGCTCTCGATTCTTGGTTTCCTCGTCTAACAGAATTGCAATTAAAATTAATTGTTTTTTATTAAATTTTGCTATTTTTCATAATTTTCATAATTCCCGACTGAACTGAGGTTCCACCGGCTCGCGCGGCGCTAAAAATGTGCCGTTCTAGTGTGCATGAAATTTGCTGGTGCCTGCCGTTGCCGGCCAGTGCCGTTCGATGCCGTGCCGGTAAGTGTGCGGCGACCTTAATGGAGAGAAGGTTGCAGAAGTGCATAGCCACAGTACTCGAACATCTATCTGTTGCAATCGCAGGTACAGCTGATGTATGCGGAAGTCAACTCTTTGCGTGGGGAGCTCAATCAGCTTAAATCTGAACTTGAAGAGCTCTTGCAGCCTAAACTGGCTCTTTATTCAGAATGAGAACCCGAATGAAATTTTAAAAAATTTGTCAGCAACGTTGGGGCATACTTTGTCGGACCATTCTGCTGCCTTCCACACAGGCAATGGCATACGTCGCCTTCACCGTCACCTTCACCGTCGCCTTCCACGTCCCCACACAACTATTGAATATATGCATTCATATGGGAGCTAACCCATAGCCGACGCAATGGCATGGCGGTGCGTATTGCGCCAGTTGACGGTTGGTCTGGAATTGTCATAAACAGCTGAGCGGGAGCGGATGCGTCGACGGATTCTATGGGTTCGGGTCGCTCTTGCCGGACTCAAAATGCTTTAAGCTCTCAAGCTCTGCGGCAAAGGCGACGCTTCGTTTGCCGTTGCCGGATTCTATGGGGGCCTGCCTTTTGTGAGTCCTTCAAGTCCAATAGCAGAGTGGGAGCCTATGAAAGCTTAACTCGGACAAACCAACAGATTCTCAGCAAAGCGTTGGGCTTCAAGAAAAATAAGAAGCTGCTGTCGATCTTCTCGCGTAATGGCATCGTGTTTGCACGGGGTAGGTGCGCAGACGCAAAAATCCCGCCTCTGCTGGCTAAAATTTCGAGATTTTATTATAGGGCTCACTCCAGTACCGAGCTGCCTCAGAAGAAATGATATGGTGATTCTGCAATAGCTGTACCCCACATGGACGTCCTTCTGACTATAATCATAATAATAACAACTGCGTCTCGGTTGCCAACATTATCATGTGTGGTGACCTAAATCTAAATAAACTCTGTGATAATCTCCTCTACTTTATGCAGACGCTCGAACTTTTTGTGCATAATGACCTACCTACCTCCTTTAATTGTAATAATCCTTCACAGCGTGACTATATTATGACGACTAATCCGGACAGAATTTAATTTCATAATAAAATAAGGTCGCCAAGTAACTCTGACCACGATTTCCTATTTTTAACTTATGACATGAACATGAATCCCATTGATATCCCATCTACCTTTATATACCGCTACTTAAAAAATATTAATACGGAAATGCTTACGGAAGAGCTGACACAATGTTCGTGGGAAGAAATATTTCACTGCAACTCCTCTTGATAGTAAAGTAGAAGTTTTAACTAATATTATAAATTATCGTATTTGTACGGTGCCGCCTTTTTTTCTAAACAAAAATCTGTTTTATTATTTTGGTAATTGGAAAATATTTAATATAATAAATTAAATAACCTTTTAATTATAACTTATGTTTACAAAACAAAAAAATACATTTTTCAATTAATTTTAAAAGTAAGTCACAAGCAAATTTTGGGAGCTTGTACATTATTAATGTACATTTTTACGGCGGACTTTTTCAACAGCAAATCTATCGATGATTTTGTTCAGATCAACTTGTAGCAAAGTTTCCACTTCAATACACATTATAGCTAAAGAATTGAGTCTGTTCTCTTTCATCGTTGAACGCAAATAAGTTTTAATACGTTTTAAGCATGAAAAAGAACGTTCCGCGGTACAGTTTGCGACTGCAGTGCAGGTAAACATTCTAACAGCGATATCGATCATCGGATACACCTGGTGCAAGTTTTGTTCGCGCAACCATTTGCCCAGTGAAATAGGGTTGGTTGGTTTTATTTTCGGATCGAGAGTTGCGAAGTGAGACTTCAGATGTAGCAGTTCTGGAACGAGCGTATCATCGAGATCGTCAGGATAGTGTGCACGCAAATTTTCACCAGCTTCTTCCAGCTCCAACAGGGACAATTTTTCAAAATCGATGATGGCCTTGAATTTTTCGTTGATCGCAACGTACGCCTCCCTCCTCTTTTTCAATTCTGCAATCAGCCTGTCGATAATCACGAGGTAAGTGTTGATCCTAAAATTCTCCTGACTCGAGAATTCTACTTCGTTGGGCCTACTTTCATCGTGTTGCAATTTCCGTCTTTTTTGACACACTTGACGGATAAGGTTAGGTTGGCGTAAAAGTGGCGTCTTTTTCAAATGATTATTTTGAGCGAAATTGAATAAAAGTAAAAAAATTTTGTATTTTTACATTTTTATTAATCAAAAAATTTTTAAATAATTGAATAATTGACTTTTTTGCCGCCCCCATTTTTTTGCCGCCGTAGGCACAGGCCTACTTTGCCTACGCGTAAATCCGCCACTGAGCGTTGCCCTTGGATCACTGACGAAATACGCATCTCCATGAGCGAGCGGGACTTTTTTCGTTCTCGCTATAAAAGAAATCGTGACCTCCTAGATCTGGTGAATTATAAAGTGTTTCGAAACACTGTAGTTTCTTTGGTTCGAAATGCTTAGAGTCAGCACATTGCTGCGAAACTCGATCCATCCCTACCCTCTAAAAAAGTATGGAATAACATACGCGAGTTGGGCGTATTTGGCAAAACATCAGAACCCAGCCATTGGCCTTGATGTTAATGCTCTGAATGATCATTTTTCCTCCTCTGGAGCAAATGGAGAAAAGCTTATTTTCAATCATGAAAGCTTTAGTAATGACGGACTTAGCTACAGGTCTTGACTCCACTGAGGTGCTGAATTTTATGGGGTTGGCCCCTATTTCACCAAGATTTGCCAAAATAATGGCATAACAGGCGGGCTGAAAAATTCGTAGGCTGACCCATAGATGGCTCTACTAGTATCAAATCCATATGATTTTTAGTTAGCCCTAACCTTTAAAAGACGTGTGTATAAATTTGACAGCTGTTGTATTATTAGTATCTGAGTTATAGCATTTTTAGTGAAAGAACTTTTGTTACTTTGAAAAAATGGATGAAAAGGAATTTCGTGGGTTAATAAAGCATTGCTTTTTGGCGAAAAAAAATACTGTTGAAACCAAGGCTTGGCTTGATAAACATTATTTGGACTTTGCACCGTGGTTTGCTAAATTTAAACGAGGCGAAATGAGCACCGAGGACGATGCACGCAGTGGACGCCCCAAAGAGGCTATTACCGACGAAAACATCAAAAAAGTCCACACAATAATTTTTGATAACGGTAAAGTGAAGTTGATTGAGATAGCTGAAACCCTAAAGATATCAAAGGAACGTGTTGGTCATATCGTAAATGAATATTTGGATATGCGAAAGCTCTGTACAAAGTGGGTGCCGCGATGGAGCTCAAAATCGACCAAAAACAACAACGCATCGATGATTCTAAGCAGTGTTTGGAGCTGTTCAATCGTAATAAATCCAAATTTTTGCGTCGATATGTGACGATGGATGACACATGGCTCCATTATTTCACACCGGATCCAATTCCACAGAAATTTCGCGCCGATGAAGAGGTAATCGCCGAAACTGAAGCCTATTTTGAGGCTAAAGACAAATCGTATTATAAAAATAGTATCGAAAAATTGTATGACCGCTATAATCGTTGTATCGCCCTCGAAGGGAACTAACATATATTGAATAATAAAATCAAATTCTATCAAAAAAAAAATTTTTTCTATGCTAGCCTACGAACTTTTCAGTCCGCCTGTTATATGTACATATATAATCGTGTCTTACAAGATCAGAATTCCCTAATGAGTAGAAGAAGGCACTAGTCGTTCCTATTCCTAAGAAATCTTCTCCGACAGACTTACGACTTATCAGTCTTTTAAACTTCTTTGGGAAAATTTTAGAAAAAATTATGGTCCAACAAATGCTGGTTCACGTGAACGGGAACAACTTATTGTCTCTCTGGCAATCTGGTTTTCGATCTAATGGTAGCTGCGAAACAGCTCTGCTATAGGTTACGACTGATATAAATATATGAATCCTTAGATAAAGATGAACTGACAATTCTGGTTTTGCTCGACTTTAGCAAAGCGTTTGATTCTGTGAAACACTGTGACAAACTTCTATCTAAATTGGGTGGCTCTTATGACTTTTCTTCGTCAGCCCTTAAATTTATTTGAAAATTCCTTACTGATTGTTCCCAGGTTGTCAAGGTGGGTAACTCTATCTTTAGCACGACTGATCTCCATAAGGGCATACCCCAAGGGTCAATATTGAGACCAATTCTCTTCTGTCTATTTATTAACGATTTACCCTTAGTCCTAGTAAACAGTTCCGTCCACATGTACGCAGATGATTGTCAAATTTACTTGAGCGTGCCCATTGGGTTGAGTGAAGACTGTGTAGACCGTTTAAATGAAGACTTGATGCGAATACACCAATCGATCTAATGCTAAATCCAGGTAAATCTAGCTGCTTACCAGTGTACCGCATTCCAATTGGTGAGTCCTCTCTGCTCCCTGTCATACAGAGTTGCCTTATGTGTCTTTGGGTAACGATTTGGGAATCACATTGAATACGAGGTTTACCAGTTGCGAATGTATTAACTAATAAATAATTCGAATTATTTATTGTTAATGATATTTCAATGATTTAATAACTTTATATAAGGTATTATTCACTGAGATTCACGGTTGATTACGAAAACGAGCTATTAAAAGCCTTGTAACGTTGAGTTTAGAGGTATATCAGAAAATGCAAGAAGTAGCTCCCCGAGTTTCATAATACGTTCATTTTTTTCGATCTTTCAAAGCTTTTGATTTCAACAAAACATAGGACTTAACGGCAGAAATAGCCCAGTGACTTAAACAAAAAAAAAGGGGTCAACCTCGGAACGAGAGATAATAAGCTGTAAACTCCTACACTTCTTCATTTTGGTGTTCTAAAAGTTGTCTCAAAAGTCTCTTAAAATCTCGTGTCTGCGCCCCGTAAGTTATTCAACGTCAAAGTTCACAAAAATCAGTTTTTCGCAATTATCTCGGTTTCTATAGCTCCAATGATGCTAACATTTATAATAAAAATTGTAGAGTATAATATTTGCGAGAATTTTTTTTTTAAAAAATGTTTCATACACCCAACCGTTTTTGAAATAGAGGGCAGAGAGCCCGCAGCGCTAGCCATACTCACTGTTATGTAAGGTCAACCGTGAATCTCAGTGAATAATACCTTGTACAAAGTTATTAAATCATTGAAATATCATTAATAATAAATAATTTGTATTATTCATTAGTTAATACATTATATTTAATAATATTTTGCATATATCTCATATATTCATTTAATAATAGTTTTCAAAATTATGGCTGATTTGTGTTTTATATGTGAGAAGTCACTATCAGAAGGTGATTTTGTTAATATAGTGCGTGGCTTTAGACTTCTTAAATACTTTAAACTCTGTAAATGTGCATGTTTAGTGTCGAAAAGTGCACATCAGTAAAAACTCCATAGTGGCATCGAAACGACGCTTAGAAGAAGGTGAGCCTTTACCATCGTGAAAAAAGGAATGAAGTGTTTGTGTTTGTTTGTGGCCAAACAGTTGATGGAGCAGCGGAGTCAAAAAATAAGAAAAGTATCGAAGCACAATCAGTAACGTAAGTACTCTGGAATTTAAAGACAATGTCATCAAAAGAGCAGAAGAACGAAAGAATTCCTTAGGAGAATTAGTCAAAGATCGTGTACTTTATGAGTATGACTTGATCGCGGCTGAAGCAAAGTACCATAGCGTTTGCTATAATAATTTTTTGAATCGAGCACCAGTTACTGAGAATAATCCTCGCGAAGATAATGAAGCTACTGGAGCAATGAAGAAGATTTTTTGTTATGTAGAAAATCATGAAGATTCGCAATTTCCACTAAAGAGCTTAAAAATGTCCTTACGGAGTATATACCAGATTATAAGATTATTATAGCAAGACTTCAACAAAAATATTTAACTGCTATATAATATAATAGTAATTACGAGAAAAGTAGGATCATTCACTATCATATCTTTTCGTGACACACACGCAAATATATTATCAAAAAATTTGGTACGACAAAAAAAAAGTACTTCTGAAGAAGAACGATTAAGGATTGTCGAAGCTGCTGCAGCTATTCTTATACAAATTATTTATTAAGGTATTATTCACTGAGATTCACGGTTAACCTTGCATTACAGTGAGTATGGCTGAGCGCTGCGGGCTCTCTGCCCTCTATCTCAAAAACGGTTGGGCGTATGAACAATTTTTTAAAACAAAATTTGACTGGGCTAAAAGTAGGTATCGTATGTAACATACATTGCATATAAATCAAAAGTGCCCGTAAGAAACCTCAAAAGTGCAGTTATATTTTTTTTTATATTAAAAGCAAAGTACAAGTATGATTAATACATAACAATCCCGCGACAAAAAACTCAGAGTAGATAATACAACTCGACAACCGGTCTTGTTTTAAATTTTGTGAAGAGAAATTAATTATTCATAATTTTTAGGGCTCTCCGGCTCTTCGGCTTCTGAATTTGCATTTCCTTCCATTTTGAAAATTTCCTGTAGGTATAGTTCCGAACATCTCTTCACTATTGTGTAAAATCGGATAACTATGATTCCAAAATTTTCATCTTTTTAATGTAGTGAAAACTAATCCCATAGGAAAGTGTAATTTGTTGGCAATTTTCGAATATATAATAATACCTACTTTTCGTACGCAAGTACCGCGTCCCTGCTTGTCTTACCCATGCACAACAAAGCGGGAAGATCCACATTCTGTTGGGCCCAAGTTTTTTTACTTACCCGAATTTATCTATCCTAATACAGCAGATGAGTCGTACATAAGTCGGTCGCATGCAAGAAGACACCGGCCATAAATTTCCTTTAAGGACAGACAACTTGCGCTCAATTAGTGAAATTATTGTCCCGCAATATTTTTTACTGACCACAAAACTACTTTCATTAGACCTAAGTACCCAGAATTTGAATGTCATACATGGATGCGGATTAGACGAAAATAAAGAAGAGCTGAGACTGCGTCCAAACAGGGATTAGATTTCTGAGAATAACTTATACATATTTCAATTGTGTGGCTTAATTTTGACGACTTGGAACATATGAGGTAATGAGGTTATGCAGGAAACAACATTTTTCGCAAGACTCAAATTTTGTACACTGCAAAAAATTTCGATAAAGTAATATTTTTAGAATAATTTTGTTTGGAATTAATTTGGTGCACGTAACACTTTCTAAGGATGAAAATTATAAAATGTACGTTATACGCGTTCGAGATACAGTGAAAATATTTGTTAAAATGAAATAAGATTATTAAATTAAACTGAATAGTCTAGAAGATAATGCCAAAGCGCACAGAAACCAATGCATATATAAGGAGTCCCCTAAATAGTGGATAACCTGGAAACCAGTGATAGGACAATTTATTAGCTAGAGTACAATATATTATTATGAAAGTCTCACGGTTTTCGAGTTATTCAAGTTTTTTTTCGGAAATTCCTACTTTATATCAATTTTTTGCATTTGCAGTTTTTACAAAGGTTATTATTTTTCGTTCTGGTTTTTGCATAATATTCTTTAGTAATTGTGCCATCAGATAAATGATAGAAGTTGTTAGCAACACTTGAAGATTTCTTTTTAGACAAATATTATTTTTTCTCAAAATGTGACTACCAAATTTCTCTGGTGCTTTTTAACAGTTGACTCCGTGAACTCCAGCGGAGGGGCTCTACAGGGTATTACAGTCTCCGCTGTATGAACACTAGAACACTACTGATAAAAAAATATCTATAAGCGGGTCGCGTAGGCTCTCCTGTGCTTCTGGAAAACAGTACGATATATAAGATCTATTGTGATGTCACTCTTCTTAAACCCCATCTATGTGAAGGGCTTTGCAGTAGGCTAGATATAGTGTCCTAGGGAGCCGCATCTCCGAAATGTGGCACCCTTTGGCGGCCTAAGGTCGGCCATTGGCAGAGCACATGGTCCGCTGTTTCTTCTTCAAGGCAGCAACGCCAGTGATATGTATCATCGATCGCTACACCTATCTTTTTAAGATACTTTTGGTAACAGTACCCCGTTAGTAAATTGGTCATCGCGGCTTGTTAAGCGCTAGGAGTTTTATCTTTCTCTTCTTAGAGTGGTGGATGAATCTTTTCGCTTGTCTAAGCCCTTTCCTTTTCGCCAGGCCACAGTAATGGTGATTTTGCTCCCCTTCTGGCGAATTCATCCGTTCCCTTTCCTTTGCCTATTATTCCATCTTGGCCTGGTACCTAGGCTATGATAAACCTATTGGTTTTTGTAAGTGCTTTTAACGTTAAAAAACATCCCCACACTAAGTTTAACTCAATTGTTTAGCTCACTGATATATATTATCCCACAAAAAAAAAATTGAAATTTTTCTAAGAAGAAGTGTTGATAGGAAAAAACGACTCTGGCAAACATTTCTTGTACAAAAGACCTTAAATATAATATGAAGATCTTATAAATAATAAAAATCCAGCAACAAAAAGAACTGATATGTGCGAATATTACAAGAATATAAGATTTTCGCTGATAAGTGGGTTGGAGGAGGAGGATCCATTACACGTCAACACGAGAGAGACAGCAAAAGAAACCAACGATTCTCTTCAAGACTATCAACAGCCCGCTTTTGCGTACAGATACATACTTGTTACAAAATAAATTCTGAAATTTAAAGTGTTTAATTTGATTACTTTTGTCACATCCCTTAAACCTAACACTTTGAACTCTGACATCATATAAGCCCTGCCTACTTACCTACAGGCGGGCGGTAGGTACTGGCAGACCTGCGGAGTTATATGTTTTTTTATCTAATTTTCCTTTTTCATTGCTATTATTTTATCAATTATTCTATCTTTCATTTTATCGCGTCAAAATATAAAGTCTACGACAAATAAAATGTTGTTCTCTTATTTTCAACTTTTATTGTTATTTAATCAATTAATTTAATAAAATTCTTTATTTTATTGTGTCAATTGAAAGTTTTTTGGAAGTACTGTCAGTGCTGTTGCAGTTTATCTGTTAAATGGTCACGCTTGAAATACTTTAAAATATATGCTTGCCTCTCTCGGTATCATTTTATACCTTTGTGGGCTCCTTCCTGAGCGTACTTATTCTACGTACGATCTAAATTTTTAGGTTTCGCTAAAAGCGGGCTGTTGATAGTCTTGAAGAGAATCGTTGGTTTCTTTTGCTGTCTCTCTCGTGTTGACGTGTAATGCATCCTCCTCCTCCAACCCACTTATCAGCGAAAATCTTATATTCTTGTAATATTCGCACATATCAGTTCTTTTTGTTGCTGGATTTTTATTATTTATAAGATCTTCATATTATATTTAAGGTCTTTTGTACAAGAAATGTTTGCCAGAGTCGTTTTTTCCTATCAACACTTCTTCTTAGAAAAATTTCAATTTTTTTTTTGTGGGATAATATATATCAGTGAGCTAAACAATTGAGTTAAACTTAGTGTGGGGATGTTTTTTAACGTTAAAAGCACTTACAAAAACCAATAGGTTTATCATAGCCTAGGTACCAGGCCAAGATGGAATAATAGGCAAAGGAAAGGGAACGGATGAATTCGCCAGAAGGGGAGCAAAATCACCATTACTGTGGCCTGGCGAAAAGGAAAGGGCTTAGACAAGCGAAAAGATTCATCCACCACTCTAAGAAGAGAAAGATAAAACTCCTAGCGCTTAACAAGCCGCGATGACCAATTTACTAACGGGGTACTGTTACCAAAAGTATCTTAAAAAGATAGGTGTAGCGATCGATGATACATATCACTGGCGTTGCTGCCTTGAAGAAGAAACAGCGGACCATGTGCTCTGCCAATGGCCGACCTTAGGCCGCCAAAGGGTGCCACATTTCGGAGATGCGGCTCCCTAGGACACTATATCTAGCCTACTGCAAAGCCCTTCACATAGATGGGGTTTAAGAAGAGTGACATCACAATAGATCTTATATATCGTACTGTTTTCCAGAAGCACAGGAGAGCCTACGCGACCCGCTTATAGATATTTTTTTATCAGTAGTGTTCTAGTGTTCATACAGCGGAGACTGTAATACCCTGTAGAGCCCCTCCGCTGGAGTTCACGGAGTCAACTGTTAAAAAGCACCAGAGAAATTTGGTAGTCACATTTTGAGAAAAAATAATATTTGTCTAAAAAGAAATCTTCAAGTGTTGCTAACAACTTCTATCATTTATCTGATGGCACAATTACTAAAGAATATTATGCAAAAACCAGAACGAAAAATAATAACCTTTGTAAAAACTGCAAATGCAAAAAATTGATATAAAGTAGGAATTTCCGAAAAAAAACTTGAATAACTCGAAAACCGTGAGACTTTCATAATAATATATTGTACTCTAGCTAATAAATTGTCCTATCACTGGTTTCCAGGTTATCCACTATTTAGGGGACTCCTTATATATGCATTGGTTTCTGTGCGCTTTGGCATTATCTTCTAGACTATTCAGTTTAATTTAATAATCTTATTTCATTTTAACAAATATTTTCACTGTATCTCGAACGCGTATAACGTACATTTTATAATTTTCATCCTTAGAAAGTGTTACGTGCACCAAATTAATTCCAAACAAAATTATTCTAAAAATATTACTTTATCGAAATTTTTTGCAGTGTACAAAATTTGAGTCTTGCGAAAAATGTTGTTTCCTGCATAACCTCATTACCTCATATGTTCCAAGTCGTCAAAATTAAGCCACACAATTGAAATATGTATAAGTTATTCTCAGAAATCTAATCCCTGTTTGGACGCAGTCTCAGCTCTTCTTTATTTTCGTCTAATCCGCATCCATGTATGACATTCAAATTCTGGGTACTTAGGTCTAATGAAAGTAGTTTTGTGGTCAGTAAAAAATATTGCGGGACAATAATTTCACTAATTGAGCGCAAGCTGTCTGTCCTTAAAGGTAAGAGAAGTATAAGATCTTCATATTATATTTAAGGTCTTTTGTACAAGAAATGTTTGCCAGAGTCGTTTTTTCCTATCAACACTTCTTCTTAGAAAAATTTCAATTTTTTTTTTTGTGGGATATCAGTTTTTTTTGTTGTCGATTTATAGAGTATATTAATTAATTAATAATTAATTAGTGACGTTTTTAGCAGGAGTCACTTTTTTCTTATTAACGTATATGGCGGGCGCGTACACAGGAGCGGTTTTGAGGTTTGAACTTCCACCTACCCCCTTCCTTCCCAAATGTCAGCAAAGTTGTTGTGCGCCAATTTGCGGCGATTTAAATGGCGACTATAACATATAAAGAAACAAAACTTAAAATTGTCTTAAAATTGCCTTTAATTAAGGTCATGTCTTTTGAAAAAACCCAAAAAAATCCCGCTCGCTACGCTCGCCTTTGCATCATATAATACTGCAATGTCTATAATCAAGCCGGCTCTGATAAGGTCAGCTTAAGGATATGAATATTCGTCTGTTGTTGTAAATCGCCCCCGAACATTTTTTTCCACTAATTTTTTTATTGAGTGACTCACTGTTGCTGAAGAAGCAGAATATAAACCCCTTTAGCTTTGTAAGGCCAGAATTTTCTCGTAACGTGTAAGTCGTCAATTTCGACCCAGTTATTTTTATCTCGTAGCATACTTGTATAGTGGCCACTCTCAAGAAGTCATTTGATATCCATATCATGGGGGTGCATTTCAAATAGCCTGTCCGCCATCTTGGACGTCCGCCATATTGGATTTGAGTCACGTGACTATTTTTTTCGTATTCCTGACAGCAAACCCTTTCATTTGATACCCATATCATGGGGGTACATTTCAAATAGCCTGTCCGCCATCTTGGACGTCCGCCATATTGGATTTGAGTCACGTGACTATTTTTTCGTATTCCTGACAGCAAACCCTTTCATTTGATACCCATATCATGGGGATGCATTTCAAATAGCCTGTCCGCCATCTTGGATGTCCGCCATATTGGATTTAAGTCACGTGACTATTTTTTTCGTATTCCTGACAGCAAACCCTTTCATTTGATACCCATATCATGGAGGTGCATTTCAAATAGCCTGTCCGCCATCTTGGATGTCCGCCATGTTGGATTTAAGTCACGTGACTATTTTTTTCGTATTCCTGACAGCAAACCCTTTCATTTGGTACTCATATCATGGGGGTGCATTTCAAATAGCCTGTCCGCCATCTTGGATGTCCGCCATGTTGGATTTAAGTCACGTGACTATTTTTTTCGTATTCCTGACAGCAAGCCCTTTCATTTGATACCCATATCATGGGGATGCATTTCAAATAGCCTGTCCGCCATCTTGGACGTCCGCCATATTGGATTTAAGTCACGTGACTATTTTTTTCGCATTCCTGACAGCAAACCCTTTCATTTGATACCCATATCATGGGGGTTCATTTTAAATAGCCTGTCCGCCATCTTGGATGTCCGCCATGTTGGATCTAAGTCACGTGACTATTTTTTTCGTATTCCTGACAGCAAACCCTTTCATTTAGTACCCATATCATGGGGGTGCATTTCAAATAGCCTGTCCGCCATGTTGGATTTAAGTCACGTGACTATTTTTTTCGTATTCCTGACAGCAAGCCCTTTCATTTGATACCCATATCATGGGGGTGCATTTCAAATAGCCTGTCCGCCATCTTGGATGTCCGCCATGTTGGATTTAAGTCACATGACTATTTTTTTCGTATTCCTGACAGCAAGCCCTTTCATTTGATACCCATATCATGGGGGTGCATTTCAAATAACCTGTCCGCCATCTTGGACGTCCGCCATATTGGATTTAAGTCACGTGACTATTTTTTTCGCATTCGTGACAGCAAACCCTTCCATTTGATACCCATATCATAGGGGTGCATTTCAAATAGCCTGTCCGCCATCTTGGATGTCCGCCATGTTGGATTTAAATCACGTGACTACTTTTTTCGTATTCCTGACAGCAAACCCTTTCATTTGATACCCATATCATGGGGATGCATTTCAAATAGCCTGTCCGCCATCTTGGACGTCCGCCATATTGGATTTAAGTCACGTGACTATTTTTTTCGCATTCCTGACAGCAAACCCTTTCATTTGATACCCATATCATGGGGGTGCATTTCAAATAGCCTGTCCGCCATCTTGGATGTCCGCCATGTTGGATTTAAGTCACGTGACTATTTTTTCCGTATTCCTGACAGCAAACCCTTTCATTTGGTACCCATATCATGGGGGTGCATTTCAAATAGCCTGTCCGCCATCTTGGATGTCCGCCATGTTGGATTTAAGTCACGTGACTATTTTTTTCGTATTCCTGACAGCAAGCCCTTTCATTTGATACCCATATCATGGGGGTGCATTTCAAATAGCCTGTCCGTCATCTTGGATGTCCGCCATGTTGGATTTAAGTCACGTGACTATTTTTTTCATATTCCTGACAGCAAGCCCTTTCATTTGATACCCATATCATGGGGGTGCATTTCAAATAGCCTGTCCGCCATCTTGGATGTCCGCCATGTTGGATTTAACTCACGTGACTATTTTTTTCGTATTCCTGACAGCAAACCCTTTCATTTGATACCCATATCATGGGGGTGCATTTCAAATAGCCTGTCCGCCATCTTGGATGTCCGCCATGTTGGATTTAAGTCACGTGACTATTTTTTTCGTATTCCTGACAGCAAACCCTTTCACTTGATATCCATATCATGGGGGTGGATTTCAAACAGCCAGTCCGCCATCTTGGGGAGGCCGCCATATTGGATTTGTAATGACGTTTCTTATCTAGTCATGTATTGTCATCAGAACTCAGAGCGTGTGCAAAATTTCATCCTAATCGAAGACCGGGAAGCGGGTCAAGTGAAGCTAATAAAAGCGTATTAAAAATCGTCTACGAGCAACGGTTTCCGAGATATTAGCATTTTTGTTTTTTAACGGCTCCTGAATAATTAAAGTTAGTAATATTACATTTTTTGAAATGCCAATGGATTCTATATGCTCTCTCCGGTTAGGGGGTGTCCGAAAGGGGGATAAAATTTTCATTAAAAATCGTCTACGAGCAACGGTTTCCGAGATATTAGCATTTTTGTTTTTAACGGTTCCTGAATAATTAAAGTTAGTAATATTACATTTTTTGAAATGCCAATGGGTTCTATATGCTTCCTCCGGTTAAGGTGATAGTACCGGTGGGGGATAAAATTTTCATTAAAAATCGTCTACGAGCAACGGTTTCCGAGATATTAGCATTTTTGTTTTTAACGGTTCCTGAATAATTAAAGTTAGTAATATTACATTTTTTGAAATGCCAATGGGTTTTATATGCTTCCTCCGGTTAAGGTGATAGTACCGGTGGGGGATAAAATTTTCATTAAAAATCGTCTACGAGCAACGGTTTCCGAGATATTAGCATTTTTGTTTTTAACGGTTGTTTATGATGAATATTCAAAAGTTCGGTGTGATGACTTCGCCTATTATATGCGATAGAGTAAAGGCGTGCAGCATCGCAACTGGAAGCAGCGGATGGCTGAAAAATATATCGCACACTGAATTCGATAGAGTAAATTCGTGCAGACATCGCAATACATCGCAACCGGAAGTAGCGGATGTCTGAAGAATCGTCGCACACTGAATAATTATTTAAAGTTTTTAAATCAAGGCGCCCGGTCGGGCGCCGTGTTGATAGAAAAAAAAAAAAAAAAAAAATTTTTTTCGTGCGCCCGAACAAAGACTTATTACGCGAATGTGAGAGAAAATGTCGTTATTTTCGGTGTTTTAGTTCTCATTGATGATATCCAAGACATTTTGGAAAATGTCGATAACGTATTCGACAGAAATCTTTTTTTTATTATATTTTATTAACTTTAATTATTCAGGAACCGTTAAAAACAAAAATGCTAATATCTCGGAAACCGTTGCTCGTAGACGATTTTTAATGAAAATTTTATCCCCCACCGGTACCATCACCTTAACCGGAGGAAGCATATGGCACCCATTGGCATTTCAAAAAATGTAATATTATTAACTTTAATTATTCAGGAACCGTTAAAAACAAAAATGCTAATATCTCGGAAACTGTTGCTCGTAGACGATTTTTAATGAAAATTTCATCCCCCACCGGTACCATCACCTTAACCGGAGGAAGCATATGGAACCCATTGGCATTTCAAAAAATGTAATATTATTAACTTTAATTATTCAGGAACCGTTAAAAACAAAAATGCTAATATCTCGGAAACCGTTGCTCGTAGACGATTTTTAATGAAAATTTTACCCCCCACCGGTACCATCACCTTAACCGGATGAAGCATATGGAACCCATTGGCATTTCAAAAAATGTAATATTATTAACTTTAATTATTCAGGAACCGTTAAAAACAAAAATGCTAATATCTCGGAAACCGTTGCTCGTAGACGATTTTTAATGAAAATTTTATCCCCCACCGGTACCATCACCTTAACCGGAGGAAGCATATGGAACCCATTGGCATTTCAAAAAATGTAATATTATTAACTTTAATTATTCAGGAACCGTTAAAAACAAAAATGCTAATATCTCGGAAACCGTTGCTCGTAGACGATTTTTAATGAAAATTTTATCCCCCACCGGTACCATCACCTTAACCGGAGGAAGCATATGGAACCCATTGGCATTTCAAAAAATGTAATATTATTAACTTTAATTATTCAGGAACCGTTAAAAACAAAAATGCTAATATCTCGGAAACCGTTGCTCGTAGACGATTTTTAATGAAAATTTTATCCCCCACCGGTACCATCACCTTAACCGGAGGAAGCATATGGAACCCATTGGCATTTCAAAAAATGTAATATTATTAACTTTAATTATTCAGGAACCGTTAAAAACAAAAATGCTAATATCTCGGAAACCGTTGCTCGTAGACGATTTTTAATGAAAATTTTATCCCCCACCGGTACCATCACCTTAACCGGAGGAAGCATATGGAACCCATTGGCATTTCAAAAAATGTAATATTATTAACTTTAATTATTCAGGAACCGTTAAAAACAAAAATGCTAATATCTCGGAAACCGTTGCTCGTAGACGATTTTTAACACGCTTTTATTATTAGCTTCACTTATAACTAACTAACTATGTATGTAAGAAAATCTTGGAATCTTAATTTGACCCACTTCCCGGTCTTCGATTAGGATGAAATTTTGCACACGCTCTGAGTTCTGATGAAAATACATGACTAGCTAAGAAACGTCATTACAAATCCAAAATGAAAGGGTTTGCTGTCAGGAATACGAAAAAAATAGTCACGTGACTTAAATCCAATATGGCGGACGTCCAAGATGGCGGACAGGCTATTTGAAATGCACCCCCATGATATAGGTATTAAATGAAAGGGTTTGCTGTCAGGAATACGAAAAAAATAGTCACGTGACTTAAATCCAATATGGCGGACGTCCAAGATGACGGACAGGTTATTTGAAATTCACCCCCATGATATGGGTATCAAATGAAAGGGTTTGCTGTCAGGAATACGAAAAAAATAGTCACGTGACTTAAATCCAATATGGCGGACGTCCAAGATGGCGGACAGGCTATTTGAAATGCACCCCCATGATATGGGTATTAAATGAAAGGGTTTGCTGTCAGGAATACGAAAAAAATAGTCACGTGACTTAAATCCAATATGGCGGACGTCCAAGATGACGGACAGGTTATTTGAAAGGCACCCCCATGATATGGGTATCAAATAAATGGGTTTGCTGTCAGGAAAACGAAAAAAATAGTCACGTGACTTAAATCCAATATGGCGGACGTCCAAGATGGCGGATTGGCTATTTGAAATGCACCCCCATGATATGGGTATTAAATGAAAGGGTTTGCTGTCAGGAAAACGAAAAAAATAGTCACATGACTTAAATCCAATATGGCGGAAGTCCAAGATGGCGGACAGGCTATTTGAAATGCACCCCCATAATATGGGTATTAAATGAAAGGGTTTGCTGTCAGGAATACGAAAAAAATAGTCACGTGACTTAAATCCAATATGGCGGACGTCCAAGATGACGGACAGGTTATTTGAAATGCACCCCCATGATATGGGTATCAAATGAAAGGGTTTGCTGTCAGGAAAACGAAAAAAATTGTCACGTGACTTAAATCCAACATGGCGGACATCCAAGATGGCGGATTGGCTATTTGAAATGCACTCCCATGATATGGGTATTAAATGAAAGGGTTTGCTGTCAGGAATACGAAAAAAATAGTCACGTGACTTAAATCCAATATGGCGGACGTCCAAGATGGCGGACAGGCCATTTGAAATGCATCCCCATGATATGGGTATCAAATGAAAGGGTTTGCTGTCAGGAATACGAAAAAAATAGTAACGTGACTTAAATTCAATATGGCGGACATCCAAGATGGCGGACTGGCTGTTTGAAATGCACCCCCATGATATGGGTATCAAATGAAGGGGTTTGCTGTCAGGAAAACGAAAAAAATAGTCACGTGACTTAAATCCAATATGGCGGACGTCCAAGATGGCGGACAGCTATTTGAAATGCACCCCCACGATATGGGTATCAAATGAAAGGGTTTGCTGTCAGGAATACGCAAAAAATAGTCACGTAACTTAAATCCAATATGGCGGAAGTCCAAGATGGCGGACTGGCTGTTTGAAATGCACCCCCATGATATGGGTATCAAATGAAAGGGTTTGCTGTCAGGAATACGGAAAAAATAGTCACGTGACTTAAATCCAATATGGCGGACAAGCTATTTGAAATGCACCCCCATGATATTGGTATCAAATGAAAGGGTTTGTTGTCAGGAATGCGAAAAAAATAGTCACGTGACTTAAATCCATTATGAGCGGGATTTTTTTGGGTTTTTTCAAAAGATATGACCTTAATTAAAGGCAATTTTAAGACAATTTTAAGTTGTGTTTCTTTATATGGTATAGTCGCCATTTAAATCGCGGCAAATTGGAGCACAACAACTTTGCTGACATTTGGAAGGAAGGGGGTAGGGGGAAGTTCAAACCTCAAAACCGCTCCTGTGTACGCACCCGCCATATACGTTAATAAAAAAAAGTGACTCCTGCTAAAAAACGTTACTAATTAACTTTTGTCGCACTAACTGCACAATAATAAATATATATATATTTTTTTCCAAAACGCACAAAAATAGCTACGTATTTATCCTAGCTAGTTGCCATGTGTACTAATCTGTTAGGGACCACGTCAACAGCTGCTGTTGTCCCTTCTATAATTCCCCCCACCCCCACAGCTTTATACCTGCAGTCCCTTGAGGCCCAAGGACAAGTTTGTAATAGTTCTCCTTCTCAAAATATAACATTAAACTAATAAAAATAAAAGAAAACTCTGAAAGATTTATAACTATTTATTTAAATAATTAAAAAATTAATATCGCATACAAATTTTTTTGGAAATTTTTTTATATATTCTTAAAAACACATTTCAAAAGTTTATATAAAGATTCATTGACCGGCCCTGGATTCCGAGGTATAAATCTTACGGCGCTCCAGGCGCTTACGTTCTTATTGGACCAATGTAATAAAAATGCCTTTTTATTTTATTTTGCATCTTCTTCAGTTCCCTAAGTACGTATGTAGGTAGTGTTTATTAAGATTCCAGTCTACTGATTTGAAATTGGTGCTGGGACTTTCCTTCCCTCATGTTTTGTGCGTTTAAATGTAATTTGATTTCATCATTTTACTGGACAGAATTTGGGAAAAAGGACAATTTGGTAAAATTTTTAATTTCATCTTATCTTATTTCAGAAGAGAAATGTGAAGTATGATACCAATTTCTTAACTAAATAGGCAAGTTTTTTAAATAATTGCCACGCCTTGCTAGTAGATCTTTATTGTTTAATTCAAAGCGAATTTTACAAAGAGTTTTGCTTACAAAGTAATATATATATGTATAATATAAATTTAAATATAATCACATCTATACAAATACATTATTGAAACCTTTGATTTGGTTCTCCTTTCTTTTCTTTACATTTTTTTTACTATAGTTTCATAAGGATTATAATGCAATAATTTTAATTTTTTTTCATTTATTTTACATGTTTAGATATCTTCTTCATCATTGGCACTAGTTTCTTAGCTGCTAAAGTAATTATTTGATTGATCTATTTCTTCAAGTATATTAATAATTTGCCTAATATCAAGAATACTTGGGTTGAGAATTTTCTGCAAGATCTCCTCAACTTGCATTTCCCCACCAACCACGAATTTATTCCTGACTTCGTTATATCATTGGCAATTCACCAATACATGTAATAGAGTGTTTGTTTTTAAACAATACACACATTGTCTATCCTCCTCGAAAGTATATTTACCTTTTTTTGTTATTATTCTCTTATTATATTTATTTTATAATCTGATTTGAGCGATTATTCTGAACAGTAGGTAATTATTACTCGCTGCACTATGAGTGAGCATAGGAAAGATGACTAGGGATTCGGATTGGAGGCAGCTATTACGGTCACCGTTAGTAAGATATTCAGCGTATTTTTCAAGCAGGTTCTTTTTTTCTTTTAAGAGCAAGTCCAACGTTAGGCTGTCCCAAATTTCTTCGGAGTTAATTTTCATGAAAAACTGGTCTCTAATTTGAGTTGCCCACATATGTATATTTACTATTGGAGTTGTCAGCAAATCTAGCCAATTCACGAGCTCTGTGGTAACTTATGCTGAGAAATCGATTATTTGGCAGCTTGTATATTTTTTTCCCAAAAGATTGAGAATTAGACTGAATATTTTGATTTTTAGATTTACTATGCCTGATTCTAGTCTGAGTTCGTACCCAGGAGTATTATTAGGGAGGTATAATAATCGTTTAATGAAGCTGTTTTGGACTGTTTCCAAATTATCAAAGTAACGTATGCTCCAAATTTGGGATAGCTTAATACATGTTTTCCAGTCTGGTATTCCAATTTTTTCTAAAATAGCTAAAGTTTCGCGGATTGCACGTTTGGACTTACTGATAAAATTATTAGAGGCTTTTTCAAACACAGCTGAATGCGTGAAGATTACACCAAGATATGTGTACTCCTTGGATACCTCTATGGTTTGTTCTCTGTATTTGAATGGCTGGTTTTTATTGTTGTATCCATGACCGTCCTTCTGGAAAATCATCACTTTTGTTTTATTAACATTAATTTGCAATCCTTTTATTTCTAAGTACTCCCGTGAGACTTTTCATAAGCCTATCTCCAGGAATTTGTCCCATAAATTATTAAAATATTAACTATTAAATAATAATAAATTATAAAAATAAATAAAAATGCATACAAAAAAAAACCTTTCATCAAAACTCTCCTCCGTCTTCAAGGAAGCCAATATATCACCCGCTTTTATTCAACAGATATGTATAATCTAATCTTAGTTAGTTAATAATAAAATAAAAACAAAATAGACGACGTGACGTTAAAAAAAATTAAGCTGTTATAATTGTGACGCAGTGTATATAGGCAAAACTAAGAGTAAGTAGTAAAAAGTCAGATATAAAGAACATGTAAACTCAAGCAGGACTAATAACCCGAATTCAGTACTAGCGAAATATTTCAGAAATGGGATACACAATACGTTCACATAGCGTGAAACTAATCCATATTGCAAAATGTGGTGAAGTATTGAACAAATGTGAAATATGTCAAATTAGAAGGAACAGTGCGATGGTTCACACTTAGTTAATGAGCAAGTAGATTTTAGTGATAGGATTCCGTTACTGCATAGATCCAACACTTGTAAAGAATTAATGCTACATTCTATTTAGTTTAAAAACTCTCAGTAGCCAAACAGCCTTGATGTTGTTCTAATCGAATGACACGCGTCGGCATCTTAATTATTAAAAATAAAGATGTTGGAACGTTAAGGCAAGTATTTTCATTTACAATAATGTTTATTTTATGCTCATTTGATAGCTAGTAAGCTGCCCTATCAAAGTTTCCAGGTTATCCACTATATACGTCACACCCTGTATATACTACCGTGTGTCACCTTCTTTTGCAGCAAAATGACGGTAGTACGCGATTGTATAAAGTAGCTTTTTGTCTCTGGTACAATACAAGGATTTTGTCCTTAAACGAGCACATTTTGACTTCAACTAAAGGAAATCGCACCGAACATACAGAACAAACGGAGCACATGTTAAAAATACATTTTGGGCGGGCTATTTAGGAAAGACTCTGCCAATAAACGACAACGTTCATACTTACTCCTCCCATATGAAAGAAAACATCTTAAAATAGACCAATCTCCGGCATCAAAAGTAAATATGAAATGGAAAAGAGGATTTCGCTCTTGTTATGCTGAAAAACTAATTAGTAAAGCTAGAGCAGGCAAATGGGTATGTGAACTTGTGCGTACATTCAAACGTAAGACTTTTGGCCTTTCTTAGCGGGTTAGTGGCGAACAAATTTTGTGAAATTTTGGAAAAGAGTGATGTGAACTAGTACCACAGGAATACATTGTTAACAGCGATATGTGAGTCTGCGAATTAAATACGTTTTGCTAATTATTACTTTACAAAATGCCAAGAAGAAAACGACCAGCTACCCCTACCTTTGACCCACTTGATGATGATTTTGAGGAAGACACAAGTTCAAGCAGTAAGTTGTATTTTATTCGCAGTAGTTTATTGTGGTCAAAACTACTAAGTGGGTGTTGGAAAAAAAGGTCGATTTCTCGAAATTCTATTTTGACCTACTCAATGAATTTTTTTCGAAAATGTGTTAACTTGTTTGTTATTGTTTGATATGTACATATATAACAAAAATAAATAAGTGATATTGAGTTATATTAGGAAAAGTTAGGGGGTGTCACAAATATTTAACATTGAAATTTTACACATTCGTACATCTTTCATACGTTTATCCAAGAAGAATAAATTGTTTTTATCAAAACATGATCAGAAAAATTAAGAATTTGGTCTCAGTGCAAAAATTTTTTTTATTGATGTCTGAATTTAATTTTCCGTCGTCATATTTTTCTCTTTCAGACCAATAGATATTATACACACTGGAAAAACATTTTTCATGGACGCAGAATGGGTTACCACAACTTTTGCTAATATTAACATCTTTGTATATATAAACTTTGTTTATGAGGCCAAATTTCCCCGACCATTTGTGATTTGGCTAACGGTTTCTTTTCGTTTTGTGCTTTAGCCCAGAAAATTAGTTAATGACCTCAACAAAATTCCCTTCAAGCTGAATTTTCTAAATCCGCAAAAATCATAAAAATCACAATATACCTACCTAAGATATTGAAGGTCAAAGTTTTTTTGCAAATATCTCGCGTTCTATGCATCGGACATCCATAAGGTCAATGGTGATTTTTGTTATTTTTGGGGGTTCAGGTTTGGGACACCTCAAAGAAAGTCTGAGCAAAATTTCAGCTTGGAGGGTGTTAAGGTTTCCTCCGTTTATCGTCTAATTGCCCTTCGCTTCTATATGAAAGTATTTTATGTAGGAAAGATTTTTATGTCTTTTTGCACTCCAGTATGATATGGTTATATAATAGCTCTGTGTAAAAAATAAGTAAAATAATCAATAAGGTTCATGTTTTTTGTTTTTATCCCTGTGCTATCGTTTTAAAAATGTTTAAAAATCTTTCTTAACAATATTACGACACTTTTGAGCCATGAATGAAAATGTGCTTCCAATAAGTTAGAATTTGTAGAGCATTTTTCCTCTTTTGTAATATACATACATAATAAAATTGTGTCAATTCTTACGAAAAATTCGGTGAATTTGAATCTTCAATCCAAAATTTTTTATTCATAAATCAAACAAAAATTTCAACATTCAACATTTCGTAGAGCTCATATCGGATTTTGTTTTTAAATATCTTGTCACAAGGGTTAAAAATTTCCCCTATCTGCGAAAAACATATAGAGATCTTTTGGAGCTAAATTCCATCATTCGCAATAAAATATAAAAAATTTCAATACGTAAACTTGTTTAATAGTTGTTAATTTTCAAAACGTTTTTGGTCTCTCTCATCATAATATAAAATTAAGGTTGGAAATTCACAAAAACCGCCACTTTAACAGAAGATAATGTTTCGTAATCAATCTCAATGTCTTTTACCATACTAGTGATTGTGGGCACAAATCCAGCCAGCCAGCTAAGCCAGCCAAGGCAGCCATTTGAAGTAGAACATTCCATGAACTCAATTTTTCTGTACATTCTCGATGGTTTGGGGACCTATTTAATAGCTCAATCAATATTGTACTTAAGCACCTGAATCGTTTCTCGATAGTCAGAATAACATTTTGAATGGCACCTCAGGATAAAAAGTCCAACGAACGTCAAATAAAAGCTGCGTGGTGGCCATCGCACATCTCCGAAACGACTGATGACATGAACTATGCACTGCTTCGGCTGTAAGTTTTCAATATTTCCACCGATATTCAATCCTAAATCTATTCTATATATGTAAAGATACTGCCCGACAAAATAAACGCACAGCACAGTTTCTTTTATATTTGAGATTTATTCAAGGCTAGTTTGCCCGGACCCGCCGTTTCCCGGGATACTATTAAATTTGTATTCCTTAATTGTGCAATCCCTCCCTCCTGCATCGCATCTCCTATATGGCCCAACGGAGTGGGGTTGGTCTCATTATATCAAGCATAAATTCGCACACAATACACTCCATACATTCCTAATACTTTTATTACTATAAATAATTCAATTTTTTTCATTTATTTCTTAACGGCAGGGGTAAACCACAGTTTCTACATTTATTAATATTTTCATCCCAAATTTGGCATACACATTGCCCCGCGTGTTTTCTATCTTCTAAAATTATATTATAGTTTTCTACATTTTACACTACTTCGATACTGCAACCCCTGAACCCCCAGCGGAATGGGGATCCCGAAAATTGCCTAATGCGAATTTTCAAGGAAATCCCTTGAAGTTTAACTTTTTCAGTCGCCAATTTGAATCCGACATGTTGAATTCCAATATTTTGAATG
Source organism: Neoitamus cyanurus (assembly GCA_947538895.1). Lineage (NCBI taxonomy): Eukaryota > Metazoa > Arthropoda > Insecta > Diptera > Asilidae > Neoitamus > Neoitamus cyanurus. The sequence goes on from OX384541.1 coordinate 42,869,954, forward strand.
TGGGCTGGAGATCAGCGACCCCGAAAATCTCCAATTGCCCTTTTTCATTAAGATTCCTTGAAGTTGGAAAATTCGCTTGCTATACAAAAGGCAAATTTCGTTTTTTTTCGATTTTCGGCTTTTCCTTTAGAGGGTATTAAGCAGAAAATAACCGTTTTCTTAAGGTTTTTAATAAGCGGTGTTTCCATCTCTTGCTTGTAAGTCTCCTACTCATTCCTTCAATTAGAACTTTAATCTATTAGTGTGGGATGTTGCTCTGCAGAGAAATAGCTTTCAAAGCCAGCTAAATGTTAATGTACTCAGTAACGGGGATCGATTACTAATGGCTCTTCCTATCATGTCCCACTTCCCAGACATATTCAATTGAATTCAAATCCGGGCTGCCTGCGGTCTGGCCAATCCATACGATGGATGCCGACCCCACGAACATCTTCGATAACCATTCCAGCAATATGCGATCTTAGGTTACATATTTTGCGTGAAGATGAAGCCTTTGTCACTAAATTCAGAAAACATACTCGTACATGTACGGTCTTATATCACATATGCAAGCATTCCGAACCACCAAAACCAACCTTCGATGAGATGGTACATTGCATTGTGCATATCATACCATGAAGAAAACTCTTCTCCAGTTGCCCAACCAAATCCTATTCTTTACGATTCCTGACGAAGCGAAGTCTCGCTGTACGTGGCTAGCAGTGCAGTAGTCCTGTTCATTGCATTTTACTCATTAATCCTCCATCAGACATTCGCCTCAACCCCGTACGACTGGATATCGACACATTTGGCACTTCTTGAAGTCGCTAGGCATTGAAGATAACGAAATCAGTTATTTCTTTCGCTGGCACTCCTCCTGCGACCTTGCCTACGTCTTCTAGCATAAAATTCCGTCGCTGTGTCATCTTACCACGCGAGAGACAGTGTAGTGGTTGACAAGAAGTCGCCCGGCTAGTTAAAGTTTGCTAAAACATTCTTTCAATAGGGTCAACACTTGTGAACATTGTATTTCTGACAAACTGTGTGTAATAGATATTTCTTATCCTCTATGTTGATAGTTTGATTCAGTAACCATATGTTGGTTTGTGAATGGTGAAGACTGTGTGTGGCGATGATTGTTGGAGTTGTAGGAAGGTTTCTCAATGGTATTCGAGGATTAAAAGCAGTCACACTTACTGGAAGAAGACCCAAGAGAATGTGAAACGTGTGCTTGATCTGTCTCAGTTGTAATCGGTTAGCCACTGTTACTGTTACCACGAGGGAAAAAGGAATATGAGAAGATGCATCCAAGAGACCTCTTGAAGGACGCAGGGTGTGCTTCATTTAAGCTCTCCCTTTATTGTAATTTTAACGCAGCATGTCATGTCTCCTAGAATGTTGTTACCAAAGAATATCTATCCAACAAGAAGGGACACCCGTGACGTTTTTCCTTGACCATGGTAACGTTAATCGGACCAGACGTTTAATTATGTTAGAAATATATATGTAGTTATAAAGAAGTCAATTGTGAGCGCAAGACAAAAATTTGTGGAGAGATGCTATGAAAATAGACATGCCTCTACAGGGTGTATGATTTTATTTTGAACATTTTACAAAGCCACATGCCAAACGCCTTATATGATGTTCACCCCTCATTTTTAAAACGGAAAAACAATTATCCCCTTAATTTCATTTTAAAATATTCAAGAACCTTTCAAGTCAAGTCAAATTTCTCAATAAAATAGCACCGCCCTGTACAAGTAATATGTAAGCCGATCGAGCGCCGCTGCACGCAGTCGTTATTGCCCACTCTCCAATAAACAGACCAATCGAAATGCTGCTGCCTCTTCCTTCTCATTGTAAAATGAGTCTCCCGTCTCGCTCCTGTTTTGGTAGACATGCTCTAACTTTGTGTTAGTTAAACCATTTGCGTTACCACATTTAATTCAGCAGGTCTTAATAGTGGTTCAGTGCCTAGATACATATTAAGTACAGGGAAATTGTGAAATTTACGCCCTCTGTAGTTATTTTCAGTCCAATGGGATAAGAGTTTGACTATATAAAACAGTTAATAAGGACCTATAATTTTGTTGCGACCATTAATTGTATATAAAATTTCCTAGTGCGGATTTTCAGGGAAATCCCTTGAAGTTTAACTTTTGTGGTCGCCATATTGGATCCGACATCTTGAATTCCAAAATTTTGAACGCAAGCTCGAGATCTGCGATCCCGAAAACCTCCAATTCCTTTTCCATAAAGATTCCTTGAAGTTGGAAAATTCGCTTCCTATACAAAACGGGAATTTAGATTTTCCGGCTTTTCCTTTGGGGTTTCCAGAAGTTTCTTTTTTTTTTAAACCTCCCCTGTATTATTGCGAACAAAACAAACAAAAATTATCGAAATCGGTCAAGCCGTTTTTGAGTTTTAGCGAGACGTACCGCACAGCAATTCATTTTTATATACATATATAGAAATAGATTATAATTCCACCCCTGGCCAGTACCTCTACTTGGGACTGTATTACGAATTAAAAATTTATTTCAATTACCGTTCACTCCCGATCAAAACAAACAGAATTTTCTGACATGTCACATCTGCAGTGATAGGAATGTGAACGAACGCATTTTTATCAGCCAATTCAGCCAACTGTTCGGTAGTTGGTTCTTGGTTGGTTTGGAGAGTAGGAGAATCGTTAGAAATCGCCTGCGAAATGCAAAGTGAAAAAATGTGAACAACCTCGTATATTTATCAACACTATGTGTGCACTACCTCCATTTCATATCTCACACTGTACTTGCTGTACGTAAGAAATGTTTGCCGACTACGGAACTCTTTCTTAATTTTTTACAGGAATACAATGGTACTCGTTCGTTTCTGTTTTAGCCTATGCGAAATTTTTCTGGATGTAGTTCCAGATATTCCAGATGGGCTAGGGATTTGCAGGCGTATAGAGAGTGTCCCTTCTTGTTGGATAGATATTCTTTGGTTGTAAACGTACTAGTTCGAGGTGTGAGCTCTGAAAACGAAGCAAAGACTAAAACACTCTCCAGAACGAATTGCACAATTTACCTAGAAAATTCTCACGTAAACGAGAAGTGGATGACTCTCCTCCCAAGAATATATCAAGCCGTCAGCAGAAAACAGACAAGGGATCACTACGGGAGCAATAAGGGAATTTTAAAAATTTTGAGAGGAGAAAGTTTAGAAATAGCATTGTACTTTGTACTTCACTTACTGCTCCCTTATACTTACCTTTGAAAGGGAGCGCTCCCAGCATTTCCCGCTGGGTAGAGCCACTGTATCAAGGCGCCCGCTCGGGCCAGCCCTTATCCAATTATGCAAACACAAGTATGAAGATATTAGGTTTATATTACACCTACCTGCTGCTCACTATACTCACCTACTGCTTTATGAGATTCTGTCGACTTCACGTATGCGTATAAATGTTGGTTTTAAAAGGATTTGAATAAAAATTAAAGCTGTTAGGGGTTATGAGATTTATCAGATATCAGATCGCAACTATTCGCTCAGCTATATCTATACTAACTCAATTAGTGCTCAAGAGCGCCTAGTCTCGCACCCATTTCAGCTTGCATTATTTTCTAAATATCACTTAAAAACAAATTTTCTCATAGGTTCACGTTTAAATCCTCCACCAATTCAAAGAAATGCAGCAAACGCTAGAGAACGAGCTCGAATGCGGGTGCTATCAAGTGCATTTTGTCGGCTTAAAACAAAGCTGCCCAACATTCCGCCGGACACCAAATTATCTAAACTTGACACTCTGCGACTAGCTACAATCTACATTCAGCAACTGAAGGCCTTGCTTGATGGAGAACTAGTAGAAGACCCTTTTAATTTCACACATCTTCCACATTTGGTAAGTATATCAATGAATTTGTAACTACGAACACAACAAACCGTTTTTCTTTCTAAATAAGACTTTTAATCCTCCAATGGTGAATTAGTACTAAAATTAACAACAACAGATAGTTTAGAACTAACGATCTTGTGCTACGACTGAGATAATTACCATAAAAAAATATAAGGACGCTGGAGACAACACTGCGTGTGCTTTCATAGGGTCGCGTACTGAAACCCCAGCTTAGAATTAGTTTATTTTATTTATTACTATTATTTAGTAATGATAGGATTTGGGCAGGAAATCATATAGCGACACGTCCGACGTGTGGTCTTTTTTGTTTTGTACTGTTCCTTACCAAATATGAAACTCATTTTAAATACTTACTATTTTTAACTTACTAATAGTTGAGGTTTGAACGGTTCAACGATTGCAGTTGACCGTCATAATTTCCGAAGTGCTACTCTGTGCGAAATATGGGTCTGTCTGGGAGTCGAAGTGCAACTTCGGTTAAGTTAACTTTGTTTTCGCTTATTTTGTTTGGCACTATAACGTTTTTAAATTATTAATAATACAAATGAAGAAAACGACCGATTGTAATGATAATTATCAACACGTCGGCGCTATGTACCCTCTGCCGATCCTCACAGGCCCGAGCAATCTCCCGCCATTCCCGCTGCCTCCTTCTCCACAGCTTTCGTGAGTACGCACACTCTCCCTCTCCTCGCCCTTCCCTACTCGCTCTGTACTGCTCAGAGTGGAGGAAACGCTATTAGTCCATATCTTTCATATGCAAGTCGTCACTCATATTGATCGCGAAGTACTTAATACTACTAGGGTTTAATTAATTTTTATCTCAACCGGCTTAATTTCACTTCTTAAGTATTATATATTTTAAAATTATAGAGTGAACTACTTCCTTCAGCGCATTGATATGCTCATACTCTCTCTATCTTGTGTGTAACCAACACAAAAACGTTATGCTCGCACACACGTGAAGACCGACCAAAAAGAAGTTTCACTTCAAAATCAAAGCAACTGAGGGCTCGTACGATTGCTTGCTGACCGGGGGCTCAACATCTGGAACAGGGGATTTCCACACCCTGAGTTTTTATACTTTGCGCTCGGATGTGTAGAAATTCAGATGCATGTTGGGGCATTCCACGTGAAGCGGACATAAGAATAAAAGTGACATCATGAATTTCGCTCATATTCAGGTTAATTATAGTCCTTGAGGACATGAATGCACACATTCATTATTTTTCTTGAATGACACTCGGTTGGGAAGTTATGGAGTACGAAAGATTGCACCAACTATGAAGTACACATTTTTTGGATAGTGCTGCTGGCATTACTAAGTAAATGAAAAAATATTTTATGTAGTGACTTATCGACGAAAAATAGGTGGTTTCTATATTATGGGACAATAACAAGAAATTTTTTTTTTTTTATAGAAAACCGTATTTGAACTTTTTAACGCAATTGTTTTTTCACTTCGACCATTTTTTTTTTAATTTTTATTTACTCAAAATAGAGCTAAAGCTATACAGATGTTACACCAAAAGTTTCAAAATGGGATCTACATTAGTTTCTGAGATAGAAAACGTTATATATAGAAACCACCTATTTTTCGTCGATAAGTCACTACATAAAATATTTTTTCATTTACTTAGTAATGCCAGCAGCACTATCCAAAAAATGTGTACTTCATAGTTGGTGCAATCTTTCGTACTCCATAACTTCATAACCGAGTGTCATTAAAGAAAAATAATGAATGTGTGCATTCATGTCCTCAAGGACTATAATTAACCTGAATATGAGCGAAATTCATGATGTCACTTTTATTCTTATGTCCGCTTCACGTGGAATGCCCCTGTTGTGAGATGGATCAAAATAAAGAATATACTTTCGCTTTTGATATGGGTAAACTAAACATCCTCCATATTTAACATATCTCAATTTGCAATTTTCGGAGCAATATTAAAATCTGAAGAAATGAAATTTCGAAAGGAAACAAAACATTACGTATTAATTCTTAAAATTTGTATTTACTTGAAGTGATCAATTCCATATTCTTAAACATTGTGTTTCAGATAATACTTCCTATTGTGCAAATTGTTTATCAGATTTCGAGTACAGTACAAAATCCACAATTTTTTTTGTGAAGTATCGAAAAATTCCTGCAGCAGGCAAAACAATAATATTTTTCTTGCCCCCGAACTCCCATTAAAATTTTCATGCGTACCAGTACACAAATCATTTGTTAGTTTATTGCCTTCACCCTATGCTCAAGCAATCGCAACGCAGCAATCGTGCGAACCCTCAATTGCCTTGTTTTTTGGTGTTCTTTCTCGGAATTCGCCTTGCACAGCACATACCCTGCCCACACGAAAAGCAGGCCACGCTGAACAACTGCGACTTCTTCCGCGTCGAGCTCGTCGGTTGCCATCGAACATGTGGATGCATCGCTGTGGAGCTCTAAGAAATTTCCGTCGCGTTTTACTTGTTCGAAATGGGAAATCTTTATAATATATTTGTCTATGATCTCAAGTGTAATTTGGATAAGGAAAACAGTTAAGCTATAAATCACACGATACTAAACGACTTCAAATAAAAATTGGGTGAACTCTGATAATCTTGTTTGTGTATGTAAACTTTCAATCATTTGACAAATACATGGCATAGCATGGCATAATTAAAATCTGTCAAAAGTTCGATTTTCCGCTTCCGTGAAGTTAACAAATAACAAGCACTTTTAAGTAAAAAGCTCTTATTTACCTATGGGTAACAACTTTAGAGTTAACAGAACCTTATATGTTCTCCGATATCTTCTCCATCGAACTACGTACGGAATTTGAAATTGATTATCAACTTGTTTTGTTGTAAAATATACAATTAAGTACTCGTTTTCATTTAAATCTGAAGTACTTTCTTGTAAAAATGTTATTTTCTAATTTCCGTACTAGACTACGTAGCACTTAGTATAGAAAAGTTTTTTCGTATACTAAATATTTTATACTCTGTTTTGTTGGAGCTTGGAAATCATACTCTTATTATGTTATTATATTAAATGTTTTCTGTTAAATGCGCCCCACGATTTTATTATAGTCTGACCAAAGTTCCGGATTGGGGACCCATAATTATTTTCTGGCTTTTAGTACACCATCAATTGTGCAATAAAGCCGTTTAAATTAAAAAGTAGTTTATTTTTCATATTTTAGTGTGCTTTATTTGCTTAGCCTGATTTTATTTCATTTATCCGATCCATAGGCAAGTGCTGAATTCCACATCTTCATTTAATTCAATATTTTCTACTTTTTAGGGTTCCGTACCTCAAAAGGAAAATATGTACCCTCGTAGGATCACTTCGTTGTCCGTTTGTCTGTCTTCCAAGACACTCTTTCTCAGGACCGCGTTTAGGTATCAAGTTGAAATTAACATCAAATACTTTATTTTATTTATTATGTGTACGGTTTCTTGGAGCTGTAAAATCGAGCCGCATATTATGACACTTGCAAATAAATCAAAACCTCTATGGTACTTCCCGTTGACCTAGTATGATGGAATTTGGCAAGAAGCAAGGGCTCACAGCACAAGTAAAAGAAAAAGTCCGAAAATCGTTAATTAGTAGTTATATCACATGAAAAAATATTTTTTTAATTACAGCCATTTAATTTGTATCAATGTAAAATACTTAGCTAACCATGTTTTCCTCATGAAACCCGTCAATACCTTGGCGCATCCGCCATATTTCACTTAGAATAACGTCAGGTATTATACTCGTCAAACCTTTTCATTTGATACCCACATCAAGGGGGATGTGAAGATATTGTTAATCCGCTATCTTGCGCTGCCCGCCATATTGGATATAAAATGACGTCAAAAAGCTTATTGAGTTCTATTTTCATGCCCTTTCATTTGAGCTATGTCGAATGGGTTGTAAAGAAAAAGATGATCCGCCATTTGGCCGGCCGCTATATTGGATTTTAAATAGCGTCACACATTTTATTGTATTCTTCCCGTCATACGCTTTCATTTGATATCTATTATATATCGTGGGGGTAGTAAAGAAATTGGTTATCCACTATTTTTAATTGGCCACCATATTGGACGTAAAACGGCGGTACCCACATATCTCATTGTATTCTACTCGTTATACTCTTTCATTTGGCATCTATGTCGGTGGGGTTTTAAAAAAATAGGTAAACCTCCATTTTATGGTGGTCGCCATATTGGATTTACAATGACGTCACACAGTTATGGTATTAGATTTGTAATACCCTTTTAATTGATAACCATATCGGGGAAATTGTTAAGAAACAGGTAATCCGCCATTTTGTGGTGCCCGCCATATAGGATGTATCATAAAATTTAATACACTGTATTGTATTGTCATGCAAACTGAATACGTATGCAAAGTTTCATCGGTTGTGAGAAGTTCTCGATAAAGCGATTGCAAGATTTGAAACAGCAAACAAATATACAGAGTGAAGCTAGTTAAAACAATTTAAAAAGGGGGGCTACCCGACGGCTCATATCTCCATAATATTTTTTTTTTAAATTGCCCATAAAACTACAATATATATGTGAATCTTTAATTGCTGTGTCAAAAAATAAATTTTTACCCTTTTACGAGCGTCAAGGTTAAGTTAAGGTCCCCTTAATTTGGTGGAGGTTCTTGGAAGGCCCTTATTGGATTTTTATTATCTTAGTAGAACAAACACACATCTTTGCCCAGAATTTCAAAAACGATTATATAGTGTTAAAAGCGTTATAAGTTACAAAATAATGAACGTTAATTATTTTGTGACGTTTTTTAACACCAAATAAACGTCAAGTTTTTAAAATTTTAGACAAACAAGTGTTTCCATTCCTCTAAAAAATCTCACTATGTATACATATAAATGTAGCATACTAGCATACACAATTTTTTTATGACCGTAGAGCACCCTTCGGTTACGGAACCCTATTGCTGAGCCTGCGCTGTTCGTCAGTCCGTCCGTCCGTCTGTCTGTCAGCGGGCTGTATCTCATGAACCGTAATAGGTAGAGAGTTCAAATTTTAACAGAATGTGTATTTCTATTGTCGCTATAACAACAAATAATGGAAAACCATGACGAATTGCAAAATGCCCGCCATGCAAATTATTTAGAAAAAAACTTTCGATTATGTTATAGCGCCTCTCTTGTTTCTTTTACAAAAGTATTTAAAAAGTACATAGTGTTAAATCTTGTACGATGGTACGGAACTCTTCAGGTGCGAGTCTATCTCGCACTTGACCGGGTTATTTATTATTATTCTTTGCAATAATTGTTATTATCCGTTGAAATAAACTGTTATTTATTAACTGGTTTTTAGGGTTTCGTAGCCAAATAGCAAAAACGAAACCCTTATAATTATAGCATGTCCGTATGTCACAGCCTTATAACTCCGCCATCTTTCCATCGATTCGGATTTTATGAAATTTTATGAAATTCTTGTGTAAACCTCCACTTAGTTATGTAATAAAATTACAAAAAAATCCATTCATAGAACCGGGGGATGAAAATTGTTTCACGCACTCCATTGTGTAGAGTATCGTTGGACGGGTCTTTAAAAATGTAATAAAAGTTCTTAAGAGACTTTTGCCGTTAGGTGAATAGCTTTCGAAATATAGTTTCCCAAAGTCGTTAAAACTAACTCTAAACTTTCCAATCATACGATTAAAAAACCTGAAAAAAATTAAGATAGTAGCACTTTATAAATACTTTAAACAAAAAGAATTTTGAACAAGATACGTTATCAAGTTTTTTAGATACCGACAATCATCAGTTTACAATAGCAGCAATCTATTCAGTAAATGTTCAACAAAGAAATCGCTTTATTTATTCTTCAAATCGGCTTGATTTCGTAGCGTGTACCAAAACCCATGGTAAAGGCCTAATGCTTACTTATAAATTATTGTTTAGTTTCGACAAAAAAATTAAATTTCAAAGAGGGTAAGTTGTTTTTATTTTTACATTTCTGACGCACTTGCCCGGTTTTTTATTAAATTGCTAGGACTGACGAAATCATCACATAAAATCATTTATAATGTATGAATACAAGTCTGTGCAGTTACGGGTTCGTGCAATCTTGTGCACTTACCCAAAAATCAGCTGCCTGGTCAATGTGCGCTTATCCGCTCCCGACTGTATTGACCTTTTGATTAATTTTACTGGGCTCTACAGCTTTTCGTATATTAGGAGAGACGGGGACTAGTTGGCATATGGTGTAAGTTGCGATAGTTGGACTAAGCAACTTTAAACACTTTTAATGCGCCATGTACTTGTATGAGAATTTCAAAAATTTTTGGACATGGAAACTATATACAGTTACTAGCAGACCCGTCCCGGCTTTGCACGGGCATTTCTACATTTGTAAATTTAAACTGTTGCAAAATGAATAAAATAGTTGATAGAAGCGCAGTCTAGTTTTAGAGAGACACACACGTTTGAGACTGCCCTTCATTGGTCGATTTTTAAATGGAAAAAGGAGATTTATACTGGAATGTTGTTGTAACCTGTCTTCTTTAATTTTAAGCGCGCGATTGATCCCAATATAAATCCCGGAATACTCCACCTCCATTTGATCTGATTTTTGCATTACCATATCTGCAGAAGAGAGACTTCCATATAAGTTTCTCAGAGAGTATCAAAAGAGTGAGAGTTTTTAAGCTCATAAAAAGGTCCGCTTGACCTCTTCTGGAATATATTCAATCTAATGGAATTTTCTCTTTCCATGTAAAATCGACGAATAATCCTTGTCATTCATGAATTCAACTATTTGCATCCTTTGGAAGATATTTAATTTTCTATGCACCATACCAGCTCAATGAAATATTTTCATTCTGTTTGTTTTTCAATTTTATATTGTCGAAAAAAAGCTTCTGCGCATCCGTTTGGCCTCCTCTGGAATATATTCAATAGCAAACCCGTCCCTTGCCGGATATTTCATATTTGTAAATTAAAACTGTTGTAGACCTAATGAAACTGTTACATGCGCGAAGACGGTTTTTCTATTTTCCCACGGGAACCCAAAACAATCTTGGGATAAAATGTAGCCTGCATCATGAACGATAAAATGCTGTACCTTCCAGTCATCTTTAGGCCTCATCGAAATCGATTCAACTGTTCTCGAGATTAGCCCCGACACATAGACAAAATTTGTTGACATGTTTGCGTAAATTTTGGTATAGTGTAAGTAAAGATATGAGCTTCGAAAAAGGCAGTTATTTCAAAACTACAGACCGTAAGAACTATTATATTCAATTACACGGATTTCCGTTTCAGTTGAGTCCCCATATTTGATCCGCCATCTTGAATTACCAATTATCCATGGCAGAATTAAGATCAGCGACGCCAAAAACCCCGTATATGTATTCATTAAGACGGAAATTCTTTCAGCCGATTGTTCTAGGGTCACTTTATATGCAGAAAGTCCCCCTACTCCCACGGGCAGGAGTTAAGACACTCCGTGAATATAATATCGGGGCCATTTCGCCAAGGTCTGAAGCTGTATAACGGTTTAAAGATATTGCATGTATCACTTATAGTTTTCCAGAAAAACCGATGATAGACATATAATTTTCTTTACGAAAACTTTCTGAACATATGCCTGATGAGTGTACCGTCAAAAAATATTTTCCCATTCATATATTTATACCCTCTTTTACCTCCTTGGCGGTTGAAATTTGAGATATGCTGAAACATCTGTTCCATTATTTGTGTTGCAGTGTTTTCGGGGTCGCTAATCTCAAACCTAGGTACTATCGAAATGTGGAAATTAAAAATCAGATAAGATTGCGTCTTACTGGCATTGTTCACTGTACAAAACACACAAATAGATCAAATTAAAGTACTTAATGGTAGAAAAAAAATTTTGCTAGTAAGAACTAATAAATATGACAGTTGCACTGAGAAAACCAAACGATAAGTGACACCCGTAGACGTCTGGCGGGAATAACTGATCGAGTGGTAACTGATATGTTTGAAAATTATTAAAGAAATAATATCGCTATTAAAAAATAGGGGTTGATGGTAGAAGGGTGAAAATTTAATAATGCCGAATCAAAAAAATATTAAAACACAAAATTTTGTCGAAAAAATAAAATATAATAACATGTTTTGGGGTGGACCACCCTTATCACTTAGGGATATGAAAAATAGTTTACGTCCTATTCTCATACCTACTGAATATACACACACAATTTTATAAAAATCGGTCGAGCCGTTTCAGAGGAGTTTTGTTACAAACACTGTGACATGAGAATTTTATATATTAGAGAATAATAGCAAAAATTAAAAAAAATTGATAAATTCAAGTCTACGCCAACAAGACCCCGTCTCCCGTACATTTAAAAAAAATGGTTTCTGGTTCTATGTACGTTAAAAATTACTGGAGAAATATTTTCTCCCGCGAACGCTTTGCACAGGACGTGCTCTGCGGAATTGGGCTCTGACGTCACTACTATCATTTCAATCTTATAATTATCAATTACAACAAAAATGTTTTTGTAGACTTAAATCCATGTTTAAAAAAGCTCTCCAAATCAATTTCTTTTTGCTTTCATTTTATTCTTTAAATATATTCTAGGGGAGATTGTTATATCCTTGGCCCCAATTTTTTGCAACGGGGTTCGAAATATTTTGCTGTGCTAATTAACGGAAAAATAATGAAAAAATTCTATCTCGACCCGTTTTCGAGATATAGGGCAAAATAGTTGGCTTAAGTGTACGACGGCTGCTTTTGGAATTGCCCTAAAACTCTATGGAAATGTTCCATTTATGATCGGAACGAGTGCATTAGGAAAGTTTTGTTGTCGGAAAATTAGCTTGTTTTAACACCAAAAATTGAAAAAATCAAAGTTAATCTCGTCTCGTTTTCGAGATATAAAATAATTCAGAGTGGCTATTCGCGTCGTCCTTGCTTTGTACAATCGAAATTTGCGCTCATGTACATGGTAAATCATTTTTAAAATAATTCGTACATCGGCACAAAATAATTCGTAAGAAAAATTTGCCTTTCTTAAAAAATATCTTCTGACTGAATATTTTCCTTTTACAAAATTTTCAATTTTTGGTGTTAAAACAAGCTAATTTTTGGGAAAGTATTGTTTTCCGACAATAATTCACTCGTTCCGACTATAAATGGAACATTTCCACAAAGTTTTAGGGCAATTCTAAAAGCAGCCGTCGTACACTTAAGCCAACTATTTTGCCCTATATCTCGAAAACGGGTCGAGATAGAATTTTTTCATTAGTTTTCCGTTAATTAGCACAGCAAAATGTTTCGAAGCCCGTTCCCAAAAATTGGGGCCAAGGCTATAACAATCGTGCCAAATTTTAAAAGTTAGCTTGGTGTGACCTTATCCTTAAAAAATTATTCATTGGCCTACGATTCTTGCATTGCACTGCACAACAAAGGCTTACCCTCTCTAAGCATCGTAAAACGTAACAAAAATAACGAACTCCCTTTAAAAAATATGCGAGCAAAAAAAACCGTAAAATATGGCACATGTATATCAGACGTATCCAGTATAATTAGATAACATGGGATTGTTAGAAAACAAGAATCCGAAATAAGCACGCAAAATTGTCTAAATGTAATTTTCATAAACACACAAACAATGTAACAAGTTGACGCCTTCACCCGAAGAGCAAATACAAATAAATAATGCGCCAAGCCATGGGTAATTGTTTACAAAATCATAAAGCCTAAAACCAGTGGAGTGAAGCATGAAAGACAATAACGTGGTGAAATAAAAAAATAAAGCACCGAAAATAGATCAGCCATAATTAAACTGCCGATTTGTAGCACTAACCCCAAATACGAGTATTCTCACTTTTACTTTGTGGATTCTGCCAACTTTTAAAAGGAGACAGCTGGGTCCGTATTGAGAGAATGCGTACAATCCGAAAAAACTCAAAGCCAAGCGCGCCGGATAAATAAGACTAAGCTAACAAATCGTAGTTGAGGGCCCTCGAATTCACTTTCAGATTTCTGTTAACGTTTAAAAGGTTGATCGTGAAATTTGTTTATTTTTTTATTTTTATTGTTTAAGTCATTGCGTTTGTTTTTTGCTCCTTGTCTGAGGTTTGCTGTCACCGTTTTTAATATCTGACATGCCTTGAGTGCTCCTTTGGAAAACCAAATGTATCGTGTTACAGGAAGCATTAATGACTAAAATTAACGTAAGAGTGGACTCAAAGTTCTTAAATAAGCAGATGCAAGAATTCCAAATAGTTATTCGCCGCATATCTAATTGAGCGAATTAATTGGTGCTTTATGGATTCTTCATTATGCCAATGTACTTTTTACAAATCAATCAGCGGCAATCATTTGGAAACTACCTATGTATGCACATACGAGTACATATGTATGTAGGTATGTATTATAAATTCAGCGTTGGGGTGGTACTACACCGATAGTTCTAAAATCATTTATAATTAAAATTATAAGCAAGTTTTATATGTTAAAAGAAAACAAGAACGCTCGCGAATTGCCCTATATCTCGAAAACGGGTCGAGATAGAATTTTTTCATTATTTTTCCGTAAAAGAAAACAAACAAATTGACTACGAAAAAAATGCTTTAAACTGAAAAACGCTCTTTGGGCGCGTGAATGAAGTCAACTCAAATGGATCACGTTGGATTTATCGGTAGATTTAATTTACTTTATTTGGATACCTTATTTTATGTTATTTAGGTGTCATATGAAATTAAAAAAAATACATATGTACAGCATTGTATTTGATTCAGAATTTTGGGCGTTTTAGCAGTTGTTGCGAGGACTAAGATAGTTATCAATTATCTACGTTTTAATATAATGCAGTTGAAATTTTCATATTCCTAATCAGATTTTCTTAAATGCTTTATTATTATAATAATTGTATTATTTATTTAATATTATATATGGGTATTTCTCATTAAATCACAAGATTTCAGTTTATATCACATCTAAATTTTTTGTGTTAAGAAAATCATTTTTTACAGCAGAAATCCAAAGTTTGACTACGTGAGGTCTATTTGAGAGTAATGGTCTTCCATATTTTTGTTCATTTCCTATATAGGTAGTTATTATGATACTGTATGACAGTGAGGGAATGACGGCAAGGGAATGACGAATTCAGACAAAAGCTAAGAAAACACAGACGTATTGATCAATTTGATTTAGAATTTTGAACTATGCATTCCAATCCCCAAAACGTGTTGAAAAAAATTTTAAAATTCATTTACCATATCTTTATTTTTAACATACGTTCAGTGAGGTAATGATACATAGAAATGTAATTTTTAAATAATTTGAACCAAATGCATTCTTGCACAAACCAGCGGTGGAGTTGAAAATAAATCGCCACATGGACATAATAAGAGTGTTCCTAGGTTTTAAAAACTTATGGTTTCGTTCACAGATGTCGTTCGGTACGATCATAAATCGAATATTCGTAACACGGTGAGGGATTGATTTTATTTTAAGGGACGGATACTTAAAATTCTTTTATGATTTATGTATTTGCCGTATCGTAAAAAAGTATAAATACAATATATACATACATCAATCTTTCAAATATTTTAGCACTATTTAATTGATAAGAACATAATTTCTTTTTAGAAAAGCTGCTTTTCTATCAATTAACTCGGACTGGGGGACAACGTGAGAGAATGATTTTCATGACATTAAATTGACCATGTTTTTTTTTATTGAGCCACGTCTCATTTTTTTAAATAAAAATAGTAGCATAGTTAACTTGCATTAAAATAAAAATATTACATTGATAATTGATTCACGTGACTCAGCACTAATAGCTCGGGACTTAAATTTCGGAATTTGATGAGAAATACCCATAGACATGGTAGATACTGGTTCAAAAGAGCCATAATTGGTCCTGTGATAATTAGAGTATAAAAAATGTTGTCCTCTAGTCAAGCGAGGACGCGAGTTTATATTAATGGGGTTCAGAAGATTAGGTGACTTTATAGCGCCAGTAACGATATCACGCATACATATAACACTTGCTACTTCTCTGCGTTTAGAGAGAGACGTCAAATCTAAGAGCTTTAATCTGTTCTTGTAAGGAGGAAGATTACAGGGATCATTCCACGCTAGATCTCGCAGGGCAAAGCGTAGGAACCGCTTTTGTACTTCCTCAATGCGGTCGATGTTGACTTGATAATGAGGCATCCACACTAACATATTGACGCGTATTCCAAAATAGGACGTATGAAAGCGCAGAACAGAATCTTGAGGAGATAAGGGTCAGCTAGATCCCTAGACCAGCGCTTAATAAAACCAAGCGTTGAATTATAATAATATTAATATGAACTCCAAAATTAAATTTTGCGTCAATAGTGATGCCAAGGTCAATAACGCATACTTGTCGAGACAAAGGAAGATCGTCAATCTTGTAGGGATGATCCAAAGGGGAACCCTTCCTACTAAACGAAATCAGGTTGCATTTGTCAATGTTCAGCTTCATATGATTTTTGGAGTATCATTCAGAGAACTTAATAAGGTCCTCTTGCAGTCTATAGGCATTTTGTAAGGATTCGATCGCACTAAAAATCTTCAGGTCATCAGCGTGAGGTAAGATATGTGCATTTTGAATTAGAGGGAACAAATCATTACTGAAGATTGTAAATAACAAGGGCCCAAGATGAGTTAACCGGCCTTGCCCCGGGTATTATGGAAATTAAAACTGGTGCACAATGAATGAATGAATTTGTTGCTTGCGTCGAGGTGTTTTTTCATTTCTCCCGCAGAAACCCAAAGAATTTCCAGGATCCATCGTGCTCGACGAAATACTCTGTCTTCCAATGAAAGTTCAACGAAATCGTTAGGCCGCCCCTTAAGATTAGCCCGGACAAACAAAACAACATATGACAAAGGGCGGGCGTAGTTTCAACCGTTTGGGAGTTATAGGGTGATTCATAAATTCGGTGTTATTATTTTATTTTTATCTGTTTACGTATTCTAATGCGGTTGCCAAAAATGCCACCAATGGTTACCTACCTCTACCAGCGTAGGTACCTCCAGTCATTTCAAGTTAATCCTTTGTAACGTAGGTACTAGCATTAACAGTAATTATAAGTTTTTATTTTTGGGGGTTCACTTAAATTAATTTTTTTGTGAAATACGGATTCTATTAAAATTCCACAGAAGGTTTTTTACACTGAGAAAAAAATTAAATTGATTCATTTTTAATTCAAATAAAACACATATGATTTGACACCAAAATGATTTCAATTTATTTTAAACATTGTTTGATATTTTCGAGTCATTGAAATTCTTAAATTCAAAAATTAAAATGTTTAACTTTGCATTTAAGTGAAACACTGTCATTCAAATTATAAATATTTGATTCCATAGTGAATACACGAACGAAAATTGCCTTCTTTTTATGTGAAGGCTTTTAATGGCTTTCGATGGGATTCGAACTCGGGATGCCTGGCTTTTAGTGTCGACACGTTGACATTACTTCAATAGATGCTGCACTTTGCTGCACTTATAACCTGACGCTTTAGAAAGGAAAACAATCTTAATCATGTGGGACTCGAACTCGGGACCTCTGGAACATTAGGCCAGTCGTTGATCTACAGATAGCCACGTTTGATTTCAAAGAGCGAAATTTCTCTGAGTGAACTTTCGACATTCTACGAATTGTGTTTCGATCAAACATGTTACAATTTGAGTTCAACAGAAAGCTGCTTAGATATTTAATTTTAAAATATATCTTGTTTGATGCAAACTTAGTCATCTTTTTGAATTTAAATCTATTTAATATTTAATCCAAACGTATTTCTCTTTAAAAATGCTGTCTTGAACCCATGGTTAAATACCTAAGAGAGCTAAACAGATTTATATATGTATATTTAAATACTTTATTGTATTTTTTGATAAGTATTTTAACAAAAATAAAAAAGAGGTGTAATTACATATATAATTTTTGAAGAAAATGTGGGAGAACCGTGAATTTTAGGAAATTTTCGAGCATTTTTTTCATTTTCGCAAGTGACTGTACATGCAGTGGTAGAGGTAGATTAACATTGGTGGCATTGAGATAGTAGTTGTTTGGCGTGAGTGTGATATCGCTGCGTTGGGTAGGTGAATCAAAAATAAACATAAAATAATTATGTGTGAAAACGGTTGAGAAAACATGGGAAAAATGAAATTAAAAACACATTTAAAAACAGTGAAAATACTTTTACACCTGAAAAAATTAAGATTTTGTCGAGATTGAGGTGAAAAATTTAAATATCTCGGTAATTATTCGCCGTAGTGTGTTGTGTTAGAGCTTAATTGAAGCGACTTGGAGAGTAGTATAATTGAGTAAATATATGAATATTTAGTTAATAACAGTTTTTTAGTAAAATGGAATAAAGTGTAAAAAGGTAACAGTTGATTGTGTAATATTTTGTGAAAAAAGAAATAGGGGAAAGGGTATGAAAACACTTTTAGAAAATAGAAAACCTGTTTGGGAGTGTGCAAAATAGAAATGCAAATATTAATAAATGTAGAAACTGTGGGTGATGATTGTGAGAACTTTTAGGAGTGACAATAATGTTTGCCATGGGGATTGAAAATTAATGAATAAATTGATTTACTTAAAGTAAAAGCGTATTATGAATAGGTGAAAGTGAATTATGGGGGAATTGTGTATGAATGTATAATGCTGGAGCATATAGAAATAGAGTAGGAAGGGAGTGTGAAATGAAGGAACAAAAATTTAATAATAGTTAGGAAAATAACCCGAAAAATTAGAATAACGAAAGTTAAACAATAAATTTTCGGCATGTCCTAATTTTGAACCACGGATCACCGTATACGGTGTTATTATATTGTATACAATCTCATTGTTGCATAGGGTCACCACTGACCACCGCTGCTGTTGTAACTCTTTCAAAGTTTATGGCACATAACTGACATAGGAAATGTGCTTTATCTAAAGTAAATTGGTTCAAAACAATATTCTTCCCCGTTCAAAGACTTATACCCCAGGATTAAATTTCAAGAAATTCTCAAATACGTGTTTCATTATTTGCATTGTGGAGTATTTATGCAAAGTTTCAAGTAAATCGGATCAAGGAAAATAAACTTTCCCATACAATATATATACATATATACTCGTATACATTTAATATACATTTATACGCCCTTTTTCCCCTTGACGATTGTATTTTAATAAATGCTGAAATACGTGTTCCAATCTTTGTGTTATAACGGCCATGTTGTTAAAGCAACATCTGTCAAATTCTTTTATAAATTGCTCTTATAAATGTTATACGATTGAGGAACGTGTGCAAATCATTAACTTTTATTATCTAAAGCAGTGCTCCGTTCGAGACACGTTCATCATCGGAACTGATCTTTAGCGACGAGCGCTATAGATCGATAATAAGCAATTTCTTGTGGCCTCAATAAAATGATATTGACACCGATGACATGTGGTTCCAACAGAACAGCGCTACGTGCCACACAGCGCATGTCATGATGGAAATCCTGCACGAGCGATTTGAGACTAACCACCAAGATCGTGTCCTTTAACCCTTAGACTTCTTCTTTTGGGGCTATCTTAAATCACAGATCTATGAGAATAAACCGTAAACAATTGATGCCCTCAAAGTCAACATAACGATGGCCATCCATCAAATTCAGCCAGATTTATGCGACAGAGTCAACGAAAATTGGACCTTCCGAATACGTGCCACCAAGCAAAGTTGAAGCGAACATTCACACGACGTTATATTCCATGGGCTCGACGAGGAATTATTCCCGCCTGGTGTGCCTGCTGGTCACTCTGAATGTTCGTATCGCCTTTAACTCGGTGAGGTAAGGGTAGTGCTAGAGTGGGGGTCATCCCTATTGACCTCCTAGCCAAGGAGTGACAGGCTGTCCACCAAGAGAAGGCGGTTCTCGGAAAGGAGACCGCCAAGGTGGCGAGGGCCAGGACCATGGTGTCCTTGCAGGCAAGATGGGATTTGGAGTCGCCAGTGGACAGCCCGGATTATTCCTCTCCCAAATGCTGACGGGGTACGGGCATTTTCGCTCGCGCCTTCCTCTATCGCATGGGGAAGATGCCGATCCCATCGGACTCCACTCTCTACACATTTTTCGAATCTGAAAGATGCGGGGTGGAGAGTGAGGAGGTGGTTGGCGGCATAACCCCGGAGAACATAGTCGAGGTTATGCTGCAGACAGAGGACAGCTGACGAAGGATCACCCTTTTTGTAAAAAGGATCCTCCGCCAGAAAGAAGGTGACACCAATTAGGAGAGAGAGATGGCAGCGCAGCCGTAGGAGGGAGGCCCCATTGGGGGCAGATAAATAGGATTCCACCCTGAAGTAATGTCTTTATAGGCTTGCACACCGATGGCCTCGGCCGCTTATGGTACCTAAAACATTTCCCCGCTCCCTTACAAAAACAAAAAAAAACCTAACTATAAACCACTCTCGTAACCTAACTAACATATGTTGTGAATATAAAGTCAATCGGTCAATTGGTTTGGCCAGCGCACGCCCATATAGGATGCAAGCAGCTCTTTTTCATCCGACTTGTTTTACAAATATTCACATTTCTAACTAAAAACATATAATTATCAAAATAAAATAAAATGTGTAGCTTTCTAATAGCGGACAATTTTTTAGAATCGTTTCAGTAGTTCCTAAGAAGAGTACTTCGAACAAACGAACAAATAAACAAATCTTACCTCTTTATAAAATTAGAATTATATGACTTTATTGTATTTTTCCAGACATGGCCATTCAGCTTTCAACAGAATCAAAATATTCATCAGTCGTCTCAATTTTTTCCTGCTGAGTGGGAACAGAAGAAGCGTCCAAATGACTCGTTTAACAAAGAAATGTGTTCTCTCTACAATGGAATGCACTGAATTAAATTATTTGCTCAATTGGGACCTTGTTTGTGTAATTACTATATAAAAATTATAAATTAAAGTTGTAACCTTATTTTAAAAAAAATTATTTAATTAAATTGTTTATCAGTTTTTTATTAATTCATGCCCCTGCCACCAGGTACTATTGTAAATCATTGGGAGGAAAGGAGAACCGGGCGCCCTACATAGCTGGTTAAACTCCTTTGACTTATAACTTTAGCATGTACATATAGACTAAACATATACGAGTATAGGTTTATACGCTAATGCATTTGCAAATATGAATACGTTGCGATAATAGTCTTTCCAAATTGCTTAGCTTATCCTTTTGTATTCGCTCTTTCCATAATGTACATATGTAAAATTGGATGTTTAGTTTGCAAGGACCGGTTATTATATCAATTGTTTCAATACGCGATCAGCTTCAGCGCACCCGTTTACGTACATATATGTAGTATATAGTAATGCAGATTTCTTTAAAATTCCGCAAAAGGTTTTCTACGTATAAATTCGTATATCCTTTCTCTACCTGGACGTGTTGTACCTCTATGGAAAGGTAATTCAATAAAAATAAAAAAGATATACACTAATTACACGAATTTCGGAGACAAAATAGGGGAAAACGTGAAATTTAGGACATTTTTGAGCATTTGTTCATTTTCGCAAGTGACTGTACCTGCAGTGGTAGAGATAGATCAACAATGGTGGCATTTGTGGAAAGCACTTTAAGATAGTAGTTGTTTGGTGCGAATTTGATGTTGCTGCGTTATGTAGATAAAAAGATAATTTACATCCCTAATTTATGAATCACCCTGTAACTCGAAAACTACGCAAAATCGCGGAATATATAATACCTGGGAATGATTCGGATACCCCTCAATTTGAGGCACCTACATTTTACCTTTTGACATCACTTCTCCGGTCACCCTGTATGTTATTTTTCATAGAAATCGAAATGTTTGGTTCGCTCTTCTAGATTATTCATACCATATTTAGACATTGTGGTCAGCCCGCGTTTCTTATTCTGGAAATTAATTAAAGTAATAATATTAGTTGCGAAAACGGAAAACTCTTGAAATTAAAAAAATTCGATTGCCATTTTCATCCGTCATTTTCAATCAGTTATTTCTGCTATAAAAATTCAAGATCCTCGAATCCTGACGATATCATGCATACATATAACACTTGCTACCTCTCTGCGTTTAGAGAGAGACGTCAAATCTAAGAGCTTTAATCTGTCGTTAGACGCTAGATCTCGCAGGGCAAAGCGTAGGAACCGCTTTTGTACTGCTTCAATACGGTCGATGTTGACTTGATAATGAGGCATCCACACTAACATATTGACGCGTATTCCAAAATAGGACGTATGAAAGCACAGAACAGAATCTTGAGGAGATAAGGGTCAGCTAGATTCCTAGACCAGCGCTTAATAAAACCAAGCGTTGAATTAGCCCGATGTATAATAATATTAATATGAACTCCAAAATTAAATTTTGCGTCAATAGTGATGCCAAGGTCAATAACGCATACTTGTCGAGACAAAGGAAGATCGTCAATCTTTTAGGGATGATCCAAAGGGGAACTCTTCCTACTAAACGAAATGAGGTTGCATTTGCCAATGTTCACCTCCATATGATTTTTGGAGCATCATTCAGAGAACTTAATAAGGTCCTCTTGCAGTCTATAAGCATTTTTTAAGGATTCGATCGCACTAAAAATCTTCAGGTCATCAGCGTAAGCTAAGATATGTGCATTTTGAATTAGAGGGAACAAATCATTACTGAAGATTGTAAATAACAACGGCCCAAGATGAGTTAACCGGCCTTGCCCCGGGTATTATGGAAATTAAAACTGGTGCACAATGAATGAATGAATTTGTTGCTTGCGTCGAGGTGTTTTTTCATTTCTCCCGCAGAAACCCAAAGAATTTCCAGGATCCATCGTGCTCGACGAAATACTCTGTCTTCCAATGAAAGTTCAACGAAATCGTTAGGCCGTCCCCTTAAGATTAGCCCGGACAAACAAAACAACATATGACAAGGGGCGGGCGTAATTTCAACCGTTTGGGAGTTATAGGGTGATTCATATATTCGGTGTTATTATTTTATATTTATCTGTTTACGTATTCTAATGCGGTTTCCAAAAATGCCTATATAATTGACCTACCGCTACCAGCGTAGGAACAGCCATTTCAAGTTAAACCTTTGTAACGTAGGTACTACCATTAACTGTAATTAATAAGTTTTTATTTTTGGGGGTTCACTTAAATTAATTTTTTTGTGAAATGCGGATCCTTTTAAAATTCCGCAGAAGGTTTTCTACACTGAGAAAAAAATTAAATTGATTCATTTTTAATTCAAATAAAAACACATGATTTGACACCAAAATGATTTCAATTTGTTTTAAACATTGTTTGATATTTTCAAGTCATTGAAAATCTTAAATTCAAAAATTAAAATGCTTAACTTTGCATTTAAGTGAAAAACTGTCATTCAAATTATATATATTTGATTCCATAGTGAATACAGGAACGAAAATTGCCTTCTTTTTTTATGTGAAGGCTTTTAATGGCTTTCGATGGGATTCGAACTCGGGATGCCTGGCTTCTAGCGTCGACACGTTGACATTACTTCAATAGATGCTGCACTTTGCTACACTTATAACCTGACGCTTTAGAAAGGAAAACAATCTCAATTATGTGAGACTCGAACTCAGGACCTCTGGAACATTAGGCCACCGCTCTAGGCGTTGATCTAAAGATAGCCGCGTTTGATTTCAAAGAGCGAACTTTCTCTGAGTGATCTTTCGACATTCTACGATTTGTGTTTCGATCAAACATGTTACAATTTGAGTTAAACAGAAAGCTGCTTAGATATTTAATTTTAAAATACATATATCTTGTTTGATGCAAACTTAGTCATCTTTTTGAATTTAAATCTATTTAATATGTTAAAATATTAAAATTCGTGATATTCCTTTGAAGTTTAAAAATTTGGGTAGTCATTATGTGGTCCGTTATTTTCAATTATGCAATTTTGGTGGATTTGAAATCATTGACCCATAAAGTTTCTTTGTGTTAATTTTCATTTAAATTCATTGACGTTGAATGGAAAGAATAAGCAGGGTTATTGCTCAACGCAAATTCCTTTTTCGAGGGTGGAAGCATAATAAGACTCCTGTGAATCATTCCAGATACACTTAATTGCGAAATGAAACACGTAAAGCTAGGCTTCCTTATTGGGAAAGGAAACTGAATTTGCCATCAGTAAAGTTGTGGAATAATACTTTTAGTATTATTCCACAACTTTACTGATGGCAAAATCTGAGCTGAGATTGACTTACCAAAATTAATCCCTCTTGCTACATGGAAATATGAACTAAGCACGGAACGGCTGTAAGCCAGATTTAGTCCCTGATGTGCTAGAATTGGCTGTGTTCGTATGGTCGCTCAGTGCAGGCGTAAATATGAAGACATAATCAGAAGGGGGCTTACAATTCAAAATTTTCTGAAGTTCTTTCCATAATGTCTATGCCCCCCTTAACATCTATTTACACGCTTAGCTCTCCCTCATAAACGCTGTTGCTGTTCTCCTCTAGGCAGCTCTCATTAGGTGGTCACTCATGTACAGGGTTCATACACGATATAGCCGATCCGTGCTTAGTTTGTATTTCTTAGTTTGTATTTCTGCTACCGGCAAAGCGAAGGCCCGACCGTCAGAAGGCAGCCTGGAAGCTAAACGTTGGTGTGTTAATAATAGCAGGAAAATCAGTTTTCGTAAATATCGCATCTTCTAGATAAGCTAGAGAAAACAGTTAAAAACATATTGTTAGATCCCGAAATCCTCTACAAATTTAGTTATATCAACTTTTTCGTAAAGTTAATACTTTTTAAGTAACCGAAAAAGGTTAAATAATTTGGACCACAATTAGTTTTCGCATTTATCTTGTTTTGAGTACCTAACTCGTAAAA
Organism: Neoitamus cyanurus; assembly: GCA_947538895.1. Lineage (NCBI taxonomy): Eukaryota > Metazoa > Arthropoda > Insecta > Diptera > Asilidae > Neoitamus > Neoitamus cyanurus. The sequence continues at coordinate 42,894,674 of OX384541.1, forward strand.
AAAAATCCATACAAAAGTTGCAGAGCACAAAATTTATCATTGCTGTCACATATCACATTTCTCGTTCTGACAAAAGGTTAAGCCTGTAGAGAGGCGCAAAGTTGGAAATCGGCGCAAAAAGTGGTCATAAATGCTTCCGTTTTCAGGGTTGCCTCTCCCCTTCCTCACCCCCCCCCCCCTCTCCCCTTCCCCACTTCCGGAATTCTGATGAGGGTTGTAAAGTTTATCCTATTTTTTTTCCCAAAAGTAGAAGATTTCAGCTTTCATTTGAGTCCAATCTCATACTCCTACTCAAAATGGTTTTTTGTAAGTATCAAAATACAAACCTGGAATTTAGGGGTCCCGCAAAATTATGGCTTGTTGTTTAATTCTATAAAAAACCACTTTAAGTAGAAGCATAATATAGAGCTCAAATTAAAGCTGAAACCCTATACTAGATAGAAAAAAATAGGTGAACTTTCACTTTTTTAAGAAACACATCTGGTGTCCCACAAAGCAGCCACCTTGATCCTCTTTTATTTATGACATATATCAATTATGTTTCTCTTATTCCAATCCAATCAACAAGCCTCTGTTATGCTGACGACGCGAATCTATGTCGCACAATATCGAGTGCCAACTTTTAAATTCTGACTTAGATGCATTCCAGAAATGGTGCTAAATGTACTTGCAGGTCTTTCACACGTATAAAGAATCCAGCTCTTTACAATTATTGAACTCACGATTGAACATGGAGAGTTTTGTACCAAATAATAAACATTTCCTGGAAGTATTGTTATACTTTTATATGTAATTTAAAGAAATCCGCTGCTGAAAGTCATCGTTTGCTAGTAGAAGCATACGGTGAACAAGCTTTTTCCCAAACGGTTCACAACTTACCAGAAGACCTACTTAACTCCGTCAACACTATCTTAAGGGGTTACATAGCTCTTGAAGGAAACAAATAAACAACTTTTTCAAAAATTTTTATTTTAAAAATCAAAACTCTGTTTTATATATTACACATAGAGAAGTGTAACATTTCTAGAAGTTGTAAAACAAATTTCAGCTAAAAATATTGAAAATTTTCCTGCAGTTTTCCTCGTCCAGCCCTTTTTTTTGCGGTAGGCAAGATTTCTCGAGAACGAATCGACCGGTTTTGCTGAAACTTTGCAGCGTTACTCTTTATAGTATTGTTTCGTGATTAACCGAAGAGATTTTCAATCGGTTGACTCGTTCTTGTTTTATACGAATAAAATGTTTTAAAAACGATGAGAATCGGAAAAATGTTAAAAAATTTGTGACGAAAATATATTCAAACTTATTTCTAAACTTTAAATTTCATTTTTTTTCAATTCCTTCGGTCAATCACGAAACAATACTATAAAGAGAAACTGTGCAAAGTTTCAGCAAAATCGGTCGATTCGTTCTCGAGAAATCTTGCCTACCGCAAAAAAAAGGCTGGACGAGGAAAACTGCAGGAAAATCGGACAATTTTCAATATTTTTAGCTGGACATTTTTTTACAACTTCTTGAGATGCTAAACTTTTCTATGTGTAAATTTCAAATAAAATAGAGTTTTGGTTTTTAAAATAAAATTTTTTGAAAAAGTTGTTTTTTCTTTCCTTCAAGACCTATGTAACCCCTTAATGAAGACGCCAAGTTCAGCAAGATCCCTACAGCACACTGTAACCACACAGTACACAATCCAAACCTAAATGTCTCTCATATCAACCTTACCCTATGTGCCCAAAATCTGGCACGGCCATCACATTCCCTTAAAAGTACCCCCACTTGTCTTCTTTTCTATCCCAATCATGGACAGTGCCTAGACCTATCCCATTATCATCAACCTGGAATACAGCATCGCTGCAAAACCACTGGACATAAATACATACACATACAGTAACACAGGTCTCCGCATCAATCTATAATATCAAAAGTCACTGACCCCAAGCATTATGGGTATCAAATAGACCCCACGGACAGACTCCTACCTGAAGGCACTCGAACATACTATCCCAGTCAGATATATTGGTCCTGAGAGAAACCAGGCTCCCTAGGAAGCACCCACACTCATTTCTCCAACCGCCATAAGGGGGCCTACCCTAATTAAATGAAGACACGACTTAGCCTACCTAAGTTGAACTCAAATAATTTTGTCATTCAGCATCACCCAGAACCCGACGCAACTCTATCAATCAGCAGCCTCAGCTGACGGTTAATCACCTTCATCAACCTCACTGAAACCCCAACCACACCCAGGAGTGACGACGGACTACCCAGCGGGAAATAAGTCAAGCGCTTCCAAAAGAAGCGGAGAAAATGCGCTTCCAAGTCATAGCTGTTGAAAGCACATTCGTACTCTCCCCAGCGGGAAATAATTCAGACGCTTCCAACTCATAGCTGTTGGAAGCAAGCACATTCGTACTCTCGTATGTTGTGTAGTTTGAATCGCGCAAAAGGGGCTGTCTGATGACTTAAGGCCTAAACCCATTGAATCCGTCTCGCGTCGCTTTTCTCTTAAGTAGCTCTCTTACGACGCGCTGCCGCGCGAAATATAGAAGATTCCTCTAAAATTCTCTCTCGCGACGCGCTGCCGCGCGCTTCGGCTATGGGTTAGCTCCCATATGCATGCATGTATTCAATAGTTGTGCGGCGCCGCACAAAGCGACGCCTGATGCCGACGGACTCTATGGGTTTAGGCCTTTAGATGTTAGGGACACAGAGCGTTTCTTGCATTTTCTGGATAGTCTTTTGCTTGCGTTTGAAACGTGCGGTGCTTGGAGTGAAAAGTGCAATTTGTAATATTTTATTTTTCCAGGGTATTTAAGCAGGGAAATGTGGTAATTGCGTGGGATAGAAGTATAAAGCGCTCATCGATGCACACATTTAAGTGGCATTAATTGCGCTTCTGAAATGGCAGAGGTGAAGTGCACCTAAAATAGCACAGCTGAAGCGCTTCCAACATAACAGAGTTGAAGCGCTTCTTTCCAATGACATGTCTGTGTAAAAAGCAAATGGATGAGGATACACGTAAGAAGCACTCTGTGCTTCCGATGATGCGCTCTAGAAGCCTATTAAAAGCGCTTCCACTTCCTGCTGGGTGGAAATAAACCAGCACAACTACATTTTTTCAGGTGGATCGGATTTCCGAGGGACACGAATTCAGTTGGTGAATGTGGTACGGCAAATCTGGCATACAGCCGTTGCGTGCTTAGTTCATATTTCCATGGGCAGTGGCAAGTCGAACGTAGCTACTTAATTTAAATTTGTAACCATTAACTGTCACAAACTGTGGAATTGTCAAATGCCCTGACCTAACCTGATCTACCAAAATTTGTGGATCGAAAAAGATTGATTATTCTCAACCTAGATCAGTCTGAACGAACGCTGGCATATATTTTTAAATCAGAAAAGAGCAAAGACAGCTCTCTTCGAACCATAGAAATACAAACTAAGCACGGAACGGCTGTAACGTGTATAAACCCTATACATGAGCGACCACCTAATGATAGCTGCCTAAAGGAGAACAGCAACAGCGTGTATGAGGGAAGCTAAATAAAACAGCTGCTCGAACTGTCAAATTTAATCTGTGCTACTTCGAAGTTTGAGTTGATTAAACCGGAAAAGTGCAGTTTTCGAGTTTATACTATAATTGTGGCAACAGCCCGCGAGGATTGTATAAAGAACTATTTTACGCGTTGTTTAAGTGCAGTTAGCAGTGCAATAAAACTAAACTGTACGAGAATTTACGATATGAAGTGCTCTGTGGTGGGTTGTCGCAACAACACGCAATTTCCGCGTGGGAAATCGTTTTTTAGGTGAGTGGATGGATAGAAATGCATGATAAACATTCTATTTCACCAAACCGCATTAAAAGGAGTTACATTAACTTCAGAAAATTAAGAAAATGGCCTAATTTTTTAATTTCGTCGTTTTCTTTACCTCCCACAAAAGCGTTATAACAAGCGGTAAATGGCAGCGTGTAAATAGATGTTAAGGGGGGCATAGACATTATGGAAGGAACTTCGGAAAATTTTGAATTGTAAGCCCCCTCCTGATTATGTCTACATATTTACGCCTGTACTGCGTGACTAATACGAACACAGCCAGTTCTAACACATCAGGAAATGTGGTACGCTAAATCTGGCTTACAGCCGTTCCGTGCTTAGTTTATATTTCCATGCTTCGAACACGAATACCTTAAAGCTGGTGACACAACCAAATTTTGAACGCGTCGCGAGCGATGCGTGCGATGACAGGCTTTAAAGCGCTTATGCAGTCCTGTACTTCGCGTTACAACGAATTCGCATCCGACGCGTCGTATCCTTTGCGCAAATTTCTAAATTTTAACGCAGCGCATTCAACTTAACCTTACTTTTAAGTGTCACTCGTGTGGCAAAATGGAATTCGATGAGCGACTCATAGAAGAAGTGCGCAAACGCGAGTTTATTTATAACAAACGCATGAAGTTATGCAGGAATATAATTATATATATCATAATATAACTGAAATTGCCTGTGTCACTTGCTTGTCAGTTGCCGCGTTCAATATTCTGATGTAACCATGGAAATATAAACTAAGCACGTAACGGCCGTAAGCCAGATTTAGCGTACCACATTTCCTGATGTGTTAGAATTGGCTGTGTTCGTAGTAGTCACGCAGTACAGGCGTAAATATGAAGCCATAATCAGGAGGGGGCTTATAATTCAAAATTTTCTGAAGTTCCTTCCATAATGTCTATGCCCCCTTAACATCTATTTACACGCTGCCATTCACCGCTTGGCCTAATGCTTTTGTGGGAGGTAAACAAAGCCAGAGAAATTTAAAAATAAGGCCATTTTCTTAATTTTCTGAAGTTAATGCAACTCCTTTTAATGCGGTTTGATGAAATAGAATGTTTATCATGCATTTCTATCCATCCACTCACCTAAAAAACGATTTACCACGCGGAAATTGCGTGTTGTTGCGACAACCCACCACAGAGCACTTCATATTGTAAATTCTCGTACAGTTTAGTTTTATTGCATTGCTAACTGCACTTAAACAACGCGTAAACTAGTTCTTTATAAAATCCTCGCGGGCTGTTGCCACAATTATAGTATACACTCGAAAACTTGCACTTTTCCGATTTAATCAACTCAAACTTCGAAGTAGCACAGATTAAATTTGACACTTCAATCAGGTGTTTCATTCATACACGCTGTTGCTGTTCTCCTCTAGGCAGGTCCCACTAGGTGGTCGCTCATGTACAGGGTTCATACACGATACAGCCGTTCCGTGCTTAGTTTGTATTTCTATGGTTGTAACTTACCTTGCGTCGTTTGCGTCGCTTCATAAATGTCAACGCACGCAATGCCGCGACGAACGCGTTAGTTGTGTCACTACCTTTATGTTTATATTTTGAATCGTTCTAGTTTGTCAGCGAACAGAGCTTAATTGAACGAACGAAGCTAAAACGTGGGAATTGTCAAGGAATTGTCAATAAGTTGATGAATTTCATTCATAGAAATATTAACCATTAAGATTTGTCACAAATAAATGAATCTGAAATACATTACATGACAAGGAGATCAGCTAATACTTAGACTTTCCAGTTTTCTAGGCCGTATTTATAATTGATATATGTATAAGTCTCCATAAATGCCTTGATTATTGCAGACGATATTGAAATCGTTCAACATAACATATGGGCTTGCATAAGCAAAATTAAGTGTTTTGTATAACACCTCAAAGACGCACCGAATGGAACTAGTAATTGAGAATGTTTACACTGCCGTTGCTTGCAACAGGACGCCGGAGAGTGCTGATTGGGGTCAAAATGGCTTAATTTGTTTTGGAGCCTCGCATGCTTTGGCATTGCTTGATCCAGAGGTAGGTGGTCTCCAACTTTATTGGCCAATTTTTAAGGATATTTTTATGTTAAGTTCGACGGATCTGCGAAAATAATAAGAACATACGTCCACCACGGGAAGAAAATTAACACTGCAAAATGGATTGAAGTAGGTGGTGAAGACTCTTATTGCTTGACTGGATCTGACGATGGCAAAGCCATCCTGTGGGTTCTGAATGACCTCGATAACCCAATCATTTACACTCTTGAAGGACATAGCAGTGGAGTCAATGTTGTCGCAGGAATTACTTGTGGCAGGGATTTGACTTTAGCTACAGCATCTTCAGATTCAACAATTAAGTTATGGCGTCGTGCAGGAAGTGCGGATTATAAGTGCATCCAGACGATTCTGTTAGGATCCGGGTTTTGCTTTGCTTTAGCCTTAACCAAGTCTCCAAAATCCTGCCAAATTCTCTTGGCATATGCAGGAGAAAGTGGCAACATTTCTTTATTAGCCGAGGCCGCAACAGAAGGAGGGCGTGAATTCATTCCAATTCACAACTTCGTGGGTCACGAAGACTGGGTGCGCTGTCTTGATTTCACCGAAGATGAAAAGGGAGACTTACTTTTAGCTAGTTCCTCCCAAGATCACTATATACGACTTTGGAGAATTGCCGAAACTGCCGATCAGAATGAAAATGTTGCTTTGAATGAAGCGACAGAACGTATTCGAATAGAAGAAAATATTTTTGAATGTACCTCGTTAAAAAATGGACAAACTTTACGCTTTGCTGCCAGTTTAGAATCTGTTTTACATGGTCATGAGGGCTGGGTGTATGGAGTTCATTGGCATAATAATGGGACGGTTCTGCAGCTACTTTCATCGTCTATAGATAAGACAATGATTGTGTGGGCTCAAACCGAAGGAGGCGTTTGGATGGAAAAGTTTCGTGTTGGCGAGGTGGGAGGTAACTTGCCAGGGTTTTATGGCGGAAAATTTGGCCGTGACGGAAAGGTGGTATTTGGGCATGGATTTCAAGGAAGCTTCCATATTTGGCGACAGTCAGAAGATGACGAAAATACTTGGATACCTCAAGTCATAGTGGGCGGTCACTTCAGTGAAGTGCGCGACATTTGCTGGGAACTGGGAGGCCAGTTCTTACTTTCAGCTTCAGCAGATGCAACAACTAGAATTCATGCACCTTGGGTTAGGACCAACAGACATGTAACTTGGCACGAAATAGCTCGACCACAGATTCATGGGTATGATATGCAATGTCTTACCGGACTCTCCATGCAGAATTTTGCTAGTGGAGCTGAGGAGAAGATCATCCGAATATTCCAGGCTCCTGCAAATTTTATTCAAAACTTTCATCGAATTTCTGCTTTTAATTCAGAAGTGGCAAGCGACAAAATACTTGAAGGTAAGAAATTTAACTTGAGTCACAAAACGTTTCCTAATTTATTGCAACCCAAGAGATGCCGAATGGTGCATCTGTACCTTCATTGGGATTGTCCAATAAGGCCGTATATAAAGTTGAAGATAACAATTGTAACCGCCATATAAAGGACAAGTACCCCGAAAACTACTTTGTGGATACTAAATTAACATCTCCTCCAGAGGAGGAGATCCTAATGCAAAATACTTTATGGCCAGAAATACAGAAACTCTATGGACATGGTTTTGAGATCTATGCAATCTGTGCGAGCCTGGATGGTAAAATCCTGGCTTCAGCATGCAGAGCACAATCCGCTGAACATGCACAAATTATTCTATGGTAATTGTACAAATAATTTTTATTTTTTTCTTCTATGCAGGGTGTTCAATGATCTTTATGTAGCCTTAGCATCTTAACCATCTTCTGATTCATTTCTAGGGATACATCTACTTGGAAACAAATACAAAAACTTCCAGCCCATAAGCTTACTGTAACGCAAATTAAATTCTCTCCAAATGGCAAATATTTGTTGTCTGTATCGAGAGATCGAACTTGGGTGATTTTTGAAGATAAAGCACTAAATCAGCCTTGTGCCTTTGAACCTGTTGCCACTTCAAATAAAGAGAGTGGTCTTCATACGAGAGTAATTTGGTCATGTGATTGGTCATCCGATTCGGAAATTTTTGTAACAACCTCAAGGGATGGCAAAGCAGTAGCGTGGCATAAAAGTGAAAAAGGTACCAGTGATAAGTTCCAGTGTTGGGAACCAATAGATACCCTAAGCCTTCCAAAAGAATCAATTACAGCTGTAGCTTTTGCCCCTAAGCTTTTTGAAGAATTTACACAAAAATATCTTATAGCCCTCGGTTGTGAAACTGGGCGTATTAGTCTGTACACTTTTGCAGCACGTTGGGAATTTTTATACACAATAGCCAATAAGTAAGTCATATAATAGCATAAAATTAAAATTACAATATAATATATAATTTTTATTTTAGCTTCAGTCATCATTTAACAGTGCGGAAATTACAATTTCGTCCCAATCATAATGAATTTCAACTGGCCAGTTGTGGGTCGGATAATTTTGTAAGAATCATAAAGCTGTGTTTATAAAATTGTTTAATATGCCTTAAAGTAAATTTTCAATTTTATAAGTTAACTATTTGTTTTAGTAAATAAAATACATTTTGATGTTTACGCGACCTTTCACTATAAAAACTGGAGTATTTTTCAAACATAATAGCTGCTCTGGATCAGGAATTTTTTAACTCTCCCTATAGCAAACATTTTATAAATGCCATAATTTTTACCCATCTAAACATCAAAAATTGAACTGACCAAATTATTGGATTAATTTCTTGTTACAAAGTTGGTATAAACATAGATAAATGAGGTATTTCATGCGTAGATAGGACAGCTTAAACGCGGGTGGCGAACGCTTTTTAACCCTTATGTCAATACCCGGGTACCCTTTTGCGTGTTCTTACTTACATATCTCTTGTCTTGTATTTAACGACAAATTATCAAATCCTTTCAGATCCTCGTTATTTGAGTCTCTTAACATCGATTCATATACGTTAAGATATTAAAATATGCAAAAAAAATAAAGATATTAAGAGTTAAAGTCAAATACCCCGTTGTTCAATACCCGGGACCCATATGTAAGAATTTAGTACGTCTACAAAATTACAAAGTAATAAATATATAAACTTATCTGTAGGGATAAAAAATATTACTAAATATATGAATAAACGAATTTATTAAACTTTTAATTAATTTTATTATAAAACTTATTACAAATTATACATGAAATATTTTTACATTGAATTTATTCTTGAACACATGCATCATATTTTGATTGCTTTGGAATGTTCAACGCAAACTGGTTTATTACATTCTTTACATGGTTTTCGCCTTATCTTCTTTTATACGTACTTCACGTGTATTTGCATCATCATACCGAATAAATCGTAGTATACGGCCTGGGATCTGTTGTGACTCATCTGTATGCGTTGAAATATTTACATCTGAGCAAGCAGGTGTTTGTGCCCATTGCGCTCGTTCTTAATTGATGAATGCAATTTCGGTTGTGCGGGGTATGAAGGGCAACAGAGAACGACGACGTACTGATCGACCAATGTAATTGTTTTTAACCAAACTGAACTTGAATTGTTTTTAACCAAACTGAACTTGAAAACTCAGCTAGTGATAAATTTTCCATTATTTATAACAATTTTGTCACTAGAACAAACGAAATTCAAGCAAAAAAATACACAGTGTTCTTTGAAACTGAGCTTTATAAGTGACGTCAACTAAGCAGCTGCAACGAAATTTCAGCTATACAATTGATACAAATCGCCTGAAAATGCACAGTGAAAAAATTAGAGCAACCGCGTACGTATATATCAACACCCCCCCCCCCCCCCCCCCCCCCTCCATCCATCCCTTCTTCATTCGTATTGTTCCAATGCTTTAAAAGGCAGGCCACCATAGAATCCGGCAATGACAAACGCAGCGTCGCGAGCTTGAGAGCTTGAAGCATTTTGAGTCCGGCTTTCTCTCTCACGCGGGATTGCCGCAACGAAATATAGAAGCTTCCTCTAAATTTTAGAGAGAGAAATTTATTTCGTTGCGGCAATCCGACGTGAGAGAGAGAGAGCCGGACTCAAAATGCTTTAAGCTCTCAAGCTCGTGACGCTTCGTTTGTCGTTGCCGGATTCTGTGGGGATAACGGCAAACGAGCCGTCGCCTTTGCCGCAGAGCTTGAGAGCTTAAAGGTTTTTGAGTCCAGCAAGAGCGACCCGAACCCATAGAATACCTACGTCGACGCATCCGCTTCCGCTCACCTATTTGGGACAATTCGAGAATTATATTTTATCTTGGGAAGGAATATGTATTTGAAAAAAAGCAACGGATATTGCAAACCGTTTTACACAACCTGTCCTCACAGGCAACAGGAATTTGCGAAAATGTCTTGGCGCAATCAATGGTGCTAAAAATAAAACAACCAAAGAGACTATATGAGAAATGCATTATGTGCCTTATAGGATACCTGCCCGAAACCGTGCGAGTGTTCTGCGCCTTATAATCCCCACAAGGGCGCCGTCCCCATACCATACCATATGGAACGGCGATGACCAAGGACTGTCTGGGGGGCGCGGCGTGCTGTCCCTTCTCGTGCCATCAGCTCGAACTCGCGCTGTGAAGCACGAAGCTAATTCGGGAATAATCGCCGCGCTCTGCCAGCCATTGGTGGGCTCTGAGTAGTACGGATGTGATGAACTGTTTTGTGTCGAAGCTATCAGCTGGGTGTACTATGACTATGTTTAAACGATATCCTAAAGGCAGGCCCCCATAGAATCCGTCGGCATCAGGCATCAGGCGTCGCTTTCGGCATCGCCGCACAACCGCCGTACAACTATTGAATACGTGCATTCATATGGGAGCTAACCCATAGCCGACTCGGCGGCAGCGCGTTGCGAGAGAGAATTTTAGAAGAATCTTCAATATTTCGAGCGGCAGTGCGGCTTAAGAGAGCTTTAAGAGAGAAGCGACGCGCGATGCTTTCTATGGCGGCCTGCCTTAAGTCGCGACTTTGGCCTAGCGTAGCCCAAAGTCGCGATTATCTTTGCCGTGTAAACGAGTAAGTCCCAACTTTGGCCTAGCCTCGATTAAATTGGGCCTAGGCCTGATATGTGTGTGCGCAACAAACTCAATCTCTTAAATGTCACAAATCTTAAGCTGGTGACACAACCAAATTTTTAACGCGTCGCGAGCGATGCGTGCGTTGACAGGTTTTAAAGCGCTTAGGCAATCCTGTACTTCGAGTTACAACGAATTCGCATCCGACGTGCCACTTTGCGACGCGTCGCATCCTTTGCGCAAATTTCTAAATTTTAACGCGGCGCATTCAACTTAACCTTACTTTTAAGTATGACTCGTGTGGCAAAATGGGATTCGATGAGCGACTCATAGAAGAAGTGCGCAAACGCGAGTTTATTTATTACAAATGCATGAAGTTATATGGGAATTTAATTGTATATATCATAATATAACTGAAATTGCCTGTGTCACTTGCTTGTCAGTTGCCGCGTTCAATATTCTGTTGTAACTTACCTAGCGTCGCGTGCGTCGCGTCATAGATGTCAACGCACGCAATGCCGCGACGAACGCGTTGGTTGTGTCACTACCTTTACTCGCCCACAGATAGCACACAAGGGAAATATTTCTAGTCCCCATTATGTCGTTTACACGAGCAGCCGTGATTTTGGCCTACAACTGCGTGGAAAATCGATTTTTAGGTAAATGGATTGATGGAAATGCATGATAAGTATTTCATTTCATCAATTCGTATTAAAAGGAGTTGCATCAACTTCAGAAAATCGCCTTATTTTTAATTTCGCTAGTTTTGTTTACCAGTAAATGGCTGCGTGTAAATATATTATAAGGGCGGTATACTCATTACGACAGGAACTTCGGTAAATTATGAGTTGGAAGCCCCCTTCTGATAATGTTTTCATACTTACGCCTGCACTGAGCGAACACGGCCAATTCACACTGTCAGGGAATGTGGTACGCATGGAAATATGAACTAAGCACGGAACGGCTGTAAGCCAGATTTAGCGTACCACATTCCCTGATGTGTTAGAATTGGCTGTGTTCGTATGGTCGCTCAGTGCAGGCGTAAATACGTAGACATAATCAGAAGGGGGCTTACAATTCAAAATTTTCTGAAGTTCTTTCCATAATGTCTATGCCCCCTTTAACATTTATTTACACGCTGCCATTCACCGCTTGCGCCCCGCTTGTGAGGATTCTTATTTAGCTCTCCCTCATAAACGCTTCATAAACGCTGTTGCTGTTCTCCTCTAGGAAGCACCCCTTAGGTGGTCGCTCACGTATAGGGTTCATACACGATACAGCCGTTCCGTGCTTAGTTAGTATTTCTATGGTGGTACGCTTAATCTGGCTTACAGCCGTTCCGTGTTTAGATATTATATTTCCATGATTGTATCTCGGCCTTAAGGCCTAAGCAGAACAGCAGGCAGCGGTAGCGAATCATCAGCGGCAAACCCGCCTCGTCAGTCGAGAGGATGAAACAGAACAGCCTGCGGCGGCAACTCATTTGACAATTGCCTGCATTTGACATTCCAGCGAAAATTGATTAGAGGAGTTAATAATCTTAATTTTTCTTATTTGCGCTGGAGCGGCGGGCCATCATGAAAGCAATGCCAGCAAGCAAATAATGAGTTCCAACTGGCGGCTGGTTTGTTTCTTGTTTTAAAGTACACCCGAATTGCCTTTAAATAATCAGCTGCCGCTGCCGCTGCTGCTGCCAATGTGGGCTGTTCTGTTTCTGGCTTTAATATCTACGCAATCGGAAATGTCAAGCTTAGGCATTTGACGTTTATCTGTTAAATTGTTCCTCTATGATTTCCAGAAGAAAATTCGCTAAATAATGAATTGAGTGTGCCTTCCTTCCAAAAGAAAACGTACTGATTCAGATGTCCCGGCAAAAGTCTCGAACCCAAGTAGAAGTATGTGGAGACTGTGGGGGTTCAGGTATTTTTCTCTCTTGTTCTGTAAGCAAATTTGGTCATTGCGCTATCGACAGATCCATCCTGGGCCTCTGTAAATCGAGGGATTTTATTGTGTTCCGACTGCTGCTCAGTCCACAGGAGTATGGGGCGCCACATATCTCAAGTAAAATCCTTACGGCAAGGGACGTGGAGTCCGTCAGTTCTTAACTTCATTAATGCATTGAACTGTCATGGAGCCAACAGCGTCTGGGAGCACTCCCTTTTGGATCCAATAAGTGGAAAGCACTTAAGGCGTAAACCCAGCCCTAAAGAACCGCTACATCCTACTAAGTCGGATTTCATCAAGGCAAAACACTTAAGCATGGCATTCGTTCTCAAGGCGAACATACAGGAGGAGGGCTCCAACGTCGAAACGGAGCTCAGCAAACAACTGCATGCGAGTGTGCGGACAACTAATTTGGAAACGTCTCTACGATTGATTGTACAGGGTGCCAATCCTAACTATTTTCACGAAGTAAGTATGCTTGTTATTAAATGCATAATCCATTTATACGCCCCTTTTTAGGAGAAAAAATCATATCCGCTTCATGTAGCAGCGAAATTTGGCCAGGCCTCCCAGATAGAGCTTCTAATTGTTTACGGGGCCGAAATAAATGTTATTGACGGTAATGGGCACACACCTATAGAGATTGCTAAAAATAATAATTTCAACGCTATTGCTGAAAGACTTGTGGAAGCCATGTACGAAGTGACGGATAGACTCACTCTCTTTTTAGGAGGCAAGAAAACTGATCACTCTGTAAGCAAACTTTTGTATTTTTAGCCCTACACAAATTGACAGAAAATAAGTCACCCATAATGTAAAAGTCAAGCAAAATGAAGCTACCGTCGCGTTTATTAGCATAAAATTCTCTCCATAAATAATTCTATAAAAAAAAATTATATAATAAAACGCCGTCACATACACTCAAAGTTTATGACGGTTTATTGGACTGACACTGGTTTAATGCCATCCTTCTTTGCTATGTGCGTTCCTATGAATAGCTTTATAATCGGCCCGTGGCATATTTCACATAAGTATCGAGGGCCAAAATATTGGCCCTGTGACACTAAACGGATTAAGAATACAGATAAAAAAAAACCTAATGGATGTTAATTTGAATAAATATTTACATTATTCTTTAACGTCCCGTAAAAAAAAAATAATCAATAATTGCTAAGCATTGGAATGTTTTTGTACCAGTGCCCTTTTATGCAAGTGGGACCGTCGCCTCGAGCTCAGGAGCTCCTATTCAAATCTTCACATTTATTTAAAAATTTACTTCATATTAAAATATACAACAAAAGATGCACGACATGAGAAATTGTAAAAGTCATTCTATTTCTATATTTCCATCTGATGGAAAATGAATTGATGACCTCAGAAATCAATTCATCAAAATCCAAATTATTCAAAATTTCATGCTCATGGAAGCCTTGACCCATCGCATTTCTTAGATTCTATCTCTGAATATGTATATGAATATAAAAATGAGTGTGTTTTTATTTGTTACACAAGCAAGCCTAAACAATTGCTTCGGTTGGCTTCAATTTTTGTCACAACGTTTTACATATTCCAACTTAACATAGGGACTATTTGTTGTTTTGATAGGTCCTTACCAATAACATCCTATTAAACTGGCAATTAAATAAAAATCTCCCACTAATTACAAACGATTTTCGTATGGGGACTAGCGTTAGTAAAATGCTTAGTTGCGGTCATATCGAATTGGACGATTAAATTCTAAGTAGCTTACTACCACAGAGAAGTAATACAGATGCCCAGCCACTGTGTTAAAAATCCGCCCCAATGCAACATTTCCGCTAGCCAACTTTTCGGCTTTCTAGCTACGTGATGTTGCGGAGCAAATGAATGTTGCAAATCTTTGCTACGGCCTCTGCGCTTGGCCACTTGGTCGAGGTTCAAACCACGAGAGCAGCGAAGAGTTTGTTGTAACCGACCTAAACGAAGGTGAGGCGTGAGGGAATTTCAATGTATCAATCGGCACCAGCCATTGTAGGGTGTGGATCCAAGATGTCGAGAGATTCTGGGAATGAGCGCTAGTAAAAATACGAAAACTCGAAGGGAAATTTATAGAATTTGACGACGACGCACGGGTAAAATTTGGAAGCAATATTTAAGAATTTTGTATGCTATGATAATTAATTGGTTTATCTAGCAGATTTTTCAATTTTGTATTTAGTTGTTCAGCTTTTCTTTTAGGTGACTTGCGCACACCTATTTGAATTGAATTTAATTGCGGTGCGTACTTTAATGAATTTGTTGGTTTTAATATTTTTTAAAGCAAATACACGTGCTATCGCGGGAATATCAGCCCACATTATTGAAAATAGCAGTATGATTGAAATTATACAATAAATATGTAAGTTAAAATTTTATTAGTTTAAATTGAATAACAAAAAAAACTTTTATGTTTTTATCGGAGCGGTGCCGATCATACTTTATTAATTTAATGCCAAGAACAGACTTAATCTACTTAATTTCTATTTGCACCTGGTTGCCCTTGCTCCGGTGTAAGCCGTCAGGTCTGCGGTTCCTATCGGATGATTTCTGTCTCGCGGGGTGTAGTGTAATTACATGAACCGACGGCATGATTTAGAGGTGAATGGTTGCTGACGATGCTTAATTCCCATTTATGTTGCTTAAGTTAACTGCCAATATTTGCTGCGTTGACTTGTATGCAAGATTAGGGTTATAGTCCAGTAATATTTGCTACGAATAGTACCATGATAAAAGTCCGACCAAGTTGAATTTTTGTGGATGCCTTTATTTGGATGTCCTTTTAGCTATCCTGTAAAGTACGCTTAATTTGAGGCTTTGGATTTAGGGGTGAATTCCAGTTTTTTGTAAATATCTTTGCTTACAAAATCAAACCGTCCGTCGGCGTCGTCAAATTCTATAAATTTGACTTCGAGTTTTCGTATTTTTACCTGAGCTCATTCGTAGAATCTCTCGGCATCTTGGAACCCTACGTCATAATGGCTGGAGCCGATTGAAACTTTGAAATTCCCTCACGCCTCACATTTGTTTAGGTCGGTGCCAATAAACTCTTTGCTGCTCTCGTGGCCTGACCCTTGACTAAGAGGCCAAGTACAGACGCTCTAGCTAAGATTTATATTGTTTAAACATTTTCAGCGGCGGATTTCGACCAAATTGTACCTATGCATGTATATAGATGTGCCTAAGTAAAAGGCAATTCGGCAACTTTGCATTTTTGTTGTCTATTGGACTGGGCATCTGTATTACTTGTAATTTGGATGGAAAAGAGTTTGTACTGGTTCGACGGAAAAAAGAAAAAGGGCTGTCTATCAACTAGAATTCTAAAACCAGGTGTTTAGAATTTAAATGCATATGTACCTTCTTTTTCAACATAAATAATTTTTATCAAGATACTCCACTAAGTAACTCAAAACGCGAAAGTAAAACTCTCAAACCCAGAATACCGAGAACTAAGACAACTAATAAATTTAAAGTCTGAGTTTCGAATGATTGTATGGCTAGAAGGAGGGCGAGATGTTACGAGACTAACCGTTATGTGAAGCCACAGCTATTGAGCTATGAGAATGTATGCTTTGATTTCGGAATACAGCAAGTTCGTATTCCGAGGTAAAATACTCTTATGTGCTTTGGAGAAGGTCAGCACATGATTCACGTATGTAACACGAATTTTCAATTAAAACTAACTACATTAGAAAATAGCAATTTACGTGGTGAAATTTCGATTGGAGATGCCGGATATGCGAATTCGAAAGTGCTTCCCATTCTTTTTAGATTTTCTGCTATATTATCACTTGCCGAGCAGCAATAAACAAGGCACATATAAAAATTAGAAATATAGTCGAAAAAGTCTTCGGGTAACTAAAGAACAAGTTCCGGATGTGTTGTTGTTGTTACTGTTTGTAGTTTGCCCTCGTCAGAAGGCGTCACGTCACAGTAGTGACTTATTTGGTCACGGCAGGCATCCCAGGACTCTTAATATATATATGCTCCAATGATGTGAACAGGAACAATACAGCTAGAAATATTATATTATATATATAAATATACTAGCTTGCCCCGATCCGGCGTTTCCCGGGATACTATTAAATTTGTATTCCTTAATTTTACAACGCCTCCTTACTGCACAACCGCCTCTCCTATGTGACCCAGCGGGGTGGGGGTGGTCTCAATAAATCAACCATAAATTCGTACACAATACACCCCATACATCACTTTCACCTATTCCTAATACTTTTTTAACTGTAAACTGTAAAGTATTATTAAATTTAGTTTTTCTCCTTTTACACCACCTCCTTATTGCACCCCCTCTCCTATATCTCCCAGCGTGGTGGGGGGTAGTCTCATATTTGGAAATTTGAATAACAGATTCGAAATCAGTGATCCCGAAAATCCCAATGAAGTTTAACTTTTCGGTCGCCATATTGATCCAGCATCTTGATTTCCAAAATTTTGATGGCAGATTCAAAATCAGTGACCCCAAAAACCCAAACCAAAAACATAATTTTCTAATTTTCCGCGCAATATTCTTAATTTTTTCTTCCATAAGAACCTTCTCCTGACAATAACAAACACAACAAAAAAAGAATTAGCGTAATCGGTCCAGCCGTTCACACGTGATGGCGTGACCAAGGGAAATAGGGATTCATTTCTATATATATAGATTACTCTGCTTCCTTAGCTATCGATTGGTGAAAAAATTATTCCAATTCATGCATACACTTTTCTGCCACAGCCGTTTCAATTTTGTCGGCACCCACCGAAAAAACCAAGTTTTCACTATTTTCACCAACTTTCACCAGCCCGGCCCAATTTCCTATAGTGCCTCTTCTTCCTACCCCTGAGATACACTTCTGAGGGGTGTCACCCCTACCCCTCCCCACAACAAAAACACGTTTTCACCAATAATTCCCACATTTCACACTTTTCATCAACCTTTATTTCACCAACACATTCTACACTACCTCCCCTTTCCAACGATACCCATAACATGGCACACGCATTACTAATAGTGTAATTATGAATTTTTACCACAAACTTCCTCTTCTTCTTCCTGGACGCAACGGGAACGCGGTCGAACGGGATAAAATGTCCTATGTCCGTCTTCTGATTCTAAGCTACCTCCCCACCAATTTTCAGTCAAATCGGTTCAGCCGTTCTTGAGTTATAAATAGTGTAACTAACACGACTTTCTTTTATATATATAGATATTTGAATTCAAATTTGATTTAAAATCAGTATGACATATTAAATCATTCGATATAACTTTCCTTAATGGAGTATAGGTACAGCTTTTTTACCCCGGGAATGTTTTGATTTCCCCTTTGATAAATGAGAAAACGTCTCAGTGTATGAACAGTTTCACTCATTGTGCAGCAGTCTTAATTTACAAGTACGGAAAATTTCGGACAAGGTCGGGAAATTCAACTAGTTCTTTATATATTTAAACTTTGAAAAGATCTCTCATCCTTAATATTAATGTAAAACAATGACCAATATTTTCAAGGAAGAGTTTTAATAATTAGCATAATACAAACTAAGCCCTCTTTAAAAATTGTTGAGTATATGAAGAGTAAGAAAACGCTGACTTATCAAAATTATAATTTTCTTTGGCGATAAGGCATTCTTCAATCAATTTATTCTCACTCAAATCATTCGAATGGAAGGAGCTTTTTTGATTATTTCAATTGTTTAAATCAAATAAAAAAGCAAATTTTGTAAAATAAATGTAAGGATAATATTGAAAACAGGAGCCTCCGAACCCCCGTTAGTTTCAATACGACACTGATATATACATATATATCTGAAATGTTGACTGTAATAAGAAGTAATTTTTGTGGTCGGTTATGCCCATTTTTCAAAAATTTATTAGGGTTTTGCTGGTCAGGAAATATTATCATTAAAAGATAAATATGATTTTTGAACGAAATTATCATTAGATTAATCCCAATTTAATAAATTGTTATAATTCTTAATTTATAATATTAAGTGCATGCTTATTCACATTAGTGCTTTTACAGGCTGGAAAGCATTTGGTTATCCCCAACCAAGATAAATCTGAGATTAGTGAGCAATTAAAAATAGCTCGGGGAAAGTTGCAGTTAGTGCCAAATAAAATGTTCGAAGAATTAGTTATGGATCTCTACGATGAAGTGGATCGGCGGGAAAATGAAGCCAGTAAGATACAAACAATATAAAAAAAATAACGAAGTTTGATTGATTGATGATTGATTTCTTATTCATAGTTTGGGCTACCAGTACACTTAATCCTGATATTGGGGCGGTCCCATTTCTGCCTGCAAATCCTTATTTAAGTGCAACAAGGAACCAAGTAAGTAGTATTCATTTTTAGGCTCTGTAATTAAACGAGTATCATTTTCTCTCTAAGGGTCGTCAAAAATTGGCTAGATTTAGTCCTATAGAATTCGCTGGATTTTTAACTGATATCTTGCTTGATGCCCGCCGCCGTCAAAATATGGCTAACCTGAGACCGTTTGAACTTCCAAGGCATAGCGGATTGAATAATTGTGAGTCCAACTTATCTGATGATGAACCTCTTTATGATGCAGTGGCCTCTGATGACGATTATGCTGCACTAACTCCAGTAACGCAACAGGTAAAATTTATGCGACAAAGAGCTCTTAAAAATCATAGTTTCGGCTAACTAGCTATAGAGTTTTTAACAAAACAAATCGTATTCTACATATAAAAACTATTGAAGTACAGATCAAAAATGTCATAGGGAGTATTCCTCGGTGCTCAAATGAACTCATCGCGGTTGCTGTGTAATACATATTGTAAAATGCTCGAAAACAACTTCAACTGTTAACATATTAATGTGCCAATTAAGTATCCATAGGCTACGCAAATAGAATTTATTTTGGTAACTATTCGGAAAAGAGGCCTCTTCAAGGTCGTTCTGAGCATCTTTGTATTGGAATATGCAAACCTATTGGAAAAAATATACACCGTTTTATTAGGTATTATGGCAGATATAACAGTAATACATACACATATGTACTCGTACATTAGGGTTTCCCTTATTTTTCATTTGATTTTTTTCTTAACGCATACCCTCTTGTTTTTTTGGTTTAGTATTAAAACCTTAGGCTGCTGGCAGAGTGCTCGCGCGAAGCGGAGCTGAACTGAAAACAGCTTGTTCACGCGACAAGCAATACAAGAAGCGCATTTCATTTAATAGTGACATTCGGAAAGTGAATTCATGGATTTGTCCGACGAGAATTTTTTTTCTTTCACTATATACGTATAATTATTTTTAGAGTTCCGTTCCTACAAGTTACTTTGTGGTGAGATTTCGGTGACAGACAAATGGTTTGTAGGTTACAGGGGTTTTTTTCAGTACCTGGCACAGTTGTAGAAGCCATTTGCTTGTATTTATTATCCGTGAAAGAATGTCAGAAATACATTTATTTCAATTTTAAGCCAAAAATAAATGACTTATGTCCAAAAATGTTCGAAAAATAACATACCCCCTTTTTTTCGAAGTTTGCAAATCTAAAATCTGAAATGTTTTGTGCTAATAGAAGGTCTGATATACATTATAGGAAAAATAAAACGAAGTTTCTGACATTTATAATTTCCGAACAAAATAAATAAATCAGTTACCTAATTGTTTACCCCTCTCTAACTCCTTTTTGTAAAGTATAATTATTTAGATTTTCATATATTGATATTATAAAATATGGTATGAATAAAAGGATTTGTAATAGTGAAAGGAACCCTTGTTAGGCGTCTGACTCGGACTTGGCCGACCTTCTTATTAATGGAAATAGCACGTATCCAATAAATCGCGAAAATAAAAAATACGGCGAATTTCGTCACTTATGCTAGGGCAGCAGAAAAGTCGAAAAAACTCCAAAACCTAGAAAAGCACAATATAAAAGCAATTTTTGCATAAATATTGTAAGTGACGGTATATTTCAAATAATTTTAAACTCGAGTAGCAGGCACCATCTACATTATGATTAAAATCACTTAACGTTGGTGAAAAAAAGCTTCGAGTGCAAAGGCTATAATCCTTAAAAATTTTTATTATGTCTATAAACATACTTTGTATGTTGTTGGCCCATCTGAGCTCGTATGTAAAAAAAATGTACGCGCATAGTATGCAATGGGTTGGTCACCACTGACGTATACGGTGAATTAAGGAATAATCCCGATAAATTTTATGATTACACACGAATCTCAATCTCGTTCAATCTCTATATTACCTTATGCAACTGCAAACATAAAGATAAAATCGTCTTTGTTATCCTGCCTATCCAGCTTTTTCGCTTTGCTCTCGGTTTCGCTTTGATTCTACTTTCACATGACTACGCGAATTTGTATAGAATGTATGTGCAAAGTTTCTCGCGCGAGCTCTTGCAGCAGCACCAAAAATTCCTGTCTCTCTATAATCTAAGATCAAAGCACTCCTAAATCAAATTTCGTGACATTTGGATCATATTAACCCGTGCCGAATTCATAGAAATATAAACTAAGCACGAAAAGGCTGTATCGTGTATAAACCCTGTACATGAGATCCACCTAAAGATAGCTACGCAGAGGAGTACTGCAACAGCGTGTATGAGGAAAGCTAAATAAGCGTTATAGCTTGTCAGTGAATGGCAGCGTGTAAATAGATTATAAGGAGGGCATAGACATTATCACAGGAACTTCGGAAAATTTTGAATTGTAAGTCCCCATTCTGATTATGTCTTCATATTTACGCCTGCACTGCGCGAGCAATACGAACACTGCCAATTTTAACACATCAGGGAATGTGTTCATTATATAGATATTATTAAAAAATTCTAAACTTTCTGTCGCATAACGTTTACTTACAAAAAATTACTGAAATGGAATGAAATTTCTCTCATAACATTCGAGTCACATTTACAGTGTAACCGTTCATTTCTCTCATTTGACTTTGAGTGCGAAAGAATAGTGGAACACGACAGGTACCTATCTCCTGCGCATCGGGAGAAATTATCAACCGATGATAAATTTATCCTTTTATGTTACCGAGGATGTGGATCTCGAATGTATTATCCAAATGGAAAGTAAAGATGGATCAAATATGACGGCCGAAAATTTTCTAATTACGGGGATTGCTATGAAATCGGGGCGTTTTATGTTTTCGGGGTTGCTGATTTCGAATGTACTATCGTAATGGGAATTAAGGATGGCGGATCCAATATGGCGGCCGATAATTTTCAACGTATGGGATTGCTATGAAAAAGGGTCCTATTATATTTTCAGGGTTGCTGATTTCGAATTTATTATACTGTCGAAATTTGGAAATTAGATATGGCGGATCCACTATGGTGACCTCAATTGAAAGGATTGCTATGAAAACGGGTCCATCTATGTTAAACGATTTCGATGTCGCATGAAAAGTATCAATTCAAAAATCTTCAAGTTTTCTAAGAAAATCACATTCTGTTTCATTTCTAAATTTTCAATCTTCTCATTGCATTAATAGACGAACGCTGTTTTTGTTTGTGGATCAGTCTCCACGTTCATCGGCTTTTCTGGGATGCGTCCCATCTCTTCTGCCACTCTTCGATGTTTTCGCACCAGGCGACAGTTATCGGTCTGCGCTTTGTGCTGCTACTCCAGTCGACGGAGATCCGGCCATGTCACATGCCCATTTTCCCTGTGTCAATTGCTCACCGAGTACCGCTAACAGTGTAACTCTTACACTGTAATACTTCGGGTAGGAGAAGAAGATATGTATGTGCTTCATCCTTCAATACCATCCCTTCACAGAACGTGCAATAAGGGAAATCTTCATGATGAAATTTGTGCAGGTATGCTCGAAAACATCCATGCCCAGTCAGAAACTGTGTGATATTGAAGTTGACCTCCCCATGAGCTTTTGTGAATCAGTCTCCACGTCCATCGGCCTTTCTGGGATGTGTCAAATCGTCTCTACCATCCACCTACATTAGCCATGAAGCGGCCGGGCATTTCTGGTGCTCCTTAAAATTAAGCCTCGCGTCCACCTATACTCCCAGGTATTCCAGCTGTGGCTTCGTGGTTATGGTGCAGTCTCCAACTCTAATTTCCGCTGACTCCAGGGCCTTACGGCTTGATATTATTACCGCCTCTGTTTTGTGCTCGGCTAACTGCAGTCCAACCTCCGTCAACCAGTTCTTCAACGCCGCGATCGCTAGATTAGCTTTCAGTACGATCTCCTCTATATGTTTCACAATGATTTGTAATGCTATATTGTCCGCGTAGCCGATGGTATGGTACGGGCAGTATACTATCGTATATAACGTTCAATAAAAGCGGCCCAAGGACCGATCCTTGCGGAACTCCTCCAGTGATCTCATAGGTTTTCGTTCCTTCCTCCTTCAATTTTTGAAATGGAACACAATTGTCGCGCTTTTTCCTCTCTACATGATAGAATAACACCGAACCGCAGGAATGTTAATAGTTCCTTACTTGTCCGTGATAGATAATAAGTCCTAGTTTAATTCTAGTCTTTAAGTTCTTATGCTTGTATGTTTGTATATACATATGTATGTATGTACAGTTTGCATTAAGCTCGTATCTACCTCGAAATTAAATATTCTATTCGACAATACCCTTACAGGGACTAGTCGGAGCAATATTCGAAGGAGTATCCCTCGGTGGCTAAATTGGTGGTATTTTATTCAAATCAATTGGCGGCTTTCAAACATTGCTGCTGTTCGGGGTTATTTTTACATGTAGAGTGGAAAAAGCGGGACAAATTTTCCTTGGCCATTGGAGTAACAGTGCAGGCATCTTGGGACTGGAAATTCAAATTCCTTGGTGAAATACGCCAATACGTCGACGAGCGCACTTAGTCTTTTCAATTTTTCATGCATTGCAGCGTCACAATTTGCTATCCATCGAAAATTTCCCGTGTCGTTTTTTTTTTTTATTCAAGAAGGAGAGAACGCTCCTATTGGCTGTTTAAATAGGCCAGAGCAGGCACAGTAAGTAAACATTGATTTTACGCCGCACAATGCTTTCTCTATCTCCCGTGCTGTGAAAAATTAAAGTGGCCTAGCTCAAACGTTCCAATCGTAGTAGAGTTGCTATTTAGCATCATCGTTATGCCTAGTTAATGAAAATGATGCTCATTCGGAAACCTTCTAGTGGAATAATAGAGAATGCCATTCCGACAAACTCCTGATTTTTTTAGTGATTCCCTACAAATGGCTACAAAGCGATTTCTGAATCTGGAATGTCGACTTCACAATAATCAAGAATTCTTAAGCTCATACAAGGCCTTTATTCATGAGTGGCATGAGTACATATATTTGAAGCATATGCGGAAGCTTGATGAAAACGAATTACCGTCAATCAAGTACGTTGTGTCACATCACTGCGTGATAAAACCAGAAAGCTCAAGCACAAGTGTTCGATGCATCAGCCAAGTCAATAACAAATTACGCGTCATGATGATAAGGTCACTTGAAAAATGTATCAGCAAATATGGTTGACTGCAGGTATCAAAATATAGTCTGGCGAGATCATTCTAATCAAGAGTTACACTACTATCAATTACAAACCGTCACTTACGAGACGAGTGCAGTACCTTTTGTAATCACTACGACTCTGCTACAGTTGGCGTTACATGCGAAACCAAATAATTCAACTGGAGTCAAATTAACCAAACTGAATTGAATTATATTAATCCCTTCAAAACTGGCAGCTACCACTAAATGTACATATTGTTGAAAAAGAGGGTTTTCCAAGCATTTGTAATGTTTGTTGCAAACCGAAGTTGCCTGGTACAACTTTATGAAGTCCCCCTTAGTTGCACGACCCATCAAAAATGATATGCGATGATTCAAAGTCGTTGAGCGAAGTGTGGTAGATGAAGTGATTCACCTTATTTTTGTTTTATTTCGACATAAAAATGTCCACTGAATTTAATGGAATTAAAAAGTGAATTGGAGTAAACGAGTGTTTTTAAAAAACTTCCAAAACACCTCTCGAAACTCCTTTTTCTTTCTTATCGAACCGCAATCAATAAGATTGGCGCGGTGTCATGTCATGCATTATGGATTTCCGTGTCGGTGTCCGAGGATCTCTGGTTCGAATCCGCTCAGGGGCCATCGAGTTTTTGAACTTTGTCCTGAACTTCGCCAGCTAGCCGCTCAGCAGGGCAATTGTGTTACAATATGTATGTGTATCCATTAATAAGCGATGGGTCATATGTCTTAATAAAACGCTGTATCTTTTTTCCAATAATTTTTACGTCATATATATGTGCATGCATATGGTATACAAAAGTCGATCAGTATGGCCTTCTTTCTTACCATATATCACTGAAATCGGAGCGTATAATAATTATCTTTATTTTCATTTCGGAGGGAGGTCATTTACATGTTGCTGATGTTTGCAGAGAAACGGAACAATCACTAAATTTATTGTATTTGATTCCATTCATTTTGAATAATAACAATATCCAGTCATTGTTACTTGAAGAAAATTGTGTTTCATTTCTTTTATGTTAACTTAATTAAGAAATATACTCCTATTAATTTAAAGTGACGGTTTATAACAAGTTTTTAACCCTTTCGTCTACAATATCGTATGCGACTCTTATAAGGAAATCGGGCCAAACGTAAGAAGTGAGAGCCGCGATACGTCGATCAGGCCAAGCATCAACCACATTAATCCATTCACTTTAGGATTTATGTTCTAAAAAAATCCTGGTCAACTGATTCCTTAAAACATTTTTTTTTATGTAAGTATTGTGTTAAAAGTCCATTGTAAAATGGTGTTCGCAAAATAAATTACTCAAGGTCAAATGACGCAAATATCTAGACACACGGTAGTGTGTCAGACAAGTTCGGAATAAAAACGCGGTTGACTGACAGTGTTACATTACACGAACCATTTGGAACTACTTTCGACCCTCCCATAACTGACATTTTATTTGACCTGCAGATTTGTAATAGCTCAAATAGTTCCCGAGATATTGACTTGCGAATATCGCTACATTTAACATTCATTGATTCACCAAAAACCTAGACCACTTCTAGCTGACTTAGTTGAAAATTGACATAGATTTAGGACATTACTCATTGGATATATGTATAAAGGAAACGAGCCAATTATGCATGATAACGGTAAGAAGAGAGTACCTCTTAAACGTAGAAAAAACATTAAGGAAAGTATTTAAGCAGAATGTAACTTTAGAAAAAGTATTGATATCTCACCAAAAACATACATATGTACGAGTATATGTGAAAAAGGGGCCAAGTTCGGTACAGAGAACAAATGGGTTTATCGGTTTAAGTTTTATTTATAATATGTAAATAATTCGTGTGTAGAAACTTGCCCAGCCAAAGATTTAATAGAAAGCAAGCAATAATTTTTCATTTTAAACAATTAAAACAACGTTATATATTCCTGAAGGTGAGTTTAAAGGAACGTTAATATAACTTGGCATCCACTTGGATCTCAATTATTTTATCGGCAAAGCCGAAAAACCCATTTGCTTTTTGCACCGAACTTGATACCTTTTTCACATTTATATTTTTGGTGGGATCAATTCTTCACGAATATCTCGTGATCTGAATATTTAGTACAACAATTATTCTGCTTCGATATAACGAGCTTTACGATATTGGTTTAAAGTCCTTCAAAGACACAAGAGTTCAGGCCCGCACCCATAGAGTCCGGCAACGTTGACGCAGAGCTTAAAAAGCTCTTTCACGCCGGGTTGTCGCAACGAAATGTTGAACATTTTTCAACTTTTCCATCCGTTGAATTTCACCGTCAGCTCAGATCCAATTTATAAGTTTGAGGGAGAAGAGAGGGACGCACAACAAAACGAAATCAAGGAAAATCAAAGCTAAGACTAAGGCTAAGCCGAACAAGAGTCCGATCGTGTAAATGGGGAATAATGGGCCAGGTCCCATATGAAAGCATGCATTTCAAGTTGACGTTGCCGGATTCTATGGGCGCGGGCCTTAACTCAGGCGAATTGTAACTTTCGGTCACAGATAATATTATTAACTGTGGTACTGTGTTGGTGCTGGCACGCCAATCCAGTCGAACATCAGAATCAATTTCATTTTGTACAAACTGAGCCTCGCGGTATTACGCGCCTGAGTTATTTGTGTGCCTATAAGGATACCTAAAGAAGATATCATATAAAAAAACGCAAGTTCAAGCTTTCACGACCTCAGATTGAATAATACGGCATTTTTTTTTCGCGAACATTTCACAATGGAATTTGACATAAAGAAGGGTTTGGAGAAATCAGTTTAACAGAATATTTTTAGAAGATTGGAATTTTTAACCTAAAGTGACAGGATTACGTGCGCCTGATTCGTGATTTGTACTTTGTAGATAGAGCTCAACATAAGCAACAAGGTTCGACGGTTGACCGTCCTTGCTGTTGATTGTGACACATGCCGTCGGATTTTAAATCGTAGAGCAAAGGGTTAAATAAATTCTAATTTGGTTAAGTTTATTATTATTTTTTAAATGTTTTTGTTTGCGTTTTATTACATTCAACATTAGATCTCGTCCGGTGATGTAGCTTCCTGTGCTGAAGTGGAAACACTGCGGAAACAGCTAATGGAGTATATGTCTGAAATAAATGAGTTGAGAGCCGTAGTCCAGGAACTCTCCTCTGAAAACACGGAGCTCAAATCAAAGGTTACCCCTAAAAATAGTTGTGCCTACAATATGCCACTGTGAGTATTTTTTTATTTATTTTAAACCATCTGGGATTAACGAAATTGAAGAAAAAATATTTGTTCATTTATGTCTATTACCCCATTACTACAGGACCTACCATATTTTAATGGGGTTGTCACTCTTTTAATTCTTAAGATCTTTAAAAGTAACTGAATCATCTCAAGGTAGGTATATCTCATTACTCTACAACATCAGGGCTCCAAGCAAGGGAAAAAAAATACGAAATGAATTGGCAATTACTAAAATTTATGCAATTTTTGTAGAAATTGATACTTGAAAGTTTTTAGAATCGATCACGTAAGAAAGTTAAATAAAACTTCCTGGTGAACCGTAAATTTGTTTACTTTATCAAATGAAGTCAAAATGAAAGATAGATATCTGCAGACTAATTTATAAAGAATGAAATAGAAATTTTTTATTGCACAATCGGGATAAATAAGACAGAGAGTGTAGCGGTCAAAAGCTAATAATAACTAAACTGGAGCATAGGTAGTTTCCTTGATGCATAAAAAAGCCGTTTTATATTGTTATTGATTTGCTTTTTGGAGAAATATCAAATTTATATCGATTGAAAAAAAACGTTATTTCAGTGAAAGTGAGTTTTGGAATGAAAAATATATTTGGGGATATAGAAATAATTTGAGAGCGAAGCAAAAAAAATTACACAGAAATAAAAACTGGTAACGGCAATAGAGTATCGAATGTGCACATTTACAAAATTTCCAATGGACCCTTCAAATCTTCAGCAGAGTAAGAGACGATTTCGCCATACTCCAATACAATTAGTAAATTTCCGTACAGTAATACTATAGCGTCCTCTTAAGGCTAGCGAATGTTATCAGGCATTAAATTTATTTGCCGCTTAGAGCATTCGATAACATCTTAACGGCCTGTTATTATCAAAATGGAAGCTGCATGTAATTTTATTTTCGAAAATTAAGATGATTTTTGGAAACGTTAGATAATAAAATATAACTTTATAAAACTTATAAAACCAGAGGATGTCCTTTGCTGTAAGATCAGGAGTAGGAACCCTACAGAACGCTTGTTTGGTGTGTGGAAACGCTGGCGCTTGCCTGTACTTGCATTGCGCATACGAATGAAATTAGTGACGAATTGTGAATTGTCGTTACTGTAATCGTATAGCTATAATATGCTAATGTATTAATATGTATATACTCTATAGAAGTGTAAGTATACAGTACCGTGAGAGCGAATATGTCGGCTGCTACTACTAGTGCTAGTTACTTACAATAAACTTTGCAAGACTCATTACTCATTATAATCAATTATTTATTACCCTATAGTTTCCCAATACCGACTCCACAGGTTATGGGCCCAGCACTCTTCCACTGCGCGGGAATTTTTAAAATTAAAGAGGGATATATGTATTATTTGAGAACATTGATGGGAATTCACTTAACGTTTGACTTAATATCGAGTTAGTAATTTTTCATGGTGAAAACGCATGAATATAGGTGTGAAATTTAAAGCTCACTCTAAAATTTCATAGACTACGTGTACACGGTAGTCCCAAATCAGGACTAGAAACCGGTTGTAGCCAAATTCACAGCTGCTCATGTAAACGACACAAAGTGGACTAGGAAATTTTCCCTTGTGTGCTATCTGTGCGCGAGCAAGATTTGTCACATTTGAGGGATCGAGTTTGTTGCGCACACACATACAGATTTATCAGGCCTAGGCCCAATCATAGAAATACTAACTAAGCACAGAACGGCTGCATCGTGTATGAACCCTATACGTGAGCGACCACCTAAGGGGTGCTTCCTAGAGGAGAACAGCAACAGCGTTTATGAGTGAGAGCTAAATAAGAATCGTCGCAAGCGGGGCGCAAGCGGTGAATGGCAGCGTGTAAATAGATGTTAAAGGGGGCATAGACATTATGGAAAGAACTTCAGAAAATTTTGAATTGTAAGCCCCCTTCTGATTATGTCTACATATTTACGCCTGCACTGAGCGACCATACGAACACAGCCAATTCTAACACATCAGGAAATGTGGTACGCTAAATCTAGCTTACAGCCGTTCCGTGCTTAGTTCATATTTCCATGGGCCCAATTCAATCGAGGCTAGGCCAAAGTTGGGACTTGGGAAATAAGTGGACCTTATTTTAGTTCTGATCAAGGAACTAAGAATCTATAAGGAACGGCAGAAAGAATAAATTAGTGAGGCAAAACAATTACTACTACAAGGTAAACATAAAAACAAGTCCACTGAAGTAGCGATTTTTGAATCAACAGGCAGTATTTCTCGATTTTATTATTAACAATAGGTCTTAATATACCATGATGTCACTTCAAATGCATTTGTGATTGCGTTTTTCACTATGTATATCAGTTTCCCCCAAGTAAACACAAATTTTGACAGTCGAGTTGCGAATCTTCTCTCATAAGACGGAATTGACATTCGGTGGGCAGTAGAATTTTCCTACTCATGTGCACGAACTTTATTCCTTATATTTATGTTCTTAGGTCGTTGGTTGTGATTTATGAAATTTAGAGAGAACTTTAAATTTCACACATTTTCACACCTATGAAAAATTATCAACTATGGTTACTAAATCAAATCAAACAGTAAGTGAATTCCTCTCAATATTCTCAAAAAATGCATTCCCCGTTCATTTAAAAAATTAAAATTATACGTCACTAATTTAATTCGCATGCGCAATGCAAGTACAGGCAAGCGGCGACATTTCCATTCCACACACCAAACCGGCGTTCTATAGGGTTTCTACTCCTAATCTGGGCCTCATTGCAGTTCTGTTTTAATTAGTTTTAGAACGTTATATTATACTATCTAACGTTTTCAGAACATCTTAATTTTCGAAAATAAAGTATATAGTTAGCTTCCGTTTTGATAATAACAGGCCGTTAAGAAGTTAAGGAATGCTCTGAGCGGCAATTAAATTTAATGTCTGATAACATTTGCTAGCCCTAACAAGACGTTAGAGTGTTACAGAGAATTAACCGAACATTTACTAATTAAGGGAGTATGGTGAAATCGGCTATTGATTTGCTGAAGATTTGAAGCATCCATTGGAAACTTTATAAATGTGCGCATTCGATGCTCTATTGCCGTCACCATTTTTACCCAACTGCGCGAGAAGGAGGGTTATGTTTTTTGAGTGTATATATGTGTACTTCTTTGTCACGCTCTGTAGCCTAAACGGCTTGATGGGTATTAACTTGAGAGGTGTCGTTAGATTCGTCTTAATTGCGAGAGTGGCACGAGGATATATCAAAATTGTAAAAATTAAAATGGCCGATTTGGCACCATATTATGTCTTCAAAAATTTGTTTGCCCTCAAAACTTATCGAGTGGGCTTTTTAAATGGAAACAAAATTATATACTACAAATTATTTGTTTAAATGTAATATGGAATGAGAAAGGCAAAAAAAAATTTTTTTTTTTTTAAAACCATAATATCCAACTGCGCGAAAAATTGCAAACTTAAAATTTTCAAACTTACTTAATAAATGAACTGAAAAGATAGAAATAAAAAAATTGTTTTATAAAACCAAAAAACCCGACTGACTGTACAAAAGAACTAAAAAGATGTAAACAAGACACATTCTTAATTAAATCTATAAATAAATCAGTACTATTAAAATTGATCTAACTGGTCAATATTTGTAATAAACTGACAAAGTATAACTAATTGGTAGTCGGAGGCTACCTACACAGCCTAACAAAGATATGCGTAACCTTCTCTGTCAATTTTGCTTCTTCTGATATATTTTTCAGTCCAAAACTCATTTTCAATCAAATAACCTTTTTTTCAATCGATACAAATTTGATATTTCCCCATAAAGCAAATAAATAACGGCATATGCAGAAACGGCTTAGTAGCGACTTTTCCGCAACTAACAATTTAATCTGTTGCCAGTACTAAAATTAACTATGTGTTTTGTTAGTACCAGAAAATTGCTAGTTGCGATTTAAGTTCTTATTAACGACTCAGTAAAGATTAATAAGTAATCCCATCAATCAAAATTCGTAACTAAAATAGAGCCTTATAAGCCTTATAAGTAAGGCCCATTGACCAAAGCATTATGAATAGTTGGGTATTTTGAGACAGGCACTATTTTTTACATAGAAGTTACATAGATGCCTAGGTGAAGAAATTTGTTTGTCAAAAATGACGTAGTTATTGAAATGAATGTTTACTAATTTAATTTCTTTCGTTTCATAGTAGAGTTGATTTAAATGGTACAGATGCAGAAACAGAACCAGTATTGGATGGATCAAGTAGCAGCAATCAGTCAACGGCCAAGCGACCAGTTAGTATGTATGAAACGAGATTGGGCCCATATGGAAAGAGTTCTGAGTTTCGAACGACCACAAGTATGTATCAAATGGCTGGAGATAAGTCTGTTGAATTTCTCCAACCTTTTGGTGAAGAGGTTAAGCACAGAACAGATCTAGTCACCAGACGACTAAAGGAACTTTGCGTTGCAATGCAAGATATGACAAACAAAGAGGAATACGTTCCATGCTCTGAGCGGCTTCGGGTCGCTGTTGCAGAGTTAATTGCTATTTTTGCTGCGGTAAATTTTTTTATTTTTATTTTGTCTTATTTTACTTATTTAAACAAAAACGTACATATGCACAGTTCATTAGAAAAATTCGAGAGTGATTTTTTATAAAATCTTCAAATATCACATCACACAATATCATCTATGTTCCGTTGACGGAACTATGTAGAACCATCCTTCCAGCGAGATAACTTGATTGAGTAGCCATTTGTGTTGGTTTTAGGTACACGTGTTCATAACGTCGTGTTAGTATGTTTACGATGGAACAAAATAAATGTTTCAAGTCAAGGAAAAGTGCTTCCGAAAACATTTCAAATGATGAAAACCGCGAATGGTGATGATTGCTTGAATCGTAGGAAAGTTTTTGAATGGTATTCGAGGTTTAAAGACGGCCGTAAGTTAATGGGGAATGGAGGAATAAGGAATCCCTCCAATTCTGAATATGAGTAAAAAAAAGTGAACGCGAAGTTCATCCCACACTAGCTAACAGAGGATCAGAATGAGCGCTGCGTGGAAGCTTCACGTAATTTCGTTGAATGGGCGAATAATCATGAAAATTTCTTAAATGAAATTGGTACTAGTGACGAATCTTGATGTTTACAATACAATCCTTCCACAAAACGTCAAACCGACATGAAAAAATGTCGTTCTTTCTTTGTTAAAAAAATCGCGAAATTATGAATGAACTGTGTATATTTCGCGTAGTATTTAATTTTCTATATGTCATGTTATTCCTCCCGGTGCACATCACAAATTTAATTTCCAAAACAATTTTAAATTTTTTGGTCAATAAATTAGAGCGTTAGCGCATAAATGCCAAATTAATGTATTTGCTGCCCGCTTTTTGGAGCTTCGTCCAGCCACCCAGATTTCTGTTTGTCCGTCCATCTGGTATTATTGCAACAACTTTCGCTAAATGGAATGGAATAGTTAAAAGGTTCATATATTCGCACATTCACATAATAAATACCTTTAACAAAATATTTTTAATAATTTGCGAGTCTAATTCTGAAAAACCAAAATTGTGCAAAATATTGCACTAAAATCATATCCCTCCAAATTTCCTAATATCAAACTAAAAATTTGAAAATATTTTCAATTTGAATGAATATCACTTAACCGTGGGAGTTCAATTTGCATTGTACGATTTTTTCCTTTCCATAATTCGCAAAATCGCTCTTTTGCACAAAAAAATATGACAACATGTTTTTAACGACATTTTACGATAGCAACGGTATTTTTCTGAGCAATGAATTTTTATCAAAATTGTAATAGAGAGGTATGTGGAGGTGGAAGTGGCTGATTACGAATTCACTATAAAATTTTTAAAATTCAAAAGGGCGGATTCAATATGACGAACAAACATTCGTTGCAATTTCTTTGCAAAATAATATACAAGGGTTTGTTGAGGGCGAATTCAAAATCACATTTTCAATATGAGGGATTAAAATGGTAAAAATGTGGTTAATAAAAAATTTACAGATACGTGTTACAAAAATTCTGTATATCAATTTTATGGAGAATAATTAAAATTTTACATTAATGTTTGTGTGTGTTCATAACCCGACAGTAAATTCGTAATCAATCAGCAATTTCGGTTTCTAGATAAATATGCGCAGCTAATCTTTGATCTTGTTCCGCATTTAGTCAAGAATCAATTTTGTCCGGACCTGGCGTTGCCCGGGATACTGATAAATATTTATTTATATAGATTTTACACACCCTCCTTTAATGTTTCTACATCGTAATATTCGGAACTATTTATTACAGTTGTTTATGTTTCCAAACATTGTAATGCTTACGTTTTGAAGTTTCAAGTAAAGTTGGCATATTAACATTTACTTTAGTAACCGGAATCACTTGTTGGTTCTTTTTTGTATTACGTGCATTGATTTTTATCCATAAATGTAATGAACAAATATTTTACAACTGTAATGCAACATGGTAAAAATTTACAAGTGGAAAATAGGTGCGAGCGCCTGAGATCTATGACGTGTGCGCAGCGCGCTGTGTAACTTGAGCTTGAAAATATTTAATAAGTACCGATCTAAGAGAGACCCCACTTTTTTGTAAAGTGGGTTTTAT
Organism: Neoitamus cyanurus; assembly: GCA_947538895.1. Classification (NCBI taxonomy): domain Eukaryota; kingdom Metazoa; phylum Arthropoda; class Insecta; order Diptera; family Asilidae; genus Neoitamus; species Neoitamus cyanurus. Next base: position 42,928,867 of record OX384541.1, read on the forward strand.
AGATAAGAGGATAAAGAAGAAAATGGTTTTTTCTAATTATTTCCACTTGGACGGCGAGCATTAAATAGCTATTTGAAGAATTAAATTGTTATTATTTTTCATTTGTTGACAATTAAAATTTTTTTTTAGTACAATTCGAATGCTAACGGAACCAAGAGTAAAATACAAAAATACCGACATCGAATTTCAATTACAATTTTTATTCAAACGTAGATATTTTCGAAAAAAAATTCCAGCAAAATTCTGAACTGCTAATATTTTTATGTATATGTTTTAAAAAAAAAATTCGAACGATTCTAAAATGTCAAGGTCAATTTGTTAGAAGAATGACCTATATGTATGTCTCATCGGGGTGTAGGTGGTCTCATATTTCAAAATTTTTATGGCAGATTCGAAATCACTCACTTCGAAATCCCCTTTATACCGATTTTCGGGGCAATCCCTTGAAGTTTAACTTTTTCGATCGCCATATTAGATTCGACATCCTAAATTTGGAAATTTTGATGGCAGATGAAAACCCCTAGATGCACTTTTTCAAAAAGATTCCTTGAAGTTGGAAAATTTGCCGCCATATTGGATCCTCCATCTTGATTTCCAGAAAAACAGTTTTGTGTCTAAAACCGAAGCGCACAACAGCTCATCAAAGTTTCAGCGCAATGGTGAAGAACTTTTGGATATAAGCGATTAGGAGCAAACGAGCATTACATTTTTATTTATATGTGTATGTAGATTAACAGTAATTATTTCAAAATTTCATAGATAATTATAAATACGTTATTATTATTAGAATCTTTGGAAACTAGAAAATATAAAATGCTACGAAATCAACCATATGTTGCAGCACTCATAAATAATAAAACACCAACCGCATATTTATGGGTCTCTGGGTTAAGTGGTTTTATATTTGGTCTATTGTTTTTTATTGTGCTTGGGAATAACGTGATGAATCCAAGAACCATTTGATTTCTTTATTAATGTTAATTTTTTATATTATTTAATTGTTCATTTTTTTTCCCACAGCAGCAGATATCGAAGGTGCTTAAAAGTGCAATTAAGCAGCTGAATATATACACAAGTTTAATACAACGGGAGTGCGAAAATCTTCAAAAATCTCTAATAACCGGGGACTCAGACGCTGCTGACGCATTTATGAAGGAAGTTCGTGATTGTGCTCTACATATAGCAAGCGCTACGAAAACACTTGTTATGCATTTTCAATGAAGTTTTCTAAGAGTTTAAAAATATGACTATGCGGTTCTGTCCACGAAGTCTCTCTTCCGTTTACTTTTTCAAAAAGACACTATTTCTTACTGAATTTTCAATAACCATTAGCCAGAGATACAAAATTGTAAATAGTTTATATTAAACCGACAGTCATAACATCGCATCTATTTTTATTTTTGTATTAGTATTATTAAAACTTGCTGAATTTATAGATTTCTGACGAATAACATCACTAGAATTCGTTTTGTATGAGACTAATTATAACTTTCATATATTTTATAATAATTACAAGATTGCTAGTAAGTGTTTGTTTTATTTATTCATTGGTAGTTTTATGTATCCAACAAATAATGTTTTTAATCTTCATTAGATTTCAGTACGACGTAATTAATCATCAGAACACCTCCACTGAATGTTATTAGTATCGACGGGTCATTTATCGTTATAGTCGATGAAACATGTCGGCCTATAGAAATAAATAACTCTATATGGGGCATTCCACGTAAGATCGGCCGCGATCCACACTTTATGTCTCCGATTTTCTTCAAATGTTGAAGATCGATAGACAAACATAAATACATAGTTACAGTTGTTTTAGATCTTCGACATGCGTGATGAACTTGATCTCCGTTCCGCTAGCACTTCTCATCATAATCCTGCCACCTCGTACCCATATAAATTCGTAACCACACCTTCCCTGTGCTGCTTTTGCCTCCCTCAGAAGTTGTCGCTTCCCACCAGATAGCCACTCATTAATAAAGATTATGCCTTTTGCAGAAGATTCAATTAGGCTGGCTGGCTTTCGACGAGTAATATACGATAAGCTGCCTGACGTCATTCTAAACTCAATATGACGAGCATCGCACCATGGCGGATTACCTCTTTCTTCACAACACGAAGGTACCCATTAATATTACGACCAGCAGAATATGATTAGCTAAAAAAATAAATGGTTGAAAAAATCAAAAAACCAAGGTTTTATAAGTACTGTACTAAAACGCAAAAACTAAATTAACCATTCTTTTCTCACTGTTTATCCCGTAATGGTTTTGAGTAAGGCATGTTTGTAATTATTATATTATTTGAGTATAAAAGCGTCGGGTGCTTTTTCTTCAAATCAAACCATCATAATGCTTCTCCTTGAAATGTTTCTAAAAAACATTTGTTTATGATACATACATATTTTAAAAGAAATTTAAAAACGGTAAATATGTGCATCCTTTTGCCTCCAATGGCTCAGTGGGGTTACCTGGAGTTGATAAAACTTGAAAAATCGACACTGGGCGCTTTTTTTAAATAAACAAGAATTTCAATTTTGTGATTTGCAATTTAGTTTTTTACAAGCGATGACATTTTAAGATATTTCAATGTGTGCAAACTGTTATTGAAGTAATAGATTAGGAATGGATACAACTGCTCCAGCAGTCGTTAATTCCTGCAGATCAAGTTGCTAATCTTAGTCTTGATTAATTAATGCCACAAATTTTTAATTTAAAGGATGTTTTGTGAGAGAACATTTTTTCTTATTTAAAAACTTAGTTTACTTCATAGCCGCTTAATACAGGACAGATAGAAATTGCTTGCATACTGCAATCGTTAGTACAACCATCACAGCTAAAGAACTGATTTATAAACTTACGCCACACAACTTATAAATAACTACTGGTTTTTATGCCGGAACCCGGTGTACAACAATTTAAAAATGTGGATCGTTTTTCCCGTCGAAATTGGTTTAGGAAGTTGAGAATCTTTGGACGCCATATTGGGTTCTTCATTTTTAATTTCCAATTGTCGACAGTAGACTCAAGATCAGTGACGCCGAAAGCATAAAGGGACACGTTTTCATCGCAATCCTTTGAAGTTGAGAATTATGGGTCGCCATATTGGATCCTCCATCTTTAATTCCTAAATTTCGACAGTAGATCCCGAAACCATATAAAGATTCGTTTTCATTGCAATCCATTGCAATTGAGAATATTCGGTCGCTATATTGCATCCGCCATTATGCTTTTTCATAACTTTTATCAGTAATGTTCCATATTCAGTTTGAAAAATCTTGTAATGATTAAAATCGGCACAAAAATAAGCTCACAGGAGGAATTACAAGCTCCCGCGTTAGCGTTTTAATTATATACTAGCTTTTATGCCCGGATTCGCACGGTGTAAAACAATTTACCAATCCGGATCCTCTATTCTGTCAATATTAGTTCAGGTAATTCAGAATGGTCGGTCACTACATTGGATCCGCCATCGTTAATTTCCAAATTTCAACAGTAGATTCGAGATCAGCGACCCCGGACAAGGACTCCTTTTCATTGAAATCCCTTGCAGTTGAGAATATGCAGGCGCCATATTGGACCCGCCCTATTGCCTTTTCAAAACTTTTATCAGTGATGTTTCATATTCAGTTAATATGTTTTCGTTGTTCGAAGGTCTCGCTTTAGCGTTTTAATTATATAGATATGTATGTAGACATAAAAAAATTAAATTTGTATAATTAACATGTTCAAGAAGTGCAAGTTTGTAACCGAGTTTGTATTTGACTGCAAAACTTCGTTTGCTATTACGATTCTATACATATTCCTTTGTTGTGAAGTATTATATTATATTTTTTGTTAAAATAAGAAAATAATGAACTTGTACCTATTTGCTTACTTCAATTCAAAATAATTTTTAATGTGAGTTTTATAAAATACTCCTTTGAGGTTAGAAATGCTCGCCTGCAATTTCGAATTTTGCTTAAAGCTTAAAACGACAGCACTGAGTACGGAAATTCCCAGCGTTTATCTCTTCTATTTTGTTGTTGTTGAGTTTTCCCAGTGAAGTTAACATAAATATTCCACGTTAACTTACAAACACATTCTAGGACTAGTGGCGTAGCGTAGTGGGGGCGGAGAGCGGCCCGCCCCGGGCGGCACTTTAGGGGGCGGCAAAATTTCACAATAAATAATAATAATGTCTTGTAAATATTTGAACCATCTCATATTTTTGTTTCGGACCGATCGAAATGAGCATTCATTACTTATACTGTACCGAAATCGGGGAATCCCTTTCTTTAACCCTTTAACCCACGATTTAATTTCCAACAGAGCGGGCCAAATTCAACCATGCAGTAGCAACAAAGCGGACCCAACTTGGGCGCCCTATGATATGCAAAGACATGTGTAACATACAAATAGTTTATAAGTAGACACAGGATTATATGCAAATGAATATTCTGCATTTACCTTTCGGGTCGAATCCGAATCTAAGTCTGACCTGTTGGTGTTTTAAATATTTTTAAGACATTTTTAACGGTTTTCACAAAATTATTTATAGGACTAATGACTCGAGTGAGGCTCGATGTCATCGTTTTTGGCCCAATCGAGCGACCACTAGTGAGACTCGATGTTGTAGGTTAAGGGGTCTTAAATGAATGTATAATAATGACATCTTGCTCATTGTAGCGACTGGCAACACCATCTGTACTGACTTGCAAGGATTCCCCGTGGATGTATGTTTGACTATCTGAATTTATTAAAATAAAAAATTCAGAACAAGTAAATTTCAGTAAAGTAAGTTACATTTTTTTTAAATTTTTTAGTGGTTATTTTGAAATGTTCTACGATAGTTTCGTTTACGACTCCAACTTATATATATAAGTGTCAATAATTTTTTTTGTTTTAGCATCAAAAATGAAAAGAGTTAAAGAAAGTGGGGCATCTTACCGTTACAAAAGAAGAGCTAAGTTAGAGACATTAGAAAAAATGAAGGGGCTTTACTTAAATACGTGAAAACTCCTCAAATCCACAGGCAACGAAAATAAATTAATTAAAGCGGACTCATTAAAAATTAAAATTTATTTTGAAATCTAAGCTTCAGCTCTGCCCAATGCTATAATAATGCTCCGAATATTCTTCACAACTGCCATAAGCAATGCCAGCTGTGAGAGAAGTTTTTCAAAAACTGATCACAAATTATTTAAGATCAACAATAAGTACGTTAAGGCTAACCCATCTGGCTATCTTGTCTATTGAGCAAGAGGTGTGTGATGCTATAGACATTGAAAGTTTGAGCTTAAGACAGAAGTTTTGTTTTTTAATTCTAACAAGTATATTAATTTTCAGTAGAAATATGAATATTAACAGTATCGTCGTAGTTCTAATTGGAAGTCGATTTGCGTTTTATATCTAATTCGCTAATAACTTAATCTTAATGATCGCCAAGGTATAATCATAAGTGTTCTATAATATATACATAGTATATATGTATATATATGTATATGACTTTTTTATTTGTAACCTGTACAATACACAATAATGATGCCTGTTCTTGCCGAAAAGTTCTTTAGAATTACTGTATATTATAGTCTTTTAAATTGAAATACCTAAATAAGAGGGCGGCAACATTTTCTTCCGCCCCGGGCGACTGACACCTAAGCTACGCCACTGTCTAGGACATCGGAAAACTGGTAGACGAAATTTCATTTTCAAGGTGAAATACGTGCGCTCTCCATGCACATTCTGCGGAAATTCCACGACCTCTTCTTTACTGAGATAAACAGCATATTTAAAACGGAGTGCAGCTCGCAAATGCAAAAACTTGTAAAATCGATGGGTTAGAGTAGACAAATGTGCTCCGCAACCCACGATCCAGTTTTACACCATTAAGCTAAAATTCATAATAGGGATGGGTATTCAGGCTTTGTTGCATATGCTATTGTATCGCTGCAAAAAGTGTAAACAAATTCGCTACTATAGAAATAACTATCAAAATATGTAATTTTACACTAGATGCAATGCAAAGATGCAGGCCTATTTGCACCAAAGCGGGGATACCCTCTTTTCTTTAATTAAATAGACAGTATGACCTCAAAGGTACTACGCTCGACAATTACTTTTACTGCATTTTTGTCACATCTACGATACGAATACCCAATGACACCTTTTCTAGTTATTTAAACAGAATAATTTGCAAAGGGAAACAGCTTGCTGAACTAAGGGAGAAAGGAAAAACCACCTACACCAAAAGGGACATTGTCACAGCCGGCCAATGAAATAAAATCAGAGTTTGAAGGGGTGAAATATTGACATGAAAAAAAATAACAACTTCAAACACCAAATAAACGCATGCGCTCTATAGGCGGAATTGTCCGAGCAGTTTGCTACTAGGAATATTATTATTTTATCTGCATTAGTGAAACGCATCTCTTGTTCAAAAGAACTTTTTGTATCTAATAGAACTGCGAAAGTGCAAACCATATAGTTTCCATTTCTGTTTGCAATCATGGGTGATGAAGGTGGCAAGCCAGAAGGAGAAGGCGACAAGAAGATCGTGCATGTGTATCCTTTAGTGAAGGTATATATACCTCAGGTTAGTCAAGAGATGTGTGCATAATATCTGGGCTATTCCAGCACTCTGACATGGTGGAGGAAATGCGGACGGAAGCCATTGAATTGAGCATCACAGCTTGTGAGAAATTCGCTCAAAATTACGAAGTAGGTATCTTGCTTGTTTTTTCTTAAGTGGATGTGGAAGTTTGGGGATTAATGGACATTTCGAAGAATGCAGAAATCAATGAATTACAAATCTAAGCATTTATTAGAAAACGGATTCGAGTCTGGGAGCAGAACAGACCAAACGGGGCATATTTATCCTATCAAGCTCTATCCGTCAATTTATTGTAACTTGCTTGAAATTAAGTTAAATCTACTTGAAATAGCAGAATTTCATCTACATATTGTGGGTGGTTTGGCCGGGAAATTTAAATAAAACTCAAAACGTTCGACCGCCACGGTGACTTTATTAGAAGTGAACAGTTGTAAAAACTAAGCTGATTCTCTCAAACGAGGAGAGTGCAACTACATATTACGGTACTGCAACAAGAAGTGCATTTGGTACACTAGCGTCCGAAAAAGAGTGCCAATAAGAGCTAAAAGTTAATTTCTTTTGAAGAAATTTTAAAAGGCCTACAATTCGGCCAGCCTGACTATAAATCGCCTCGATTTAAATAAAAGCACGATACAGTACCGAATGTGTGCCTCTTACAAACTTTTCGAAATGACCTTATGTATGTGGCCACTTAAATAATCAATAAACAATATCAGTATATATATATCAATATAGGCTAAGTAAAAAATTTATTGAGCTGATATAAAATAGATCAGAGAATAATACAATAAAAACAACAAATTGCAAATTACGAAAGCAAATATAACAAATTGCAAATTGCAACCATTTTTCCTGCATATTCACATACCAAAATTATCAACAATTTACCACTTGAAAATTTTAATTAATGTGAATTTAACTAAACTTTAAGTGTCAAAATAGTGTTTTTGACCGGGTACATGGTACATCGGTATTTTTCTTTCCTAGAATCATTCTGTTAAATTTTAAAAAATCTCTCCCTAAAATTGCGTCGTGTTTCCTAGAAAAATCACTAACTATAATACATATACACAAAATTTAATAAAGTCACCTTTAAAATTAAGGGATCTACCCTCTTTTCGGAGGGAAAAAAAAGGTTAATTTCAATAAAGTTTTCGATAGGTTTAAATTATGAAAATGGAAAAAAAATTGTTACACTCAATAAATACACTCTCGAAATATATCACAAAATTTTTTTTTATTCATTTTTGTGAAATTTTAAGCATGGAACTGCTGGTCGAAAAAACGAGAGGGGTGTGCGGTGTTGATGAAATCTCCGGGATGCATGGTCAGGGAAAAAAAAGCAAAGAGTTTTAGGTTCAATATATTAATAGCTATAGCGAATCGAGGGCGATTTTTGATTTTTGCAAAATTGACAAAATGGCGGAAATTTTTTGAAAAACTATGAAAAAACATGTGTTTTTTCACCGTTTTTGGCCAAAAAAAAATTTTACAATCAAAATTTTGAAAAACCCCCTCGATGCGCTATAGCTGTGGTCATAAAGAATGTTTGGTAAAAATTTGGTGGGAATCGGTTCGGTAGTTTCCGAGATTTCATCAACGCAGTGTCGAAAAAGTTATTTTGTGAAAAACGCGATTATAGTTTTGTTAATGGCATCGTAAAAAATTTCACCTAAGCCTAATCAGCGATGCCTCGACCATACACTATGCCTCTTCTTCCTCAAAATGCACATTTTCATCCAAAGTAAAGTTCCTGCGATATGTTCCGGCTTTCTTGGAGGCATCAGTGCTGCATCGGCCGCACGCCGCACTTCTCGATTATAAACAAACGCGCAGAGATGTTGTTATATCAAAATTTTAAACTCGGCTAATTTTGAGACAAAAATACAGTTACACTGCTCCGATCTTTATAAAATTTTAATATGATATTTCTGTATATATATACTTTACTTTATGGTCGGAACGAGTGAATTAGGAAAGTATAAGTTCCCGCAAACAATACTTTCCCAAAAATTAGCTTGTTTTATCACCAAAAATTGAAAAAATCAAAGTCCATCTCGTCTCGTTTACGAGATATAAAATAATTCAGAGTGGCTATTCGCATGGTCCTTGCTTTGTACAATCGATATTTGCGCTCATGGACATGGTAAATAATAAATAAAACATCGGCACAAAATAATTCGTAAGAAAAATTTGCCTTTCTTAAAAAATATCTTCTGACAGAATATTTTCCTTTTACAAAATTTTATAATTTTTGGTGTTAAAACAAGCTAATTTTTGTGAAAGTATTGTTTGCGGCAACTCATACTTTCCTAATTCACTCGTTCCGACCATAAATGGAACATTTCCATAAGGTTTTAGGGCAATTCCAAAAAAAACAGCATTGGGAACTTGTTGACTTGAAAATCACTCAGATTAACCTGCAGTACAGTAAATCAGCCACTGCATTACTAAGTGGATGGTTGACCAAACTGCGGACATACCCCCAAATAACTCTCATACAAGAACCATGGGTGTGCAGAAAATGCATCTGTGGCCTTGGGATGGTTACTTGGGGTAAACTCTTCTATCGCGATAGAAGTGACAGACCGCGGGCTTGCATGATTGTCCCCAATTCAATCGAAGCCATGATGTTAAGGCAATACTGTAGCCAAGACGTCGTCGCGGTCAAAGTATCGTACAAAAAATCGCGGGTCAGGTGCGAAACAATTATTGTCTCTGCTTATCAGGCCTATGATTCAATCTGCCCACCTCCTGCTTGGGAGTTATGGGAAATTGTGCGATACGGTGAATCCAATAGCTTAGGGCTGATCATCGGCTACGACGCCAATGCACAGCACACACTATGGGGAAGCAGCAAGTGCAACTCCCGTGGGGAGAACCTATTGGGTTTCATTCTGGCGTACGACCTAGTGGTGAAAAACGTGGGCTAAGACCCAACCTTTATCACGAGGAGGCGGCAGGATGTAATAGACTTGATACTATCCAATAGGAAAATGGAAGGTCTGATTACCAAGTGGCGCGTTCTTAGAGAGGAATCTCTGTCGGACCACAGATACCTAGAGTTCCAGCTAGCTGGTGAATCAAACTCGATACGTGCGGGCCGGAATCCTAGGAAGACTGACTGAGATAAATACAAGCGGCTACTGGGGAATAAGCTAACCCCAGTGCCTAAACTGTACGCGAAGACGGAAATTGAGGATGAGACGAGGAAACTCAGACGGACATTGATGGAGTCCTTCGAGTCAGCTCGTCCAGTCAGGAAGAGCAGATGTGGCAAAAATGTTCCGTGGTGGAACAATAACCTAAAGGTTCAGAAAAGAAACCAGGAAGCTCCTAAATAGAGCATTAAAAACTCAAAAAGAAGATGACTGGCAAACCTATGGCACTTCGCAGCAAAATTATAAGAAAGAGATTAGATCTTCTAAACTCGAGTCTTATGGGAAATACTGCGAAGAGCTAGAAGGGATGAAGGAGACATCACGGCTGCATAAGATATTCCAAAGGGATACCGCAGCCAAGCTAGACTCCATTCGAAAGTCTGATGGTAGCTACACGGACTCCAGGCAGGAGGTATTCAAAATTTTATTTGAAAGACACTTCCCCGGTAGCAGAAATACCCTATCAGACGTAGGCCCAGCCGATGATCACTCATTGAACATCACTAGGCATGACAGATATGTAGCATCCAGCGTTCTCACGGAGGAGAGGATGGAGTTCGCTTTATCCTCCATAAATTACAAAGCTCTCGGCCTTGATGGTATATATCCTGCAATGCTAAAGGTCGGAGGTAGAGTCCTGGTGCAATCCCTGAAAGAAATATTTGTTTAAATAGTTGTTTTCATTCCCAAACCAGGGAAGGACGACTATACTCTAGCCAAAAGTTTCGGACCCATCAGACTAAACTCGTTTCTCCTGAAATGTCTGGAACGCCTGGTTGAAAAGTACATTAGGGGAGGGGTGTTCAGAAGGTGTCCGCTCAGTGTTCGTCAGCACGCTTACCAGAGTGGCGAATCAGCACTACACGATTTAGTTCAAAGAATCGAGAGTGCGATGGAGCAGGGTGCTTTTACTCTGGGCGTGTTCGTCGATATTGAGGGGGCCTTTACAATGCAACTTTTTCCTCCCTGTGTAACGCAGCCAAAGCGCATGGGGTGGACAACGTACTAGTACGTTAGATACACAGCATGCTATCACTACTAATCGCGGATGGCTGAGGTAGGCAGAGGATGCCCCCAAGGAGGCGTATTGTCGCCCCTGTTCTGGTGCTTTCTAGTAGACTCGTTGTTGGATGAATTACAGACTCTCAGCGTACAACCGCAGGGCTATGCCGATGACGTGTGTGCACTAGTTTGTGGATACTCACTAAAGATAATTTGCCATAAAGCGCAAAGGACTTTGGATAGTATCCAGAATTGGTGTGAGAAACACGGGTTATCAGTGAACCCTAGTAAAACGACGCTAATATTGTTTACTGGGAAAAAAATGACCTTAAGCTTCCAATATTAAAGGGTGTTACAATCCAACTCTCCACTGAGGTTAAGTATCTGGGAGTAATCCTAGACCGCAAGCTCACGTGGAGATCACATGTCGAACAAAAATCCACCCGAGCATTAAATGCCTTTCGGCAATGCAGGCGGGCCTTTGGGAAGACATGGGGTCTGAGACCAGCGGTGGTCTACTGGCTATATACCGCTGCTATTAGACTCATTATAACTTATGCCTTTGTGGTCTGGTGGATCAGAACAGGGAAAACATCTACCTGTACGGTCCTAAACAAAGTACAAAGAGAGGTATGCATAGGGATCACTGGGGCCTTCAGCTCCACGCCTGGTGCAGCTCTCAAGGCAAGGACTCTGGCACGACAATTACCGAAACGGCCATGGTGATCCTAGATCTATCACGAAGGCTCTAAGAAAACTGTGACTCGTACAGTATGCCAATGGATGATATGCCACCGGTAACACTGTTTGCTAGGGGATATCACATTGAAATCCCGAATAGAGAGGACTGGAAAACCCACACCATTTACTGGAGAGTTTTTCATACAGACGGCTCGAAAACCTCTACCGGTACGCGCGCTGGATGGTGTTTGAGCAACGAAATCAAACACTCATATCCTCTCGGAGATTTTACGATGGTTTTTCAAGCGGAAATCATCACTATTCTCAGTGCGACAAACTGGATAGTTGATCAGCGATGGCGTGAAAGGAAGATTGGTATCTGCTGCGACAGCGAAGCTGCGCTCGCAGCACTACGAAATCCTATCACCCGCTCGCCAATTGTCCTGGAATGTGAGAAACGACTGCAGTCGGTAGCTCGCTACAATGGAGTCTCTCTTATATGGGTTCTTAGTCATCAAGGCATCGAGGGTAACGAAAATTCTGATGGCCTAGCAAAGGAAGGCGCGAAATGCAGCCCCTTTGGACCGGAGCCGCAAATTGGCGTGAATTCTGCAATAGTGAAAAACTGGATAACTCGGCACATGGAGAAAATCCATGCGCATGGTCCGTGTTACAAACATGTAGACACACCAAACTCTTTATAGGTCGTCCCGATATGTGCACTGCAGAAACTCTCCTGAAATTAAGCAGGAATCTTGTAGCGATTGTAACAGGGCACAGTACATGTGGCAAACATCTACATACCCTGGGAATCATCAGTGACCCTACATGCGCGTCGTGCGGGGAGGATGGGGACAGCGTAGAACACTTTCTCTGCGAGTGTCCCGCGTTCTTCCAAGCGCGGCGCACTATATTCGGTGCTGACGTATTGAGGATGTGAGAGATCTGTTCTCGACCCCTATCCGAAGTTCTTCAGTTCATCAGAACAACGAAGAAGTTCGGTTAGGGTGGGGGCAGAGTACAATGGACTGTTTGTCTGAGTGCTCGGGGCTTCGCTCCCCCCCTTTCTTACAAATTACAAAAAATTACCACTATAATGCCATGTTTAATGGAAATTTTACTTGAACTTATACTACGTATATTATGCAGGATGGCCGAAGAAGTCACCTCCAAAGATAAAATTTAGGTGCCTCATATTGAGGGGTATCCGAATCACTCACAGTATGTTCCGCGATCTTGCGTAGTTTTCGAGTTACGGGTGATTCATAAATTCGGGATGCACATTATTTTATTTTTATCACTCACGCCAAACAACTACTATCTTAATGTTCTTTCCAAAAATGCAACCAATGTTGCTCTACCTCTACCACTGCAAGTAGTCACTTGCGAAAGTGAAAAAAGCCCTAAAAATTCCTAAATTCCATGTTTTTCCCAATTTTTCTCCGAAATTCATGTAATTAATGCACATCTATTTATTTTTATTGAATTACCCATTTTGTTGCCTTTCTAAAGAGATACATGTTCAAATAAAGAAAGAGAATGCAAAATTATACGTACGTTTGCGGAATATTAAAACATTTGAATTTTAATGTTTTTTTTAATCCAAATTAAACGTTTTTAACGTACTAACATTAACTATAATAAATTACAAATTTGAGAAAAATCATTTCGGGGTTCATTTAAGTTGAATATTTTGTAAAATGCAAAATTCTTTAAAATTCCGCAAAGGCTTTTCTACGTATAAATTCATCCTTTCTCTCCCTTCTTATATCGATTCTCCGCTTCACACACCACCTGTGCGTGTCCACTTTAATACAGCGTTAGAGCCGTCCTATTCGGAGGAGATCCTAAGGATCTGCATAAAGTCACGCTGCCCACCATCATGAGCTTTGTTAGACGGATTGGTTGTTTAACGGCTTATACAAGGCATCGAAATTAACTCAGATAGCAGATGGTCTTCTCGAGGCAAGTACAATGAATCTCAAGTCTAAATGCAGGGTTAGTCTACCCACCTCGTCACAATCTATGTACATCTGCAATACAATTTCAATCGAATTGAATTAACGAATAAGTCTCACTGTATAGTGTTCATTGTAGACTCGAAACTCTTAATTTAAAGTAATTTTTAATTCTCTTTCAGCTAGCTGCAAAGGCAATCAAGGAAACCATGGATAAGAAATTTGGGACTTACTGGCATGTTGTGGTGGGAGAAGGATTCGGTTTTGAAGTATCATACGAAACCAAAAATATTTTGTATCTTTTCTTTGGAGGCAATTTAGCAATTGTGGTGTGGAAGTGTTCGTAATTATCCAAATGATAGAATAGTTAACGCAATATTCATCAAGCAAGCCGTCCAGTTTCAGATCTTACACCAAAACGTTAAAAGTACACTCAGGAAATAGAATATTAGATGAAATTTTTGATAGCAATTCTTAAGTTTGTATTAAAGTAAATGAAACCACACTTTGTAATGAAAATGAAGAAAATTCTTAAAGAAACACAACTAAAATGTACAATAAAATATTTATTCATAATATTTACATTTACTTAAACATATAACTAAAATTATGCAAAAACATCTTCCCTATCCGCACCTGCCGAATCTGTAGCGTCCTCCAAATTCGAAAACAGCAAGAAATGAGACGGCCTATGTATCTCATGGTAAAATTCTTTAGGATTGGCAAGTTGTAATTCATATTTCATATTGGGGTCATGCCGCACACCCATAAAATTATAATTCCAACTTCCTTGTCCTGGAACCATAAAGAACCCAAGAAATTTATTGGATAAAAGCATTTGAACTCGTTCATAGTGCGACGGTAGATAGCCTTTAGGATTATTACCCTTGTCAGTATTTTTCGATCCCCATTCAAATCCTGATGGAGTCAATTTATAAGCTGTAAGCGAGCATGATCCGGGGGTAAAAGAGCAAGTTATGACTATGGTTTTCTCTCCATCCCATGCTGAGTTGTCCTGCATTATTTTAGCGTGAGTAGTTATGTCTTGTGGGGAAAGCTGAGGCAGCTCATTTGGTTGGGTATGAATCCATCCCAAGGGCTCCATATCCTTCAAATACTGATGCGAAGGTAATTGATTCGGTAAATTGATGGTTTGGTGAGTTCCCCATTGTGGCGGCATTACTATACATCTTATTTCCTTCACTTGAGGATTATCAGGAGGACTTACTCCGTACAGATAACCAGCGATTTGCGCTCGAAGATCAGATATTGTCACGAATTTTTTCAGTATGTTTTTGGGTAAAATGAAGGTATAACCAGTCTCTTTAATGTCATCCGAACTCACATAAATGTGGTTAGTACGAAGGTGCAAATTTGTAGCTGAAATTGCACGAACTCGCCATTCCGTTTTTGAGCTAAATGTCTGCGTTTCGTAATTCGACGTTGTTGAAGTGATAATTTCATCTCCGTGTTTATTTGTTGTCCTCGTAGTTGTAGCTGTAAGCTGATTCTGTTCCTTGGTTTGTTTCTCTATTTCCGCTATTTGTTGTCTTTGAGCTGATGGAGCTGAAATTTCCATACCGAGAATGATATCTCGAATTTCCGATTGCGTTAAAGAAGCAACATTCACATTATTTTTCTTTCCATAATCGGCTAAGATTAAATCCTTAAGCTGTACCTCAACTTTGATCCATTCTTCGTCAGTTAAAGTTGGCCAGATGTGATGAGCCTCTGTAATTGTTGTTTTGTCTGGTTTCAAAATGATCTTCGTACGTTCAGTATTAACATGTAATGCTCTAAGTATCAAGATTAAGCGACTGAATGCTGTGTACGAAGATATAGTTTTTAGCCAATCGTCGTATAAGTTGAACAAAACCATTTGTGGTTCAGTTGCTTTTAGAATGAGATCACCAAATTTCTCAACTTTTAGACAAGCTTGGAATGGTAATTGTAGTTCAGAACCCTTTATAACAATATTGGGAAAATCAAGCAAATGAACTTCAAGGGGATCCAACATGCCTTTTCGTGTCACAATGATTTGCTTGGGTTGCTCTTCCACCGGCAGAGATCGAATAAGAGCAGCAACTTCTTCTGCTGTCTTCCACTTTGCAAGTTGACCAAGACGTTTTTGACCGGCCCATACGGAAGTATGAATAATTTTCAAGAATAATTGACCAGTACGAGGATTGAAGATAAAAATGGCTCCATTTATAGGTTTTGTTGTTAAATTTCCTTCAAAGGTTTTATGAATAGTAACGCGGTAGACATTCGTATCATCAACAAACCAAATGATTTGATTTGAAAACAGCTCTCCATAGTTTTGCGAAGAGAGATATGGTTCTGTTGGTTCTGAGCTGTATAGTTGCAGGGCCTTCCTTATTCGTTCTCGCAGTACATACAGAGCAGGATTAGCTTTCATTATTTTAGCCATAGCTTGTTGTATTAAAGGTTTACAACCGGGGAACCAGTTCCCGTAAGCTGAATGTAAATTATATGCCAAATCAATCGCTATTAGCACTCCTGTTGGAGATGGGTAAATCGACATGTTGTCTGTAGTGTAATCTAAAAATTTAGCTCTTGCATAACGCTCAACATCATGCGAGTCGTAGTCACCCCATCTCAATTGAACGTCAAGCCAATATTTTTGTGTTGTTGTATTGTCCATTGTGTCTTTCGTGTCAGCTAACAAGGAAGGTCGGGAAACGTTCCATTTATAAGCAGGGAAAAGCAAAATATCCGCGCAGGACGAATTCATTTTGTACGACTTACGAGGATGAATTGTTTCTTTTTGCACTGTTTCAATTTCCAATGCATCTAATTCTTGATCGAAAACTTGGCACAAGTCCATCACGATTGATTCGTGGATTTTTTGCCATAAATGAGCCCGGAATATTTGAATGAGTGAAATTTTTAGTGTTGGGATTTTGCCGTGCATGAATATACCCGTTAAATCAAGTTGTACTTGAAAACCAACATACACGTTAGCACGGTTAATGGTTGGTGACCACCATAATGTAAATCTTCTGTTTGGAATTTGATTCAAACCAGAACGTTGAGCATTAGTCAATTTTTTGTACTTCATTGATTCTTCAAATCCAGAAGCTTTCTCCCAAAAAAGACCCTCCCATGTTGGAAAATATGTCCCTTTGAACAGAGTATGTTCTAAGATCCCTTCAACACCTCCAAGTGCTTGTATCATATCAGTTCTATAGTTGTTAAGATTCCACAATTTTCCATCATGCCGTTGATGAGTCCACCAAAATGGATTTTGTTTGAGTACTTGATATTGTTTAAACTCTGTGCGTATACGCCATCCCTTGTCATAAGCTAATGTATGCCTATCTTTTTGGAAAAGTGTATTTATCCGTGGTATGCCGCGATCCCAACTATCTTCTAAATCTTCTAATGTTAGGCGACGATTTTGGGCGTTTGCTTCTTGTCGCTTTAAAGCATATTCGGCCCAAACACGTTGAGAATCGATAAATTCACTTTCCCATGGTTGAATGTAGCGATATAAGTTGGGAATAAGTTGATCCTCGTCATGAGACATACCTAAAAAACAAGTTTTTTAATAAAAGTATATTACATAGATATGTTAAAGGGGAACGCCACTCTCACAGTTCAAAAAATTCGATTTTTTTTTTTGCATTTCATGGTAGTGTACATATTCAAAAAGAAAAAACTCCGAAAATTGACTAAGTTAAGCCTTTCGCACACATAGGGTTTCGGTCTAAACGGGGCGTTTTAAACGTACAACGAAAACTTGAATGAAAGGCGTTTATCTCGAACCGACTTTTAATTAGCTTGTCCCAGCGAAAACTTGAAGACTAATGAGCCGATTTAATTGTTTCTTTGAAAATTCCGTAATCTCGATGGCTATCGTTGTGCATAGCCAAATTTTAACATTTTGATAATTACTATTTCTTTGCCGTTTGAATACAAACAAAAATGTCTAGAAAAGGAAAAAAATAAATAAAAATAGCTACGCACAACGGCAGCTACATTTTTTATTAGGCCGCCACACACGGCGAAGGTTTTATGCGTACAAACTTTCTGACAATCTTATGATTGTACGCCAAGTTGCTCACACACGATCAATCTTAAGTTTGAACGCGTGCTTGTACGCATAAAACCGTGCCGTGTGTGGCGGCCTATTAATACGTGAGCACATTTTGTGTCCTCCCTTTTTAAGGTGTTTCCCAACATATAAATATTATGTATAGTAAAATGAAGTCGATGTGTTCATTTTGGGCAGGTAAAATCTCTAGATATATAAAATACTATTTCTGTGTGTAACTATCTTTGTGTAAGTCCGTTAAACTTCGGAATCCGTGAACAGATTTCGATGCGGCTTACACCTACATTTAGAGTTTTTTTCGAGGGAGGCTTTAGGCTACACACCTTGCTATCCAAAGGATAAGCAGTGAAAGAATCTCTTCAAAATGTAAAGTTATTATCCAAGAAGACTTTAATTTTATTGATTTTGTTGTCAAATCAGTAGGTTTTGAACACTTTTTCACAGATTGATATACGATGCAGTGATATAAGGGAAATTTCGTTTACTACTGTACTGTGTAATCAATGAACGGCGAGGGGTAATCTTCAGTTTAAATATTTTGGAGAAGAAAAATTTAAGTCGATAGAATATTTCGTAAAAGATAAATATTCAGTCAGAAGACATTTTTTTAAAGTTTCATTGATAACACAGTACCTGTATTTAATATCTTAGGCGTAGGTACCTTACCTACATTTAACATTTTAGGCGTAGGCACCGCACCTGCATTTAACGTTTTATACGTAGGAACCGTACCTGAATATAAGGGTGTTATCTTAAAAAAGTGTTTCACTTACCAGATCTAAAGTGAGTAATTCCAACGTCAGTTTGTTTTGACCATCTTAAATCGCTCTGCGGAATTAGAACGTGACCCATACTTAACATGCCAAGTCCACCTAGTTCTTTTGGTGTGTAGAATACCACAGGTGGAAAACGAGAAGGCATTTTAGAATTCAAACCAATCTTTATACGCGTTTGAATTTTGTTCTCGCATTTCACTAATAAATCAAGAAGCTCCTGCGTGTTGACCACTGCTTCACGAAAGTATGTCATTAGTCCGATTAAGGCTGTATTCCATTTATTCACAATCTGAAATTTAACCACATTAACAATAAATTAAATTTTAAATAATATACTTTTAAATCACCTTAGTAAAAGTTGTTGATCCAGATGCCATTAAAATTTGCCGAACACGATTGTGAAATCTGCCAAGGGATTCATCATCTACACGAAGGAAACATTGCGCAGTTCTCTCTTTTGTAACTTCGTTTTGAAGATTCCAAACACCATCCCGGTGCGTGAATTCCTCGTGTTGCGTTCGGCACTAATACGTTTCATTTTTTATATTACAAGTGTGAAAAAATAAATGCAAATTTACATACCTTTGGCAAAATTCTACACTCAAAACCGCACATATTAAACAATAGATTAGGATTATCTTTCGAATAAACGGAAACAAAGGTATTTTCCCACTGGATGGTAGTAACTGATCTTGGCAAACGATTTTTTATATCCCAAAAAACAGCTCGTCCTCTAAGAAAGGAAATTTATCATTTTTTTACTAAAAAGAAAAAAAAACTCACAAGTTAACATCATGCTTCATAAGCCTCATTCTAGCATCTCTAGGCCAACACTTTTTGTTGTTATAACCAACAATATTTTCATTATTCGGATCTGGGTGTTCTGTTAAATATCTTTGAATCAAATCTCTTGCCTCCTCAGCCGTGAATCTAAAGAAAAGATGAATCTTGTCCACATATCGGCAATAAAGCCGAATCGGATGAGCAATTTCGGTGACAGTATCTTGGAAAGTTAAAAAGTCATTGGGCATTTGAGGTGGTCCTGCCATTTCGCTAGCTCTTTGAAGGCCAAGAACAAGTAAATCCAATACAAGACCATAATATTGCGCAATAAAGGAAGCAAATTGGAGCCCTCGTATAATTCCATAGCTGTTTGTGTGATTCATGTCTTTGTAGTTAATTACTACGTTATTTTTAGCAGTCATGTAATCCGCAATATTATGATCAACAATTAACCGAAGTAAACGATTCAGAAGAGTTAAATCAATTTTCTCATATAACTTCTCGAATTTCGATTCTAGTAAGACATTACATTCTCCTTCTGAAACGTCCCACACTTCCTGAAGATTATTAATGCCTGGAAATAATCAATTTGGGAAATATATTTATAATTCTCTTCTTATTATAAAAATTTCTACCTAATAATAAAGGCTTAACGTAAAACATAAACTAAATAAATAATATCGAGAATTGAACATAGTGCCTGTTTATGCAAAGTATGCAGCGAAACTCAGTAGCTAAAAAAACAATAAAAAATAAAAATAAATTAATCAAATGAAATGTTGAACCTAGGTGAATTCTTAAATCCTTTCTAAATACTACAACTAGTGTTAATACTTGGTAAAATGAAATAGAATTCCAAATAGTTACTTAAATGTATTTCTATAAATAATTTGTTAAACAAGTTTTCGATTGATTGGTAACAAAATGTCACAGACAGCTTTTATCACAGTTAATCAGATCAGAAATCGAGAGGAAAGGCAGCCGACAGCGGCACTCTCGTTGTAACTTTCTCGCTGAGCAGAAGCCAGAAATTTGTAGTCGCATAGCAAATATGTACATATTTGCATAGGAAAAGATCTAGTTTTTTTTAATCACACCGCTGGTACTTGGCTGTAAAACGATGCCCTTTCACGTCAAATCTCCTAAGTGGCCTAAATATAAAAAAAAAAACCAAAGCCTTGCTTCAATAAAATGCCCATTTCACTACAAATTGATTTCATTCGGAACGTTTGAAGAAAAATTTAATCTCTTAATAAAGACATGTTCATTGTTTGCGGCGATAATCACGAAATTAAAAAAATATCACTATTCTTTGACCAGTTACCAATCCAACATTGACATTCGAAAATGATAAATCGGGCCACCCCTTCCAAAAGGATAGAAAACCTTCCAAAATAATTAGTAAAAATTAAATTTCGTTCCACTTACTCAAATTCGGTTGTTTCTTTTTCACAAATGTAGAAAAAAAATTTGTTTATGAAATGCATAACACTTTCGAACACTGCACAGCTCACACAGTAAGAGCTACTACTCCTGTTGTAAGTGAAAGCCTAATAGATATAATGTCTTAACGGACGAAAACTTTATTGAGGACACTCAACTTTCGTATCACTTTGAGCGTTCATAAAATTATATGAGAAATCATGTTAAAATAAAAATGGTGCAGATTGCACATACAATTACTCTACAAATCACGCAATGATTTTTGCGACATCTTCATGAAATTCTCTTTGTTCTCTTGCTCTCGAAAATCTCCATTTTTAAATTTCATCAATTCATTAATTTCCTACGATCGGCCAAATTTGAAATCCGACGGATTCGGCAATAGACCCCATTGTATTGCAACTTGCATCGTTGGTGGTAACTTTCTTGTTTGCAATTATTTCAGACGAAACACTTCGTTTAAAAATGTTAACTGTAAGTATTCTATTATCCAGCAGTAGCGAAAGCTCAAATACGAAGGAAACAAGCAAAAACGAAACCCTTAAATTTCGACATGACCAGTTTTGTCTGTCCAACAACCTTATAAAACGGCAATCTTTTCATAGTCTGATGAAATTTTACAGACAGTTAAATAGATTAGGTATATATTTCGCGGTCGCGCGCGACTTCATGCACGGTTGTTGCAGGATAAATTTCGCGGGAGCCCAAAATATTCCCGGAAAATTGGTTGCGTGTACCCCGTGTACTCCACACATAGGCACACCGAAGTTTTGTTTGTGTGTTTGTTGTTTAATTTAACCTTCAACAGAAGACATCACCGCTGCGACTTAAATGGTGTTGGCCAGTGTGCCAAATGACCATGACCTCCCTCAGATAGATGCTGTGACACGAGGTTCAACTTGTTGCGGTGCTGGCATTATTTACCAGCAGCAATACTCCAGTTTCTCAATCATCACAAGTGACTGCAGCGCGACTGCAAGCATGTAGCCTAGGACACCACATACATATAATGACCAGAAGGGTGTTCCTTTGGCGATGAACATACACATATCTTTAAGCGTACGAAATGAAGATAGAAAAATGATATCACGTGAACGATAACATTAGGACTATCTTATTATTGCCAAGCAGAAGATATAAAAAACGATTCTACATTGAGATAATTCTTATTTTTATTTATTATTATGAAGGAAATATGAAATACATATACACGGCATCAAGTCTTGGGGGAGATAACATAACGACTCTTCTCCTCTCATTTTTATTGTTAGAAAGTTGTGGCAACGGCAAGAGTTTTTGAGCAAAAATTTGATTGCGACCGACAAGACGTTATATTGCGTGATAGATATCTTTATGAAGATATCGTTTAGTAATAATTCGGAATCTTAATGTTTGCTGGGTAGACTTCTTCCTTTGGGACTATTTTAAATCACAGACCTATGCGAATAAACCCCAAAGAATGGATGTCATCAAAATGAACATAAAGAACGCCATCCAGCAAATTCAGCCAGGTTTATGTAAAAAATTCATCGAAAATCTGACCTCCCGAATACGTGCCACCCAGCAAAGCCACGGAGGACGACGTTATATTCCACACTTAATGTCAAAAAACATTCTTCCAAATAAAATAAAAATGGAGTGGATATCTCACACACAACTTTCTTTATTAAACGGTTTTATTTAGCTGGCTTTGTTTGTGTCTTTGGAAGGATTACGTATTGAGGAGTTAGATTGCAACAAACTGACAGGAAAGAAACCTTGTAATAATGAGGCACTAAATGAAATAAATCGAATGGAAAATATTAAGAAACTAAATAAAAAACTGAAAACAAAATAAGTAAAATCTTTTTTTTAAGTTAAACGGTTTTATTTAAAAAAAACATAATGTACTAAAAGCAAAAAAATAATTAGGTAGGTACCAGGTACCAGTCGTCATACCACTCTCCTCATCAATAGAGAGCATTGACCAGACTAGAATAAAATATGTAAATGATCGTTCTGTGATGTCGCATGGTAATAGTGAGGGATTTGCTTTTACACACATTTTGCATAAGTTGTCTATTGAGAAGATGCATCCAAAGCATATAATGATATGAGCGGTTGACTATAGATAATAGAAATTGGACGGGCCCCACGATTTTACTTTAATCTGATCAATGCAGTATATTGATGAGGAGAGTGGTGTGATGACTGGCACCTATTAGTTTTTAGCTTTTAGTACATTATCTGCATCATTATTATGTTTCTTTAAAATTGCCTGAAATTCGACTGAATTCCATTAAATCTATCATCCAATGTAATCTGTAATCTTATGAACCGAACTGTACTCGACTCAATTGAATGTAACTTCATGAATTAACTGAAATTAACTGTTACTCCTCTCATTATTGTAAGCTTTTCACTTCCCAAAGTGACTTCGCCAAATAAAGACGTGATCTGGGTAAGGTGCCACAAAGGTGATTCCCTAACCTTCCATTCTTCACAATCGAGTGCAGAGGTGCGACGATATATACCGCACAACAATAAAACCGTTTAAGTTTAAAAGAATTAGTTTTCGACGTATAAATTCGTATATCCTTTCTCTACCTGGACGTGTTGTTCCTCTATGGAAAGTAACAAGATGGGTAATTCACAAAATGGAAAAATGTGAAATTTAGGAAACTTTTTTTCACTTTTGCAGTTATTTCTGATACAACTAACGTAAAATAGTTGCAGATGACGCAAACTCAATTTTTAGTGGAAATATCACAAAATGAAGCAGTTGAATTGAGACTCATCAGCGAGAAAACAAATCTCATTTTTTTGCCGGACTCTCGGACAATACGTTATCATCTCCGATTTCGAAGACATTTTGCAAGTGCCTTCCATTTCTAAAACGGAAGGACTTCTTCCCACCCGCACAATTTCCTCAAAATTGACGCAAAAACCTTTTCACTATACTTGTCACTACTCGTGTTCACTATTTATTTATTTAAAACCCTGAAAAGGCATTATTAAAAGAAAAACAAGAATCAACCCATCTGCTGGTGATTTTGTCGCTCCACAAACGCGTGCTTGTCTACGCGATAACAGGTGAGTAGATTTTTGTTTTACTTTTAATAATGCTTTTTTCTGAGTTTTAAATAAATAAATAATAAATGCGTGTAGTATAAAGGTATTTGTCTTAATTTCGAGGACATCGTGCTTGTGGGAAGGAATTTTGGGGCCGAAATAGTCAACTTTTAATTTTGACAGACAGTTCGCCTAAATTAAAAGTTGAATATTTCGGAAATTATAGCCGAACACTAAGAAATTCTTTCAGATCCTTCTGTTTTAGGGCAAATAGAAGGCACCTGATAAATTTCTTCGAAATCCGAAATGGGTAACGTATTGTAAACTTTTCCACGATATAAATAAAATTTTCCAATAAATCGATAATTAAATAAATAAATAGAAAAACAAAAAATGATAATGTGGCCCTCAATCCCTCTTTGAAACTTTTAAAACAATTTTGTCTTGAACCACTTGAAGCTACATTAAGTTTTTTTCTCTTAAATACTTACCTTCAAACGTGAAAGCCGTACGAAAATTGTTCTTTCACATATGCTGAAGTCTAGAAAACAGCACAAGCGTGAGGTTTGTAACAAGGGGATTTCATAAACAAATCACTTTGCCACAAAGCACACACCTGGATTGTTTATTTTGGGTGGTTCATCTTCATTCTTTTTGATTTTTGGTTTTAAATACAATAAAATTGTTATAACAGAAAAATTACCTTGGCACCATTTATACACCAACAACGGAGGAGGCTCAGTATCACTTGGCTTAATCCACGGTGGAAACAGCCGCCTTTTATCAGCTTCATACCACAGATATTGATCCAAATAAGCGTCTGTGATTTTTTCCAAAGGTTCGACATCATACACAGGAATTAGATGGCTGTATAGGTCCATAAATTCAATTCCAACCTTAAAAAAATCAACTTATAATAATAAGTACATCTAAAAGACAAACATTATATACTTCTTTAAATGCTCTCTGAGTTAAAAGGTGACGTTTAATGCGCGAAAGTGCTTCATGGGGATTATCATACGCTTGCTCAATCAGTCCTAGTTCTTCCCTCTGGCTTTGATTGAGTCGTGATTTTACACTATATGCTTCTTTCAGTCTTTCTAGGGCTAAAATCAACAATTTGGTGTCGTGTTTATATGAAAGTGGCGGAAATGGAATTGGTGCAAAACGCCGTGATTCAAGCCAATGCACTGTTGTCGTATAAATAGCTACAGCTTCTTCAGGAGAAATATAGGGCCCATCTTTAAGGTAATTATGCTGCCTCTCTTGTTCTGCTTTGAGGTAAAGTCGCGTAAGACGGCCCAAATTTTTTTTGCACACAGTTTTGTCCACAGTTGCTCCACGACGAATTCTCTCTCTATTATAATGAGCAGTATTAGTCCACCAATCAGCTTTCATTTTCACATATCTCAAGATCATATTTTCAATAGGAATGGGCAGTCCAGGCACTTTCCATGGAATGTTCGCCTTCCAACAACGCCATGCTTCCGATAAGTGTTGCAGGATTGTACGAGCTTTATTCTGCTTTATACCTTCAGGCATCATATCAACAATGTCATGCATTACTGAAGCCCGCAATTCAAGATCAAAATGTGATTCAACACGCTGTTTGGTGACAGTTTTTGCAACACCTTTTGAGTGGCGACCTTCAAATTGACGAGACAGAAGATTACCTAACCAACGTTCAAGTAAAGGTGTAATTCCTCTCATAAAGAACAACCAAACTCGCCAGCCAGGTGCCCAAAATCCGCAGCCTGGACCTTTTCCGACAGGACCCTGTAAATGATTGTTTCTAGGTTTTTTAAAAATTGAAGTATTTTATTTCTTACAGTATTGAAACGATAATAAATCAAATGCTTTAAATCCTTGCACATTCGAATTTGCCTCATAAGTTTGTATTTATAACGATACATTCCTGTAAGTTGACCGACATGGGCAAAAATATACTGCAAGCCATCGGCCAACTGGAACGCATCAACGTTATTCAATCGATACTGCACGTGGGAATCTATGATAAGCTTAGTCAACCGAAGTATTTCACGGCACAAATGAAAAGCTAGAAAGGTATAACATAAGATTATTTAATTTATTTTAAAATTTCCGTTTGCACCATTTCCGAATCGAGATTTCTTTCTTTCCTTCGTTGTTAAAGTCTTTACTGGTTTCAAATTGAAATTGTAATCCAGATGCAAGTAATTCAAATTTTTACGATGAATTAGCAAATTAAGCATGTTATAGCCTTGTCGACAAACTTGTAGACCAGCTTCCACCCAGTCCAAAGTTGTAGTTTGAAAGAATTTTGTTGCTTTAAATGATCGAAAGAGGTAGCTAGAATGAAAATAATTAAAAGAAAATATTTCGTAGCGTCTGAACAGTTTACCGTTTCTTTTGCGGTTTTGGCCGTCGGTGCTTTAAAGCATTTAGGACGTAATACTTTAAAAGCTTTTGATAACTCACGCGAACTTTTACGGGGTGACCTGGAGGACAGTGTTCTTTGTACCATGACTTCACCAGTGGTATATCAATAGCCCTGCGTGTTCTACCAGACCGTAAATTGAATGGTCGAGGAGCCCAAAGTAAGGCTATACCATTTGCTGTGTTATCTGTATAAAGAGGCGTGTCTTGAAGGAAAGGTTGCACCTCCTCTGATAAAGTAAAATCTTCATCGTCATCTGGTAAAGGTTCGATTATCTATAAAACACACAATTTTTATATTGTACTCATTATGGCATTTTGAAATCAATGATAGGATGCTACAGACACGAGTTCTCAAAATGAAAACATAAAAAAAGAAGGCTCTAGGCATAAAACTAAACAATATTAAAGAAAATGACAATGCATTAAAAAATTACAGTGGATCATATGTATCTCAGTTTAAAAATAATTAAAAATATTTACATTGTCTAAGTTTACACCATTCCATCCTCTATTAAGAGAATTTACTTTTCAAAGGAACATATAAGTATTTTTTACGTATGCTTTTAGGGCTCATGTAGACAAGATGCGTAAATCTATATGCGTAAGTCAGGGTTGCTTAAATTATCATTCCTACTTTACCTTTATAGCATGTCTATGCGAGATCGGATTAATAAGTGGATCAAAATAAAATGCGGGTAGATCTGGATCTTCAGTTTTGATATAAACCACATTTGGCGTATGATACCTGAAAATTAAAAACAAATACATTTTTCCGAGAGACAATAAAAAGTTTTTCAATGATTAATTATTTGTCGTAATCGTCAGCAGTAAATTATAATGCTTAAAAAATTTACTTTCAAAGATCACACCAATTTAAATATTTTTATCAATTAAAATCGCATTGAAGTAAACTTTCTTTTGGCTTTTTTTATTCTACCACATCTTAACAGCCAAGCAGCGAATAAATTATGCTGTTCAGATGATAAATATGGATGGAAAAAGTACGGAGATTACTTACCAAGAAAGATGAACGAAATGTGGCATATTATTGTATAAGTACGGAAAGGCTATCCTATACTCGGTTCTGATCGGTTGGCGAATAATAACCTTGTTGATATCGTTGAACTCGTTCCAATCCTCATCACTAACAAGAAAATGATAGATATTCGAAATATATAATAATGATATAAACTACCCGACATTGTGATCTTTTATGAGAGGTTCAAATTTCGGTCCTCCTGGGATTGCCATATTTAATGCTTTAGCTGTGAAAAAGCTTTTTGGATCAAACAAGTAAAAAAAGTTATCATCCACTAAATCAGTGAGCAACTGATTCGCCAAACGATACAAGGTAGCGATTTGAGGTAATGTTAGGTTCCATTTTCGATATGTTGGACCATTGACATGGCTAATTTTAGAAAGGAGATTTTATGATTAATTTGAAAGTTTGAATTAAATTATATTTACGGAGCTCCAACAAGTGGCTTGTGCTCGTAGAACCATTTGAATACGGCAGCATCTTCATCCATGTCGAGATCAATTTGTATAGCTTCCAACGGTTCGACGTCAAGCACGTTATCCGCATAATCCAAAGGAGGTTCTTCATCGTCGAAAGGAGGAAATCGCATTCTTTTAAAATGACGACGATCACGTTTTTCCCTTCTCATCATAATCCACATAGTCCTTTAATATGAGACTGATAAATTAAAATTACTTTGAACTAAAGACATCTAGATCCCACCCCCATTGTGCAATGTAAACAGGTTCTATCACCCAAGGGATTTCATTAACAAATGTTATAGCTCCAGTGATGTGGTACAAAGCCTTAACGTCACGTATCTGCTCCCATGGCATGGGCATATTTTCTAACAGCTTCAGCACAGCGTGTGGCATGTATTTTAAAGCACCCAGGTATACTCTTTTATCATGGCGATACTTTCTGCTAGTCATGTCACCATGATCACGTATAATTTTCCGTATGTGCTCTGGAGGCATATCTTCCTTTTGTGCATCCACAAAGCCAAACTTCCGTTTCTCAGCAAACCTCTTCGATTGCAATTGTTGCCATTTTAATGCTATAGAAAGTGAAGAAAAGTATATTATAATCAGGAATGCTAAAAAACACATCACTTCCATTACCCGCTCGAAATATTATCGTTTATTTGTTTGTTTGTAGTTCTAATTCTAATTGAGGCCTATCGTGGAATCCGTCGGCGAGAATGTGAATGCGTATTTCATACATTCGAAAACTAAGATCATATGAAATCCGCATTCGCATTCCCGCCGACGGATTCCACAATTGGCCCCATTAATTAATTAATTAATTCTACTGGTGCAACTGATTTGACTAAAATATATAATAAGGAAAAGAGAGACTTAAATGCGTGTTGCTATATGAAAGTCAATTTTACATAGTTTATTTGTTTCGAGTCAATTTAAACTTCAATATCGGGCCGTATTCTTGATTCCGGCGGAATTCAATTCAGTTCGAAACGTAGGAAATTTCAAAGCAGGCTAAAAGTGTCAAAAAGCTCACTGCTTACTTAATACTCGAAACGTTCCAGCATCGCTTTAAATTTCCTACATTTCGAACGGAATTGAATTCCGCCGGAATAAAGAATACAGCTCGATATTGAAGTTTAAATTCACTCGAAACAAATAAACCATCAGGGGCAGTAATGAACATTATGAATTAAATCTGACTTTATAGTTGTTAAATAAATTATAACGAAAATGCACTTACATTTCTCCAGTAGTTTTTCTTCATTTACTATATCTTGTTTCGGTGATGGAATATGACCCATTTGAGAAGTTTGCATTCCGGATTGAACACCTGGCTGCATTTGCATTTGGGATGCCATTTGCGCATGCATAGCTTGTTGAGCATGTGCAGCCGCAAAAACCTGTTGCTGTGCCATAAGCTGCGCCGCCCATGGATTGGGCGGCAGCATATAAGGCGGAATAGCCATTTAGCCTGCAAATATTGATGAGAAATATGAATACGCACTATAACAAATTAAAAAAACTTATAAGCTATTTAGCAATGGAGAAAAACAATGCATAGACATATTAACGGCCAGAGACATAAAAATATGGTTTTCCTGGACCTCTCGAAATGCCGTAACACTGTGATTAAAGGCCGGCGACATATATCGTCCCCCTTATGCCAGAGCAATGAATGTGAAAATTTGCCAGATTAATGAATGTACCACATTCGTGTTCCTAAATTAGATTGAATTCTTCATTAAAGGGAGGGTAAGGTATTAAAATTTTTTTTTTTCTTATTTTTTTTTATTCGATTTTCTGAATGAAGAAGCTGAAACCCGACTGACTGTAAATAAGAAGTAAAAAGATCAAGTAAACAAGACACATTCATAATTAAATCTATAAATAGATTAGTACTATTAAAATTGATCTAGTCTTGTTCACATCTTATTAGTTCTTTAGTCAGTCGGTTTTTTTTGGTTTTTTAAATAAAGTTTTTTATTTCTTTCATTCATTCATTTATTAAGTAAGTTTGAAAATTTGAAGTACCTATGCAATTTTTCACGCAGTCGGGTTTTTTGTTCTTTCTAAAATTTTTTTTCCAGCATTTCTCATTCCAAATTACATTTAAACATAAAATTTGTATATATTTTTGTAAGCCGTTTAAAAAAACTTGTTATGTTGATAGCCCACTCGATAGGTTTTAAGGGAAAATAAAATTTTTGAAGACATATAATATGGCGCCAAGAATCGGCCATTTTAATTTATATAATTTTGATATATCCAGTTTTACTCTCACAATTAAGATGAATCTAACGTCACCTTTCAAGTTAAAATCCATCAAACCTTTAGGCTAGAGAGCGTGACAAAGAAATATACATGCATACATACACCCGAAAAACATAACCCTCCTTCTGGCGCAGTCTGGTAAAAATGTAAATTGATAGCGGGAGCGGATTATTCAGCATATCATAAGAATCTTTAATGTTGTATTCGCGGCAACATAAAAACTTTTTGGAGCTTTGTTAATCACTTGCGCCATGAGCAGGCATTCCCACATCGCATGCATCTCGGAGATGACAGTCGAGACCGATGCAGAAATAGCAAAACTTTTTATTTGGCAATTTGAATCGGTCTTCGTTACATTACCATCAGCGGCCAGTGATCTCAAGAGTAACGAAGTGATTAACCTCACAACATTTAAATTAAGGCTCGAAGAGGTTTTCGTTCCCTAAACGTTAATACGGGCCCAGTTCCTGACGGAATTCCTAACTCGTTTCTCATGTTATGTAAATACTCGTTGGATAGATTTCTATGGTTGCTCTTCAACCTGTCATTTGACGCGGGTATTGTTCCTGAAGTATGGAAGACGACCAAGGTTACTCCAATCCCAAATTTGGGATCGAAGGCTAACGTTAAGAGTTTTCTTCCCGATTCCGTTGAAAATGCGTTATACTCGTGACACACATCACGAATAAATAGATATCTGAATACCCCTGGATCACATAAACTGGATATCGCACTGTCAAAGCTGTTAGCAATTCATAACGAAATCAGAAATTCGTTAAATTTTAAGAAATGAAGGAATTAGTTGCATTAATTCAATTAAAGCGAGTGCGAATTTTTGCTAACCTCCTGCAAATTATTTACACTTTTGGTGGTCTCCATTGTCTTTATATTTCGCCATTTCTCTAAATTTGACTGCTTGCAGTGCCACCGCTGACCGTAAAATATATCCTATACCCAGAAGTTTTTGGGGATATCGATACCCAGTTGTGTTTCGGGGTATATCCAGGATATGCGGACATGGAGTATTGGGAATATTTGCATATCGATACCCCATGTCTGTCCGGGGCATTACCGAAGCTTTTGGAGAACCTTGTAATATCTTGTTTGTCGATCACTTGTAAACACGCGCTTTGAACATTAGAGATTTTGGCCTCGGAGATTTTCCTTTAAGAGGGTAGTCTCATGTTCGAGCTTAAATTTTGAAAGTTTTTAAGGATTTTTTTTTTTGTGGAAAATGATGATAATTATATGTTATTATTAAACTATTGAACAATACAAAAACATTTTTTTTAAATAAAAAAAGAAATATTTTAAGGTCATTTTGGTGAGGCGAAGTAAGTCTCCTCAAAAAAAAGTACGTGGCTCGCCCCCCTGATTGCTCCTTTGGTAATCATCCGAAATAAAAATTCCAAAATTATTATTATTCAGTAGGGTTGTCATTCTGGCCCGTAGCAGATTTAAAAGATTTGAGTGCAAAATAGCAAAATGGCGGTCTTGTAAAAAAAATTTCAAAAATCGACGGTTTTTTTCGGTTTAAAATCGACATAAAACAGAAATAAATGGATAAAACCATCTAATTCTGGTACCCGCCAGAACCATTCTTGTGTGGAATATTGTGTTTAAATTTCAGCCGAATCGGTCTAATAGTTTTTTTGTAATCATCCATGCCGACGGAAAAAAAGTAGTTTCGAGAAAAACGCGTTTGAAGTTTGGAGAAGAAAATTTTCATTGAGGTATGAGCGCCGCAGCTGCAAGGTACGCTCTCCCCTATTATTGGCTGTAACTTTAATATGACTTAGTGTATCAGTCTAAAATGTTCACAGTATATTCTCAACTTATTATACTTTGAAAATATGCAACAAAAATATCGATTTTTTGAAGATCGAACATGAGACTACCCCCTTAAGAGATTTCATAGTGAACCCAAATTCTGTATAGGTATCCTATGATCCAGGGTTTTGTGTCATGGCCTTTTGGACTATTACATAAGGTGGTTCTGTCACTTTTTGTGAGATTGCACGGTCTAGGTCTCTTCATCTAGGAGTTTTCGAGTTCTGTTGATCCTCTTGTGTGAAAAACCGCTTGGCGTTCGTTAGGGAGCAGAGGGTCTTTTGAATCAATGGCACGAATTATCTTCAGGTCGAAGTGGCCACATGGGTCACCTATGCTAAGCGATAAATTTAAACATACATACTCCAAGGTAAATAACAATTGGGCGACCTGATCCCCGACATTACTAAATATATAAATAACTATGAAATGTAATTCAAATGTTCTTCATGGGATCCAGACCAAAGAACCCCAAAAAGGGCAAGAACCAGAAAGACCAAAATCCAGAAAATGCAAAGTTGAGCGTGATTTCGAGACGACCAAAATACCGAAATCCGCCTTTTACAAAATGTCTGCTGGCTGGGATTGTTCTCTTGCACGAAATGTATACTAAAACTATTTGTGGGATGTCCATATTGACTATTTTGATTTACGAGATTTAAATTCTAGATTTTTTTTCGCAATTTCTATTTTCTAGATTTTGCCACCAACCCAAATTTCAGTATTTCTCACCGAAATCAAGTTTAACTCTGCATTTTGTCGTTACCTTATTTTGATCTTATTGTCTTTTGCCGCTTCTGAATTTATTAAATTCTCTGTTCAGTCGAAACATTCGAATACTTAACTTCAGAAATCACGAGAGGTGAGCGGAACCCTATCATAATAAAACTGGAGCAGATCTAAGTCTGTAAAATATTAGGAAGCGCTTATTTGCAGTCCGGTGTGTCCATGTGTGTGTGTGCACACGGAGAGTACACAGAGCAAATACAAATAAACGTTAATAAATTCAGTCAGCAGGCGTTGCATTTCGCGGATATCAGTTCTATGGATGCACATACACATGGACACACCTGCAGTGCAAATAAGCACTTCCAAAATTGTACCCCATCAAACAATTTAGCAATATCGTTAATCTCCAACCCAGGAAATAAGAAAAAAAAAACTTCGAAAATTTATCGAGAAAGAACTACTTTTGCACTATTTGATAAGCAGAAACGTGCAAAGTTTAACATTAATCATTTTGTCACATATTGACATTGTCTAGACCCATCCAGCCCCCTGGTGCTTTATACACATCAACAGAATCACCCTGTATATTCCAGTTGAGTCTACACATCATATACAAAAACAGCATCAATTTTTAAATAGAAAACCAGAGTTTCAGATTGAGATCGGGCTCGGTTTTTCGATATAAAAATTGAGTATGAGCTTTTGCTCAGTATTTTATCATATGAGCCTTCGATTTAATGAATTCATTTCGTTTTTCGAGTCATATTTCAATACGACTACATGGGCGGATTAAGGACTTGACTAACGTGACTTTAAATTTCAATTCGCAGTGTCACTCCTCTTCACTTAAGTACTTGACTTGAAATCGGGTGAAACTTTACATCATGCCGGTATTCCAAAAATACTAGAATATAAGACCACCACCGCCACTGACCTGCGCAGGTGATGTTTGGTTACTGAGAATCTGTGACTGCGTAAGGATACACGATATCCAAAGTCGCGACTTTGGCCTACCAAAGCCCAAAATCGCGATTTTCTTTACCATATAAACGGGCAGGTCCCGACCTTGGGCCGATTAACGGTTACTCGTGTAAACGACACAAAGTGGGGTAGAAAATATCAGGCCTAGGCCCGATTCAATCGGGGCCAGCCCAGAGTCGGGACTTGCCCGTTTATATGGTAAAGAAAATCGCGATTTTGGGCTTTGGTTAGGCATTTTCAGGCGTATTAGAGCGTCCCATCTTGTTGATAGAAATTCTTTGCTACAAATCTGCATGCAACAGTAGGGTTCGCTGAGAACGAAACGTCATTGAAACGTTATCGAATCGGTATTACCTATCGACCTCGTATCGTTGTGTCGAGTCGATATTAACTCAAAATCGAATAGGTTATCGAAGATAAGCTTCGCCTCAACAATTACTTGCGATTCAATCTCGACCCGCAATGTTTTGCCGGGATCGCATATGTAATTGGCCGCAAAATAGCGTTTTCAAAATAATTTATTTCCAATAAATCTAGCGCAGTGCTCATAAAAGCAAATATACTACTTCTTGTCACAACATTAAAATCAGAAATTTATTGATTTCCGCAAATTCCCGGCCCCATTAAATGTCCACAACGCGCATGCATTGCTTGAACTGCGCTGGTATAAATTGGTAGTAGATCTGCAAGTTCCAGAATATTACGGACGATATACTACATTTGCCAATATTTTCCTACTTACTCACACTTCTCGTTACTTAAAAGAAAAAAAACATGCATGCACAGAATCAACTGAGAGTTAAATAAATTATACCGACATTAGCGGCGTAGTCGTAGACACATGTCGCTTTCCAGCCTCTGGAAAACATAATTTGTGACGAAATTAACTCAATACCTAGCTCAATTTTTTGTCCCACGAACAAGTCTTATTGCCTTTACAATAAACAATAACTATATGAAGCACTATTCAAGAATAATAAAATTTTATGTTC
This sequence comes from Neoitamus cyanurus, assembly GCA_947538895.1. Lineage (NCBI taxonomy): Eukaryota > Metazoa > Arthropoda > Insecta > Diptera > Asilidae > Neoitamus > Neoitamus cyanurus. The sequence continues at coordinate 42,963,118 of OX384541.1, forward strand.
TGACTAAAACACAAACCAAACTTGCCGACATTTTTGGTAATGCCATAACGCTTTACGACTTTCGTTCTGCTACGTTTACAGTACACATTAACAATAGGTCTCCATTGGCAAATTCTGTTTTAACATTTCTGTCTTAACATCGAAAAAATTTAGAGAACACCGCGATGTTATAACAGATTTAACATTATAATAGAAATATTAAGCCATTTTTGCGGACTTAACATATACAAGTACATTAACCATAAAAGCCTTACGGGACCTTAAAGCCTTGTCTAAAATAAACTTACGGGACCTTAAGGCAACCTAAGAATTTGTACGATTATATGAAGTACCATACTGACAACAATACAGATGCGTCGCGGCATTGCGTGTGTTGATATTTATGAAGCTACGCATACGACGCTAGGTAAGTTACAACAGAATATTGAACGCGGCAACTGACAAGCAAGTGACACAGGCAATTTCAGCTATATTATGATCTATATAATTTTATTCCTATATAACTTCATTCGTTTGTTATAAATAAACTCGCGTTTGCGCACTTCTTCTATGAGTCGCTCATCGAATTCCATTTTGCCACACGAATGACACTTAAAAGTAAGGTTAAGTTGAATGCGCCGCGTTAAAATTAGAAATTTGCGCAAAGGATGCAACGCGTCGTATAGCGGCGCGTCGGATGCGAATTCGTTGTAACGCGAAGTACAGGACTGCATAAGCGCTTTAAAGCCTGTCATCGCACGCATCGCTCGCAACGCGTTCAAAATTTGCTTTTGTCACCAGCTTCAGAGGGCAGAATTCCAGCAGGAATGACAGTCGTCATATCAACAGAGTTTCTATACGTTTTTTGCGAGTCGGTGTTTTTCATTATGTGTGCAGTGTAAATTTAATTACATTCTTCATCGGCATCATCCAGGTTGTGCTCTGACCACATTGAGGCCTCATGTTTTAAAATTGGAGGAGCATGTAAATGGCTTAAGGAATCTGCTGTTCTAACCATTTTTGGGGACAGAAAATTTACGTGTATTTTTTGAAACCCTGTAGTCACCGCAATATACACACGTATGCACCATTGCTAATATTACATCAGATTAAAAATACTTCAATACTGAAAAACACCGACTAGCAAAAAACGTAAAGAAACTCTGCTGATATAACGACTGTCATTCTTGCTGGAATTCTGGCCCAAAAAATTGGCGACTGTGCGCACAGCAATTCAAGCCCATTCGCTATCCAGACATAGTATAGATCAGTGGGCTAGCTAAAGCCGGACTTGCCCGTTTATATGGTAGAAAAAGTTGCAACTTTGAGCTGCGGTAGGCCCATTTGGACATCGTGTACGTATACGTAGTCTGTGTCCCGTTGAAATGGATACGAGTGTGTGTCATAACTGGCGAGAGAAGCCTCGGATGCACGCCTAGTGGTTGCTCAACTCAGTTTGTCGGTTTTTATGTCTTGAAAAACTTCGGAATCTTGAGCTTTGGTACACTCGTCAAATTAATGCGTACATATCTAAAAATACAAAAAAAGAAATTTCAACCTAATCTGAGAGGACAGCGCGAAGAGGAGGTCTGATTAGGCAAAAGAGAAAAAAAACAAAGCAGGGCGAGATGAATACTGCTACACCATGTTGGAGTCCATAGGTAGCTCTGCTGAAATCAAACAAAAAAAAGAAAGCATAATACTTCATTTATAATTTCCGATCTCACAAGTTCACTTATGCCTAGGCTTAGTGATCAAAGCTGATCACATGAAAATACTACAATAACTTAGCAAAGATCGTAAAAATACCATAGAAATATAAATTAATCACGGAACGGCTGTAAGCCAGATTTAGCGCACCACATTCCCTGATATGTTAGAATTGGCTGTATTCTTATTGGTCGTTCAGACGTAATATGAAGACATATTCAGAAGAGGGCTTACAATTCAAAATTTTCCGTAGTTCCTTCCATAATGTCTATGCCTCCCTCAACATCTATTTACACGCTGCCATTCACTGATAGCTATAATTCTTATTTAGCTTTCCCTCATGCACGCTATTGCTGTACTCCTCTGCGTAGCTATCTTGGTGGTCGCTCATGTACACGTTCCGTGCTTAGTTTATATTTCTATGATAAATACACGTATAAATTACGTTTGTGGATTCAGATGAAAGAGTTGTAATTTCCTGAATTACATACACATATACAATATGTTTGAGTTGAGTTCACTTTTATGTTCAATAGTAATATTATGAATAAAAATTGAAGCAACTTAAAGATATGGACAAATCCAAGCATGAGGTTACTTGCGGTTTATTTGGTAGCTCTCATAATTTTTGTTGGTCGCTTTCGGACTCCTTCCAACGAATTCTATGAGAAGACGCCAACTAAAAATCAATACGCCAGCTAGCGTTGTGGTTGCTTCCCAAGATCGCGCCGTGAAACACTCGTGAAATTCCGTTATACTACTGGTGCTGTTTCGAACTCTTGAGCCTGCGTGGGCCTGTGCTTTCACTGGATCTATTCTGTGGTTTTATTTGAAGAATGCCTGTACCTCTGTAATAGGCTCTCATGGTTACTAGATGTGTGAAAGGATCCCCTTGAGCTAGCTAGCGCCTTCTGGACCCTGTGAAGATAGGTCCAATTTCTTGGGGAGAAATTCATTCACATCACTTCATGTGTTTCTCGGGCTTAGAAATATTTCCGAGATGAGTGATAAGCTGACAGGGAAGGCAAGTGGGTGCCGCAGTCCAAATTGGAAACATAAATTATTTTTATTCACCTCGTTCAGTAGCCGCTGCCAGTTACCAAATGACTTATCCGGATATCCTGGGGAAAGGTCAGCGATGAAAGTGGTCACTGACACAGATGGCACATAGAAGTAAGACAAAAATGAAAATTGAAATAAAATAAATGGACTTATTACACCATCCAAAAGTTTAAGTTGAAAATGCTGCCTACTTCAAGGCGGATATGGTTGAGTTTAAGCATAGATAAGTAATACAGGTGCCCAGCCACTGTGCTAAAAATACAACCAAATCCTTTATTTCCGCTAGCCAAGTTTACGGCTCTCTAGCCAAGTGATGTTACGGAACAAATAAATCTCTTTGCTGGAGCCTTTGCACTTGGCCATTTGGTCGATCGTCAGGCCACGAGAGCAGCGAAGAGTTTGTTGGCATCGACTAAAACGAAGGTGAGGCGTGAGGGAATTTCAATGTTTTAATCTGCACCAGCCATTGTGGGGTGGGGTTCCAAGATAAAAGATTCTAGGAATAAGCGCGGAAACTACGAAAACTCGGAGGGAATTTTTGTTCATGACGACGATGCACGGGTTGATATTGAAAGCAATATTTAAGAATTTTGTAAGATAATTACTTGATTTATCCAGGCTTTTTTTAGGTGATTTGCGTACACCCATTTCAATTGAATTTAATTGAGGTACGCACTTTAATGAACTTGTTGGGTTTCATATTTTTTAAAGCAAATACGCGTGCATTTAATGGAAAAAAATTACGATAAGCATGGTACCGCATTTAATCGAAAAAAATTACGAGATTATCAATCCACATTATTAAAAATAGCAGTATGATTGAATTTATACAATAAATATGCATGCAAGATTATGGCTAGATTCATACGATCCACATATATTTTGATATTGCTGTTCTCCTAGTCATGAATGAAAAGAATAATTAAGAAGCATAAATTAAATAAAACTTCGTTAAGCTTACCATAATTTATATTTTCTTTTAACCAGATTTAAATCAGGATCTTCAGTTTCGCGCCTAAAGTTGAAATGTTACAATCTTGAGCGTCGCGACATGTGAACTCCTTAGCGACGCATTGTAATTGTGATTAGAACGCTTCATACCTTTTAACTTTTGGCAGCTTTAGCTACACGAGAGCGACCGGATTGATACTCGACCTTTAAGAACACCGCTGTATCAAAATAAAACAACTATATAAACGCACTCAGTGATGTCATCTTTGGAGTTGTCAGTGGTGACGTTGGGGTATAATTTGATTTTTTATCCGTGTTTATCAAGCGTAGCTGGTCTGTAACATGTTTGCAAATCTAAAGAACAAAATATTTGAAGAAGTAAAAGCTTCACCACAAAAATTGCAACAATTCGCTCAAGCTGCTCAGGTGATTTGGCATTCTTTGTTGATTGTTTACATGGGATTGGTCTGCTGAAAACAGCACCATCGAAGTTTTGTCAGGTGTTATATTTTAGCTTTCTAAAAATCCCATGGAGTTATACAACGTACGCTGATCGTCGCATCGGTATATATAAGAAAGTATATATGATGTCTCAGTTCTCACAGTTGCCCAAAAACATATGCGAAAGATAGAAATTTGTGCATTGGTCAGCTGTGCGGGTATTTTCAGAAGGATGAATCGTTGGTAGGGTTGCCATATCGCTATTGTCAGGGTTTCCAAATACTTATTCCAATCTACAAGTCTCGTTTTTGTCAAACCTTTTTTCGACTTACCAAACTGCTAAGCATCATGTTTTTTGTTTTTTTTAAAGTTGAGCTAAATTCAATTGTACTTAAGTTAGGAAATTTTCTGCTAGTATGTACGGAAAAGCATTTATTTTTATGTGCTTGATTCTGGTTGGCACCTCAGTCGTGGAAATATGTATGAACTTCGTTTATATTTCTATGACCTCACTTTCCATGACGTGACAGACAGCTTATGGCTGAATTGCCTGTTTTGATCCCTATAAGAAAATTTCCACGTTATTCAGCTATAACAACCAAAATCAGGCCCTATAATTATTATGTACCTTTAGTAATTATTAGATACGTAAAAATAGTTTGGCACGATTCTTGTATACCTGGCCCCAATGTTTGGGAACGGATTTCGAAATATTTTGCTGTGCAAATTAACTCCACCGGTAGTTTGTAAAAGGAAAATTAACTCCACCGGCAGTTTGTAAAAGGGAAAATTATATATAATATAATAATATACATATATATATAAAATAATTATTTTAGATAGAATTTTTTCATTATTTTTCCGTTAATTAGCACAGCAAAATGTTTCGAACCCCGTTCCCAAAAATTGGGGCCAGGGATATAAGAATCCCCCCAATAGTTTTCTCACCATGAACAGCATGGGATTGGGATTTATCTATTGAAGGGTTTAAATTATAGTTTTAAGCGTAGTATACGTAGAGTAGCGTTCGCAACTTTGTAGACTGGCGATTCTGTCTAAACATTGTGATCGATAGATTCCCTTCAGTGGAATGAAATAAAGGGAGTAAAACTCTGAAAATGGGGATCATATTTTCCTTAGATGTAAAAAGTACGAATTAGTCAGAGCATGGTATTCTGTTGTAGTTTCAGTTTTGTGTGGTCTAGCGATAGTGCTATATGACCATGCCATCCGCAGGCAGGAGGCCTCTTCCTTTCAGCTCTTCGAGAAACTACATTCAATCGCTCGGCATCCAAATCGCAACGCAACCCAGCAAGGAGTAAAACCCAGACTACAAAAGAGCGCCTCTCCTTCCAACTTAACGGGGAGCAAATCGCCATCTATCAACGCTATTGATAGAATATGACACTTAAATATAAAACAATACAGAACCTAAATGAAAAGAAAAACCAATATTCTGACATTAACCAAAAAGAAAATTTAATTTAGGCTGTGAGATGTGTTCATAACAGCTTGCTGGATGAGCCAAAAAAAAACCTGAAGGGGTCATATGGACCCAACCCAGGTAAACAAGCATTAACGGTACAAATTGGTAAAAATACGAGACTATCGTCTACAGCAAAAAAAAAGAACTTAATAGATAACTACTGCCCAGCACAGGGTCGCCCTCTACAAAATCTGATCTACTCAGTCCTTCCTTAAAACAATAAAAACAAATCACAGCAGAGGTATTAAACCTAACAACTGATATGAGAGGCCCCAATTAAGGGTATTTAAGATATAATGGTCCCCCTAACGAAACTTGGCTCACACTATTTATTGACAATGATAGTAAATTTCTGTTAGTACTGTTGCAATCCTGCTCATCGTGGTGTTCCGGCTGCTCCAACAAGAGATAGCTTCAAAAGGATAAAGTGGAGACAACTTAGACATAAAAAGAGTAGGTGAAATGGTAGTAGCCAGTTAGATCTATACGCCACCTACGGAGAGTTGTCCCTATACTTTGGAGTTTGGTCATAGGCTGTGCCCACTATTTAAATTACCACCTGACGCCTTCCTTAGATGGCAAATTAACAAAAACAAAAATTCAAATAAGACTTGACTTTTGTTGGAAAACAAGAAAAATTACTTGGTGTGAATGCCTTTGTTAAAGTGATAAATATATGGTTGTTACTGTACTACATTTTGAAACAACAAAATAGCGTACCGGAAGTAGTCTTGCTATGAATTGATAAATTTTGATGACAGTTGGTAAATGTTCATTTTCGACGTTACTGATTCAAAATCTTGAATCAACATTTAAAAAAAAAACAAAATAACGGACCGGAAGTGACTGTTTGTGTTACTAAAAAGCATCAAATTTGTTGGAAATGGGTAAATTTACGGTTTTTAAGTCATTTATTCAAAGTTGGAGTGGAAGTATTTTTACACACATACGCAAACAGTGCGGCAGATATCGTTTTTCCTGTACGTTTCCACAGCATACGTTCAAAAGCAGAGTTTCTTAGAATGATCTGCTTTCCTCCTTTCTCCTATGTTATTTCAATGTCAAGGAATTCGGGAGGGGGAGGTATTACCTGCACGGCTTACATATAGTACATATGCAAAATTGGTTGTATCTTTTTCCCTGTAGGTTTGCGCACCATATGTCAAATCAATACAATCAGATACAGAAATATTAATGAAAGCAATAGTAATTTCGTTACAAATATTATTTAATGATTTCGCCCGATTGACCCGACGATGCGCTTGAGTGAGGGATTGACCTCGCGCGTTGCACTTTAATTCCTCTAGCTCCTAAACGATTACGCTGCCCATTATCTACATACAATTAGATTATTTTCGAGGTATTGAAAAAAAATTAAATGGTCTAAGTTTGTAAAAAAATAGTTTGAAATTTTGACTTTGGTTTATTGTGTGAAACAAAAATTCTTTTTAAATCTAATAACATATGTCGAAAAAGACATTCATTGTTTTTATAAGAATCACCATAAAACTCATTTCTCTAAACTAAACTAAAATTGGATGATGACGACCGAAATGGGGCATACCGAAGTCTCATCAAAAATTCAGAGATGTTTAACTCGGTAACCAGGCTTTTCACAGTAAAAATATTTTGTGTCTGTATCAAGCACATGTAGACAAAATCGGAAACTTCAACGTTTTTTGGTTGTCCGCTTCACGTGAAATGCCCCTGCATATAAATTACCTTATTAAATCCTTCTGTTGTGATTTCCGTATTCGTACGAAATGTATTTTCGCATGAAAATAGTTTGACCGAATTTTACTTTCTTACAACACAAGAAGCTCTAAATTTGCAAATACATATTCGATTTAATATGAGGGTCAGAATACGTCATGCTAAATTTTCTCCCAAATCAGTTAAATTTTAAATAGAATTTGGAACTTCTATTATATTATAAAAGTCCATTTTTGTACGAATTCGTTTCATACGAAAGTTAGTAATAAATAATAATGAAATGAGGAATGCAAAAATATAAAATTTATTTATTTAATAAAATCATTTAAAAAAAGTAGAGTCCGTAACGTAAAATTGCAATAATACTTTTATTTATTTTACAAAAGAAATTTTGGAGTTTTCCAATTTATTTATTCTTGAAGACATATTTCTGCTTTAACTTTTTTAGGCTGCTGTATCCTCTGCTTCTAGTAATACATCTGAGTCTGCTTCGGGGACCGATAACTTCTTTAGCATTACAGAAGAAGGCAAGTAATTTTGTATGGTGACCATGTATGATTATGATTCTAAGGGCCGGTTATACAGAAAAAATTGCTAAAAGTTCCCATCTTCATAAGAAATCTCCTAAATATCAATAGTAGTTGCAATATAGTATAGCCACTGTACAAATTTTTACCCGCTTTCCTGCACTTTTTGCTTCAAGAAACAAATTTCTTACATAATGCTGTAATATTTTCTACAGATACTCCCCAAAATACTCCTCAAAAACGTTTGACAAATAAAAGTTCCAATGAGGGCGTACCTGCGATAATATCAAATACCCCTTTTAATACGTCAACAAATGGACCCACAGGTTCTCGAACACGGAGACTCTCAAATTCTTCAGTAGCTAGCGATGTTTCGTTTAGGCTACCCACGTATGACTCACCTGCGGTAAATTACCTAGTAAAATTTTAATTATTACTGAAATGTTTAAAAATAAATTTCAAAAGTGTAGGTGTATCATCTACAATCTGATTTGGACATTTCGGCGAGCGAAGTGGAGGATTCTGTTGGGGCGGTATTCTCAAAGTTGGAGCACATTAGTAAAGAGCATTTGTACGATGCCTACAAGAAAGCTTTAACAAGATATCAGAAGTATCGTTCGCGTTACACCGAATTAGCCAACAGATATAAGGAGCTGGAGAGGGATAATGGAAAAGCACGAGTAAGTATATTTTTTAGTTTTTGTACGAAATGAAAATACATAATTGTTCCGTTGCTACCAATATGTGCCGAATAAGAATATAATCACATCGCTATTTTTAAAATGTTCAATTAGTTCTCTCTTATTTAGTAAGGAAGGTTTGTATCTGAAGTCAGGGTGCGACAAGAGGGAAATCGACTATTTTTACCCCGTTTTAAATTTTTTATTAAAAACAACTACTAAAGCAATGTCAAACTTTGTACTATTTTTTATCGTTAAATTAATCATAGTTTTTTTTCAATTAATTTTCTTGGGCATGATGTGTCATGGAGTTCCTCTCCAAATGCTATGTAACCTAACGTTGTCTAACTTTATACATGTAGCTATTGTTTGATGAACAAAACAAATGTTTGGAGCAAATGCTGATTTGTAATATTAGGAAAGTTGATCCCGTTAAAAACATTTCACGTAAAAAATGTAGCCAAGTCTCGCGACTTTTTCACACTAAAAAAGTTATGAGATCTTTTGTAGAGCCAAGTCTATTCTTCCTACGATCTTCAACACTAATTCAGAGATCTCTTCAAGTCTCTACATATCAGTTAAAAAAAATTCGTGACTTAGCTATTACGTAGCACGATACGTTTACATTTCAATGTTTACATTTATTATTGAAGTTAACTATTTATCTATACAATAAGTGAATGAAACTATAGGAGTATGTCTATTGTGGACTTAAATTTACTCAACATCATGGAATTTAATAATTTATAAATTTCAGGTTTTTTTAGAATTCCGCAAAAGGTTGTCTACTTATAAACTATGTATATCCTTTCTCTACTCGGATATGTTATTCTTTCTTGGAGAGGCAACAAGATGGACAGTTTAATAAAAATAAAAAAACTGGTGTATTATTTACATGAATTTCGGAAAAGTTGTGGGAGAAACGTAAATTGTAGGAAATTTTAGAGAATTCATTTTCGCAGGTGGGTACCTACTGTGACCAACACTGGTGGATTTTGGTGTAAAGCACATTGAGATAGTAGTAGTTTGGCGTCTCTACGCGTTAAAAAGATAAAAAATTAAAATAAAATGGGGTGTAAAAGTTTAGGGTATTTTTATAACACAAGCAGAGAGTGTGGGGAGGTAGATCTTACCTAGCCAAACAAAAAATACAGAATGGGGGGAATCTCAACCGTTTTCAAGTTACAGGGATATTAAAAAAACATATTATTTTTTTATTTATATGGTTTTGAGTAAATCTTAACGAAGCAATATCAAACTCATGTCAACAAAAAAATGCCCTTTCCAAAAATCTCAACAGTGTTGATCTACTGTAGGTACAGCCAATTGCGGAAGTAAAAAAATGAGCAATTTCCTACAATTCACAATTTCACCAAATTGTGTCCGACATTTATATAATTATTACACCTCTTTTTTTATTTTTATTAAATTTCCCATCTTATTATAATATTATACTTTTTCAAAAAGCTGCAGCAGGGGGTAAAATATCCTTTTTCTTTGAAAAGCCCGACTGCTTAATTATTTTATTGCACTGTATGTGTACAAAAAAAACAGTTGATAATGTTTGTGTAGGGTACACATGCAATTACTTATTATTATTACAAAAACAAAAAGGTTAGTGCCAATTAAAAAAACATGGTTCTCCTTGTGTGCTCGTGTGTGAATAATTCATAATAAGAATAATTGATGTATGAACATTGTTACAGGGACTCCGGGGGATTTTTGTGGCTAGAGTGAATTCCGATTTTGTAAAATTATTTCCTATGAAACAATGAAACGCTTCACAATGAAGCCTACGCAACTCAATTGATAATTTCCCTTCATGCGCGGTAGGCACCAGTTGTATCCCACTTAAAACGTTTGCCAAAATGAGAGAATTGTTGAATTCGCCAACTCATATGATATAATTTTTCGCTCATGGAGAATTATTAGAAAATTTATGAAGAGAGAATAATGCTGTGTGATGTGAAGAATTTCCCTCTTTAAATAATTAGCCACCAAAAAATAGAACAAAACCGAAAGCACCCATCCAACGTCGAAGACTGCATTCGGAATAATCAACACTATACTGTTAATCTTTTAAACGACGTAAAACTATTTAAAAAAAAATTATAAGTGGTTTTTCTATATGTATTTTAAACGAATTTGTTTTTGGGTACTTTAAGGGGTTAAACTACCCTTAAAATCTTAACATCATGTTGCAATAGATTGCAGTTGTCTTAAAATCAAGTTGCAGTAGAGTGGAGTTCACTTAAAATCTTCACATCAAGTTGCAGCAGAATGCTCAATTCTCCAATCAGTAGAGTGAAGCTACTCCTCTAATTAAATTGATACCTCAGTGAAGTTTCGGAGCCCACGCTATCCAAGCATCCAAATCTATCGTTGCTGCAGTTAAACCAGCGGAGCTCATCTCTCCTGGATACATCTAGCCCCTCTACCAATTTTTTAGTCTTCCCTAGCCCGACTCGCACCTAGCAAATCCCAACAAATTTAGTCTCTTCGCTTATGGTTAAATACACCATCTGCTACGGTTTTTTTATTTTTACTTTGCGACCCTCGATCACGAGGCATAGTTGACGCAACATCTCCTGATACCCGGAGTATATGCAACAATTGGGCGCAGCCGGTAGGATCAGGGTATCCTGATCCTATCATAAAAGGGTTTAAAAGGCCCTAATCCTAACCAGCTCCCGGGTATCCAACTGTAAATTTCCTCTGCCATAAGAGCACGCAAATTCCCGGACAAGAAGAGTACATCTGTAGGTCATCTCCGCTCTTGAACGAGTGAATCCCGGACAGGCATAGGTCTGCAAGGACTACCCAACCCCCTACAGGCGAACACCCTCCACAACAACGGCAACCCAACAACCGCCTCCCATTCCACAGTCGCAACAACCACAACTTACTACGAGAGAATCAACTTTAATCCTGAATCAACAACCGAGGTACAAAGGCATGTGATCAACGAACAGCTGAAGGAAATGATAGACAATGACATTTTCCAATCCAGAAGAGTCCCTCGAACTCACCCGCTTTAGTTGTCCCCAAAAGAGTGGGACCCACAGGTGAAAAAAAGTGGAGAGTGGTCGTCGATTTTCGTAAGTTATCGCATCCCAAAACGAGTAGTCACTGACCAAGGAAGTAACTTCTTGAGTGACTTGTTCAAACAGGTATGCAAATTGTTGCGGGTGAAAAAGATACAAATTTCAGCATATAACCCCTAATCTAATGGAGCTCTAGAACGGGCCCATCGACCTTTAATTGAATACCTGGGCACCACTAGTGATGAAAATCCCCAAACTTGGGACCAATATCTACGCACAGCTGCATTCGTGTACAATAAGAGTGTACACGAAGGCACAAAACTTATCCCCATGGACTGTTTATACGGTTTCACAGCTGATGTGTCATTTAACCTTAAGCCCGATCCAGATCCAATATACAATCAAGACAGCTATTACCACCCCTTACGGTACAAACTCCAAAGATCTTACGCCACAGCGCGAATAAAAACTTCTGATAAGCAAAACAAATTGAAAGCTAATTACGATCAAGGTGTCGCCCCATCATAGGAGACAGGGTCGTATTCAAAAGCGAAGCTCGAAAACACAAGCTTGCTGAAATTTGGATAGGATCATATCCAGTAATCGGCATCACAAACCCAAAAAACATATCCATAAAAATAGGTAAACGTGCCAATAATCGCTTGAAACCGTTTTCGAGTACAACAATTTTGAACTTTTTGCAAGCGCTTTGAGACCTGCACACTCTGATGACATGGTATGACGCCTCTACTAAAAACAATTTGGCGCAACAAGTAACTATCCAGTATATGTATGATCTTATTATCATAATCCTTCAACCAAGCTCTTTCATAATTTATAAAGGTTTCGATATTTACCTGAACAATAGCAACAATTTGGGGCCACAAACCCAAAAATACAATACCCTTAATTAGAGAATAAATACGAAGGCCTAACAATACCTTCTTTTCTCTCCCCAGTACTTAACCATGCTGACGATATTCTCCTCGGGACATTGATAGGACACATTAGAGTGTCCGATCAACGAATTAAATAACGCAGGCTTACTGTTCGAAGAACTCAAAACTTTGATGATTTACCACAAAACGTGGAGTATCATCACGGAAATCGACTTAGGTGGATTGGATTACCAAATGTCACTGGCCGAACGTGCGGAACACCACGCATACCAACTCTGTGGTAATGGGTCAAGTGATTCGGAAATCTGCAACCTCCAGAAAGTGCATACAGTAACAAAATTTTATATCAATATAATAGAAGCTTGCAAGTGCAAGCGATAATAAGGCCTGAATAGGACAAATTTATAACAACTCTTTCATCGTATTTCACTTTTGAGTTATTGTTTTATGATTTCACAACCTATTGGTATTTTCCACACTACAACTACTATTTGGTCTCATATGAGCATGTAGCGGTATTTTTGAATTTTTTGAAAGAAATAAAAATGTTTTTTCATTGAAATTTTCTTCAAATATATGCCAATCGATTAGGGGAGTAGCTATGATTCCGCGCCTTGAAAATTCGGATTCTAGGATCGATTGAAAACAACTTCCAGACGGCGTAATGTGGCTACATTTATTATTCTCAAAATTGTATCCAGTATTTGACATTTAGTCTATCTGGGCACAATTTCCTTGAGATATGCCCCAATCAAAGAGGGGAGCAGCGACGACTTCAAACCTTGAAAATTTGAAATCTGGGAGTTATTTGGAACGACTTCCGCACTTGGCTACATTTTAATAATACCTGATACTGCTTGAGGACCACCCTGTGCACATTCACATGGAAAATATCCCAAGGTACAAACACCATTAGAGAAGTGGTGCCAAAAAAACACGGGTGCCATGATCCATTTCCAATGGAATCGGCAACGCAATCTCTTTGAAATGGATAGTGGAAATGAGCACGAGGTATATAGTAGACTCGAAGAACTAGAAACGAACAACCATTAAGCGGGGAACAACAACAAATCATCATAGTAAAGAACACATTCCAGCATATCCAAAATCCACTTTCATCCCTGACTGAGCGACAACGACAAATGGTACACCATTTAAACCGATTAAAAATGTGACAGAATGACTATTGGACAGACATAGGATAAGACTAGAAATTGTCTCCAGCTTATTGCTCCAAATGGTAGAGATCGAGTTCCGACAGCAAACCTTGCTAGACATTATAGTCGCAAGCCGAACCAACCAGACCCACCCACTCCTAGTGTCTCCCAACATTTTGTTACAAACCAATTACAAATCACACACTCCTTGTCCAAACCCGTAAATTGCCTATGTTTGCTATATCAAACGGTCCACATTAGGAGCAATCTTTTTCAAATCAAACTAGTTGTCAGCACCAATTACATATAACTTCCCCAAAATGAAACTCCAGAAAATCTGCTATCCAATACATTTATAGGATAAAGACCTAGTACCAAACGTAAAATACACTCATGTCGCTAGTCAGATACAGACCCAACAATTTTTACTGTTAAAACAAGAACAGATGAAAAGTATACATACATCGGATTTCAAAAGAAATCACCACAGGAATCTACTTCATGCCCCTAAGACCATGTCTGACGAGTGAGTAATAAAACTTTTGTTCAACCCCTTGGGCAACAATCCTGGCTGTGAACAGAAGGTACAGATTCCACCACTGAATATGATATTCAAATTAAACCAACCCAATTCTTGGTTGTTCTCGCTCATATCCCTTGTCATAGTAACATACATATAACTTGTGTACAACAATTTTTGACCCATTGCCTAGAAAAACAGGGAATACTCACTATCCTTGAGCCCTGGGCTACACACCCTATACCATGAGGCAGACAGCGCCCGTCCCCTAAGAATTTCGCAGCCATCGTATTTCCCTGATATCAAAAACATCCAAAAGGATGTCTACAAACTAACCCATCTGTCTAAAATAAACGTTTATGGCACTGACACTCAAACATTGGTCGTCCTAATAGAAAACGATCCAGGGTCAAAAATACACGAAGATACATAATCCCTCGACGAGATCCGAAAGAAACTGGAGGAACTCGGCAGACACAAGGTGAGGGAGTCCTGGAAAACGCTGTCACTAACCTCTATATCTCTAATCGGAACAATCGTGGTATTAACAGCCGCATACCTCCTACTCAGACGCGCACGACCTGCTGTCGACGCATAGAGAACAGGAAGGGCCCACCACACCATACTGGGTAACATACCCAACGAAAACCGTACAATAGAAATGGCTCAAATACCTACGTCGTCCGACGTAGAAATGCCATCAGAAATATCTAAACAAAGCTAAGCTGGTCTCATCAGCGTAGCGGCGCTTAGCTCCTCTGCCACGGACACTCACAACGATGGATCGAAACCCAGTGCTTCATATTGATTAAATAAAAGTTCCAAGTATGAATTCTAATGAAGCTTAGCTTCCTCAGGTCGAAATACTCACCTAATTTTTAAAACTTCACTTTGGTGAACGAGAAACTTCTTTAAAAATATTCTGCCCCACTTGTGGAATTCGATCAGTTGTAACAGTCCAGAAGGTCGGACATGTTTTCTCTTTAGTATCCGCTAAAAATATTTGATCTCTACCACTTTCCATGTTACTGGAAAGCAAATGCTCTGGCTGTGCAGCATTACTTACTAATCCAAAGGAAGTGATAATGTGTACTATCTGCAAAAACTATTTTCATTCCGCGTGTTGCGATTTTAAAACTGGGGAAAACATGCGTAAGTTGGGGAAATACGAGAAAACTGGAAGTGTGATGATCATTTATCTCTGGCGCAAGAATCCCTGATAAACAATCTGTTTGAAAAGTTTATAGCTGAATTTTGCAATTCTTTAACCCTTAATGGCCACACGGGGTAACTAGTTAGGCCAGGCTCAGAAACGGTGAAATTAAAAGTCTAAAACCTTTGAAATTGATACTCAGTTTTTAGAGTGCCATATATAAATTGACGTACAACAATCATTGGAAATGTTGAAGAACACTTCAACAAACATGTTACAATCGGTGAAAAGTCTTAAAACACCCGATGTTTTCTACAAACTAGGTTTTTCAACGTGGGGTAATGAGTTACCCCATGTGGCCGCTATGTGGCCAGAATGAGGTGTGGCCGTTAAGGGTTAAAGTCTACGGCAGATGATATAGGTGAAGTGAGGAAATCTACAGGGTTACAGGGAAAGTCGTACTGAATATTAAAGGACGTTATTATTCAGGTCATTTCTGATGGATTTGATTCTGTAATATGGTGTCCGAAACTTAACCATTATGGAGATATTGAATTTTAAAGATTTTTTAAAAAATCCTTTATTTTTTGGCTTTTTTATCGATTTTTTTCCGATTAGAGCTCATAGGGTCCGTTTTTTTATGTATCTAGTTAGAGGGCTTGTCAATTAATTAAAATGTTTAACAAAAACTGAACCTACTACTAACAGCTTAAAAAGACTGCTCGACAAAGGTTAGAATTAAAGGATTTTCACTAAGTGTTTTTACTTTTGAAGCGCTTTTTTTGAAAAAAAATTTATGAAAATTATTCTGCAAATAATTTTAAAAACGTCTACGTCTCTTAAGCTATTCAAAAAGGTATAACACTTGATATTAAATTGGCAAAACATTGACCAAATAACAGTTAAGGTAGTAGAGAGTACATTTTTAGTTTGAGGTAAAAGCAGCTAAAATACGTAAAAAAAACAAACAAAAAACAGAGCAATATTTTTATAATTCATTTTCGACATGGCCGCCGCTATTTCTTACAAAAATTCAAATTCGAGCATGGTTGGACGAGAAATACCCAAATCAATGGATGGGAAGAGACGGACCCATAACATGGCCGGTGAGAGCCCCGATTTAACGCCGATGGATTTTTATGTTGGGCGGGGTCATATGAAAAGCCTAGTATACGACCAAATGACGCCGATCGCAAATATCGATATTTTGAGACAAAAGATTATTGATGCGGCTGAGGAAATGAGGCGGAACCTGCAAACTTCTGTCGTGAAAAGTATTATAATTTAAGAAAAAGAATGAGAATTTTTGAAGAAAGCTAATTTTTGGGAAAGTATTGTTTTCCGACAACAATACTTTCCTAATTCACTCGTTCCGACCATAAATGGAACATTTCCACAAAGTTTTAGGACAATTCCAAAAACGGCACTCGACAACTTGTTCCTCCTAATCCACGATCTATGTAGACGATCAAAAACAGATTGGAAAACGATTATGAAAAAATTTAATAATAAATTTTTAATGATTTGGAAAAAACAGTGTTATAAATCAATCTTCGGATTTAATATATTCAGTCGCATATTTTTCTTCTTCCTCCTCTGATTGCTGCATTTCTACATATTGCTCTAAGACATCAACCGGATCTGGTAGTTAAGATAAGTATCATCATTGTATTGGGTGCTCATTAGGTGCTCATTAGAGCACGACTGACCGTGGCAATTGCCACATACTGCAGAACAGAATAAGCCAACTTTTTTGCATCACAGTTGAAATTGCAACCCTTGGTGCAATTGCAAAAAATCGTATTCAGTAATATATCTGGAGCAGGTGGAAGAAGAATTTGAATAGGCTGGAGATCGTCATTAATACTTATCCATCCCCAGTCTTCAGGATCTAGTTTATTACCTAGCCATACCTGAACTTGATAATAGACTCGGTATAAATGTTGATAAGCAGCAGCAGATGTTGGAGGGAGACATGATAATTGTACGACTTTATGGTGTCGTGAACTTTTAACGAAACTGGAAAATCTATAGCTCTCGAAAAAAGTGGCATGCTGTAGCGCACTGAATTAAATCCCGAGTTTTTTTGAATAATTTAAATACTCTGGTGTCACCTTTCTTAAAAAAATGCAGACGTAGTGTCGCAACCGGTGATGGCATGCAGAAATATTATATGAGCACGACAATTTGGATATTTGTTGAAACTTTGCAACGAACATTTACAGACTGAAAGCAGTTTGCTGATTTTTGTGTTTTACGCAGTCCAACTGCATGAAAAAGTGATAACTGATAACGGATAAAGAGCTAATTCATAGTCAAAGAATTGTTCAAGTTGGTTCTCAAACGTTCTGGTTATACTCATACTATATGAAAATTTGGAGCCTGGGAAATCATATCGAAGAGTTAGAAATTTTAATTGAAAAGCTACGTTATCGGTTGATTTTGATGCAATTGTGCTGACGGAAACCTGGCTTGACGAAGCGAATTGCTGTATGATGGACGACTATAATATTTTCAGTAAACAAAATTTTATAAATAAATTTGATGGGGTTATTGTGTGTGTCCATAGCAAATATTCCGTTACCGTCACCGACTGCAGCATTGAAGATGCAAATGTTTTAAGTCTGAAGACATCCTCGCAGGAGGACGTAAACCTAACTGCTATTTACAGATCTTCCAGGTTAAATTCAGTGAATTTTATTTTTTGCTTAGACGATTACTTGCATGATAACTCGGCTCTGGAGAACCATGTAATAATTGGGGACTTTAATATTATTCTAGAAAATAATCTAGTAGGTACCAACTGCAAACGATTACCTTGACACGCTATTAGGGTAGGGATTTGATAGATATTTATATGGGATAACTAGACTTGGGCGCAACACTTCTTGTATAGACCATATACCTATATATTTTTTAAGGGGCGTGATAGCACAAATTTCGTATCAGTTATACTTGAAACAACTATTATTGACCATTTTACCACGTTAGCAATCATTTGTTTCAACAGGAACTCGTTAAATAAGGAAGTACATGAGCCTCGTAGTTATGATTACATTAATTACTTTTCTCTGTACCGAAATATATTAGATGAAAACTGGATAGAGATATACGATCGAAATTCGGCTGAGAGTACAATAGAGAAATTTTATGAAATTCTAGATAGGGCTATACAAAGATCTACCTTCTCGAAAAAAATAAATATTAGAGCTAAGAACAAACTAAGAAAGCCCTAGATTACTAAAGGAATTCGATGCATAAAAGAAACAAGCTTGCAAAGACAACTAGAAATCAGCCATTTAACGGGGCGAGTTTGGGACTTATAGAAATAGACTAAATACGATAATTAAAAGAGCTAGAGAGGTGTTTTATGAAACAGAAATTGCAAAGGTATCTAACGACCCGACAAAATTTTGGCAACCATTAATGAGCTAGCGTATAACGTAGACAGGAAAGGTAATCAATAAAATTAAAACTGTAGCGACAAGTCCTGAAATTATCTCCTCTACCCTAAACGAACATTTTACCTCAATAGGTGAACTATAATAATTTGAACAATTCAATATTATCAGAGAATATTTGTATAATTAACCATAATATGTAGCTTAAATATTGTCACTTGGAATGCCTTAGGCATCTGAATTTTTTGAGGTTGTGGTGACTCTGCATACCTACGCTGGGTGCAAAAAACACTTTACTATAATAGAAAAAAAGGAAATTATCTCATCGCCTTAAGCTGCGTTTACATGGGTTTAAGTAATTTACAGTAAGTTAGCCAATTAAGTGAAATTGCGCCATAAGTGTCCTGCGCATGCCCAAAATCTATAATCTCAGCTACTGAGACCATCTCACTGAAGTTGGATTATGCCAACTTTTAGTGCGATGAGAAGAATTGTCAAATTCAAATTTAATCTTTTTCGGTCACATCTCGATAATTTTATCGACGTTATTATAACATTATAACATAAATATGATTGAAGTTGTCGTGTTATCAAATATATTCGTATAATAGTGAAGCGGACAAGTGAGGGGTCGAAATTCCTAGAGAAGTACGGCGAATTGACTAATTTGTGGGTCTTCTCGTGCACTAGTTACAGGAACAGAGACTTCAGGACTGCAACTCTACAAGAGTTAGCGAATTTTATTATTATACATAAGAAATATTGCCACCTAAAAAAACCTCGTGACATCTGAAAATTTGATAATCACGTTAAATGAGATGTTTTTAATTTCTTAGTTGAAGCAACCCTTCACGTATAAATAGTTTGCTCGTACCGACCGATATGAATTAATTTTAACTATAATCTAATGAGGGAGTTTTATTTGAACAATAAGAAAAAATCAGTGTAGCAAAGACCTCATCTTATTTCAGGATAATTTCAGGATATCCTGGTTCCGACCCAGCTACAATCGCAGTTAACAACCCTCGAAACGCTGAGGGTGATAAAACCATATCACATAAATTTCACATCCTCTTCTTATTCCTCCTCTCTTCGCTAGTACCATAATCATCAAAGAGGAAAAGCCACGACAGTTAACACTACAAGATGATTACAGGCATAAGTTTACAACAATTTCGGAGAAAAATTGAGAGAAACATGAATTTTAGGAAATTTTAGAGCATTTTTCACTTCCGCAAGTGCAGTGGAGGATGTATGTAGATCAACAATTGTGGCATATTTGACAGTTGTTGGGCATGCGTTTTATGTCGCTGCGTTAATTAGATCAAAAGATAAGAATAAATTAACAATGTGCATGCCGAATTTATTGTAACTCGAGAACGGATCAGATCCCCCCCACTCAATACAATTTAGTGTTCGGATAGGCGAGATCTATCACCCCTATCATTTTGGCGTGCGTTATACAATACACCCTGTATAATCGGTGGTGAACACCGGTCGTGGGGACCACTAAGACAAAATTCCTGGGGAAACGTTCTTCTGGATTTAGTCGAAAATTACCCTGTAGCCCTATATCCGCGCATCCGACTTAATTATTACTACAACTACTGGTTAAGTTTCAGAATATTTTTGTGCATTTTTACTTATGGCGTCGCTATCTACCACACAAAGACGGGTTTGAGTGTACAAATGAACGAAATAGTAACTGCAAGAAGTGATAATATGAAAGAAGTAGGTCTTTGGAGACTTTCGTCATATACATTGCGTTATTATGCAAAAACGACATCACATATTATAGTTTTAAGAGGTGGCAGAATTTTAAAGGGGAAACCTTGAATTTGAATTAATTATACAACTAGTTCGAGTTCTGTAATAATTTGTATTCCCAATATAAGTAGACCAACACCTTTCGCCTGAAACTGAATGAACTGTTTAAATTTCTTCTTTATTTAGCAAGTGTTAGTGGAAACACAGGATAAGGCCATTCGTAGGATAAGCGAATTAAAAGAACAATGTTCCCTTGAACAACAAGCTAAATCGCACCTAGAAGAGGCGCTTCGAATGGAAATGGATGATATGCAGTGCAAAATTAAAGCCTACCAAACAAAATTGAAGCTGCTTGGAGAAAATTCAGAAGTCTCAGATATTCAAAACCTGATCCATTTGAAAGCGGATGAGCCTAACTTAATTAGCTTAGACGCTGAAAATAACGACACGCTTAATAGAGGTAATAGCTCACAAGACTTACAAAATCGAATACAAGAGCTGGAAAAGAAATTGTTTGACAGAAGTAATTCTATCGATGACATGAACCGAAAAATTAACGAATACGAGATGGTTATTGAAAATTTCAAAAAGCGGGAGGAGGAAAATTCAATATTACTAGCTCAGAATAAATTAATGGTACATTCAGAGCTCGAAAACAAAGAGAGTGAAGTAAAAGTACTTAAGTCAAATTTAGTTGATCTCGAAAATAAGTTGCAACAATCACAAAAGAGTCAGTCGATTTTGAAAAGCAAAACCCTAGAAATAGATGAATTGCAAGAAAACTTAAAGATGATCACAATATCCAAACAAGAGTTTGAGGCGAGGGTTGTTTCAAGTGAGCATATAATAAGCGAGTTGAAACAGGACCTCAAGCAAAAAGATATGCAGTTACAAAATGAAAAAACGGTAGCAGAGGAGAAACGAAACATGTTATTAGCCGAGTTTGATAGTAAGCTTAATGATCTGATGATACAAAATGAGGAGTTAAACGAAATGTTGAAGCAGAGCAGCAAGTCAGAAATAGAGCTGGCGGAAATTGACAATGAACTTAATAGAATTAAAATAGAAAATGTAGCTTTACACGCAAACGCCGCCAAAGCAAGGGATGAAAATGAAATGTTAGTAGTTCAAAATAAAACCATCAAAACCCAGTTAAATAACAATGAAATGTTGCTCAGAGAATCTCAGGAAAGGGAAGCTACTTTGATAATGCGCGAATTCGCTTCAAAAGAGGAATTAGAAAGCTTAAGAAATAAAGTAGCGGAGTTGACAGCAATAGTGAAGGAACACGAACACCGAAGTACGGTAGTTTCCAAGGAAACTTCGACGCAGTATTTGTTAATGGGGAAGAGTGACTACAATACTTCAGAACTTGAACTGGACAGCAACATATTAGGGACTGGTCGTGAATCAAAATATTCTATTTCTCAGTGCTGCCTCGACATTCTACAAAGAAACTTAGTCACAATAGCGAACTTTGTTGAAGCAGAAGCAAAACTAAATGATGAGGAAGAACGTGCGCCATTGGAAATATTGAAGCTGCGATTACTCTCAATTTTAGCAGAAACACAAAATAGGCTTTTCTTGACGGACCAACTAAATTACAAACAAATCGCGGAATATAATGAAAGAACGAGTCGTTGGGAAGTTCTGTTGGAAGAAGCAGAAGGAAAATTAAAGGAAGTTGAAAACGAGAATGTTCAATTGATTGAGAAAAACCGCTTAATTGAAGAAACGTATAACAGTCTAACAACAAAGCAGAAGGATAACGAAATCCACTTCAGAAAAAAAGTTGATGCATTAAGTGGTATTATTAAAGAGACTGAAGAGAAATACAATAATATTTGCAATGAAAAAGCCGAAATTCACAAGACTATCAAACAATTGAATGAAAAGCTATCACAAGTCCTCGACGAAAAATCACAACTGCACAACGCTAAGGAGATTTTTGAGAAAGAAGTGAGATCCCTAAAGCATCAACTTGAAGAGAAAGAAAAGGAGTGTATTTGCGCTATCAACTTTAGGCAATGCTTAGAGGCAGAAATAATAAGTTTAAAGGAGGAAATGACTAGCCTCAGACGGGAGAGTTCGAATCTAATTGAAATATCGAATAACATGCGCGGTGATTTCGAAATGCTGAAGTCTGAACTAATTGAAGAGAAAGCGTTGCGAAATAAAATAAACACGGAATACGGGAATGTCGTCACAATCAAAACTTCCATAGAAAAGCAACTGGAAGATCTTCAAATAAAATTGCAACTGTTAGAAAATGAACATGAAAAACTTTCCAGAGCTAAGGCTCATGAAGTTGATGAACTTGAAAAAAGGAATAAATATTTAGAGGAGCAATGCATCGCTCTTCAAAAAGAGCTAAATTCGTTACAACAATCTTTACAAGAAAAAGAGACTTTCCAAAATATTTCAGAAACTCTACACGAGAATCGAGCCATCGGACATCAAAGTATGCCTCTAAGTAAGGAAGCCGATAGTATCAAGCATAAAATAGAATCTGATCTCTCAAAACAAGACGAAAACCAAGACAGGGAGTCTATAAATGAGTCAATCAGAAATGCTACGGATTTAGAAAAAAAACTCAAAAACTATGGTCTGAATAATATGGAGAATGAGTGTCTTAAAAGCCTATTAAGTGAATTTAATGTCGAACTAAGAAAATGTAGAGAAGAAAATCTGCAGTACACACAAGATATTGAGGTGATGAAGCATAAAAGAGAAGAACTTCAAAAGGAGATCAATATTTTAAACGAGCAGAAAGAAAAACAAAAATATGAAATCGAATTTCTATCAGAAGAATTAGAAAAGGCTAAAAGCACAATGGCAAGTTTGTCTGAAAGTTTGAAACTGGAACGAGCTACAACTGAAAAAGTGACTGAACAAAATATTAATGCAACCTCCTGTAATGAGTTCACAAAGAATGAATTGTTGCTTGTGCAGGAAAAACTGGCAGAGGCTGAAAAATTGTGCGGAGAAACCCGAAGGAGTTATGAAAGCATTTCAAATGAAAACCAACATCTTAAGAATGAGGTGTCATTATTGAGTGAGCAAGCCCTGGTATTAACTAACGAAATTGAAAGCAATAAGTCTATAATAAGTAATACCTCAGAAGAACTGAGAAAGACAACCACACGACTAGAGGAATTTGCGAATATAGAAGAAGAAAGTCGTCAATTACAATGCAGAATAAAAGATCTAGAGCTGGTTCAATTGTCTAAGGCGGAAAAACGTTCAGAAGATATTTCAGATTATGATGGTATCCGAAAATTAAATGAAGCGCTAAAGGAAGAACTAGAAGATCTGAAAACCAAAACATCTGCCCAAATATCAGAATTGAACAACCAAATAGAAAATATGTCGACTAACTCCAAATTCTTGGCTGAAAAATTATTAAACTACGAGAATTTTGAAGAGGAATGCACTCGTCTTACAGACGATTTAAATGAGTTAAGAAAAACTACGGCTCCTAACATCAGTTCTTCTGATGTAGATGCAATTCGACAAGAGAAAAAAGATTTGGAGAATAAATTAAATAAAATCATGCACGAAGTGCAGGACGTGTCAAACAGGAATTTATTCTTGGAACAGAAGTGCGAAAATTACTTAATTTTAGAGCAGTCTAATGTGCGGTTAAAATTAGCGAACGAGAAACTTTCCAGACAGTTGGACGAAACACTGGTAATATATTTCATGTTATTCACTTACAGTCATAATTAATAATTCGTCCTTTAGGTTTCTATGCATCATAATGAAGGCATTCAAGCAAATACGGAATTCGAATATTTAAGGAATATAATGTTTCAAGTAAGTTGTAGTCGATGAAATCGAACATTAAGATAATCTCATTTTGCTACAGTATTTAACTGGAACTGTAAATGGAAATAGCGGAACTCTAGTCAAAGTAATAGCGGCTGTACTAAAATTCTCTCCTCAACAAACTCTAATTGTACTTCAAAAAGAGCAACAAAGGCATTCACTTGTAAGTACATACTCTACAGTATTTTTCTTTAAAAGTAATGGTAATTGCGTAATAGTTATATTAGTTGCTTTCTCATTTTAACAAATATTTAAGTAAATTCATACATCAAGAACGATCTATATATACCTAAATAATAAAATATATACCTACTTAAATACTCGATTAGACTACACCATCAAAATTACTTACTTTCTTTAGGCGGCAATTATCGACCTGAGTCGCCTGTACGAACGATAGCTTCCTTTTAAGTACTTACAAATTCTGAGGGAAGTCAAGAATATATTTGAACATATGTATATTCACATACATTACCCAAACTTGATATGCCCATGGACCCCTTATAACAAAAACCAGACCATTTATTTATTTATTTCGATTTCATCAATGCACTGAGTAAAAACATTATTAAGTTTAACGTACTGACTGCGACCACTTAGGAAGCTTTTTAAGAGTTTAATTGCATAGAATAAGAAAGAATACGTTTTGGAAAGTTTTTTAAGATCCTATGATGATCCATAGTGTCAAAAGCTTTATCTACTAAAATCCTAAATCTTCAGAATAGTAATGTGGTCATTGTCCAAGGCTTCGTGTATATCTGTCGTCACATTTAGTACAGCTGTTCCGGAGCTCTGAGACTTATGAAAACCTAACAGGAAAGGAGACAGTAGTCTCTTGTTGTTGATGTGGTGGATGATTTGGAAATATATAGCAATTTTTCTAGAATTTTTCTGGGTTAGAAAGACCAACACCTTATGAAGCCAAGTAATGAGTTGGCCCAATGATTATATTCTCAATGTGGCGACGAAAATTAAATTTTACGTCAATAATCAAACCAAGATCCGTAACGTTATCCTGCCGAGACAGAAGCCTGTCTTTAATTTTATACAGAAACTCAAAAAAAAGCTTTGCTGACTAAATGACATAAAGTTGAACTTACTTACACTTAAAATCATATGATTTGTAGAACACCATCCCGCAAAAATTATAAGGTCTTTTTTTTAGCGTTTTGTAAAGCTCTACGCGTAGTTTATATATATATATATACGTAGTTTTCTCCTATTTGTGAGAAGTAGAGCAATGATCTTCTCAGCGTTAACCAAGAGGTCCTTATCCCTGCACCGGATCGCAGGAAGCTGTCACTACAGAGAATTACTGTATCATCAGCATAGGTAACAGTAAAGTGACCCGCGGTCTAGTGACTTGATGAGACCATTCACAACCAGGCTCCGCAGGAGTGGAGATACAATACCACCCTGAGGACAACCTCAACCTGCCTTCCGATTCACTTTATGGGAATCTATTTCGGGTGAAATAATTTCACTTTGCGGTATATTAATAATTAATCCACCTTGACTAGGTTTGGTTTACTCCACATTCCTGCAAGGCAGATACCATGGCCATGAAACTGGTATTGTCAAAAGTTCCCTCAACGTCCATAACGATTGCGAGGACAGTTTCTTTATCGTGGAAAGCCTTTTCGGTTAAAGTAAATAGCCAAATGATGAAGAGCAGATTCAGTTGACTTCCCCTGTTGAAAAGCATGCTGTGCTGTATCCAACAGGAAGTCTTTCACAAGAGAACTAGCAAGCATGTTGCTGTGTGAAAAATCATATGTTCCTGAACATCAGAAAGTGCTTATGTATATCCTTCAATAGGAAAACTTCCTGTTTGCTTTTCGACTATAAGATCCATAATGATTCTTTATCTCGCAGTGATAAAGTGGTTCATCTTGGTATTGTTTTGAATTCGAGACGGACTTTTCAACCTCACTTGGAAAGTATCATTAACCGTGCCAATTCCTCTCTGGGTTTCATTAAACGCTGGTCTAAAGAGCTTTGCGACCCATATGTGTTGAAGTCATTGTTTTGCACATTTGTCCGCCCTATTTTGAAGCATGCATCTGTATGAAAATAGGCTGAAGCTTTTGGGAATGTTCACTTTATCTAAACGTCGGGATGCTCTCGGGGTATTATTCTTCCACGACATTGTATCTGGCAATATAGACTCTGCCCTCTCTACTGGACCGCGTTAATGTAAACACTCGTCCTCGCGTCACTAGAGTACATAACTTCGTTTACACTGCCTTTTATAGTTCACACTATGGTGTTCACGAACCGCTTTCCACCATTTCTAGGTCCAATAACTATTCCGAATTAAGTGACTTTAATCTGACGAAGATTGCATTAAAGCGTACTATATTTAGCTGTTCATTTTGTTCAATTTTGTATTCTCTTTTGTTATTGTTAACGTCAGATGGTCTTTGTTATCTGTTGATAAGAAATAAATAAATGAATATTTTCTTGGACACCTCCACTATTTTGGAATATTTGGGCAAACTTGACGATGATTACTCTGATTCACCTGATTGTATACCTGGTGTTGTCCTTCGTAAATATAGCTTGTCGCTTGTTGAACCCCTGACTTAACTGTTTAACTTATCTCTACGTTCCTGTGTTTTCCCTAGGGCATGGAAATTGTTTCATGTAATCCCTATCTTTAAGAAGGGTAAAAAGAATTTAATTGAAAACCATAGGCCTGTTGCTATGCTGTCATCCATTCTAAAACTTTTTGAGGCCATAGTGGACGAGCATGTAATATTTTATTGCAGATCGGTCTTGTCTGATAAGCAGCACGGCTTTATAAAAGGTAGATCGATCGGTAACTAACTCCGCTGCATATGTCCAAAGGCAAAGTTTCTCAGATGACCTTATTTGGAATGGATAGGTAATTTCATCCAAATTGGAAGTAGCGCAGTTTATCTTAACAATTACCCATCGTTACTGTGAATTCACTATACTTTGAAAGCGACTGTACAAAACGCCAATGCGGGAATTCCTGGCGTCTTTGGATATGTCTTAAAGGTGTCGGGCGTCGATTCCAACCTTCAGATTTTATGAATTAAGTAGCTTGCTGGACCCGGCGTTTCCTAAGATACTATTAAATTTGTATTCCTTAATTTTACAACCTCTCCCTACTGCCCCGCTTCTCCTATATGACCCAGCGGGGTAGGGGTGGTGTCTTTAAGGGGTTATATACAAAGTTGGGGCTCGAAAAATCGAAATTTTTTTTTGTGCATATTCTGAAAGTACATACTTTCGAAAATATCTGTGCAAAATTTCATACAGATCGGATCACTGGTTTTTAAATTACAGCCGTTTGCAGCGCGCTGGTCCTATCCATAGGCACTTGGCGCGCGGCTTTACAAAACTTTAAACGCGATTATCTCGGAATGCGTTTTTTTCAAAAGTACTGTTGCGGTGATCATGATATCTCAAAAACTTTTCAACTGATTCTCAAAATTCTTTTTTTCAAATATTCGTATTTAAGATCTCGTGTACTTGTTCGATTCATTTTTCATCCGGAAATTTTTATTTTTTTGCAATGAATTTTTTTTTGAAATTTTTATCAACAAAAAAATTGATTTTTTCTGTCAACGTGGTTTTTTTATTAAAAAAAAATTTTTTTTGGGAAACCAATTCGAACAAGTACACCAGAATACATTTTTCTTGAAAAATTTTTTTACTTTTTTGAATTCAGTTGATCGGTTTGCCTTGGGGATTGATCACCGCAAGCCTCTGCAAAAAAAAAGCGCTGCGGGGGAGGGGCCATAACTCCGACAATTTTCAAAATTTTTTCGAAATTTGATGTGTTTTTATTTCTTTGATAGTACTGCTAAAACATTGTGTTTTGCTTTTCCCAATAAAATTCGCATAAAACCCTTTTAAAAAATCACGAACTTAGCTCATTTTTTCGCCCCAACTTTGTATATAACCCCTTAAATCAAGCATAAATTCGTACACAATACACCCCATACATCACTTTCACCTATTCCTAATACTTTTAGTACTAACATATACATTAATCAAATTTTTTCCTTTATTTCCAATCGGCAGGGTAAATTTTTGCCGACCTCAAGAAGTTTCCAATGTCAACTACCACAGTTTCTACATTTATTAACATAATATTTTCATCCCAGATTTGGCATACACATTGGCCCGCGTGTTTTCTATTTTCTAAAATTATTTTGACAGCCTAACCCGCACTCATCTTTTCGCAAAAAATAAATAAAACAGTAAACTCGTACACTTTATTCCACTTTACTAAAAAAAACTATTATTTATTAAGTAAATGTTCATATATTCACGTAATTATACTACTCTTGAAGGCGCTTCCATTGAGCCCACCCACAATAATTACAGAGATATTTAAATTTTTCTCTCCATTCTCGACAAAATCCATGCCTCTTCATTTTCACGGTTAACAATTTTTTTTCGTATTCTCCTAATGTTTTCTATTTTCGTTTTTCACATGTTTTCAGATATTTTCCAGCAGTATTATTAAATTTAGTTTTCTTCATTTTACACAATCTCCTTACTGCACCCCCTCTTATATCTTCCAGCGGGGTGGGGGCGGTCTCATATTTGAAAATTTTGGTGGAAGATCCGAAATCAGTGATCCCAAAAATTCCCTAGTGCGGATTTTCAGGGAAATCCCTTGAAGTTTAACTTTTCGGTCGCGATATTGATCCGCCATCTTGAATTCTAAATTTGATGGCAGATTCGAAATCAGTGACCCCAAAAACCCCCTAGTTCAGGATTTCAGGGCTATTTCTTGAAGTTTAACTGTTTCGGTCGTAATTTTGGATGCGACATCTTGAATTCCAAAGTTTTGATTGTAGGCTCGAGTTCAGCGAAGAGTTTGTTGGCACCGACCTAAACGAAGGTGAGGGAATTTCAATTTTAAAAATATGAAAACTTGGAGGGAATTTTAGTTGATGACGACGACGGACGGTTTGATTTTGTAAGCTACATTTAAAAATTTGGATTGCTGTGATAATGAATTTACATATTTATCCAGGCCGATTATTCAATTTTGTATTTTGCTGTTCAGCTTTTCTTGTAGGTGATTTGCAGCGCATACCTATTTAAATTGAATTTCATTGAGGCACGTAGTTTAATGAATTTGTTGGGTTTCATATTTTTTAAAGCAAATACGCGTGGTACCGCATTTAATCGAAAAAAATTACGAGAATATCAGCCCACATTATTGAAAATAGCAGTATGATTAAAATTATACAATAAATATGTATGCAAGATTAGGGATATAGCCCAGTAAAATTAGGTACCAAAAAGTTCAAAATTACGAAAATATTCCGACCAAGCTGAATTTTTGTGGATACCTTTATTTGGATGTCCTTTCTATCGTGTAAAGTACACTTGATTTGAGCCATTGGATTTAGGGGTGAATTCTAGTTTTTTGCAAATATCTCGTAAATTAGAAAATTTCGAAGAATATAGTTGTGAATTTATGAATCACCCTGTATCTCGAAAAGGGTTGAGTTTCCCCCGTCTGCAATATGATTTTTTGTTTGGCTAGGTGATCTCTATCATCCCTATCATTTTGGCGTGCGTTAACTGATACAATCTGTATATATGTATGTATGTAAATTCACGTTGTTACCTTATATCTCCGAAACTACTAAATGGATTCGAATGGGGTTTTCACCGTTGAATAACTTGGTTCTTCGGCAAGGTTTTGGGTCATATTGTGTAATTGCACGGTTTCAAAATGGCGGATCCAATATGGCGACCGAAAAAGTTCAACTTCAAAGGATTGCTATGAAAACACGTCTCTTTATATATTTCGGATTTCTGGTATCAAATCTACCATCAAAATTTATGAATTAAAGATGGCGGATCCAATATGGCGACCGAAAATTCTCAACTTTACGTGATCAGCTGTCGCAATTTCGAACTTCAATATGGCGGCCAAAAGTTATTATACATAAATAAGTATTAATGGAATTTGATTCTTAAGGTTTGTGTTTTCGAAATAACTGTCTTTGCTAAGCTCTTGTTTATTTGCATGACACCAAAACCCAAACAAATATACCAAAAAAATTTTCCTGTCCGTCTGTTTGTCCGGGATACTCTCGGGAACGACTAAACCTAATTTAATGGGAGCTTTACTGGATGGTAGAGTTTTTTGTCGTTTGGGCTACTTCTTATCCCGCGGGAAAAATGGAAAACCGTCTCCGCACATGAAAGAGTTTCATGCATTTTGCAACAGTTTTACCGTGCATTTTGCAACAATTTTAATTTACAAGTATGAAAAATCCCGGGCAAAGCTGAATCGGATGTGCTAGTATGCATAGAAATAATGAACAATGAATTCATTTTAAGCATAAGAGTTTTAATTAATTTCTTATTTTTTCAGCTGGGCCAAATTAATCATCTTCTATAGCAGGATCTGCAATTGCGCAGCATTTAATAGTATGTACATTTTCTAATATACACTAAATATAATTGTTATATATATAATATGCAATATATAATAAATTCACAAAGATTAAGGTGTAACCGGTGTATGAATAATTCCTTATGCTGCTTGAAAACATGGGTGATGTTCTTTGTAACTCCAGGTATCGCCAACAATTAATTCATCGATTTCGCCTTCAAACTTTGTAGCACTATTTCTTAATTTAGCAAACACCACAGTTTTCATTATTGACTGCCACGGTAAGGTAAGAATCTTATCAGCAAATAACATGAAACTTTTGTTTACCGTAATGCCCAGTACGCTTCCGTGGGAACGCGTCACTGTAACCTGTAACCATACCTGCGATCAGTCCATGGGTAAGTTCGAGACGCAAACTCAGTAATTATGCAACGCCAGAACCTGTGCGCTCTCACGGGAGTGTCTGCCTTTGATCTAGTTTTAAATGTTAGTAAATTAGTAGACTATTTAAGGTGCTTGTTAGGCTAATTAGGTAAAAAAACTGTCAGTCAATTTACAACAGCGCTCGTTGGTTTTATTTAACTCGCCGCTTGTTGCCTTTTTAATCTCTTGCCTTGCAAGAAGCGGATTTTTCAGTGGGCATAAGGTGTAACACCCTATAGCTCCAAGGAAGAGCAAGGTAGTTCTTACCTCAACACTTATCGGTGGGCATAAGGTACAACAACATATAGAAAGAAAGTGGACCGAGCCACACATGCTCTATATGAGCAATCACTGACTAATCCAAAGGAGTTATAATCATTGGAGAACTTCATTCGCTTCCTGGAGACCCGATTCCAGGTGTTAGAGGCGCTTGGACCCAAGGGAAAACACACAGATACCCAAAAGGGTCCTCGCACGAGACCATCATAATTTGCCACAACCACATCCCACAATCGTTACATTTTTTGCAAGCAGAGCCACCAGTTGTTTTCCTGCAAGGCATTTATCGCCAAGACACCAAGTTCTAGATTGCAATTGCTAAATGATCACAATTTATGCATCAATTGCATGACGCCTGACCACACAGCCTCATAACTGGCCCATCAAAACCAAAATTATTCTGGTCACAGATGGTTGAAGCAGAGGAAAATTCCAACCAGACACCACAGTCTACGAAGGGAACGACTCAAGCCACGTTGAGAACTCAAACCAGCCCTCAAAATACCTATGTTCTGTTGAGTACTGTTCTTCTCAACGTCATCACCAGTAATGGAGAGGAAATTCCCTGTCGAGCTATCCTTGATTCAGGCTCGCACCTGAATTTCATCATCGAAAAGCTAGCCAAAAAGCTTAAGGCCAACCCATAGGGCATCAAAGGCACTATTTCCATACAAGGAATTGGCAATACAACGCAGAAGTCACGTAATCGTCTTAATATAGCCATCAAGTCTCTGCATTTATGACCAGATTGGAGGTATTTGCTCTACCACAGATTGCCAATGATTAACCAGCATGCCAGTTGGACATCAAATCGTGGCCAATTCCAAAAAATGTTCACCTAGCTTATCCCGCATTTAATAGGCCTGACAAAATAGACATCCTCATCGGAGCAGAATTATACTTCCAACTCTTAACCATCGGCCAAATCAAACTGGGAGAACACCTTCCCATACTCCATAACACCATACTCGGATGGATGATAGCGGGAAAAGTGAAGCACTCTCACAAGAGGACACCATATTGTGGCGTCTGCATCCATGATGCAACTAAATTGGAAGAGCAGATCGAGAGATTCTGGAGACTTGAGCAAATCGATTCATCACCATCATCCAGAATGACTTCAGCTGGATTGAAATGTGAAGCAATTTTCAATCGAACCACGCGGAGAAATGAAGCTGCACGCTTCAACGTCTCTTTACCATTTGCCAAAGTTCCCTCTTTGCTTTGAGAATCCAGGGACATAGCGCTACTAAGATTTCACTCCTTGGAACGAAAACTTGCCAAGAACCCTGAGCTGAAGAAACAGTATCAACAGTTTATTAGACCTGGGCCATACGCAGGCTATAGATAAGGAGAGCATAACAGTTCCAAATTTTTTTATTCCGCACCATTGCGTAATGAAGCCTGACAGTACCTGATCACCCAATGATGGCCTCTATACTGGCCCAGCAATCCAAGAAGAATTGTTTTCCGTATTACTTCGTTTCCGGACCCCAAGTTTCGTCTTCACGGCCGATGCACAGTGGGGTAGAATCCCGATTTCGTCGCCAAAAATCCCAATTTATCTATATGGGGGTAGTCGAGGTCGCTGATTACGAATCTGAAGTCAGATTTTCAAAATTCAAAATGGCGGCTCCAATATGGTGGACAAAAATTCGAATTTCTATTAATTTTACTGAAACTGGCTACTCGGGGGGTTTTTGGGATCGCTGATTACGAATCTGAGGTCAGATTTTCAAAATGGCGGATCCAATATGGCGGACTACGCTGTTCATACGTTGAAAATATGAAGTGAAATCTCATGTAATTTGGTTTTCGAGGTTATTGCTTACGATTCAGGAGTTAAATTAGAGCAAAAACATCGTAAAAGTATTGTAAAATTGATATAATAAATTGATTAGTGTAAATATAAACTTTCCACAAAAATTCTGCTGTTGAAACTTTAAACGCAGTTTTCTCGACACATCATTTTCTAAAACTGTCATGGGCCTAAACAAAAAACTATTCAACCGATTGCTTTGAAATTTATATATGTTCTTCTCATTAATATAGTTATCGTCCGTGCTTATTGCTTATTTTCGAAAATATTTTCTTATTTTTCTTAAACGATTTTTAACAAAAAGAAACAAGATTTCCGTAAATTTTTTTTCTACAGTTCGCCATTTTTTTCCCAATGAAATTGATTAGTTTTGGTAGGAATGAAAACGACAGAACTACTGAACAATATTCCATTCGATTTTTTTTCGGTTACCTAAAAAGAGGTAAAATTTATGCGTTCACATGAGAATACCCCCTTAATGTCGCGCCACGCGTTTTTCCATAAAAATTACTCTCACTACTCAAGGTGCAGTCCGCTGCAGCCAGTTCTTTAATATGTTATATTTAACATTGTACACTATCAGTTCCTTGTCGAAACAAGATCGAGATTCGCGAAGACATTTTTAAAACTCCATTAGAAAATCGATTTTATATAAATATAAAAAAATATATACTATAAACTTGTCGCGAGATTTAAATATCACAAACATAAAATGAGCAATAATTGTGCATAACCATATATTCTACATACCTCCAGAAAATGAACCAATTTTGCCGAATTCGAATTGAACTAGTTTCCTCAGTTTCACAGCACTTCAAACAGGCAAGAATTTTTCCACGCGTACACTTGTTTCGTGCGTACTCAACGGAGGCTGAATGTCGACTGATGTCGAGGCGACCCTAGAGCAGGTATTTGTCTGCCCGGTCCGGAATTATGTTCTAGGACTATCCCTAAACAAGATCTGAACGTATATGGACGAATATACACAACACAAAAATTTGATTTTTGGCCAGCTTTTTGGGATTCTGCCCCACTGTGCGACGTGGAGAAGAGCCGCTAAATTCTGATTAACAGCGAAGATAGGAAATACCAGATGATCTTGTGGAGAGGGGAGCCTCACCAACCAATCTAGTCTTACCAGTTACGCACAGTGACCTATGGTGTAAGAACAGCACCTTACCTTGCCATTAAGTGCCTGCATCAGGTAGCGGCCTAGTCAAGTCAGCAGCCGCTAGCCGCTAGCCGCAGAAGCCATTAGGCGCAACTTTTATGTGGATGATGTGATGACAGGAGCAAACGCGTTAACGGGGGCTCTGGAACTCCAACAACAGATCAAATCTGCTGTCGACTCTGCAGGCTGCAACCTTAAAAAGTGGTGTGCCAATCACCCACGATTATTGAACCAATTCAATCCAGAAGTGAGTGCCATTCAGGGGACGGTTGCTGGTTGGCTGGTTCCGCTGCTGGGCTCTCGGTCGGTTGTTCTGGTGCCCTGGGTCGGAGTGTCGGCTCTGGGGGACGGGTGCACAGGGCTCCCACGCTGCTCCTCGTGGTTCAGCACTGGTCGACCGCTGTGGCGGACGGCTGTTCGCCGACTGGCCCCCGAGGCTACACCTCGAGGGCTTTTATAGTTATCGAGAGCGGAAGAATGGGGTGGGACAGAGCCCGTAACAACCTGGGTATCAAAGACCGCTGTATTCACCATAAAAATCAAATGGAAAGAAGAGCCCAGGGATCGAGTAACAAAGGGTGAGGGCTTTGTCTGAGATTGCCCATCTGTTTGACTTACTGGGCATCATGATCCCGTCGTCGTCAAGGCCGAGATATTCTTACAAGAATTGAGGAATTTAAAATTAGATTGGGATGCAGCGGTACCCATGGAACTTCATAGCCAATGGATAAATTTCCGAAAATCTTTGCTAAACAAAATCAAGGTATCAGGACACATCTTGTCTGATTCGAAGCCAGGGTGCATAC
Organism: Neoitamus cyanurus; assembly: GCA_947538895.1. Lineage (NCBI taxonomy): Eukaryota > Metazoa > Arthropoda > Insecta > Diptera > Asilidae > Neoitamus > Neoitamus cyanurus. The sequence continues at coordinate 42,998,334 of OX384541.1, forward strand.
AAATATACACCATCTCTGATGCCTCCGAGAAGGCGTACTACATCGCGATATTTTGCTGTTTTGCCACGAAGGCGAAGTAAGTGATCTAACCACTAAAGCCTTCATAATCGCTTTCAAACGTTTCGTGAGCCGACGAGATAACTCCAGACATTTGCATTGCGACAACGCAACCAATTTCGTACTTGGAACCAGTTGCGAGAGTTACAAGGGGCCATATACTCAAGTAGCTCTGAAGAAAATACATAGACATAGCTAGAGACATGGATTTACATTTTACACCTTCCCGCGCACCACATTTTGGCGGATTGTGGGAAGCCGCAGTTAAGTCGGCGAAACATTTGATGCAGCGCAGTATAGCAGGCGCTTCACTCACCTATGAGGAATTGGAAACCATTATGGTCGAAATCGAGGCAATTTTGACACTAAAATCCGAACGATCTTGCAGCGTTGACACCAGGACACTTCTTGATCGGTGAACCCTTAACAGGCGTCGTCGACCAAGGCGCTGAACCATTGAGGGTAAAATTGCCCCACAGATGGGAAATGCTTTCTCAGCTGAAAGGTGATTTTTGGTATCGCTGGAGTCACGAATACTTCAACGAGTTACAGCACCGATACAAGTGGAATCGTCCGGTTCAGAATGTTGAACTAGGTACCATGGTCCTCCTAAAGCACGATCATCTGCCGACCTTAAAATGGCCTTTAGTCAGAGGTATCAACTGCATAAAGGGTTAAGACGGTTTTGTTCGCCATGTCGATGTCAAAACTGCCAGAGGAGTTTTGAGAAGATCTATTCATAACATGGCGCCTCTTCCTCTAGAACCAAATGACTTGGAAAATCAACTTCAGTAGAAGACAAAGAACCACCTAGCCCTAACAGTGAGCCAGACCCAAATGAACCTGGACCATCTACCAGATATCATAATCAACTACCATCCAAGCGTGTGAAGCGAAGTCATATCAGAGACGCACAACCAGGACCGTCCAGTTTCACAAGACGCCATTGTCTAAACCCTCTAAGTCTGGCCCTCTTTCTTCGGTTTCATCCTGCCAATATTTGCAACGAATATCACCGTCCGGCCATTCAGCTCCCAACCAGGATTGTATTTTGAGGGAATGGCTCCAGCACACCTGTTCTCAAATGAGTGGAACTTGGTTGTGTTTTATAACATAACAACCAACTGGCTAGAGTTTAACAACTTGGAAAACCAATTAAACCAAATGAGCCACATCTGCAAATCATTGGGCAATAAATACTCGTGCATCCAGGCGATTGACAATTTCCAAACCACGCTGACGCAGATCCAAGGAACCAACCAATTGCTTGTTGGCCAACCTAGAATTAGAAGCAAACGCGCTCCACTTAATATTATGGGAACATTGCCAGCTCGCTATTCGGTGTCTTGGAAATGAGAAAATGAGCCAGATCATTAATAACGTCCAAGGAAATGAGCAAAATATGTTACAGCTGCTTAAAACCAAGACCTCTATCATTGATTCAACTGCTAACTTCATAAAGAAGACACAAGAAGCCATAGATAACCAGTTAAGTGAATTTAACTCCAACATTAGCAAAACCATCCTTGAAATCAATGCCATCAAGCAAGAGCTCCAACAGCAGCACTATACTGAGCTGTTTAACACATTGTGTATCCATTTGCTCTTCCTCATCAATAACTACCACGGCAAGGTTAACCTGCAATTGCTGTCGCCAAGTCTATTTCGAACGGAACTTTTGATAATCAAGGAAAACTTACCACCAACATTGCGACTTCCAGTAAATCGGAACAGCCTTTCTGAGGTATACCAATCAATGACCATCGAGGGAAGTGTTGTTGAAGGTTCAACCTCCAAGTATCTGATCATCAATTTGCACAGAGACTTGTATTACTCATTACCAGAGCAGGAGTTGGGAATGTGTAGCTTGGTGAGCCATTCAAGCTATAAAGATATATACAGCATCATGCACGCTACCGAAGAGGATCCAATATAAGCATCTGCGAAATTGGTTTTTTGACACATTCTCCAACACCATGCACCTGAAAGTTCATGAAAACGCACCATGTCATGCGATGGATCCAATTAGTAAACCCAAATCATTGGATCTACGTAATGAAGGAAGAATCAACCATCAATGTTGTCTGTGGAGACACAGTCTTCCAAGAAACATTCAAAGCTTCAGGGATACTCCATTTAACTGACGGCTGCATTGTTAAGGAACAACAGGCCACCATTTCAGCACACAATTCCTACCCATTAGTTATGAGAACTTCATTTGTGTCGTCCAAAAATTTGACAGCCATACTGACACCACTTCAGATAGTGCAGCTTCAGTCAGACGAGAACCTACCCACCAGGAATCTTTAGAATGATATCCATAACTATAGTTTTGGATATACCAGCCTTATCCTAATCATTGAAGTCATAGCCTACATCATATACTATTTGAAGACCAACCACCAGAGGAAGGGACATCGATGACCACTCATACCAGCACCACGTAAATCTATGGACTTCCAACTGGACTTAACTCTCGAGGTTGAGTTACAGACTCAACGGGGGAAGGATGTTTAATCTTAAGCATTTTTGTCTGTCAGCACATTGCTAATTTGTAATACATTGTAATACATTTTTCTTCTCGTCATAGAATTAAGAATTTATGTAAGTCATAAATTCCGAGGTCGCAATTTTCTCAGTGTAAACAGCTCTCTGGTTCTTTCTTGCAAGGATTAGATGCCATTTTCACTTATCTTAGCATTCCTATGCCCGTCATGCATGCAACACTGGCCTTGCTATCGCGATCACTCACGGAACTCAAGTACCCAAAATATTGAGTTACATCGACGGGCAGGAACCAGAGACGCTACCGCAAGCTGAACTTGCCGATTCAGCTGGGAACCATGTAAACATAGATTATGCTAGGTTACACCTTTTGATTTGTCTTTGATATTTTAAGGAAAATAAAATTCAATCTCAATCCAGAGCTCAGTCTATTTATTCGGCCCAGTCCTGTATTCCAGATCAGCGCCAGAGCAAAGCGCCATAGCCCAGCCTTAGCACGGCAGCAGTTCAACCAAATAGCCGCTTAGCAGCCAGCAAAATTGGTCGTCACTAGGAGCGATTATCAGTGCACCCACGCAGTTTCCTTGTGAATTGACTCCCTGATTTGTGCCCTGGTATAAAAAGCTGCCAAATAAATAAATAAATAAATAAACATCATTTTCCTTGTCTCCGCGTTAAACAAAAGAGTCTGTCGCGTTATAAACAATGGGTAAAGCAAAGGATATACCATATGTGCAGTGACCAAAGCGAAAATTGTTGGAAATAGGACATTCTCATGAAGTAATAGCTCAGAAAGTGGGAATTAGCTGGTCATTTGTTAGCAAGTTTGGAAAAAAATAACTACTGTGTTATCAAAAAGCCCTAAAAGAAAAGGAAAATGTGGTCGCAGCCGAAAAACAACAGGCTACCAGGACCGCTATTTGCTACGGAAAGCTAAAGAAAGCCGCACCTTATCCGGTAAGTCTCTAAGGGCTACTATGCGTGACGTTGGTGCAGAAATATCGAAGTGGACAGTAAGACGTCAACTTTTTCAATCTGGACTATGTGCAAGACGACAACGCAAGAAGCAGAGGCTGAATTTTAGGATTGTTCAACAAAGAAAATACATAAGCGGATGGGCATTTGACATGGAATACAAATGATTGGGAAAAGGTAAAAGATGAGATAAACACTTTTTCATATTATTCTGAAAACACATTTTTCAATAAATTTTTCGCTTCACTTAAATTAACTCTATTTTTTGAACAGGTTAAATCCAGTGTCGAGACCATAGTGAGTTTGATACTAACAATGCCCAGGAAGGACTGTTCGCAGATCCAAAGGAGAAGAGTATTTACCTTCATGTGTCCAACAGCAGGTCAAGCAGCCAGTGAATGTCATGATTTGGTCAGCAATATCGTCCAAAGGAGTCTACGCACTCTAGGTCGTTGATCGGATAATGAACGCCCACCTCCCATATAAAAGTGCACTAGGTGGCGTAAGGACAGAACTTGAGGTACCCCATCGGGGTGTTTTTGCGGGGTGCTGCGGTTCTGGCGGGCATCTGCTTTGTGGAGAGCACGTGTGATGCCTACTTATTTAATCGCATAAAAATTGATCTTGAAAATGAAGAAGACAGTACCGGTGAACTTGAAGATAGGGAAACGAACGAAAGGAACGAAGGGTTATTGAAATAAAAGGCGAGTTCGGCAGAGATATTTATATTGCTGACTTCACATATGTTTTTTCAAAAGAAATAAAGCACAAATATAGATGTTATGGTCGATTAGCTGCTTTATTTTTTTAAAAATTGAAATTTGAGAAATCCGCCTCTTAATTCATCCTGTCCTTCAAAAATGAGAGAAAGCACAGCCGGCGGGTTTAATTCTTCCAACTGTTGCTGAGTTTTTATTTTCTCCGTAAATCTAGGGGGCAGAAAAATGTAGGTGTTGTCCGCGAAATGTACCGTGAGCCGTAATCCATATTTTGTCTTGACAAGACGAAAATATTTGATGTCGTACTCCTTTCCAATTTCCAACGACGCTGTCTGAACTAAAGTGTCTTGGACAGTTTCAGCCACGTTTGTCAGTAGTTCAAAGGCGCTCTGTAGAGTAAAAATTATAAAATAAAGTCATTAAATATTTAATGTAGGATTACTTACCATTGTTCCCCTTTCTTGTCTTGGAGAATAGCGATAGACCGTAGCAGCTTTTCAAAATCTTTTGAAGATCCTGAAGAATAGCCCGAACTTTATATCCTATTTCTGGCTTTCAAAACGCACAGCACACCTCTATTAGATATTCATGGGCTAAATAAAAACGCGTTACCTTTTCTTTGTACTTATCTGCAGGCGCATTTAAAAATTGCATTTTTTGCCGTAGAATGAAGATCTAAAATTTATTGTTCTGGTAGGTTTAAAGGTATGAGGGTGCATTTTAAATTGGGGCCTATCGTAGGATAAATATATTTAATAATAATAATACTAATTTATAAGGCCGTAAATTGTGCATGGCTGACTTGTACTGGACTTGATCATGGGTGTGTTATTTACAGAACAACTATAGTTCTAAGAAGGGCCAAGTAGGCCTCTGTTTGTTTTTCTGTTTTAATGTATGAGAGGGGGTCGGTATAAAATTGTATAAAAAGCTAGAGTTAAATTGTGCGGAGACAGTCTTCGGCAGATTTTTGAAGGTGATCTCAACTTACTCTAAAATTTGTTTGGAAATAACGTGCGTTTAAGTGTCAGAGCAAGAAAGTATAAAAAATATAGTTCTTTACTCTTAACGGTTTTATTTCTCATTATAATTTCATACAATTTTTGTTTTTCACAAAAGATTCTTGGGTTGTGAAGACCAGTCCAGATTAACTACTGGTAAAATAGTGACAGAAGTGCCGACCCTTTCTACACCACTTACAGAAGAAAGGGGTTTCGTGCTTGAGGGAGAGGCTGACACCGTGGATTTTTGGGAGTGGTACCTCAATAAAAGAATAGTTGTGTGTAAGTCTAAGAAATAAGAGTAAAACTTAATTATAAAATGACTTCTGAAGAAATGATTATTCATTTAAAGAGTGCGGTAAACTTAAATTCAGATATATTTTTGTCTGCGTTAAATGTTGTTAGGGTAATCGTAGGGCGAGAGCAACAAATAAAACGCCGATATACACAATAATGGAACTACTTCATTGAGATGCGAAATGAAAAGGTCGAAGACACATTTACGAGTAAAGTAAAAACGAGAACAAGCACAAGAAGCCGGAAGGGTTCGCGAAAGTGGCGACAAGTAGTAACCGTGAATCGAACTAAACGGAACTAAAATAAAAGCGCGAATATTCAAATCCTGACACTTCCCCTCGAGTCAAGAGTTACACAATTAAATAAGTCTTTAAATTCATTATATAAACTGTAGCACTTTGACAACAATTAAATGGGTTGAAGACCAGCAGACTCGACACAATGCAAATGCTTTGGTTTAGTAAGACATTTTGTTAGAAAATCGGTTACTTGCTTATCCGTAGACACATGATCTAAAATAACTCGCTTGTCACGAAGAACATCGCGGACAAAATGATGACGTATGTCAATATGTTTAGGTCTAGCATGGAAAGTAGGATTTTCCGCGAGTTTAAGTGCACTGCGATTATCGCACAAGATTTTAAGTTAGCCAATTTAGTAAAACCGATCTCACGAAGAAAATGTTTAAGATAAATAGCTTCTTTTACGGATTCTGCTAAGGCCATGTATTCGGCCTCTGTTGTTGAAAGGGCGACGGTCCTCTGCTTCTTGGCATCCCACGCAATAGGACCACCATGGCACAAGAATATGTACCCAGTGTACGATCGTCGATCCTCCACGCAGCTGCCCCAATCGGCGTCCACAAAAGCTTCGATGGGACCCAGCTTGGTACCATAGATCAAACCCAGATTGATCGTTCCCTTGAGGTATCTGAGAACACGTTTCGCTGCTCGCCAATGTTGTTCGCCAAAATAATTATTGAAGTGCCCCAGATAGCTTGCAGCGAAGGCGATATCCGGGTGTGTGGTCGACGCGAGATAAATGAGGCTCCCAACGAGCTCTCGATAGGGGAGTTTTGCATCTTCTGGACTTTGAGACTCGTCCTTCTGCAGCTTTTCCCTTACTCCACGCCGAGGCAATGCTTCACCGCACCCAAGCATTTCACATCGAATCGCGTTGACAGTTCCTGCTCCACTGCGGCTATTTTTTCAGGGTCTCGTGATGCCACTAGGATGTCGTCCACGTAGATGGCAATAAAAGTGGCATCTTCCCCTCGACCAAGGCGGAAAAAGCAGGGATCCGAGTCGGTGGCGACGGCTCCAATGTCGTTCATGGCTGAACTAATCTTCTTGCACCAGTTTCTACCTGCCTGGCGCGGTCCGTAGAGGGACTTTTGGAGATGGCATACTTTATCTACACTATCAAGGTCACGCAGCATATCTTGAGCTTTCTCCTTGATGGAACCGCTTTCTTTTTCAGCAATTCTCTTCAGAATTTTAGCTAAATCTCTCGGGGGCTCCATGAAAATGTCTTCTTCGATTTCGCAATTGAGGTATGCTGTGGCAATGTCGTACTGGTGAATTTTCATTCCGTGCGAGGCGGCCAATGAACACAGCAATCGGATTGAACTGAAGCGAATGCCTCGGTGTAGTGTGTGCCAGGCCTTTGGCTGAAACCTTGAGCGACTAAACGTGCCTTCTTCTTGTCCAGGGAGCCATCTGGCTTGAATTTGTTCCTCAATACAATTCGAACACCCACAGTTTTTCTGTCAATGCGGTCCACGAGCGCAAAAGTTTCGTTATTTATAATGAAAGCTACTTCTGCTGCAATGGCATCGTGCCATTCTTCTGCATCGGAGTGAGATCGGAGTGAGACATGGCTTCCTTCATAGAGATTTCTGACAGAAAAATGTCTTCGGCGTTGTCTGCAGGTTCTGCTATCTCGTTGTTCGATGCGCTCGGAGCTGGCATTGATTAAAACAGCTTCCTAGGTCTGCCTCTTCGTCCGGTGCGAATGATTTGAGGGCGACCTGGTGCTCTGACGTGGTTTTCCTCCTTGGGAACATCTGTTTCCTCAGTAACTCCTAGGCCGCTTACTGTACCTTGATCTGAATATTCAGGAATGTTGAACCGAGCGGCATCAAGGTCATGGGGTGAAAATCTACGGAAATCAAGATTATCAGATGAATCTTCATCTTCTCTCCCGGAGTGGTAGGATTCCTCTTCGTCGTCCGATTGCAGAAGCTCTGGAGTCGATGCTGCCGGGAAGTTGAGCTCTATCATGGGTGAATTCGGCGACTGACTTTCATATTCTCCCGAGGTACCAGTGGGCTTCTTGGCGGACGTGTTGAGTGAAATTTCATCAAGAAATTTTACATCACGAGATATGAGCACTTTGCGTTTGCTTGGTGACCATATACGGTACGCTTTAGACTCACTTGAAAAGGCGAGGAAGATTCCCTCCAGGCTGCGTGCGTCTAGTTTTCCTTTTCCAGGCTCAGTGTTCAAATAGAAAACTCGGCTTCCAAAGACTCGGCAATTAGAAATGTCAGGAGCAGTACCTATCCAGGCTTCGTATGGTGTCGTCCCGTTGAGGGTCTGCGTCGGAAGTCTGTTGCGCAGGTAATTGGCAGTATTGACTGCTTCAGCCCAAAAAGTTTGTGGCAACCCAGGCTCGAGGAGAAGACAGCGAGCGGTGTCCAAGAGGGCAAGAGCGTCCTGTATTTCCTCTCTGACGCGCCATTTTGTTGAGGATTATATGGCGCTGTGAGTCTTCTCATTATTCCTCGTTTCTTCAGGTAGTTGTCGAGCTCGGAGTTAGTGTATTCCGTCCCATTATCAGACTGGAGGCACTTCACAGGTCTGTTTTGCTGTTTTTCAACGAGGGCTATATATTCTTTGGTGGCCTTGACTGCTTCGGCTTTCGTTTTCAGGAATCGCACTTCACACCATCTTGAGCGATCGTCGATAAACTCTATATAGTATCTTACTCCTGCAAGCGATGCGCTCCTCATCGGCCCACATAAATCGGTGTGAATAATATCGAGAATGTCTGTTTGACGACTTGACTGTTTTGGAAATGGGATCTTCGACATCTTCCCTTGAAGACAAATGTCACAGTTGAGCTCTGCCTTGGTGCACTTCAGCTCAACCCCCTTTATGCATCCTGAGTGAATAGCTGCTGTGACGTCCTCCACGTTGGCATGTCCCAGACGACGATGCAGTAGCTCGATCGAGATTTTGTCATCTTTGGGGATCTGACAAGTGGCGCGTGCGTCGTTCTTGAGCTGGCGGATGTAGTATAGATCGCCTATTCGATCTGCACGCAACTGCAAGTCTCCTTGTTGGTCAAGAACCACCGCTCCTTCTCGTCTGAAAATGACTTCAAAACCTTTATCAGTAATTTTGCTCACAGACATTAAATTGAAACGAAGATCGGGAACATGGAACGCATTTCTGAGTGATACGTTGGCCTTGTCGCCTTCCACGTCGGCAACAAATTCGACGACTCCTTCGCCTTCTGTGTGTGTTAAAGAGTCATTGGCGAGATTTAGAACCCCGCGCTTCGTGCTAGACATTTTTCTGAATGATGTCGTCTCGTTGCAAAGATGCGTCGTGGCACCGCTATCCAAACACCAGTCATCGCGTTGACAGCAAGCTTCTCCTGTCGAAGTCCTCAAGCAAACATTTTTGACATGTTTTTCTGACTCGTCTTTCTTTCTAGAACGAAATTCTGACGATTCATGCCCCAAACGATTGCAATTGAAGCAGCGAAAACCCCCTCCATTTTTCGATTGCTTTGGACCAATGTGTTTTTAAACGTTAGGTTTCTTATTCCAGTTTTGCTGCGGCTTTTTGTTTGTTTCGTTTGTTTTGTCTTGCGAGTTACTCTTGCGCGCGTCATTCTCTTCCAAGATTTTAATACGAAGGGCGTCGGGAGCTGGCAAATTATCCCGTGACTCAATCGCGCATCGAAAGTTCTCGAATGTACTAGGTAGACTGTAGAGCAACAGCACTGACAAAAGATCTGGATTAATGTCTACGTCCATTTCTCCTAATTTATCAACCGATTCGAAAAAACTGTTTACGTGCTCTCGCACATGCGTGTTCCGCCATCTTGCAGTGAATAATGCTTTTCAACAAAGAAGCTTTACGCGCGGGACCTTTCGACTCGTAAATTTCTTTCAGCTTCAGCCATGTTTCTCGAGCGGTTTCGCAGTTCTTTACTTGCCTTAGTTCGCTGGAACTGATCAGCAAAATAATCTCGGATTCGACCCCTTGCTCATTTTTGGTCCATTCAGAAATGGTGGCCGCATTGTCGGCTGTTGGCTCGGGTTTCACTTTGACGCCGTTGACGAAGTCCTGCAGGTCGCATTTGATGAGAATGGCCTGCATCTGTAGTTTCCAGGTGTCATAGTTGTTCTTGCACAAAGGTTCCACTCTGGCCGAATTCGCCAAACTCGTCATGGTGGTCTTGTTGCTCACGGCGCGATTTCAATGGTTTTACTGTACACAATAATGGAACTACTTTATTGAGATGCGAAATGAAAAGGTCAAAGACACATTTACGAGTAAAGTAAAAACGAGAACAAGTAGAAGAAGCAGGAAGGGCTCGCGAAAGTGGCGACAAGTAGTAACCGTGACTCGAACTAAACGGAACTAAAATAAAAGCGCGAATATTCAAATCCTGACAAATGTGACAAAAATAACGTTGTATTTTCGGATCGCGAAAAGTTTTCCTTGCTGTCATTGATAACAAAACACTCAATTTTACATAATGTGCCTCTAGACTTACTTGAAGAACTACCTTATAAACTGCATTAATTGTAATTCAAACATTTATTAGTTTAACTTTTCAACACAACGTTGAAGCACCCAACAGAAAGCGCGGCACGCATAAAATAAGTTGATTTCGTTTATTCACTTGATTTAAATTATCTGTCCAAACCACAAAATACACGCACAGCGCGACACAGAAAATAACTGCCAAATGTTTATATAGAAAACATGTTTTTTCTACAAAAGGTATTATAACACAGCCACAGATTTGCAAAACAACCGAATGAAAATGGCTAAATATAAACAAACGAAGTCAAAAATTGCGCTCCCGACTCGACTGTCGCCGACCTGAGCCGAGCGCAAGCCGAATGAGCGAGAGCGCCCGATAGTGTACGATAGTGTGCGTGACAGTGTGGGACAGTGTTCGTGCCAATGCGCTCTTGCTCTGTTAACGCTGAGAGTCTGCGATCTCGAAATGCGTTGACACTGTTAACGTAAATTCGTGAAACGTGAACGGACAAGTGTCAGCGCTTACTACGTCGTTCTATCCACGTACGATTAGCTAGTTAGAGCGCGTTTATTGGAGGTATATTACTGTTTACCAAGTCCAGCCCTCTATTAAATAACTATGATTTTTAAACCGGGACAATTTGCTTATCGGCCGGGACGCCGGGACACATTGCTTCAAACCGGGACATGTCCCGGCGTACCGGGACGTATGGCAACCCAACTCTAGGCAATAGTGTGTTTAAAAAAGCCATTAACTTTCTTAATTCTGAGGTGGAGGACACTAAACAGAACGCTATTGTTTGTGAAACTGTTGAAAATATACCTTTACAGGGAAACGTGACACAGTTCAAAAAATTCAGTGTGGTATTGGTCTAAACAAAGGCTTCAAATTGCTGTCAAAACAGACGTCGTTTTACAAGAGGTGTAATACGGCGGGTGTTAAGCTTGCCTTTCAGTTACAAGATTTTGGTAACACCAGTCAAAACCCTCTCGAGACCTTAAAACATGCGTTTGATAATGTGCTTAAAGAGGTGCTGTCAAATTCTGTGGAAGGTAGCAAAATTGAAATTGAAAATGCAACAATATACGTGAAAGGTGAATTAAAGGCTTCATTCATTAGAAAATACTCGCCAACTTCTGAAATAATAGAGCTTATATAGATACCTATATTAAGTGAACTTGTAAATTTTCAATCTTATTGTGAAATCCACAGCAATGTGTCTTTTGTACGTTGTGCTCTGCAAAATTGTATAAATATATACCTGTATATGTTAATTAATAAAATTATTATAACTGTGTGTTTTTATATTTAAAAACTTTGTATTATATGGATATTACATCAAAAAGAATATTGGTGCTTCAGTATAAGGGTATAAGGAAAAGTCTAGAATAATTTAGATGGACATAAGAAGTTCTAGACGGAATAAAAACCTCTTCGTCTGACAGCAAAATTACATTTTTGTTTTTACACTTCTCACAATATTGCTTATAGTACTCCTTCGCACTTTCGGCTGCATTGTTATTGTGGAAAATAACAATCTTGAAGAAATCTTGCATATCAGCCAACTTATAGCGCTCATCAAGGGTCAGCTGAATAGTTCCTGTACCAACGGGGATTGTGTATTTCGTTTGAAGCACTTCTTGGTTTGGCGGGAACATGTCTGGAATAACCTCGTCTTTTAGTTTGGCTAGATGTTTGTAAACTTCCAGCCATCCAGAGTAAAATGTTGACACAGGCGCGAGACCATGGTGGTGGAAGACTATCTTTGCATCAAACGAGGTCGTATAAAATCCGAGGACGGCCTTCTGATTATGGTGATGATCCAGATGATATATATGTTATAGTTTAGCAAAAGTTTTTGCCCCGAACCTCTGATCGTTTGTTGCCTTTTTTTTTGTATCGATCTAAGTTTTTGCTTTTTCGATTTTGTGTTCATCACCTTAAACTTTTCTGCACACACCCTTTTTGCACTCAACTGTTTAGACTTTTAAGCTTCAGGTGCTGGCTCCATCTTTAAACGACGAGTTATACTTTAACATTAAGTGTACATCACCATCGTCTCGTATTTATACTCTTATTTTCCGGTATACATAGGTGGTTATATTTACCCCCACCAGATTTTAAATATTTTTTCAAGTATATTTTGCGATATAAATTCACAAGTTTATTATCGTTTAAGCTAAAATTATTGGAGGAAAATTGTTTCAGAAAATGTTTTAAACTTTTTCCTTTAAATCGAAAATACAAATACACACAGCAATAATGTCCACAAGTAGATGAAAGTGCACCTTGCAATCGTTTTTTACTGTTTACATACACATCTGAATTTGTATGTAAGTAGTTGCGAAAAAGCCTGTTACTGGGGAGTTTACCATACGAATCAAAGTATTCTGCAGGGCCTTTTTTTGGAATGTGAAATGCAACCCATTAGCTATGACGCATGCAGGCTTTTTTATTTCTTTTGGTAGACGGTCACAAGCAAATACTCCTCTAAAGAGCCATTTTGTAGTAGGGTTATTTGCTAGTGACTTTGTAAGATCAATCGTGTTCATTCTTGTTCGGAAGCCTGGGTAGCTATTCCTACGTCAATAACGTTGGTATATGATGTAACATAGTTGTTTATAAATTCCTTAGGTGGCGCATCGCAAACAAGTATTGTAGTAAATTTTGCTAATGTTTTTATTAGGTCTTCATTTAATGATTTCATTTCAATGTTTCCCAATTTATTTGATTGGTCGACACACCCTGGAGCTGATGTAGGGTATTTAAAGACAATCTTCTTGGTAAATAATTTGCTTTGTGTAGTGAATCCCGCAAAAGAAACCTTTTTCAAGAAGGTCAAGCAACCTCCAGAAAAGTATTCGACATTTATCAAGCAACTCATGATATCAGGGGTTGTTAAGATTACAACCCCACGGCGACACAATGACCTATGGTCGGTCCTAAGGACCGAGGCAGCGAGGAAGAGGTCGCTGGACATGTGTCTCCGCAGAGCTGAAGGGTAGTGACGTAAAGTCCGGAAGAGGGGAGTGTTCTGAAGCAGGACCCGGGAGCGCCTTGCCGACGGCACGGACTAGCTCGCCGGATGGGGTGGGGTTCGTGGGCACTGCCTCGTGTTGGAACACTTGGCGGGAATTTTTTTTCGCGCTCCGAAAAGGGGGGTTGCGACGTCCCTCCTCAATTTTTTTTTTCTTGCCCCACAATGTAGTACATGAAAAAGGGTAGGAATTCAATACGGGTGTCACAGAAAACACGGACTCCGCCTAGTCCGGTGTGGGGGGGGGGGGGAGGTGGTTGGCCCTGCCTCTCAGAGAGCCACCACCCATCTGACCCACCTCGTTGATCTCTCGGGCCCCCACAGGCCGAGATATCCTGTCCAAAAAAAAAATTTAGCTACAGTGACGTGGCGGATCCACGCCCGGGGTGCGAAAGCAAAAGGCGATTAATGCATGTTATCCAATTTAATCATTTCGATATAATATCTCCTGAGACCTGGCGTGACATTTAGATAGTTGCCAAATAACTATGATATACCTATCGTACATAGCCTAGATCTTAAAGCGAATAAAAAAAAATTTACAAGTGATGTAAATACTGCTATCTCCGTAATACAAACTGAGATCCGATACTTCATACTGGAATATTCAACTAAATCTACTTGATGTAATTCAGACTATTTAGCATCGACTAAGATCAACTAAATTCAAAAAAAAATATATAATAAAAATGTATAAGTGAGGTAACTACGACTATCTCCTTGACATATACGGAGAGCTGATAATTCAAAAAGAATATTTAAAACAAGATTACTGCTTTAGCAAATGAGTAGATTTTGCTCAGTGGTCAAAAAGGGGGAGAGGAACACGGCAACGCGGTTATCGTGTCGTATACTGGACAGCATCAATTTGCTCGGTCGACATCGAGATAAAAAAAATCATACCAGCGAGCAGGTAACAAAACGCGAAGGGGTTCTCGACCGTTGCTAACGTCACGAGTCAGAAAAAAATTTTTCTCCCTTTCAGCTAGTATTTTCCAACAATTATTATTAATAAAGTAGATAACGTTGCTCCGCGACAGGAGAGAAAGGACAGTTAAGGTCACGTCAGTAACGAGAAAGAAAAAAAATTTCTTATGGTATCCCCCGGCAGAGGTTCCTACGGGGCCGCCTCCTTTCTCCCTTCTCTACACGATAAGGCTTTTCATAGTCCGTGACTGCTCTGTAAATTAATTTTACCACAAAAAAAAAATGCTACTAATCCACTTAGCCTAGATGCACGAATTCCGTGATCCGGGGGGTGATGATGCCGGTCGGGGGTGGCAGATAATCCTTGCCAGGGGGCCTGCGTGAGGACACGTTGAAGGATCGGCCGCCTGCACAATGCGAGCTGGTGAAACCTGGAGGAATGGCCCTCTTGTTGAAGGACCACCGTCTGCACAGCTTAAAAATCCCACGTGGGGAGGTGAAGCGACCGCCTGGTCGAGTGGAGCGCCCAACTTTCCACACCCGCTCTGGGGGGGCAATACAATCCGGGCTGGATGGGGAGCCTCGTCTGCGTTCCGGGAGGGAGGCGACTCGATCGGGCCAATGTGACTACCGATGCGGGGTGGGGCCGGTTCTGGAGGTATAGCCGGACCTCGCACTCCCACGAAGCTGTTGTGTTTATCCCAGTAATAGAGGGGTTTGTGTTGTTTGTTTTGTTTTTTTATTCTCTTTTATTAATTATATGTATCAATTAATTTTGTTAACAATATTTTATTTCGTTACAATAAAATTCGACGTAAAGTCTCAAGCAAAATAATCAGCTTAATTTTGTTTTAACTAATATTATACTTCGTTTCACGCACTCTGACTTAAAGTCTTCAGTAAGATAATTAACTTGATTTTGTTTTAAATAAGATTATACTCCGATTCACGCACTCTGACTTAAAGTCTTCAGTAAGATAATTAACTTGATTTTGTTTTAGATAAGATTATACTCCGATTCACGCACTCTGACTTAAAGTCTTCAGTAAGATAATTAACTTGATTTTGTTTTAGATAAGATTATACTCCGATTCACGAACTCTGACTTAAAGTCTTCAGTAAAATAATTAACTTGATTTTGTTTTAAATAAGATTATACTCCGATTCACGAACTCTGACTTAAAGTCTTCAGTAAGATAATTAACTTGATTTTGTTTTAGATAAGATTATACTCCGATTCACGCACTCTGACTTAAAGTCTTCAGTAAAATAATTAACTTGATTTTGTTTTAAATAAGATTATACTCCGATTCACGAACTCTGACTTAAAGTCTTCAGTAAGATAATTAACTTGATTTTGTTTTAGATAAGATTATACTCCGATTCACGCACTCTGACTTAAAGTCTTCAGTAAGATAATTAACTTGATTTTGTTTTAGATAAGATTATACTCCGATTCACGAACTCTGACTTAAAGTCTTCAGTAAGATAATTAACTTGATTTTGTTTTAAATAAGATTATACTCCGATTCACGACTCCGCATCGGACTTGCCGATTCCCCGGCTAATTAACGACTCCGGGGGGCATCCGCCCCCCAAGACAGTTAAGACACGACTTATCTAGCTTAGCGTGTCCCGATCGACAGCTAAGCTCCGCGAGGGAGCTTTTCCCGTTAAGCTCCCTACACGTGCCGCGCGCAGTCAGTTTACCTTGCATTTGTCGCGACTGTTTTTTCCCAGCAATAAAGTTAGATGAGCAAATTCCCGCGCTTGGGGTGTAATTGGAGATTTCTGTTTGTGTCGCCGAGTTCTCATAGCGGCTGCGCGTGCATGTTGGAATGCGCTGATACAGCCCCTCATGAAAATCCGGCGAAACCAAATCTCGAAATAATTTAATTTATGGTAATAATAATTTAGAATTATTAATTTCAATATTCATCGACGGGAATTTCGATGACTATTGAAATCAATTAAATTCGGGGGGGAAATTGCCATATTTGTTACACAACAAAGCCGTTAAAACTGATGCCGCCTCCACAAAAAAAATGTGAAAATTTATTGGCAGCGGACGCCTCCCTCTTTCCTTTGTTCTTTACGGGGCCGGCCGCCGTCGCTTGCTGCTGACTGTTTGCTGCTGGCTGTCGCGGGTTAGGAATTAGCCAGGCAACAGGAAAATAAAATTTGCGATATCTTACCTCACCGCAATCCACTCAGGCTAAGATGCGCGCTAAAATCTGTCGCGCTTATATTTCCCAATTACGGGCACCATTAACTTACGCACAGTGACTTGTCGGCTCCGTGGTTTCACACAAAATGGCCGGTCTTTGCCTTCTTTGATTTTCGCCTTGCCGTGCCGGGGCCGCTAGTTCTGAGTTTCACTACTAGGGCTCTCCGGATCGCTGCAAAGATCTGGAGCTACTGTCCTCAGGTCAGGGACGGCGTAAGGAAGTTGATATTTGTCGTTTGGCGGTGTTCGCTTGTTCGCAGGCGACCGTCACAGGGTTCACTGTCGATGAACTGTGATTAATATTAAATTGTATCACCTTATATAGCCTTTTTAGAAGCTGGCATATACGTTTCTATCTTTGTCGATTTCCACACTTCCGTCATATTCGGCATACACGATACAAGTTACTGTTGTCTTCAAAGCCTCCTTAAATCTTCCTTCAATTCTAACCGTACCTTGGTTTAATAGATTTCCGCAGGTTGAATTATATGAACGATCAGAAGTCAAATCAAAAGCAAGGAGAAAACAGCCGTTGTCAAAGAATTTCTTTGAAATCTGATGTCCTTTATCGAAATAATATATTCCAGTGCCTTTGAACAACGACACGTATCCCCTTGTACTAATTGGCTTTTCTTTTGAATAATCGAATTCTATAGGCTGGTTTGGTATCTGGACACCATTTACTGATAAATTAAATCTTGTGATGTTATTAAGTTTAAAATTATATGCATTTTTTGTTCGATTTCCTGTATATGCGTTGTTATCAACCATACCAAACACTAGTAAATTTGGTAATTGTCCTATGACAATATTGTCTAAGGATAATGTGTATGTGTTTGTAGGTATAGTAAATGTTTTAACTTCGACACGTTTGTATGGGTATACAGCATTTAACCGTTGTAAAGCAGTTTCATGAGCCAGCATGATGCTGGGGTTAACAGATACGTGATTCATGTACATAGTAGCCTCTACAATCTTAACTCGTGGGGAGTTGTCATCATCTCTTGACAAAAGGTAAAATTCGGGTTTTTCAAGTGATAACACTACGCGCAGATCCACACCATTCATTAATAATTTATCTTGGTTAAACATATCAGCATGTATTTTCCCCATTAGCTCGACAACGTTGCTCTTATTAAAAAGTTTTTGTCTTGCTAAGTAGCCTATATTTTGTTCAGGACTTTGAACAACCTCCGTATTGTCTTCATCAATATACCAGCCAACAGATTCCAAATGCCGCATCTTTTCCATAATTTAACAAATTTTCTATATATGCCCTATAATTGTAGTTGTCAGTTTGAACAACCGGTCTCCCATTTAGGTAAATAGTGCACTGACGAAAGAGCGAGTGAATCATGTTATTGACAACACCAGGACCTTCATCAGTCACAGTCTTCTCGGAACCATCTGGGGCAGTTACGGTAATATTGTTTCCGGTATAAAGTACTTCTTTGCCATTTTTAAATTTAATTAGCTGCACTTTTAAACGTAGATATATACTTGACAAGTCTCGATATGTATCTCCATGCCCCAGCGAAACAAATTCCAAAACTGACGAGTTATCCAATGAGGCTATAGGCTTGTATGCTACTTCTTCAGTTTTTAAAATATTACTTTGAATAGCCGGTGTAGAGAAAAGTTCCAGCTCAGATTTCATGCACTCGCTATAAGTAGGTAGACATTTTGTTTATTTATCAAAAATATCCAATACACGTTTGCCTTTTATACATTTTTTCTTCTTGCTTGCTGTTTTTTTCGTAGTCCGTTTTGTTTGTTTTGAACGTCTTTTTCGTTTTGGAGACTTGGTTAAGCGTAACCAAATGGATTAGCTCTTTTAATAATCGTGCGATTATTTATACCTGCACCGCCCATACTATCGAAGAGTTTATTTATACCCTTTTGCGCTAGGTCTTGTACTGCCACTTTTCCCTGTTCTTTTAAAATATCCCTAACCGGCTTGCTGCCAATTTCCTGCAGTATTGTTTTTCCAGTTTTCAGGGCTGGCTGTTTTATAACCTTGGCTCCTGAAGCAACTAAGGGCTGTAAATAACGAAATAGCCCGCTGAAGAAGCTGCCAATACCTCTTCCTCGCTAGTAAGTAAGTGGCGTTCGGTACAATTCTCCTATATCCGACAAGTTACCACCGCTCTGCAGTAAGTAGTATCGAGTATAATATGCATTCATTTTTTTAATAAAGGCTAGAGTCAAACAAAGTGCTATGAACTTGAAAATTGGCTCGGGGTGTACATATATTTATAGCTTATAGTTTTTTAAAATGAAGCATCACATAAGTTGGAATATAACTTGGTTTAAAATTTATTAATTCACCTGGCTATCAGTTATTTTTATAGAAATACTTCTATAAATGTTTTTCCTATAAGGCAAAATTTTACATGCTGAAATCTTAGTACACCCTTACACGACTGTGTCGGTATCACTCGTAAGTATCGAGCTAATTTATTACCAATAATTCTCGGTTAAATAATATCGTTGTAAATAAAAATTAAGTTTTTATCATAGCATTTTTTTGATTACCATAGATTCTCGGGGCAATCTTTCTATTAATTCATTGATTGTACTTTCCAGACTATTCATCTTATTAATAATTGACATATGCTCTTGACGTAGTCCAGCAGTGTTAAATGACTCTTTTATTTCCGAAAGTATTGCATCAGGTTTACGCTTTTCCTCAGGTGTCTCAAGAAATATATCCGTAAAGAACCGACAAATTTTCTATATTTGTATCAAAAGGTGTTGTGGTGTGATGGTAGTGGTTTTTTTATCTTTATTGTTACTTCCAAGTCTTCCAGCCGTAGTTCAAACATATCATGCACCTTTTTGGCGGTACCTTTTGTTGCTTTATCTCGGGCTTTTTTAATGCTAAGGGCAGGATGTGCGTAATTACACAGCCACACAAAAAAAAGAAGTGGGGATTACTTTTGATGCCATATGTCATATCCGTAGTAATTTGGCCTGCTGATCACGAATCCGCGACCAGAATTGAGCCGTGACGTCCAGATATTTTCTAACCTCCAAAAAGTGGGTTAAAAACAGAGAAAATCGTGGAGTAAAATTCGGAAAAAATTTATTTTTAACATTTAAACCTATATTCATATGAATTGAGACCTGCTGAGCACGAATCCCTCACCAGAATTGAGCCATCAGGTTCTGATTTTTTCCTAAAAATTAATAAAAAAAAAATTAAGAAAAAAATCAGAACGTGATGGCTCAATTCTGGTGACGGATTCGTGCTCAGCAGGTCTCAATTTATATGAATATAGGTTTAAATGTTAAAAATAAATTTTTTCCGAATTTTACGAGTGTGTTCCACGATTTTCTCTGTTTTTAACCCATTTTTTGAGGTTAGAAAAAAATCTGGACGTCACGGCTCAATTCTGGTCGCAGATTCGTGCTCAGCAGGCCAAAATACTACGGATATGACGTATGGCATCAAAAGTAATCCCCACTTTTTTTTTTGTGTGTGGCTGTGTTATCGATTGAATTCTGTATGACAATTTGCTTTCTTTTTCTTCTAGGAATTTGTCCAATAATGTCATCAACAAATGCTTCAACTGTTTCATAGTCCTTATACTTAAAAACTATATTTTATGAAGCTTTTTTCCCTTGATAGATGTGTAATATAAACTCGCCCGGCTCTTGTGTATAATTTAATTCAGGTATTAAGCTAGACGGCGAGGAATTTTGGGTGTATTTTTCGGGCACAGGCGAGATTATTGTTGGAATCACTTCGTTTAAGGGTGTAGTTCAACCCCCTAAGTTTGCTTACAAATTGTTGGTGTGCTTGATTTTATAATTAACTATTAGTGACGAAAATAGTGTTTTTATCTCTATTTCCTTTAATATCTCCGTTCCTATTGACTTTTAGTATAGCATATGCATTGAGAAAGTTGTTCCTTATAAAATTTCCTAAAATATGAGCCCTGACAGAGGTCGCTAAGTGCAATTGTTAACTTGCAAATAGCCCCGAAAGTTAAAAAAACACGTTTTTTTCACTATTTTTTCACTAAAAAATGACCGCACACAGATGGCTGAAAATTCTCAAAAATGATGTGTATGTGGACCCAAACATCCATGAATAATTTCAGCGTCATCGGTCAATTACTTCTCGAGTAAGTAACGATCACTTTTTTTTTTCCTTAATTGCAACTTGCGCCATTTTTTTCACAAACGGGTTTCGCTGGTCGGATCAAGCCAGAAAAATCACAAATCCATTCAACTTTAGTATCCCGTTGGAATTTTTGGAAAAAATTAATTCTAACCGATTTTTTTTTTTAAGGAAAGCTCGGAGCACTTCAAGTGCTCCCAAATACATTGCATGTGTATCTATATATACAAAATCGTTATAAAATCGGTTAGAATTAATTTTTTCCAAAAATTCCAACGGGATACTAAAGTTGAATAGATTTGTGATTTTTCTGGCTTGGTCGGACCAGCGAAACCCGTTTGTGAAAAAAATGGCGCAAGTTGCAATTAAGGAAAAAAAAAAGTGATCGTTACTTACTCGAGAAGTAATTGACCGATGACGCTGAAATTATTCATGGATGTTTGGGTCCACATACACATCATTTTTGAGAATTTTCAGCCATCTGTGTGCGGTCATTTTTTAGTGAAAAAATAGTGAAAAAAACGTGTTTTTTTAACTTTCGGGGCTATTTCCAAGTTAACAATTGCACTTAGCGACCTCTGTCAGGGCTCATATTTTAGGAAATTTCATAAGGAACAACTTTCTCAATGCATATGCTATACTAAAAGTCAATAGGAACGGAGATATTAAAGGAAATAGAGAAAAAAACACTATTTTCGTAACTAATAGTTAATTATAAAATCAAGCACACCAACAATTTGTAAGCAAACTTAGGGGGTTGAACTACACCCTAAAACGAAGTGATTTCAACAATAATCTCGCCTGTGCCCGAATAATACACTTTTTAATCTATTTACCTCCTCGCCGTCTAGCCTACATCACATCATCGTAAAAGTCAGCTTCCAGACGATCCCACATTGCTTTTTTAACGTCCTCCAAAAACATAGTATACCAAGAAGGACTGACTGCATTGTATGTTAGGAGAAATGCTGAAAAATTTACCTGTCCTACTCTATAGCTAGCTTGTTCAAGACTTCCTTTTGTCCACTCAAGTTTGACATTATCATTTATTTTTACTGGCAGTGATTTAAATTCTTCTTTTTGTTGCTCTCTTATTTCCTTTAACGGGTTATCAGGTGTTTCGCGCTTCACCCTTTTAATGCTACTTTCATCTACTGCGTCAGCCACATCGGGCTTCGCCCCCTTCTTTTCATTTATGTCATAGTTTGGTAATGAAATTTCAGTCACCCCAACGCTCCAGCTACTAGAGAATTTACATGGGCTGGCAAGTGCATTTGTAAAAGCTGACCAAGTGTTTTCAGGATAAATTTGCATAGAATTGTTGCTAAAAAGACATACGTGAAAGTCGTTATTTACTATATCTACATTTTTATATATTAAAATCTAACCCAAGCGACGTCTGGTACACTTGAACTTCGCTCTTTTTTACTTTTTCAGCGTTCTCTTTGTCGCAGTCCTTTTTTTACTGGGAATGCAAGCTCGTATTGGCCAGGATCTAGTTGTGATGGCCTTAATATAGGTTCTTTAGTCGGGGTCTTCTCTTTTGGGGTGCCTTGTTCTAACTCCTCTATAAGGCTAGCAGCTTCGTCAACACTCATGTCCATAGGTACAGTATACTGAGTTATTCCATCAGTACCGGCTATTACTTTATAGTCTTTGTCTTGAAATTTTCGTACTTTTGCTGGGGGTTTAAGACTTTTTGCTAACCCACTAGCTGATAAACGTCGCTTAGCAGCTGGAGATAAAGACCTCCTTGGCGGTGTTTTTTCATGCGGATCCTCAAAAATAAATTCTTTTAACTCAAAAGGCGCCTTTTCAAATATATTTTCTTTTATCGGTGAGGCTTGTGTTGATTTATCCTTTTTTAAAATAATTCTTGCTGGGTAGAACTATCTCTTAAACTCTTATGTCTAACTGGTAAATTTTCTTCAATGAGAATTTTATTATTCTTTTTTTTGATAACTTGGGCCTTTTTACTTTTTACATTAAAAAACTTTATTAATTCATTCCTATAATTATACCATTTTTCTTTGTCAGACAGATTTTTACTTTTTAATATCTTATTCATTGATTTATAAAATAATGACAAGTTTGCTGATTGCTCAATTTCACCCTTTAATATATTATATACTTCCGGTGAAAGAAGCAGCATTTTGTTAAGGCTATTAGCTTTATGCATATTTTTCAATTAGTGAACCTATCACACCCGATAGCACACTTCCTAATAAAACTGGCAAAAATCCTCCTCGATGTATTAGTAATTTACGTTGTCTTGCTACAGATCTTTTTCCGGCAACTAATTTTCGCATATCCTTTTTATACTTACACAGCGAATTATATATCTTGCCATGGGGCATATGATTTCCTTTTAGTGTGTTAAGTGTGATTTCACAGTGTTTTTTTAACTTCGGGATCTGCACTTTTAATAATAGCATTTCTCAAGTTTGATTTAGATTTTTGAAGTATGTAAAGCAAATGCTTGTTGTCCTTTAATCGTTTCATCCGTGACACCATTTTTACTATTCAAGGAACTTTGCGGGCAAAAACAGGTTGCGAAATCTTTATTAAATATATCCGTTCGAAATCTTAACGTGTCGTTAATCTCCTGAGTAATATCTATCAGTAAGCACCCGTAAGGCTCCTGAGTGGTCCCTTTATATATTTTTAGAAGTTCCAAATTATCTTCAGGATAAATCTGGCTCGCTAAATGCACGAATTGGCTTTTATCTCGAAGATTTTAAAAAACGACAAGATACTTACAGTTCAGCGATATATCTGTGCAGAACTTTCCCTGATGAAATACATTTTGCGTTACAAGAATCACCGAAAAATTACGATGATGCGAGCCTTTAGTAAAAAGCTCACAGACTGCTTACTGAAAACATTTAACATCATATCATCTATAACAATTAGCGTAGACGTACACTGTCTATATATTTTATGTTTTTGGGTGCAATATCTACTGGCAGAGCTTCACGTTCCGCATTACACCATAAAATTTTCGTAATTTCCGGCTGTATAAGCAAAGTATCATTCAAAAGATTTTTAATAAACGTAGTCTTTCCACATCCAGAAGGCCCCGCCACAATCATTGTAAATGGATGTTTGAACGCGATCATTTTAGCCACGAGAACAAAAGCCTTTGACAACAAGCTTTTTTGTATATAAACCCCTACATTTTGCTTAAAATACTTATATACTTTTCGAAAATGAGCAGAAGACAAATTATTAATGAACTTCATAGACCCGCCCGCAACAACTTTAAGCGTAGTCGTGTCACGATTAAAGGCAAAGATGACCTATGGCAGGCGGACTTAGTTGATATGAGTTTATATGCAAAAGAAAATCAAAGCTTTCGTTTTTTGCTAACTGTCATTGGTAAATTTTCTAAATATGCATGGGCTTTACCAATTAAAGACAAAAGTGGGATAGAAGTCACTAAAGCAATGCAACTAATTTTCAATCAGGGACGTATTCCAAGAAACTTACAAACAGATGATGGAAAGGAGTTCTACATCAAACCGTTTGGCTTGAGGGAAAAATATTATGTTAATCATTACTCAACTTATAGTTCTTTAAAGGCGTCAATTGTAGAAAGATTTAATAGTATTATAGAAAAGTATTATGTGGAAGGAATTTAGTATGAATGGTAATTATCATTGGCTGAGTATGATGAACAAGTTAACAGATAAATATAACAGAACAATGCATCGAACAATCAAAATGAGACCTATAGACGTAGGTCCTGCTAATGAGATTCGTTTATTGCTAACTGTGTACAAAAAACCAAAATCAAAATCGCGCCCAAAATACAAAAAAGGAGACTTTGTTCGTATAAGTAGATATAAACATGTTTTTGA
Organism: Neoitamus cyanurus; assembly: GCA_947538895.1. NCBI lineage: Eukaryota > Metazoa > Arthropoda > Insecta > Diptera > Asilidae > Neoitamus > Neoitamus cyanurus. Next base: position 43,022,853 of record OX384541.1, read on the forward strand.
AAAAGGTTACACCCCAAAATAAAAGAGGTAAAAAACACCTATCCAGTAACTTACATTCTTGAAGACTATCAAGGTCATATAATACAAGGCGGGTTTTACAAACTTGAACTATCCCCAGTCAAATATCCTGATCTTTACCTTGTAGAAAAAGTTTTAAAAAGGCGAGGTCGCACAAAGATGTGATTTGCTGTTCTTTCCTATTTTTGGTGAGCTTTCTGAGTACAACAGTAAATTTTTTTATTCTTGTTTTGCTTGAGCTCGCTAAGACAGGTTTCATTCAAACAACCACAACTACTTGTACCAGCAGGTTTTGGTTGTGATGAAGTTAGAGGTAGCGAAAGTGAATAATCTGCAATAAAAGCTTTTGCGCATTACGACATGTCATCGGCCTTTAAACTTTTTTTTACAACCGCAACTACTTGGGCCAGCAGGTTTTGGTTGTAACGAAGTTAGAAGCAGCGAAAGTGAATAACGTGCAATAAAAGCTTTTGCGCCATGTCATCGGCCTTTAAAATGTTTGTTTAGCGAGAGAGAAAAAGAAGGGGCATCCCATATATTGCCATCTCTTAACATTGCATAATGCGGAGGTCTCTTTCTTCCATTTTTACACCTAGGGGAGGGGGTAGGTTTAACTTGTCGGAGGAGAGGGGTTCCCTATGAAGTCATACCCTATGCAATGTGCGTGTCTAAGCGGGATGGGGCATCCCATATATTGCTATCTCTTTCGTTCATTGTGTTACACCTAGGGAAAGTGGGGAAGGCATCCTCTATGTTGTTATCTCTTTCTTAACCCAAGAGCTTTCATGACGTCACCGCCCACAAAAAATGCTCGTGGACGTGGACGAAGAGCTTTCGTGACGTCGGCACCCCACAAATATGCTCGTAGACGTGGACGAAGAGCTTTTGAGAGAAATCCAAGATGGCGAAAAGGTGCGAGATTTTGCCCCATGTATTTTAAAGGGGGGAAATGCGCTCGGACACCCATAGTTTAACTACTGTTATCGTCCGTACCAAAATTGCTTATTTTCGAAAATATTTTCTTATTTTTTTAAACGATTTTTAACAAAAAAAAACAAGAATTTCGTAACTTTTTTTTTCAATGAAATGAATTAATCTTGGTAAGGACGATAGCGACAGAACTACTGAACAATATTCCATTCGATATTTTTTTCGATTACCTAAAAAGAGGTAAAATTTATGCGTTCACATGAGAATATCCCCTTAATGTCGCGCCACGCGTTTTTCCATAAAAATTAGTCTCATTACTCAGTGCAGTCCGCTGCAGCCAGTTTTTTATGGTATATTTAACATTGTACACTAGCAGTTCCTTGTCGAAACAAGATCGAGACTCGCGAAGACATTTCTAAAACTCCATTAGAAAATCGATTTTATATAAATATAAAAAAAAATATACTATATACTTGTCGCGAGATTTAAATATCACAAACATAAAATGAGCAATACTTGTGTATTTACCTGCCCGGTCCGGAATTATGTTCTAGGACTATCACTAAACAAGATCTGAACGTATATAGACGAACATACACAACTCAAAAATTTGATTTTTGGCCAGCTTTTTGGGATTCTGCCCCACTTTGTGTCGGGGGGGAATATAAGCAGTGCAGAGGTAGGTGCAAATAGAGCCCACTAAAAAGTGAAAAATTAAAAAAATAAGTAAAAAACTTTTTAAGTTAAACGGTTTTATTGTAAAATTGATGTACTAAAAGCTAGAAAATAGGTATGGGGCTTTGATCAGACTCAAATAAAATCGTGGGACGTATTTAGTACAAAACACATAAAATAATAACAGTATGATTTCCAAGCTCCAACAAAACAAAGTTATCTACTAAATGCGCCCCGCGGTTTTATTTTAGTGTGATCAAAGCCCCAGATTGGTGACCCATAACACAGCCACACAAAAAAAAAATTTTCGAGCCCGGGGATCGGACTGTGTTTCATGTTTTTGGGGTCGCTGAAACTGAATACGATGTCAGTTCAACCCCATCACGTCAGGTTTTTGACATAATCTCAAAAAACCTCAGCAAAAACGGGAGAAAAAAACAAAAATTTTAATGTGGGGATCAGACCATGTCTTTTATGTTTTCGGGGTCGCTGAAACATGACGTGATGGGGTTAAATCGACATCGGATTCAGTTTCAGCGACCCCAAAAACATATGCACAACATAGTCCGATCCCCAGGCACGACATCGACAATTTTCCAATAAAACCGTTGAACATAAAAAGTTTTTTTTACCTATTTTTTATTCTCGTTTGCAGTATTGTGAATAAGCCGATTAATTACCTTTACTTTAATTTCAGAACTAGGAGGATGGACCTGTGCCAACCCAGGTACCCATCAGGTAAGTAGGATGGAATGGGTTTTTATTTTAAAAATTGAAATTTGTTTCTTCGCCGTTCAGCGAACAACCGTCGGTCCTTCAAGTGCTGACTATTCCAATGGTTTCTCTTTTTGAGACCCCTAACAAAACTATCGATATTTATTTAAATTTCATAGAAAAGAAAAAAGTACAATTAAAAGACATATTTTATTTTGTTCTTTTAACAATTCTTAAACGTACAATTTTCTAATGCTAAATTTTATGACTTCCTTAAAGTACTTATAGCAACAAATAAATTGCTAATGAAGGTTACACGAACTCTCAATTTAAAATTTATGTAACTTGGTTCAAAAAAACAGTTACTTATTAGTCTATTAAACAAAAAAACGATTCCCAGTAGAAGAAAATCAATTAATTGAAAAGTACAATGATTCTATTTTCATTTTGAAGCTTTATGAATAGGTTAAAAAAAACATTACTCGGTTTGCTAAAGTACCACATAATTTATCCATCAACCCTCCCACTACACACTAATTATTTTCTTATATCATGGTGCACATATGGTGCCCCATTTCTAGAGCTTTTGATGGATTCACCATCATTCAAATTCTTTTCATCTTTACTGCGAAATCTAGAACCATCAATGTGGCCGCAATTCTGCGATTTTGTTCTTGAATTTCGACGACGTCCCTTTCTTTCGTATGCTCCAGAATCACTAGTTAAACTGCTATAGCTGCCACATCGTTGGTTTCTATTATGATTACTATTATTTGTTTGCAGAGTTTGGTTTCTATCTCTGCTGAAGCCTCCTCTTTCATAGTCTGGAGTTGAGCCCCTATCATTGTACTTGTAATTACTGCTAGATGGCCGCAGAACATTTCTGTTTACAGATGAACTTCTGCTTTCAGAAACGGTACATCTATATCCCCCTTGATTAGTATTATTATCGAGATTATTACGCCAAGAATCTCTGTTTTTATTGTTGCTAAACCTGGGCGGCCGGTTGTAGTTGCGATTATTTTTATTTTGATAATTATCGCCATTATACTGGCCTCTATTCCTGCTGTTGCTTCTTCTACTATTGTTAAAGGAATAATTCCTCTGAAAGTTATTTTTATCCCCACCATTTTGATGATATTTCAGTCTTTCACTGACGCTATAGAGACGAATGCTTCCACCATCGCTGTGAACACTATATCTATCTTCGTCATAAGCAGAATTGTATGGTGTAATGTTGTAACTGTTGTTGCTTCGGGTTGATGATTCCTTCACAGACACGCTACTTTCAGATAAAGTCTCTGTTCCCAGGTTATTAGAAAACTCATTCGAAGCTTCATTCCCAATTTCTTCGTTAACTTGTTCACTCCACTTCTTTGTCTCGGACGCATCGAAATTATTCTCTGGTATTTTCTTTTCTGGGAGCGACATATTGTCTTCCAGTAAATACTTTGTATACATTCCTTCTAGCCTTTCGCCGAGTGTTCCAAAGTTATTGTAATATAAGTCCAAAGTCATGAGGAGTAAAGCTTTTACAGCAGGCTTCAAATCTGGCACTTCTATCAGGTGTCTTCGAAGGTTGTACAAGAGAAGGTTTACTTCGTTTTGAAGCGTTGAGCGCATTATTGACCCATTTAAAGTGACCTGATGAAGGAAACAACTCCATATTATTTATTATTCAAAGAATTCAGTTTTAAAACTACTAATTTTACAAACTAATTAAAGCTATTGTCTTCAGGCAGACTTGGTTAAGCCCTATTCTGTACATCTATAAATAAATACATAATAAATGAAATAAAGTGCCTTCCATGGTATAAAGGAGAATGTCCATTTTCCAACAATCTGGTATCTGAACGTTTTTTCGAAGGTTAATTAATGAAATTCGGTACAATCGTAGCTTATTCCAAGAAATTATATAATGAGTTTTTTTTAAAAGATTCGTTTCGGCTGCCACTGAATTTTGTAATAACGAACGTAAACCATTAACCAAATGACAAGATCCAATTTTCCTTCAAATACATACATCGGTGGAATAACAATTTTAGAGGCCTGAAAAGAAGATTATATATAATTCGTATTCATTTCCATAATAAATATCGAGACGTTAAGTCAGATAATTTTCATTTCAAAACCGTTTTTGTTATGATTCGAAGTTTTATGGCTTATGATTTATAATTGTAACTTCTGTTTATTTTTTTGACTTAACCATACAGCCCTATCCTGGAATCCGACGGAGCACGCTGGAGCATTTTGAAAGTTCAGTAAGCGTGGAACTCTCTGACAGTTCCAACACGGTATTAAATTTCCTACGTTCCGAACGGATTTGAATTCCGTCAGATTCCAGAATAAGGCAGATAAATTGTTGACTGTACCGAATTTCATTAATGAATGATCAAATAAATATTTGAAGTACAGAATGGAGGAGGTAATGCAATCTTCAGTTCCAAATTTTTTTTGGGTCAATTGTTTCTCTTAGATTTTCCTATAATACATTTTTTTACAAAAATGAGAAATTTACCTAGTAGATAGAATGTCAAGTTAAACTTACCTGAGATAAAATGAGTTTGGCCAACTTATAATCAACGTATGGAAGTTTTTCGTCTTCAGTTTTACTCAATTCTTGAGTAAGAAGACCTAAAAGAGATTTACCAAGGATATCAATTGGACTGCCATCCAAGAGACGTACTCTGTGATAGTACTCTCCGAGAAGTGTAATCGAATTGTAGAGTCTGTCTTTATTTTCTTTTCTAAACTGGTCAGCATTCTGATAATTCGTTTCTAATATTTTGAGCATTTTATATCTAACTTTCGAGTCGTTCATTGCCAAGGAATCAAAATTTCTTGAAGAAAATAACAAAGCAAATTTAAGTGATGCATCTTTGTCGGAAAGTACTTTGTGATTGATATAGTCCATTGATTCACTGTAATAAAGAACAAAAATAGTATAAATCCTCTATTTTAATACACGTTAATGAAAACAATTTTATTTTGTCTAACGAATATTAACTAGAAGTAGAACCATCATAGGGGAGAGTCATCCCTTTAATCACGTAAAAGAACAACAGTACAATTGAAAATTAGGTTGCGTTTACGGGCCACAGTGAGACAGAACGTCTGAACACGATCAAAAATCGATAACTTTTGAAGGATTAAAAATTCAGCAACACAATGTTGGCAAATAAATTTTTACATTATTTCCTTTCAATCAATGCAACCAGCGGTTGAATTAAAATACAGGGTGTTAAGATATTAATTTACAAACTATAGGGTAATAATTTTTCTCATTTTTTAGGAAGTTTCAAAATGTTTCTCATCTGAAATGCTACAAATTTTATGTTTAATAATTAAATAAAAAGTTTATCTTAAAAAAATATAAAAAATTAATTTAATTCATTGATTTTGAATGAATAACACAATATTAGTACAAATATAATACTATCTATATCTTCTTCTTTAATTAATAAATCAGCCATTTCTTTGGGTTATATTATACTTTAACAACATAGCGTTTGTTTCTTACTCTTCTATATATACGATGAAATATAAGGATCGGAAGATATTAAGAGCATATTCAAGAGATCATAATTTTGTTTGTTTCTTGTATTATAATACCTATAGCCTATAGTACTTATAATCCCTATTTTTAGATTCCTGTGCTTCTTCTGACAACCCTCCAATAGGCAGTAGATGATGAAGCATGATGTCTTTTCCGTAACGTAAAACCTTAAGCACTGTAGCCGTGACTTGTCTTCAAGGATACTTCTCATTTAACAACTTTTATGTTTCTTTTGCATATATACCAAAATTCTTCAGCATTAACAAAAAAACCAGAAGAGAGAACATTTAATATTGCTTCAAACTTCTTGATTTTCTCAATGTCCACTCTAGTAATGTCCGATGTTATACATGGATATTCAAAATATATCCGTGCTGTATTACCGTCATTGCTGCTACCAAATCCTTGCTTAGGTATATCAATAATTAATCCCAGTTGTTTTTTAAATTCCCTTTGAATCTTCTCCTTCTCTCTTCTGCTTGTTTGCAAGATTATTCCGCACATACACCGCACCATGCTAAAATCCGTGTTTGTATGAGAAAGAAACATAAGTAATTCTTTGTGTTTTTCATATGCATCAGAAAAGTGTCAATAAAAATCTGGATAAGTAAGAAAGACAAAAAATTCTGCATAAATTGAGAGACAAATTAGGGTTTCTACAATATCCCTTAAGGCCAAACCATAATGTGCATACCGTTCCGTACGGAAATCTGTCAAAACTGGACGAACGAAACTTATGCATATTCGATAGGCTGTCAGAATGTGATAAATCGCATTATTAGAGTGCACAACATTAATCAAACTTTCGAAAAAATGTAAATCCTGTCGCCATTTTCAGCTGTTGTCATTTTGCATATGCAAGGTACGGTCCAGATCGTACCTTGCATAGCAAAACAGACTTGCCGAAACTTGACGAAACGAACGACTATTCCCATTATGGTTTGAAGATAGGTTTTGTGTGTAATCGCAAGTTTACACGGGCTTCCGTACGGAGCGGTATGCACATTATGGTTTGGTTTAACAGTTTGATGAGGGTCAGACTCCACTACAGTTCGCAGTTCGTTGTCGATGGCTGGTTTTGGTTGTCCGGGTGACTCACTTTCAAAAGTCATGTTGTCCGATCGGATGTTTTCATTTACCGTGCCAGGTGCATATGAACTGTTAATGTTTCTGGCTGCCTCCACTGTGTTGTACCCGAGTTTAAACTCGTAAAAAAAGTACCCGTTTTTGAGTAATATCCATATTTTGTGTTTGCTTACCCTGTCCTATATCCATCTCGTCGCGGGTTTTAACATTAAAATTGCACGCAACTTAACTTCAACCCGGAATCCCATATTTCATGTACAACAGCATAATATATCGGACCTTCTATTAGTAAGTAGTTTGAGTCAGAAACGACAGAAATAAGGGGGGTATTCGGTCGCACAATTCTGGGCATAATTCAAAAACTAAGGCTCCTTAAATGAAAAGAAAAAAATATTTTTCAATCCTTAAAGTAAAAGCATATCTTCGATCTCCTAATTTAATTTTTTTTACATTTTAATAAACATATTGTTGAAATTCTTTCACCGAGAATAGTCAGAATATTAATTCAAACTCTGCAGGAGCATACGAGGAACCAGCTTGTCCTTGTTCTTCTTCGGCTTGTTTCCTTCTCCTCCTCTGACAGTACTCTTTAGCTGCAGCTTCAGACTTTCTGACTGTTTCACTGATTGCACACTTTCTTCAATTGTCTTATTTTTTGCATACATGATATGTTCAAGTGTTAAGATAATTTACAAGCGTATTTAGACTTCAAATAAATCATTTTGATAAAAGTTACGATCTTTCAAAAATTTTATGCACATTTTTTTAATCGCAATATCTGAAAAACTGAAGAATAAAGAAAAAAAAATATAATAGCATTTTTGTGTCAAAATGGTTGAATTTTATAAAATAAATAATTTATTCACAAAATGTTTATGTAAACATTGACATGACATTTATTCCAATGGATATCTTTTGTTTTTATTGCATTTTATATTGTTATTCCTTAATCATTAATGGATATAAATTCAAGATGGTCCAGAAATGTATGGATTAAAAACCCAGAATCGATAGGGTCGAATGGGGTAACAATCGATTCCTTATAATGCACTATTCACACCATCAAAAGGGCAAAGCCGAAACCCATGAGCAATAAGCTGTATTTTTTTTGTATTTATATATATCCTTTATTTTTATTATTTTTTTCTGAAGTTGAATAAAAATTGACATAATATTTATATATTTCAATTGTTCTCTGCTAATATATGTATATATGGCTTATTATTTCTTTCAGGTCGGTGCAAACAAATTCTTCGCTGCTCTCGTGGCCTGATGCTCGGCCAAGTGGCCAAGTGCAAAGGTTCCAGCTAAGATTCATTTGTTCCGCAACATCACTTGGCTAGAGATCCGAAAACTTGGCTAGCGGTAATGCTGCATTTGGTCGGATTTTTAACACAGTAGCTGGGCATCTGTATTACTTATCTGTGATTCTACTAAATGCGCCTCCCCACCGATTTTACTTTAGTCTGATCAAAGACCCAGATTGGTGACCCATAATTATGTTCTAGCTTTTAGTACATCATCAATTGTGTAATAAAATCGTTTGACTTTAAAAAAAATTTACTTATTTTATTATTTATTTAACAAATTTAACTAAAAAATTTTTATAATAATAAAAAAAAATATATTAAATCCCCTATGATGTTTTTCGGAATAATTTTGTGTGCTACACACTACACATTGAGATATCCTACGCATAAGATAATCCAACACTTTTGTTTCAGGAGACTTCAATGTAAGACAGGTGTGGGGTGAAACAGTCATTAATTCCAACGAAACATTTTTAAACCAGATTGCCAAAGACTATGAATTTCGATGCATCAACGATGGCTCCATCACATGCAGAACAAGAGATCGAAAAGCTAAATGTAGTACTCCGGACTTGATGGAGGACAGTGAATATCTCTTTAGGAGGAATTCCTCACATCCCGATAATTTTCGAAGTACAAATTGATATGCCAATTCATTATTGTAGAAGGGCTTCTAAAAGCAGCTTAATGCTGCACTTCAAAAACTGAGATTTTCGGAAGAAGAGCAAGATTCGATTCTTAGTGCAATCAAAAATGAGATATATAAATCAACCTTCGTTGTTGACACAACTAAAAATAAATACATCCCAAAAAGCTGTTGGAACCGTGAATTTAGCAAGCTTTTAGACTAAAAAGCAATAGCTTAGAATGATCACACTGGAAAAAAGAAGAAGGGGTGAACTAGTGGAATTCCTGGGGAAAAAAGGTGAATTTAAAAAATTTTGGGTAATGATCAATAGACTCAACGGAAAAAAGTGGGGGCAGCATGAAAACTGACGACAATGGTAAATATACTCTTAAAAACTTAGCGAGAAAACAGCTAGCGACATGGAAAAAGGTGGATAATGATAAATGTGAGACTTGTGATGTGGACAAGATAAGGAGAATGTCATCCTGAGATGTGTTAGATACTCAGATAAGATCAAAGTATCCTCTAATTAGTAAAGGTCCCTGAAGGGGGCTCTTAGCTCTCCTCGCTCTTGACAAATTGTGATACTGTTGAATTTCCTCGCTGAAGCGGGAATCAGTTTATAATATGTATATGAACTGGTTTCGGTATCTCTCTACTGCTTTGCCTGCAGGTCTTGCGTCAATGGCTGGCTGGTCTAGTATAAGGATACTTATTGATGTCTGCATCACCTTAATGCTCCGGTATCATGAATTGATAGTGAGTATTAGTTAGGGCACCAGGGCATGGGAACCAAAAGCGGTTATTCGAATGAAGTGTCATATTTTTTAAATCAGGATGATTCATGAGGTGTCATCTTCTTCTTCTTCCGTGTGAAAGTAAAAAAGAAAGTCATCTTCTTCTTCTTCCGTGTGAAAGTAAAAAAGAAAGTGAGTCAAGGGTTAAAGAGGTCAATGACCCCCGGCCCCCTGCCCAATGACGTCATAGGGGCACAGACACAGGGTATGCGTATGATGCGGGCACAAACAATAGCATGGTGTCTGGACACAAATCCAAACACAATGTCTGTGGCTGTGTACAAAAAACAAACACAATGTCTGTTTCTGGACACGTATCTGTATCTGAACACGTATCTGTGCCTGGATACGTTTTTGTGTCTGGACACAAGTATAATGTTATTAATTATTGTTATTATTATATTGACAATAAGTTCTTTCAATCATCATAGTTTTCTGCTTACCTACTATTGTCATTTTTCTATAAAAAATGAACTCATGGTTTGAAATAATTTTGAAATTCTTACAGAAATTGCAAGAAAACTACTGTACAAAATAGTATTTTGTGCAACTAGGGTGGAAACTAGCCGATTGCCCATGATGGCAGTGTCTACTGGCATCAAGGGCAATCGGCTAGTTTTCACCCGAGTTGCACACTGTATTTTTCATCACAAGTGCGGCGGTGGTTTCGATAAGGAGGTGGGGGAAGGAGGAGTCCGTGCGGGCGGAACGAGGGGTACGGGGGGTGCGGGGGCGGAGCCTCCTGCAAATAAAAAAAAACAATTTTTGCTGTAATGATTTCTCAAAAAGATATACGTATCTTAAAGAAAAGTAGTAAGGAAAGGTTTTTATGATATCTAAGGTACAGATGTTCAAATTAATATACTATTACATTACATAGTCTTAACTACTCTGGTGACCATGTGATATTTATTCATGCCCGGCTTAAATAATTTATTTAGGTACCTGAAAAGCATTAAAACACAGCCGGGCAAACCCGGCTCTTTTGACTCCCGGGTGCTCCTCAGGTAGATTTCAGAGCTCCTCATTGCTGCTGCAAGTGAAAGCGAGAAATACATACTCCTGCCGTGAAAAATTACTTGAGCGGCACACAGGACACAGATAACCTCCTTCTCACTTCTTACTCACTCCTTCTCAGTGCGTTAATGGTGCGACCCAAAATGCACTCAGGTATACGGGCAAACTCGGCTCTTTTGACTCTCGAGTGCTCCTCAGGTAGATTTCTAGAGCTCCTCATTGTTATTGTAAGTGCAAGCGAGAAATGCATACTCCTGTCCAGTGATCAGTGATGGGACATGTACTCACTCCTTCTCATTGCGTTAATGGAGCGACCATTACGAACGAAACAACGAAAAGCATTAAAAGGATGTTTAACACGTGCGAGTATTTAAAAAAAAATGGGATTTCTTGAAGAAATATTCTCAGTGCATTTCCATTTCAGGTACCCGTGCGTTATTCTAAGTCTCGCGTGCGTTCTTTGAAATTACCAGTGGGTTATTCCCAACAGGTTTTACATCGGGCTGTTTCAACCCGTAAACCCGTGCGGAATAGTAGTGGTTTCCGTGCACGTGTGATGAAAAACTTGTTTCCAAAGTCGTGAGTCTTCTACTCAAACTGTGAGAAATTTGAAAAAAAAATTTGACGAAAAAACAAACTTTCAAAAACCCAATTTGTGGATCAATTCGTGAAGCGAGCTCGTGAAACTGGAATGTTGGTGGATAAACCAACTTGTGTACGTACTATTCCGGTTGCTGCTGTTGAGTGTCAAAGTGTGGTGAGCAACCATCAACATCAACTCGTCATCGTTCTCAACAATTGGACGGGACATTGCACGCACTTCTTTGATGCGAATTTTGCGTAAAGACCTTGCCATGAAGCCATATAAAGTTCAATTGGTACAGCAGCTAAAGCCGGTTGACCATCCGAACCATACACCGAACGCCACAATCGATCTTTTGCGCCCTATCTTCGGAAATCGCATAATCATCAAAAATGGTGATGTGATTTGGCTGGCAAGAAGCTGCGATTTGACGCTGTTGGACTGTCTTTAGGGAGTGGTGAAAGATAAAAATAACGTCAATAAACCAGAAACAATTCAAGACCTCAAGTACGAGATTCAAGCTGCTATTGATTATATAAGACCCGAAACAATCGAACATGTTCTCAAAAATTGGGTGGACCGAATGGGCTACTGCCAAGTCAGCCGTGGTGGTCATTTGACCGATATTGTTTTTCATAAATAAATGAGATAAAACATCCTTTCAAATAAATTTTCAACCATTGAAAAATATTGAGCCGTTTTTTTTTATTACAAAAAGAAATTCCAATTTTTAAATGGACCACCCTATACAAAGTTTTGATATTCAAGGCATTTGATCCAATGAACTAAAATACTTGCTTCATAGGAGTTATAGCAACAACTTTTAGTAAGTTTAGTTAACTTATAATGACAATAGTTTTTTTCAATAGCCATAGTTTTAGATGAAACCAGATGAAAGAAATCACTTATTATTTAAAACTAAATAAATTTTTACATTTCAATAAGTTTGTCATATTTAGAATTGTATATCAAGTTTTTATATTCATGCCGCTTGATCCAGCGAACTAAGCCAGTTAGCTCAAAAGGTCCATAACAACAGTTTTTAGTGCACGTAGTTAATTTATAATAATATAACCGTATACGAAAGAAACGTATTGCTTAACAAGGATTCACCCTTACCTGGTATAGCAAAGTGTTTTCATTATAAGCCTGCCTTAATTTTGTCGCCTCATTAAGGATCTTTTTATTTGTACTTATTAATTGTTTGCGTAAAGAGCTTGCCAATGGTATATTTACTGGTTGACCATATAATTTCAATGCTAAGTGGAACTAATATACGAATTTATCCCAATCAGTTTGATAGCGATAGTATTCATTCATTTACTCCAGCGGGAAGAATTAAACCACATTTTAAGCGCAAGGTATTTTAGGCTAAACGGTTAATATAATCCAATCGCTCTCATCAGAACCTTTTAAGCCTGTCCTTTTCTGAAATTCCTCCCAAGATATTATTCCTGAACGTCTTCAAAAACCAAATATTCGGTTTGTTCAAGTTCAAGTTCATTTATTGCTAAATTTAAGGGGGTTACAAATGTCCCCATAGCAAGGTTCCCACAGGGGTATACAATAATTATTTACATTCCTTAAAAATAAAATTGTTCAATAGATTAGAAGATCGAAGATCAATCATTTCGCAGAAAAGCTCTCAAACGCATACAATTGCTGATATAAAAGTACACTTTTTTCATTTTAACTACGAAATCACAAATTAAGATCTTACACAAAATTTCATTTTCGTTTCGGTTATTCTGAGTAATTGCCACAATATTTACAAAATGATTTCTGAACGGTTGATATTGAGGACATTTCAGTATTATATGTTCCAAGGTTTCGAGTTCATTTAAATTACAGATTGTACATATTTCTCTGGGCTCAATTATAAAAGTGTGCTTAAAAAGGTCAGCTTACAAATATATTTTGAAGACATTCTCAGTTGTGCCAGGACTTTACAAATGTTTGGCGGACAGCAGAAATTCGAAAAAGGAATTACATCAAAATATTCAATGCGTAGTTGTAAAGCGTTGCAGTTTGTGGCCTTCTCATAATCCAGAGCTCGAAGATAGTTGGCATATAGAACAATAGCTTTATTTTCATTTAGAATCCATACCTCTGCGTCAGCCACATACAATCCAAGAGAAGTCAATTTCACGCAATAATTTTTCCAGTTGACAGACCCAGTTGTATTTCGGATTTGAAGTGTGACTATGGGAGCTCTGCATTTTGAGTAGGCACATTTTAGGCAGACGATCATTTTCCATTTTCAGTATTCTAATAACAAACTTCCATGTCAGGAATAACACTTTCAAAGCAATACGTGTGGCGCCGCACTCTAGTCTAACGATACAATGAGGGGTGTTTCTTGGTAGCAATAAGAGCCTTTTGAAAAAATCTGTTTGGATGACCTCCAATTCCTCCATATAGCGTAACGCCCAAACTGGGGAGCCATATAGAAGAATAGAAAGTACTGTCGTATCAAAGAATTTGATTCTGGTATCCCAGGAATCAATTTTCGCTCTATTCAAGGTAGATAGAAGTGCGCCAATAGCCTTTCTCGTTTTTGCAATAGCCGAATTCGTCGCATTTAACCCTAAAGAAGAGCTTGATATGGTGGTACCCAAATACTCAAAAGTGTTAACAATTTCCAATGATTTTTCGCCATATACAAAGTTTTGTTCCGTTTTTTTCAATTTCCCGCCACCTTTTTTGAAAATCATCACCTTCGTTTTACCAACATTTACAGTTAAACCTTTCATTTCACAGTATTCATTAAGAGCTATCAATTTACATCTCAAATCTCGTGGTGAGTGCGCGAATAAAATTAAATCGTCAGCGTATAACATCGGTATGTTATTTATCCAAACGCCATCAAAACCTTTAGCTCTAAAAAATTCATCTATATCAGAAAGGTATAATATAAATAACAGGGGGCTCAAAATTTCGCCTTGCAAAACGCCCTCTGTGATATCCGCTGAATTTGATAGTGTACCTCTAACATTGATTTTCAAGTGTGCATTTTGGTAAAAGTGACTAAGTATTCTAATTATTTTCGCGCTCACACCAATTTCATGTAAGTGAATCCAAAGAAAATTATGTAGAATTGAATCAAACGCACGTCTAAAATCGATCATAACGCTATACAATGTTCCCTTTATCTGATTTAATTTAAATTGTGATAAACTCAATAATACAAAAGTGTTATCAACGCAAGATCTACCCGCGATAAAGCCTGATTGATACGGAGAGAAAAGACCCACATTATTTATCCACTTCACAAGTCTATCACATATCAACTGAGTAAACGCCTTCGCGGACGTGTTAATCAGGGCGATACTTCTGTAATTAAGCGGATTCCACCTATCACCTTTTTTATAAAGCATTGTAACAATCACACTCGAAAAATTTTTTGGAAGTTGTTCGTCTTCCCAAATTCTACAAAACATTGTTGTCATATACAGACACCAGTTTTCTGGGAGTGCTTTAAGTAACTCATTTGGTACTTGGTCCTCTCCTGGAGTTTTGCCTTTTTTAATTTTTTTCAAAACTTCCAAAATTATCGGTTTGTTCAGAAGATAGTGATAAACTCGACAACGTTGTAGGCGGTGACTGATAAACCATACCAAAGGTCACCATCGTTCATTTTATTTCTATAATAATAATTTGTCCTTTATTATACATTCCAGCATTAATTTTTAAAATTTTACCTTTTCCAAAACAAGTAGCTGATTCTCACCTCACTATATCTTTATGGGTAAGAAAAAACTATATTACGGGGTTCTCAAAAGATGTTGGTTAACGAAATCACGGGTTTAAGTGATTTATTTACGTTTATAGCAATCCCCCCACCTGTATTGAAAAATTGAAATGGTTATAACCGTCAACTTGGCACATTGATATCCACAGCCTGAAGTCTTTAGCTGAAACGACCCCAAACGAACAAAATGCATTCATTCAAGCGAATTCAGGCCAGGAGTAACGTAATAACAAAACATAATGAAGTTGTGCTATTGCCTAGAACAAAATACCTAACCGATTAAGTGAATTCAGACCACCAGATAACTGTTGTGTAAGTCGGATCGGGACGCTAAGGGCAAGCCATAAAACAAACTGCATTTTATGCAAATTATGGAATAATTTGAAAACAATATCCCATCAAAAGCATGTAATGTAAACAATTTAGCCAAGTCTCGCTCTCATTCACTCTAAAAAAAAAAAAGTTGTGAGATCTCCTTTAAATCTAATATATAAAATTCTCGTGTCACAGTGTTAGTAACAAAACTCCTCCGAAACGGCACACATCTAAACGCATACTAATACGCAATCAGAACTTTTGTAAGCCTAAAATTGTGGCTTTTACAAGGCGCCGAACGTAAGGAGACACACCGTCACACATCGTATTTAGTGCCGTAAACAATTTGTAGACATAGAGAGATCCTATTTTATTGATAATTTAAACATTTTATTGCAGGCACAACTAACAAATAAAAATAGTATAGTTGGTGTTGATGTTCCTTTTTCTTCTTTTTTTTCGTGATTTTCGTGTGATATAATTGTCTTCTCGGCTTTGCGAACATTGAAAATATGTCGTATATTTTTTTGCGAAAATGTGATCTTGGACATTGACGAAACACACAAGGTAACAAAAGGACTACAAAAAATTTGAGAATATTCAAAATGGCGGAATGATGAAAGAAATATACCTATTTTTGATATTACGTGCAAAATTTTAAAGAATGAAACCGGCAAAATGCTAGTTGAGGGTATTCTAGGTCGCTGATCACGAATATGATTTTTAAAATTCAAAATGACGAATCCAAAATGGCGACGCATTTTCAGCAAAGTTGAACTTTTTCGGTCGCCATATTGGATCCGCCATTTTGAAACCCTAAAATTACATGTAGCCTAAAACCTTGCCGAAGAACCAAGCTATCCAACAGTGAAAACCTCAAGCGGCCGCGAGCCTCTCCGAAGTGAGTATTTTCGCACCCTGCTTTTAATTATATGGCAGCACACAACAGTGCTTGCGCTGCTTTGAATAGCACACTGTACAAATAGCTAACAGCACGGCAAACCTACAGCAGCTTTTCGTTTGATAGCAATAATGTTCAACAGCGGCAGCAAGCACAGCAAATACGAATTGAACTTTTCAAAAAGCACAGCAAGTACAGGACAATTGTTTGCGCTGTGCTTGCTATCTGCTGTTGCTTTCAATCCCTGATGAAATCTAAAGTATAAACGCTAGACAAATGAAACTTAGTGTGTTTCATTAGTCTGCTAACTACATGTTATGCTGAGAATTTGGGCTCTCTAGTATTACAGTCCCTGGCCATTGCATTAGGACCACTCAAATTTTCCAATCCTCTACCTCTATCGTCATAAACATGCGGTTTTTCCCAAATAAAAAATTTGTACGTGTAACTGTAAGATATGGTGAATTAATATCAGGTACTCGGGAAATCCCACCCCTTATCCCTTTTTCTGGGGAGTGTTAATTAGCCTACTCTTCCCTTTACCTGACTTTAGCGGTATTCACATATGGATATAAATCGATTAGAATTACTGCAACTTCCTCATTCTTCCGAAAGTTGTTGGAAAGAGTTTGTCAGCTAGTGAAGTCAGTATTGCGTTCAGTGTGAATTTTTGGACATAAGTGATTTTAATTGAAAGTTAAGTGCAATTAAAGATGGGAAAGTGTAAAGACATAAGTCAGGCAAAAAAGGCGGCAATAATTGCCCTATTAAAGACTGAAAGGTTTTCCTTTCGTTAAATTGCAAGGAGGGAAAAGGTTTCCCATCAAACGGTGATGTGGATTGCCAAAGGAGCCACCGAAAATATAGACGAAAGTAGCAATAAGCGAAAAAATTGTCGCCGTCAAAGAAAAACGACGCCCCGAACCGTAGGATTGTCCAAAACGCCTGCGAAACCCGTTTTTCCTCCACAAGGTGTTTTTAACAAAATCTGCAGGACGAAGGAATACAAATATCAGCAAGGACTTTAAGGAGACGTCTGTATGAAGCCAACCTTAAGTCGAGACGGTCAGTGAGAAAACCCAAACTGACTCCTACAATGCGACGAGCTAGGCTAGAGTACGCAAAAGCTCATCAGAATTATACAGCAGCAGACTGGAAAAAGGTAAAACATACTTAATATAAATATTTACATTGATTTTTGCCTTCATTTTTTGATCTTGCCTTTATTTTTTGGTCAGAATGTAATTTTTAAAACAAAAACATTATTTTTCTGCTTTGTTTAGGTGGTATTTAGCGACGAGTGCAGGCTTGAAACAGTAACGGAGAACCTTCAATATGGAGGAAGGAGGCCAGGAGAGCGGTATAAGGAAGATTGCATCCTTAGAACCATCAAACATCCTCCAGCCGTAATGATATGGTCTTGTATTTCAAGCGAAGGACCTGGACCAGTATATTTCGTCGAGGGAACTATGAACAGCACTCAGTACCGTGAAGTGTTGGATGACATTTTAATTCCGTATTTTAATTACTTAAGGGGTTGTGGATATTCGGACACCTTTATGCAGGATGGTGCGCCCTGCCATCGTCCCATATCCCTAAGAAATATGCTGACGACCTGTGAAATCCAGATTCTTCCTTGGCCGGGTAATTCTCCCGACCTTAACCCTATTGAGAATGTCTGGAGCCTCCTAAAATCTATAGTGTACTCATCTCCTAATCCCACTCTAAACATCCTAACACAAAAGATCAAAGATGTTTGGGAAAATAATGCAGAAATAAAAGAAATGATAGAGCGATGCTATCAAAGCATGCCAGATAGAATAAAGGCAGTTATTAAATCTAAGGGTGGCCCAACGAAATACTGACACTTTAGGAACAATTGTTATTCATTTCCCTGTAATAAACAAATAACGAATCTAAAAGTGTTTTGCTTCTACTTATTTTCCGCTTCTGTAAAAAGTTTTAGAGAAAAGAAAGGCAAAATTTTGATAAAAGCTTACTGGTCCTAATTCAATGGCCAGGGACTGTATATTATTTCACAATGTTACACAAGAGGCGAGGGCTAAGCGATATCTTTTAAAACCGTAAGGTTACAAACTGTCGTTTAAATAAAAAGCATTTTCAGCTTTAAGTTTCTAGTTGTAGTCATGCATATAATTTAAAATAACTTACTACATAGGAGGAGGTCTTATTAGGCCAATAACTTATGATAAAAGTCAAACAGTTTTTTTAACAATAGCTTTTTAGTTGAAAAGGGCGATTTTTCGTCGAAATTTTTATTTCTTTTTGACTTTAAAAAAAATGGCCACAGATGGCCACGCTCTCCTTAATACCGACGAAACTATAAACCCTCCTTTATCATTTAAAACAAAAATTGGCTGCGTCCACCTGCGAGCTTGGGAGAAAATTGCATTTGAAGTAAAGTCTACCTTGCTTTCACGTGCATATTTTCACACAATGTTCCCATTTATGCAGGCATTTTATGACTTTTAAGGCTGCATAATGTTTGTTTGGGAAATAAATTACAGTTTTCCTAATGTACGTTTAGGATTAACGACATCATTTGTATTTAAAGAAGTTATATTATTATGTTTTATGACATTTTTAACTGACTTTGACTTACTCTGCATATGCGCCCTATTCAGTATGTGCTTAGTACTTTATAACATCCAGGTAAATACGTACGATGATTCTTCACTTTGATTTTTATGACACCTAATTTGTTTTATTATAATTGCCTGACATAAGGAAGAATTGTAATTGTGTGTGTGTTTAAAAACATCAGTTGCAGGTAGGTGAAAGTAACGGAAATCTTAGCTACTTAAGAGGTTATTACCAGCTTAATTTTGGGTTTTCAATTTTTTTTTCTATTGGCTTAAATAATGCCTAAACATCCCTCGAATCAAAAGAAACTTTGTAGAAAGGTGTACTTAAATGTTGTAATGTCTCTAAACCAATTTGTCCGAAGCTACTCTTTCAATATTTTTTTTTAACGCGTTTTTATCGGAACCACTTTTAAAAATCTGCCAGCAGTAGAACTCGAACAGTTTTCATCCGATTGACTTCAAATTTTAACTGGACCTTTATTATTAAATTATCTATAGAAGTACAAACGATTGTATATCAGGAAAAAAAGTTATAAACCATCATAAAAAAGGATATTAGGAATAAATGAAAGAATGATGCATTAGAAAGTTGTGTGAGACTATTCGAATTTTTGTAAGATATACATATGTATGGTGCAGTGGGGAGAGGTTATAAAATGATACGTACAATAGCATAAACAAAAAGCCATTGAAATTAGAAAAACGAATGTGGGAAAAGAAATTCGAAGAAAAGAGTGAATAAAGGTGACATGTTGCTCCATGACACGGAAAATGAAGAAATAATTTATTTATTGTGGGAAAAGTGTTAGGAATTGGTGAAAGATATTTTGGGGTTGTGTTTATAAATGGATGCCTGATTATATGAGACTACCCGCACCCCGGTGGGGAATATGGGGGAGGGGATTTATAGGAGAGCGGGTGTGAAATAATTTTTTTCTTTTTCTTCAAATACGCAGAAAAATATTGTTAAAAATAATGAAAACGAAAATGGGAAAAGATTTGCGAAAATTGAAAAAAAAATTTTTCGTCGAAAATACCAATATAAAATTTTTATTGTTTTGCATAAATTTGTAATTTCTTTTTTGATTTATTAAATATTGATCATGCAGATGACAAAATAATTAAAGAATAAATTAAAAATGTTGTGAAAACTTTTTAAATAACATTAATAATTCATTTATGGAGTACTTCAAATTTCTTTGATTTAGTTAGCGGCACCCTGTAAACCAATTAAATATTTTTTGTTGGCAGTTAAGGGGTAATAATGTCAAAATTAATTAGCCTAAATTTCATTATGATATCTTTAACACAACAAAAGTTACAGATTTTTGATAGCGACCAAGTCGTTTTGGCCCACTGTGCGGCGTCTGCATAGCGAATGAAGATTTACATCCTGGTGCGCACGTTTGTAGCGAAACACTTTT
This sequence comes from Neoitamus cyanurus, assembly GCA_947538895.1. Classification (NCBI taxonomy): domain Eukaryota; kingdom Metazoa; phylum Arthropoda; class Insecta; order Diptera; family Asilidae; genus Neoitamus; species Neoitamus cyanurus. Next base: position 43,043,164 of record OX384541.1, read on the forward strand.
TCGCTCACGCACCAGGGTTTAGAACTTGGTCCGATCGAGTATGGCTACTTTATGGACTTTTGCGATGGGGTACATATGTATATGCCTTTGACTGCCCGCATTAGCGCTCACCGCGCGGATCCAATTCTAGGAAGTACGGAAAAATTACGAGAGCTCTAAACCGAACTCGGTAGTCCGGATGAATTTGAATTCATGGATACACGCAAGTTTTATTGATGACGATAGGGGCGCTCACTTTGCTCTTTTACTGCTGCAAGCAAATTACTGTGTTTGGCTTCAAGTGTGAAAGCGTGCACACTAAATTCCTTTGGGTTCTCGTACTTTTACTCGATCATTCATAGAATTGGATCTGCCTTCAACCCAAAGGAGACAACGCAGGCTTGGTTAGTTAGTTCACCCCAACGCATTAACCAATAAATGAATAACATACGCCCGAGCTTCTGTGCGTTGCTGCCTGGTTCACACTTGTGTCCACAGCCGCGGTTTCTAGTAATCACTTTCCCGCCCTGACACCCTTCTTCTAGCAATCAGAAAACCTTTTGGGATGCAGTACTGCTGCATGGCTGCGTTTTCGAATTTACACAATATGATAAAGCAGGGGAACATCAATTTTGTTTCACCCATTTTTTTTTATTTAAAAGTACGAATACTTCCGAGGGAATGGAACTTCTTACTATTGTCTGTTCGTGATTTAGTTTGCTGTTTTCTACACCTATAACTGGGAGTTGAATTGAATGAATAATATTTGCAATTCTGCTTAAACCAGCATCATCGTAGAATATTGAATTTGATAGACGATATTTTGAGATTCTTTCGTAGTCGTACGCATTGTTCCTCGAATCGTCCAATTGGTTCCATAAAAGCATATGCAATATAGAACGACATTCAGGAAAGCAGATAACAAAATACTTCACCAGAGCCTCTTGGTGTATTGGGTGACCGCCAAGATCAAGCAACTGAAAGTTTTTTCACTTCCTTCTAATATCCCATAATGATCTCATACCTGTTGCAGTTAATAGGTAATGACCTTCCGCAATACATTTTGCTGTAGAAATACCTAGATAGTTCCCAAGAGATATTATGACCCTGCATTCAAACAAATTATCGACTTCGAATAGGTACATTCTGGAATAGCAACAATTACTAGTAGGTATTATTAACGTCTTGTTCCAAGTGTTGTTGTAAAACAATTTATAGAGACCGAGGCCTACATAGTGTATACTCTATAAATCACCATTAATATCCCAAACAGAAACTCTTGAATATTTGTTTGTTTGCTATATTGTTGAAAAATAATATAAAAATTTGGTAAGTAAGGCACTTTCTTTCTTATTTTGCATATAGTAGAACTGCTTTAATAGTGAAAAGCTAAACTACTTTATGAAAATTTGAATTTTATTCTCATTAAACTAATGCGCAAATATCAGAAAATGCCTTCGTAGGAGCCAATGAGGGCTCGTCTCATCACCAAAGTCGCAGAACTCAGCTTTGAATTTATATTTCCTCTTGTGTCGTGTATAAAAATTATCATTGCACCAACATATTTAATTCTTCACTCACCTCAACATACTTTCATCTCGAACAATATTGCAAAAGTCCTTCTCTATTGACTTTATCTTTTGATTCATGGCAATTCCGTCGTCATGAAGATCCAACTGCTTAATCATGTCAACAATTTTATCGTAGCGGCAACCCATTTTGGTACGGTTTGCAAAAGTACCTACAGCCAATAGAAAGCACGCTTCTGAAGAGATTTATTTCGCTAGAAATTCGACCAACACAACGCGTCAAAACACAAGTCTTCTATTTTTTCTAATGAAGCACCATGCCGAAATATTGAACACGGGAAATATTTAAGAAATCCAATGGAAAAGCATTCGGAAATACAAATTTATTTAAAGTCAAAAAACATCTTATAAAACAAACGAAAATAATTGCTAAACAAATATATAAAAACAAAATCCTCGCTGGCTCTACCTCTAGTCTGACTTTTCTACACTACTGTCGAGTGTTGAGAAGAAGAAGAAGAAGAAACTAGGAATCATTTTCTGTTTCTTCCATTTCATTTGCGTTTATATGAAATCTAAACCTTAAGCCAAGACAAAACAGCCGGCAGCGGCATCAAGTTAAAAGAACTAAAGGCCTAAACAGAACAGCAGGCGAGGAATAAGTATACAATACGTTACCAGTCTTGGATTTCGAAAAAAATTTGCAGGTGCCTTCCATTTGCCCTAAAACGGAAGGATCTGAAAGAATTTCATTTTCATGGGGTGCAATAGCCAGCTTTAAATTTTGGCAAACTGTCAAAATTAAACGTTGGTTAATTCTGCAAACACAAAATTGTGGAGTATGACAGAGTGAAAAGCACGCATTTGTGGACTGTGACAGAATGACAAGCAGGTGAGTAGATTCTTGTTTTTCTTTTAGAAATACTTTTTTCAGGGTTTTAAACTACGAGAAACCAACGGATATGGAGAGGAAATTAGCAGTGAAAAGTGCAGTAGTGGTATGAATTATAACTAACCACTGACTATAGAATAACTGGATAGCGAATAGGCTTGAATTGCTGTGCGCACAATCGCCATTTATTTGGTGGCAGAATTCCAGCAGGAATCACAGTCTTTTTATCAGCAGCGTTTGCTTACGTTTTTCGCGAGTCGGTGTTTTTCATTATTGAATTATGTGCAGTGTAAGTATAATTACATTCTTTAATGTGATGTAATATTAGCAATGGTGCATACGTGTGTCTATTGTGGTGAGCGCAGGGATTCAAAAAATACACGCAGATTTTCTGTTCATAAAAATGGTTGGAACAGCAGATTCCTTAAGCCCTTTATACGCTCCTCCAATTTTAAAACATGAGGCCTCAAAGTGGTCGGAGCATAACCTGGATGATGCCGATGAAGAATGTAATTAAAATTACACTTCACTTGCTTCAAATATATAAATTTTTAAAAGCATTTTTGTGGCATTATTGGCATAATGATTTTTATTAACATTCACTTAATTTACAACAAATATTGTATTGCTTCATAAATATTTCAATACAAATATTTTTGTCAGCATTCAGCTATGCCGAATTCAAAAAATTGCGGAATGCATGCATGAATATGCAATGCGATAAAATGGACAACGATATAAATAAACTATATATCTCCTTTCATCCCTTTCGTCAAATTGGCAGATGCTTAGGACAGGAGATTGAGCGGTCCATCTTATATGTGTGGCTGTGCATTTTCCCCTCCAAATAATCGAAAGGGTCGAAACGTCGAAACTTTTACATACGTTCAATGCCCCAACAATTCCTGTAATCTGCCAGGATAACACTTTTCAAGAAAGTAAATCATAGAAACACTCTTTTAATTTAATTAAGTGTTAGACATATGACAATCGCAGTAAATTAAAGCCGACAAATTACGTTGTTGGTAATTTGGTTAAATTAAATAAATAAAATAAATTAAAAATCCAAACAACAAGATTCGCGCACCAAATGTAACGAAATCAATGTGTCAATGTCATAACACAATGATAAATGGTGTCGTGTAGAAAATTGGTCGATGGGGGCTACATATAATGCCACATTTTCACTGCCTTCATAATTTACGCCTGAAATGAGCACTCAACTACAAAAACTAAGATGAACAATAGTCTTGGCCCTGCAATAGATCTGTGGCATCACCCTTGTTCGTAAAGAAAATGTGACCGCACCTTTGCCACAAAGCTAAACGAAACAAAGCACAAATAACTTCAATCGAGTCTAGGGTCGAGTGAGTAGGCCTGACTATAATAGTCTTAAGACTCTCTAAGATTTGCTGTCAAATTTCCTTATGATTGGTTATGATTCGGCAGTATCATAACGAATCTTAAGCTCAACTATAATCGTCTTAATGAATTTTTGACACTTGCAACCACTAATTCAACCAACAAAGTTAAATCACTTAATGTTTCCATTTCATTCACCATTACTTTAAATTTCTCTCGAATTATAAACCAATTTTTTCACAAACGTCACTTTTGTTAAGATTCCTTATGATTTGTTCGCTCCGGACCGTACCCTTTAAGATTTCGAAAAGATTTGGAAACGATTTCGAAAGTGAGAGAAAGATTCGATAAGGCTATTATAGTTGTCAGTGTGGCACTTCATATGATTGTACAAAATCTTAGGCAGTCTTAAGATATCATAAGACTATTATAGTCAGGCCTAGTGGTTCCTGTTCATAGAGTACGTATACACGACAGTCACAAATCAGGGCTAGAAACCGGTTGTAGGCCAAAATCACGGCTGCTCGTGAAAACGACACAAAGTGGGCTAGGAAATTTTCCCTTGTGTGCGAATAAGATTTTGTGACATTTTGAGGGATCGAGCACACACATGCAGATATATCAGGCCTAGGCCCAATTCAATCGGGGCTAGGCCAAAATTGGGACTTGCTCGTGTACACGGCAAAGATAATCGCGACTTTGGGCTACGCTAGGCCAAAGTCGCGACTTTGGATATCGTGTATACGTAGTCATAGAAATATAAACTAAGCACGGAACAGCTGTATCGTGTATAAACTCTGCACATGAGCGACCACCCAAAGATAGCCACGGAGAGGAGTACAGCAACAGCGTGTATGCGGGAAGCTAAATAGGAATTATAGCTATCAGTGAATGGCAGGGTGTAAATAGATGTTAAGGGGGGCAGAGACATTATGACAAGAACTTCGGAAAATTTTGAATTGTAAGCAACCTTCTGATTTTGTCTTCATATTTATTCGGTTTGATGATTATTCGGTTTGATGAAATAGAATGTTTATCATGCATTTCTATCCATCCACTTACCTAAAAAACGATTTCCCCCGCGTATAACTCTTGTTGTTGCGACAACCCACCACAGAGCACTTCATATCGTAAATTCTACAACGCGTAAAATTGTTCTTTATATAATCCTCGCGGGCTGTTGCCACAATTATAAATATACACTCGAAAACTTGTACTTTTCCGGTTTAATCCACTAAAACTTCGAGGTAGCACAGATTAAATTTGACAGTCGGATCAGCTGTTTTATTCAGCTTCCCTCATACACGCTGTTGCTGTTCTCCTCTAGGTAGGTCCCATTAGGTGGTCGCTCATGTACAGGGTTCATATACGATATAGCCGTTCCGTGCTTAGTTTGTATTTCTATGTTTACGCCTGCACTGAGCGACCAACACGAACACAGTCTATTCTAACACATCAAAACGAAAGTTTGGATAAGACTATTATAGTTGTCAGTGTGGGACTTCAGGCAGGCCCCCATAGAATCCGTTACCCTTCGCCTTTTCCGCAGAGCTTTGAGAGCTTAAAGCTTTTTTAGTCCAGCAAGAGCGACCCGAACCCATAGAATCCGTCGACGCATCCGCTTCCGCTCAGCTGTTTATGACAATTCCAGAATTGTATTTTATCGAGTGAACACGTAAAATATTTGTGATTGAATTTTGTGCGATATTAGTGATTTTTGTACAACTGGAATTATAAAAGGATTGACTGGCAAGTAGAATCTGATTGCTTCCAGCACTGCGGAAATACCCCTGGCGTGACAATTAATATAGAATCGTGTCCTACAATTTTCAGTTACGAAGACTTTTTAACGGCACAATCATTTATTAGCGGGAAGATTTTTGTGTGATATTTGATGTGATATAACTTATCAGGAATCGCAGGAATTGACATCTTGCCGGAGTCCCAAACATCATTTCCACACTATTTTGTCGGTGATGCCGTTTTGCGATTTCCCCTGAAGCCGTTCTTGATGCGACCATATCCAGGTAAACTTTTAAAAAACCTCATAACCAAATATTTGTAGAATCTATGTTTTTTAGAGGTGCACCTACCACCTGACCGGGAGCATTTCAACAAACGTCTGTCTCGGGCTAGGCGCACAATTGAAAATGCGTTTGGGATTTTGACATCCCGTTGGAGAGTTTTGCTTTCTCCCCGCAATATGAGCCCCAACTCAGCAGAAAAGAGTGTCAAAGGTTGTGTTCTTTTACACAACTTTGTGAAAATGCACGATGGCAGTTACATCCCACCAGATTATGTGGACCGGTACAACGGAGAAGAAGTCATCCATGGACTATGGAGGAAGGAAACAGTTCCGTTGCAAAGATCACGGCGGATGTGGACAAACAACGCTTCGAGGACTGTGTTCCACTTGCGGGACCTGCTGAAGGATTACTTGACTTCGCATCCGATTTCATATCCACAATCAAGACCATTTTAGATATATCTTAAAATAGTCTTGATTGTGGACAGGTTTTTTATTAATTTTTTATTTATTTTGGCAAGGTTTAACAGTTCTATATTTAGATTCACTTGCTCTGCGGAACCAGAAGAACAGGAGTTTTAGTTCTAATCTCATATCGACAATCAAGACCATTTTAGACATGTCTTAAAATGGTCTTGATTGTCGATATGAATTCGAACGCAGAATATGAGGTGGTTTTTTCGTGGGTGCGAGTGGGTGTATTCAAATTTGCCCAGTCCCACCTGATGGCGCATAATGCGTTTTCCCCCTTCGACAAAACACACAAAAAAAGGGAACTTGTAACAAAATATTTTTAATTTTTAAGTTGAACAATTTTTTCGTTGGCTTGCCTCAAGAATGCGCACTTAAGGGTGTCCTGCTCAACTTCGGACAGCTGCCGCAAATAGCTCTCCAGCACGGTGTAGTACCCCGCATTCCTGCTGTGTCCCACGGAGATCATATCACTGACGCTGTCTATTAAATTGTCCAGTCTGTAAAATAAACTTTTATTACAAATTACAAATTGGAATCTTTTACACACCGTGAGTATTTTTCTTCAGCAAGGGGTGACTCTGGAGTTTGAAAGAGCTCTCCGGCCGAGAGGGGCGGCTCTAGAGACTCGTCGGTTGGCTCCGTGGAGAGCGAAGATTGGCTGCTGTCCGCCTCAAAACATGTCCCGAGTTGCGTATTCGAAAATGTGCTGTAATAAAACAATGTAAATGTAACTACTACTAACTAATAACATTTATAGTTAATGGATGTGTTCGACTCACTAAATTTCCAGGTTTACCTTTTGTACTACAGAAAAACCCAAGAATTTTGTCAAACTACGATTTGCCCACTCACTAATTTTTACTGCTTAATTTTGTTAGATGTACTCTAATGAACCTAATATTTACCCCCGAGGCGCGACATGTATCCTTAAAAAGGACAAGGCCTGGTAGTAGGCCCATTCGCTGTCTTCCTCCGCAGCGCCACTCCCAGACTTTGGTCTCTTTACAGTTTCCTTTACGAAACGGTCGCGAAGAGACCTCCACCTATCTTGACATTGTTTTACTGAAATAAAAATTGTTATAAAATGGACTTAAGTTCACCTAAGGTAAATAACTATTCGTTCAGAACATTAGCATTTAGCAAAAATGATAAACAGGGAACCGAGTCAGCGTTGACTACTCTACTGACCCTGCCAGGTCTGATCTAAAATCTTTTGCGTTTCTCACTCAACAGAAAACACCACTGAACGGCTGAATATTTTACTTACTTTCTGCTCCAACACAAACGGCTACATCCCCCCAGGCCTTTTCTTTCAGCAGTTTGTTGCGGTATGATTTCAGCGCCTTATTGTAGATGCATTGATGATGCTCTACCGCTTCAATCAATTTGAATTCAAATTGTTTCCCTGTAAGCACATTAATCAATAAATTTTAGCGTTAATTAAATGTTTGTTTTCTTACCATCCATTTCTTGGCCAAACGTCAACTGGCGCAGTATACTCCGCAGGTGAATTTAACCAGAGAAATCTAGTACGGATTCTCAAGGAACTGGACTGATGAATTCGTAAAAAACTCGGTACCCTCCAGGAAATTCAAACGAACAAACAGAAAACCGAATAATTGCAAAATCACCAAAACGATTCACGGATTACAAATTCAAACCTTTGCTTGTCAAATACACAGCTGATTCAACGAATCCCAACTGGCAGCTGTCAAAGCTCTCTTACGACGGACTGTCGAGACGAAATTATTGAAGGTTCCTCTAAATTTCTCTCTCGCAACGCGCTGCCGATGCATCGGCTATGGGTTAAGGCTGTGACACAATCAACGCGTGCGTCGCGGCATTGCGTGCGTTAACATTTATAAAGCGACGCATACGACGCTAGGTAAGTCACAACAGAATATTGAACGCGGCAACTGACAAGCAAGTGACACAGGCAATTTCAGTTATATTATGATATATATAATTATGTTCCTATATAACTTCATGCGTTTGTTATAAATAAACTCGCGTTTGCACACTTCTTCTATGAGTCGCTCATCGAATTCCATTTTGCCACACGAGTGACACTTAAAAGTAAGGTTAAGTTGAATGCGCCGCGTTAAAATGTAGAAATTTGCGCAAAGGATGCGACGCGTCGCACAGGACTGCATAAGCGCTTTAAAGCCTGTCATCGCACGCATCGCTCGCGACGCGTACAAAATTTGGTTGTGTCACCAGCTTTCGCTCCCATATGAATGCATGTATTCAAAGTTGTGTGCCGATGGCGAACGCGACGTTGGATGGCGACGGATTCTATGGGGGCCAGCCTTTCATATGATTGTACAAAATCTTAAGCAGCCTTAAGACAAAATCAAAACAAAATCTACATAAATAGGAATATGAGAGACGAGGGATTTAAGTTACTTTTAATGATTTACAAAAAACTCTTTTTGTGTGAAAATAATTACGTCTGCACTGATCCACGTTTCGCATTTTCGTGTGCAGCTTGACAGCATGCGCCGCAGGGGACTGGATGGCGGCTTGAACATTTAACTCTGAGCCCATTCTAAGGAAGTTTCTAAAATCTTTCGGTTCCAAGACACGCATTTATATGCGAAATATTTTTCCACAAAAGCAATCTATTTTTCGCCCAGTATCTTTTTTTCCTTCGTTAGTACCGCCGTTGATAGAGATGACAGCAGCAACAACCCCTATTTTTTGCTGATGATTTTTTTTCCGATAAAAAAGGAGCCATTGCACATATGTACATATGCATAAACACCACGGCGGCGGTCACTAACTAAGTGAGATTGAAATCGCAGCTGGTGAGTAGAGAAGGCCCTGTCGATCGGCCCTGGAGATCGCGAGTGAACTCGCGACGTGAGTAGCCGGCTTAAGCGTGTTAAAAATTTATTTAGAAATTATGGTGTGTATCTTTTTAATCACGCTTGACTAATTTTGTATAATTAAATTTCATGGCTCTAGGAAATAATTATGATAACTAAACACATCAATCAATCATCGTTCAATTATTTTAAAATAAATAAAACTGCAGCCTTCCGATTTCCCAATTTAATTGGGAATAAATTACAAATATCACATTAAGTTGTAGAAATATTTTGCAATTATGCTTCTTATTTGGTATAAATTGTTAAACTTGTAAATATCACCATCCTTTTTAAAATAAGTCCCAACGATTTGGAAGTTTCTCTGATGTTCTCTACCCAGAGAACAGAGCAGTGGAGCACCTATGGTAATCTAAAATACAGTTGTCAGTTGGTTAATAACATTACTAAAATTGTGATGACCTCTGGATTATCTGTATGTACTGTTTGTCCGCATATAAGGGTGTCATTGGCTTTTTCTACTCTCTTTGAGTGGCATTCTGCTGTTTCCATTTTCACGCCGTAACCATTGGTCGATCCCACGTAACAATCACTGAAGTCGATTGTAATTAAGTTCTGCGGAATGCAGGGGCCGTGAAAAAGGTGAACGTCATCAAACGGCTGGGATAAAATCAAAATTGCCTGAAAGAACATAATAATCTTTGTCAAATTGTATACATTTACAAGCACTAATTACGCTATGTTGTAGTCCGTTGGTGAGGATTTCTTTTACTTTTACAGTATTTAGACTTGCACCGTGCCCGGTTTTCCTAATCAAAGTGCTATTCCCCCTAAAAAGCTATTACTTAATTTACCATAAATATACATAAGAATAATTTCAATACATTTCTGCACATATGGGATGTGTAATAATCACGTTGTTGCTTAATAAACTCCCGAGGCATGATTTTCCATCTCTTGTCTCTAGAATTACTGTCCACGGCACAAGACGCATATCGTTATCAGCTTTAACTATCTCTCCACACTTTATGGTTTTGGTGTTTCCTTTTGTATCTTGACTAGTGTGATCTTCCAATGATTTACCCTTTGATTTTTTCCCGCAACAGACATCTTCACAGCTTCTATCTAATAACCTTAAAGAAATCCATAAACATAGAAGTATATTAAATAAAAATTACTTTGATTCAACTTCAATGCAAAAAAATACAAATTTTCTCAGTGTTTCATATTTGAATGTCAAATTTAAATTGTTTTCATTGATATGGTGTGTTTAATCTTAATTCCACAATATTTAAATAAAACAAAATACGAGTTCTATATTTCTTACCTCGATTTCTTAGAAGGTTTATAATAACGCAGACACAGAAAATTTACACATGTGCAATTCTTGGTTGTGATGTTTATCTCCACACTGGGGTCACAGGAAGTAATAAACGTCTTCTGTGAAAAAAAATTCATAATATTATTTAGAGGGACACATTTAAACGCTAAAAGAGGAAAATGCAGCTTCTGAACTTGTTTTTACATGACTAGGGTAATTGTTTTTAATTGTTTTCAATCTGTACCTATGTACTAGCATTTTGATTTTTCTGAAAAAAAACTAAACATGACTTTAAACGCGGTTTTCACGGGAATTTTTGTAAAAGTTGTACACGATTGATGAGCTAACTTGAAATCTGAAATTTGAAAGACATGTTCACAGAAATACTAGTTATTATCTATCGAAGATGAGTTTTAGGGTTGTACTTAAATCAATAGGTGATCGATAAATAGGGATTCTGTCAAAGAGGGCGCATTAACCGGGCGGTAAAAAGAATCGTCGTCGGTGGAAGGCCAAAGTAGCCGCAGGAGATTGAAATCGCCCAGGACTGCAAAGTCGTCAATGAGACTGGCAATTGAAAACAGGGCATCATTTGCTTCAACGGTGAGTATGTAGGTATCCAGAGACTGGTGTAGATGAATGTAGCGGCATATAATTAAGAGAGATTGACAGTTGAGGGTGATTTTGACAGAGACCAATTCGAACAACGACGAATCGGAGGATAGATTTGGGATGTGCTTAGACGATTATGAACTTCCAGAGGAACGCCAGGGGGGGTCAGAAATATACATGCTAACGTCAGCTCGGAAGATGTAAACATCGGACGAAAATAATTCATTGTTGTTTAGAACTGACATATGTAGGAGGCAAATGATTTATTTAGGTTGGATATCAAAAACCTCATGGTACTTAAAGAGGAGTTGACGTAGAGTAGAGAGGTCAGTAGGAAGACCTTCTGGTGGATAGAGACAGGATCGTTTGTTTTGGTCATCATCCACATCCGCGGCCAAAGTCGGCCAATAAAAATGATTTCGCACCAGATTCTTCATTCGGTGCATTTTCGGGTAAGCCTTATGAAGATGATACAGAACCGAGTTCTTGATCTTCTCGGGGACGATGACTCTATCGTTGAGCAGCAGAATCCCATCACATAAACATATGAAATATGAGCGAATCGAAAAAGGACGAAGATACTGATCAGTCTTATCATTATCGCTCCACCCGTTGGTGAGTCGATCCAAAAATTTGCTTTGCATCGTCCCTTGTTTCCATGCGCATCTGTTCGCGAGCCGCTTAAGGTAGATCCCATTGTCTCCGTAGTGGTTTAATGCAATTTCAAATCACCAATATGCAGCGAGGCAAACATTTCCTCCAAATTAGAGTTAGTGTTATCTTTTTCGTGTCTCCTTGATGAGTCAGGATAACGCGTCTGCTTGACCAAATTCATCAGATCGAACGTACTCAATATCAAAGTCGTATACAATAAGTCTAAGGGCCCAGCTACGAAGACGAGCTACTGTACGTTCGCTGAGTCCCTTCGTATTTTCTCTACTAAACAGTGCTAAGAGTGGACGGTGATCAGTTTGCAGTATAAACCTTCGTCCCCAGACGGAACTTCTAAATCTCTCCACAGCAGTAACTAAAGCAAAAGCCTCCTTCCCAATCTGCCTCAAATTCCGTTGAAATTTGGTGAGTGCCTTGCTCATGTGGAATACAGCCTTTTCGTTTCCATTAACGTAACGCTGAATCAGAACAGGCCAATTACCGTTTGACAGGCATTAGCCGCAATAATTAGCTGTTGGCGAGGATCATAATATTGGTATTTGTGAGCGGGCGACTTTTCTCGTCGAACACCAGTGATGATAAGCATCAGACAAATCCAGCTTAATAAAAACGCACACATGGCCGTATTGCACACCCTTTGCCACTCAATGATTCCGAGCCTATGAAATACTCCTCCACCTAGCAGGCTGGTGCTCGGCCTGTGTTAAACCAGTACACCGTGGAAGAGTGCTCCTCAAAGACAAACCTGGCTGTTAAAAGTCTCTTAGCCCTGATTTCTTTTCCATCTGCCCCAGTGAAATTGTGACGGGATCACGAAGAACATCAATCAATCCCACATTAGCGCATCAACCAGAAACGAACTATCATCTGATCATGCACCAACAATAATAACAATTAGTATTATAGCAACCCGATACCCATCATGAAGGAAAGAAAACTTACAAATCCTAAAACTAAATGGGAGAAATACTTGGGCTTGTTGAAAAGATGCCAGAATTATCCATATACCAACAAAAAGGCAAAAATAAAACAAAAATAGAGTCATACAGACCAATCAGCCTCCTACCTATCCTCTCCAAAATATTTGAAAGACTTTTACTGGATAAAATGCTGCCAACTTTAAACAATAAAGGCACAATACCGGAACAGAAATAGGCACAGCACCATAGAGTAAGTGCATAAGATAGTATACCAGATCAACGCAGCCCTCGACCAAGAGAAATTCTGCGTAGGCCTCTTCCACGTCTAGTGACACAGGCATTTGACACAGTCTGGCACTGCGGACTAAAATATGAAATCTCTGTAAGCCTACCACACCAATCAAAAACCAAATCCTCTTCAGCTACCTTGAAGACCGCAAATTCAAGGTAAAATTCAAAGACAGCTTCACTAATCCCAATCCTATAAGAACCGGAGTTCCACAAGGCAGTGTACTAGGTCCTGTTCTCTACTTAATTTACACAGCGGACCTACCTGTAAACAAAAACTTTACAACCACCACCTTCGCCGACGACACAACCTTAGTTCTCACTGACAATCCGACTATAGCCAGAAGAATACTACAAAACTACACTAACGACTGGACACAAAAGTGGAAAATCAAAATAAACGAAACAAAAACCGAACAAATTACGTCTGCAATCAGGAAGATCACCTGCAACCCAATAAGCATTAACAACAAAACAGTAACACAAGCAAAATCGGTCAAATACCTCGGAGTCCACCTCGACAGAAAGCTCACTTGGGGGATACAGAAAAAAAGAAGGAACAACTCAAAACAGCACACCGTAACTTCTACTGGCTCCTTCATAAGAAATCTGAACTGAACATCCGCATCAAATTAATGATATAAGGGTGTTTTTTTAGGAGGTTTGTTTTTCCGATAGATGTCGTTTTATTTTATGGCAGTTGTTTTGACAGCTCAAAGTGGCATTTCTACTCAGTATTGTTTGGAAAATCATTATGAATAGGTTAACTCCAGAACAACGTTTTCAAATCGTGGAAATTTATTTTCAAAATCAGTGTTCAATTAAAAATGTTTATAGAGCACTTCGTGAATTTTATGGTGCACATAATCGTCCGTCAGAGACCACCATAAAGAACGTAATTACCAAATTTCGGTCTACATTCACTCTTTTGGATGCCAAGCCACCGACAAGAATGAGAAGAGTTCGTACAGAAGAAAATATTGCTGTCGTTGAGGCCAGTGTCGAAGAAAACGACAATTTATCGATTCGTCGTCGTGCTCAGCAAATTGGACTTTGTCCATCGACTTTATGGAAAATTTTACGTAAAGATTTGGGTTTGGTGCCATACAAAATTCAATTGGTGCAAGAATTAAAGCCACACGACCATCGTTTGCGCCGTGAATTCAGTGATTGGTCGTTAAATCAATTGAACGAAGATCCATTTTTTTACCGTAAAATTCTCTTCAGTGATGAGGCGCATTTTTGGTTAAATGGATACGTCAACAAGCAAAATTGTCGCATTTGGAGCAAAGATAATCCACACGCCGTTCAAGAATTACCAATGCATCCTGATAAATGTACTGTTTGGTGCAGTCTATGGGCTGGTGGGATCATCGGTCCATATTTCTTTAAAAATGAGGAAGGACGACGCGTTACCGTGAATGGAAATCGATACAGAACCATGATCAATGAGTTTTTGTTGCCAAATCTTGAAGATATGGATATGGATGAAATGTGGTTTCAACAAGATGGTGCCACTTGCCATACAGCACGTGAAACAATCGACTTATTGAAAGAAACTTTCAACGACAACATTATTTCGAGAAATGGTCCGGTGAATTGGCCTCCGCGTTCGTGCGATTTGACGCCACTCGATTACTTTTTGTGGGGATACGTGAAGTCATTGGTTTATGTGGATAAACCTCAATCGATTGATGCTTTGGAAACCAATATTCAACGTGTCATTGCTGACATACGCCTCCAAATGCTTGAAAAAGTGGTCGAAAATTGGACCTCCAGAATGACATTTGTGAAAAATAGTCGTGGTGGCCATATGCCAGAAATTGTGTTTAAATGTTAAATGCCAAAAAATTATCTACCAAATAAAAAAAAAATTTTGGTCATTTCATAATTTTATATGTGTTTTATTCAAAAAAAAAATCGGCAACCTCTTAAAAAAACACCCGCAATTATAAAACCCATTTGGACCTACGCCCTTCAGCGCTGGGGCTCCGCAAAAGTATCAAACATCGCCATAATACAACGGATGCAAACCAAGATACTCCGATCCATCCTAGGTGCCCTAAGATACGTCAACAGCGCTACCATCCAACGGATAAAACATCAACCCCGTTGCTAAAGAAGCTAAGAAACTAAGCACCAGCTACACTAATAGATTACGCAAGCAACCCAACCCATCAGCCAAAAACATACTGGGACAAAGAAAATTCCAACGACTCATAAGAAGTTGCCCACTTCAAGTGGCCCCATCATCAACTTTGGACAGGCTATAAACCACCGCAGTCAATAATAATCATCAGTCACAACCGACCACCCAAACCACACCACGCTCAGACAAAGCACGCCAACATGGGAACCACCAACTCGAAAAAAGTGGACAACGCAGTGGAAATAGTCAATACCATCATAATCAACCCAGCAGACATCAAATCCGAAAACATAAAGATAATACTGATAATCCTCGCTCTCGAGGTAGGACTTTCACTCGCCTATCAACTTTACAAGGACTACCGACGAGGCATCAAAAAGAAATACGCCAACAGCCAACCATAGGAATCCTCCACACTTGCCCCAACCTACTAACATCAGCTGTGGAGTGATACACCAGCACAATAAACCTGCCTAGAACTAGACTCTAGCAACATATGTCAACTTAGGATAAGATTTGAAAAAATGCGTGTTAGAGCTACTAACCTACTGATTAATTGGAAGCCCAAACGTTAAAATAAAAAAAATTCCTTGAGGTAGGTCAGGGCACGTTTGTTTAGGCCAGTGCAAGCTGCGTGAAATGATTTCGTACAAAGTCCACTGCACGTCACCCATTCAGAAGCCGGAAGTAGGGCAGTGATCATGCAGTCGGTGTTGGCACAGCAGTATTCCGTTGTGATAAAAAGGTATAAAAGATTAACTAAACAAACAAAGCACGTAGGGGAAGAAGGAGGAGAAGTGGCGAAACAGCTGGGAGCGAGTGTAAACAAACTTATTAAGAAATTATGACGCAGAAAAAATACGGATAGCAATTACGGAACCATCGGTGCGCAATTCTCAACATTATATTGGCTTTCAAAGAAACTCCCTTTTGAATTTCAAGATGGTAAGCTTTGAATCAAAAAGTTTGTTATATGATTTTAAGTTTTCGAAGATGTTTTGTATTTGATGGTCTTCTGATTTTTCTGTGGTTCCCGATGGGATTCGAACCCGAGATGCTTGAACTTCTAGGTTATTACACTAGCAATACACCATGTGATAAGGTTCTTAGGTTGCAACAGATATGCACATAGAATCTGAACTTTTAGAACGCAAACCAATCTCATACATTTTGGGGTTCGATCTACAGATCAGATACCCTCATGGCAAGAAAATCAAGACGATGCAAAGAGAAATTGTATTAGAATCAAAAGTGTTGCAACTTCAATTCAAAGGCGATAATAATGAAGGCATGAAGTAGGAAAGAAAAGGGTTTGAGTTATAAATAAAAGTGTTTACGTTTCAATTTAAGTTTGGTTCAACGATCAAAACGATTTCTACTTCATATCAAAACAGTTTTCAATCAGCGCGCCTGACAAGGTTAGGTTAAATTTCTCAATTACCTTCTTAAGAAATTTATTTTTGTAAATATCATGAGAAAGCATTTAAAAAAATGTTTTTACTTCTGTCGAATAAGATAAAAGGTTATTTCCGAGGATATGCAATACGATATAATTTATCAAACCAGTTTCGTGGAGTCAGTCATGGGCATTCGAGCATAAGGGTCTTTTAGGGGCTACATAACTACAAATATTGAGTAATAAAAAAAAGATATTGAAAAATTTGTTGATATAATGTTTATACACAAAATAGTGTCTGCTGAGTTTTTATATTAAATATGTAAGATAAAACACAACAAATATTCAAATTTGTAATAACAAATATTTTAGGAGCTTATCGCAAGAAATTATAAAAGGTGTTATTTTTTGTTGGTAAAACTTCCTAACTGTTGAGTTAACACCTCTCCTGGCAAATAATCATTAATAGACTCACGGTTTATGAACGGTAAATTATTACAATGGACTAATTAATCACACAAAGACTGTGCACTCAGAACAAATTCTGAAACCCTTTACCTCGGCTCAAGAATGGGCGATTTATTTTGATTTTCCACTTATTGATGTACATTTTAAGCGACTTAAGTTGTTTTTGTAAGTTGTTGACTTTTCGGGTCCTCAAAATTTGAGTATGTTGCTGTATCATCAGCAAAGATCGCTTGCTCGCAGTTAAGTGCCTTAAAGCTGAAACGGGACCACCTCGTAAAACAAGCTCATTTCACAACTTGTTTTCATTTGACATTTCTGCGTAAATTGATTAGTTAACAATTTAATTTGGATTTTGCTTATTTGCGCCGTGTCGGCGGGTCTTCCCGATCCATACGCTACAATTTATTCAAACTAAGCGCAAAAACAAAAAAAAAAAAAAAAGACCGTCTTTGGCGCTCAATTTAAACGAACAAACAAATCAATACAGAACAATCTCCAATGAATATATGCATTTTAAAAATGAATATAAAATCCTTATTATGATCAAACAAATGCTAAAGTATGATAAAGTTAAAATATGCTAATACTATGGACTCAGCGGCAAATCAGTTTGGTAACCGGAAGCGGACATGGATATCCAAGCCAGCTCTCTTGATGACGCCCCTCTGAGTGCGCAGTATGACAATCCTGACCATGGAGTCCACGCGGGGGGCAATTGAATGATACGGCCCAAACGCAACTTGTTGTCCTTCACAAGTACAAGAGCACCATCCCGGGCATCTTGCTGCCTAGCCTTACATTTTGTTCAGTTCAGAAATGTTGCTGAAGTTGGTGAGTCTTTCGACATCTAGATAGGTGGACCTTCGGCAAATACGTGACGTCAGGATCTGGAATCGTAGTCTTGAATCTTCCGACGAGAAGATGAGCAGGGGGTCAAAGATTGCCAATCACTTGGACCAGCAGAGGGAGCAGTGAGAGGGCGGAAATTAAGGACAGCTTCTACCTGCTTTAGTACACTACTATATATAACTTCTCGAAAATTAATAACGTGTTATCCAATACTTGCTTTAAATGAGACTTTGCGGACTTGACCCAGTCTTCCATAGTCCGCCAAAATACGGTGAATACGCAGGAACACATTTCAAATGAAATTGTTCCTTGGTCAAACGATCAGTTCATTTAGTTTCGTTATTTTTCAGAAACTCTCCCAATTCTTTACGTTCAGAGCTTGTCAGATCGGATTTTCTCAAGCATCCCCCAACGTGAGGTAAACCTTCGCAGCGCCAATATGAAGCAATCCGTGTACAGATCAGACACGAACTCAAAATTTATAGCCCTGGACGCGAAGCATATAAACAATGCAAAGTAGCATTTCAAAGTCGTTGCTCCAAGCCCCTTTTTAAAAGAGGACCAGCATAATCCACTCCTGTGACATAGGATGCCGGCATTGGGGTGACGTGATCGCGAGGCAAGTTGTCCATTAATTGTTTGAAGGATTTGCTTTGGCACATCTGAAACACGAGCACAGTTTTTCGGGCCAAATTTCTACTGGAAATCGGCGAATATTTATCCCTCACACAAGAAAGCACGGCCTGAGGTGTGCAGCATAGTACCCTCGGATGTTGTTTAGCGAATTCAAAACCGGAATTGGCAAAACGGCCACTAACTCTTAAAGCTCCATCTTTATGAAGGAAAGGGTTTAAACCAACAAGTATATTTCTGGGACTAATATCGCGCCCCCTATCATATTCGCAAATTCTACTGAGAAATGTAAACTCAAGCGATCAAGCTGCGGTTACATTGCTCTTTTTTCAAGTAGATCTCGAAAATTTTTCAGATCGAGTTTAGTCAAATCGATTTTTACTGTGTTTCCATGCAGAGTTAACTCAGGGTTAGCTCGAGTTAGAGTGCATGGTAGCTAGAGTTGAACTTGGGTAAACCCAATCAAACTCCACGAAAAGGCTGAGTTTGGCTAAGTTACGTAGTATTGGAAGGTTGTTTAATTTTGTATTGAAAATGGCGTTTGGTCAAGTTCAGATATTAATACATACATGTTTAATTCTTCGCATATAAATCCACTTTTACTTCAATATTTGTCAAATTAACCCAGGTACATGGAAACGCACGCATTCAAAAATATCCCAAGAGAAATTTTAGGGGAAATTATACATGTCAATATATCAACTGACAATTTTGTTTTGAAAGTGAAATAATCTAATATATTAAATTCTCGTGTCACAGTGTTTGTAACAAAACTCCTCCGAAACGGCTTGACCGATTTTGATGAAAATTTGTGTGTATATTCAATAGGTCTGAGAATAGGACGTAAACTATTTTTTATACCCCTAAGTGATAAGGGTGGTCCACCCCAAAACATTTATTTTTATTTTTTGGACAAAATTTGTTCTTTTTATTATTTTTATGATTCGACATTACTAAATTTTCACCCTTCTACCACCAACCCCTATTTTTAATAGCGATATTAGTACTTTAATAATTTTCAAACATATCAGTTACCACTCGATCAGTTATTCCCGCCAGGCGTCTACGGGTGTCACTTATCGTTTTACTTTCTTTTTTCTCTTCTTTTATTAGTTCTTTTATTTTCTTCTTTTATTAGTTCTTACTAGCAAAATTTTTGGGAATCATTTTCAATTAGAAGAGAAATTTATACGTATTTCATAATTGTGATAGGTAGGTAAAATAATAAAAGAACAAATACATTGTGTTTTGTACAGTGAACAATGCCAGCAAGACGCAAAGGGTCTGATTTTTAATTTTCACATTTCGATAGTAGGTTCGAGATTAGCGACCCCGAAAACACTCTGCAACACAAATAATGGAACAGATGTTTCGCATACCTCAAATGTCAACCGTCAAGGAGGTTAAAGAGGGTATAAATATATGTATGGGAAAACATTTTTTGACAGTACACTCATCAGGCATATGTTCAGAAAGCTTGCCTAACGAAAATTATCTGTCTATCATCGGTTTTTCTGGAAAACTATAAGTGATACATGCAATATCTTTAAACCGTTATACAGCTTCAGACCTTGGCGAAATGGCCCCGATATTATATTCACGGAGTGTCTTAACTCCTGCCCGTGAGAGTAGGGGAGCTTTCTGCATATAAAGTGACCCTAGAACAATCGGCTGAAAGGATTTCCGTCTTAATGAATACATATACGGGGTTTTTGGCGTCGCTGATCTTGATTCTGCTATCGATAATTGGTAATTCAAGATGGCTGATCAAATATGGGGACTCAACTGGAACGGAAATCCGTGTAATTGAATATAATGGTTGTTAGGGTCTGTGGTTTTGAAATAACTGCCTTTTTCGAAGCTCATATCTTTACTTACACTATACCAAAACCTACACAAACATGTCAACAAATTTTGTCTATGTGTCGGGACTAATCTCGAGAACGGTTGAACCGATTTCGATGAGGCCTTTACTGGAAGGTACAGCATTTTATCGTTCATGATGCAGGCTACATTTTATCCCAAGATTGTTTTGGGTTCCCGCGGGAAAAATGAAAAACCGTTTTCGCGCATGTAATAGTTTCATTAGGTCTACAACAATTTTAATTTACAAATATGAAAAATCCTGCAAGGGACGGGTTTGCTATTGAATGGATGCGCAGAAGCTTTTTTTCGACAATATAAAATTGAAAAACAAACAGAATGAAAATATTTCATTGAACTGGTGCATAGAGAATTAAATATCTTCCAAAGGATGAAAATAGATGAATTGATGAATGAAAAGGATTATTCGTCAATTTTACATGGAAGGAGAAAATTCCATTAGATTGAATATATTCCAGAAGAGGTCAAGCGGACCTTTTTATGAGCTTAAAAACTCTCACTTTTTTGATACTCTCTGAGAAACTTATATGGAAGTCTCTCTTCTGCAGATATGGTAATGCAAAAATCAGATCAAATGGAGGTGGAGTATTCCGGCATTTATATTAGGATCAATCGCGCGCTTAAAATTAAAGAAGTCAGGTTACAACAAAATTCCAGTATCAATCTCCTTTTTCCACTTAAAAATCGGCCAATGAAGGGCATTCTCAAACGTGTGTCTCTCTCTAAAACTAGACTGCGCTTCTATCAACAATTTTATTCATTTTGCAACAGTTTAAATTTACAAATGTAGAAATGCCCGGACAAAGCCGGGACGGGTCTGCTAGTTTAAATATATTTTTGTATTTTCAGAAGATTTCCGAGCCTTTTGGGGTCATTTGGGGCCAAGGAAATCTTGGGCATCGGAGTGTTATGTGAGTGAGTGCAGCTATTATTAGAACTTTGAAGAGACGCGAGTGTGAATATGTACAAATTTTTGTCGGAAAGCAGTGCAATTGAAAAATTTCAAAATCAAATTATTCGGAAAGTACTGTTTTTCGTGCAAACATTTTTGCATATTCATTCGTTTCGACACTAAAGGAATGGTTGCACAAATTTTTATAACAATAAAAAAAAACACAGGAACAGTTCTTGATTTCACTTGATAAGTTCTAGGGTCAGGAAATTGTGTGGATTGATTTAAAAAAAAAACAAGAAAACATTTCTTCATTTAATTCATATTTTCTAGTATCAAGAATTTGTATGAATCAGTTTAAGAAAATTAACTAGAAGATATTTCTTGTTTTGACTTTAAATTTCTAGATTTAAGATATTGTGTAGGGTGATTTGAGAAATGTTCACAAACATTTTTTTCTTAATATAAGTCACATCGTAAAACTTCAACGTGTCAAGAAAAACAATCAATTCGAATAAATGGTAGTTGATTTAGGGGCCGAGAAATAATTTGTGCATAAAACGGGTATTTCCACAAATATTAAAAAGTTAGACAGGTGCAATTAAGCGTTCATATGTGATTAATTCTTAAGGCTAATGGGGACTATCTTAATAGCCAATAAAAAACTCTAAAATAACAAACATTACAAATTATTCTGCGTTTACGTTGTTCGAGTAGGACAAAATCCGTTTCAAGTCGATATTAAGGTCTATTACCTCTCGTTTGATTTGATAAAAAAAGACTCCGGGTTTAACGACACAGCCTACGACCTGCTAACGAAAGCTCAGCATCGTCGAGTATTTTTAACTCTCTTCCAAACTTTCAGCTCTGAAATAGGTAAGAGTTCTCGTTTCCTTTCCTTTTCTTTCTTTAATAAAATCTCAATTAGCCGAGTTTTATGTACATGTACGTAACGAAATTCCTAATCTTGAGAGGAAAGGAATTTTTAAACAGTTTTGTTTTTAATTTAGTGGTGAAGTTCTTACCAGATCTGATGTTCTCGCAAGATCCGCTAATAAGAACATTCGCAGTTTTGAAGGCTTAGTACTATCCATAGTGTTCTCCAAATCCTTTTCCAACTTGTTATCAAAAACGTAATTGCTATTAAGTAAATTTTCCGTAACCGGTTCGCCGACTACTAGTAATTGCATGATCAGTGTAAACATTAAATAAATTATCACTTTTTGCATCTTAAATGTATTGTTTCAATCAATCAGGGATTTTAGAATATTGGGTCTCGTCAGTCCACTTATTTTAAGTATGAGAAACTCTGGCACGTTAACACTTAATGCAATCACTTCCCCGCTGTTCAAAATCAACTCAGGCGAACATCACTCACCAAATAACATTGATCGACTAACCAAACCTGATAAAACGTCTAAGATGGCCACAGGTGAAGGAATAAAAAAGCATCTTTAGCACGAATTCTTTATCTTCGAACATCTTCACCTTACTCCATACCATACAGGCGTTATATATGCTTTGGAGTTTTGTTGTTCTTAGTATGGTGCTTACCGTTGTGGCTTTTTACTTAAAGGAGAGGAAATTTTTTCAAAATAAGAAATCTGAAAAGAATGAAGCGAAAAGAGAACAACAATCAACAGAACTAGAGATCATAAGACAATTTGTAAAATAAAACGACCGAGACTATTATGAATGGTAAACTGGTCTTCCGTCTGACAATCATGTAAGGGATTAGACAAATTTCTTTATGTTCTTCCGATACTTTGTACGGCTCGCTTCAAAGTAAGTCAAGTTAACCTAAAGTGCAAACTTACGGTCCTTGTATTCTTTATATAAATCAAATATTCGACTTGTATATCCGCAACGTGGTTTTAACCAATATTTTAATTCATTTTCGGAATCAATACATTTTTACATGCCCAAGATGCATCTGTATCTGGTACTTGTAATGAAGCAAAGAGTTAATTGGCTGTCCTCAAATAAGGGAAATATATTAATGACGGAGTATAAATGGAATATTATACACAAAAGACCTCAGTTTGGCTTTTTATTATTTGTGTACCGTTATTCCCACAAATTGAAAGAAACTACCTTTCGCATTTAGAAAGGCGAATATTTCTTAAAGTTTTCTTTGTTCTATTTTTTCCCTGGGAATGAATCATTTGTTATGAAAAGGAAATGGTTTTTATAAAGAAGCTTGTTTCTTCATTTAATTTTTAATAATGCAAAAACTAGAACTTGGCGGTATACTGTGGATGCGCATATATGGATGCTGGAAGTGTGTCAATCTATAAATGTAAGCTGCTGAATCATCTCATGAAGAAACAAAGTAACTCCGGTATTTCGGTTTTTTGGGTTATTCTCCTATAGGAAACAAAAATCTTTTAAGACCAAATTGGACATGCGTCTAATGAGTTCCTATCCAGAGTCGATTACTAAAAAATGGTAGGTACTTATGAGTATTTACATTGTACATTGTGCGCCAACCGGCTCGCGCATTGGGAGTTGTGCTGGGCGCAGGCGAATCGACGGACTTAACGACTTTGAAAGCAAACATCTCGTGATGGAAGGGTTAAAATCAAAAAGTCGTAAAACATTTTTTGTTGCATTTTAAGAGACCTAATTAAAGACACCCTACTCAGTGGAGCAAATGAAAACAACATTTTGCTTCTGAAAAAGGGTCATTGAAAGTACTAACTAAAGGCTACATTCTGGAATTTGTAGATATTTTGCATTGGAGTTACCAAATTAGAGGAAGGAAGGCGGGCGCTTTGATGACTACTTTGAAGCAACTATTTCGTGACTAAAGAGTTAAAATTAAAAGATTTGAAAATATTTCTTGTTGCGGACCCATCTAAAGACATCCCTTGTCAAAGTGGTAAGTGAAGAAAAATTGTTTCAGTACATTGTTGCTGTGTGGGAGGGGGGATTTTAATTGATGAGTGTGGTTTTAACCTGCATCTTCGAAGATCACAAGTCCATGCAAGAACAGGTGAAAGAGCATATGTTGTTGTACCCACTGTAAGAGGACGAAACGTGATATTGATTATGGCTATGGGGATGTTGTGCATCATAAAGTAATCGCTAATACCACCGTAAATGCCGATCGCTTTAAAATATTCTTACGGAAGCTTTTTTAAAAATTAATAATGATCCACAGTTAGAGAATTCGTTTTTAATTATGCACAATGCCCGTATTCATACAACGCGAAAAGTGGAAGTAGTTTGAAATTTTTGTCGTCATACTCGCGAATGCTAAATCCCATTGAGAAAGCTTTTTCCAAAATAAAATTGCACGCTCGTTCAATATTAAGTGATACTAGCACTGAACACAATGTTATCGGTGCAATTGCGCAAAGTTTTCAACAATTAATCCAAAATTACTGGTCCAATTATGTAATGGATATGGTTTTGCAAATTCCACAAGCAGCAGATCGTCAACCTCTTCACTAGTAGCATAGTAAGGATAGTGTTTAAAATAGTTTGACTTAATCCGAAAATGCTATATATGTAAATCTGAGGGGTCTATGGTATACAGATGGAAAGAGCCAAACAATAAGGTTTCCTTGTTTGGCTAGGGCATCCCATTTTATTATCTTTATCTATATATATAAAAATGGATTTCTGTGCGGTACGTCTCGCTAAAACTCAAAAACGGCTTGACCGATTTCGATAATTTTGTTTTGTTTTGTTCGCTATAATACAGGGGAGGTTTAAAAAAAAAGAAAATTCGGGAAACCCCAAAGGAAAAGCCGGTAAATCGAAAAAATCGAAATTTCCGTTCTGTATAGGAAGCGAACTTTCCAACTTCAAGGAATCTATATGAAAAAGGCAATTGGAGGTTTTCGGGGTCGCAGATCTCGACGTTGCATTCAAAATTTTGGAAATCAAGATGCTGGATCAATATGGTGACCGAAAAGTTGAACTTCAAGGATCCGCATTAGGGAATTTTCGGGATCAATGATTTCGAATCTGCTATTAAAATTTGCAAATATGAGACCACCCCCACCCCGCTGGGAGATATAGGAGAGGGGGTGCAATAAGGAGGTGGTGTAAAATGAAGAAAACTAAATTTAATAATACTGTTGGAAAATATCTAAAACATGTGCAAAACGCAAATAGGAAAACGATGGGTCACATAGGAGAGGCGGTGCAGTAGGGAGGCGTTGTAAAATTAAGGAATGCATTTAATAGTACCCCGGGAAGCGCCCGGTTCGGGCAAGCTACGTTATTTATATAATGGGGTAACCCTATAGGTGGGCACTGCGACCAAGGAAGGACTTAATGCCAAAATCCCGCTACTGCAAGACAGCCAATTGCCGGAGACGATCGAACGTCGACCGTTTGTCTCATTAGACAGGTCAATCTTGCATAGGTAATACCTTAGTCCATGGTAGCCTGAAAAGTGGCCTACCAGTAGTTTGAGATCCGCTCTATTAAAGGAACTGATTTCAGAATATGTATAAGGGCTGACGAGCTCTTTACCCTGATGAGGCCCAGAGATATTTCTCCAATTTAGAGACTGTTGGTATTTAGAACAGTTCTATATCGCAGCTGTGGTCGAAGATCAGTTAATGCTATAGTATGGTTCCGGGCCAATGTACCGGCTCGACTAACCTTCCCTAGCCGGAGTATCCCGGTACGCAACAGACACCAACTTTGTTGGAAGTAGCCACCTTTGCTAGGGTTGTAAAACACTTCTTAACTAATTTCCATGATAAACACCATGGTGAGAGTGTTTTGATTGCTGCTGGGTTGTCGGAAATGATATTTATTATAGCACCTTTTACTCCCTTGCTGATGATAAAAACGGCAGAGATTTCAATGGCGTGGGTTTCGGATTGGAAAATATGTACTAGGCCAACTGCCCATTGCAATCGAGACCTTGATGTTGAGTCCATAGACGCCAGCTCCAGTGCCGTCCTTCGTTTTTTTAACCATCTGTAAAGCAGTTGAGGCTTCTGGGATCTAGTCTGGTGCCAGGGCCTTCCCAGACTATGCGCTCAGGAATGAGCTACCCGAAATTCCTACCGAAGCAGAGTCCGTTGTTACGTACTCTGTTATAAATAAGATTTTTAGATCAGGGAAGCTCTGTAGGATGCTCATGTGACCATTGTCGCAATTAGGGTATTTTGGGTGAGATACACTCGCAGAGCACTAGTTGCTGCTGATTTCAAGACGAAAATGTGCATGGGAGTAATGTTTTTTTCATTATGGTGCGTTAAGAGAAAAAAATCTTGAGGAAAATTAAACATTTATTTTGATTAGTTATTTTTGTTTGCTGAAGTGTAAAACCATATACTCAAATATTTATCTACAAAAATTTAACTCTTCTTGGCTTTATAATTGCGAAATCTTCTATCAACTTTCTTGTATCCAAGCTGTGTAAAATTTCATGTTCAATTGAAACTATAGCTAAATTACTTAGTCTTTGTTGATCTTAAATAGTTTTTGATAATTTTTAATTTTGAAAAGGATATTTCACCAGATGCAACTGAAGTCGGCAGTGTAAGTAATATTCTTAGCGCTATTGATGTGTTCGGAAATGTTGAAATTTAGTCATTGGTAAAAAGATATTGTAATAGGGTTTGTGGATCCTTAGACTGGTTTTCTGCAAAATGCAACTTTAATGCAATGATTTCATTAGACAAATCAATACCGTCAATGTCTGATTCACTACTTGAATCATCTTTAAGCTTCAGATTTAAATCTTTACAATGTTTCATTAACTCATCATTGGAGTAATTAAATGAATTAACGCTAAAAAAGCCAAATACGTCGGTAAATGTTTTTAACTCCTCGAATCTATCCTTTTAAGAAGTTATTGTCTGATCTAGGATTCTAAAATAAAACTCAACTCTATTATTGATTTTGGGGTCTACTAAAACTTCATCATTGTGTTCATATTGAAATTGTGTTGGTTTTCATCTTGGACGAATTGTAACACCATTTCAGAGTGTTCAGCCGTGCGATATTCTGTGAACTTATCAATCAACTTATTTAATAAATTTATACAGATTTGATTATTCATTGTCATCATTTTGCTCAGAGCATTAACTTCGTTTAAAATATCGAACCAAATTACTACCGAGCAAATAAATCTATGATTTTGAATGTTCAAAGCAAGCGAATGATCTTTGTGAGATGTAGTACAATCCCATTTCGACGAATTACCAGATATTTCCAGCAAAGCATCAAATATTTTTTCGAGGTGATACCGTAATGGTTTAACTGCATTGATTACACAGTCACACAAAAAAAAAAGTGGGGATTACTTTTGATGCCATACGTCATATCCGTAGTATTTTGGCCTGCTGAGCACGAATCTGCGACCAGAATTGAGCCGTGACGTCCAGATTTTTTTCTAACCTCAAAAAATGGGTTAAAAACAGAGAAAATCGTGGAAAATACACTCGTAAAATTCGGAAAAAATTTATTTTTAACATTTAAACCTATATTCATATGAATTGAGACCTGCTGAGCACGAATCCGTCAGAAGAATTGAGCCATCACATTCTGATTTTTTTCTTAAATTTTTTTTTATTAATTTTTAGAAAAAAATCAGTACGTGAAGGCTCAATTCTGGTGACGGATTCGTGCTCAGCAGGTCTCAATTCATATGCATATAGGTTTAAATGTTAAAAATAAATTTTTTCCGAATTTTACTCCACGATTTTCTCTGTTTTTAACCCACTTTGTGGAGGTTAGAAAAAAATCTGGACGTCACGGCTCAATTCTGGTCGCGGATTCGTGATCAGCAGGCCAAATTACTAGGGATATGATATATGGCATCAAAAGTAATCCCCACTTTTTTTTTTGTGTGACTGTGTAATCAATGCAGTTAAACCATTACGGTATCACCTCGAAAAAATATTTGATGCTTTGCTGGAAATATCTGGTAATTCGTCGAAATGGGATTGTACTACATCTCACAAAGCTGTGTTATGCTAGACCACCGCGTGGCACTTAAAGCTTTTAATTTTAAATCTGGTAAATGTTTGCAAATTATCGACAACCTTTTGATGATGAAAACAAAACGTGAATTTATCATGCTGCATCGTTCATTACCAAATTAAGACTATGAGCCGAGCATGGGACGTAAAATGCGCGGTTTTTGATTTCCAAAATTTTTTTTGTAGTCGATTGTGTTCTCCACTCATATTAGAACCATTATCATAACCTTGACCGCGTAGGTTTTGAATGTTGAGATTTAATGGTGAAAATAAATCCAAAACAAAATTTAATAGAGTGCTGTGGAGCTGGTGATCGGACAGAAACCAACGAAATTTTCAAATATCTCAACATTATTGGTTTCATTATTTAAAAGAACATGCCTGAGTACAACTGTAATTTGTTCTGTGTGACTTACATCTGGTGCGCAATCCAATATAATGGAGAAATATTTTGATTCTCTGACTTTGTTTAATATATATTTTTATATGGTCGTGCCGAGAATATCAATTATTTCATTTTGAATTTGATCTCCTAAATAGTGAGTCATACGACTTGAATCTGATTTCGAGGATTGAATTCTGTGAATACATATGTTCCCGCATGACTGTATCAAAGGATGATCATTTCGATTGCTTTTAGAAAATTACATTATCATGTTCATATAATGATTTTGACGACCCCCGGAAAGCCAGCCACTGATGAGATAAAAACTTGATAATGGCTATGATTCTTTCTAATACATCACACCATTGTTTTTTTTTCGATTCTAATAGTCTCAGTTGCATTTGATTTACAATAGTTTTATTTTTTAACATATTATTCAATTGTACCAACGATTTCACATTTTCACTGCGGGAAACGCTTGTTTCATGTCTTTTCAAGGTTAATGATAAATACTGCCAATCAGAAAAATCGTTCAAAGCAGACGGGATGCTATTAAATTTGTATTCCTTAATTTTACAACGCCTCCCTACTGCACCACCGCCTCTCCTATGTAACCCAGCGTTTTCCTAATTGTGTTTTGCACATGCTTTAGATATTTTCCAACAGTATTATTAAATTTAGTTTTCTTCATTTTACACCACCTCCTTATTGCACCCCCTCTCCTATATCTCCCAGCGGGGTGGGGGTCGTCTCATTGATTTGATAGAATTCCCAATTTGATCAGTAAAATAATACATTTTATGAATATCGCGCAATGGATGGTTTTTGTAAAATTATTTTTTCAGTTTTACATCCACGAATATGATAGAACTGTTAAATCATGACTTTAGTCATCGCATTTAGGTACGTAGTCAATGTGTTACGAGCTTTGTTTTTCAGACTTGGCTTGGCAAACTTCCATATCCAGACATGGCACTGCCGTGCACTGACAAGTGACAGTCAGGTCTCGCCGAGGGGTTAGAGAATCTGTCGAAAACTTCTGTGTAAGCTGTGATTAGTCTTGAAATTAGCCTTGTTCACTATTTGGTCAATTGTGCAAGGGAATAGTCTAAATGTCACGGATCTTAAAGGAATGCTACCGGTAAGTAAAAGTGCGGAGTTTCCTCCCAATAGTGTTATTCTTTCGTGTGATTACTATTATATAAATTATTGATTTCAAACAAAACTATTTTACAGGCACAAGACGAAGGTCCAGATTGGCCGGCCGGTATTAATAAGTATCTCACGGTTGAATTACCACACGTTTAATCGAAATGGAGGGCACAATAGTCGACGCCGGTATTTGCTGCAACTTAATACCGGGGGCCGGAGCGGCTCCCAAATTGTTATAGTCCGGGGATATGGAATGATAATAGCAAGGTGCGGAGAGAGTAAACTGTTTTCTAGTTGCTTAATATTATTTTTTAAGGGTTTTGAGAGGGGCATTGAAGCTGAGATACCTTCTGTTGGGAGGAGCAATTGGTGGAGGAATGACCTTAAATAAGGTATATTGTTGCTACTGACACTTATCATTAACAAATTAATGATTTCCCTAGAAATACGAGGATTGGAAAAATGGTCTTCCTGATTTTAAGTGGCTTGATGACATAATGCCGGATAACGAGCACTGGGGCAAATTTTCTGAAGGTTTACTTGCTTTCCGAGACTCAGTGAAGGACTCCATACATATAGGTATGCAATGCCCAATCTTAACTTTTATATCCATGCCAACAAGATTTACCAATGTATCCAACCATTAAAATCGGTTCCCACAATGCAGCTATGCAATGTTAATTAGGTTCTGTCCTTTCTAATCAATTGAACAATTTACACAATTTCGAGATGTATCTTGAATTTTTTAACACTTCTAACGTTATATCTTTGATATTGAAACTAGGAAAAATTTGTATAGAGACACTTTCTAGCTGAATGTTTGCTTTGAGTGGTAAATTAAAAAAGAGAGACGTTATCATAGTAAAATTATGTTGTAATATCGGAGTTATGGTTATACCTGCCAGAAGGAATTGAGGTTTAAACGACGCAGTTTGTTCTAGTTTAAACAAGAAGATATAGAACATAGATGCAACTGAAGTTTGCGCATTTCGTTGCGTAGTGTAGGGATTTTCATGTATTTTTTGGCGAACAAAAGTTTGCACAATTTGTTCGACCGTCTATGGGGGCCTTTAGGTGCAAAACTTAATTCCTGATAATTGGAACTTGCAAAGCTACACACCACACATCTTATATGTTGTTTACCCATCATTTGTAAAACGAAAGAACAGCTATTTACTGGATTGCATTTTAAAATATTCAAGAAATTTTCAAGTCAATGCAAATCTCTCAACAAAATAACACGGCCCTTTACTGGCTCTCAGCCGAGCGAGAACCGCACACAGTCGTTCAGAATGAACTGACTAAATGACTGCCATTAAAATCGCAGAGTGAAAAAATGTTAACAACCGCTTACGTACCAATCAACTTTGTGTGCACTATCTGCGT
This sequence comes from Neoitamus cyanurus, assembly GCA_947538895.1. NCBI lineage: Eukaryota > Metazoa > Arthropoda > Insecta > Diptera > Asilidae > Neoitamus > Neoitamus cyanurus. Next base: position 43,074,217 of record OX384541.1, read on the forward strand.
TCCCCTTTCTTCATTCCCTCCCTATGCTTTATCATCGTGAGGAAATGTAGAGAGTGTAAATGACCGCCTTTAAAAATGCTGCATGTTGTATCTCATACTGTACATGAGGAATTTTTTCGACTATGGCTCCCTCTTTTAATTGCTGACATAAATACAATAGTACTCGTTCTTTTCTATTTTAGCTAATGGGAAATTTTTTTGGATGTATATTCCAGATATTGCATACTTGTTAGGGATTTTCAGGCGTATAAGAATGTCCCTTCTTGTTGATAAATATTCTTTGTCAGCTCGCAGCGCCATGAAGCGGCGGTCATATTTGGTCCCATCGCTCCCTTTGTATAAGGAACGCAGTTAGGTCTCATTATATTCTATATTATGTATATATTGGGTTTCAAAAAATTCCTATGGGAAGCATAAACATTTCAACCTTACATAAAACACCTAAGGTGACCCGGTGGTCTAGCACCCGCGAATTTTAAGCATTTTTAGGATTTTTTCTTGAAGGTGAAAATAATGAACAATGATATTTAAACTTTGTAGGTATACTATAATAATTAAAAGCATACAAAAACATTTTTATAATAACCAAAAAACTTATAGTTTGTTTAATAAATGGCGCTGAAGATGACACCCTCAAAAAAAGGGACCTGGGCGGCAGGTGAGGTTTGCGCTATTTCACTTATCGGAAAAATAAACAATAAAATAATTATCAATCTATATGAGTGTAGCTATCGCCGGAACCAGAAAAAAAAGAAAGAACAATTTTTTGACAAAAAAGCGCGTTTTTGAAATTTGAATACCGAAAACTGACTACATATTTGTCATTAGGTTTTTTACGTAAAAAATAAGAAGTTATTCAAATGAAAATTTTTTAGTGGTCCCGGCGATAGCTACTGATGACTGAATAACATATTAAAATTTGGGATAATCCGGATGAATAGTTTTTTGTTTTGCCTCCCGCCGTGCAGGAAAAGATAGTTTCGAGATAAATGAGTTTAAAGTTTTAAGTATGTATCCATTCATGAAGTGGATCAACCGTGCGCTACCTGCTAAAAAGGATGTAGAACCTAAAATACCGTCAATAGCATTAAAAAAGTTTAACAGTATATTCTCGAAAGATACTTTCGAAAAAAAGAAAAACAAAAAAATCGTTTTTATTTTAAATTCTAGACCACCTTAAAACTATTTCTTTTATTCATTTAAAATTTTAAAAAGACTTCTTGGTTTACAGACCCGCGATTAAAGCAGTTAGGTGAAGACAGGATGGCAGAGTGGAGGGCATGGTTTGATAGCAGACTGGATAATGCTATTGAAGCAGCTGAACACCAGGAAAACCAACAGATTGAAAGTACGTCGAATTATATTTATGTTTAACTACCACACACCCTTATTCTAAATTCAGGCAGAATTCGAATCCGTCCGAAACGTAGATAAACAGCACACTGGAACTCTCTAATAGCTCGACGATATTTGAGCTATTCAATGGTTTTAACTTGCTCTGAAATTTCTTACGTTTCGAACGGATATGAATTTCGTCAGAATCAAGAATGTGGGTGTATAACTTGCAACTATCTAAACCTCTTCTTCAAGAATGATCATGCCTATATTAAAATAGAATGAATTTTATAAAAATAAGTACATTCATATTTGACGATGAAATTAATTAAGTTTTGTTTTCCTTTAGGTTCATTCCAGAAATTATCCGATTTTATATCTGATTTATATGGAGGTAATTGCGTTTTTTTTAGTCAAAGAGTGCCAAAACATGTCGTTATCATTCTTGAATATTTAATTAATACTTTTAATAATTCACATGAAAATGATTGTCATTGCTAGAAGTCACATCTATTGCATGCTTTTAATTGCAGTTTCTATGTTCTTATTAACCTGTTAAATGTTCATTTAACCTTAATTTATATGCACCCCAAAGCTAGTTCAGTTTAATGTTATGCATTTTAGGCCAGTTCCTACACCAGGGATTTTTTTAATAATTTGTGTTCTTTTTTTGCGTCCCTGTAGGGTGTTGAATATCTTCACAAAACGGTTTCTCAATACTCGAAGTGGAAAGTTATCTTCTAAATCTTTTAGAAATCAGTTCCTATTGATTTTTGCTATACCTGACGGCTATACAATGTGACATTGTAATAGTAGGTAGCAGAATATATGGACCTTTAATTGTTAATTAAGCATATGTTGCAAAAACTTGAAACGCGATTTCCTGAAAATCCCTTTTCTCAAACTGTTCCAAAGTCTAAACCGTTTGTTATATTTAAACAATTTTTTCGCCTTTAAGAAAAATTGTTTTGTGGGGTCTTATATCACAAATATCAATAAGTTTTTGAAATATATATTTTTTATGCACATGTAAAAAACAAGCAATTTGTTCAAAATTCTGTAATTTAGTCAATTTTCATTTTGTTTGCGCAAAAGGAGGTATAAGCTCCCGCCCCCTCTACATACAGGTGTCCTGTGTGAACCTCCACTTAGTTTTGCAATCAAATAAATTAAAAAAATATGGGGTACCGTTCCATGCATAGAACTGAGGGATGACAATTTTTTTTCGCGCACCCCATTGTGTGGGGTGTAGTTGGACAGATCTTTAAAAATGCAATAAAGGTTATTAAGGGAATTTTTCCCTTTGGTGAACAGTTTGCGAAATATAGGCTCCTAACCCCGCCCTTAACTTTTCATCCATGTTATTAAAACATCTGAAAAAATTAAGATACTAGCACTTTATAAATACTTCAAACGTAAATTATTTTGAACAAAATACGTTAAGGGGTTATTACCAGCTTATTGCCCAAAAATAAGGGTTGTTTTTAATGATTTTTCATAAATACATTTAAAATAAATTTTATAAGTATGATATTACATTTGATAAAGTACTTCTTGAACTACGAAAAAAAATTGTTTCATTGAAAAATATTCCAAAATGGCGGCTATACAGTAGGTCGCATAAACTACCATTTAAAAAAGGTCCTTCCACGGCCGGCAGTGGAAGTCTCGTCCAAAATAACTTAAAAAAAAACCAAATTTTTTCATTTTCCCGAAGTACACCTGATTATATTTTTAGAATGTTTTTTTTCGCGAAATGGCAGTTTGAAAAAAACCGTTTTTTTCGACAAAAAAACTCGAACTAAATGGCTTAAACTGTTTTTCCTGATATACAATACGTGGTTCCGAGAAAAACGCGTTTAAATTAAAAATTGAAAAAGTGGCTTCGGAAAAATTGGTTTAGAGACATTTTAACATTTAAATACACCTTTCTACAAAGTATGTGTTGATTCGAGGGATGTTTAGGCATTATTTAGGCAAATAGAAAAAAAACTGGAAAAAAAAATTAAGCTGGTAATAACCCCTTAAAAAGGTTTTTTAGATACCGACATTCATCAGTTTACAATAGAAGCAATCTACTAAGTAGATGTTCAACAGAGAAATTGCATTATTTGCACTTCAAATTGCCTTGATTTCGTTGCGTGCACCAAAATGCATGGTCAAGGCCTAATACTTACTTATAAAATATTATTAAGTTTCGACAAAAAAATTCAATATCAATGAGGGTGAATTGTTATTATTTTTACAATAAAACGAAAAAAAATAAATTCTTGCTACTTAGTAGTATGTATGGTACATGCTACGAAACCCAAATTTGATGAGTGTACGACACGCACTTGCTCGGTTTTTTTAGCGCAGAGTGAGGCACAGGAGACACATTGAACAATAACGTTATTACAAATAATTGCACAGATTTAGCGTGCTACTAATTTCTTGTCATTTTATTGAGATACCAAATACGTCCAAATTATAGAATTCTGACAACCTAGTTAAAGCTACCTACCCTACATCAGTTGAAACAGTTTCGTTCACTCTGCAACAATTTTAATTTACAAGTCTGAAAAAACCAGGGCAAAGCTGGGACGGATCTGCTAGTTGTATTAAAATTTATATTTTTTTTAAAGAAATTATTGCTGTACGTGTATATCCATGTATTTACAGACAGATAAGATTGCTATGCTACCCTTTACATCTTTATCCAAACTATTCTTAAATATGCGAATACGTGTTCAAGGCATACTTTGGAGCAGCAAATAATAGCACAGACTGTCTAATATACAGACGGAACAAGCCCGAACAAAATGTGTTATCAATGAAAGCTTTTACTTAGGCACGGCAACCCATTCGAAGAGCGAAGCTCTTGCTAATTTAAAAAGCTCAACTCTCTCGCAACTTCGTAGGGAGAGGCCAAGCACCGTCGTGGTCGGGCAAAAGTACTTAACTTACATATACAGGTGTCGGCCTTTCCGTATAACTCACGAGCATATTTATTTTGTGTTGTGTGCATTGAAAAAGTTACCAGATGAAGTTTTGCTCACAGAAAATTCATTCCAATCTGTAATCCATTTTTGCCTTCGCATCCCAATGTACGACTTGTTCCTTCTGTATATTAGGTTTATATTATAGTTTTTCCTCGATACAATGTTGGACGGAATAACTTCAAGCCTTCTTTCACGTTTGACTACATAAGAAGAAACTCTGAAGGTATCAGAATTGCTGACTGTTCCGAGCGCTTACTGTTGAACCGTTATTTTTTCTACACGTCGACTATTAATATCAGAAAAAGTAATTACTTCATATTTTGATAACTTCTCTTACCAACAAATTATTTAATTTTAGTTACATTTTTGTAATGGTCAGCAAATAGTTTTCTAAATTTGTATATATGTACTTTCTCTACCTAGACATGTTGTACATATTATATGAATTTCGGAGAAAATACGGGAAGTGACTATACGTACAGTGGTAGAGGTAGATCAACATTGGTATTTTGGGAAAATACATTGAGATAGCAGTTGTTTGGGAATGAGTTTGGTGTCGCTGCGATGAGTAGATCAAAAGATATAAATAAAATTATAATGTGCATACCGAATGAAAGAATTACCTTGTAACTCCAAAACGGTTGAAAGTGCCTTCCATGTCTTGCAATTTTTTGTTGCCTAGGTGACATCTATCACCCTATTCACTTTAACAGAAGTTATGCGAAACACGCTGTGCTATTTCAAAAACAGTAAAAAAGAAGAAGAAAATATTCTCAAAATATTGCTGTACAATTTTTATAATTTATTTTACGTCTTCTTGATCTTGTGGGGATTAACGGTATTTTTTTACACTGGTTGATGATTAGTTCATACAGGAAAACATATTCCAGTTTTTTTTTTCTAATTAAGTGGGTCGCCCAGGCACATCAGGTTCCTTTCGAAAGCAAGCTAATCACTTCTATTTTAAAAAACCCCTTCCACACCAATACTCTTGAAATAGGCTATAGTGTTTTGGGGAGCGTCGCACTTGACACACCCATTGACGCGCGCCATGATGCTCGCTCCTAAGTGACCTTAGACCTTAAGACCTAATGCTGGAGGATTGCTTCTTGCATGTCCTTTTATTGGCCTGAACTGAGGGTCATCGCAGGGTGGACACGCTGCTCTGTCTTGGCTGAGCTGCGTGGGCGTCGAGCGCCTCTGTTTCGAAGAGGTCAGCCAGTTACTTGAGGAATAAGGTGACGTTTAGGACATCAACGCCCATTTCATCAGGACCAACTAATGTGTCCCGGTATGGCCTGGTCGAGGTTTCCTCGTGGGGCACATTTGCCACAGATTTCGGCATTTCAGAAACATTCCAAACATTGGTTGGAACAGAGAAGCAAATATGCACTTAAATTTAAAAAAATGTGTCTACGCTCGGCGGAAACGAAGCTTCTTGATATTTCGGTCGCAATATTGGATAAGCATCTTGAAATCGCTTTTAGATAGTAGATACGAGATCAGCTACTCTTTCACAGGGTCCTTTGAATTTGAGAATGTCATTTCCATTTGATGTTGAGAATTGTCGGTCGCTATATTCGATCCGCCATAATTGATTCCCAAATTTCGATAGTAGTCCCCCAAAACATAAAACACTTGTTTAGTTGGGAATTTTCGGTCGCATATTGGATCCGTCATCTTTTAATTTCTTTTCGATAATAGGTTCGAGATCAGCGACCCCCAAAACATAACAGCACTAGTTTTCAGAGCAATTCCTCGAAGTTGAAAATTTTTAGTCGCCATATTGTATCCGCTGATTTGAAACCCTACAATTACTTATAAATAACCTAAAACCTGGCCTGAGAATATTCTAAAATCTAAAAATTACTTTAGAATCTTTTACAACTATCGTAAGCTATTGACATGCTCGCTAGAATGATTCTTTTATGAATCTTTAGCGAATCATTTTGTTTGCATTGAAGCCGGTGCACGCACGCAACTATAGGTGGTCTGATATTCAGAAGTTCCGCTCTTACGGCAAAAAGAAATGCAACGCAATTTCTCAAGCCACCTATTTTAAGAGCATTTCTAACGAGATATATAAAATTTATTTCTGTTTTTATCCAACTCAACAAAAATCAGGTAACGCAGACTACTGATGGCATACGACTGAATAAATTGGAAAAAATCGCAAAATTTTTGGAAATTTACTAGGAACTTATGAAAGTGTCTTGCTTATTACGAACTAAACCCTCTAGAGGTTCACTACTTGAAAATACTTGCCATACGGGCTCGTTTTATGGCATTTTTCATCACTACGGCGAGAACTTCGGGCGACAGATTCTCGCACTCGTGTCGAATGTTGTCCTTGAGGGCTTCCAGGGTCTCGAGCTTGTTCACGTAAACACGGGACTTCAAAAAATCCCACAAAAAAAGTCTAGAACGGTTAAATCGGGCGATCTTGCGGGCCAGTGCAAATCGCCAAAACGAGAGATGAGGCGACCCGGGAACGCCGCTTTCAGAATATCGGTTGTGGCAATCAATTGTGACGGCGCCTATTTGGCCGATATCATCTTCTCGACTTGACCAATAAAATTCTAAAGGTTCAAATAAACATAATCAAAAAACAGAATCGAAGTTTTTCGTTTAGAAAAAAAATGAGAGCCAAACAACATCGGATGACTTCTTTTGGCCCACCTTGTATAAGAACTGGATTGCTGATCCCACACAAAAATTAGATCAAATTTTGTCTGAATTCTAACTATCTCGCTTCCACATAGCTGCAGGGAGAGAACATAACAAAAATCCATTCTAATATTCGAATGAAGATGGCGTTACCCCGATCCGCTAGACAGTTCCATAGTGGGGACGAATATGTCCCGTTTAGAAAAGAGATTTTTTGGTCCCGCTGACCGTGAAGAAATTGCTCTTGCTTGCGGAGTATCTGGAGGAAGCGAGAATTTTTAGAATTCCTAGTTTGGTCCCATAGAAATATAAACTAAACACGGACCGGCTGTGCGACATGACGAGCGACCACCTAAAGATAGCTCCGTAGAGGAGTATCGCAACAGCGTGTATGAGGGAAGCTAATTAAAACATCTGATCGTACTGTCAATTGAAATCTGTGCTGCTTCGAAGTGTGAATAGATGGAACCGGAAAAGTGCAAATTTTTGAGTGCATCACTATAATTGTGGGTAAAGTCCGCGAGGATTATATAAAGGACTATTTTACGCATTGTTTAATCGCAGTGAACAGTGCGAAGAAACTAAATTTTACGTGAATTTACGAAATGAAGTGTTTTGTGGTGGATTGTCGCAACAACACGCAATTTCCGCGTGGCAAATCGTTTTTTAGGTAAATGGATTGATTGAAATTCAAGATAAATATTGCATTTCATCAAACCGCATTAAAAGGAGTTAAATTCATTTCAGCAAATTAAGAAGGTTTGTGTACATCTCGCAAAAGCATCGTAGCTTGTCATTGAATGGCAGCGTGTAAATAGATTATAAGGAGGACATAGACATTATGCAAGGAACTTCGGAAAATTTTGAATTCTAAGCCCCTTGTCTGATTATATTTCCATATTTACGCCTGCACTGCACGACCAACACGAACACAGCCAATTCTAGCACATCAGGTAATGCGGTACGCTAAATCTGGCTTACAGCCGTTCCGTGTTTAGTTTATATTTCCATGTTTGATCCTCTTATCCTTGGACATGCAATACCCTTTTAAGGGCATGTCTCTCCACCCGTCACTTTCTGACTAATTTCAAAAAGAGACTAGCAGAGACCTGACACCATGAAGTATTTAAACCTTGTTTTTCCAGTGAATGTCAGGTAATTCTGTAAGTTAGATTATGCCATCTATGCAAACTTATAATATCTCGGCTCACTTCCGTTAGCGTTAAGTAGAACTGATTTTGTGATTCCAGCAACTCGATGTTTTCCACTCTCCCGGGTGGTGTCCAATCAGTTTAAGTGTGGCACATCGGTCGCCGGTCGGAGAGTTCCCCCAGCTCAATTACTCGCCAACTGAGGGCATCAGGTGGAAGGCCACTTTCCACATCTTCGACGCTCGTGGTTATATTGCTCGCTGTTAGGACCAGTAAGCCGCGGACGTGGCGCCCTGTACTCCAGGGTAAAGTAAAACAACAACAACAAGTAAAGTGCCTTTTTTTTGCGGTTTTTGGAGAGTTCGCGTGTGAATGAGGTTGAAATTAGACTTCACTAGCTGTTTGCACATACATATAACTTTCAACGACATTTAAAATAGGCTGTCAGATGTCTCAAATTATTTTCCGTTTCAATTAGCTCTTGTAATAGTTTGACGGTGGCCAGCAGATGGTTCTGGCATCTTGTGCAGCAACTTTTAGTTTATGTTGGTATATGTGGGAAATATGAAGGTTAGACCAAGGTAGAAACCATGATTTTTATATCTACCTCTGTCACCCATTTATCTCTGGCTATTGAGCGTAACATATCAGAAATCAATTCGGCACAATGCAATTTTTTTTATTATTTAGTTTCGTTTAAACATAATTGTGCATAATTTTTTAACAAATTAAATGGCATGATTTGCCTTAATGGTTTTCGCCTGGGTTAAAAATGGTCTCGTTTTTGAAACGTGAGTTAGCAGTCTACTTCTTATATAGTATGTCAGTGCCCTCCGGCAATGCCGGTGGCGGTTCGTGTCGTTGCATTCCGGTGCCGGTGGGTGTGAATGAGTACATTATTGTTGTCAGAGGGAAATATTTTGCTATGTATGTCGTTCCGTTCCGTCCCGATAAGTGTGCAGCGACCTGCAACCTGCAATCTTTATACGAGTTTCGTTGCTCCGCTGGCCGTTAGCGGCAATATTAATATTTTCATCTTTCAGACCACTTATGAACACAAATAAAAGGCCCGTTCACGTCCATTATTTTCATACAAAACGAAGCTAAATCCGGGTTTTCGTGTTTAGCTTGCGCCATAGTGGACTGGCGGCCTAATATAGAAGGGTTTTGGCTAAGCATATGATACATTCAGAAGGGAAAAGAAATAGGCCGCTTGGGTTGGGTTTGGGGTGAGGTAAGCCGGCCTTGGTTTGTTTTGGTCTTGTAACTATCGCGGCTGTCGGCTTTTGTCATTTCACACCCCAGCAATCAAGACCATAACCATAAAGAGACGAAGGAAGCTTCAATTCAAAAAAATCCCCGAGAGAAATTGTAGAAACCTGAAATTTAAGCGTACTTCCCTGGACAGTACGAAAATGTGTTATGGAAAATTATTTAAAAAGGTATTCGCCACTGAAGAGATCTATGCTTACAAAGAAGTACATATTTGCAACAAAAGATATTTTCGTACTACTTGACAAAAAATGCTTTAAATAGACGTAAATTTGGACCGAATTATCAGCAAAAATATTTTAGCAACGTTGATGCTTCCTTACACTGAGTGTGAAATGCCAATTCGATGCTTCAACATGATAACGACCCGAAACCCACATAGAAATTGGTAAAGCTCTAGTTTACATCGAAGAGGATTGACCGGCACAATAATCCGACTTCAATCCCTTCGGAAATCTATTTGAAATTTCAAAACTCAAAGTAGGTTACAAGGAATTTACGAACAAGAAAGGGATGCAAGCGGGATCTATCCTTTAGGAGGCATGGACGCATGACTCTTTGTTGGACACTTCATATTATTTTAACATTGCACGTCATTAGGAGGAAGCAGTAACAAAGCTTTTCTTCTGCTTCCCCCAAGATTCCATGGAAGCAATAAGGAATGCATCACATTGACTGGGCAGAAGATCTATTTGGAATCAACGTTTATGCTCTACCGCTTCCCCAGAAGGATGCAAGGATGTATGGAAATTTAAAGGAAATAATTGAAAGAACTCAATTAGCCCAAAGTCATGTTATTAGACTTGAACGATCAGCGCTCTGCTTCCGCTCAAAGTACAAACAGGAATGAATCATTTCCAACCGAAATTCACGAACTGCGTCGACGAAGAGCTTGATCGGAAAGAGCGTGAGTGAGAAGAAAATATGCAAGGTGCTTTTGTTCGCGCTTGTGCTTCCGTCTAGCTTCCATGCGACTAACCAGGAATTGATACTGAAAAGTTTTCTTTGCTTCCACAAGGCTTCCGTTGGAATGCCTGACCAAATTTCCCGCTGGGATCTTAATGAGCACTATTACTAATCTCATTCAGTCAATGCTCGCAGATGTGCTGAAATAATTGAAAATAAAGTATATTACATTGCACATAAATAAGGATATTTTGCACAGATATTTTAAGGAAATATTTTAAATTAGTTATTTTTTGTATTGTTAATGAAATGTTATTTAATTTATTATTTACACAATGTAGTAAAAATAAATATTTTTTGATTTTTCTTAAATGTCAAAAAAATAGAAATAAATACATTTGAATAACTATATTGCAACAGTTGTAGTGCAATACTGCATGTTTCACTCACTCACATTATGAAATAATACTCTTCATCGCAAAATCTTAAACTATTATTATTACTACTAATACAAAAACCAATTGTAAGGTTGGATTGGCGCAATAAAATCGTTTTATTATAATAAAATAGCATTTTAAAATCTTAACTGCTACTTGAAATGGATTCGGATGGTTCACTTACCTTAATGTTTCTAGATTAAGTGCACAATCTAAAATGGTGTTTCTTCAAAAACTAGTAAAGCATTCTTGACAATCATTTTCGAAATGGATTTAAAAATTAGCACTATTAATAATTAAAATTTCTTAGTGACACAAGATGAACTTAAGACAAAACATACTGTGAGCGCAATTAGCCTTTCGCCAGATGAGGGAAGAAGAAAATATGGTAAGCATTTGAACAGATTTATAGATTTAAGCAAATAGAAAATTTTAACAATAACTTCAGATCATTTGTTTAGTACCACGAACTAATAATGTTACTGTGGATTAGACAATTACGAAATGTTTTGTCCAAATAATTATATTATCGTATTCAGCCCAAGGCCGTAACTTGTTTTTAATAAATAGTCACGTTATCATACTCCCGAAAATTTTTGCTCCCGTAAGTATATTCTGCTAGATCTAAAATAATCTCCTTGTGATACAACGCAATGGAATCAAATATTGAATTTGTACTTATAAAGGGTTTCCCAATAGGGATGACCTGGTTGTGATAACTTGTGGCGGCCATATTTGTTTATGGTTTTTTGACAGGTCTGTGCAGTTATGTTCAGTAAGGTTTGCGATTTCATCTTGACACGTTTCACTTTGATCCAACGCTTTCAAATTGTTCAAAATTATTACGCAAATTCGCATTCTCTTGTCGGTACTGGAAGAGCGCTTCGTGCAAAAAACGTTTGTCATAAATCTCCTTCAGACGCGCTATAAGACGCATAAGAACAAAGTTTGAAAGTGAACTCTTCACGACACAAAGCTGCCCGTAAGACAAAGAAATGCCCGAAGTGAACAAAATATTGCCGCCGTTCAAGCCAGTGTTCGTGAAAACTCAAATGCGTCTGTTCCGCACCTTTCTCAAGAGTTGGGGCTCTCCAGGATGACAACCTGACAATTTTTTTTTTGGATTTGGGTCTGCATCCTTATAAGATGGTATTGGCACAAGAACTCAAGCCAACCGACAATCACATTCGTCGTCAGTTCGCTGATTGGTCTCTGGAAATGTTGGAAGTCGACGGCGACAACAAGCAAAATTTCCGCTATTGGAGTGAGTCAAATCCACGAGTGGTTCATGACCATAGCATCCACAAAAATTGACCGTTTGGTGTGGATTATGGTATAGCGGAATCATCGGACCTTATTTCTTTCGAAATGAGGCAGGAGATGCCGTTACCATTAATAGCAGCCGCTATAACACGATGTTGACCGATTTTTATTCCCGGAATTTGATGAAATTGATGCGGACGACCTTTATTTCCAACAAGACGGTGCACCGCCTCACACTTCCCGACTTAACATGGACTTATTGCGCGGTAAGTTCGGTGAGTCGTTAATTTCCAGAAATGGTACCATCGCCACATTAAGTCGTCGAAGGTTTACAGCAACCATCCTACAACTCTTGAGGCATTGGAAGCCAATATTTGTCAAGCCATAGCTGAGATACCGGCCGAAATGTTGCACAGAGTCATCGATAATTGGCGTGAGCGGATGAACGTGTTCAAGAGGAGCCGCGGTAGCCATTTGGCCGATATTTAAATTTAAAGTTCGACGTTCTTATTGGGAAACCCTATACATATAGTATAACTTATGTGGTACAACTTTTAGTCCTATTAAAATTAAACTGAGATAAGCGATTAATCGATTTTAATCTTAAAAAGAGTGTTTAACTTATTTCCAATCGTTTCCTAAATATTAAAAAAGCTTGAAGCGAAATAAATATAACGAAATCTGATTTTCCGGATTACACTGCAATATGTATTGATAATCCAAAGGCAAAAGAATTGGGCAGAGTTCTGTTACTTCAAGAAAAATTACGCAACGGTAAAGCGTGTTATATTTGACTGTATATTCACAAAAATACGTTTTACTTTACGAGAATTCTTCCAGTAAAAGTTATTACAGAGAAATTGTATTTGTTTTCCGACAGAAGCTCTGCAGAATCAAATTGAAGCTTTGCAAACAGAAATCATGAATGTGCAAATTAAATATCAAAGAGAATTGGAAAAACTTGAAAAGGAGAACCGTGAACTGCGGCAGCATTATTTAATTTTAAAAACAAATAGAAAAACCTCGACCAAGAAAATTAAAAAATCTCTGATCGATATGTACTCTGAAGTATTAGATGAGCTGTCTGGATATGACAGCAGCTATTCAACTGCAGACCATCTACCTCGCGTAGTAGTAGTTGGTGATCAGAGCAGCGGTAAGACATCCGTTTTGGAGTCAATTGCACAAGCAAGAATTTTTCCCCGAGGCAGTGGGGAAATGATGACTCGAGCTCCTGTTAAAGTAACTCTTTCCGAAGGGCCTTATCATGTCGCGCAATTTAGGGACTCTGACAGGGAGTATGACTTAACTAAAGAAAGTGATTTAGCAGAACTAAGAAGGTACCTCGATAAATTGGCATTTTTCAATTACTTATGCAATTATGTAATATCCTGGATAGGGAAGTTGAACTCCGCATGCGGGCTTCAGTTCGAGGTGGAAAAACAGTAAGCAATGAAGTGATTTCCATGACCGTAAAAGGCCCTGGTTTGCAGCGCATGGTACTGGTTGATTTGCCCGGAATAATTTCTGTAAATTGCCCCTAAGTTGTTTAAGCCAGTTTTTTTGTAAGTTTTATTTTAGACAATGACTGTTGACATGGCAGCGGACACTAAAGACTCGATTCAACAAATGACAAAGCATTATATGAGCAACCCTAACGCTATTATTCTTTGCATCCAGGTTTGTTTTGGGATTTCTAGTTTTCCTTAAAATATATTATTCTTTTCAGGATGGTTCAGTTGATGCGGAAAGGAGTAATGTTACAGATATTGTTTCACAATGTGATCCCTTAGGCAAGCGCACAATATTTGTGTTAACAAAGGTTGATTTAGCGGAAGAATTAGCCGATCCTGATAGAGTAACTCGTAAAGCAGTTTAAACTGCAGATAAAATTTAAAAAAAATTTATTTTTAGATAAGAAAAATTTTGTCTGGAAAATTGTTTCCCATGAAAGCTCTGGGTTATTACGCAGTGGTAACAGGACGGGGCCGCAAGGACGACAGTATTGAGGCTATAAGGGATTACGAGGAAAGATTTTTTAAAAATTCTAAGCTGTTCCAGTAGTATTTGCTATAAATAGGACGGTATAGTTACAGACAACCCTTTTTTTTAGGCGAAGAGGTGTTATTATGCCTCATCAAGTAACAACAAGAAATTTAAGCTTAGCTGTTGCTGATCGTTTCTGGAAAATGGTGAGAGAAACAATAGAACAACAAGCAGATGCTTTTAAAGCTACGCGATTCAATTTAGAAACAGAATGGAAGAACAACTTTCCAAGGTAAAATAAGTTATAGTATTTTATATTTAAATTTGGTACTTTTTCCATAGACTTAGGGAATCTGGAAGAGACGAGTTGTTCGAAAAAGCTAAAGGCGAAATTTTGGACGAAGTTGTAAATCTCTCACAAGTTTCCGCTAAGAAGTGGGAAGAAGTTCTTAATGCTAAACTATGGGAGAAACTCTCACATTATGTGTTCGAAAATGTCTACCTCCCGGCGGCTCAGTCAGGTTCTCAAAGTAATATAATAATAATTTTTCTTTTCTTTCTTTTACATGGATGTGTGAAGTTAATTAGGCCTTTCATTTATGTCTTCATTTTTAAAACTCCTTTCCGGAACCTAAAGGAATTTTATAATTTTAAATTTACGCATCATAAAATGCTAACAAGCACAAGATTTTTGTATTGATCTTTGCACGAATAGATGGCGATATTGTTCATTTTAAAAATTCAGGTCAATATGAGCAATTGTTAAGTATAGATCTGTTGATGAAAAATGCGAAACCGGATCATACGACTAACATTTTAACCTCTCGTAAAATACTTTTAGCAGTGGGAAGGTGTTATGATGTAAAACGCGAACTAATGTAGTGAAAGCTTGTATGCAAGAAAATGTTATATGTCATGGCTAGGTAAAGATCTTCGGTGCAAGATCGCCATATAGCTTTTCTTTTTCGATGAGATCCAACATGGCGCTCCAGGACATTACAATTTATTTTTCTATCAATACCTACGAAATGTCCTGTATAATCTGCAAAAGGAGACAGCAATTTCTTATGAAACCGAAAATCGCAAAAAAACTTCCAGCTGTAAGGTTTCGTTGCAGAATAGCCAAATTAGAATTTCTGCTACCGGCAATTGGAGTGTGGTGACTGTTGCGAACAATAATGAAGAGAGCAAAAACAACAGTCAAATAACATATTATATCATGTTTTGAGATTCAGAGTTTATGTTCATTAGTTTCTCACAATTCAGACATCCTGGTCTTATCGTTTACCCTGCGAAGCTCTTGGTGCAAATAAGCATTTTTAGATGTAGATAAATTAAAATAACGTGGATAAATTTAATCTAATAGAGTCAATCCCCGTAGATGTTAAAAAAACATATTAATAACAAAGGCAAACTCTTACACGATCATATCCAATATATGCAATTTTGGTCTGTTTATCACAATAACAGTTTTCCAATTATTGCAATATGCTTTGGATCTGCTGTGATGAATTTCGTCATATTCCCATAAAGTTACTAAAATAGTTTCACTGTTTTATGAAACGACTTTTTTTCCACTTCCAACTTTTGTATTAGTATTACGATATCCGTGTGTGTTCCACAATTCAAGTCCTTCAAAACCGAATTCCCAGTGTGAAAAATATGTAATTTTACATTTCCTAATGTCACTAAATCTCTTTGATTCATTTTAAAATGTAGAATTCCCATTTTCAAATGTCAAAAATGGGATTGCGGTTCCGCTTTTATTTTGTATGACTTCTGGAACATATACGATTGGCTTTGGAAAGTTAATTTATAAAGGTATTTCTAGATTCGTTTAACACGATGGTGGATATTAAATTAAGGCAATGGGCAGAGCAAGCACTTCCAGCGAAATCTGTTGAATCTGGTATTATTTTACTTTGTGTAATAATAAATAATTTTTGAACGTATTGTTTTCCATTCGAAGGATGGGAGGCATTGCAAAAAGAATTCACAGATTTAATGGAAAAGGCTAAAAAGTTGCCTGATCACGATGACATATTTGATAACTTAAAAACATCGGTAGTAGATGAGGCTGTTCGAAGGCATTCTTGGGAGGATAAAGTAAATAATTACTAGATCCAAGTAAATAATCTGTTATTAATCTCACATTTAGGCAATTGACATGCTACGAGTTATTCAACTGAATACCTTAGAAGATCGATGCGTACATGACAAACAAGAGTGGGATCAAGCAGTGAAATTTTTCGAATCTTCAGTGAAAAGTAAAATGCAGACAACTGAGGAAACGTTGGCGGAAATGTTGGGGCCGTCTTCTTTAGCTCGTTGGACTCAATGGAGGAGTCTTACAGAAGACCAAAACAAACGACGAAATGTTAAATCTGAACTCGATAAAATTATATACAGTGACTTGGTAAAAAAATATCCATAATGAAAATTTATTCAATGTTATTTACTATGTACTTCCATTTTATTATAGAAACATTCACCTACGTTAAGCTATGATGAACTTACAACGGTGCGCAAAAATTTGCAACGTAGTGGGATTGAAGTTGATACAGACTATATAAGGCAAACGTGGTACCCTGTTTATCGGAAGTAAGTGTATAACAGTTTACTATTACAGGATTTTTTCGATCAGTAAGTCACATCAATAAATGCCCCATCATTTTTGTAATAAGGACAGAAGAACACACAAATTCGTTTACTTGCTGCACATTATCTCACAATTATGAAAAACAGATTTTGCTTCTTTTGCATGCAGTAAATCATGTTATATACAGGATGAGTTTTTTAACCTGAAATTTTCAAAAATCTCAAAAAAAAAGCATTCTACGAGAAAAATGTCCATAACCAAAAGTTAATCATTCCTCTTTGAACCGTATTTAGGAGAAACTCCCCTTAATTAATAATGTATGAGTATAATGATAATATTATAAGGAACACTCGGGGCGCGAGTTTAACTCGCACTTGACCAGACTTGTTTCACTACACCCTCGTTGAAAGTTCAAGTTCGCTACCTGTTTTGTGGGAGCAAAATAGCACTTGTTTACCCGTCAAATAGGGAGAGAAGGTGAACTCTCGGCACACACGGTGTGAGACGATCTACTTTGCTCCCTATTGGGTCCAAAGCTCGAATTTTATTTTATGTAAAATAGAGACAGAACATGAATTGAACATTCGGTGGTGGTATAGTAAAAAATAGTATGCGCAGCACGGGTGCACAATGTACTCTTTTACTATACCCCCACCGAAAGTTCGAGTTCTCTCTATGTTTGGGGGATCAAAATGGCACATTTTTACCCGTAAAATACGCGAGGGAAAAGTATGACATCTCAGTCTGCGTGTTTACCATCCTCGCCTTAAGCTCAGGTGGTAAAAGCTGGGCTTTTTTTTTAATTTCCGGAGCAGAACAGTATAATGTGCATTGAATCGAAATAGCAAAAATAGCTGCTTTAATGCAAGGAGCATCAAATTGTCAATGATTTCTACCCAGCCAAACATCAAAAATTGAACTGCACAAATATTGGATTAATTTCTTGACGCAAAGTGGGTATAACTCAATGCAATTTTATGTTCCTTTTACAAAATTAAATGTATGAAACATTCATAAATTTCAATTCAATGCTAATTTTGTTGTTCTGCTCTGGACATAAAAAAAATGCAGGTAATAGCACACACGAGTTGAGAGAAGATGTGCTAGTTTGCTCCCTAGTGTGCCGAAAGGTCGAATTCTGTCCCCATGTTATGGATAAAAAGCGCCACTTTGCATCCTTAAAATAGAGACAGAGCTTAAATAGAACTTTCGGTGGTGGAACAGTAAAAAATTAGTATGTGGAACACGAAAGCAAAGATAGGACATTCCAGCCCGCGGGTTTCCAATACCACCCAATGCACAATGTACTATTGTTTACATTTGTCACGAATTTGACAACATTCTGAAATGTGGGAAGCATTTAAATTTTCCTTAAAAAACAAGTTAGGGGATTAAAGTGTTCATAGAATAGAAACAAATAAAACCGCTGCTTTATTAGAACAGATAAGAGTTCCGAGTTCCTTTTATTAATTTCTTTTAATATCTCGCAGGTATTTCCTAAAACAAGCCCTACAAAGAGCTTATGATTGCAGAAAAGCCTACTATTTGTACACTCAACAAGGTTCCGAATGCGAGGTTAATTGCTTTTGACTTTATTTTGGTTGTTCATTTGATTCAATGTGAATTTTTAGATAAATTGCAGTGATGTCGTACTATTTTGGAGAATCCAACAAGTTATTAAGGTGACTGCGAACGCCTTAAGGCAGCAAGTCATAAACCGGGAGGCTCGACGTTTAGATAAAGAAATTAAGGAAGTGTTGGATGAATTTAGTGAGGATGAAGAAAAGAAAAGTTCTCTACTTACTGGAAAAAGGGTGACATTAGCTGAAGAACTAAGTAAGTTATAGTATAAAAATATGTATCGCTCTACACTATAATTCTTAAATCTTTTTCAGTCAAGGTCAGGCATATTCAAGAGAAGCTAGAAGAGTTTATAAATGCTCTCAATCAAGAGAAATAGTAACATCGCATAAGAAGAAGCAGTCATCAATGTTCGTTTTTTAAGGAGTTGTAAGTAAAAAGGCAGTCCTTGTCACATTTACTTTTAATATTTGCTTTTTATAATCGCAATTGTTTCATTAAATGAATAAAAGCTATTTAAATAAATGTCAAGTTTAGAAAGTGTAACTGTTGGTTAGTATTTCTTTTATTATATCTTCAGCAACAAGAGCCAATAAATTGAAGCAACATTTTTGCGAAATCGTCTTTCATTTTTTACCCGACTGCGCCAGAAAGAGGGTTATGTTTTTTGTATGTATATTTTTTTGTCACGCTCTGTAATCTTAAACGGCATCGACCACCTCCTGGATAGCATGCACCGTCGACCTCCCTTTCCGAAAGCCATATTGTCTCTCGGCCCACTTCCAGCGGCCACTACAGCTACCTGAAGGCGAGGCTTCAGGAGCTTCTCCAGGAGTGTGCCAGCTGTGTCGAGCATACACAACGGTCTGTACGATTCAGGGACCCCCACATCCCCCTTGCCCTTGCTGATAAGTACAAGCCTCGTTGCCTTCCAGCAGAAGGGGAAAACTCCCGCCTTCAGGCAGAGATTGTACATATTCAGCAAGAGATTTGGATGACTCGCCGTCAACGTCTTCAGCACCTCTGCTGGGAGCCCCTCGGGCCCGGAACCTTCCGAGTCTGTGAAGAGGAGAGCCTCGAATGCCTCGCCAACCACGCGGTTTGGCTCAAGCGGATGGGTGGGGAAGAGGCTATCCATAATGGTATGGATCGTACCCGCATCAAGGGGGGCTCGCTCGGAGAGAACGCTCCTAGTTTGCGGAGGACAATCCTATACCCCAGCCCCCATGGGTTCTCGTTGAAGTACTCGCTCGACGATCATCGACTTCTCCCTGAATCCAGGACGCCGAAAGGTGGATGTCGAGTTGGTGTTCAATACCACCAGCCCGACCCTGGACGCTAAGTCCACAACACGTCTTCCCCGGGGGTTAGATATTTCCTCCCCCCCACGCATTGAAGTCTCCAGCCACCGTCAGCTCCACATGCTACGGACTGCGTCCTCCAGGCCATCTAGTTTGGCCAGGTAAACAGCTATCGGCTCTTTAGGGGTGAAGTAGCAACTGGCGTAGGTAACGTCGTCACTCTTCACCCAAACGAGGCTAGTACCAGCGCCATCGTCCGTGACGCTAAACCGCCGCAGATTCGGGACCCAGATTGCCGCCGTGCCAAGGACGTTGCCAGACCAAGCTGGCTCAGTCCCGTCTCGATACTGTTCGCTGATAAGAACAATATCAGTGCTTTTTTCGAGCCGGATCTGAGGCAGCAGGTCGTGGGACGTCCTGCTCCTTTTCATATTGGCCTGGAGCACCACCGTCATTCCCCCCCCCCCCCCCCCCCCCCCCCCCCCCCCCCCCCCCCCCCTTAGCCTCACTGATGGCCTTACGGAAAACTCGGACTCCCATCACCGCAGGCCGTTTAGCCCACAAAAATGATTTGCTGCTATACGATTACTTGGAATTAAAGCTGAAAGGCTGACAATTTATAACCCAAGCCACCCTTACCGTACGTATAGAATATTTATATGATTTTTTAGTGGGTACCAATAAGTCCTATTTAAAAACAAATGCTTGAGACCTCCCAACAGCCGTCAAAACGTCGCAGGTATGACAGGCCTATAACAGCTGGTCATTTTTAATTGCAATACAATTTAAAATAGTTAAAAACCGTTTTAAATCCCATATTCGGAATAGCTTATATTTAAAACGTTAATCAGGGAATTGTAACTAATGAGCATTTATTACCGATTTTAAGATATTTTTATGAATACGGCGGAATATTTATCCAGTCAGTGGTACCAATCATTGCGTTCTATCAAAGGTTCTATACACCTAGAGATGCAAAAAGTGTACAATAAAATTAATTTTCAGCACACGTGCGGGGTAAGTGGTACCTTACCGCACGGGTTTCCATGCGGTAAATCATCAATTAACCACGGTGCGGTAAGTAGCCGATTGCCCACAATCGGCAAACTTTATTGCCCACAATCGGCTACTTAGCGCACCGTGGTTAATTTATGAGTTACCGAATGGAAACATGTGCGGTAAGGTACCTACTACTTACCCCGCACTCGTGCTGAAAAGTAGCATACGTAACTCGGGCGGTAAGTAGCCGATTGCCCATGATGCCTGTTAACGCACTCGCTTCGCTCGTGCGTCAACACCGCCATCGTGGGCAATCGGCGACTTACCGCCCTTGTATCGTAATATACTATTATTTTTTTACCAAAGACACAGAGAGACAGAGACACTTTGTTTATATTTGTGTCTGCATCTGACAGACACTGTGTTTGTATCCAGTCACAAACACAGAAAATGTGGCTGTGCCTCGATGTCGATGACGTCATCTGACGGCCGGGGTCATTGACTTCTATGATCTTAAACTTGACTTTCACTTTCACTTTAACTGTCACCTGGAAGAAGAAGATGACACCTCATCAATCAAAGAAGATTACACCTCATTAAAAGATGATGTCCTGCTACCTTGCTTGAGCATGATCAAAGTTAATTTAATTTTTTTCATACGCATCAGAAAAGTATCAGTACACCACACATCAGTAAAATTATTCTGGATGAGTAAGTATTGACAAACTTCGGAAATTTAAACATTTTTACCCCCGGACTCACCGACCTAGAATTTTCCACAACACATTTCCTATCTTCAACCAAACTGAGAATAATTGGGAGCAACTACGTGCTGCTCAAAAAGCTATTTACAATAGTAACAATGAGAAATAACAGCAACAACTGAAATTAAAAAGCGCGAAGGTGCAATGAGAATGAAAGCTCTTGCTTCGCTCTCAGATCTTGTGTTTCACATATGTATACATATGTAAGTGTTTCCATTGCATTCTGTCCTTTATAACTTTCCGCAGGGAATTTTTTATTTCTTACAATTTAAAGTTTCTGAGAGAATTAGGTTTTTTTGTTTTTTATTAAGGGGCTACATCCAGCTGTAGCGTCGAAATGAAGCAAAAGTTCTAAGTGATTTTTCTGTACAATGAAAAGTGATAATTGGGTAATTTTTTTTTTGCAATCATAAGTAGACGCAGTACACACTATTTTTTTTTTACAAAATCATAAAAAAATATTCATTACAAAATTATGTACATTTGCGTCAAAAATGTGAAGTTTTTTTTAGAGCCTCCTGGTGTGCCCTCTGCCGCACGAACCAATGATCAGAAATCAGAAAATGATAGTTGGTTTTAAAGGTAAAGGCATTCGCAATTGGTCGTCGATCTCCTTTTTTTGAAATTGAAGTCCAAAAGCAAAATGGCGGCCATCAAACATTTTTAAGCATTTTTATCCAAAAATTTGTCTGTTTAAATGCAATTTTATTGAAAACTATTAATTTTTTCGAAAATTTGCGATCGTGAAGCAATTACGAATATATTTTTACAGATTCGTGAAAAATTTCAAAGAAATCGGTCTATCGGTTCTCAAGTTATAAGGCACACCGACTTGAAAAAAGTCGTTTCGAGAAAAACGCGTTTAAGGGGTTGCATCCAGCTGTAGCGTCGAAATTAAGCAAAAGTTCTGAGTGATTTTTCTGTACAATGAAAAGTGATAATTGGATGGTTTTTTTTTGCAATCATAAGTAGACGTGAAAATGTCATTTCTAGAAAAAGGCATTACGGTCATACGAAATTCCGGTAATTGTGCATTAGCAGTAATATAAGCACGCGTGCCGTAATTCCTGCTTCGCCGCCCGAAGCGCTTATCTCCAAAAACGTAGATAACTTTCAAGTTTCTTTCAATTTCGTCTGGAAATTTTCACATTGTTCTTGACACTTGTACCTAACAGAAAATGAAAAGAAAAAAAAAATCGATTTTTTGAAAGTGACAGCTGGATGTAGCCCCTTAAATATTATACCTTTCCTTCTTCCTTATAGTGCTTAATGGATAACAATCGGAAATCTCTTCTGCTTCCTAACTATATATTAGGTTAACTTTGGCATGGTAAAGAAGTGTGAGCTAATTTGCATAATTTTATTTTCGCTAAATATTTTGCTTGTGAGCCCATAATTTGAAACAGGGGATTTACGCACCCTGCGTTTTTACACTTTGCACTCGGATGTCTAGAAATTCAGATGCATTTTTTGAGACGGATAACAATAAAAAATGTAATTTGGCAATTGATAACTAAACTTCTCCTAAAATAAAATAAAATTAGAATATTTCAATCTGCAATTTTCGCAGCAATATAAAAATCTGAAAAAAATCAATTTTCGAAAGAAAACAAAACAATACTAATTTTAAAATTGGTATTTACTTTAGGCACCTTTAAGTAATCAATCCCACATTTTTGAAAATTGCATTTCAGATGAACAAATAATTCTAACATGTTTTGAGCAATGCTAATATTTTTTTCAAAGTTTTTAGGACGGGATAATAGCCTACACGAACAGTGAAGCAACAGAAATTCGTAGTAAAAGTTATCGTGAAATTTTTTTTTTAAAACCGCCACCCCTGTATACATCAAAAATTGCTGAAATTCTGTAGCTTTCCAATTCAAAATCTCATCAAAACTTCTATGGCAACGAGCAAATTCTTTCGGAACGCACGCAGTGATTCCAAATGCTTCGATATTAGGTATACTTTTGTTGTCCTTAGTTACTTTAAAATTGATGTTGTCATTAATCATTCGCAAAAGAATTTTTCTTGTTACCGCAAGATCTAATAGATGCATACTCTCAAAAGGAACTTGACTAATCATCCCAACGTTAATGCTCTCAAAAGGCGTTTCTTTGTCATGAAAACGTTTTTGATGATGAGTCAAGTTCTTCCTATCTTTAAAATTTTTATCAGAAATCAGATCACCAGATTTAAGGCTATACACCATTTACTTTCTTAGCAACCTGAAGACATTTAGGACAACCATGAAGGGAAGTGTGGCCAACAATTCCGCATACTAAAGCTTTTGCTGGGGCATCGCAAACAATACATCTTATTTTAACTTTAATTACTTTATTTTTTACCTGAATTCCGTTTTCTGTAAGATAATTAACTTCATCAACAAATTTGGATAAAAACTGGTCTATGTGATCTGGTTTTTTTTACCTAAGTAAACACCTACGGCAAATTTTTAATATTAGTGACCTGCAGTAAAATTGGCCACAAATGGGTTTTAGAGCTTCTAAATAATGGTAATCCGTCAATATCAATGTCTACAATAACTTCTTCATGTTCAAAAAAAGTGCTACAAATTTTTTTTAATTGTTTTTCATTCCAAAGTGAGAGTACACACCAGGCGAAACCCTATTTACAGTGAGTTTTTCCCTGTTTTGCAAAACTGTCGTAGAACTAAGAGGTACGTCTAAATTTTCTTCCCTTAAAATACTTAACAATTCATTAAAACGTCGGGAAGGCTTATTTCTCAAATACCATTCTTTTAATTTCTCTACTAATGATTTTTTGGCTGCTGGATTTTGCAAATATGTTAAAGGACTTGTTTCTACTTCGAAAAGCTAGCTGTTTCTTAGCTGTTTAGCTTAGCTGTTTCTAAATTCGCTTGCAAATTTTCCGGTTTATTAATCACGTTACTACTTAATTTGCTGATGTTTGTCTCTGTTTCTTTTTAATTAGCCTTCTAATATTACGCTTGCTGCTGTCCCCTCTACTAGACATTTTTTTGTATGTAACAAAAGAGCGGGTACTTACATGAAATATAAATGCACAACAAAACACTTTTTTTTTTATAAACAACACGTGTCTTCTCTCCTGCGATTGCACAATAATTGAAATTTTCTCAGCCAGGAATGGCCTTCCCCTTTTTTGTCTCTAGCGAAAGTTATTCCGAAAATTCTTATGATCATGTGGATTTTCCGTTGATGTCGTTATTCAAACTAACTCCTCTTTGCATTACTTTTGAACTGTTGAGTAATCAGCTGTTCAATTCTCGAACTTATTCTCGACAAATTGTACTTAGTTTTTTTCCCTCTTGGCTTGCTTGTTTTTTTGTATCGACGACGTGTAACTAAAAGTGTTCAGTTTTTGTTAAACCTTTGGGTGAATAAATTGTATTGGAACTTTATCGCTTCCTCTCACTTCCCTCACCTAACCAGTATTGTTTTTGAATTCACGCTACATGAACCAATAGTGGGACTTATCCATTTTGCTCTAGTGGTAAGACTATTATTTTTTTATAAGGAGTCTGTTAATTCCGACTGGGTACCTAACATAACAGCAATACATATTTCCATGGTTTTAACAAATCAGCATTCTCAGGAAACAGTGCTCAGTATTTTGTCGCAGCACAATAGACATATTTTTTGTTTAAGATATTTTATTGATGGGGGAGTTGCTCATTTGCTACAAATTTCACCTAATTTAAATCAAATTTGTAGAAATTTGCGGCCAAACAAACCACAACAATATTTAACAAATTCTGATTTCTTTGGAGTATAGAGAAACATTATTACCTGACTACAAATTGAATAAATCAAAATCGCAGTCAAAAATACATCTTATCTAACATAAGAATGCAGATGCAGGGAATGATGCAGACACATTGCGAGGTTCCGTGGAAAGGGATAAAAGTTACCAAAAACACTAAACCGGAAGAATCATTGCAATCCATTCTGTAAAGCGCACCAATAAGGCACAGGCGATGCGACTACAACTCGCTATTCGCCGACCGCTTGTGCGCGGAAGTCTCATTGGAAAGCACAACTCAATGTTTGGACCTTTTATTTGATTTTAGCCACATCAACAGTCTGGTAGTTATAAAGTCTGTGCTAATAAGTACTTACTGGTGTACTCAATCTAGGACCCTAGGTCGTTAATTGTCCTTATAATTATTATTATTGAAATATTTCACTATTATATAATACGTATATATTTCTCTTTTAATTGAAAATGATTCCCAAAAATTTTGCTAGTAAGAACTAATAAATATGACAGTTGCACTGAGAAAGTAAAACGATAAGTGACATCCGTAGACGCCTTGCGGAAATAACTGATCGAGTGGTAACTGATAGATATGATGTTTGAAAATTATTAAAGTACTAATATCGCTATTAAAAAATAGGGGTTGGTGGTAGAAGGGTGAAAATTTAGGGTTTTATGTATTTTGTAATGCCGAATCATTTAAAAATTAAAAAAAAATTTTTTGGGGTGGACCACCCTTATCACTTAAGGGTATAAAAAATAGTTTACGTCCTATTCTCAGACCTACTGAATATACACACACAATTTCATAAGAATCGGTCAAGCCGTTTCGGAGGAGTTTTGTTACAAACACTGTGACACGAGAATTTTATATATTAGATAAAAGAGGAAAAAGAAAGAAAACAATAATTCGCACATCCCTTACGAAATAGTTTGAAATAAATTCATCTTGAAATTAATGATCGTGACCGTTCTTAGTAATAGGTAGGTATTAATGAAAAATAATGTTTTAGGACAGTTAAACCAATTTCGCATAGTTAATGGAAATTAAGAAAAATACTTAATTAAACTTACCTTCATAAAAACCAACGAGAAGCACAAACGTGGACTTAAAAGACCTCACTGCTACACTCTAGCAGCTAGGAAAGGACAGTACGCCAGTGAGGCCCGCCAAAATATTAAATGAAACCCGCAGATAATTAGATAGCGCTTTTATTACCCGAATGCGCCAGAAGGAGTTTTTCGAGTTTATGTATGTAGGTATGGATGTATGTATGTATGTATATTTCTTTGCCACGCTCTGTAAACTTAAATGGCTTGATGGATTTTAACTTGATAGATGTCTTTAGATTCGTCCTAATTGCGAGAGTGGCACTGGATATATCAAAATTATAAAAAAATAAAATGGCCGATTTTTGGCGTCATATTATGTCTTGAAACACTTTTTTCCCTCAAAACCTATCGAGTGGGTTATCAACATAACGGGTTTTTTAAATAGCTTACAAAAATATATGTTTAAATGTAATTTGGAATGAGAAATGCTAAAAAAATTATTGAAAAAAACAAAAAACCCGACTGCGTGAAAAATTGTAAACTTAAAATTTTCAAACTTACTTAATAAATGAACTGAAAAGATAAAAATAAAAAAGTTAATTGAAAAAGCCCAAAAACCCGACTGATTGTAAAAAAGAACTAAAAAGATGTAAACAAGGCACATTCCTAATCAAATCTTTAAATAAATCACTACTATTAAAATTGATCTAGCTGGTCAATTTTTGTAATAAACTGACAAAGTATAAATAATTGGCAGTTGGAGGCTACCTACACACCCTCACAAAAATATGCGTAGCCCCCGACCGATCAATTTTAATAGTACTGATTTATTTAAAGATTTATTTATGAATGTGTCTTGTTTGCATATTTTTAGTTCTTTTTTACAATCAGTCGGGTTTTTTGGATTTATAATTAACTTTTTTTTCCAGTTTGTTTTTTTAGGTGATGAAAACACTCAATATTCCAAACTTTTTTATTTTATTTTTTTACAAACCAATGACCGACGCATTTCGCCTTACTAGAGCTTCCTCAAAATATCGACTCAATCCTTTACAAAAGTCTGCTATATACATACTCGTATATGAGGGGAAGAATGTACCGGATCCAAACAATGGTTTGTTAGTGAACAAATCTCTTTGGTCATTAACACGACTTTCATGAAGAACTTAGCTTGAATTTGAAAAATGTCCGCTTTGTTCAATATCCCCCCACTATCCAGGTCATGTAACAATATATCAATGGCTGATATTATAAAAAGCTGAGCAAAATCTCAGTCTCAATTTTTACATAGAGAAGCCGAAATCGATCTCAGTTGAATTGTTACCGTATATAATTCTTCCTGTAGGTAGGAAAGGCTTGAATGTAAAGTTTATCACTCCTATCTCCCACAATATGTTCGGGAGAATCTAATTTTCAGTTGCCTTATGTTTTCCCTTATATATAATTATATATATGTAATATGTATGTACCTTGACAATCCTTACATTTAATTTCGTAGACCTTGTTTTTGCACCTCGGAATTCGTTTATTTGACAGAATAGGCTCAACGCCAATTTTTCCAGCAACTTCTTTAGCCTCTTCTATCCAATATTCAATTGAATTTTTTCTCATTTTATTGAGACGGAACGCGCAAGTATTATATCTTTCATTTGAATTTCGATATTTACTCGACTCATTTCGCGGAGAATATTTGCCCAAATCGTAAAGTTCAGGATAAATTTAAAATTCTCATAGCATTTAAGAGATGACCTGCCTCGTACTTTGCTTCTGGAGCATCTCGTCTAACTGCTACCTTTTAAATTGGTTTTAACATATTTTTTCATCCCATCCCACCGAATAGTGAAGCCGACCACAAAGCAATATACTTTTTGAATTACTCTAAATAGAGTTATTGCTTCCAGTCATGATGAGGCAGAATGGACACCGACCAGATTTAAGGAGTGAGCCAAATACGGTACGGACTCCGCCAGCTCATTCCTTTATGCAATCCTGGCTTTCACTCCGTCATAAGTGCCAGCCATATTGGACCCATTATCATAAGATTGGCCACGACATTGTCAATAACTTCATGATGATGATGGGATTGCCCCGCCCGCTCCCAGAGTGCGTCAGGAATGTTTGCGGAGTACCAGACTGATGGCTTTACAGCCGTCATCCGTAAAAAATTATATCCCTGATCCGTAGAATACGGGACAGCCCTAACAGCATCCTAAAGACTATAGCTGATAGGTTCACTTCGCCACTATGGAGGTGCCTTGTGCGGAGGGTGATCACGGAAACCAACTCGTTTCCTTAATCGCCCTCGGCGCTGGGAAGTGGTCGTATCTGTGGCTTTTATGTGTTTATTTGAAGTGCTTTGTGTTTTTATTGATACTAACCTAGTATAAGCCTTTCTAACACACTATGGACCCTTTAGTTGTCCGAAATAAACAATTTTTATTTTAATTTGTCGGTTGACCCCAGTTTAATATCCTATAATTTGACAAATACAATGCATTACTTTTCCAGAATTCGAAGGTTAGTTAACATAAGAATCAGAACGGATTTCAGATTTTTTTACATTACGCCCTTAGGGTCGTGTTCACCAAATGAGATTGTCTTTTATCTAGGACTAATTTATTACTGTCAAGTCACGTCACGGTCCAATGCACCAAACTATCACAAGTTAAACCTGTCACAAGTTTCAAATCCATATTTAAATCGAATTTATGAAATCCTACAAAACTTAAACTTTTAAGTGCGGGCACAATTTGTGCCTTCCAAATGTGTGATGGAAGGTAAGCAATTAGGAACCTCCCGCAGCTCTTTATTATTTAGTGTTTACTATTTATGTACATTTATTGTTAATAATACTTACTACAAATATACTTACTATAGTTATGCAACTTTCCGTGTGCTCGCTCTTCCATTATCAACCCCTTTAAAGCGCTCTTTATTTTCTTCTTCATACATCTTCCAATTTTCTTTAAATTTCAATATCATCCCGTTCTATTTGCGGGAAAAAATTAAATTATTGCATATTTAGCCGCCCGCTAGAAATTCGCAAAATTCACCCGTTTCACGAAATATACCACCCATCATCCCAGTTTCACTCCAGATCTATACGTAGGTATCCATAGATCACTAAAAAAAGATTCACTAAAAAAAATCCACGTGATTGCGACTTGTACTGGTCAGAAAAAATAATCAATTCAAGGATGTGACTACATATGGTCGGCTCAAGAATAATTAAGATATATTAATTAGTCAAATAAGGCGAGTTGTTGGAAAACCTCAACTTTTTTCTCGCGGCAAATAGTTCTGGTTAATGTTTCAAGTAGGTACGAGTTTTACACGAATCGAAGTAAATATTTTCAATTTACCGTTAATCAGCAATTTAACTCGTTTAAAAATCCCCTCTTTACTTTCTTACACGATAAACTGAATGTCTATTTATTACTGCTATTGAATGAGCAACCTTGAAGCTCTAGCGCCCAGTTTTCCGTGAGGGCGTTAGACGCTCGTCTTTAAACCCTCACAACTTTCCGAATTTACAAGAGATTTGCAAATTTCTTGCTGAAAATTATTCCGAAATTATCATAGAAAAGAATTTCTTTTAAGAAACTGTTTTTTTCTTTTAAACATTTTAAATGAGAATCCCCTTTTAAAGCTGTCGTAAGGCTTATGCACATTTAAATCAAGTTGGTGGTGGTTGTCAAAGGGAAGAGGCAAAGAGATAAAATTTAATAAAAACACTTCATTCTCTCAAAAAATTTAATTCTAGGAAACAAAAAATGCTCTGTAGGAAATTGTAGGGAACAGAATACGATGGAATGACTCACAAATATGCAAAAACTCAGAGCGAAGTGAGAGCTTTTATTCTCATTTCATATTCGTTCTTCTTGATTCCATCAAATTGACGTTACTTATGGTGTTGATGCAATATTTCTCATGTTGTTATACAGGGTGAGTGTTTTAACCTAAAACTTTCAAAAATCTCGAAAAATAAGCACTCCACGGGAAAAATGTCCGTAATCAAAAGATAATCATTCCATAGGGGTATAACATTAGTGCTAAAGTGAGTCCCCCTTCCTCCCTCCCGCAGTGTAAGTAAGGCGGGGGTAACTCGGAAATTTTAATTAAGAACCCCTTTTTTTATTGCAGATTCGGGTTCTATTTGTAATTCCAGGCTATTTGAGCTTCACATGTTTGCTTATAATTATACACCGTTTCTTTAAAAATATTAGTGTTGCCTAATGTACTAAATATAAGTAATACTATAAGGATTCCACATTGATGAAATATAATTTTCTTATGTGAGCATTAATTGAGGGAGAAAGCGGAAATGAATGAAAGTGAGTTACAACAGTTTTTGTTTGGAAGAGTGGAACATTGTAATGTGAGTGAGTAAGTTCGGAGGTGCAGATGGTGCAATACAGAAGCGTTAATTTTAATATAAGTTTCTAAAACAGGTATTTTTTTTTCTCTGGCAACCCTAATTTGTCTCTCAATTTGAGCAGACATTTTTTTCTGTTTTACTCATTCTGATTTTTTCTGATGTTCGTTATATTGATACTTTTCGGATACTAAAGATGGACTGTTTCTTTCTTCCACAAAACAAAGAATTAGCATGATGCTTCCAAACTTTATTATTATGTTGACTTTCTTTGAGACCACCGCACAGTGCGCCAAAACGACTTGGTCGCTATCAAAAATCTGTAACTTTTGTTGTGTTAAAGATATCATAATGAAATTTAGGCTAATTAATTTTGACATTATTACCCCTTAACTGCCAACAAAAAATATTTAATTGGTTTACAGGGTGCCGCTAACTAAATCAAAGAAATTTGAAGTACTCCATAAATGAATTATTAATGTTATTTAAAAAGTTTTCACAACATTTTTAATTTATTCTTTAATTATTTTGTCATCTGCATGATCAATATTTAATAAATAAAAAAAGAAATTACAAATTTATGCAAAATAATAATAATGCACCGTAGTCCGGAAATCTGAAAAATGTTATTTTGCGATTTGTATTTTTAATTATTTCGCAAAAATGGGTCAATCAGTTTGAAAACTGAATTGTACCAATATATCCTAAAATCGTGTCTGTTGGTGATCTTCGAATTATACTTCATCAACCCCTAAAATTTATCTGTACCGGCTTTATTTTTTTATTTTTGCAGGAACATTATTTAGTGAGTTATATGGTCCAGCATATAAATGTATCCGATCGATGGATATGGTATCTCTGGTGTAGTTAATGGGAGAATAAAACTTATTTACTTTCTTTAAGTGTCCAAAATTCTAGTTTCATTTAAAATGATGACACATTTTCTGAAAAAGTGTAACTTCTCCTCAATTTTCTTTTGTCAAGTTTAAAACATTTTCTTAAAGGAATCGTCTCTTCTATTCTATTTGTAATTCTTCTATTTGTTCTATTTGTAATTCCGGGTTCTATTTGTAATTCCAGGCTATTTGAGCTTCACATGTTTGCTTATAATTATACACCGTTTCTTTAAAAATATTAGTGTTGCCTAATGTACTAAATATAAGTAATACTATAAGGATTCCACATTGATGAAATATAATTTTCTTATGTGAGCATTAATTGAGGGAGAAAGCGGAAATGAATGAAAGTGAGTTACAACAGTTTTTGTTTGGAAGAGTGGAACATTGTAATGTGAGTGAGTAAGTTCGGAGGTGCAGATGGTGCAATACAGAAGCGTTAATTTTAATATAAGTTTCTAAAACAGGTATTTTTTTTTCTCTGGCAACCCTAATTTGTCTCTCAATTTGAGCAGACATTTTTTTCTGTTTTACTCATTCTGATTTTTTCTGATGTTCGTTATATTGATACTTTTCGGATACTAAAGATGGACTGTTTCTTTCTTCCACAAAACAAAGAATTAGCATGATGCTTCCAAACTTTATTATTATGTTGACTTTCTTTGAGACCACCGCACAGTGCGCCAAAACGACTTGGTCGCTATCAAAAATCTGTAACTTTTGTTGT
Organism: Neoitamus cyanurus; assembly: GCA_947538895.1. Lineage (NCBI taxonomy): Eukaryota > Metazoa > Arthropoda > Insecta > Diptera > Asilidae > Neoitamus > Neoitamus cyanurus. The sequence goes on from OX384541.1 coordinate 43,106,270, forward strand.
GTTAAAGATATCATAATGAAATTTAGGCTAATTAATTTTGACATTATTACCCCTTAACTGCCAACAAAAAATATTTAATTGGTTTACAGGGTGCCGCTAACTAAATCAAAGAAATTTGAAGTACTCCATAAATGAATTATTAATGTTATTTAAAAAGTTTTCACAACATTTTTAATTTATTCTTTAATTATTTTGTCATCTGCATGATCAATATTTAATAAATAAAAAAAGAAATTACAAATTTATGCAAAATAATAATAATGCACCGTAGTCCGGAAATCTGAAAAATGTTATTTTGCGATTTGTATTTTTAATTATTTCGCAAAAATGGGTCAATCAGTTTGAAAACTGAATTGTACCAATATATCCTAAAATCGTGTCTGTTGGTGATCTTCGAATTATACTTCATCAACCCCTAAAATTTATCTGTACCGGCTTTATTTTTTTATTTTTGCAGGAACATTATTTAGTGAGTTATATGGTCCAGCATATAAATGTATCCGATCGATGGATATGGTATCTCTGGTGTAGTTAATGGGAGAATAAAACTTATTTACTTTCTTTAAGTGTCCAAAATTCTAGTTTCATTTAAAATGATGACACATTTTCTGAAAAAGTGTAACTTCTCCTCAATTTTCTTTTGTCAAGTTTAAAACATTTTCTTAAAGGAATCGTCTCGATCGGATGACTCGTATTCCCCTTAAGCTCCCTAGCATGATGCTAGCCAAATGTACGCGTCCGGTTTAATAATTATTTTACCAGACGGTATTATCTCTGATTATAGCGAATTAGCAAAGTCTAGTTGGAACGAATAGGAAAGGATCTGGGAAAATGATACACACAACGCATACGAATTTTTTATTAATATTATAATTAAAATTTGCTAGATTTTACATAAAAATATGGTTTCAATTATTTCATTCACAACATTTCCAATTTACACAAACTAATTTATTAATTTTTATAAAGAAGTATCTAAAAAGAATGAAATGAAGTGCATTTACGACACCCCAATTGGTTTTAGGAAGATATGGGGTTGATAATTTTATGTGGATAATAGACAAGTTCCATTCGTTTTGTAATTCATTCTATTAGTGCAATCAACAGTTTTCACCAGTATTAGTTCTCACACAACAGTGTGCAAATGGGTAGATGAACTCAAATCAGTATAAAGATATCTAATATTATATGTGAAAATTGTTCTATAATAATAAAAATATATTTATAATTGTCTTGAAAAGTAAAACATCTCATAATTTAAGGAGATTATGAACATTGGCTACGAGTGTTTTATAGACTTTTGTATTATTGGAAAGTAAAACAAGACACCAATGGTTTTTCAGTCGGTGTAAATTGATAGTACAGAAAGTCATTAGCTCTCAGGTGGGTTAAGCAAGCGGCACTTCTGTTAGGTTAAAATAATATCATAGTAACATCTTTCGAAAATAATTAATATGTATTTTACACTAGCTTCATATTTCATAATTATTTTATTCAAGGAAAACAATAACAATTTCAACATATCGATTCTTTCTTTAAAGAATTAAAAACAGTATTAAGAACGATTTAAAATGTTCACGTTATGCTCTATTATGTTTATTAATGATTTCCTAAATATTAAAACACCATTCAATTATTACTCTAAAAGGTCTTTTAGTGTTGGTCGCACTAGTGCTAAATCTCAGCCTTATTCACGAATTCGATTTGATTTAAATGTAATCGTAAATACAGGATGTCAGTAAATTCGCTGGCTTTTAGATTCGTTTTGTTGACTTAAGTCTAATTCGATTGAGAATTTACTGTATTTACGATATATTCTCAATAGAATCAAATTCACGAAAAAGCGCTAATATTGGTGGAAATGAGCATGAAAACCGAAGATTTTGAGGAGTTAGCCAAATGTATCAGTAGTAAGGTGACGTTAAGAAAAAATGCGCTTATTATCTATTAAACGAATTAATTGTCCCATGCGACGTATCACGTATCACTAGTATAAAAAAAATTCAACTTTTTTTAGCGGGAAATAACATACAATCGTAATTTTCATACGCACAGTGGCCAAACTCGAAAACATGGCCAAAACTCTAACTATTTTGGGACCTTTAACCTTTCAGGCAGTGTTTTTTCAGATGGTTACGACCGTTGATCACGACGAATTTGTTGCTCATTTCTCCTGACAAATATTCTTAGCTTTAAACGCGAATAAAACTGAATATTTATCCGATTCAAACGTTTAAATATTTTTTGTGTTTTTCTCCCGGAAGTAAGTTCAACTTGATGGTGTGCCTACAACTTAAGATAATTAACAAATGAAATAGTTAATTAAACAATTTTTATCAGGTCACTTTATCACTGATGCGCTATAAGACATTTGCATTCCAAAAGGCCTAAGTTGTAATTCTTGCAATATCATGCGGTAAATTGTCAGAATTTCATAAATGTTGAGTAATTTGTCTGCAGATATTGCTATATTTATCGCAACTGTAATAAAATATCCCTTACCCGATCCTTAAATAACACGGTTCAACAAAATTTCACCACGTGAGTGAGACAAATAATTTCTTGTAGATTTTTCGGCGCTGAATCCAAACCTGGCCGCAGAATTACTCCAGCACGTCAGGATTCCGAGATATCCTGAACTCAAAGTGCTAAAAACACGGTTTTCGGAAATATTTGAGGTTATGTTTTGATGACAGCGAATTTTTACGCTCATTTCTATCTAAGCCATCATTGACTATTACTCTCCGTCTTCAAAATCCATTTTCGCTTCTTTCACTACAATATTTCTTTCTTAAGATATACCAATTTTAAATTACAGTACTTCGATATTGTATACATACTAGTATACCGGACCCGGCAATTCCAGGGATATCTACTATTTGTATTTAGCGGGGTGGGGGTGGTCTCATTAAATCAAGCATAAATTCGTACACAGTACACCCTATAAACCACTTTCACCTATTCCTAATACTTTTATTACTATAAATAATTAAATTTTTTCCATTTATTCCTAAGCGCCAGGGGTAAATTTTTTCGCCCTCAAAAAGTTTCCAATGCCAACAACTACAGTTTCTAAATTTATTAATATTTTCTACCCAAATTTGCACACATATTACCCCGCTTTCAATTTTCTAAAATTATTTTGACAGTCTAACTCGCACCCAGTTTTCGCAAAAAAATAAACAGTAAACTTGTACCTCTTTTACTTTTACACACATTAAGTAAATGTTCATGTATTTACGTAATTATGCTACTCTGAAGGCGATTCCATTGAGCCCACCCACAATAACTACCGAGATATTTCAATTCTTCTGTAAATTCTCGACAAAATCCATGGCTCTTCATTTGCACGGGTAAATATAATATTTTTTTCTTCGTTTTTCCAAATGTTTTTCTATTTTCATTTATCACGTGTTTTTAGATATTTTCCAACAGTATTATTAAACTTAGCTTTCTTCATTTTACACCACCTCCCTACTGCAACCCTCTCCTATATGTATCTCCCAGCAGGGTGAGGGTGGTCTCATATTTGGAAATTTTGATAGCAGAATCGAAATCAATGATCCCGAAAATTTCCTATTGCGTATTATCAGGGAAATCCCTTGAAGTTCAACTTTTCGGTCACCATATTTATCCGTCATCTTCAATTCCAAAATTTTGGAGGCTGATTCGAAATCAGTGACCCCAAAAGCCCCCTAGTTCGGCTTTTCAGGGTTATTTCTTGAAGTTTAACTTTTTCGGTCGCCATATTGGATCCGACATCTTGAATTCCAAAATTTTGAGATCAGCGACCCCAAACAAAAAACCTCCAATTGCCCTTTATCATAAAAATTCCTTGAAGTTGGATAATGCGCTTCCTATACAAAACGTAAATTCAGATTTTTTCGATTTTCCGGCTTTTCTTTTGGGGTTTCCGGAATTTTCTTGTTTTTGAACCACCCCTGTATTATAGTGAACAACACAGAACAAAATTATTCAAATCGGCCAAGCCTTTTTTAAATTTTAGTGAGACTAACGAACAGCAATTGATTTTAAAATACATATATAACATACATATATAGATATGTATGTGTACGAATGGAAGGTTCAAAATAACCACACTCGTTGACTGATTGAAAATCAATAATTTATTAAGGTAAAAAGAGAACAATTTTATACTAAGCTAATTGTAACAAATAACAAAAAAAAGAGAAATTGCCTAAGTACGCAAAATGACAACATTTCACGATGGGCACGAGCTCACGTGCCAGCGGTGTCAGCGCGAAGTTCATTCATTTCATAAAAGTGTTAACGTCTCAAATTGCACAGCAGCGCAATTGCCAGCGCAGGGTGCATTACCCCTGCTGCATGAAATGAATGAACTTTAGAATGTTTTTACATATAAGTGCTTACGCACAATATTAGGCAGCAAGAGCAATATCCGGCACACAGTGCAATGCCCTTGCTGCGTAATATGAGTGAATAACATACATAGTTTTCTTATTTCTACCTAATAGATTAAATTAGGTTTCTTAATATTAGATGTACTGCGTACATTCTCCCGCCTCAAGATTGATATTCGGAAGCTCCGTGTGAGACCTCAGTTCCCTGCTACAAGTTCTGGGTGCGGGGGTTGGCCGTGCCTTGTTGCATAATTTGACACCAGGTCTCTGTTTGTACCATATGTAAAATATGATTAACAATATGCCGCCGATGGTAAGGTAAGTGCTGCCATAGTGGTGTAGGTCATGGATGTTCATACTCGGAAGTTCGTCTAGGCGTTGCTTCTGAGTGTTTATTGCTGCTTCTAATTCCGCTACGTCATTGCTACTTGCCTTGCTCGTCAACTGAGGGATGATTGGCCGCGACTTGTTTACGATCAACCGTGAGTTTAGGTTCAGGTGCGTTGATAGAACTTCTTGATCTGGGATGAATGATGAATGAAGTCTTCCATGCATCTGGTTGTTTGATGGTATATGGAGTGTCGGATGGTTAATATTACAGGTCCCTTGTAAGTGGATGAGTCCATTCCCAGTGAGTGACAATGGGTAATGGATATTGTCGCAGACGATATCATATCTGGTTTCTTCCTTCAGCATAAATAACCATGTACCTTTGTTGTGCAGCTTAATCCATTTATTTTCAATTTCCGTCCGTTTTAAGCGACAGAATGGTGAAATCTGTCTTTGATTGTTTAACAACTCAAGTTCACAATGACTTTGATTAGCCCGTAACGTGAATATTGGTTGGTTCAGATTGCAAAGCAGTTGATCGGCTATCACATGCTGGCAGGCTCGCACGTCGTCTTCTGACATGGGATTGAATCGATCTCGTCGTTGATTTACTGCTAGGTACTTGCTGGATGGTTCGATGTAGAAGTATTAACTCTCATAGAGCACTGGGATTGGTATGAGTTCATATAGGTTATAACTCTCTGTCCTTATTAGTGGAATATTAATGTCGAAGAGAACATTATTATCCGTAATCCTTATGTTGATGTGCAGCGAGTTGTAGATTGCTAACAATGAAGTGTTACTCCCGTCACCAGGCAGCTTGAGATTGGGTGGTAAATGTTCCCGAATGACCTTAAGTTGATCGGTGAGCTGGCTAGGTGTTAACAATAATGTGTTAACACGTCCATGTCTTATGTCCGTTACCACTGATAGGATACTCCTTTGTATATTCTGAAAGCCAAGAAGGCTTAAAGTCAGTAAAATAGCTGCAGAATTGAACGCCTGGGTTATTTTCAGTTCCTGATCTGACTCGCTTAGCGTTTTTGTAACTGCTTCAAGTTTAGTCTCCATCAAAGCAATTTGACGTTGTACCGTATCATAGTTCTTCTTAATAACGTTGATAGTGTTTTCCATGATAAATGTTTGATTCCTCAGTAGTTGTTTAAGCAGCTCTTCGTTTCTTCTTGTCTCACGAATCTGTTGTTCGTAGCGAGATGCAAATTCTTGGTCAAGAATTCCAAATAGCTTGTTAGTAATTGTACCAATGAACTCGAAGGGAGCTCGTCTCTTACGAGTGCTGATATGACAGTTTTGTTGGTACAGTACTATGTTGATAGCCTCAGATTCCTGGAGTTGATGTTGAAGTTGGTGAGTGGTAGCAATACACAGCTCTTTTGACAAGTGGACTTCGGTTTCGCAAAGCGTATGAAGTCGGGTTATAGATCTTTTTATTCCACTAAATTCACTCCAGTAGGTAGTTAAGTCATAATATACGAGGAGATTCCATTCACTGGAGTAAAGTTGCATGTCCGAAATATCGTCAAAGTAAATTCCTTCGTGTTTTGTGGATTGTGTAAGGTTGTAGGGCTTCTCGGATTTTGCCATGGCTATTACACAACACAACGAAAGGAACAGCAAATGCCCCTTTACTACAGACGTTCCTGTTGGTGACCCCCTTTTCCTTCTGTCAGAATCTATTCGATGTCGTTTTTGGATTATATTATTATCGGAGTCCTTGGATCGTTTGCGATTGGTTACTGTCTCCTTAGTCATATCTTGATCTGCAGAATCATGCTGGGTTGGATTCATTTTTTTGAAATTTGGGTTTCGATTCATATGGTTGGCTCCTGTACAGTCGTCAGGTGTGCTCAGCTCGGCAATTTGTGTTGATTCTATTTCATTATTGATAATAGGCAGTAGTGATAATTTTGTGATTGATCGATCCTTTAAACCTCCTTTGGTTTGCAAGGTTACGACTCTTGTTAAACCATCTTTTCCAGGATGTAATTTGATGACACGTCCAAGAGCCCATCTTGAAGGAGAAGTTTGCTCGTCCTTTATAAGTACGAGGTTTCCCTCTTTTAGGTTCTCTTGTCTTTGAGCCCATTTTGGTCTATGTTGTAATCGTCCAATATATTCAGCAGACCATTTCTTCCAAAAGTCTTGGTTCATTCTATCAATATGCTCCCATCGTGTTAGCGTATTAACCTTCGTGTCCAATAACTCTTGTGCTGGGACTGTTAATAGTGGAGAGCCAGTCAGGAAATGCCCTGGTGTAAGAACGTCCAAGCTTTCTGGATCTTCCGATAAAGGACAAAGTGGCCTGGAATTTAGGCATGCTTCGATTTGAGTGCATAACGTGCACATTTCCTCATAAGTGAGTCTTGAATTGCCGACAACACGTCGCAGATGATGTTTAATGGATTTTACCCCGGCTTCCCACATCCCTCCAAAGTGAGGAGAAGCTGGCGGAATAAAATGCCATTGTGTGCTACTTTCTAATAATGAGTTGTTTACTGCATCTCTAAATGACTGCTGCTTGTGCAGGTCACTTATTATCTTGCTAGCACCGACAAAATTTGTTGCGTTGTCACTGTAAAGGTTTGATACTAGACCTCGTCTGCTCACGAATCTTTTAAAAGCAGCGATAAAGGCTGAGGATGAGAGGTCAGTTACTATCTCGATATGTATTGCCTTTGTAGTGAGACACACAAATATAGCGATGTAACCCTTGTGGGTACGATTTCCTCGTCCCTTAGCAAGAAGCAATTCGAACGGCCCAGCGTAATCCACTCCAGTGTGCGTGAACGGGGGGCTTTTGACAACTCTTGCTACCGGTAAGTTTCCCATCATCTGATGACACATCTGTGCCTTAAATCGGTGGCATTTCACACAACCATTTATATGTGCCTTGACTGCCTTGGCACCATTAATGATCCAAAATGATTGTCTGACAGCATGGAGCGTTAAGGTATTTCCTCCATGCAACGTGGTTCTGTGCGCCCTTTCGATTATTAGCGTTGTTAGCTCACTCTTGTACGGAAGGATTATAGGATGTTTACGGTTGAACGTTAGAGAAGAGTTGTCTAAGCGTCCACCGACTCTAATAACTTGATCCTTCCCGAATATTGGAGCCAGCGATAATAGTCGGCTATTTTTATCGATTGGTTTTCCCATCGTTAACTTCTTGACTTCATCGTGGAAGTGAGTTTGTTGGGTATACCGTGCGATTATTAACAATGTTTCATCCAATTCCTTTATTGTGAGCGGTGTACTGCTGAGCTTGGATTTATGCTGCTTCATATATTGCTCATTTCTAGATTTCGTACGCTGATGCAGAATCTTAATATATCGTAGGCAATGAGCTAATATATGTTGAATTTTCTCGATGGATGAATAGCGCTCTAGCAGACCCTTGATTGGGTGCGATTCATCATTCATTATCGCGTGTACTGCTATTGGCTTCCTTTCTAAGTCAATTGTAGTTACTGGCTCTTTACTATATGAAATGTGACGTTCTTTTAGCCATGAGGGACCCTCCCACCAGAGGGAATGATACCGTAATTTGGATGGGTAAATTCCTCGTGATGCACAGTCTGCAGGGTTTTCGCTACTCTTGACATAAAACCATCTGCTGCTGTCTATTATTGTTTGAATTTCAGCTACTCTGTTACCTACGAATGTTTTCCATTTGTATGGATTTTCTTGCAGCCAAGCTAACACAATTGTGGAGTCAGTCCACGCATAACAAGAAATATTTTCGATGTCTAGACTCTTCCTTGTTTCCTTAATAAGAGTTGCTAACAATGTTGCTCCGCATAGCTCCAGTCTTGGGAGAGATAATTTTGACCGAAGTGCAGCAACCTTTGTCTTGGCTGTAAGTAAGCAAGAAGATGAGTTTCCGTTTCTGATTACACGTAGGTAGATAACAGCGCTGTATGCCTTCTCAGAAGCGTCAGAGAACCCGTGCAATTCACAAGTACAGTCTGATCCTGCGTATTGTACCCATCGAGGAATTTCAATATTGTTGAGACTCTGAAGCTCAGATTTTATGCGTTGCCATTTGTGGCGAATCTCATTGCTTACTTCAGCATCCCAATCAGATCCATGTAGCCAGACTTCTTGAAGCAGTAGTTTTATCTTGACTATTACAGGTGCCAATAATCCAATGGGATCATATATTTTTGCAGCCTCGGAGAGTAGGGTTCGTTTGCTAGTTACCGAAGATTCAGGGTTTATATTCGTTTGGATCTTAAACTGGTCAGTTGTTGGATTCCAATTGACTCCAAGCGCCTTTATGGTTTTCTCGCTGTCGAAATCTATTTCTTTCGCACATTCTCTTAGATTCCACGGAATTTTACGTAAGAGTTCTGTGCTGTTGCTAGACCATTTCCGCAGGATGAATCCTCCACCCTCGAGAAGTTTTATTAATTGTTTGCTTGCCTCACAAATGTCCTCAACGGTATTTGCTCCAGATACCACATCGTCCACGGAAGTATCATGGAGTATTATCTTCGAGGCAATGGAATACTTCTTCTCATCATCTGTTGCTAATTGTTGTAGAGTGCGAATTGCTAGATATGGTGCCGCTTTCGTTCCATACGTTACTGTAGTTAACTGATACTCCCTTATAGGTGAGTTGATATTTTCCCGCCAAAGTATGCGCTGATATCGTTGATCACGAACGTCCATTTTTATTTGGCGGTACATTTTTTCAATGTCAGCCAACAATACAAATCGATGTTTTCGCCATCTTAACATTATTGACGTGAGATGCTGCTGTATTTGTGGTCCGGCCATCATGATATCGTTCAGGCTTTGTAGATTATCGTGTTTCGCAGTAGCGTCAAAGACCACTCTTAGTTTGGTCGTGGAGCTGTCGTGCTTGAGAACAGCATGATGAGGTATGTAGTAACCTGTATCTGTGTTGTCAGTTACCGGAACCATATGCCCTAAGCGGATGTATTCACTCATGAAGTCCTTGTACATGGCTGCATAAGTTTTGTCAACCTTAAATTTTCTTTCCATTTGGAAGAGTCTTGCCAGTGCCAATTTTTTCGATCGGTTTAGATCCTTCCTTTCATCTGGGTTTTGCTTAAAAGGAATTCTCACTGTATAGCGTCCATCAGGGCCTCTTTTATAGGTGGATTTGAAATATCGCTCACATGCCATATCTTCTGCGGTTAATATAGGTTCCTCTTAAACTTCTTCTAATTCCCAGAATTTTCTTAATTCCTTTCCAAGGTCGACTTCCGATATGAAGCAGTGTAAACTTTCATTCCATAAGGACGTATTGATTTCTCCAAACAGAATCCAACCTAATTCAGTTTGTTGGGCTACTGGGTGTCCTGGACCTCCCCGAATCAGATTCTCGAGTAGAATATCTGCATAGACTTCCGCCCCTAAAATTACATCAATTTTATCGGGTGTGTCATAAGCTGGATCGGCCAGTACAAGATTCTTTGTGTGATTCCACTTGTTTGAAACTATTTGATGCGATGGCATTAATTTTGTAAGTTTTTTTAGTACAAGGGCTGTCACTGTAAGCGAATAAGCTGATGCGAATCTAGGTTTAATTGTAACATCAACTGTTTTACTAACTGTCCCGATCTGAGTTTCGCCTACTCCGCTCACCATGGCATGAATCCGGTTCGAAGGACCAAATGTACGAATGGAAGGTTCAAAATAACCACACTCGTTGACTGATTGAAAATCAATAATTTATTAAGGTAAAAAGAGAACAATTTTATACTAAGCTAATTGTAACAAATAACAAAAAAAAGAGAAATTGCCTAAGTACGCAAAATGACAACATTTCACGATGGGCACGAGCTCACGTGCCAGCGGTGTCAGCGCGAAGTTCATTCATTTCATAAAAGTGTTAACGTCTCAAATTGCACAGCAGCGCAATTGCCAGCGCAGGGTGCATTACCCCTGCTGCATGAAATGAATGAACTTTAGAATGTTTTTACATATAAGTGCTTACGCACAATATTAGGCAGCAAGAGCAATATCCGGCACACAGTGCAATGCCCTTGCTGCGTAATATGAGTGAATAACATACATAGTTTTCTTATTTCTACCTAATAGATTAAATTAGGTTTCTTAATATTAGATGTACTGCGTACAGTATGCATATATTATATTTTTTTCGAAGAAAAGTATAAGGTTTACAGATATACAGTATACCAAACTTTTAGTTGAAAATGAGTCAAAGAATCAGGACAATTTTTTTATTTGTCAAAGGTGATGCACAATTTTAGTTTGTTTATGAAATTTGTTTATAACATAAAACTGGCCGCTCGGACAGCTACCCATCTTCGAAAATCGTGTGGGTCCATTCGAATTGAATAGGCTACTACACCCTACCTGGCTCCTGGACTATAATGTTAGCGAAGTAATATCGAAGTACTCTACAGAAAAATTCCTATATCTTGAGAAAGAAAAATCGTAGCGAAACAAACGAAAAGGCATTTTGAAGGGGGAGAGTAGTACTCAATGATGTCTTCAGTAGAAATGAGTTTAAAAATTCGCTGTCCTCAAAATATAACCTCAAATATCTCCGAAAACGTGTGTAGCACTGGAACTGGAAATCCTGACGTGCTAGAACAATTCTGCGGCTGAATTTGGATTCATCCCCAAAAAATTCACAAGAAATGATATGAGTCACTCAGGTGATAAAAGAAGAAGTAAAATTATGTGCAATCGTGTAATTAGTTGAAAAAAATCCCAAAACAACTTTTTGAATAGTCACAGTGGCGTTTCCCCTTAATCAAAAACCATGCAAACATTTTAAATTAGAACCCGAAGAACCACTAAGGGCCGGTCCATATATTACGTCATCTATTTTTGCCCCTACAATCATCCTATCGTCATAATTTAATGACCCCCTAAAACACTAAAGTAATTTCCATTCACCTTATCACTTATAACAAAATCCATATTTTTCTTCATATTTTACCTGAAAACATCAATGCGTACAATTAAGTCCAACAATAAAAAAAACAACTAAAATTGTATCTGCCGAGCTGCACGTGCGATGTTATGTACCGCTAGCGTTGAGTGCCTTAGTTCGAAATGCAACTTTACTTAACAGACTGCTAACTACACACTATACAAAGGGGAGATAGATCTGGCAGGAGGGGGAGAAATCTCAAGGGTTTTCGGGTTACAGGGTGATTTATAAATTCGGGATACACATTATTGTTTTATTTTTATCTATTGATCTAATTAACGCACCGACATCAAGCTCACGTCAAACAACTACTATTTTGATATGCTATCCAAAAATTCCACCAACTGTACCACTGTAGGTACAGTCATTTTCGAAGGTGAAAAAAATGCTTTAAAATTTCATGAAACTTACGTTTCTCCCACATTTCGACCAAAATTCAAGTAATTAATAAACGTATCTTTTATTTAATTTAATTGCCCATATTGTTGTTGTTGACGTAGATGAGCATGGGCGGTATTTTTGGAAAGCACATTAAGATAGTATGTAGTTGTTTGGCGTGAGTTTGATGTCACCGCGTTAATTAGATCAAAAGATAAAAATAAAACAATAATGTGCATCCCGAATTAATAAATCACCGTGTAACTTGAAAAGTGTTGAGATTTCCTCCCCTGCCATATGACTTTTTATTCGTCTAGGTGAGATCTATGATTTTTGAATGCGTTATACGATACACCCTGTATATTAATTAATGAGCTAAATAATTTATATTTATCAATATAATATTTCGGATGACGTCAATTTTGGGAAGACTCTCTCCTGCGTCGTGTTAGCATCATCCGCAAACCAGGGCCCCCCTACTCAATTCCAAACGACGTCATACATGGACGGTGCCTAAGTGAACATTTCTGTTAAGATTTTTCAATTTTTAATGCAACTCTCCGGCAAACTAACTAAACATTTGAAATCACCGACCCTAAGAACCCATAATTATCAATTTTCATTTCAATCAGATAACGTTTTCATATTTTGGCCACGTTTTGGAGTTTCTAGATAACTGTGATGCGTGGGAATCTAAGGCCATATAGTCCCAAGCATCTTATCTCCATAGTAGTTATTGGGGAAAAACAACAATTATCCGAAATGTAGAACGGTATGCAGAGCGTAAAAATTCATACACGTATTGATAGTTATGTGGCATAGAGCTGAATTTAGAGTAGCGTGTGCCTGCTTATAAGAATTAAAATCTCTCGCAGAGCAGAGTATCCTTTGGTTACTCTAGCCTGGCGGCTGGATCTTAAATGAATCAACGGCTATGAAGTGGGGGATTCAATGAGACAGCAGTTTTGTGTACAAGTAGGTAATTAATCTAAGAGGTCCGGATTTATTACCACTTTAGAGTTAAAGATATTCATTTCTTTTTTATTTTTCCAAAGAAATTGAGTATCAGAGGTCATCTAAAATTGTCTGATAATTTGAAATAGATTAATTTAACGTTGTATTAACAACGTTGCAAGATCGTCCTTCCTTTAATTTTTTTAAACTCTAGGAAAGGAAGACTACCTGTCCTAGTTTAATGGTTTTTGGTTCTTTTGTAAGCTATCAATTAAATTAGGGATATTTGCTTCACTTCTGAAAAAAAATTTTATTATCATAAATCCATTTGTTGCTGAAAGGTAAATATTTTGAAAAAAACGCAAATAAAGGAGGAGTGCCTATAAGGCCACTTTTATTTTTGGGCAAACATTTTTGGAAAAATGGGGGGATTGGGGAAAGTTCCGTTTATGGTAAAATCGATTAGATATTACATATAGTTAATATATAGTTTGTTTCGAAATTGAAATATTGACCAACAATAAAAGGGGCCGAAAACCCGCTTTATAGGCCCTTCTCCTTTAATTTTGTTGAGTCGACTCATAAATCGAATAAAAAATTCAGACTTTTGGGCAGTAAAACTAAAGAAAAATTAAGTTAATGGATGATGTTGGAGAAATAGTCAATCTCGTTACTGTCTAAAAGGAAGTACTTTCTAATGCTGGTCTTTGAAAGTTTGGTCAGCATATTATTCCCGCTATATTGAATTTGGGTAAAAATTATCTGGTTCTTCTTTAACCCCATCTATATTAAAACCCTAAATAATGAGCTTCATTGTCCTGGCCGCATACATCGGTGCTATGATTGGTGCTCTGAAGTGCGTCGGCCTTTGGCGACCTAAGGCAGGACATTGGCAGAGTACGTGCTCCGCTGTTTCTTCTTTTTCGAGGCAGAAGCGACATTTATCATCGACCGCAACACCTATTCTTTTGAGGTGGTAATTTGGGGGACAGTGCCTCGTGAGTAAATCGGTCATAATCTTTAGTCTCGGCTTGTTAAGGCGCTAGGAGTTTTATCGTTCTCTTCTTAGAGGGACAGATGATTCTTTTAGCTTGTCTTAGCCTGGTTTGACTATTCCAATGTGAGGCCTTGAAGTTTTTCTCCCAAAGCCTTGTAATGGAGTTGGCGCTAATTTTCCAAGCCAAAGTAAGGCTCTGGTCCAATGAATGGTGATTCTGCTCCCCTTCTGGTGAGTTCATCCGCCTATTATTCCTTCGTTGTCTGGTAACCAGGTTATGGTAAGCCTATCGGTTTTTTGTGAGGGTTTTTAACGTTGTCAGGCAACCCCACATTAAGTTTGGCTCAATAGTATAGCTAGGGAGAGTTTGCCATAATTTGTATTTTAGCTCCCTTCATTGTCTTGTCTATAATTATGTGGGCTCAGGCTTATATCGCTATTATCTCAGCCTGGAAGATGCTGGGAGTTTTCCCTAAGGCTATGGAGATCTGTCAGTTAGGTTCATGCATTCCGGCGCCGGGCGACCTGTTGCATCTAGAACCAGTAGAATCAGTATACCATTCCACCACTGTCGGTTGTTATTTTCAGTTTTGAATGTTTCTACTAAATTTAATCTTTTTGCCATTAAGTCTGCCGGTCCTTCGATTCAAGGATTCTGTGAGAACATCTTCAAAATCTTCGTTTGTCTCTTCTGATCCAGGCCGTTATTATGGTTTGATAATTTACGCTGCGGGTCGATTTCTTTTGTATGTATAGATGGAGCGGTAGGAGCTCCAGCAGCACTTCTAAAGTCTCGGTCGTACATTTCTCGTGGCTCCCGTGATTCCCATACAGGCGAGTCTTTGCACTTTGGTAAGTGTGGCTATTGCCGTAGACTGTTCTGTTTTACTCCACCATATGGCTGTTGCAAAGCGGCAATGGGTCTGATAAACGCCTCGTAGGACCATAATATCAGTTTAGGTTTAACACCCCATTTTCCCCAAAAAGTCGTTCGTTTCCGTAGTTTTGGTTAAGTGGTTATTCCAGGTTAGGCATTGATCTAGTGCAACACCTAGATTTTTCCTATCGGAGAATCAAATTATTGTTCCACCCACAACAGGGGACATCAGGCTGACTGGTTGAAGTTAAATGGAAAATTTGACGAGGGATGTATTCGCCAAATATGATTTATAGGTAGTTTTTACTAGTGTGATCTATTTAGATTTTTTGTATTTTTGCAATGAAGTTACTTTGCGCAGCACATTGCTTTTGTATGGTCAGGGGCACTTATAAAACATTTAAATAGGAATAAGAAAACAAAATAGTAAGTACTTAGTATTATCTTGTCTTAGTAATTTTCGACTAAAATTTCTTTATAAAGCTCTTTCTTGTTACTTATGACGTGTTACACAAGTAAGTGTCTATTAATTATCATTTCTATAATGCTTCAAAGTCAGAAAATCAGGGATTAAGTTTAACTAAATAATAAAATACGCCCCTATTCACCAACATAGACAATCTCCTGAATAATTTTTAGCCTGTCAAATTTTAACTTCGATGAGGTGATATTCACCGACCTAGTTGAAAACCACTTTCGAACTCATTTTCGACATCAGCTGATAATATTGACGAGAAGTCATTCGAGCATTCTGATGAAAAGTTTAGTCGAATGAAATTACATATATTGACACATTTTCTAATTGTTCTACTTACTCACCATTTATTTCCATTTCTTGAGCAATTTCAAATATGAACTTAGGTAAAGACATTTTTTATAACCACCCAACCAATAACCAACTGTTACAGAATGAAGTATATAAATCCTTCATGTTGTCGTAAATTTATCTGATGTGAGTTTATCGTCGATGGATGCTAAATAGCTTAGATTTAAATTATCTATGTTGGCGAATATGGTCTTAAGTTGGTAGCTCTAGCAATAAAACGTTTCCTGGAACTTCTGGTTAGTTTTATGCTGCTAAATGAAGTTAAACAGAATAAAAAAACTGCGTATGAGATGTTTACCTTGAATAACATTTGTGTTAATCACTCTTTTAAACAGACAATACAATATTTTTGTATAACACACTACTCGACATAATTAGCGCACCATTAACATATTTATGATTTTTATCTCCAATATAGCATTTTACGGCAAAGTTTCTTATTTCATAAACACAACGGAGGGAAAGGATCTTAAATACATTATTCACGAAAGGCTGTTTCTACAAAGGTAATAAAAAACACGATTTAAAAGGTGACCTTCTCCTAACTGGGGTAAAAAAAAATCGATTTTTTTTTACGGAGAACTGTTCCTTAATATGTCTAGAATCATGTCCTAAAATTTTACGAAAAAAAATATGGTTTTCGAGTTATAGTGCTATATATTTTGAGAGAAAAAACGGTGACACAGCTGTCGCCCGAGCACGCTGTTTGGGACGCCGGAAGAAATGCAATTTAGTTATATTTTACGTGGCCACTTGAACGTATCGATAGTTTTTCTCTAGAAATTTCGAGAAAATGCCGGGAACTAAAAATAATTTTACATCAAAAACTCCAAAAAAGGAAATTCCGTGAAAACCGGCACACGGCACTTTCAGCTGGTGAAGTCGATCTAAAATCAAACGCATTTTTCTCGACTTCATTTTTTCAATCGTAATTCCACGATATCTCTTGAACCGCTCCACCGATTTCCATAAACCTTGGTTCATTTTGTACAGAATTCAATTGTCCACAAATAACTAGGATATAAGACAAAAACCAAGTCGTTTTTTTTACAGCGCTTTTTGTGAAAAAAATTTCGAAAAATTCGCGATTTTTGACTTCAAATGGCAGCCATTTTTTGTCTAATCGACCGATTGGTTAGATCCTAGTTAGATCTATAGATTTTTATGTCTAATTTAAGTGGTTTTATGAGTTTTCTGTTTCAGATGATTCGGCGAGCCGCAATCAAGGAATTACGGAAAAAGGCCGATTTTTTTGGCGCCCTCTGGCGGCGACGGGTGATCGAAAAATAAAAAAAATAAAAAAATAATTTCTAGTTTTTGTTAAAGACTTCCAAACATTATAAAAAATTGTAAAAAAATTCCAAACTTTTGCTGTTTTTTTAATTCAGTTAGGAGAAGGTCACCTTGCGGTAAAAGGGTATGTAGATATTAAGGGTACCTGAAATTTTTAACTTGTTTATAAATGAACAAAGGAGTTTTGGAAGTTTAATGTTACTGGGTGTTTGGAGCTAAAATGTGGTTTACAGAGAGAATAAGTAATGTCTACTGCGCGCAATTTGTCAGAAATTCAATGCTCAGGAGTATTGATGCTATTGATATGTTGATCAACGTGAAATACCCAGGCGACTAGGTGTCAACTACAGGCAGCACTGTCTCTCGAGTGGTAAGCTGATACAGTGAAATGGCATCTCACGTTAGAAGATGAAGACAAGATCGCAGAAGGAGTACCAGCGTAAGAAATGACCGTTTTCTTCGTCTTCAATGCCTAACGAATAGGAGGACAACTACAGCTACAACTACTACGTACAGCTAGCGTACGGTGATGCAGCGAATGTCTGAAGCACGGGGATTAATTAGTAGAAGGCCAGGAACAGATCCACAACTAACCGAGGAATGGACTGTGGACAACTACAGCAGAGTTTTCGTCACGGATGAGTGGCGGTTCAGTTATTTTCTACAGATACCCATCAACGTGTGTGGAGACGAGCAGGAGAACGATAGTATAATGTATGATCTCATCTAAAGCCAGTTACGGTGGCGACTCTATAATGGTTTGTGGAGGCATTAGTTTCGAAGTTCAGACGGAGTTGTTGGTCTTCCGTACAGGAATTTTGAATGCTCGCCGATATGTCGAAGAAGTTCTAGAACCACATGTAATGCCCGTTTCTGAATTTATTGGCGACGACTTCATCTTTATGCAAGATAATGCAAGATCGCCTACTGCTGGAATGGTTATCGAATATCTCCGTGGGGTTGGCATTTATCGTATGGAGTGGCCAGTTCGCAGCCCATGTTTGAATCCAATCGAGCACGTCCGGGACGTGATGGGAAGAGCCATTCGTAATCGATCTCCGCTACCGAGCATATTATATGAACTTGAAACAGCAATAGTTGAGGAGTGGAACAACATCCCACAGGAACAAATTCAAGTTCCAATAAGAGGAATGAATAGGAGACATCAAGCTGTCATACAAGCAAAAGGTGGAAACTTTTTTACGAATAAATTTTTCATTTTCTTACAAATATATTTTTCATTACTTTATTGAGATAAGATTTTTCGAGGGACGATATGATTATAACTCTTTGTCAAATACTATGTTGAAATAATTAGTATCAAGTCCTATTACTATGGGAAAAAAATATAAAAGAACTGTGTGGTGAATTAATTTTGTCGGGAAGTGTGCAAAATATAGTGTTAGCGAATGTAAAGTGTTTGTTAGGTAAAAATAACTAAATTGGATTTATTAATCCATCGCAGTGGGCTAACTCCCCAACTCCTTTAAAACCTATGCTAATTTTCAATTTAAATATTCACACAATTTTTTTCTTAACTCTAGCAGCTTTTAACAAAACAATATACACCTTATGAAATCCTTCGTATCTTCTAAGTTCATAAAAATAAAGTTGTGCTATTATTTTTCAAAACGGAAGAATGTTAAAATATGAGTCTCAGAAAGATATTGCAAATACATATGTACACACATACGCAAGTCATGTAAAAATATTGTTTCTGATCCTTTGTCAAACTTACTTCGCATTGTTTTAACTTTAACGTTATATGTCAATGTTCTCTACAATGATTTGATTTTTCACTGTCAGTTAAAGGCATAGCACCATTAGAAATCTGCACCCGCTTAAAATTGTGTTGCTTAAACCGTTCTTTGAAAAATATATTCTTATTTTAGTGATTGCTTGCATTATTTTCAGTTGGTTTTATTCATATTGTTTTCAAGTCTTATTATTTTGTTGTCAACACTTGGCAGCAGTATGAAGTGATGAGCTTGCCTTTCGCTAAAGCGAAATGTGGGTGACTCTCTGCGAAAGTTCAAGCTCATCACATCTTTGCTTTTGCTAACGTCGCGTGCATCTACCTCTTCTTCGTATGCTGTTGCGTTTGCCGCACAAAATTCGTTTAAAAGCATGTCTAAATTCAGGACTAAAAATTGTGTAGATTAACGGATTCAACGTAGAATTGAAATAACCTAGCCAAAGTGAAAAGCTCATAGCCAGGGGTGAAATATCGCACTGGCAGGCGGGTAGGAGGATGGCTAAAATGAAGAATGGTAACCAGCAACACACAAATGCCCCCGTTATTATCGCTAGGGTTTTAGCGGCCTTGCGCTCCCTCTTAGAGTCCACGGACGTTTGAGTCTTCTTTCGAATTATTGTGGGCCTAAAAGAAGCTGCTGGCGCCGCTCCATAAGTAGAAATATCAGCTGTCGATGGGTCATTTTCTATTTTTTCCACTCCGTTTCCGTAACTGCCCTTCTCAGGACTCGTATGAGTTGATGAAATATTGGTGAAAGCAGTTGTAGTTTCGCTGATTGTTGGAAGCGGACGTCCTATTACAGTCACAACGGCTGCGGCAATTCCTCCCGATCCACCTGCTGCTGTTGCAATCAGTCCTCCGGACGTCGGTTGTGTTGAAGTTACCTTCCATCGGAAACCAATGGCCGTTAGTGCCAAACAGGAAGCATTTGCCAGGGGTTCAGGATGGGTCTGAGCGGCCTAAGGGTACGTATAACATATACGCACGTTTTAAGGGTATGGACGGGGATTTTTTGGAAAAGGAAGAACTCTTAACAATATATATAATAAATGACAAAAGCACACTGAACTTACACACAACAAAGAGTTACACATCCAACAGAATCATGCAAAAGAAATTTATAAACACCTATTTTATGCAATAATAACCCAGCAGACACATGAACATTCCTTAAGCTGTAGTGCATTCATTCACATGTGAATTTTTAATTATTGATTATTTTTTGAAGAGAGTAGGCTGGTAATTTCGCAAGCTATATCTCATCCTCTATTAATAAATAGTAAAAAAACACAATTGAATTTCTGTATATTTTGCTGCTTTTAATTTTTGGTTCAGAAATCATGAAAGTGTACGAAACGTTTACATGAAACTCTTCACTATCGCTTGTTGCGTAGCTCTCACTTTAAATAAATTATTTCTATTTATGAACTCTGCTATTATGATCAGTATGGTGACCCCCTTGGAGGTCTGAGGTAGGTTGACGTTGAAAGACTTCATACCCTTCAGTAGTACATTGTCCCAAATGCGAACGACACAATTTTGGGAGATGTCAATTTCCTGAAACTGGTGGATCTTTGGGAATTGTTTGCTCTTTCAAAAATGTCTGCCTACCCAGCGATCTTATGGCACAATGATTTTCGTTAGTTTTCCTGCTACTTTCGTGTAACACAGTTCCCGATTTGGACAATGTGCCATCACGTGAAGTGGCGAATACAGAAATACCATCACCACAACAGAAATCTGTTATTTCACTATTGATAAAGCCCGATGCAAGCATTGCCACTACTCACAAAATAAAAACAAAAATTGCTACACAATATGTATAATCTGATATATGGGGCATAGATCTCGTTTATGTATATTTTGTACTACTGAAGCCAAGTGAAAAAGGGTAGAAATAATAATCATACTTATTTTTGTAAAACAATTTTTTAATATTATTATTTTAGTGTCCATCCTATCCTCGTTTATCTCCTTCTATTGAAATCTCCCATAGGCTAACAAAAAATTGTGAATTAAAATAAAAAATGTTTTGTTTAATTAACTACAGGTAGATCAATGAAACGTACAACTATGCAGCTAGAACAATGCAAAATATTATTTTCCTAACTTTAACAACAGCCGAGATATGAGCATTTTAAGAGGAACTCTCAAATTTCACGTGTTTTACAATAGAATTTAAACATAAATTTGACCTGCGCAGATTACACATTAAAGCTTCAAAATAAAATGTCTTAATATGATTAGGGGCATCATACTCGTATAATCGTCTTTTGAATTTCTTGCTCCCATTTGGAACAACATACATATGTGCTTCTCAAGGTTTAAAGAGGGGTAAAATTGGCAGTGGCGTAGCGTAGTGGTGGCGGCAGGGGCGGCAGGGGCGGCAAAATTTCACAATAAATAATAATAATATGTATCTTGTAAATATTTGAATCATTTCATATTTTTGTCGCACCTACAATTCGGACCGATGTATAATAATGACATCTTATAATATGATAATATAATAATGTACTGACTCGCAGGGATTCTCCGTATTTTATTTTGTGCTTGGATTGTTAATGGCTAATAGTCAACGAGAATGACTTCTATCATATAAAGAATAGTGTTCAATATAATAACACCTGCAAATTAGGTTACAGTACGGGTAAGTCCCTTCAGGGAAGTCCGTGAGAGATGCTTTGACAATTCAAAAAAAAGTTTGACTGATGGTTCGTCAGTTGTCCAATTAACATTAACTTAATCGTATCGTATATACATGTATATATCAATAGGTCCTGGGACGTCATATGTTGGATCTGCTGAAATTATATTTTCGTGTATTCGCGGTTTTACCTGTGAAATAGTGGGTAGCACTTGAGTTAAGTTAGGTAAAACTAAGGTTTCTAGTGCCAGAGAATGAGTTGATAGAAATCGGAGACAAATGTTTAGCACTACTTGATGTTTTGATGTAAAGGGTTTCCCAATAGGGATGATTTGATTTTGATAGCTCGTGTCGTGGTGGTTATTATTGTTTATGTTTTTTGACAGGTCTGTTCAGTAATTGCGATTTAATCATGACACGTTTCACTTTGATCCAATGCTTGGAAATTGTCCAAAATTATTACGCAAATTCGCATTCTCTTGTCGATACTCTAAGAGACCTTCGCGCAAAAAACGGTCATCATAATGCTCCTTCTGAGCGCGCTATAAGAAACATAATAACAAAGTTTGAAAGTGAATTCACTCCTCACGATACAAAGGTGTCTGTAAGACAAAGAAATGCCCGAAGGGAACAAAATATTGCCGCCGTTCAAGCCAGTGTTCGTGAAAATTCAAATGCGTCTGTTCCGCGTCGTTCTCAAGAGTTGGGGCTCTCCAGGATGACAACCTGGCGAACTTTGCGATTGGATTTGGGTCTGCATCCTTATAAGATGGTATTGGCACAAAAACTCAAGCCAACCGACCATCACATTCGTCGTCAGTTCGCCGATTGGCCACTGGAAATGCTGGAAGCCGACGCCGATTTCCATCACAAAATCATCTTCTCAGATGAGGCTCATTTCTGGCAACCGTCAACAAGCAAAATTTCCGCTATCGTGAGTCAAATCCACGAGTGGTTCATGAATCACCATTGCATCCACAAAATTTGACCGTTTGGTGTGGATTATGGTATGGCGGAATCATCGGACATTATTTCTTTCGAAATGAGGCAGGAGATGCCGTTACCATAAATAGCAACCGCTATAACACGATGTTGACCGATTTTTTTCTCCGAAATTTGATGAAATTAATACGGACGACCTTTATTTCCAACAAGACGGTGCACCGCCACACACTTCCCGACATGAACTTAACTTAGTCGCTAATTTCCAGAAATGGTCCCATCGCTTGGCCGCCTAGATCGTGTGATCTAACGCCTTTGGATTATTTCCTTTGGGGCCACATTAAGTCGAAGGTTTACAGCAACCATCCTATCAACTCTTGAGGCATTGGAAGCCAATATTCGTCAAGCCATAGCTGAGATACCGACCGAAATGTTGCACAAAGTCATCGAAAATTGGCGTGAGCGGATGAACGTGTGCAAGAGGAGCCGCGGTGGCCATTTGGCCAATATTTTATGCAAATCATAAATCGCATAAAATTATCTTTGAAATAAAGTAATCAGAACCATTTTTGCTCGAAAAGTGTGTGTTTTATTAAAATTTAAAGTACGGACGTTCTTATTGGGAAACCCTATTTGTATATGCTTTCCAAACTGTGATTTTAGTGCTCATGAGTACGTGTTGTGATTGACAAATTATTGAACTTCGTGAAAAATTGTATTGGTCGTGTGCGTATACATACATTCTACTATGTGAGTATGAAATATTTTATTTACGTTTTTTATTTATGTAATTGTATGTTTGACTATCTGCTGTATTGTTCAAGCTTTAATTTATGAAAATATAAACATCAGAACAGGTAAATTACAGTAAAGTAAGTTATATTTTTTTAAATTTAATAGTAAATATGTTGAAATGTTCTACGATAGTTTCGGTCACGATTCCAACTTGCACTTTGAATATTTATTATATATGTGTTAATAATTTAAATTTTTGTTTTAGCATCAAAAATGAAAAGAGTAAAAGAAAGTGGGACATCTTAACGTAATAAAAGAAGAGCTAAGTTGGAAAATATTAAATATTATTAAATATGTCTGACTATCTTGTCTATTGAGCAAGAGGTGTGTGATGCTATAGACATTGATAGTGGAATAATTGACTTTGCTCTTAGAAAAAGTAGACAAATAAAGTTTTAGTTAAAGACAGAAGTTTTGTTTTTAATTCTAACAAGTATATTATTTTTCAATAAAAATATAAATATTAACAGTATCGTTCTACTTCTAATTTGAAGTCGATTTGCGTTTTATATTCAATTCGTTAATAATTTAATCTTGTCGATCGTCAAGGTATAATCATAAGTGTTCTATACCTGTTATATCAATGTAAGTGGCATACGTGTAAGAATTTTTGTAATAAATGTGATTATTATATTCTAAAACATATATTTGTAACCTGTACAATACACAATAATGATGACTGTTCTTGCCGAAAAGCTCTTTAGAATTACTGTATATTATAGTCTTTTAAATTGAAATACCTAAATATAAGGGCGGCAAAATTTTCTTCCGCCCCGGGTGGCTGACACCCACGCTACGCCACTGGATAGGGGTAACACAAATTGTCAATATCGCGATTTTAAAGCAATCACATATGATGCCCTATTACTTGACTGTAAAAGTCTGCCATGGGAAGATATATCTTTCTGTAATGACATAGATGAGAAAACTTAAGATCTTTAATGGCAATTTGCAAATTCGTCCCAGTTAGGAACACAAAGTGATGCATTCCTAAGCAAACTTGGTTGAGTGGTCATATTTCGAATGTGATCTCAATTAGGGATATGCTCCACAGACGTTGGAAGAGACGTCGGTCGGAAAAGAATCATGCAATCTTTGTACAACAGCGCAACTTGGTAACACAAATAATTTCAAAGGCAAAACGAGAATTTTATGATTCTTCGAAGACTGCTACAAACTCTAAGAAATTGTGGCGTCAACTCAGAGGTAGTGGTATTATCCCCTCCCGACACGGGATGATCCGTCAGAGTCTCCCCTAATGATTTAAATAAATTCTTTACATCTACTAATTCTACACATTGAAGGGAGCCCCACACTATTGAACGGCGAGATATACCTGACTCGCTATACATCCGAAATATTACTAACGAGGAAATTATTTTGGCAATGAAATCCATAAAATCGGATGCAGTTGGATTGGACGTCATAAGCACAACATTTCTTAAATTGGCCATGTCGTTTGCAATCCCTTTTCTGACGCATATTTTGAACTACATTTTGACTACAACACATTATCCAAATCTCTGGAAAACTACTAATATGGTCCCTGTTTCTAAAAGTAGCTCAGAGAATTCCCCAAATGACTACAGGCCAATCAGCATTCTACCTTTTCTCTCTAAGGTCTGGAATAGGTAATCCACGAGCAAATATCGGAATTCTTGGGTAAACAGCGGTTATTGTCCCCTAGTTAGAATGGTTTCCATAATGGTTACAGCACCCTCACAGCACGACATTTGGAAGTTGACTGAGAGTGTCAGAAATGAAATTGATTAGGATAAAGCCACGATTCTTGTGTTATTGGATTTTTCCAAGACTTTCGACTCTGTGGATCATAATGTTCTGTTGACTAAACTTGCGTCTCGTTTTGGCTTCTCTTCCACGTCGGTTGACTCGATAAAAAACTATATTGTTAGTCGTTATCAATGTGTTCAGATAGGTGACAATCTTTGTGAACGCATAAAATTATCTTTGGGGGTACCGAAAGGATCGATTTTGGCCCGCTTCTATTTTCGATGTACATTGACGACCTTGATTGCCTGGACCTTAAGTGCAGCTTAATAAAATATGCTGATGATGTACAAATGTATCTAGCATAACTAGTCCTAGGATCTCTCTCAGTAATGCTATTCGGGGCGTGAATGGATACAACAATGGGCTAAGTGCAATAACCTTAACTCAAATCCAAATAAGACTCAAGCTATGATTATTTATAAAAGCGTTATTGAAGCATCTGATTTACAGCCGCTTATTCTAAATGTTGTTATTGTGCCGTTTACAAACAAGTGAGGGATTTGGGTGTAATATTTAATTCAACCAAGTTGGCTAGATGTAGATTGTAACGAGGTGGGTAGCTACCCGGCACGTAGACTTACGGTCCATTGTACATGCCTCGAGGAGCGAATATGCCATCTGAGTTAATCTCGATGACCCGTATAAGACGTTAAACGACCAGTCCGTCTAACAAAGCTCATGATGGTGGGCATCGTGAACTCATATAGATCTTTAGGATCTACATTATAATCACCGAGTAAACCGGCTCTCACACTGTTGTAGAGTAGACACACGCACAGAAGGTGCGTGATTGTCTCATTCTCCAGTGTAACGTGTCACTGCTTCTCGGTTAACTTCGGGGTGAGACGCAGTGTAGCTCTCTACAGCTGCTCTGTTAACTTCCGGATATGAAGAACTGTAACGAGTTAATGTCTTCTTACGTTTTTCGGGGTTGTTCTGGTGATAACGAGCCGCTGCTTCTTTGATTTGTTGAGAACGGTATAGCGCCGAAGTTTTAGGTCTTCCTTTACTAATCTTTTTAGGTCTTCCGCCCTTTTTAGGTAAGTTTTTATTATTTTTATTCGAATTATCATCATTTGGAGGCATTTCTTGAAGGACCATTTCATAATGGCCGTCTAAGGAACTTCCAGAAAATCGTAAACGTTTCACCGGATTACCAGAATCACCACCGAATGATCCTCTCAAAAGGCCGTTTTCGTAAACCTCGAAAGCATACATCCGTACAAAGCGGCGGCCGCCATAAGTTCAGACGCGGAACCATAGGTAGTTGTTTTTACCATTGCCGTCATGTACAAATCAGCGCTAATGTAGGTTTCTCCGCGCTCGTCACAAGTATACAGTTGTAACTCATCCCAATGCGCTCCACATACTCGACTATCGCAAGTCTAATCTCATATGACGACTCAATATTCTTATACATAGAGAATGAAAAAGAACGAAATAAACACGAACCATCGCCAGGTATAGAGACAACCCAGTGTGGACAAGGATGGTCATTCACATACAATATTTCCGAATCCATTGCAACTACTAGTACTGGTACGCACGAGATTTTTTGTGCAGGAATACGATTAATAGATAAACGTGACTTTAAAGTACTTATCCAAACAACGTCCAAATCGTAAACAAATAAACAAATAATATCAGTAAATTAATGAGTAAGCTTTTCAGTCGTCAAACTAATATAGCAATTGAAATCATGAACGAAAATCGCAAATTTACAGGTAAGATTTCTAAACACATTCGAACAGCAAGAGGTCGTTTGCGCGTATGAGCGCGGTGCAAGGTGCAAGCGAGCGCGGTTATTTACTTTTACATTCTTACTTATTGTTACTTACGCACAATTTAATATAATATTACTTGTGAAATACATTGTGTTTTTAATAAAAAAAAATAAATTGTGTTTAGTGCTATTGCCAAGTAAATCTATTTATTTAAAACATAAAATATTTTTAATATTGATATGGTCACTATAAGATGTTGTTAGGTTAGCCAATTACATAAAAACTTAAGACAGAAGGACCCTTAAGTAGGGACTGAATAAATTGACCGACTTGGTATTACATAGATCTCACAACACAGGTTATGTTTTTTATGGCTTGTTACTTACGCACATATGAATAAGCACGTACGTAGCTGCCATGGCAACACTCATCATACATACGAGACGAGAGCGGTCGCGTCCGGTTTTTTGTTTTTGAAAATTTTGAATTGTAGCCTGCTTGGTTATTGAAAATTCAGGCATCTAGTTTTATCCACAACGAAATTATAGAGGGGTCGAAAATGGCCTGAACTGCTTCGAGAATGGAATTTTTTGTTTTTTTGTTTTTTGTTTTTTTCACATATTTTAGTTTTTCCTTGGTTTATACACTAAACACTAATTGTATTCTAAATTTCATGCTTCTATGTCTGCTAGAAGTGCCTTGGAGTTTTGATGATCGGTGAGTGAGTGAGTGAGTGAGTGACAATATTAAGAAACTTCGATTAGTTATAATTCTTAAACTACTGGTTCAAATTGAATGAAATATACCGTGTCTATACAATGCCTGCTTGGTTACTGAAAATTCAAGCTTCTAGTTTAATCCACAACGAACTTATAGGGTGGTCGAAAATGGCCTGAACTGCTTCGAGAAAAGGATGGTACGGCGGCGGTGCTCGACTTGGCGGGATAATCTATCATTTTTACTGTGTGGCTGTAGGGTGAAAAATGGGTTCTTTACGTGAAGAAATAAATGATACTGAACTAATTGATGCGGATTTGGACGCCACACCCCCAAAAAATATTGCAATAACTAGCCATAAACAACGCCAACAAAAGTTTAGAGACGCCTGTCTTCAACATGAGGACTAGAAGCAATGGCTTAGGAAGGTGCCTCAAGATCAGTACAAAGCAAGTGTCGTACGTGCAATGTTATAATAAATGCAGAGGTGACTGTAATAAAAAACCACATGGCCTCAAAAGTTCACGCAAATCGTCGCAAGCCTTTAGAAGCTCAGCCGACCATTTCCAAGTTTGTACAAAAAGTGATGAAATCTGCGCTGCACAAATCACAACAAAAGCAGCTCAAGCTCTCGAAGTAAAGTTGTGTGGTTTCGTGGCTGAACATAATACCTCGTTTACAACATTGACTCACATGACAATACTTTTAAACTATGCTGTGCCTGACTCTGATATCATCAAAAATATTTAATTGAAATCAACAAAAGGAACGGCAATAATAAAAAATTTTATCGCTGTAGCTGAAAAAGAAGAGCTACGTAAAAAATTACAGACCAGTCTGTTCAGCGTTTTGATAGATGAATCCACTAAATTGTCTATTGTATTCCTATATTTTGTACTTTATAAATTTTTTAAACAGGTTTTTTATTGCTGAAGGAGATTAAGTGGTTAGCAAGTTTTGAACCCTTTGTCAACAACACACAGGTGCCACAGCGGAACATTTTTTCGAACTATTGATAAAATCCTTCGAAGAATATGAGATCCCGTTCAAGAACATCATTGGATTCGCGTCCGATGGAGCGAGTACATTGATGGGAATGAATAATTCTGCAGCTTCAAGATTCATTGAAAAGCGCCCTGGTATCTACATGTTCAAGTGTCTATGCCATTCGTTAAATTTTTGTGCCAATGCATCTAAGAAACTACCCAGGAGTACGAAGATTTAGCGCGAAATGTTTATGGAGAATTTAAGAATAGCGCAAATCGACAACATTTGTTTCAAAAGTTCCCAACATTTTTGGAGATCGACGTTCACAAAATTCTTCGCACAGCACAAACGCGTTAGTCATCTTTGAAAGTGGTTGTTTCCACAATAATTGAACAATGGCCTGGGTTAGAACTATATTTTCGAGAGCATGTGTTAACAATCAGATTAAAATCTGTTGAACAGATTGCCCAAGCTATCAACAATCCATTAATTAAACCCTCTATCTCTTTTTGGACTTAATTTTACCAAAATTCACCAAATTAAATGGACTTTTCCAATCATCGTCGGTAGTTGTTACGAGTCTCCATGAAAAAATGTGCCGAAACTATCAAGAGTTATTGGAAACATACATGTCATGGGATTATATTGATCGGATTGATTTAAGTGAACTAGATCCACGCAATGAGACACATCGTTTACGTCCAGAAAATATGTACTTTGGTTGCTACGGTCCTACGAGATATTCTATCTAATATATTGATACCCCGTTTCTCCCGTACGGTATCTGAGAGGTTCTTCTTTGTACAGATCCCACGCCTGTAGAATTCTTTACCAGCTAATGCGCATTGGCTACCTCCCACTCGGCCTTGCCAATCGGCAAGGGTGCGGCTTAAAGCTGCTCTGCCACTCGGTCTTGCCGATCGGCACAGTGTGGATGCACCCCTAGTTATCTCTGGTATTGCTATGTGATCTGTCGCTATGAATTAACCAAATGTTTCCTTGTTTGCCCACATTTTATCTTCCAGGAGATTTCAGCGGCCACACACGTATACAAAATTAACATACATGCATTTCTTTCCTGTAAGTTTCGACGGCATATGTCCAAAGGCAAAGTTTCTCAGAATGACCTCCTTTATGACATATTTCAATTTGACCGAAATCGGAAGTACAGTAGTTAATCTTAACGATCACCCTCCAATTTGTGTATACTTTATATAAATTGAGGCATTCAATATTTTATGGTACAATTACATAGAAGAGTAGTTTGAGCACCTACTGACTTGAGGGAGTTAACACCCGCCTCAGCTGAATAATATTTGAAAACAAATAGCCAAATATATTTTTCGGTCTGTTCTTATATAGCCAAAAGAGGGAATTCTAAAATCCAAGCGAATGGCGTAATAATTTTCAACAAATTGCGATTTCGACAATAATGATAAATCTCAGGATCTCAAATTTCTGTAGTAACATGAACACTTGTCTTTGATGTAATAACATGCGAGTGGGATTTGTCGTTCCTTTTATTTATTTCCGAGTTCTTGTTCCCATAACGAACGCAAAGATCAAAATCATTTGGAGAAATTGGGACCAAAGCACATTATCTGGGGTTAGGGTAGTTTTTCGGGTGGAATGCTGAATGTTGTGCACCATTTCAATTCTGGGATTTTATATACAGCTGAGCAGCTGCCAGAAAACACGGCCTCTTGTGTGTCGTTTTCATTCATTCAGATTTCAGCAATATGGTACTTCATAGGATCATGCTTCGTGTAGGAAAAATCAGATAGAAAAAAAGTGTATGTCGCAAATTTCGAGGCTTTCTTATATATGTACATACATGCGAGATATTCTATGATTGATAACATCAAAGGATGACCAAGTCATTAGTACAATTGCAAACATTGAATGCTCTTTTAACTGGAGGCTCTTACACTAAAAATAATGGCGTGGTCGAAATCCTTGGCAGAGAATTTTACGCATTTGTTCTTTTATAGTAGGTTGTTGTGTAGGTACTAGTTCATTCAAGTAGACGACGTCTCAAGTGGCATTATTCACGAAGTTAAATTGAAACGACGCTCGACCTACTTTTCCTTAAAATTTTCGCTAGCTATCTCATACTTCATATTTAAGCAGAAATATAAGGTTGTTTTGAATCTTTTAAGCCAGTGCACCTACAGAATTCAAATTTTAAATACAGATCCCTTCCGAGAATTGGGCAATTAATTCTTTAAGAGAGATATGTCTTTTAAGGAATATAAAGGGAAGTCAAAATTATTTACTTTTCCCTTAACTTACCTTTTAAACCGTCTTGAAATTTACATACATAGGGACATATCTACTTCGTATCAAAACTTGAGTAAGATGTCGTAAGACCTTGTGTTATAGAGAAAATGATGGGAGATATATGTATATATAAGAACATTTGGCTCAGCCGATACGTTCTCGTAGTTACACGCTTAGTACAAGTAGCAATTCTCAGGAAAGTAAAGAAGTACATATATACAGATTTTACTCATTGCGTCCGATCGTGTTCTCCTCTATAAGTAACATACCTATTTAACAAGGCGGACCCACCAGGTGGGACGGGGTTATTTGGATGGAAAAAATTAGGGTGGTAGTCTTAATAGTCATACAACCCTGAAATATTTCACCCGAATGGCGATACATTTTCGAGACAAAAATATAGAAATTAAAATCACAAACCTATTTCATCCGTTCCATTTTAAAAAAAATCATAACAAAAACCACGCTCACCTGGCGGGCCCCCTTGCCAGTTATACTTAGTTAGTAAAATAAATCATATACTTACAGTCGTAAAGTACAGAAAACTGAGTTCTGAATTTTATGTCGACTTTTTGGGGCTAAACGAGTAGAGTAACCAAAATAATGTAAGGGCTCTGTTCTGACTTTCGTATCCGTACGAAATGCATTTTCACGTGTAAATAATTTAAACGATTTTTACTTTCACAACAACTTTAATTAACGAGGGTCAGAATAAGTCACGATAAATGTTCTCCCAAATCAGTTAACTTTTAAATGGAAGTTGAAACTTGTAAAAATCGACTTTCGTACGAATTCATCTTGTCAAAGTCAACTTCATAATTTATTTACTTATACAGAATATATGTATCCTAAAGAGAAAATATATGAAATTGTAGAGTTTTTTTAATGCAGCACTGTTACAATGGAAATCTATTCAGGGAAAGTACTATATAACATATAAAGGGTCTTTCAATATGGACGGTCAAATGTTTTTAGGTTATAGCCGCCATGTTGTTAAAGCAATATCTGTCAAATTTATTGTAATTTGTTCAGTAGTGTGGGGCAAATCACACGTTCTTCAATCATCACATTTTATTATCAAAATCGAAAAATGTTCCGCGCATTACGTGATTTTTATCCTCGCCACAACCGTCCTGCCGAGTCGGCTATTCGATATTTGGTGGCCAAATTCGAGTCAATCGATTCGGTATGTTGAATAATCAGCCAACACCCGTACGTCCCCAAAGCGCAAGGTCTGCTGAAAACATCGCTGCTGTTCATGAGAGTGTCTCGGCGTTCACAAGAACTTGGCCTTTCTGCCACCTCAACTTGGCGAATTTCGCGTCGGGATTTGGATTCCAACCTTGTGCACTGTCAGTAAAAGTAGTAATAGTACTTATCTTTTTAATTACTCTAAAGAGCGAAGATCGTTAAGACTTTGTGGTTGTCAAAATAAATACACTCGTGCACAGCCTTGTGTAAAAGCATAGCGGAATTTTCAAGTCGTGCGCCCGAATGGTTATTTTAAAGTTGTCAAAGCTGTATAAAACAGATTGGCGAATGCTTGCTTTCGGTTGTTTTACTGGTAAAAATTTGTTTATGAGATGTAACATATGTATATCGATTAGAGATGTTGGGCATTGGTGAAATTTGTTCTCTTTTAAACGTATTTTTTAACCAAATAGGGTATTTCAGCGCAAAGTGATTATTGTATTATTTTATTTGCTTATGCGATGTCAGAAGCGGAACCAAAACCGGATCGTTTGGTGCGCGGTGTGTGGTGCAGTATTTGTGCAGAAAAAGGGATTTTGACAAGAGAAATAATATATATATGATTGGGCTCTGTAGCAGTAGGAAGTTAACCCAAATTTCGCCAAAATATCATCTTTAGCGACGGCCCATTTTTGGATAAATGGATATGTAAACAAACAAAATTGGCGGATTTGGGGCGGCACCAATCCACACGAGATGCCCCAGCACCAAATGCATCCCCAAGAAACTGTTGGTGCGGAATTTGGTCTGGGGAATCATCGGTCCGTAGTTCTTTCAAAACGAAACCGGCCGTCAACGGCGAGCGCTACAGATCGATGATAAGCAACTTCTTGTGACCTGAACTGGATGATATGGATACCGACGACATGTGGTTCCAACAAGACGGCGCTACGTGCAACACAGAGCATAACGCAATGAACATTCTGCACGTTCGATTTGAGAGCATGGTAATCTCGCGCGCCAGCGAGATGAACGTTACATTCCATACTTAATGTCGTAAAATATTCTTGCAAATAAAATAAAAAAAGAGTGGATATCTATCTCACACACAACTTGCTTTATTTAGATTTAAAAGTCCTTATTGAAAGACCCTTCACAATGAATTGCCTGGGGAATTTAAGCATTCAGGGTCAGTGGGAAAATTTGGAAAAGAGTGGGAAATTGATTTGATAAAACTGAGAATGATGTGATAAGAAGTTAACTTTTTAATAGGTAATATAAATTGTTAGTAATATTTATTATCTTACGTTATTGTGATATTGAAGGTGAAATGTGAAGGTTATGAGTTATTAATTTGTGTAGCAGGCTGCTATGATAAATATGTATGTACAAGTAGGATACTTGTAAATAAATATATAAAATAAATCAATAAAGTAAGCATATACATATGTATCACACAAATGGCACAGTGAAAATAAATCAGTTACAGGACAATACAACAGATAGATAATAAATGTATATGAACAAGTATATATAAATAAGTCGGTTTAAAAATAAGCCAGTTGGAAATTTGGCGCAAATATCACGTTGCGCGCAACGATATGCGAACAATAGAACAATTACGAGTAAAAAAAGTCATAGAAGATATAGTTCTAAACAAATTAGTAGCTTGGCTTAGAGATATGTATTATAAACTACAAAATAAATGAATTTCCATCCGAACGATCGGCACCCGTGTTGTTGCCTTGAGTTTTGGTACACTCATGTATTCTGTACATGGGGGCCGAATGCCCGATCTCCAATGGGAATGCCAACCACAAACCATCCAACCAAAATGCTGCAGCCTTTTCCTTCTCATTATAAAATGAGTCTCCCATCTTACTCGTGTTTTGGTCGACATGCTCTAACTTTTCCTTTGTGTTAGTTAAACCATTTGAGTTGCCGCATTTAATTCAGCACTTTTTAGCAGTGGTTCGGGCCCTAGATACGTATTTAGTACATGAAAATTGTCAAAATTCAAGCAAAAGTGAGCTTAAGCTCAAGTAAATATTGTGTAAAAGTGTGTAGAAACGAAGAAATGGAATTTATTAAGCAGCTAGTTCTGCTAAATTAGCTAATTGTTAAAAATAAATAAAATAAAACTTAGTTCGTTTCTTTGCATTTCACCGATCACAACAAACAGAGCTTTCTGACTGTTCACATCTACATTGATAGAATTATGTACGAACGCATTTTGTCAGCCAACTGGCCAGTGGTCGGTTTATGGTTGGCATCAGTTGTAAATACGCTGGACTATCACCCCGAGGTCCCTGGCTCGGATCACGGTTGAGGAGCGCTTTTACTGGTAGTCTTAGATGGTAGTCCCATCAGTCAGGATGGCTACTGCGGGCTAATCACCGAGCATAGCGAACATAAAACTATTAAAAGAAACTGAAAGAGCGCCTCGGAATGTAGAGCTCTATGCTCCTAACTAGACTGAAATAGGAAATATATACATACATATGTATGCATTTTGAACTCTCAATAGTTGACTATGGGAATATGTGCGTCTCATGAAGATCTAATGTCTTCGGCAAGATCGTATACTGGTTCCAATTTTAGGATTCCGTTGTAGTCAAATGGCAAAAACGGAACCCTCACAATTTCGTCCTGTCCATATGTCACAGAGATATTTTCCCTTAGGTGGATAGTACGCGAGATATAGGCTGCTAAAGTGTCCCCTCCTCTAACTTTCCAGCCATGTGATTAAAAAACTTGAAAATCCACACTATATGGACATACGGAGTGTGGCGCCTCGCCTATAGGTAGAGGGGGGAGGTCACACAAGAGGTGCGCCATAGATTATTCCTTTAGTTCGCATTGACATAATGGCGAGTCAGCAAGGCGCATTTTATGAAGATACTTTCCGTAATATTCAACAACTATTAAAAGCAAAAACCTGACTTTACCGACCTGTCAAATTCCAGTCTGCATAAATATTTTGTAAAAGGCATATTTTCAGCCAGTATATTTACATCGATTAAACAATAGCATATGTAACTAACGCCATTCGCGTTACTTCTTAAATAAAGAGTAAAAATATATTTAACGAAAAACATTTACCTACATAAAAAAAGGAAAACGACAATCCATAAAACGGATATTAAGTTTTGCAAAAAGAAAACGTCTTTATTGTTTCCGGTGAAAATCGTTTAGTAATTTTTGGTAACTTTAATAGAAAAGTGAACAAAAACAGAAAAATACATTACCGGGAAACAACAGAAACACTCCCAAATCCCATACCAAACAGTGTTCGAAAAATGGCTTCAGCCACGCCTCCCCCTTCAATTTTCTACGGTTTTCATATTTACATTATGAGCTAACTTAACTTGGTCCTGCAGTAACATTAAAGGAACATTTCTTATTTGCTTACATCATTTATTCGTGAATTTAAAATAAGGATGGGAAAATTCAGAAACGCATCAAAAATAAATGCATAATTCAGCTTCACAGAGTACTACGCTGAATTAGGAAGTTTTGATGTGTTTTGGAATTCACGCAAAGGCTTCTACCGATTATTCTTTGAAGTTTCTTTTTAAGGATTTCGTCCATATGAAAACAACCGTTTGTGTTTGTAAACTGTCGAGTAATTTACTTTCGTTTTTCGAAAAATTTTCGCTTAATTCCTAGAAGAAGAGGGTGGGGTGAGTTTGTTCCTGTTTGAACCCTGTCCGGTGTGGGTAGAAAAATCAATTCCACGATGATGATACTATCGTAAGTACAGTATCGCACATTCTTAATATTTCTCAGTTCTCTTACTGGTTGTGCCCTATTTGGATTTAGAGTACAACGTAATTTGGTGTCGTAGCCCTTTGAGGATCTACCGAAACTTCTTCATGCGTCAACATGCCTTTCAATTATATTTCCTTTTAACATCATAGTGTCTTACATTTAGTCTCTGGTAAATTCACCTTTCCGTTTAAAAGCGATCTCCGCGTCGCGTTCGGGTAACAGAGAGAGGAAAGTGACTTCTATGTACAGCGAGAAGATAAATAATATAAAAAAATAAACGATATCAATCCATTTCATTAATTATCCAGTGCTTTTACTTCCTTACAAGCTAAACGTTAGCTATAGTCAAATCAGCAAATTTTGATTCTTCTCCTTCTACTACAAGTCAACAAAAGTCCTTTCGAAAAAGTTTAATTAACCGCATCATTTGTTTATCTCTTACCAACTTAAGCAGTACAAAAACATTCTTAAGTAGCCTAGAAAGTGTCACCAGCGTACCACGGATGGATCCAAGGCGCCGACGCACAGTGGGGCAGAATCCCAAAAAGCTGGCCAAAATCAAATTTTTGAGTTGTGTATAGTCGTCTATATACGTTCAGATCTTGTTTACGGATAGTCCTAGAACATAATTCCGGACCGGGCAGGTAAATACCTGCTCTAGGGTCACCTCGACATCAGTCGACATTCAGCCTCCGTTGAGTACGCACGAAACAAGTGTACGCGTGGAAAAATTCTTACCTGTTTGAAGTGCTGCGAAACTGAGGAAACTAGTTCAATTCAATTCAATTCGGCAAAATGGATTCATTTTCTGGAGGTATGTTTGTGATATTTAAATCTCGCGACAAGTATATAGTATTTTTTTTTTATATCTATATAAAATCGATTTTCTAATGGAGTTTTAAAAATGTCTTCGCGAGTCTCGATCTTGTTTCGACAAGGAACTGATAGTGTACAGTGTTAAATATAACATATTAAAAAACTGGCTGCTGCGGACTGCACCTTGAGTAGTGAGACTAATTTTTATGGAAAAACGCGTGGCGCGACATTAAAGGGGTATTCTCATGTGAACCCATAAATTTTACCTCTTTTTAGGTAATCGAAAAAAAAATCGAATGGAATATTGTTCAGTAGGCCTGTCGCTATCGTCCCTACCAAAATTAATCAATTTCATTGAAAAACAAAATGGCGGACTGTAGAGAAAAGTTACGAAAATCTTGTTTTTTTTTTGTTAAAAATCGTTTAAAAATATAAGAAAATATTTTCGAAAATAAGCAATTTTGGTACGGACGATAACTATTAACGAGTGGAAGAACATATATAAATTTCAAAGCAATGGGTTGAATAGTTTTTTGTTTAGGCCCATGACAGTTTTAGAAAATGATGTTTCGGGAAAAATGCGTTTAAAGTTCCAAGAGCAGAATTTTCGTGGAAAGTTTATATTTACACTAATCAATTTATCATATCAATTTTACAATACTTTTACGATGTTTTTGCTCTAATTTAACTCCTGAATCGTAAGCAATAACCTCGAAAACCAAATTACATGAGATTTCACTTCATATTTTCAACGTATGAACAGTTTAGTCCGCCATATTGGATCCGCCATTTTAAATTTTGAAAATCTGACCTCAAATTCGTAATCAGCGATCCCAAAAACCCCCGAGTAACCAGTTGCAGTCAAATTAATAGAAATTCGAATTTTTTGTCCGCCATATTGGAGCCGCCATTTTGAATTTTGAAAATCTGACTTCAGATTCGTAATCAGCGACCTCGAAAACCCCCATATAGGTAATTTGGGATTTTTGGCCACGAAATCGGGATTCTGCCCCACTGTGCGACGGTGGTGGTGTTGGAGGATAAATGGTCAGTGATGGGAGGCCATGACTTTGCTGGAAATTATACGGTGCCCCACCAACAGCAGCCGCTGCGACGGCTGCAGCTGGATTGGAAAAGTTATAAAGCTGACTACCACCGGCTACCCATAGATATTTTGTGAAACGTAAATATCAGTAAGAAAAGCAATTATAGTATGCTTAAAAAATATTTAACATACATTGACAAGCACAAATTAAAAATTTAAGCAGAATAAAATTTGACAAGTGCGTAAAGTAGAGTACACCGTAGCATTTCTCCAATTTCTTACCCTAAGGGGGTGGAATCACATTTTTTGAATTTCAATGGTTTTTTAATTGTTTTGTTGTCTCATCGTGGTGTCTTTTGATTGCTTGATTTTGCGTGGTTTGGGACATGATGAGTAGTACGAGTACCAATTTTTATTTGTTTTACTTAAAGCTTGAAGTAGGCGGACGAATCGAATAAAAATGTTTGTTTTTGGAATGAATTTTGTCATCAGAAATTCAGTCTAGTGCACTGTAGACCCAGAGAAGCTCAACACAAAATGTTGTAAATTTTTAAACATGCACAACCAGTTATGTTGTTGCAGAATGTTATTCTTATTATGTAAACGGGTCAGTCGGATTCACACCTATACCTACAGAATTCATCTGAAGTTCAAGTTATTAAATGTTCGTAACAAAATCTTACTTTGAGGGACAAACATTGAATATGTATACCTTTTCAAGGAACTAGTTAGGTATATACATACCGGTGCCTTCTTCCTCCAAATCCTATGTAAATGTGAAAGCGATCAATTATTGGAATAATTTGATTTAATTTCGTAATTAAAGACTGCAAATTGTGTGAATAATTGATGCACTTCGTTTTCGTAGTTACCCAATTATCGCTACAATTTTATTATGCTTGATTCAATTTTGAATATGAAAACTTTAGCTATCAAGCGGACACAACAAAATGAATTAATTGATTTTTCTTTTTAATTATTCAACCTTGAAGAGGGTAAAAGTTTATGGCGATTCGAAAATGTTTATGATGTAATTGCTTTTCATGACTTTGTAATCTTATAAATCATCTTCCTTTCGTTGGAAAATTTCTTATTAAATCAATGAATTTATTAGCACTTCGCTGGTGTTACATTAAGAAACAGTGCATTGGTACAGTTTTATTATAGTCAATTTTTAATACAACACATCTGTAAAATACGTAGAAACTTTATCTCAGAATTGCCAGTTTATCTACGAAAAACTATAACTCTTTGTTGAGTTAAAAATTCGAACACTCTGATTTTGACGTGAATACATGCTCTGGTAGTATTATGACAAGTGGCGACCGCAAAGGTAGAGTCCATCGAGTCAGTGGAAGAAACTTTTAGAAAAGGTTCCTTATGGACATGGGTATCTAACTAGCGCGAGTTGCTCCCTGATCGCGGGTATCAGAAACATAAATCATGTATTCTACTCACATAAAAATATTTTACATACATAAAACGTGTAAACATTTTTTAAACACATACACGG
Source organism: Neoitamus cyanurus (assembly GCA_947538895.1). Classification (NCBI taxonomy): domain Eukaryota; kingdom Metazoa; phylum Arthropoda; class Insecta; order Diptera; family Asilidae; genus Neoitamus; species Neoitamus cyanurus. Next base: position 43,145,237 of record OX384541.1, read on the forward strand.
ATTAAATGCGTTCTGGAAAAACTCGGACGAAAACGACTAAAAAGTGACTACATCAAAATAACACACATAAGTGAGTTGAAATAACTCACTTGGATTTGGAGTTTGGGCATTTCAAAATTCTTGTAACGTTTACAGGGGAATACAAACCCATTGAATAACTCAGAAACTACATATAAGTACCATTGGTACAATATGCCAATATTGAATATTAAAGACGCTAGCATTAGAAAAAGGATCTCAAAAACTATCCAAAAATATATAATAGTATGCTAGCAGCTGAGAATGAGGTAGATACAAGGGCACACCAAAATATGAAAGCGAGCGACTCGACCAATGACATGACAATGACGCGAACATATCGGTCGAGAGTGTGTCATCGGTAGTGTCCTGTCAAGGATGCGATAGTCTAAGATCAATCTGATCCCAAGTGCGGATGAAGTATTTATATTTAACAATTTATTTTTGATTAATTTGGAACGAAAAGGAAGTAAGGATTATTTAATTTTATAATCTTAAATAGCATGCAGCATAATACTAGACGGTATTTTGCACAAGACCCAGACTAACTGCTATGATTTATGTTTGTTTATAACTATTGCGGCGAGGTCACCAGTTTGGTTAAACCTGTCCTTTCTTTGAATTACATAATTGGGATCATGCAGTTTGTCGCTTACTTTTAGCCACGTTTCGGTTACTGATGACACCTCTAATTCATTATCATTTATAAAGGAAAGGTTTCAGTTTCTTTGCTCCGAATACTTTGCGCATTCCATAGTACACATTTTGCATCTAACACTTTAGCTATGGAGAAATATAATGGATATTTCGGTAGTTTGCTAGATTGCTTATTAGGGCCTTCCGGCAAGCACATTCTCAGTGAGACAAGATATTCTCAGATGGCTTCCAGAGACGGTATGGCCTTTCGGCAAGCACGTTCTCAGTGAGACAACTGAGATATTCTCCTTGAGCAGCCCTCAGAATAATCCTTAATTTAATTTTATTTATTTTCCAAGCAAAAGTCCCTCTTAAAATCGGCATAATCATATACAATGGGTCTTATTCTGGTAAACACGACACGACTAGCCAAGACACTTTCTAGACCTAGGATTTTAGCATTGAAAGTGTGCCTTGGCTAGCTTTCGGTAGCACGTTCTCACTGAGGCAACTGAGACAAGATATTGAGCGACTGTCTCAGTTGGGTAAGATAATTGGATTAATCAGCTGATTTTGGCATCGAATTTTTCTGGTGGTCGTTTCCACACGGCACGACTAGCCAAGGCAGACTTTCAATGCTACAATCCTTGGTTTAGAAAGTGTCTTGGCTAGTCGTGTCGTGTTTACTGAGAATATCTCAGTTGTCTCACTGAGAATGTGCTTGCCGAAAGGCCCTCGTATGTATAATGGGCCTCATTCTGGTAAACACGACCCGACTAGCCAAGACACTTTTTAAACAAACGATTTTAGCTTTGAAAATGTGTCTTGGCTAGTCGTGTCGTGTCGAAATGACAATGAAAAATGCTTACTATCTTCAGAAAACACCTACTATGTACAGAAAAGGCCGACTATCTCTCTTTGAATTATTAAAAAAAATTTGCGTCACTTTGCATCAAACATCTCTACAATGTTAAAATCGGCTGATTAACCCAATTACCCATCACAACTGAGACAACTGAGATGGTTGCCAAAATGTTGTCTCACTAAGAACTTGCTTCCCGAAAAACCCTTTCAGTTCTGGTGTAAGCATGAGTTGGTCTGATGTAAACAAATCATTTTTATTGTCGATTACTTTACTATTAATTGATGTTATTAGGCGATTTAACAAGTGCGATTCCCCCACTATATTGGTGAAAGTAGAATCGGACACATTTCTCTTCCCGGTCGAGTTCCTCTCTCTAAATTTTATGGTTTGCTACATTGTAAGTCATTTGCCAAGTGGTTTTGCCTGCAGTTTGAATAATTTATATCGCTTGGATTTTTGACCTCACATACCGAGTGTTCATAATTAGCGTAGTGTAGTAGGTCCACTTGACTATGGTATTCAGAATCGCTGGGTGCGATTTGCGAATCTCACTTATGTAGTTTTACTGTAGTTCGTTCGAAGTAAAGCATATGTATATGTTGCTTGGTCATCGTATTTATTTTCCCGTAGATTAAATGATTTTACATCATTGCATGAGGTTCGTAAATCGTTTAAATCATTTTTTAGAGTTTTGGTTGCATTTTATGCATCCCTGATAACACTATTTTTTTTTTGGTTTTCGTCTTTCCTGCGAAACGTAAAGTAGCTTTTTTTTTGCATTTGAGATATTTTTACAGGTTATCATCTCCTAGTTATCTAGTAGTAGGTTGTTTCCAGTTGAGGCCAGCTTCATATTATAGTTTGTGATTTTTAGTGAGTTTAGCATTACCTGTATAGTGTATAGCTTCCCGCTTGAGATCGGTAAAGATTAAAGGTGGGATTTTTAATTTAGGTTATTTATTTGTTTCACATTTAGAAGATGCATCGTCATTGGTATCATCGATGTTGCCGAGTAAACTAAACCTGTTGCTTGGGGCTTAATTTGTGGTGATTGTAGACGGCTTGATAATCGCTATCTCTCACAAAATTTTGAGAGGAGTCATCATCGCGAGCTCATAAATAACTTGACTATTATGTATTGTTTTCGGTCAGCGAAGAGAAGAGATTTTTGAGAATCTTACCAAATTTTCAAATTATTTTGAAAATACCCAAGCTAACGATACAGAGTAAAACCACACATAGAGTATAGATACCAAAAATCACAGTAAACGAATAAACCAGGTGTGTGTCACGTCATATTAGGATTATACCAGATTAGCAAACTGGTACGAAGCTAGTAGTTCCAAAACTGGGCGAAGCGTTAATAATTTAAATCAATTAAACTATCAGATAAAATTCTGTTTAACATATTTAACTTAACTGTTTAGAACTTACTTTAAAACGGGAGAGAAACATCACATGCACACCTATTCCATAACGCATAGTTTAAAACATACCGTAAACTGGTCATGCTTTGCTCCAAAATTTGCTCCAAATTTAGAAAACTGGGAATTATTCTAACATATTTAATTTTGAGACATACTGCTTTCTATGTATAACAAGAAGAATATATTTCCTGACGAATTTTAAATTAAACATTACGCCAGAATCTGTTTAGTTAAATATATAAAAACAATATATTAGGAGCAAAGTTAAGGGTAAGGCAAGTTTAAACTTTGCTCCTGAATGTTGATTCATCAGTTTACGATACTAAACGTTTCTGGGGCTTAATTAGATCATACTATAAACTATGCTCCAAAAAATATTGCTGAAGCGCACATTTCGCAATGCTAAAGAAAAAATAACAAATATATTATTTCAATATTTTTTGAAAACAAATCTTTACTTTTTATTAAAAGTTCTTTACAACTTCTTCAAATTAATATTAACCAGTTTGATTGCTTTTTTCTAATCTAATTTTCTCGATTAAGGGGTTATTACCAGCTTTTTTCCCAAAAATAAGGGTTGCTTTAAATGATTTTTCATAAATACATTCAAAATAAATTTTATAAGTATGATATTACATTTGATTAAGTACTTCTTGAACCACCAAAAAAAATTGTTTCATTAAAAAATATGCTTGCCAAAATGGCAGCTATACAGCAGGTCGCGTAAACTACCATTTAAAAAAGGTCCTTCCACGGCCGGCAGTAGAAGTCTCGTCCAAAGCAACTCAAAAAAAAACCAAAAATTTTTTCATTATCTACATGATTTTTGCTACCGAAGTACACATGATTATATTTTTAGAATTTTTTTTTCGCGAAATGGCAGTTGTTTGAAAAAAACCAGTTTTTTCGACGAAAAAACTCGAACTAAATGGCTTATAACTTTTTTTCCTGATATACAATCGTGTGTGCTTCGTTAGATAATTTAATACTAAAGGCCCAGTTAAAATTTGAAGTGAATCGGATGAAAACTGTTCGAGTTATACTGCCGACCGTTTTTAAAACATGGTTCCGAGAAAAACGCGTTTAAAAAAAATTGAAAAAGTGGCTTCGGAAAAATTGGTTTAGAGACATTTTAACATTTAAACACACCTTTCTGCAAAATATGCTTTGATTCGAGGGATGTTTAGGCATTATTTAAGCCAAAAGAAAAAAAATGGGAAAAAAATATAAAGCTGGTATTAACCCCTTAATGCAAAGAACTCGAGAAGTAAGCCCGCAAATATTTTTTTCGGAATTGAAGCATAGTTATCCCAGTAGAAACAAAGTAGGACCAGTTTACGGTAATCTACGAATTTACACAAATTCCACGAAATACGGTTAACAGCACACATGTGTTCAATTGTACACATGCACTACATCAAAAGGTACAGGGTTATAATTACATATACATAGAAGGAATAAAAAGTAATTATGTGAAAGTTTCTATACTTACGAATGCTCTTGGCATTAATCGTACTATCGATTTACCCTGTGTAGGTATAGAAAGGGCATAAAAATATTTATGAAGCTCGTAAGGTGTACTTAGAATAAGCAGAGGGGAGCCAAAAGTAGAACTCTCTAAAGCTCGTTAATCAGCTTTTTATTAGTTTATAGCAATATCTACATTCAATAAAGGAAGAGGATAAAAGAACTGGAGATAATAGGAAACGCGCAATTTTAATACGTAACATTTCACACATTGCAATGCAACACATGTCTCTTTGTAAAACAACAAATTTTTCATTACCTGCTGACGTCGTCGGATTCGTTTCCTGGCTGTTTGGAAGATCCTCCAGTACAGAATTAAAATAACCAGTAAAGGAACATAGAAACTCGATGCGGTGGCAAATATCTGATACCCTATGTCTTGCGACACTATGCATTTGAGCTCAATTGAAACCCGCTCATTCCACTTCGGGTCTTTCCATCCTAAGATAGGCGCGATCGATACCAAGAAAGATAAGGCCCAAATTATTAGAATCATTACACCTATTCGCCGCGCCGTTCTCTGATGAATGTAATCAATATTTGTTACTGCCCAATATCTGTAAATAAAAATAAAGGAGATGTTTTTTATTAGTCAACAATATCTGAAATTATAAGGCATCAATACAGAAAACACTTTAAAATCATCTCATTATATTTCCTATGGAGACACAATCACTAAGGTTTCTGCACTGAAAAATCATTATAGGAGAATTCGTCACAAATATAAACGATTTCGGGACAGCAATAGTTTATGCATATATCTGCCATAAATATTTACCTTTTGTAACACAAATATGTTGCAAGCTGCATTAACAAAGAGGAATATTCTGATATTTATGGGTGACATTCCTATGAACTGGAATTTCACTGCTGGGATGCAAAATTCAATGAAGATTTTGGAACATTTCTTGTCTCATATCTTTAGCTAAATACGGACGAAATATTTTGCTGTATGCTTCACACCAAATTTTGTTATTGTTGGTACTGGGCAAGTTTACTGAACTCAATTTCCATTTTAAATTATCGGACTTAGTTTAAGGGAGACCACTAGTGTGATCGTTTGAAAAAAAGGTGATATTTGGGAATTTTTTAAAAGAAAACTACTACATGGAATGTTTTAATGTTTTAAAGATAGTATTGTGGATATATAGTAAATACATGGTAAAATTATTGGACCAAAAATTGAGAATTCAGCGAGTCATTCGCAATCTCCAAAGGTTCCAAAAAAAAAGCCCCCCACTGCTGCAGTGATAGCGACCTTCACAGTGCGTGAAATCAAAAAAACCAGAAAGTTTATTAAACTAGAAAGTATTGCCCGTACCATGACCGTCGATGGAAAAAAAACATTTAAAATTAACAAAATGGCGGGAAGTTTTTAAAAGTAGTTTCAAATTTCGCACGAAAATTTATGATTTTTGGCCTGCCAAAATCACATCTTTTATTCGATCGGAAAACTGGAGGTTCATGCTATGAAGAAACATATATAAAAGAAGCTGCAATAAGAATCAAATCGATCGGATGATTTATCCTAGAGTTATAACTGCAGCAAAATTCAAAAATGTAGTTTCGAGAAAAACGCGTTTAAGTTACTAGATGAGTCGTTTAAATGTGCCAGGTTCTAGTAGCTCCAAAACATGTGACTGGCAGCTACGTACACGAAACCCCCACCTATTAACCTATTCATACATTTCTCAATACCATAAGGTCAAAAATAGAAACCAGAATCCCTTTATAATGACTTTCCTGGCCGACAGAGCCCGAACAATAACACAGCCACACAAAAAAAAAGTGGGGATTACTTTTGATGCCATACGTCATATCCGTAGTATTTTGGCCTGCTGAGCACGAATCTGCGACCAGAATTGAGCCGTGACGTCCAGATTTTTTTCTAACCTCAAAAAATGGGTTAAAAACAGAGAAAATCGTGGAAAATACACTCGTAAAATTCGGAAAAAAATTATTTTTAACATTTAAACCTATATTCATATGAATTGAGACCTGCTGAGCACGAATCCGTCACCAGAATTGAGCCATCACGTTATGATTTTTTTCTTAAATTTTTCTTTATTAATTTTTAGAAAAAAAAGCAGAACGTGATGGCTCAATTCTGGTGACGGATTCGTGCTCAGCAGATCTCAATTCATATGAATATAGGTTTAAATGTTAAAAATAAATTTTTTCCGAATTTTACTCCATGATTTTCTCTGTTTTTAACCCACTTTTTGGAGGTTAGAAAAAAATCTGAACGTCAAAGGTCAATTCTGGTCGCGGATTCGTGATCAGCAGGCAAAATTACTACGGATATGACATATGGCATCAAAAGTAATCCCCACTTTTTTTATTTTGTGTGGCTGTGTAACTCAGGTACGGTCCCTAAGCCAACGCAACTTTCGAACTAATGAGCGACTTTTTTTCAGATGACTGTATCTCAAAAACTATTTGAGATGTGCTCTTGAAATTTTAGTATGTTAATTTAATTATAGGTATAGACTATCGAAATATGCAAAAAAAATATTATGGATTTTTTCAAAATTTCACACTAGTTGTCCCCTTTAAAGGATTTTAATTCATCGTTCATCATCGGGTATCAATTCCTGTAAACTATAAACTGGGTGCGTCGTTGTAGCTTGCACGGAACAGGAAGTCAGCAAAAACATTATCTTTGCCAGATATTAATATCAGTCGTGTATTGAGCAATATATTCTAAATGCCGTGTTTGACGAACACTGCGTTCTGCTTTGGACATAACGGTTGTCGTCAATGGTTTGTGATCGGTTATATTGTGAATTCGCGCTCTGTGGTTTCTTCATTGCGAGATATGTATACGGATAGCAATCAATTCTCTGTCGAATACTGTATAAAAAGTTTCAACTGTCTCTAGTTTCTTAGAAAATAAATCAAGAGGTGTCCAGCAACGCTTACTAATGTCGTATTGCTGCAAAACACCTCCTGTTGCTACATATATTGGAACTATCAGTTGCAATGCTCAATTTGTTATCATCACTTGGATGAGCTACAGTGGCGAAAGATAATTAGCTTTCTCCGAGCATAAGGAACCATCATCTCTCGGACTATACAGATTCTAATATACATGTAGTTCGTTTTCAACGTCATTATTTTGGATTAATAAGCTCTCCAAGCGATCTTTCGACGATATGTCTTTTAATAATGTAAACAAGTTGCATGTAGACTTTCTATGAGGTGTAAAATACATATTATTTATATGTTGTGTTGCCTATTTAGCGAATTGATTGAGCCGGACTATTTATTAATACGATAATTCAGAACTTGTATCTACCTCCCTACAAAGCAATAAGAAACCACCGTGAGCAATCATGTTTTAATCTAATTTTGCATATTTAAAGAATGTTTATTTCATTCTAGAGTTATTAAATTAAACATCGATGTTGCCGTGTCAAATCCACTGAAAGCGTGCAGAAAGAAAAGGTTGTCAACTTCAGTATCGAGAAATTATTATGGAGTCGACACGACCTTTTCAAACATTTCGGACTAAAGACAGTCACTCAGCAGATGTTTGAAGAATGAGTTTGTTTGGTTTTATAAGGTAAACATTACTCCGAAATTTTTAACGCTATAGGTAGCATAAGTGTCAACTTTAGAGAAAATTTAATTCCGAAATTATTAATTTTAGTGAAAAATCTTCCAAACAAAAAAAATTAGAGAATCTTATGCTCTATACACAAATTTTTGCTGTAAGTCCAGCTTTCTTCGATATATTCGCAAAACAACCAACTAAAATTTACACTAAGGTCTCCCAATTTCAATTTGAAAATCTTTGGGAGAACTATCTATAATATGAATCCTTTTTTCTGTACGTGACTATATTATTGGTGCATTCAAGTTCTTGTTTTCTACTTTTTACTTTGTCGGGTTTAGTTTAGATTATTAACTTAACTTGAACTTAGGATAATCGGTAATTTGCGATTTATGGTTCGCTAAACTAAGGCTGAGCGGAAAGTAATATTTACCTTAATAATTTTCAAAGTCGTTATAAAGCTCTTAATTAAATAAATTAAATAATTAATTATTATTCTATTATTTAAGAGGATTTAAGGATTATAAGTGGGTGCCTATCTAAAAAATATTAATGATGTTTTATATTAATGTGGGTCTTCTCCGTTTTCGATTAAAAGTCTAAAATTATTCGTGAAACTACATATGTACATAATTATATACATATGGAGCTGAATATGCTCGAGGAAAGTAATTTTAATGACGGGGTTTCTAATAAAAAAACGTCTTCGACAAAAAACACCTTTACTAAGAACCCGAATTAGATTTATGCCTGGTTTGACGCACACATGACCGCTTTTATCATTAAATATTTTTGCAGCGCTTTCCCATGAGTTCACTTGATAATTAGGTTTTCTTTACTCGGGCCATGAAAAACGGGGGCTTTTTGTTGCGCAAAAATATGCTCACGTAACATAAACAATACTTGAATGCTTTCTCTGTGGTAAAAAAGTTCAGTTCGTTTATTGCTAAAATAATCGGGGGTTACAATATGTCCCCATAGCAAGGTTCCCACATAGTGATCTTTACGTAACTGCTTATAAATTTATACAGTGTCTCTCAAAGTAGAATAAATAAACAAAATAAATACATGTAATAATTATTCGTTTCGCAAGAAAGCTCTAAGGCGCATACAATTGACAATATAAAAGTAAACCTTTTTCATCTTCCCCACAGTTTCACAATTTAAAATATCACATAATACGTTATTTACATTTACATTTATATCAACATCTGCGATTTCATGAGCACTTAACAGAGGCCTCACAAAGTGAGTTCGGAAAGGCGCATATTGCAGACAATTCAGTATGATATGTTCTAGAGTTTTCATTTCATTTAAATTACAAATTGTGCATTTTTCTTTAGGATTGATTATAAAAGTGTGAGTTGAAAAAGTTATTTTTCAAATGTATTTTGAAGATTTTCTCAATTGTGTCAAAAACTTACAAAAGTTAGGAGGACAGCGAAAATTTTAAAAAGGTGTCGTATGCAAATAATCGAAACGCAATTGGAAGGCATTACAATTTATTGCCTCCTCATAATCCAGAGCTTGTAGATGGTTAGCATACAAATTTAAAGCTTTAGTTTCATTTGAAATCCATACCTTTGGGTCTGTCTCTTTTACAATCCAAGAATAATCAATCATACATAACATATTTTTCAATTGACCGACCCAATTGTATTTGGGATTTAAAGTTGAAAGCTACAAGCTCTGCATCTTGGTTAGGCAAATTTTTGGAAGTCGGCCATCTTCCATTCCAAGCACTCTTGTGATCCATTTCCATGTCAAAGATAACAGTTTCAGGGCAATACGCGTAGCGTCACATTCTAATCTAATAATACAATGAGGAGTATTTCTCGGAAGCAATAAAAGTCTCTTGAAAAAGTCTGCTTGGATGACTTCCAGTTCCTCCACATAACGTAAGCCCCATACTGGAGCTCCGTATAGACGAATTGAAAGTACAGTAGTGTCGAATAGTTTGACCAAAGATTATATAAATACAAAGATGTAGCAAAGCGGCTAAAATCCACTTCGCGCTTCAGGGGCCAGTTCTGGCCCCCCATAAATGGATTGGTAACACACCTATAGGAACTCTCTCTCAAATTTTTAATTTCTCTGGCTCTATTTTCCGAGTGCACCGAGCGAAACGCGAATGGAAGACGAGGCGCTTGTGAGACTGGCGAGCAACAAAAAAAGGGAAGAAGCGAATAATGCACGGGAGCATGTAAGCGGGGTATATTGTGGGGTTGCTTGTCCCTCATATATTAATTCCGGGAATTTGAGCTGTAATTCCGATTCTTGGCTAATTAAGATATTTTGTGTTTTCTTGATTTCGTTGCTATTATCCCTTAATTTTATTATTTCTGAGTTTTCTCCAAATATGTTCCTTTTTACATTTTATCACTTTGGGTTTTCTCGAATCAAGAATAGACAAATTTTAAAACTGATCCAAAGAGGTTACAATTTTCGTGCAAAAAGATAATTTGATTCAATTTAAAGGTTTATCTTTGAACAAAATGCGTCTTTATATCTACTTTATTGCATAAAATGATACCTTTACTGATTGACTTCTTAGGGAGACAAATGTAGGAAGTAACATAGGTAGATTAAATGACGTGAGCATCCACTAAGAGAGAATTTTGGGAAACATGTTTGGTTAAATATTATAAAAACCTATGAATTGCATTTCATGTTTCATATAAAAATCATACTATCGGTCCTTGCGACATTCTCGGCTAATCTTAATTAGTTTCAATAATCGAAAATGTATTGTGGTACTATATACCGCCATTCGTAAAAATGTGCTGCGAATCAACCTACGCAATTAATCGCGTTAGGCGGCATGAGATCATCGGACTAAGCAGTTAAAATTTTTAATTTTGATTCCTTGCTAGTGTGTTCTTTCTTACTTAACCAAATGCAATGTTTCCGTAGGAGTACTAAAATCAAAAAATCTAACATTTCCTTTTTATGCTCAAAACAAGGGTGTTCTGTTTCAAACCAGCCAGCATAATTTGGGTCCTCATTTGTGACGACAATACAATGCTCTATAATTTTTTCCATAATTGAATGTGCTTCAAAATTTGCGTTAAAGATTTTGTTAAATGCCGCAATATGTATTTTACAAATATTAAAGAATTTTTCGGATGGTGCATGCAAATTTCCAAAATCACTTTGGCTTGTATAATTTTTTGCAAAAATTAACAATTCTGAAGGAGATGTGAGAACTTCATCTATTTTACGAATCTCAATTTCCCAAACTGAGCAATTTAATTTAAGCAAAGTTTTATATGCAACATATCCAGTGAAATACCGCATTGAAGTCATTTCTAATTTGATGGAATTTATGTTCTCAAAAGTATCTTTAATAAAAAAATCCGAACATTCTGCTTGTATGTCTTGTAGACTGCATGAAATGTTGTTCTGTGTTGAGGGATGTTCGTTGCAGCAATAAGTGCTTTTAAGTTCAACCATTAACGATTAAATTCGTAAACGCTTGGATTTTTATTATTTCCGCCATGAGCACGAATTTGAGAAAATTTTCAGAATTGTAACCTCTTTGGATTAGTTTTAAAATTTGTCTATTCCTGATTCGAGAAAACCCAAAGTGATAAAATGTAAAAAGGAACATATTGGGAGAAAACTCAGAAATAATAAAATTAAGGGATAATAGCAACGAAATCAAGAAAACACAAAATATCTTAATTAGCCAAGAATCGGAATTACAGCTCAAATTCCCGGAATTAATATATGAGGGACAAGCAACCCCACAATATACCCCGCTTACATGCTCCCGTGCATTATTCGCTTCTTCCCTTTTTTTGTTGCTCGCCAGTCTCACAAGCGCCTCGTCTTCCATTCGCGTTTCGCTCGGTGCACTCGGAAAATAGAGCCAGAGAAATTAAAAATTTGAGAGAGAGTTCCTATAGGTGTGTTACCAATACATTTATGGGGGGCCAGAACTGGCCCCTGAAGCGCGAAGTGGATTTTAGCCGCTTTGCTACATCTTTGTATTTATATAATCTTTGGTTTGACTCTGGTTTCCCAGGAGTCAATTTTCGCTCTATTTAAAGTAGACAAAAGTGCACCGAGGGCTTTTCTGGTTTTTGATATAGCCATATTTGTCGCATATAACCCTAAAGTTGACCTGGATATAGTTATGCCTAAATATTCAAATGTGTTTACAATTTCTAGAGGTTTATCCCGATATATCCCGTCTACCACCACCTTTTCTGAAAATCATCACTTTTGTTTTTTCAACATTTACGGTCAATCCTTTCAATTCACAATATTCATTCAAAGCTAGCAATTTACTTTTTAAATCTCTCGGTGAGTGCGCAAACAAAATCAAATCGTCAGCATATAAAAGTACAACAACATCATTTTGATCATCTATCCATACGCCATCGAAGCCTTTTGATCTAAAAAATTCATCAATATCAGAGATATATAAAATAAACAGCAAAGGACTTAAAATTTCTCCTTGCAGAACTCCTTCTGTTATATCAGCTGAATTTGATAAAGTACCTTTAACATTTATTTTCAGTTTGGCGTTTTGATAAAAATAACTCATTATTATGTTTGCGCTGACTCCAATTTTATATAAATGAGCCCCAAGAAGGTTATGAGGAATCGAATCAAAAGCTCGTTTTAAGTCGATCATTACACTGTACAATTTTCCATTTACTTGATTTAATTTTTTCTGTGATAAAAATAATAATACGAAAACATTGTCTAAACAAGATCTGCCCGCTATAAATCCTGATTGATAAGGAGAAAAAAGAAAGAATAAGAAAATATTGATATTTAAAACCCAAGATGACATATTTCTAAAAAACCATGCAATATTTTTATTTTACGCCTTTCAGGCAACGATGATTTACTTTAAAGTTAATTGCAACAGAATTCCGCTAAAAAGTTAAAATATATCAGTTATTTATTTATAATTTTCATCTGTGTTCTATGTTAGGGGGTCACTTTTTCCATTCTAAATTGTCCACGAGTACATTTTTTCCATGCACATTTTTTCCATGCACACTTTTTTCATTAATTCTTTTTTCCATCATTGAATATTTTCCTTTCACAAAATATCTACCGACTGAGTATTTACGTTTTAAAAAATGTTTTAAGGGAAAAGATTAATGAATAAATAGAAAAGAAGGCCATGGGAAAAATGGAATGGAAAAAACTTCCCATTGAAAACACCTCACTTTCGTAACGGTGATCTCAAACGAATCATCGGAAATTTTACCGTAATTGGTTGCTTGCGTGTAGCGGTTAAAAGAGAAGATCGTGCGTTTTGATTCAAGTCACTTTTATTCAGAAAAATATTAATGCAATTTTCATACGTGCAATTCACAAAAAAGCACAATTTAAAAATTTCAATAAAATTCAGCAATTCAACTATTATAATAATTACATCTACCTCAGCAATTTAAAACTATTAATTTCACAAATAATTAATCCTTACTTCACAAAAAAATCAATTCAATCTAATCTAATATTAGCCGCGTTGAAATTAGTCGCGATCCAATTAAATGCCTTTATGTTGAAAAACGATGCATGGATGGAACTTTGCATATAGAGTTTTGTTGTCATACCTTAGGGCATATAATGAACTCTGTATGGCAAATTCCCTATGAATTGTCGTCGATGGCGACGAAGGGGCCGATGATGATAACTGAGTTCGGCTTTTTGTAAGTACACTATGAATTTCAAATTTCCCTTCCGTTCTGCTTGCCTCTCTCAACCATTTTCAGGTGCCTTAATCTTCAAAATTATTTCTATCTGTCAGTTTTTGCGGGCAATCTTTGTGTATTTGCGTTCCTGGAGTCCGTTTACCCCATATTAGCCTGTTTCCGCGGTACTGTGCATGAAGTTTATGTACTCCAAAATTATGAGATGATACCTGACTTGTATCTTTGCGATTTCACCTCTGGTTTTATGTTGTACATGCTGGTTCGTGTTTGTGAACCTTGTTCTTGTTTAATGTATCGTTTGTGTTTGGTAAATTTCATAAAAATGTGTGTTATTTTGCATGCTATAATTGACTTTATATTCCATATTTTAATTATTCTTGTGCTTATTTTAGGTGACATTATCAATTAATTATTTCCATTTCGATAGTAAATTCGATATCAGCGACCCATGAAACGTGTAAAGACCCGTTTTTGCAACAATCCCCTACCAAAAACTAAGATGTTTACATTACATAACATTATACCTATCCGATTAAGTTATGTTGTTCAAAGTTCTTAGCATAAAGGCAGGAACACAGTTCCAGATTTTTCAGCCAACTTGTAGCTTTAAGCCGGCTACTCACTTCCCAATTTTACTGGCAAACTGCAGAGCTGAATGGTAGAGTCCTCACTTGTCTCAACTTGCCTACTGAAGTGCCAATCCTGTCGATTATAATAATCGCAAAATAAAAGGTACCTTCAAACTTTAATTTTTTTTTGAGAGAAACCTTTAATTTTTTTCTGGGAAAAATAACAGGCATTTTCGGACCGCTGTATTTTATGGTTTGAAAGTAAAAGCTGCGAAACAGAAACTAAACGCCACAGTGCAGGTTCTTTTCGAATGCGATAACGCGAACCGACCAACTTCAAATAACAGTCCATTCACATTACAGTCCATGACATGGAAAAATGGGACAATGGCCTCACAGAATTACCAGAAAAAAAATAAAAGGTATTTCTACAACTTTTCATCTTACTGAAAATATGAAAGTTCTAAAATTCGTCGTATTTTTGACAGAAAAATATAAAAGGTATATTCACCAATTTACAGAAAAATTAAAATTTCAATGTACCTTTTTTCTGCACCGGAAAAATAAAGCGTCCTAAATAACGGGTTTTTTTTTCTAACATGAGTTGTAAGTATCAGCTAGGAATGCAAAAAGTTGCAATGAGAATTGTCCAGGTGTATTTACTTCCGTCAATTTTGCGACTATATTTTCACACGGCCTTCTTAATTCAAAAAATACCATTTATTTTCGGTCCCAGTTTCGCGTCGCTGATTTCAAATCTAAATACTATCGAAGTGGAAATGAAAGATGGCGGATCCAATATGGCACCTAAAAATTCCCAACTTCGAAAGATTGCTATGAAATATGGTGCCTCTACTTTTTCGATGTCGCTGATCTTGAATCTACTTTCGAAATAGCAATTGAAGATGACTTGTCCAATATGGCGACCGAAAAGTCCCAAATTCGAAGAATTGTTATGAAATCGGGTCCTATCGCGTTTTCGGAGTCGCTGATCTCTTATTATTTTTCTTCGTTATTCTGCCATACACTCCGGTCGGAGCTAATTAGTTTGGTTAAGTATACGACACAATGCCTATGATACTAGGGGCGGCTTCAATATCATGCGGCTGCCCAGCTTATTTCATATTCATACTACAAAACAAACGTATTCGACGACTGGATGCGAATCGAAGTATTTCAACAACAAATCAAAAACTACCAGCGACGCTGTATTCCCGTTGTATTTACAGCTGCTACAATCATAGCTGCATATATCATATTTCAGTTATCACAAGCCTATAATTTCATGTGTAAAAGAAATTGAAAAACAAAAAATTTGAAAGTTTGATTCCTTATACTTCTCATTGTATCTTTATAAAACAAATCTTAATCAAAACCATACAACATACATATTTTCGAAACTGAGTTGAAATGACCTAAGATGCTAACACTAAGGAATAGCTAAAATACAAAATTTTGGAAGATATCGAAAATCCTCTTTAAATGAATAATTAAATGCATATAGTACACATATCAGTCAAGCTAACACAATTGAGTACATACGTAGCAATACAAAATTACGTACCTATTTGAGCAAATTTCTAAGCATTCAAAATCGTTTTAGAAAGAGAGAAAGGTGTACTCGTATGTTCCAAAGAAATTGTACCTTTGTATCTGAAAGCAACTTAGGAAATTCTTTGATCGGCCAAACTTTACAGAGGAAATAGTAAGGCTAGTGATGAAAAACGTAGACGCACAAAAGAGGAACAGCACAGAAAGGAAGTTGAAAGAAGCTTAGGTCAAGGAAAAAATTGAACTCAAACGTGAAAAGATGAACAAAGTTGAATTAGGGAAAACATCAATAGGAAACAAAGAAATTATATACTCCTGTCATCATTCATTAAAGAAGTATACATGAATGAGTTTTAGAAGCGTAATCACAATAATTAGAAATAACTAAAACTAGCGGCCGCATCGCGACACAGCCTCGTCCGATTTTTTATACTTTCGCGATATCTAAGGACAAAGTACGAAAAGCACATCAGTCCGCAGTGTTTAAAAGGTCCCTCCCTCCGTCCTATCCATATCGTCTTTTTTTCTTGAGGCGTACTATGCATCACCTCGATTTCTACCCTTTTGGGAATCGGACACCTTTATAAACATCTTCGGTGAGAATTCTTTACACGTGTCAATAATAAAACCGCCGCATGTCCACTTTATAGACGCATGAATAGCAAGAGTAGTTAATTAAGTGAGGCAGTGCTTATAATCACATAACCATACGTTTGAAGCTTTCCCTGTTCGCCATTATTTATTCATTGAATTTCTAGTTCCACGCGCTTGCAATTAGAAAATAGAAATGTTCGGTATGTAAATAGAAAAACTTAATTGGAAGGTCCCTGTAGGTACCTAGGCGGGTTGGAACATTTTGAAATTTTGTCAATATTTATCAAACACGATTTTTAAAAGACCAACCGGTGAATATCTGTTTAATAACTGCATTTAAAACTTTGAAATGTTTTGTTTTATACCACACCTATAAATAAAATAAATAAATATAAAGCTTCGATTTTTAATTACGATTTTGAAGATAAGGCATCTTTCTGTTAAACATTTTCATAACGGCAATGTATTAATGAACTTAATCGCCGTTAACTGGCACCCCACCTTTTATGAAAACCAAATAATCTGATTAAAAATTAATGTCCTCGTTTAGCCTTAGTAAAATTTATTGGAATTACCATAATAGATTTAATTTGATGAAACAGATACCCTCGACTCCTTGATATTTACAGCTTAAAATTATTTACCGTAAAATAATCTTTTCATTGCTTTGTACGGAAATTTTCAATGGATTTCTTTCTATCCAGTTGACAACATAATTTCAACATATTTTTGGTGTTGGCGCCGCTCTTAATGAGTAGTCATTAGCGCAATTAAGGAGTTTTGCCAGAATAAAAACATCGACGCGGGGGATGGTGTTCCAGAAATGGGAAAATATGCGCGATTGATATAATAATAGACCGAGGTCACATTACAAGCATTAGCCAATATACATACACACATTCCGAAAATTAGTTGATCTCATCAATTTGTTATGGTTATCTTATTCATCTCACGATTAAAATTTTCATGTTTTTTCTTTTTGCTCCTCAAAATTCCAGATGTTGAAAGATTTAAAAGACGTGTAATAAATCACAATAAGTAATTGCATAATGGCTGTGTAGATGTAGCAACTTGAGATGCAGCAATAGCTACGTTCCATTGGGCTGTATAAAATTCTTACGAGTAGTTTCCGAATGGAACGGAGTAAAACAACCTTAATATATGTACAATTTATAATTTATTGGCAGAGGTTTCCTCTGTTACGTATATTTGAAATCTAAATATATACATATATATATATATGTATATGTATATAAAAATGAATTGCTGTGCGTTAGTCTCGCTAAAACTCAAAAACGGCGACCGATTTCGATAATTTTGTTTTGTTTTGTTCGCTATAATACAGGGGAGGTTTTAAAAAAAAGCAAATTCGGGAAACCCCAAAGGAAAAGCCGGAAAATCGAAAAAATTTAAATATCCGTTTTGTACAGGAAGCGAATTTTCCAACTTCAAGGAATCTTTATGGAAAAGGCAATTGGAAGTTTTCGGGGTCGCAGATCTCGAGTTTGCATTCAAAATTTTGGAATTCAAGATGTCGGATCCAATATGGCGACCGAAAAATTAAACCTCAAGGGATTTCACTGAAAATCCGAACTTTTGTTTTTGGTTTGGGTTTTTGGGGTCACTGATTTTGAATCTGGCATCAACATTTTGGAACTCAAGATGGTGGATCAATATGGCGACCGAAAAGTTAAACTTCAAGGGATTTCCCTGAAAATCCACACTAGGGAATTTTCGGGATCACTGATTTCGAATCTGCTATTCAAATTTCCAAATATGAGACCACCCCCACCCCGCTGGGAGATATAGGAGAGGGGGTGCAATAAGGAGGTGGTGTAAAATGAAGAAAACTAAATTTAATAATACTGTTGGAAAATATCTAAAACATGTGCAAAACGCAAATAGGAAAACGCCGGGTCACATAGGAGAGGCGGTGGTGCAGTAGGGAGGTGTTGTAAAATTAAGGAATACAAATTTAATAGTATCCCGGGAAACGCCGGGCCCGGCAAGCTAGTTTTAAATAAAACAACTTGCTCCATAAACACATTTATTATGCAATCTTTTAGACTTCCAAGTCAAATATAATGTGTTTTATTACATTTAATCCTTTGCGCTCCATCTGTCAGCCTATCTGGCATAATAAGAAAATACATCAACGATATTGTTGGTTTTGAATTTGTATTTATTTTAAGATGCATTGAAATTAACTTAGGTATGTTCTCGAGTTATTTCTCGTTAATGGAAAATAAATTGTCTGAAAACTGCTTCATTTTTTTCAAAGTATTGTGATGTATAAAATATTTTCCCTGGAGTAGACTCCGAACACAAAAGAAGGGTTGAAAAGCATTTTGCATCAAAAACCATCTGGCGGGAAAATATGTGAAACTACACAGAACATCTGCTTCAAGCTCTAACTCTCAGTAGGTCTGAGAATAGGTTGTAAACTATTTTTCATACCCCTAAGTGATGAGGGTGGTCCAACCCAAAACATTATTTTTATTTTTTGGACAAAACTTTTTGATTTAAGTTTTTTATGATTCGGCATTAAAAAATACATAAAACCATAAATATTCACCCTTTTACCACCAATCCCTATTTTTTAATAGCGATATTAGTACGTTAATAATTTTCAAACATCCTATCAGTTACCACTCGATCAGTTATTCCCAGACGTCTACGGGTGTCACTTATCGTTTTACTTTCTCAGTTGTCATATTTATTAGTTCTTACTAGCAAAATTATTATCAGTATACTGTTTTCTACCATTAAGTACTTCAATTTGATCTATTTGTGTGTTTTGTACAGTGAACAACGCCAGCAAGACGCAAAGGGTCTGATTTTTAATTTCCACACTTCGATAGTAGGTTCGAGATTAGCGACCCCGAAAACATTCTGCAACACAAATAATGGAACAGATGTTTCAGCATATCTCAAATTTCAACCGCCAAGGAGGTAAAAGAGGGTATAAATATGTATATGAATGGGAAAATATTTTTTGACGGTACACTCATCAGGCACATGTTCAAAAAGTTTGCGTGACGAAAATTATCTGTCTATCATCGGTTTTTCTGCAAAACTATAAGTGATACATGCAATATCATTAAACCGTTATACAGCTTCAGACCTTGGCGAAATGGTCCCGATATTATATTCACGGAGTGTCTTAACTCCTGCCCGTGGTGGGAGTAGGGGGGCTTTCTGCATATAAAGTGACCCTAGAACAATCGGATAATGAAAGGATTTCCGTGTTAATAAATATAATGGTTCTTAGGGTCTGTGGTTTTGAAATAACTGCCTTTTTCGAAGCTCATATCTTTACTTACATTATACCAAAATCTACGCAAGTCAACAAATTTTGTCTATGTGTCGGGGTTAATCTCGAGAACGGTTGAACCGATTTCGATGAGGCCTTTACTGGAAGGTACAGCATTTTATCGTTCATGATGCAGGCTACATTTTATCCCAAGATTGTTTTGGGTTCCCGCGGGAAAAATGAAAAACCGTCTTCGCGCATGTAACAGTTTCATTAGGTCCACAACAGTTTTAATTTACAAATATGAAAAATCCGGCAAGGGACGGGTTTGCTATTGAATATATTCCAGAGGAGGCCAAACGGATGCATAGAAGCTTTTTTTTTGACAATATAAAATTGAAAAGCAAACAGAATGAAAATATTTCATTGAACTGGTGCATCGAGAATTAAATATCTTCCAAAGGATGCAAATAGATGAATTGATGAATGAAAAGGATTATTATTCGTCAATTTTACATGGAAAGAGAAAATTCCATTAGATTGAATATATTCCAGAAGAGGACAAGCGGGCCTTTTTATGAGCTTAAAAACTCTCACTTTTTTGATACTCTCTGAGAAACTTATATGGAAGTCTTTCTTCTGCAGATATGGTAATGCAAAAATCAGATCAAATGGAGGTGGAGTACTCCGGGATTTATATTGGGAGCAATCGCGCGCTTAAAATTAAAGAAGACAGGTTACAACAACATTCCAGTATCAATCTCCCTTTTCCATTTCAAAATCGACCAATGAAGGGTAGTCTCAAACGTGTGTCTCTCTCTAAAACTGGACTGCGCTTCTATCAACAATTTTATTCATTTTGCAACAGTTTAAATTTACAAATTTAGAAATGCCCGGGCAAAGCCGGGACGGGTCTGCTAGTATGAAATATTTTTTTGTTGATTTCAAATTTTCTTACTTATTTTATCCTATGTGTGATCCCGGCAAAAAAGACAAAATGCATTGCTAGCAACATATCAAATCAATTCATATTCAGTGCAAAAACAATAATTACGGAATCCATTCTTCAACGTCATTTCAGTATATTCAATGGAATTGTTTCAAGAACTAGTTCTGTGAAGTTATTGGTGAAATAGTTCTGAAAAATTAATTCTAGAATGAATACTCTGATTATGTCTCATTATACACTCCACGGAATTAATTCCTGAACTAATTCCCTGCCATGCAGAGGATAAGCAATTCATTACCTCCTATGACATCCCCATGTTAAAGTAATAAATTCTTTGGTTTGGGCGTAATCTAAAGTGGAATTAATTGAGAACGATTTGAACGCATTCAGAATTCATTAAGTTAATGAATTCAATTTCCTGCTGGAATATACATATGTGCGCACACTACTTAAGTTTTGGTGCCTTCCCCTTAAGGTGACCTTCTCCTAACTGAATTAAAAAAAAAGCAAAAGTTTGGGATTTTTTTACAAGAAAACCAAACAACATATGACCTTGAATCTTTTTTTATTTGGAAGTCTTTAACAAAAACTAGAAATTGTTTTTTTATTTTTGCATTTCTCGCTCACCCGTCGCCGCCAGAGGGCGCCAAAAAAAATCGGCCTTTTTCCGTAATTCCGTGATTGCGGCTCGCCAAATCATCTGACACAGAAAAATCAAAAAACCACTTAAATTAGACATTACAATGTATAAATCTAACTAGGATCTAAGGAATCGCTCGACTAAAAAAAAAATTGCAGCCTTTTGAAGTCAAAAATCGAGAATTTTTCGACAAATTTTTTACAAAAAGTGCTGTAAAAAAAAAACTACTTGGGTTTTGTCTTATATCCTAGTTAGATTTGTGAACAATTGAATTCAGAACAAACTGAACCCAGGTTTATGGAAATCGGTTGAGCGGTTCAAGAGATATCGTGGAACTACGATTGAAAAAATTAAGTCGAGAAAAATGCGTTTAAAGAAAAAAAGAGTTTTTGAGTGGAATATTTCGCACAATACCGAGGAAATGAGCAGACGTACAGTATTAATTAATAGCACTTTAACTCGAAAACCATATTTTTTTTTTTCGTGAAATTTTAGGACATGGTTCTAGTCATATTAAGGAACATTTTTCCGTAAAAAAAAATAAAAAAAAAATCGATTCTTTTTGACACCAGTTAGGAGAAAGTCATCAAATATATAACTCTATAACTCGACAACCATATATTTTTTTTTCGTGAAATTATGGGACATGATTCTAGACATATTAAGGTATATTTTTCCGTAAAAAAAAAAAATGGTTTTTTTTTGCCCCAGTTAGGAGGTCACCAAATATATAGCACTATAACTCGAAAACCATATTTTTTTTTTCCGTGAAATTATAGGACATGATTCTAGACATATTAAGGTATGTTTTTCCGTCAAAAAAAAAAAATCGATTTTTTTGTACCCCAGTTAGGAGAAGGTCACCGTTGTTAAATTCGAAGTTCGAAAATGGGAAATAAGCTGTTATTGTTTACATGCCGCATTGTAGTGAAGTAACAGCAGATAAAGTGGCTACGCAGTACTTTAATTCAGGTAAGTTTTTAATGTTCTGTGTCGTAAATAAAAAACCAGAAGTCGTGGTAAAAAGCCAGAACCAGAGAGTTATTACGATAACTCATGAGGAAGGTTTAAATCAATTTCTTTTGAGGATTTTACCTTTTCAGGTGATATTGAAGAAAGCAGTCATAAAGCCAACAGCCCCAGAAGGATGACAACAAATAGTAACGAGGGACATGAAGTTTCAGTGCGATTAGCACTGAACAAGTGGGGAGATTGTCTGTTCAATACGTTTTATTTATATTGATTGTTTTCGTGGAGGGTGCACAATCATCTAGCAGAATTTCGTTTATCGCACGAAAAAAGCGGATTTGATTTAACGCGTAAGACGTGGCGACACGACAGTTATAACATACATGTACTTTGAATTGCGGGACATTTTACAACAAATGCAGCAGTGAAAGTACAAGTCGCAAGTGTAACATTTTGATTAATTTGGACATGTAGATATAAAGTAAATTTTCTTCATAGTAGGTATTCTTATTTCGTGTTATACATACATGTTTCATAATACACTTTTTACAAGTTTTTATTAAAGTTGCTTTGTGGTCTGTCTGCTACAAATTTTGCAAGTCAAATTTGAACCAGTTCCCGGTATCGGAATAGGTTGAAGCTTTATGCACGTCGAAAGGTCCGATGACAATGCAATATGGTACGTGCAATATCGTGGCGAATGCCACAAGATAGCGGATTATCTTTTTCTTCACTACCCACTTGATGTGAATATCCAATTGAAGCGTTTGACGAGTAGAATACGATAAGATATGTGACCTCATTCTTCACAACCTCCTTGATATTGTTATCAAATGATACCAATAAGTGTAATTATGTGGTGCCTTTGATCTGATGCTGGAGCCAGGGCGGCATGCACACTACCAACTCAATAGCTTACAGCAGATAAACTGTGAAAAAACTACTTAATTGATTTACTTGAAACTTTTTACACATAATTATTTACAATTTATCGACTGCACCGACCACAGTTTGGACCAAAAAAATAATTTTTGGCCATTAGGGACCACTTTTTTCTCATGAAAATGACCCAAAAATTGACTACCTCATGTTCAAACATGCACCAAATTGCGAATAATATTATGGCCTAAATCGTGGTCCGTGCAGTAGATTATACCGAAAACTAAAGGTAAATATTTGGTTTTTTGCTTTCAGGTGGATATTTTGGTGATGAGATTAGATTACAACGCGCATTTCGTTTTTTTCAACGCACAGTGCTGGAATGGCGGACTGTGGCAGTCGCCATTTTGTTTTTTTAATGCATTATAATAAAGAAAATGAGAATTTTATACCTCAATAAATAAGCATACAAAGTTTGAAATCGATACCTTTCTTCACTTTGTTTTTATAGCAATTTAAAAAAGAAAGTTCATTTTTCCCGTTTTAACAGTAGAAAGACCCCTTAAGGGGGTCTACTAGTGTGACCGCCTCAAAAAAGGTGATATTTGGGAATTTTGTTTAAAGAAAACTACTGCATGGAATGTTTTAAGGATAGTTTTGTGGATATATAGTAAATCCATGATAAAATTTTCGGACGAAAAAATCGAAAATTTAGCAAGTTATTTGCAATCTCCCAAGGCTCCAAAAAAAAAAGTCACTAAACGGCTGCAGTGATAGCGACCTTCACAGTGCCTGAAATCAGAAAAACAAAAAAGTTTATTAAACTTAAAGGTTTTTCCCGTACCATGACCCTCGGGCTAAAAAAAAAACTTAAATTTGACAAAATGGCAGAGTTTCTAAAAAAAATTGCAAATTTCGCGCGAAAATTTAATGATTTTTGGCCTGTCAAAATTACATTTTTGATTTGATAAAAAAACTGGAGGTTCATGGTACGTAGAAAAATCTTTGAAAGAAGCTGCAATAAAAATCAAATCGATCGGATGATTTGTCTTCGAGTTATAACTGCAGCCAATTTGACAAATGTAGTTTCGAGAAAAACGCGTCTAAAGTTTAAGGGGCCTATATGGCTAAATTTTCGATTTTTTTTTTATTGGCTTTTCTTTTTGTTCAACTATTTCCGAGTAAAATGCTGAAAACTAAACTCAAATCCGTAAGAAAATAACGAAGTTATGCGTTTTTTTAACTTTTAGATGTGTCGTTAAAAAAAGTACTTCAACTACTCTGTAATAACGGAAGCCTAATCGACGCGCTAAATCCGCGCTATTTTTGGTTCACAACAGAGCAACTACGTTCTCTGTGATTCTCTGTTGCGTTTTTTGTATAAACAAACTTTAATCAATGCGTTTCTAAGTAGCTTTTTCGTTGATAAACTTTGTTTTTCTTCTGTAAAGTCAATCTTTAATTCCATTTTGCTCAGAATTCTGTTTTTTGACCGCAACTTTCGAACCGATGTAACTCAAAAACTATTTGAGATATGCACTTGAAATTTTAGTATGTTATTTTTAAAGGTATAGACTATCGAAATATGCAAAAAAATAAAAATAGATTTTTGAAAAATTTCACACTAGTAGACCCCCTTAAGTCAAATGTACTAAAAAATAAAAAAATTAAATAATAATTACTTATTCAATTACCTACATACCTACTTCTGGCATTTTTAGGTATTTTGAAATGTGTATAACCAATTTTACTAAAACATATTTTTGTGTCAATTGCGATTACTTTATATAAAACCTTGTTGCGATATGAAGAAGTTTTTTATCACATTGATTCAAACATTTGGAACAATTTTACAATACGTTGCTCATCTCCAATTTCGAAGAAATTTTGCAGGTGCCTTCCATTTGTCCTAAACCGGGAAAATTACCTGGAGGTGCTATGGTTTCCAAAAAATTCAAATATTTTAATATTGTTGTAATTTTTTCATTCGCAATAACTTACATTTACGGGCGCATCTTGAAATTTCAATTTGAAAGCAGCCACAAGTAAAAACCACAACTTCAAAAATACGTAAACTAAAACAAAGTGACAAGATAGTGACTGGTGAGTATAAGTTTTGTGGTACCGAAGTACTAATAGAATTTGATTGTAGTGGTAAGTGGGAGTATTTTAAAAATAGTTGCGTTCCATTTGCCCTAAAACGGAAGGAGCTGAAGGAATTTCTTGGGGGTCGGCTATAGTTTCCGAAATATGCAACTTTTAATGTTGACAGTATGGCAAAATTAAAAGTTGAATTCTTTCAGATCCTTCCATTTAGGGTACCTGCAAAATTTCTTATAAATCGGAGATGGGTGACATATTGTAAACTTATGCCAACAATTTCATTTAGTTAATTTGATTATAGTTTTGTGCACATCTCGAAATTTCTAAAAATGCCATAAGTACTCGTAGGTAGATAATTATATAGGTAATAATTATTTTATTTTAAAAAATGTACTAAAAACATTTGACTGAAGTAATAGCGTCTTTTTTTAAATAGTATTATGTTTTTTTTAGATTATGTCAACTAAATGTGCATACCTACCCCTGTTCATCGAATTAGGAACACTAACACATTTTCGTATTTTTTGGAAATATCTACTTGCAACACATTTAAATTGTTTTTCCGAGGAGAGTCGTTTTTTCTTGATCCCATTAATGTTTTAAACAGAACATAAAATAATAGTGCACACCATTGTCCCTTAATCGTTTTTAAGCACGATTTTTGTACCTGTTCATTTTTATGGCTGTTTTCGAAAAGTTTGTGTCACTATAAAAACTAAGTGAAAAATACGAATTTCATTACTTTCTGAAAAGTGTTTGGCAAGTGATTATCTGTGCGTTAAAAGGCGATTGTGTGTATCAGTTTAAATGAATCGGAAGATGTGTTGTTTTCCAAACTTTTGAGGTCATTTCCGAAGTTGTAATTTTTGCAAGGAATTCTTGCAAAAGTGCAAAAATGGAAAAGGGTAAAAGATCAGCAGTGAAAAAAAAGCAGCTATCATTGCCTTGCTGAAGACAAGGATATTTTTCTTTTGAGAAATGGCAAGAAAAGAGGAATTACCTCCTCAAACTCTTATGAGAATATCAAAAGGTCTAATTAAAAAGGAATTCAAATATCAGCAATGGCCTTAAGGAGACGATTATACGAAGCGAACCTAACACCAAGACGGCCTGCAAAAAAGCCAAAACTCACGCCGAGGATGCGACGACCGAGGCTTCAGTGGGCTAAAACTTACATATAGTCATTATACAGTAGCAGGTTTTATATTTGATCATATTTTTAATTAATCAGCACATTTTTGGAACTATTTTGCGCTAAGAACCCCAATATCAAAACAATTACTTTTTTTACTTTCAGATAGTATTTAGCGACGAGTACAGGCTGGAAGCTGTTACGGAGAACCCTCAATTCGTCCGGAGGAGGCTAGGAGAGTGGTACAATGAAGATTGCGTTGTAAGAACCGTGAAACACCCACTAGCCACGATGATATGGTCTTGTATCTCTGCCGATGGACCTGGACCACTGTTTTTTGTCGATGGAATTATGAACAAAAACGTTTTCGAGGAAGTGCTCCAGGACATTTTTATACCGCATTTATGCACGATCGTGGACCCTGTCATACAGAAATTTATTGAACAGCTCTGGTATCCCTATTCTTCCCTATTATTCGCCTGACCTTAATCCCATTGAGAACGTTTGGAGTCTCCTTGAATCTAAAGTTTATTTAGTCCTCAATGCTACTATAGCAGTCCTGAAGGAAAATATATATAAAATAAATGATTGAAAGGTGCTTTGAAAGCATGCCACATAGAATTAAGGCAGTTATAAATGCGAAGGCTGGGTTCTACAAAATATTAGCATATTTTATAACAAATATATTGTACATATACATATTTTGTATATTTGGATTTTCAGGTGTACATAAAATGTTACATAATAGAAACGTTTACATGCTTAAATTACTCGCAAAAGCATCTTAATGATACTGCGCGCGAGCCTGATTTATAAAATCTTTCAATTAAGAATAATAAAGAAAAAAACTAGTAAAAATAAAACAAACTAAACTAAATACAAAAGTTTATCATATGAAATAAAGTCAAAGATAACAATGTATAGTACTTCATGCAAGGAAACTTTAAAACACAAAATTATAGTTATAAACAATTTTCTATATCTTCAATGGTCTTCAACGTGAGATTGATGAGCCATATTTTTAATTTATACTTTAATTTGCACGAATCGCATGTCTTAATATCAGGTGGAAGGGCATTAAAGAGAACATATTTCATGTAACAAAACGTAGTGCGGTAAGCTGTTTTCTTCGAGTTTGGTGGACGTAAAATCCGCGTTCGAGAATTAGCAAGTACTAGTTCATTATATTGTATTTGTAAGGTCGTAAAATTTTCTATCAAAACTTTTTCCCAATACGCTCTTCTTACGTCTAACAGGCCATGTTCTCGGTACAACATCGATGATGAGAAAGTTCGCGGTTTTCTTAGTAGTATTTTGACAATTGCTTTTTGTGTCGTGATCAGTAGCCTTAGTATTCTCTTACCAGCCCCCCCTCCACAACAAGATACCATATGTAGCCGTTGACCAGAAAAGATCGTAGTAAATTGACATTAATTGTTTTTGAGAGAGAATAATCCGCAGTTTGTAAAAGACATAAATCAAAGAGAAGCTAGAAGGGCGGTGACTTGTGTGGATGTGTCAAAGATCTAACAGCTGTATTTTGTATGTTTTAATTACTTCAAAATAATTAAAATGATATGAACGGTATTATTATGAGTGAGATATAGACTATAGCAATTTCATAACTATTGGAGTGAGTGAAAAGTGGGCGGAAAGTTCTAAAGTGTTGTGATCAGTACGAGCGAGGCCAAACATAACCTCTAAGAAAGAATATGGGAGATCGGGAAAGCGATGATAATTGCGGGAAATGTAAAAAGAAAGTTAGAGATGACAACTGCATAGGATGCGAGGGAGTGTGCCAAAAGTGGTTTCACTCAAACTGTGTGGCTATATCAGCAGCTGAAATGAAGATGATTAAGAAAATCGGGCAGTTGAAGTGGATGTGTGAAGCATGCAATGACCAATAGGTTAACCTGATTGAAACATCTGTGAAGAAATAAACTAATGAAATGATGGTCTCCATGAAGTCAACCATGGAACAAATCGTAGCAAGAAAACTGAAAGAGATTCTGAAGAAAAATAATGGCGTACAGATGAACCATATGGAGAGAAGACCAGGGCTCTATGCAGATAAGGTGAAAGAGTCAAAGCAAGAAGTACTCATAGTGCATCCAAAAAAGCAAAATCAGACAAGTGAGAAGGCAAAGCAAGATTGTAAACAGAAATTAAATCCAGCAGAGATGAAGGTGGGAATTGAAAATGTGAGAAAAACCAAAAATGGAGGTATCGACATAACCTGCAAGACCAGAGAGGAGATACAGAAGGTGAATTTGGAAGTGAAGACAAAGATGGGAAAGGAGTATGATGTAAAAATTCCACAGGTGATGAAACCAAGGATCAAGATATACGATATTGAGGAAGAAATGGAAGATGCAGACTTTTACAGGTTTTTGATATTAAAAGAGATAGATGATATTGGAGTGGAAGAAGCATGGGATATATACAAGCAATGTAGAAATAATTTTGTCGATTCTTGGAGGGAGGCTAAGAACAAATACTATGAAGACAGCTTTGAAAGACTAAGAAATGAGCCAAAGAAATTATGGGAACAACTTAAGACCTTTTATAAATCTAAACCAAAGCAAATGACATATGTTACATTTGGGGAGAAAAATGTGTTCAATGCAGATGATGTAGCGAATAGACTGAATCATTATTTTGTTTCTAGTGTGGATGAAATAGTGGAGAGTATACCCGTAGTGAATGGCTATGAAATGGAAAAGAAAGCAAACGATTCATACCTAAGTGAATTTGAGAAAGTAGAAGTGCAAGATATAGAAAGCATTGTTAAAAACTTAAAAGATACTAATGGGCCAGATAAGATGAGTAGTGATATGATTAAAAAATTATGGACGGTGATTGGAGTTAGTACAACTCACATTGTAAATGAATCCCTAAACCAAAGAAGGATGCCTATTGCAAAAATTAAGGGGAGTGCTAAATGCAGTGATTTACGACCGATTAATACTCTTCCAGTGATTGAAAAAATCACAGAAGCAGTCGTGTATGAAACATTACTCAAGCGTGTTCAAGATAATGATTTATTGACAGAACACCAATCAGGTTTCAGGGAACAGCATAGCACAGAATCAGCTCTGCAATTGGTAATTGAAGATTGGTTGCGGGCAATAGATAGAGGTGAAGGAGTGGTAGCAGTATTTCTGGACTATAAAAGAGCTTTTGAAACGATTAATAGACATTTATTGTTAAAAAACTGTATGAGGTGTACAATATAATTTGTGATGTGTATGAATGGCTACGGTATTATCTGTATGGAAGATTTCAGACTGTTAAATTCAATGGTAGTGTATCCAAAGAGATGGAGGTAAATCATGGTGTTCCACAAGGAAGTAAGTTGGGACCTCTTTTATTTATTTTATATATAAATGACTTACCATGGGCTATTAGACAATGTAAAATACACATGTTTGCTGATGACACATTGATTTACATTCATGGCAGGAGTGTGCAAGATGTGATAAATACCATCAATGAAGAATTAGCTAGAGTTTGTGAGTGCTTGTGTAAAAATTCAATGAGCATCAATGTTGGTAAAACGAAGTGTATGGTAATGGGAAAGCCCAGATTTAAGGAAGAAGCGGAAGCACAACAAACAGTTAGGCTCATGGGATCAAATTTAGAATGGGTTAGAAAATATAAATACCTGGGGGTAATTCTAGATAATAATTTAAGTTGAATATATAAACAGCAAAATGGCAAAAAAAGTTAATCTGTTATACAAACTACGGAAAGTTATTTCAAAGTCAGGGAAGGAGTTGTTATTCAAAACAATCTTGGTGCCGCATTTGAGATACTGTTCTACAGTCCTCACGATAGCAAATAAAAAAGACATAGCAAGTATACAGAGGAAATTAAATAGAGGAATGAGAGCTGTGTCAAACAAAAGAAGATGTGAAAATGTCAGTTAAAAGAACTAGGGTATTTGCCAGTAGAAAGTGAGGTCCAGCGGGATGTATTAACGTTTATCTACAGATTAGAACAGAAGCAATTACCCAAGTACCTTGAAAGTTTGGTAAGGAAAAATTCGGATTTGCATCTGTATTCAACACGGCAGGCTAGTAAATTTCATTTAGAACCAGTACATTATAGTAGAGGGTTGAAATCAGTATTTAGCGGGGGAATTGCGCTTTATAATGAACTTCCGGATGAAATAAAATCGCTTGGGTCAGTAGGACTGTTTAGGCAAATGGTAGGGATATGGCTGAGTGCACAGGAATATGAAATTGTGGAAAACTTAGTTGAGCTGTGATGTAATGGATGAGGTGCTATATGTAAAAATATCTCTAAATATTATCACTAGTTATTGCATGTACAAAGAAGTTTATTGTTAATTGACCTAAAAATGGCTGTTATTGTTAAAATTGTAATTGATAAATGTATTAGCCGTAGGCTATTTTCAACTAAATAAATAAATAAATAAATAAATAAATATCGAATTCTATTATTCAAGGAAGATATATGGGCGTTCCATTTAAGGTTACTGTCCAGTACAACTCCAAGGTATCTTGATGTTTGGGTTCGCTGTATTTTTGAGTAGTTACATATCTTATCCATACATTTTGGGGAATGCAACTGTAGAGCTTAAGGTCTTGTGGATAGCAATCACAGTAAGATCCGAAAGTCATGAAATTAGTCTTGTCAACATTAATAAATAATTTATTATTGCGGAGCCATGAAGCTATCTTCTGCATCCTCAATTCCAACTGTTGCATAACATGTTCCCATATGGCCCCAGTTATAATTAAAGCCGTGTCATCAGCATAGCTTATAATCTCATGATTTTCTGACAGCTTCAGTAATCCATTCAAATACAAAATAAAAAGAATTGGACCTAGAACAGTTCCTTGAGGAACTCCGCATTCAACCTTGATATTCTCACTCTTATAAGTAACTGTATGTACCTTTTGTGACCTATCTCTCAGGTAATTGGCAAGTAGATCATAAAACACTCCTCGGAAACCATAATTTTCTAGTTTACCGAGAAGTAACCCATGATCCACCGTGTCAAACGCCTTTGCAAAGTCCAAGAATACTGCTGCACAAGGGGTTGATGTGCTTATAGCATTATCTCTCTACAATTGTCGTTAAAGCATTTTGCAAATTGTGTCCGCTATTTTTTAACCACTAAATATACTGTGTAAAAAGTGAGTTATTTTTATATTATTTTTCCTTCATGTCTTTTTTAATCTATAAAAGAGCATTTCAACAAAATTACGAGTGTTCCTAATTCGATGAACAGGGGCTGTAGACGCAATCCACCGTTCCGTTATTTTTACGGCATACATAGACCTTGCTTGAAAACCTCATTGGCACTGTAATCGCAATATTCCGCAATCTAAAATATGAAGCAGTGCCATTGGCGTTTCGGAACACGGTCATATCCATTGCTGCAATTTCTTCATGACCTGCATTTTCTGAATGGAATCTAAAACGATATACGCACAAGCCACTTGTGTACGACGCAATAGGCAAATCGTCGTAACAAATCTGTGTTGACGTTTCAAATGGAACATACCGTGTATCTCTGTATCCTGTGAGTATCGATGTGTTACCGCCAAATTTTTTGAGGTTTGTTCACTCACATACACCAACAGCGCCAAAACGTCACACTTTTGTTGTATGCAAGCGTTTAGCGCAGACATTGGACTACCATAGAAATGTGAACCTTTAGTGCTGAGAACCTCAGTAAAAACGATATAATTTTATGAAAGCATGTTAACTTAACGATATAATATTTTGAAAGCATGTACTTGTATGTATACAACCGACATGCGTGGTTTCACGTAACGTGTATACACACAACAGCATGCAACTAAAATCACATACTTTATTGTCCTTGCTCTTCTATTTTTCACTAAGAAGTAAACAGTTTAAAATGGTATCACCATTGCCCAATGCTATTCGGTTCGTTTTTTAGTGGGTACATTTTCATTGTAAATTTGATACGTCGGTTGTGACCAACAATATAAGAATATTTTATCACGTATCATGTTAGGCGCTTATTTACTTACCTATCTAAAGCTATAGCAACTAAATGTAGAATTGAAGCTGTGCAACAAAGCACATCAGACGATGTCCACATGTCACACAGTTCTGGTCCCAATTTCCATTCTTTTGAAACTTCATAAACAGCACTAAGTGGCATTACAAGGCAAGCAACAAGTAGATCTGCCACAGCAAGGGATAGAATTAAATAATTCGCCACACTCTGAAGATGCCGCTCAAGCAGAATGGCTGCAATCACAAATACATTTCCTGAAATTGAAACAAAGAAATTAATTGGAATTATTACTTTATAAATGCTATTGAAATGTCAAACAATAGGAACTTTAAAGATATTACCGATAAATATAAAATTCTGAATTTTGCATTAGAACCGCGCAATAATTAGTATTTCACCAATCTGTAAATTATTCTAGCCCAATCCGAAGCACTAATTTTTCCATTTAACTAGGGAGAGCTCTAAATTGAAATGAAATACTTCACAGTTTAATTACTTACACATTTAATCTCAAATTAAAATCGCTATTAAGATAAATCGAAACATTTTAGTTTACACCAATATCCATCTGAAAAGTAAATTGCTCTAGCAAAAATTATGCATTAAGTTTGTTAATACGAATATTCCCTTACTTCCCATTTTGTGTCTTAAAAAATTAAAAGCAAAAAACCTTTTTCCAAAAAAGCTTTTATTTAAATGCTCTAAAAAGAAGAAAATAAAAATCGCGCGATTTACTTGTGTAAATAAACTAGTACCTATTTAATTGAGTAACTTAATCTGCTAAGTACGCGACAAGCTTTTATGATCATATAAATTGTTATAATGAGGTCAAAAGTTTTTTTTTTTTTTTTTTTTTATTTACTGAATCTTTCTAGGCAATTTAGAAACTGACAATAAGTGTTCAAATCTTACAACCTAAATAACTAGTAGTAGTTCCTTGACCTAGTTGAAGAAACTATTGTTAATTCAAATCATTATATGTAGATATATGTAGGTATAATTAGTTAAGGGGTTATTCTCATGTGACCACTTCGAAAAATCGATTATTTTTTTCATATTTCGATAGTAAAACCTATTGGGAATATGCTGTGAAAAATTCAGACCGAAATTCTTAGTATTAAATAAGTTACAACTCATTATCGCCGCCGCGCCAGGTCTGCTGCTGCTACATTTTTATTGTTTTCACCGGTCTTTTTTACCTGCGTACGGAGTTTCTGACGGTCAACTTTAGTATATTACCTACCTGTGTATATGTGGAATAGTGTATATAAAGTTTTGTCGTGAATTGTGAAATTATATGGTCCAAGCATAGCAGATTTGTGTAAGTATAAATTTTCCACGAGAATTCTGCTCTTGAAACTTTAAACGCGTTTTACTCGAAACGTCATTTTCTAGAACCATGGCCTAACAAAAAAACTAATCGACCGATTGCTTTGAAATTTATATATGTTCTTCTACCTGTTAATGGTTATCGCAGGTACCAGAATTGTTTATTTTAGAAAATATGTTCTTACTTTTTTTAAACGATTTTTACCACAAAAAACCAAGATTTTCGGAACTTTCTTTTCTACAGTCCGCCATTTTTTTGCTTTTCAATGAAATTGATTAATTCTGGTACCTACGATAGCGACAGATGTACTGAACAATAATCCATTCGATTTTTTCATTTCAGATAACATGACCAGCCGCTTTTACCATGGCCAGTGACCTGCTTTTGTTTTTGGTGTCTAGTTTAATTAAAACAAAAAAATATAAACAATGTAAAATTAACAAAAATAACAATTTATTTATATAGTTTAAGATACAAATAAAACATATAAAAAAATTAAAATGATTGAATGTTACTGTCTTATAAAAAAAAATTCCCAAAAAAGAGGTAAATTTCATGCGTTCACATGAGAATAACCCCTTAAGTGCATATCGGTTTAGGTAAGAGAAAGGTCTGCTATATCTTTCCTATTGAGACGTCTGGAATATTGCCGTAGAAGCAGGTTTTTGGCTAGTCTGTTTGGGTGGTTTCGCAGTTTTGCTGAATATGAGTTTGCGTGATTGATTATTTCGTCATGGACCGTTAAAATCCCTAAGTCCTTCTGAATGTTTTTGTTTTTTATATACCATGGTGCTCCTGTGATTGTTCTCAGTATTTTTGATTGTGCTCGCTTCAGTTTAGCTACGTTAGATGCTGAACCCCATAGTTGCATGCCATATTCCCAGATTGGTTTGATGATGGCACGGAAGATTAGCACTTTATATTCCAATCTCATTTTGGAGTGTTTGCCTATTAACCATAACAATTGTTTTGTTTTTAGGTTACATTGATTTCTCTTAGTTTCAATATGCTTCTTCCAAGTCAGTCTTCTATCGAGATGTAGGCCTAGATACTTAACTTCATTTTTCTGCGGGATATGTTGTTCAAAAGCTTTATTGGAGGGTATGCTTCTTTTCTAAGAGTAAACGTCACATGGGTGCTTTTTGATCCGTTTTGATCTTGGATTTGGTGTAGGTGTCGAGCAAGGTTTTTTGATGCAATTTCTGGGTCCGTATGGACGCTTAGGATAGCGGTATCATCAGCAAAGGTGGAGATAAGAAGACTGTCATGTCTTGGAAGGTCGGACGTGTATAGAAGGTATAGGAACGGGCCAAGGACGCTCCCCTGAGGCACCCCTGAGAGTATCCCATGAGGACGAGTAGTGGCGCTTTTGTGTCTCACAACAAACTTCCTGTTTGATAAGTAGCTTTGGAAAAGTTGATGTGTGTTGATAGGCAGCATAGCTTTGATCTTGTGGAGTAATCCCTCGTGCCAGACTCTATCGAACGCTTGGGCCACATCCAGGAATACCCCAGAACAGTAATTTTTTTCCTCAAAGGTTTTCCTTACACAAGCAACAATTCTATGCACCTGCTCTATCGTGCTATGTTTTTCCCTAAATCCAAATTGATGCGCCGGGATAATTTGGCTCTCTAGTAATACTGGTTGCAACTTTTTTAGTAACAATTTTTCAAAAAGTTTAGAGAAGATTGAGAGCAGGCTGATTGGCCGATAAGAAGATAAAAGTGTAATATTCTTACCCGGTTTAGGTATCACGATGATTTCAGATAATTTCCAATCATCCGGAAAATGCCCCGTACCGAGTATCCCCTCATACAGGTGCTTCAAGTACTTAACAGCTATATGTGGTAATTCTTTTATCATCTTTGCGGTGATTTTATCGGGGCCTGGAGCTTTCTTGGTGTTGAGATCTTTGATGAGTTTGTAGATTGTTTTGAGGCTCAAGCGTAGCGATATTACTCTTGATGCAATTTTGATAGGAGGAAGGCTACTATTTCCCATTGGTGCGTTAGGCGTGAATACATTGATTAAGTGTTCAGCAAACACTGCAGCTTTTTCCGAGTCATTTCGTGCCCATTCTCCGTTGCCTTGCCGAATAGGCGGTTCCATTACTATGGGATGCTTTAGTTTTTTGGCTGCCTTCCAAAGAGAATAGTCTGTAGAGTCTGTAGGGGTAAGATTACTAAGATAGTTCTGGATTCCCTTGCATCTGCTTTCCTCTAGCACTCTGTGGAGTTTCCTAGTACAGGCAGCTAGCTGGCTTTTTAGCCGTGGTGATCTGAATTCCTGCCATTCTCTTCTTATTTGTCTCTTTTTCTTTATGAGATCGTCAATCTCAGTTGAGCAAACTCTTTTCGGTTTTGTTTTACTTCTGTAGATAGGAGTGGAAATCTATGCTGCTTCAGTTAGAAGTTGGGTAAGACTTTGCGCCGCTGACTCGACGTCATGCTTGGTTTTTAGAGGAGCTTTAGGTTGAATATGAGCGGTGATGTATTTTCGGTAGGAAAGCCAGTTTGTGCTTTTGTTGGACAGACTAAGAGGAATTTCAACGTGTTTTGGATTTAAATCTAATGAGATTATGCTGGGAGAGTGGTCTGATGACAATTCGAATGATGTTTCAGCCTTCAGATGGTGTCGTTTCAGGTTTTTCGTGATTCCGAAATCAATTAGGTCGGGTATTTTGCGGCTGTCTGTAGGCCAGTATGTTGGTTGACCGGTGGATACAATATCGAGATTTGCTTTTAGAATAGCCGACCGAAGATTTCTTCCTTTAGGTGTAATGAGCCTCGAGCCCCAGTGGGTATGCTTCGCGTTGTAGTCACTTGCAGCAATAAATTTTGTCCCAAGTGTTGCAAAGAAGTCTGAAAATTCCTTTTCTGAGATTGTGAAGCGCGGGGGACAGTAAACGGCACTGGCCACTAGTTTTCCTCCTAATTCATCAATGCATATTGATGTGGATTGAAGATACTTCTCACAGTAATGATTGTACTCATGATGTTTTATTCTTTCCTTTATCAGAATGCCAGTGCCACCACATGCTTTACCATCAGGGTGTTTAGTATCATAAAATCTATATCTCTTTATGTTGAAGTTATTGGCTTGGGTAAGGTGAGTCTCGGAGATAAGCATGACGTCAATTTCATTTTTCTCCAGGAAATGTATTAGTTCAAGTTTATGTTGGCTAAGGCCGTTTGCGTTCCAGTGACAAAGTTTCAGATAGTTCATTGTTTAGAGAGAAACATTTGCAGTAACATATTCTGGTTTTTGATTAATTCTTGCATCATGTTTTGCATAGATGTCATAAGTTGGTTCATATTTTGGATGAGTGATTGTAAGGTTTGGTTTAGATCGCC
This sequence comes from Neoitamus cyanurus, assembly GCA_947538895.1. Classification (NCBI taxonomy): domain Eukaryota; kingdom Metazoa; phylum Arthropoda; class Insecta; order Diptera; family Asilidae; genus Neoitamus; species Neoitamus cyanurus. The sequence goes on from OX384541.1 coordinate 43,182,288, forward strand.
TGAGGGTACTTTTGCTGCTTGGGCGTGTGCAGTACCTTTTAAAACGTTTGCATATGAGGTTTTGGGTTGGGTGGTTGGGTCGATAATTGCTGCAGGAATATTCTTTCGAGCAGTTTCCTCTGTTTGTGTCACTTTTTTCTTATGTTGCATTTCATAGACGGGGCACCCCCGATAATTTGCAGTGTGAGGGTCACCACAATTGCTGCATTTCTTGACGCTGCTATCATTTTTTGGTTTCTTGCATTCAGTGGTTTTGTGGAGGTCGCCACATATAACGCAGACCGATGGCAGCCTGCAGTAAGTTTTGGTATGGCCGAACTCCTGACAGTTTAGGCATTGTGGTAGGCCAGATCGCTTTCTTGGCTCTTCAACATATATTCTGTGATTGAGTAGATATTTCAAATTATATATCGGAAGCACTTCGTTCTTTTTTAGTTTCCTGGTGACTTGTTCTAGTTCCACTCTATATAACGGTTGGGGTTCTTTAAAACGGTTTATAATGTTAAAAACATTTTTGACTACGAATCCCTCGGTGAATAGGGCATATTTTATATATTCCACAGGGTAATTATTTTCAATGCCTGTAAACTGTAAGCCCTTTACTAGATTTCAGCTGGTAAGTGTAGAAATGTTTGCTGAGCGATTCCAAGAATCTAATTAATTTGCGATAATTTGCTTCATTACAGGTTTGTATTTTAGTTTCCTCAATCAACCCCTTGCGTACGTTAGTAACGTAGAAATTATTTTTGCCAATTTCTGTAGATAGTTGGTTGATCAGTGTTATACTATTTCTTTCACGGAGAAACACTGGAGGAGGCTTAGCGCTATGCCCTGGAGGATGCTCGTTATCACCTTGAATAGTATTGGGTTGCTTGCTCGTTGATTGCTGCACGTTGTCATCGTTTACAGTATTCAGTAAATGGAATTTATTCTGAGTTACTGTTATCTCTGTGGCAGAATTTGGTTTTCTTTTTGTTGCACTTTGAATGCTTGCCGATTTTGGGCTCCTATTACGTTTAGTTACTGTCACATATCTATCAATGCCTGTTTGAACGTAGTTATTGCATATTTCCGAGTCAGATTTTGCTGATTTGGGCTTTAAGAGTTCAGAATCACTGACTGCGCTGCATTGCTTAGCCTCCGGTACGGCATTTGCAACGGCGCCGAGGAGACTTTGCGCTGATATCAGTGTGTGTAAAACACTTGAGGCATTCAACTCGTCTGCTGCAAGTTGGTGATTCGGCGAGGAAGATGGATTTTCTGTTAGCTGTTCATGTTCAGGGTTTACCCGAGTTGTCTCGCGCTCTGCCGGCTTGGGAGGGTTTCTGCCCAGTCCCATAAAGACATTTGGTAATCACTGAACGCCAATCACTTGTACACCAGTCACTACGGAAGCTATGTTCTCAAGATAGGTTTATGCACTTGGGTTAGGCGAAAAGTTTAACTTTTGTTGCACTTTGCACCCAGATCCACTGCAAATTTGCCGATTTGCAATTTAAGTTCTTGCTTTTTTGGTAACTTTGCGCGAGCTTCGCAATAACACGTCCGATCGCGACGACTATACGTCAACACTTTAAAAGGTTAAAAGGTTAAAAGTTGATAGTTAAAATTTTAAAGGAAAATTTTATTTTCTTCTTTTTAGAGCATTTAAATAAAAGCTTTTAATTTATTTTTTACTTTTTAGTTATTTAACCTGCCTTTTTATTCTCAGCGAACCCTTTCATTTAATACCCATACTATAAGAAAGCATAAAAACTCTAAAAGTCCGCCATATTGGATTGAGAGTGATGTCAGAATATTTTTCTAATTATTCTCGGCAAGCCCTTTCATTTGATACCCATATTGTAGAAGTGCATAAAAAATAACTATTCCGCCATCTTGGATGCTCCGCCATATTGGATTTAGAATAACGTCACATTATTTCAAGTTACTCTCAACAAGCCCTTTCATTTGATACCCATATTGTGGAAATGCATTAAAATAACTATTCCGCCATATTGGATTTAGGATGACGTCACATAGCTTATCGTGTATTGTCATCCAAACTAAACGTGTATACAAATTTTGAGCTCAATCGGTTGAAGATATCTGCTTCAAAATTGAGTAGCAAGATTCCACTCGAACAAACATACATACATTGCAAGTTAAATAAAAGCTTTTTCAGCACACGTGCGGGGTAAGTGGTACCTTACCGCACGGGTTTCCATGCGATAAATCATCAATTAACCACGGTGCGGTAAGTAGCCGATTGCCCACGATGGCTATTAACGCACTCGCTTCGCTCGTGCGTCTAACACCGCCATCGTGGGCAATCGGCTACTTACCGCCCTTGTATCGTAATATACTATTAAAATATACTAGATTATTATTAGTATCGATATTTTGGGTTTTCTTCAAACTCCGAGGTATAATCTTGTGCCTTGCTTTGCACTAAAAATAAAATTAAAATACTGTTTGTGATTTTTTCGGAATCTGCATAAATTTTTAAAAAGGATGTGGACCTTTGAGTAAAAAGTATTCATCTTTAAATTACTTGAAATGGCATTACCTTTAATTGAAATGAGAACCTTTTCTTCCAGCGTCATTATAATTTCAAATCGATATCCTTTACACGGGATTGCTACCGTCCTAAAACCTAGCACGAGTTGCCTGCCGTCCGAAAACGTTGAAAAGATCTCCTTCAAAATGAAATTGAAAATGTAATGGTTTAAAGCTATAATCTTTAAAGCATTATCATTTTGAATCGTACATGCACATGAAGGCCTGCATGCTCCCACCACAATGAAAATTTTCGAGATGGTTCTCTTTCTGTGCTTCTTACCAATTTTGCAATATCTGGCTTAATATTAATTTAATATCGATTTTTTTTCAGTAAAGTGCTTCTGCCTATGTTACTGATTTGTAGTGCGTTTCCATGTGCAAATCAATCCCTTGCGTGTTTATGGTGGAAAATACTGTACATAATGGCGGCATGTCTATTTAACAGTAACAAGTATACGTTTCGGTTTACTCTTAAACTGTAATTAGCAAGCCTTACACTGGCACATATTCTATTAAGGAGGCTGGATCGAAAACTAAAAAATCAGGAGAATTAATTCAAATTTCGCTAGATGATAGTTTAGCATCATATAAATCAAATACAAAAAAAAAATTAATGTCACCGGCAAAATAGAAGAGAAAAATCAAACTAAAGTTTAATAAGGGGTTATTACCAGCTTAATTTTTTTTTTAAATAAATTTTATAAGTATGATATTACATTTGATTGAGTACTTCTTGAACTACAAAAAGAAAATTATTTCACTGAAAAATATTCCAAAATGGTGGCTATACAGTAGGTCGCGTAAACTACCATTTAAAAAAGGTCCTTCTACGGCCGGCAGTAGAAGTCTCGTCCAAAGTAACTTAAAAAAAACCAAAAATTGTTTCATTATCTACATGATTTTTGCTACCGAAGTACACATGAATATATTTTTAGAATTTTTTTTCGCGAAGTTGTTTGAAAAAAACCGTTTTTTTTCAACGAAAATACTCGAACTAAAGGGCTTATAACTTTTTTTCCTGATATACAATCGCTATAATCGTATGTACTTCGTTAGATAATTTAATAATAAAGGTTCAGTTAAAATTTGAAGTCAATCGGATGAAAACTGTTCCAGTTAAATTAAGCTAGTAATAACCCTTTAATAAACTTTAGTTTGATTTTTCTCTTCTATTTTGCCGGTAACATGCATTTTTTTTGTATTTGATTTATATGTTGCTAAACTATCATCTAGCGAAATTTGAATTAATTCTCCGTTTTTTTTAGTTTTCGATCCAGCCTCCTTAAATCATGTTTTACTTCTTAAATATTTCTAATGCTTTAAGTCTTTTCAAAACTTTTAAAATTATCTTGGAAACTCACGGACTTTCGGGTGAATTTTTTTAAAAACTAGTGCGTAGTTCTAATTACACTAAAACAGTGGTGTACAACCAAAATCAGTTTTGAAAATTCGGCTGCCATTTACATATTATATATATAATAGATATTTAAAATAGTGTCCGGAACTAATTATTTAAGCAAAGCGATTGAGCTAAATTACAAAATTAGCACCAATTTTTTAGGGTTCCGTAGCTAAGTGGCATAAAGGCAACCCTTATAATTTAGTCATGTCCGTATGTCATAGCCTTATAACTCCGCCATCTTTCCATCGATTCTGATTAAATTTCACATGCAAGTGTCTGGTGTGAGCCTCTACTTAGTTATGTTATGAAATTATGGATAAAAATAGGGGTGGCTTTTTATCGTACACCCCATTGTTTGCGGTATCGTTGAACTGGTCTCTAAAAATGCAATAAAGATGGAAGTTCTTAAGAGAATAGTTCTTCGGTGAATAGTTCGCGAGATTCAAGCTCCTAAAGTCGTTAATAATAGGTCTGTTCGCGTACTTTTCTAGTAAAAACTTTTAATTAAGAAAAGTGAGAAACCCCTCTCAGCAAGTATCAAACGACGTGTGCGAGCAACTTGGTACGCGAAGAGCATCAAATAACCTCAAATTGACAAATAGCCATCAATTGACCAATTAACGTAAAATGGTTTTTGATATGCTTAGAAAAGACCCACCAGCGTTAAATTCACCTTTTATTTTGCGCGTTCAAAGGTGTTTGGTGAATATTCCACCACTGGAATAGCTGATTGACCTTCTTATTGCAAAGCACTTTCCAAAGGACAACTTAACCTGAAAATATCAGCTGTTACACTTTGCCAGTTTTCAATTTTTCACACGGTGAAAAATGTCGAGTAAAAACTTACGAAATCTTATTCGGAGGGGAAATGTGACGTAAGGAAATTCTCTCTCAACTCTGGTAACTTTCGAAAGTTTTCGTATGCATTTAGGTACGCGAACAAACTTTCCAACCTTGTGATTAAAAAATAAAAAAAAACTTAAGATTGTAGTAATTTATAATATATATTTTAAACGAAAGTATTTTGAACAAGATACGTTAACAAGTTTTTTTATATTATATATCCACAATTATCAGTTTTCAAAAGCACTACTAAGAAGACATTTAACAAAGAAGTTGCATTATTCACACTTCAAATTGGCTTGATTTTGTACACTCGACTACTATGTGCAGGACATGGCCAAATGTCAAATACATACTTAATTATAAATAAAAAACTAAATTTCAATGAGGGTGAATTGTGTTTATTTTATAATCCTGGCGAAAGAAAAAATAACTCCTGCTACTTAGTACATGCTACGACACTCACTAGCCCGGTTTTTGATCTACTCAACGCAGCGACTGACTCAAAAAAAGTACTATACATATTTTAATGCCCAAAAAAATTCCAAAAATCTCATCAATGCTGACCTACCTCTACCACTGCAGAAACAGTCATAGCATAGTAATTAATACACGCGTCATTCCTCCTCAAATCGACAAAGAATAGGACTCGACCATTCTATATTTCAATGAAATTTGGTGGATGTATTTGATATATCATTAAATGAAATTCCATTTAAAGATTTTTGGGAAAAATGTTATTTTACAAAATTGCAAAATGAAGTTTTGTCGAATCCAAAATTGCTTTTTCATGTTTTTTAGGCATATCGAAAACGATCTGAACGAGACCTAAATCTGATACTAGTTTCATTTTAAGGAAGATACTTGTGGCTATCATATCACTCACATTTTTTCAATGTTATGCAAACACGTGAGGGATACAATGAAAAACTCTAAAAACTAGAAGGTGATTTTCGATCCATTGGTAGTTGGAAATCAAAAATATTTCGATTTGATATACACGACTGTATTTCATGACGGCTCAAACCAGACTAACTAATACAGCGTTTGCCGATAGCGGCAGTACTCGATTACATCCAAAAGTGTGTGGCTAAATTCTTCGCATAATTCATGATTAATCAATCTGAAAACACCCTAAAAAATTTCCACACGTTGTTTTGTTTTTTAGGACAAAGAATTATTTTAAATTAAATTTTTGTATAACTTAGGCTTAGATCTATTTGCCTTTTCAGCAATAGAATAATTAAAATTTAAAATATATGTAATTATCTAGAAAATTTCACGACAATTAAACGAAGACTTAATAATAATATTTTTACATCTGGTTCAACTCTTTTGAACTAGTTGTTGATCGGCTGAGAATGTTTGTAAATTTTTGGAATGAAATATGAGAAAATTAATATGTTAAAACTATTCTTCCGGACCTTTGATCTATATAAATATTTTTACCAAAAGCAATACACCTATCTCCAATAAAAAAAAAAAGAATTTTAATTCAAAAATATTTCCTCCTTTAAAAAAACACCCCCCTGAAATTTTGAGGGTGTTTTGAGATTGATTAACCGTAAAATATTGAAAAAATTTTACTAGAACATTTCTTTTCCAGTTTTTAGAATTTTTTATTGTTTCTTTGACATTTTTGCATAAAAATCAAAAAAATCATGAGTGATATGATAGCTGCAAGTATCTTCCTTAAATTTCATCTAGAATTAGGTTTTTATCTTCAACCGTTAAAAACTATTATATAAAAAAACCGGAAAAACGCAAAAAATTCGACAAAACTTCATTCTTTAATAAAGTTTAAAAAATTTCATTCAAATTTAAAATGGTCGAGTCCAGGTGTTTGTAGATTTGATATAGAATGACTCACATCCCTTTTTATTTTTATTAACTTGCCCATCTTATTACCTTTGTAAAAAGGCGCAACGCTAGGTAGAGGAAGGATATACAAAATACGTACATTAAAATTTGCATTTTAATAAAAAAAAATTAAATAAATAAACTTATTACAATTAATGGTAACAACTTATTACAGTTAATGGTAATACGCTAAATATGCAAATACATTTAGATGTAAAGGGTTTCCCAATAGGCATGACATGGTTTTGCTAGCTCGTGGCGGGCATATTTGTTTATGGTTTTTTGTGCAGTTATGTTCAGTAAGGTTTGCGATTTCATCATGACACGTTTCACTTTGATCCAATGCTTGGAAATTGTCCAAAATTGTTACGCAAATTCGCATTCTCTTGTCGGTACTGTAAGAGCGCTTCGTGCAAAAAACGGTCGTCATAATGCTCATGAGCGCGCTATAAGACGCATAATAACAAAGTTTGAAAGTGAATTCACTCTTCACAATACAAAGGTTCCTGTAAGACAAAGAAATGCCCGAAGTGAACAAAATATTGCCGCCGTTCAAGCCAGTGTTCGTGAAAAATGTTCCGCGTTCTCAAGAGTTGGGGCTCTCCAGGATGACGACCTGGCGAATTTTGCTATTGGATTTGGGTCTGCATCCTAATAAGATGGTATTGGCACAAGAACTCAAGCCAACGGACCATCACATTCGTCGTCAGTTCGCTGATTGGTCACTGGAAATGTTGGAAGCCGACGGCGAAAATCATCCCAAAATCATCTTCTCAGATGAGGCTCATTTCTGGCTCAATGGATTCGTCAACAAGCAAAATTGCCGCTATTGGAGTGAATCAAATCCACGAGTGGTTCATTAATCACCATTGCATCCACAAAAATTGACCGTTTTGTGTGGATTATGCTATAGCGGAATCATCGGACCTTATTTATTTCGAAATGAGGCAGGAGATGCCGTTACCATTAATAGCAACCGCTATAACACGATGTTGACCGATTTTTTTTTTCCGGAATTTGATGAAATTGATGCGGACGACCTTTATTTCCAACAAGACGGTGCACCGCCTCACACTTCCCGACTTAACATTGACTTATTGCGCGGTAAGTTCGGTGAGTCGTTAATTTCTAGAAATGGTACCATCGCTTGGCCGCCTAGATAGTGTGATCTAACGCCTTTGGATTATTTCCTTTGGGGCCACATTAAGTCAAAGGTTTACGTTTGCAGCAACCATCCTACAACTCTTGAGGCATTGTAAGACAATATTCGTCAAGTCATAGCTGAGATACCGGCCGAAATGTTTCACAGAGTCATCGAAAATTGGCGTGAGCGGATGAACGTGTGCAAGAGCAGCCACGGTGGCCATTTGGCCGATATTTTATGCAATTCATAAATCGCATAAAATTATCTTTCAAATAAAGCAATCAGAACCATTTGTGCTCGAAAAGTGTGTGTTTTATTGCAATTTAAAGCTCGGACGTTCTTATTGGCAAACCCTATATAATTTGAAGTGGTTTATCCGTATTTAATAAGATTGCCACTGTTCTTCAACTCTCTCCCAGGGAACGGCCAAGGAAGATGGAGGTGCGCTATAGCCCTTAGTGCAGTTTTAAGAAATGCCCAAAAAATTGTTATTGATTGGTCTGGACCAATCCAAAACCATAATGCTGTATTGTGCTGGAATGCGAGTCGGCTTTTCGGAATGGGCATAGATCTCATGGATTGTAATAATTCTTTCTTTAATACATAATATGGCTCTATACATATTTTAATCGGTCTTACATACGTTCAATCAGCCGCAATTCGCTTGCTCCAAAAGAGCTGAAATCTCCTCACAGCATGATGGCATCGTGTTTTACTGTTTGTTTAACATGTTCAGGCTTCAAACACTCTCCTTGTCTTATCCAAGCTCAGGACATTCCATCGGCAGAATAACGGGTAATTTTACTTTCGTCCGACCATATCATATCACATTGTCACATATTTCCTCCGACCACTGTTCAACTTTTTGCACTTTTTTCATAAGCGACCTACTGTAGCCTAACTTACACCAGTTTCTTACGCCACATAACGGGTCGGTTTTCCATCTTTCAGCAATTTTTCCACTTGCTTTTTAAGAGCCTCTGGGACAGCTTTCATTTTTACCTTTTATTTAAAACAGATTTATGTATCTGGAATTTGGAATTTGACCCAAATTTCGCCAAAAAGCGCTACTGATCGATGATAAGCAACTTCTTGTTGCCTGACCTGGATGATGTAGATAGCGACAATATGTGTTTCCATAAGGATGCAACACAGAGCATGCAAAGATGGACATTTTGCACGAGATATTTGAGGGCATGTGAACTGACCATTGAGATCGTGCGATTTAACGCCTTCAGACTTCTTCCTTTGGGGCTATCTTAAATCACTGGTCTATGTGAATAAACCGCAAACAACTTATGCCTTCAAAGTCAACATAACCAACGCCAGCGAATTCGGCCAGAATTATGCGACAAAGTCATCGAAAATTGCACCTCCCGAATATGTGGCACCAAGCAAGGCCGCGGAGGAAATTTGAACGACGTTATATCCCATACTTAATGCAATAAAATAATTTTTCAAATAAAATAAAAAATTAAAAGCAAAAAAACCTTTTTTAAAAACAGCTTTTATTTAAATGCTCTAAAAGGAAGAAAATAAAATTTTCCTTTAAAATTTTAACTACCAACTTATAACCTCATTATACACAATTTATATGATCATAAATGCTTGTCGCGAGGTACTAGTTTATTTACACAAGTAACTCGCGCGACAAGCTTTTATGATCATATAAATTGTGTATATTGAGGTTATAAGTTGATAGTTAAAATTTTAAAGGAAAATTTTATTTTCTTCCTTTTAGAGCATTTAAATAAAAGCTGTTTTTAAAAAAGGTTATTTTGCTTTTAATTTATTTTTTACTTTTTAGTTATCGCTGGCTAGTTTTCTGAGTCTGTTCATCTCATTCAACTCATCATTGTTGCAAGGTCGTTTGCCGATTCATTTCGAACAGTCTAGCTCTTCAATAAGGAGAGGTACGTTCACGACATCATATCACACCCCGATGCCACTCAGTCCTCGGCAGAGCCTCACCTTGACTTGGGTGTTTGGAAGAATGCGCCACTTATTTCAGCTTGGAGCTTACTTGTGCCTGACGAAACTCAGTTCCGGGTTTGATTTTGGAGTTGTCCTAGACAGGTTGCAGACCAATGCTGATGACGCCCATCTCGCCAAATCACACAAGTCAAAGTTAATCAACCAATGTTACAGGCTCAAAAAATTCTACCTCAAGAATTATCGAGGTCTCTACACCAAATTTCAGGTGGATTAGAGCAACGGAGCTTATAATCACCATCTTTTTTTTAACCTGCCTTTTCATTCTCAGCGAACCCTTTCATTTAATACCCATACTATAAGAAAGCATAAAAAACTCTTAAAGTCCGCCATATTGAATTAAGAGTGATGTCGGAAGATTTTTCTAATTATTCTCGGCAATCCCTTTCATTTGATACCCATATTGTAGAAGTGCATTAAAAATAACTACTCCGCCATCACATTATTTTTCGAGTTACTCTCAACAAGCCCTTCCATTTGATACCCATATTGTAGAAATGCATTAAAAATAACTATTCCGCCATTGGATTTAGAATGACGTCACGCAGCTTATCGTGTATTGTCATCCAAACTAAACGTGTATACAAAATTTCAGCTCAATTGGTTGAAGATATCTGCTTCAAAATTGAGTAGCAAGATTCCACGTAAACATACATATTATACATACATTGCAAGTTAAATAAAAGCTTTGAAAATGGAGTGGATATCTCACACACAACTTGTTTTATTTACATTTAAAAGTCGAGCGTCCATATTGAAAGACCCTGTGCGTGCATGCATATGTACCTTCCTAGATTTTAAACGAAACATAATAAAATGAAACGTTGTTCAAAAACACTTAATAGGCCACAAGTGAGCTGACTACGACTATGACTACAACTGGCTAAAGGCATGGTGCAAAACTGAATCAATGCAAAAGTAAGGGTACCTACACGAATATGGTTAGATTTATTCTTAAAAAGTAACTCTGGGAGCGTTCCAGACTTGAAACTTTTTAATAAGAGATTGTGTTATATTTATAAAATCTCCAGGACAAACTATTTGAAGCTATTACATATACCATATGTATGTATAATTAGCTTACCAATGGAATAGTCTAAAAATAGATACATCCGAACTTGACTTTCGTCGTATGGTGTCGACAAACGGAACCTACCAATTTTCCCAGCATTTCAAATGGAAAAATAAGCTACATGTCAATATGCAGACACGCTGCCATCATCTGGATTATTTAGGGTAAACTTTACGCGACGATCGGTTCCATACTTGCAAAGTATAAATAAACATATATTCTTTGATTAATTTGCATTTTCAATTAAGCGCAGAGTTCCACCTTTCTCAATCATTTAAATATTTTTTTAATTCTAAATAAATACAAAATATCTCGTGTGGTAGGGCCGCATGGGCTATATTACAGGGTGGCTCAACCTTTAGAGTATATGAGAGCTATGAACTATAAATTCGGAGATAATTTATTCACCCTGCCAAGCTGCAAAATTTATTACTTTTCGAAATGAACACAATAAAATAGATTTTCATAATCCAGATGCATATGTAGGTACCATTTCTTCTTTATGTAGAAAATCAAGCGGTGAAACAATTAGTTTTCTCAGTTCTTCGTTTTAACGACATGTTATAAGTCGTATTGGTTAAAAATAAAAAAATTAATAAAAATAAAAATAAAAATATGAGTTTTTCGATTATGTTTTGACAAAGAAACGCATGCATTGTAGTGTACGGACAGCAGTACCTACAAGCTGGTAACACTAACAGGCCTTCAAGAGGCCTAAAAAACACCGCAGCCTTGCGTCGCCACTACGCAGCTATCCCGTGCCGTAAGCTATTACCTGAAGAAATCCCAGCAAATCAAAAACGCGAGGATATCGTGGGGGAATTTTGTGATGGTGTCCTTAGCGTATGAAAATAACAAAAGCAACAAGTACAAATCTACATACATATATAAATGAAAATGAATGGCTAAATGTGTTGTTTAGCGCAAAACTCGAGAACGGCTGGACCAATTGGGCTATTTTTTTTTTCAAATATTCGGTGAAGGCCGAGGAAGCTTCTTATGAAGAGAAAAATTGGAAAAATTTTACGAAAAAACGTAAAGACCACCTTTTTCTTTATTACATTCAAACTGTTCCTAGCTGTAAATTCTAGGAATGGCGATCTGAGATCGATTAATCGACAAATCGTTTTTTTTTTTGGGGTCGTAAGGATCGATTTGAGCAATGAATCGATCAAGTGAACCGATCTCAGACTGTTTCGTTTTCCATATAAATAAAAATGTAATGTTCGTTTGTTCCAATTCGCCAATCTCCGAAAATCACCGATTGCGATGAAAAGTTTGTGAGTTGTTGTGAAGGGACGGGAACCCGGGAAGGTTTAAGACAAGCAAATTTTTCTGGAGTTCAAGATGACGGATCCAATATGGCCGCGGAGTTTCTAGATGTAGATTATCTTGAGGCGGGTAGATAAACCCTGCACTTAGACTAAAGGTCCATTGTACAAACCTCGAGAAGAGAAACTGACATCTGATATAATCTCGGTGCCCAGATTGAGCCGCTAGACGACCAGTTCTTCTAACAAAGCTCAAGATGGTGGGCAGCGTGAGCTTATGTAGATCATTGGGATCTACATGAGGTTTTCCGAATGAAGCGGTTCTGGCGCTGTTGTAGAACGGACATGCACACAAAAGGTGAGCGATTGTCTCGTCCTCCAACCCGCATCCGCAAAGCGGCGAATCCGCTATTCGTAATGTATGAAGATGCTTGTTCAGCCTGCAATGGCCAGTAATAATGGCCATAGCTTGGCTCAACTGGGATCTGCTGAGGTTGAGTAGATGATTGCCGAGGCCTAGATCGACCCGATCGCGAAGTTTCTAACTTCAAGGAATCTTTATGAAAAAGGTCACTCGAGGATTTTCGGAGTTGCTGATTTCGAATCTGCCATCAATATTTCCAAATTCAAGATGGCAGGTTTATTATGTCGACCGAAAAAGTTAAACGTCAAGGGATTTCCCTGAAAGTACGCAATAGGGAGTTTCCGGGGTTGTTGATTTCGGAACTGGTATCCAAATTTCCAAATTAAAAATGGTCGATCCAATATGGCACGGAAAAAGTTAAACTTCAAGGGACTGTTCTGAAAATCCACACAGAGCGGATTTCAGGGTCGCTGATACCGAATATGCCATTAAAATTTTCAAATTTGAAAACACCCCACTGGGTTATATAGGAGAGGGTGTGCAAAAGGAAGGGGTGTAAAATGAAGAAAGCTAAGTTTAATAATACTGTTACTGTAATATGTATCTAAAAACACGTGAAAAACAAAAATTAAAAAACACTTGGATAGTCAAAAAAAATTTTACCCGTAAAAATGATGTAGGAATACGGATTTTTTCGAAATTGAGGAGAACAATTTAAATAATAACAGTAATTAATGGACATAGTGTAGTTTGGGTGGCCTCAATGGAGGCGCCTAGTAGAGTAGTATAATTACGTAAATATATGAAGATTTAATGAATGATAGTTTTTCAATAAAATGGTGTAATGGAGGTTAAGAGTGTGAAAATAATATCAGAAAATAGAAAACATGTGGACCAAGGTGTGTGTGAAATGTGGGATGGAAATATTAATAAATGTAGAAACTGTGGGTTTTCAAATTGAGAAATTTTTGAGAGCGGGAATCAAAAAGCGCGATTTTTTATACTGTTAAAAAGCTTTGAAAGGATATCGTCGCAAACGCGTGGTGACCAAGATCACCACTCCAAATTTTGAATATTTGCACAATCAGACTGACCAATACTGTTGAGTGCTGCTACTGACATGAATCGTCACATTGAATTGCTGAAATTGAATTCGTCAAAAGTTTCTCTCTCTTAACCCGAAGGACCTCTTGGTACTCTTTGTGTAACTAATTAGCAACTAATTTGCGGCATATTACACGATAAGTCCGGGTTTGATTCGTGCAAGCTGCTTTGCTAACCTTATACACATAACCAATACTCATCTTAACATTTTCACCAACTTGTTAACGAAGTTTAACGCTGAGAGAAAAAGTTTCAATGAAAAAATACATTGGGACAATGAATTATCCATTAATATTCCACCGAAGAACATTTTCATTTTTCAATGAATTGTGATATATTAAAATTTTAACTTATGAAAAGTTCATACAGCCAATAAACAAAACGTTCATAAAATCAATGAACAAAGTCTATTAAAATAATGTGTGGTATGCAATTCATTTAATCAACCAACTAAATTCGTAAATTCAATGCACGTAATTCGTAGAAATAATGATTTATATTCATAAAATTAATGAATACAGTTCCCTGAATTAATGACGTTCATTCATTAAATCATTGCATTATAAAAATAAAAATATGTAAGTATACATATGTATGTACAAGGTGTCCCGTAAATAGTGGATAACCTGGAAACGTGATAAAAAGTCTCACGGTATGAGCACGCATAATTTTTTACAGAATTGTTGGATTTTGATGATTCTTTTTTAATGCATAGGGTATACCTCGAAGTGGGTTCTATTTAAATTTTAAGAAAATATTCCAACTCCGGGGGGGGGAGGGTGTATAGGGGGTGTGTTTATCTTACGCGATGTCTTCGCCGATTTGGAAACGATTTTAATGATTCTGTTTTTATTGAATAGGCTGTATCTGGACGGTGGTCTCATTTAAATTTGAAGAAAACATTTCATCTCTAAGGGTGGAAAATTAGGGATGAATCCCGTTTATTAAACACCCACTTTCCGCCATCCAATTTTTAACAAAATGGGCACAATTGTAGCAGTGCCGTGCGCCGAATCAGAAACGCGAAAAGTGTTAAGTGGATATTGCAAATTTTTCAAGTTAGTTAGTGGTTAATCGCATTGGTATGACTCATAACATTTTTTCACTATTACTGTGTAATTATTTATTCACCAAAGCATTTTACAAAATGAGTAAAAAGAAATCTTGCGATGTCCAAACCTGATCACGCATCGTGGGAATGTACAAGAATGACAAGCCCTATAGCCACATTGCTGCTGCTCTAAATTGTTAAAAAAAAATGGTTTTCAATGCTGTGCAGCATTTTAAAAAACCTTCCACAACAGAAAAGGTTAATCGGAACCCTAGGGACCGGATAACAACAGCTAGGGAAGATAATTTGATAATTCGCGAGAGCAAAAAATTCCCTTCCACGACAGCAAGATAAATTAGAGAAGTGGTTTTCGGTGACAATGATAATGTTCCATACCTAGATACTATAAAGAGACGTTTGCGTGACGCTGGACTTTATGCCCGCATTCCCCGCAAGCGCGCCAACGCGCCTTAACGACAAACACTCAGTGCCTCAGGCAAGATATGATGTTCCTTCCCTTCCCTTTAAAGATGTAAAGCCGCCTTAAGGCCCAGATATGATGGTTGGATTGTGTGCTATCCACCATGTTATAAATAAATAAATAAATAATTTTAAAATTACATTAAATTACATTAAAATACATTACATGTATCTGACACAATAAATGAAATTAAAATGAATAAATGAAGTCAATCCATCTAATGATATAGAAAATAGATTATAGCTCCACCTATGGTTAGCACACCTAACTATAAACCATTCTCGCTATGTAACTAACATATCTATGTTGTGAATTTGAAGTCATTCGGTCAAGTGGTATGGAAGTTAGATTATAGCGCCACCTATGGTAAGCACACCTAACTATACCATAAACCATTCGAATTTCATTTTCAGCCCTAGTTTGGAATGATATCACATGGCTTGTCGTATTCTACTCATCAAATCCTTTCATTTGATACACATATCAAGGAGGTTGTGAATGCAAAGGTAGTCCGCCATCTTGGACGTCCGCCATATTGGATTTGGAATGACGTCATGTAGCTCATCATATTCCACACGTCAAACCCTTTCATTTGGTATCTATTTCAATAGGGTTATGAAGAAAAGGTAGTCCGCCATCTTGGACGCCCGCCATGAAATGACTCTTATCTAGCACAATTCGAAATCAATTAATATACGTAAAGTATCTCGACCAAAGGCAGCATCAAGAGAGTCACTGGCGTAGTCACATCGAATGAGCCTGCAGTGAACACCCGTTACAGATTTGGACTTTAGA
This sequence comes from Neoitamus cyanurus, assembly GCA_947538895.1. NCBI lineage: Eukaryota > Metazoa > Arthropoda > Insecta > Diptera > Asilidae > Neoitamus > Neoitamus cyanurus. The sequence continues at coordinate 43,198,208 of OX384541.1, forward strand.
AAGCGAGTTGATCCATGCCCAAACATGTGTTTCGATCCATGCCCAAACATTTGACAGTTGTAACACTGCGTTACTTTCATCGGGAGTTTTCTATTGAAGCTCCATTTAACAACAGTCCGGTTTATAATGCCACACTTTTCTCGCAGCTCCCTTAAGGTTACTGTACCTCATCGACAAGAGTTTGTAACGGTGTAAAATAATTTCCACTCTGTGATGTACTGTTTTCACTTGATTTGCCTCTGGTTGCGAGAGTCTTTCCGCGCTGCGATGTTCTGGCTCTTTTGGCTAGCATTATTTCCAGAGACTCTTTAGAGTCGTCATCATTGGAATACATTTCGCGAGCTCATTTAGTTTTGGATTAGAGTTATACTAGTTAAATGAACTATTCTGGACTACGGCTATAGAATACGTCTGGTCGCTACGAGAGATACACCAAATATGTATTGTATGTTAATACACAAACAACCAACATGTCGTTAAGTGCAGTAAGACAACACTGGAGAACACTGGATGTGTCGAAGCTTTTATGGTACAACCCAATGGGAAATGGAAGCATCCAATTATGCATTCCAAAGCCTTCTCTGGAAGCAGGAATGCCTGACTCGCCATATCCTCTCTTATATCTTTTTAATACAGGCATGGCCGCGGAACGAAGCAGAACTAAAGCTTTTTATATTTCTTCCCACTAGATTACCCAGAATTCATTTAGGAGGCAAGGCAAGGAAGCTCTTCGGAGTCGTTTCCCTTGAACTCCTTTTTCAGTGATCCTTTTTCAGTGATTCAGAATATAGGGCCTGGATTCTGTTTGTCATTTGAGTTTCCGTCATATGTCAGCTTATAACTGAATTGCCTGTTTTATTTCTTATATGAAAATTTATGTGTTACTTAGTCATAAGCTGTCACGGAGTGACGGAAACTGAGATGACAAACAGAATCCAGGCCCATAATATGTATATGAAATGGAAGAAAATAGGAAGAAACTAAAGTCGCACTAATTGTCATTAAAAATTCAAAACTAAACTCGCACTATACTGCATTCACAACTGGAATGAGAATTTCCGCGTCAGGGCCCTTTTCAGAACGCAGGTCGCAACATGCTACAACAAAGGCATGGGGGAGATAAGAACAACCGGTTTTAGGGGAAAAAGCTTAAGTCATTTCTTCACAGAGTGCACGTCGTTCGCAAGTGTATTCCTTCCTCCTAGCTTCTTATTGAGTAATAAGGAATGCATCGAATGTATGCCTTCAATAAGTGATCTTAGGGTATACTTATGAATACCTTCGTTGAGAATCGCTGCCTCGATTTCCCATTGGGAAGTTTCTGCACTACATGTGTTTACCTTAATTGAGCACTAAGAATATTTTTTATTCTGAATATTATCTGAAAGAATATACTTCAATAAAACAATTTCCCCGTTCGTGTTTCTACCCACAAATAGCACATTATTGCAATTTGCTAAGATTTTAATTAATTGTATTGTAATTGACAAACACACAAATCTATAAAACTGAAGGTAATTAATTGCCGAAAGAAAATTTTGCAATGACGAACTAGTTAATTTGCTCGTCTTTCCGCTTTCAAGTTAAAGGACTTTGCAGTCGAAATGCTATCGCCAATATTTTCTAAATGCTTCATATGTATATCTTTCATTTCCTAATATAATGTATAATTTATTACACCCTCGCTCAAATTTTAATATCTTGTAGCGCAGACCCGACCGAACAACACTTCCGAAGATTGTACTCGCCTTCGTGTCCCGGGTCGTCTGCGGTAGGTATGACATAATGGTTAAAACCGCACCCCCCACTAACTGCCTGCTTGCCATTTCTTAGAATTTGTGTGATTTATTTTATTTACCGGTTGGGGGTAATAAAGTTGATTGCCTTATGATAATATCATAACTTTTAAAGCGATAGAGGGACACAAAAAATCATAGGATATTGCGAGACGAATCGGATCACAGCATCGAAATAAGTTTCAAGTTTGTTATTTCCTTGTCGAAATCAATTTTTTTGTCACGCAGCAATAGCACCCGCCCTTCTCTTGCACTTAAAGTGAAGGTTGAGAGATTCATATTTCGTCTATTTTAGCAACGGTGTTGTTGCAAGTCAAATTTCCTGAGAGTAGGAAAACATCTTTTTCGAAATTAGAATACATCAATCGTTTCTCTTTTTTGCGAGAACTTTTTTTATTTTAAGTTATTTATTGTTATTATATTATATATGGGAAGTTTACTTCAAAGACTATACCGGTTTACCTTGACCAATTCAACCATGGAATTTATAATCTGCGCGTTTATGTTGATACAGGATACGGCAACACAACAAATAAAGGGTTTTTCAATCTGGACGATCGAAATTTTTTAGGTTAAAGCGGCCATGTTGTTAAAGGAATATCTGACAAATTTCTTGTAAATTGTTCAGTTGTGTGTGGCAAATCACCATGGAAGGTTATAGCAAGGCGTTCACAAGAACTTGGCCTTTCGACCACCTCAATTTGGCGAAGTTTGAGTCGAGATTTCACCCTGTATAAAATCCAACTGACCCAGGCGCTCATTGTAAGGGACTATAGACAACGCCGTGTGTTCGCTGATTGGGCTCTGGAGAAGTCGGAAGTTGACCCAAATTTTGCTAAAAAATCATCATTAGCGACGAAGCTCATTTTTGGATGAATGGATATGTGACCAAGCAAAATTGTCGGATTTAGCGATACCAATCCATACGTTATACACCAGTACCAAATGCATCCCGAGGAAGTCACTGTTTGGTGCGGATGTTGGTCTGGCGGAATCATCGGTCCGTACTTCTTTCAAAACGAAACTGGCATTGCCAAAACCGTCAACGGCGAGCACTAAAGATCGATGAAAAGCAATTTCTCGTCGTCTCTCCAAGAGTCATCGAAAATTGGCGTGAACGGATGAACGTGTGCAAGAGGAGCCGCGGTGGCCATTTGGCCAATATTTTATTCAAATCATAAATCGCATAAAATTATCTTTCAAATAAAGCAATCAGAACCATTTTGGCTCAAAAATTGTGTGTTTTATTCAAATTTAAAGTTCGGACATTCTTATTGAGATACCCTATATATAAAAGTGAAAGTATGTTTGTTTGTTACTGAATCATACCTAAACGGTGGTTTCGATAGACTTAATTTTTTGACACGAGGTAGTACATAGTCCAACTTGACATATAGGCTATTTTGAAAAAGATCAATGTTTCAAAATGACGGCTCCAAGATGGCTACCGATTAGTCATGTTATTAAATTATTAAAACTTCAAGGGATTGCCCTGAAAATCCATACTGGAAGGTTTTTGGTGTCACTGATTTCGAATCTGCCATCAAAATTTCCAAATTCAAAATGGCGGATCCAATATGGCTACCGAAAAAGTTGAACTTCAAGGGATAACCCTATAAATCCGCACTAGGGGGTTTTCTGGGTCGTTGTTTATGAATCTGCCATCAAAATTTCCAAAATTCTAAATGGCGGATCCAATATGGCGACCGAAATTCCTCACTTTTAAGCCATTTTGATATTTCAATACGAAGGCGTCTTAGAAAACGGGTTAGAAAACTCAAATCTACAAAAATGCAAGATGGTGGACCCAAAATGGCTAACAAAAAACTTAACTTTAAGGGATTGCCCCAGAAATCCGTCCTAGGGGGTTCTCGGGATTGCTGGTTTCAAATCTGCCATAAAAATTTCCAAATTTAAAAGGGCGGATTCAATACCGAAAACTCCTTCACTTTAAACAATGTTGAAAATGAATATAAAGACGACTAAGGGGATATGGATTTCAAAATTACTAAAATTTAAGATAACGGACCCATAATGTCTACCAAAGTTCCTAAACTTCAACAGATTGCCATGAAATTCAAAGCTAGGGGGTTTTGGTTTGGAATATAAACAAAACTTTAGGGCCACTGATTTCAAATCTACCTAAATTTAAAAATTCAAGCCCATTCGGTCCATCCAATTTTTGAGTACATTTGCGCGTGTTTCGGGCCTTATGTCACCAATAGCAACTTGAATCTCGTACTTGAGGTCTTCAATTGTTTCTGGTTTGTTGGCGTAACATTTATCTTTTTTATCAATACAGAAGAAAAGAAGAAAAAATTATAGGAATGTGAGTGGGATTTGCTGCTGTTTGATCGTGAACTTTAATCTACCTCAGATAAGTCGGGGTGAATGTTTCCTAAACTACGGAAACTCATCCATATACTGTCGGCGGATAGCTTAAGCCTTTTTGTTCTGTTAACTAAAATCGTAGGAACTATATAGAATATATATATATATATATATATACATAGTAGGTTACATTTAGTTTGTCCTCACTGAGTATTGACAATACTCATACTCATATATTTCAATTCCAGGGGGGGTAGGACGTGAATGTTTGGACGCGGCAAGCCCGGAAAATATCCGTGACACAATGACCTAATAAATATACATATATGCACATTTCAAATAAAAAATGCCCATAACTCCAGTTGTGTGTATTACATATGGTACGTATGTATGTATATAAATTTATTTAATAGCTGATATTGAATCTCCTGTTGAAAAGAATTTTTAAATAACGAATTCAATAAGGCATCTAGAATTTCTTAATTTATATTAATGATAAAGATTGAGGAGATTTGATATGAATAAAACAATATTTTCCGGTGAATAAGTAACGCACACAGATCACAAAACTTCTGTATACTAATAATAATGGATGGATGGATGGATCACTTCGATGTCAAACTAAGTATAATCACGCGTCGCCGTGCGAAGGCGGGTAACTCAGTTAGTGCAATATATATGTATATTGTACATCCAATGGACAACATTTGGCTTGAAAACGCATATTTTCCCAAAAGTCTTTCTCAAGATGTTCCCTCTTCGCCGTATTTTTATGTAGAGGGTGTAAGATGTAGATGTAGATTGTCATGAGGTGGGTAGAATAAACCCTGCACTTAGACTAAAGGTCCATTGTACAAACCTCGAGAAGAGAGACTGCCATCTGAGTTAATCTCGGTGCCCAGATTGAGCCGTTAGACGACCAGTTCTTCTAACAAAGCTCAAGATGGTGGGCAGCGTGAGTTAAGCAGATTTTTAGGATCTACATGATAATTCCCGAATAAAGCGGCTCTGGCACTGTTGTAGAACGGACACGCACACAAATGATGAGCGATTGTCTCGTCCTCCAACTCGCAACCGCAAAGCGGCGAATCCGCTATTCGTATTGTATGAAGATGCTTGTTCAGCCTGCAATGGCCAGTATTAATGGCCATTGCTTGGCTCAACTGGCATCTACTGAGGTTGAGTAGACGTCTGCAGAGGCCTAGGTCGACCCGATGTAAGAACATCTTAGACTGTCTACAATCCATTCTTGCGGCCCACCTCTCATTGTGCTCAGAGCGGACCCAATCCTCCACAGAGCGACTGATGAGAGATGGTGCAAGACCCACGTAGGGTCCTGGTGCTATAAAGGAAGAGCAGGCCCCTTCTTTCGCCAACCTGTCCGCAGTCTCATTGCCTGCAATGTTACAGTGGCCAGGGACCCAGATTGATGAGACTTGATTAGAAGTCGCAATGAGATCAAGCGAGTGACGATACTCACTGAGAAGCTTAGACGAAACTATGTATGATTCAAGTGCTTTAAGAGCAGCTTGGCTGTCAGAGAAAATAAAAATGTTTTTCCCACTTAGTTTCCTCTCCAGAATCTCTTGTGCACAGATCAAGATGCCAAGAACTTCCGCCTGGAAAACGGAGACGAATCTGCCTAGCGAGCGGGAGATGCACACATCTTCACTCAGACCGCACACTCCGACTCCAGCCAGACCCTCTCCGAGGGATCCGTCCGTGAACGACGCAGAGCTGTCTTCCGACACTGTGTTTCCGAGATAGTCCTCATCCCACTCCGTTCTGGAGGGAATAGACACAACATACCTTTTACATAGGCTGAGACGGGGCGTTACATAATCCGAGATCATTTGGACGCAACTGTTGGTATATAACAATCTGTCCCAGATCTTGGAGTGCCTTACCAGCCGATGATTGGGTCGCCAGAGATTGTTGTGAACAAGGCGCAGGGCCGATTTCATCGCTTCTTTATGCACGATGATATCGAGCGGAGCCAGGGAGAGAGCCAACTCAATCGCTGGTGGAGGGTGTAAGATACCTATTGAGCTTCTATGGAGAGTTCGATAGTTGTACCGTTAAGTTTTGGAAGTTTAAGGCTGTCCCATACTGGTGTATCTAGACTCTAGTGAGTACACATCGTCGGCATAGACCTGTATGTGCATCTTCGGACCTAAAGTAGTTCATCCAAATGCAAATATCCTAGGTAACATCACAGTAGAGGTGAGATACCGTCAGAGGTATTATTTCTATTAAATCTTACTAAGGAAACGAGCACTTGTAGCGTAAAACTGGTATGTTCGTACCAAGTCACAACATAACAAAAATAAAAACTTTTGTTAAAGGGTTACATCTGTTTGAAAGCTTGGAAAAGGAGACAAATTCTAAGACTTCTTACATCTTTTCTGTTTCAGGAATTTTTACAGTTTTACTAAGAGTTATCGGCCTTGAACAAAGATGCTCTTGCCATAAGGTCCACGACGCGTGTGCTAGAGCCCGCTAGAAATTAAATTTTGATTGGTCGTAAATATTCCCAAAGTCTGAGAGGATTTATTTGTGGGATTATGCAAAAGGAACAAAATAAGTTAAAATAAAGCAAAAGAAAATTAAATCAAATTTACATGTTCAACTTATTTTTTTAGTTTTGGAATTTATTTCAAGGGAAAGATACTATTAAAAGGGAAAGATGATATTGATATTGAATTTATTTATTTTGATCTTATTTTAATGGACAATGAATCCTAACGATCTATTGACGTGTTTTCCATTCTAAAATTTCCATTCCATTTTTTCCGTTGCAAGTGTTTCCATGGGACGACTTTTCTATCACATTTTTTCCGTTTCATTTTTTCCATGGTAATTTTTTCCATTTGTTCATTAATTCTTTTTTCCTTCAGACATTTTGTAAAAGGTAAATATTCAGTAATGGAAAAAAAGAATTAATGGAAAAAATGTGCTAGTGGAAGTTACAGAATGGAAAAACTGACCCCATACCAATCCTAACTCATAATAGCTTCTTACTGCACCCTAGGTCAGACAAAAAATAAACGGTCTGGTCCGCCCCAGTTTAGTATCCTTCTAACTAAGATGTGGAGTTCATAAATCTACGTTTGGTTACTAATATAAATAATTAAATAACCGAAGTTATAATTACACAGCCCTACAATAAAACAAGAAAACAACAAACAGAAACAAAAATAGTCATATCCGACGTACTTTTCGATGCTGAGTCCGAATTCGACCGCAGAATTGCTCAGGATTTTGATTTGTCAGGATTTCGAGATATCCTAACCTAAAAGTGCAAAGAACACGGTTCTTCATAATATAAGGACAAGGTACTTTTAAGCTCAAAAACTTGATATCGTAGTTGAGAGTACTAGTCCTTCCATTCAGAGCCCACTCTGAGTTATATCGATATCCTTTTTCTCCAAAATATTGTAAATTGCAATTTATTAGTTGGCGTATTCATTTATGCAATTATGACCTTAAATCCAAGTAAACAAGGTATTTTAAGCAATTATTCAGCCGTTGATACGTTGCCCGAAGTGCATTTACACTCCTTTTTGTGCATTTTATTTTAAAATTGAAATAGAACAAAAAGGAAATTAATAAACTAATTTAAGCACTATGATCGATTATCACAGTTCACTAGTTCTTATACTTTTAAACTTAACATCTTTTTTGGAATGTGAATTACAGTTTTAGCAATTGCGTCATCATTCCACCGGAGGCCGGTGGTACGAAATGTAAGCATACTCAGTACCAATACAATTCAAAGTCGCTTAAAAGGAATAGGACTGATTTCAGTTAGTCCTATAAATAAACTGTCATTAACATCTAAAAGGAAGCGAAAAATACTGAATGGGCCAAAAAGGTACGAGAATTGAACAACCGAAGGTGGGCCTCGAGTTATCTTTTCCGATGAGTCCAAATTCAATTTGTAAGGGCCAGATGAAATAGCGAGATTTTGGCGTGAAAGTCGAGTCGTTACCGTAGGGACTGAATTGCATTGTCCGTGCCCACCCTGCCTTATGGTGTGGTATGGCGTAGTTCCACTTCCAAAAGGAAGATATAAATGGAATAATTATATTATATAAAATTAATTAAGACGAGTATTGCGAGTAAAGTAAGTCGTTAGGTTACACTGACAAACCCTTTTGCAAAATAAAAGGACACCTTGCCATAAACCAACTCTGCAACATTAACTAAAACTTGCTCAATTCAATTAAAAAAAATATGTTTACGGGGTTATTCTACGAAAGAAAATTGAGGTAGAAATCAATAAATTTCCCAGGAAGTAGTCTCGAAAGAAAAACAACGGAAAGGACCCAAAACGATTCAGGATCGTTGTAAAACTTTGGAAAGTTTGCTTTCAGGAAATTATTTTTGAATATTTAACTTCATTTTATGAATCAATGTCGAATTAAGTTAAAAGTGTTATTGAACCAAAAGGGTGGACCACCGAATAGTAATACAAAAAAACATAATTAAAGGTAAAGGAAAATTTTAACCCGATGCAAACTTCTAATCCATAAATAACTTAGCGGATGTTTCAGCCCAAACGATTTTGAAATCTTACCGTGGAAATCTTTCCGCCCTATAGAAAGCGAAGGCGGGAATGAAATGTTAGGTCAGTGAGTATGATTAGAAACCAAAGTATGAAATTATCTGAGTCTTCAACTAATTCCGGTAAAATTCCAGGTGACTTAATGAAACCTAAAAATCGTTAAAACTTCCGAAATCTCAGAAACTGAACAAGTGTAAGTAATGAAATCAAAACCTTTTTACAAGTTTTTATTAAACTAGCATTGTTGTTTATCTGTCTGCTACAAATCTTGCAAGTCAATTTTAAACAAGTTCCCGTTATCGAAATATGTTGGATCCTGTGACATGCTATATCGTATATTCAATACCGTTTTAAATGTAATATGTCGTAATATGGCGGACGCCACTAGATGGCGGATCCCCTTTTTTTGCACAACCTGCTTGATTTGGGTATCAAATGGAAGCGTTTGACGAGAAGAATACGATAAACTATGTGACGTCATTCTGGAGGGCGCTCCAAGATGGCGGACTACCTTTCCTTCACAGGACCCTGGATCAAATGAACGTGTTCAAAGATTAGAATGATTTATTTAAGGCCACCCGGTGGTCTAGCACCCTAGAATTTAAGGGAATTTTCAAAATTTTTTTTTAAGGTGAAAATAATGATATACTATATAATACTCAAAAGGCATACAAACATATTTTTTTAATTAAAAAAAAAATTGTGATAATTTAAATAAGCGTTGAAGATGACCCCCTCAAAACAATGAATTTGGGCATTCAAGGTTTAGCTCGGTCACTTATTTGAAAAACAAAACATAAGGAAATTATTAATCTATATCACTGTAGCTATCGCCGGAACCAACAAAAAATGGAAAAAAAATTATTTTGACAAATGACGTTTTGAAATTTGAATATCGAAAACAGACTATTTTTCATTAGTTTTTTCGTAAAAAATAATAATTTATTGAAATAAAAAATGTTTGGAGGTCCCGGCCATAGCTACCAGTGTACTGAATAACATATTAAAATTTGGGATGATTCGGATGAATAGTTTTTTTGTTTTGCATCCCGCCGCGCCGTGCAGAAAAGGGTGGTTTCGAGATAAATGAGTTTTAAGTTTTTAGTATGTTTCCATTCAGAGGCGGATCAACCGTTCGCTACCTGCTAAAAAGGCTGTAGAACCTAAAATACTCCCAATATCATTACAAAAATTTAACAGTATATTCTCGAAAGACCATACTTTCGAAATATTAAAAAAAAGGTTTTTTGAAAATTCTAGACCACCGGGTGGCCTTAAGCTAGAATATATAATGAGAACAGATTTCACACTGTGCCATTCGCTGGTATTTTTTGTTGATTTTAACCCTGGCAGCATTGTAGCCGGCGACTAATACGTTTAAGTTAGTGGCCTTTATACACCACCGTGTATTGTAATTCTCAAAAAGAAGTCTCAATAAATGACTTGAATCTTGAGGAGTAGAATGACACTAGCTATATATGGAAGTCAATTTTGAACCAGTTCCCGTTATCAGAATAGGCTGACACTTGAACACATATTTGTATTAACCCTATGACAATGCATTAATATGGTGACCTTGACCTAATGCTGCAGCCAGGGCAGCGTGCACTTAGAAATTTTAAAATGTGCGCAAAACTAAAACCAATTTTACTAAATTAAATTTTTATGTCAATTGCAATGACTATATAAAATCTTGTAGTGATGTGGGACGAAAGCACAACATACACAAATAATTATATAATACATTACAACATGATTTTATATCAAGTCATCGCAATTAATATAAAAACTTAATTTTGCAAAATTGGTTATAGTTTGCGCACATTTTAAAATTTCTGAAAATGCCGTAAGTACATAGCTAGATGATTGAATAGGTAATTATAATATAATTTTAGTTTTACATTTTAGTATATTTGAATTAAATAAAAGTTTGCTTTTAAAATAGTATTTTTGCAGTTATTTTTGTTACTCTTGATTTAATATATTTTGTATAATTTTGAGATTTCATATGGAATACTAAATGTGATATTCGACAATAAAATATTATCTAGGCGTCCGGAAATGCTACCGAAATTATCCAACATTTTTTTATAAATTAATCCTTAATCGCACGATTTATGAACTTTTTGGAAGCAAAAATGAAAAGTTGCAAAAATGTATTTGACTAAATGCATTATAATAATTCTTTATAAAAATCAAATGTTTTAATTTTAAACATGTTAAAATTAAAAGAAAATTAATACATTTTCAAAATGAGAATAATGCATTCTGGAAAAAGACACTACCAGAAAAAATTGAGTTAAAAAATATTTGAATGGAATACCACGATAAAAAAATATCTTAAAGTTGTTAAACAATATATAACTTTGTACTGACACAAATCAGTAGTTACAATTACCAATTCCGGGACGAAGCTCTCTCAATCTCATTAGAGCTCAGTGTAACCCACCAAAAAGGGTTAAGTGATAAGGTAAATTAAGTTTCTCATACGATCTAATTTTGCTTCTTAATGTAACTCTTTTCATTCATGAATTTTTGACAGCTTTTTCATTACGCTGTATTAACCAAACCAAAGGAGTTATTAGCAAATTACACGAAAGATTATATTAAGAAAAATATGTGTCAACTTAAAATTGGGAAGTTGTTATATTAACACTTTTTAGTCAGCTCACGGAGTTGAGAAACGAATATTACTGGTTTTATTGACCACGTATAAAATTTATTGCAAGATTTATTGAAGGTTTGTGAAACTCATTTAGGAGTTAATCCAAGCCCTTATATGTGTAAGAAAGCCTCTAAAATTGCTAAACAGCTTGATGGATTTCAGCTTGAGAGGTATCGTTAGATTCGTCTTAATTGTGAGAGTGACACTGGGTATATAAAAATCATCAAAATTAAAATGGCCGATTTTTGGCGGCATATTATATGTCTTCAAAAATTATTGTTCCCTCAAAACCTATCGAGTGGGTTATCAACATAACGGGATTTTTAAATGGCTTACAAAAATATATGCGAATTATAGGTTCAAATGTAATTTGGAATGAGAAATGCTAAAAGAAAAATTATTGAAAAAAACAAAAAACCCGACTGCAATTAGTTATACTTTGTCAGTTTATTACAAATATTAACCAGTTAGATAAATATTAATAGTACTGATTTATTTATAGATTTAATTATGGATGTGTCTTTTTAGTTCAATTTTACAGTCAGTCGAGTTTTTCGCTTTTTTAAATTAACTTTTTTAGTTTTATTTTAAATAAATTAAAATAAAACAACAATTGTTGATTTTTTGGGCATTTTTGATGAGAGCTTTGGAATGTCAAAACTTTTGGCTACATAGAAACCCAATCAAAACGGCAAAGGACCTTCTTTTAGAATATATAACATTAAAAAATATATTTTAAAATAAAACGGGCAAAATTAACTCTTGCCTGCATAATATTCATTGTTCCTCAAATAGGAGATAATCCGTGTTCATTTTTGCCCAAAAGCTTACTTAAACATTTTCATGATCTGCGAGTATATATTTCTATAATAATTTTCGCCAAACCCAAACATTTCTGGAAAACGAGACAGATAGACGAAATATATTTATAGATAAACAACAAATTAATATTTTTGCAACAATTATTTAATAATATTTTAATCTTACAGCTTTTTAATTCAAAAATCACTTTTCCACAAAACGGACGCTGACACTAAAAGAACTATTTATAAAAAGTTAATAGAAACATTCGACTTGTCTTCTCCTGCTGTCAAGTTCATACATAGCTTTCTCTCTGGCAGAATTCAACATCTTAAAACCGACAATAATTTTTCCTCTGTTGCCAGATTATTGGGTGGTGTTCCTCAGGGTTCCATCTTGGGCCTGCTTCTTTTTGGACTCCATATTAATGATTTACCGCAAGTGTTCAACATTCCAATATTCATCTCTATGCCGACGATTGCCAGTTATATATTAGTGGTCCATGCAGTCAAGTTCATTTACTCGTTGAAAAGTTGAACAAGGACTTGAGTCTAATGTCTGATTGGTCAATTAATAATGCCTTCAAATTTAATCCGTCTAAGTCCTGTTACATTATTATTTTCCGTGCCGTGTTTGACGAGGAACCTAATTTGCCGGCTGTGTTCCTTAACGACTCAGGTTTGGATCGCATGGATAATGTTCGCAATTTGGGCGTTTTTCTTAATAGGAAGATGACCTGTTGCGATCAAGTCAATGCATCCCTATCTAAAATGTATGGCACTCTGAGAAGGCTGTGGACTACGGTATCACTGCTCCCGAGGGCTACTCGTCTCGGGCTAATTAAAGCCCTCATCATTCCGTTTTTTGTGTACGGTTTTGTGGTGTTTCCTTGCCTTGACTCTAAATGTGCCAACAAAATAAATGTTGCCTTCAATGATTGTGTCCGATTCGTGTATGGTTTGCGACGTGGTGATCATATTTCGCCGTATTTATCCTCTGTTCTTGGTTGTCCGCTTTCTATTGTGCTTTCTCCACACATTCTTTTATTCTAACAACCCCCAGTACTTGTCTTTGTTTTCCTTCACACCCAACGGGGAAATATGATCCTTTCGCCCAGTTTTAATACCTTGGTGGGCGAGCGTACCTTTTCTGTCCAGGTTGCTCGATTGTCAATTCACTTCCGCATGATATACAGCGACTGCCGGGTCATAGTGCGTTCAGGAGGCGTGTATTGAAGCATTATATTCGAGCGGGTTGATTATTGTGTTGTTTACGGGGGATGCGTGTCTGCTAGAGATTATCTGCAGCTTTTGTTTTGCTTTTAGTTTATAATGTTGCTTCAATTTTTTGTTTTCTTTCACTTCATATATTTCGTTTTTTTTTAACTAAACTAAAAAAAAAGTTTTCTACTTTATTTCTAATAGTTAGCTATTCTTAATTTTGTAATTCTAATTTTTCCTCCAATTATTTGTTTCCACTGCTTTAGGTACAGTTCAAAAGATGTTCTTTCTTGTTGGGCTATTTTGCAATAAAAAATATCTATCTATCTATTTATTAAATAATTGTTCACGCAGCACAAACAACCCTTATTACGCGCACAATATTACATCTGCACCGAGTACAGACAGAAAGATTAACTTTTGATAGCTCTGCTTTCGACTATAGCGCTGTTTAATATACATATGCCAAAAAAGACGGGGTGGGACTTAACACATTTGTGTATTTTAAAATAACTAGAAATTTGCTTAAATTGAACCCGACAAAAGGGTTATAACTTGTATTCGGGAAAGTTGTATTTCCAACCATCAAATTCTTAGAATAAAACCTGTGGTTCATTGATTCAAAACATATTTTACTTGAAATGATCATTATTGATTTATGGATAAGGTGGCCATAAGGGGACCTATATGGCTTAAATGGGGTTTTGCGGAGTCAAAGGATTATTTTTTTTTAAAGAAATAAACCACATAAAATCTAGACAATGAGGAAACTAATTTATTATTGAATATTTTAAGATTGTTTTTGGCCTATAAAAATCACAAAAATACCCATGGGCTCTTGTGGGTTGAGCGTCTCTTGCAATGGTGGAATTTCATCATTGCCGTAGCTTTTTTCCAGAACCCTTGTTCTGAAACACATAAACAAGACATTTTCTGTTAGATAATACTTGACTGCACAGAATGAATTAATTAGTTTTGCTTTCCTGCAATTATTCAATTTTTGAAATTTTTCATTATTTACTGAACTAATATTATATTATAAATATTTTAAAAAATAATTATAATCTAAATATTCAAATATTTTTTTACTTTATTCCATGACCAGATGTATAATAAACCAGCGCACCAAATTTTAAACAATTTGAGCTAACGGATTTTGAAATTTTCTACAGAATTCCGAGCAAAATCGAATTAAAAATTGACTTTACAGAAGAAAAACAAAGTTTATCAACGAAAAAGCTACTTAGAAACGCACTGATTAAAGTTTGTTTACACAACAAACACAACAGAGAATCACAGGGAACGTAGTTGCTCTGCTGTGAACCAAAAATAGTGCGGATTTAGCGCGCCGATTAGGCTTCCGTTATTACAGAGTATTTGAAGTACTTTTTTTAACTACACATCTAAAAGTAAAAAAAAGGGATAACTTCGTTATTTTCTTACGGATTTGAGTTTAGTTTGCAGCGTTTTACTCGGAAATAGTTGAAAAAAAAGAAAAGCCAATGAAAAAAAACCGAAAATTTAGCCATATAGGTCCCCTTAAACGGTAGTTCCGACTTCAAACTGTGAGAAAAGTACTCACATTTGGATGTCGTAAGAATCTCACAAATTTTTCGATAAATTTAATTGTCACTGGCAGAATCTTTATCCCAATCGACATCCGCCTGATGGTGTATTCATTTATGCCATTTTCCTTCATTATTTTGTGAATCTGGTCACTGTTAGTTTTAATTACGTTTATTGGCGGAGGCCTGGGCTCCGCAATTTTTTTCTCCGTGATACCAGCTGACAGGTCTGCATCATCACCAGAGTAAGCATCAAGTGCGAGAGTTTGCAACGGAGTGTAGTATTTTCCACTGCTCGATGTACCGCTTTCCCCAGATTTGGTGCTTCGTGTTGCGGGCGCCTTTCCGCGCTTCGATGTGCTAGCCCTTTTATCCCCCATAGTGATAGATGAATTTGCAATAAATCTTTTTAGATTATTTGAATGATATGATTTAAACTGTATAAAGTCGTCATCATTCGGATACACCACGTGAGCGCGCTTTATGATTTTAGATTTAGATTTAAATTAGAATACTTGTGCGTACTTTAATTACTTTACTGAATACGTTTAAAGAAATCGCCTGGTAGCTACGGGAGACATACCGTGACTCGTCTGAACTGATATTCATTTATTCATTTATTCAGTCTACTGATTTCTTTACAATCTTACAGACTAGAAAATCTTAAGTTAAATATTAAATTGCATTATATTAAGAATTTTGCAATATACAAAATTCATTTCACATTTTCCAGAAGAAACATTTTATTTTTAAAAGTTTGCCTATCCATTGTAAAATCAACATAATCGTTGAAAGAATTAAACTTGTAGATACTTCTAGTTATCACATTATTTAAACCGTAATTCGTTTTATGGGAAGAAGCATGTAGGAATTTGTTCGACCGGAGAGGCCATTTAATAGCGTATATATTAATTAATCCTAAAAATTCAGAACAGACAATAGCACCACATAAGATATCTTTAAAAAGTAAAGCACAGGTTACATCACGACGAAAACTAAGCTTAGGTAGTCCAACTAGTAAACTTCTGGATTCATATGGAGGAATATTATCTTTGAAAAGTTTTAACTTATAACACAAGAATCGAGTAAACGATTTTTGCACCGATTCAATTCTGTTCGAATGAGTCATGTAGTTTGGAGACCAAACAAGCAGCATATTCAAAAATGGGTCTTAGTAAAGAGACGTACAAAGTTTTATAGTAAAGATATCGGAAAATTCTTTATAAATGCTAGAGTTTTAAAGGCTTTAAAACAAATATATTCAATATGTTTTACATACGAAAGCCTCTTGTCAAGAATTACCACAAGATCAGTGATTTCATGAACTCTAACCAATGGATAATCGTTAACACAGTAAGTATATTCTATTTAATTTGATATGATATGCAGACTTTAAACCTAACCCTTAAGAGAACTTCAGTTGAGTAAGCAGTTGGAATGCGAATAGTTAAATTGACCCTAAAAGAGTTCAGTAGGCCCCTTCCGAGGTTATTTGAAGAATTCTTACGTTTACTCCGTACATTTTTCTCACTGTGTCTGCAGTGCTAAAGTAAGTTTTCCACATTAGTTCTATTTCTTATTGATTATTAGTTATTGGGATCAGATATTACAAATCTATACTAAAATAAAGATAGCACTCCTGATTTACTGACTGACAGAGTCATCAATGCGGAGCCGTAAGTACTGAGGTCAGAAACACGAAAATTGACAATAGGTTCCTTTCAAGATCTAGGCACGAAATAAAAAATGAACTAAGCCTCTAAGAGTGTCAAGTTTCCTATAATCTAGCTTCTATATATCTATCTATTTATACTTGTATAAAGTACAATTTCTGTGTGTGACTGACTATCTTTCTTTCTTAAACCTTGGAGCCCGTGAACAGATTTTGATGCGGTTTTCACCTACATTTAGAGGAATTTCGAGGAAAGCTTTAGGCTATACATATATCATCACGCCTTACTATCCAAAAGCTAAACAGTGAAGAAAAGTCTGCATGATTTAGAGTTATTATCGAAAATGCATTGATTTGGTCATTGATTTTGTTGTCAAATATGTAGTAGGTTTTGAGCCATTTTGGTCAGATTAATAGAGGATGCTGTGATGTGATATCGAGGAGATTTCCCTATTTTGGGGAATTTTCAACTCTTTTCGAGCTTTACGCGAAGAGGGCAAAAATTGAATTTAGTTGCTCTATCGGAGGAATTTTGCAGCTGATTTTGGTAAAAATCTGACATACACATAATTACCAAGTAGATTGTTTAAACGGTCATATCAGCGAAGATATTTTCCACACTGTAAAATATTATATGGGAGAGTTGTGCAGAAAAATGTTCTTTACAAAAAAGGTCTTAATGACTTACTGTTAAAAACCAACCAGAAGCGAGATATGGGTACACTTTAGTATACGGATCAGTGCGAAATTTCCTGCACAAATTTTCCTCAAAGCTTCTGTAAGTATGTAGTTTATCTCACCATAATTCAAAACCAAAATAAAAATCTTACCCGGTATATACCTCCTAATATACTGAAATTCAAAACATTTAAATCTTCTATATATTAATACGGTAACATAAATCCATTTTAATGTCTTTCATTTGTACGAATTTGAATCATCTTATTGTATACTACTCGTTTCATTTGATGCTCACATTAATGGGGTTGTCAAGAAAAATGTAATTCGCCATCATTCCCCGTCCGCCATATTGAGTTTAGAATGGCTTGGCATGGCTACTCGTCGAAAGCTTTAATTTGACACCCATATCAACAGTTTTACCGCGAATGAAGTCGCGAGCGAACACTATCTATATAATATGTATGCAATTCATTGTGTGTGTATATATGTGTTCATTTGTTTGCTCCGCATAGAAAGCTTAACCACTCACCCATGTTTCGGTCGTTGTAAAGCTGACGGCACATAGAGAATTTTTAAAATGTTGTTTTTTTTAAATTAAATACATCTAATGCGCAAACGGAATCGTTTAACGTTAATAGCAGAGTGGAACTTGAACAGATAATACGCGTAAATTAACTTATAGGCGTTTACGGGATCGCTGGTCTCGGATTAGCCTTCAATAATTTGACAGTTAAGATTCAATATGACCGAAAGTTCTGAAGTCCAAAAAATTTCAATCAAAGCTGGCCCTTTTATGTTTCCGGGGTCACTGATATTGAATCGAAATTTGGAAATTAAATATGACGGATCCTAGATGGCGATATGGCGACTTCAAAAAATTTAATTAAAATTTAAGTTTTTTATCGCACTATCGTTCACTGGAACAAGTTTTAAATTTAATAAAAAGCATTTTGGGGTAAATTGAGTTAATTTTTTTTTAAGATGCAGATGCAGACTTTTCCAATATTCGCAAAAGGTTTCACATATATGTTATGTACATATGTATAAATTGGTATATCCTTTCTCTATCTGGACATGGTGTACCTTTTTAGAAAGGTAATATGTTGGCAATTTAATAAAAATAAAAATGAGATGCATTAATTACATGAACTTTGCAGAAAATATGGGCTTAAGAAATTTCAGAATCTTTTAATTTTGTAAATGTAAGTACTAAGGAAAAAATAAGGGAGGGGACTACTGTACTATGTGATGTAAATATACTGTTGAATCCGTTAGTTGAGAATTGCAATTACTCACCGATAACCGTAGCCAGAATAATTAGACCTAATATAGCGGCAGTTCCAAGAATTGTCAAGTATTGTATGGCAACATCCAATTCGTAGCTTCCATCGCTTCCTGTGCAATTTGCCACACCAGTTTGATTAAGAGCAATTGTTTTTATTGCGGTTCGGTTGTTCAAAGAACAGCAATCGGTGGTATTAGTACAATTAAAGAACATGCTCAGTAAGAGCTCTTCGTTTTGTCTGTCATCGTACGATTCGTCGAAACCATTAAGCAGAAATGAGTTCCCACTTGATATTGAGAAATTTGTAAAAATATCTGAATTGTTGTTTGGTGTATCGTAGTTAAATATTGTAGATAGGGCGGAAGTGTTCAATAAAGATGACGATGTAAATGGTAATGCTGTGATATCCCAGTCCTCGGTGGAAGCACTATACATGTCTAATGATTCTTCAATTAAATTAATTCTCGTTGTCAGGTCATTTTCGTCATATAAGTTCAAGTGAGAAATATTTATTAATATTTTACTCGTGGTTTCGGTTTCTGTAAATTTTATGGTGGGAATAACTGATGTGAAAATCGTCGCATTGAAGTTATTCAATTTTGAATTCCCTGTATTTCCGGAATTATTTCGGCTATTCCACAGCCTGGACCACCATGAAAAAAATATATTTTCCATTATGCTTATGGTTTTCCACCTAAGCATTTCGGCTCCAAAGTAGTAAAAGATTGCCGACTTTTGAAAATATGAACAACATCGGCGACATTTTAATTCAGGTCATTTGTTGGCATCCTGAAAAGAAAAAAATAAGGAATTGTGAGTTAAGCGTTGAATTCCGTATTGTTGTATTTAATAGCGCTAACTGGGCTGCTGTTGCTCGGACGTCGTAAACCAAAGAAAGCCATAAATAACCAAACACGGTAAAACACTTTTAAGGTGATCAATTACAAATTCGATAAAAGTGTAAATTCACTTATGAAAAGAGTTGAATTATATACAGCGAATGTTTTTGTAACAGTTCTATTACACGCAATGCTTCAATACGCCTAGAAAGGTCGTCTTACGTGCCAAAAAGTCATTTTGGCTTAGTGGGGAAATTCCTTGGCTGGGCTTATCTTAACATTTTATTGGTTAGCGTCGGGTGTACAAGAAATTCTCACCCACCACCATCTGTATATCCTCTCGGCGTGCAAAGGGCAAGCAATAATTCAAATTAAGCCTCTATACACCGAAAAGGTGAACAACATGAACATAAAAATCAATTTTAAAAACAATTGTATGAAATAGCGGTCATACCGCAAAGGTGCATTTAATTTTCTAAATACAAATTTTACTGGAGACACGAAAATACTCGCAATAATGATGGATGTCGTGAGAAGTAAATTTTATGTTAAGCAGATAAAAGTCAGTTCTATACTGAGAGCAAAACATATTAAAATCAAGTGAAAACGTATTTAAAACAAACATTTTCAAACATAAAACATTGGAAATCTTAAATTCAAAAATGAGCAATTGTATCTTTCACTGTAGTGGAAAACTGTTGATCAAAAGTGAAGTGGCTTTTAGTATGGACACGTTGGGATTACCCCAATTAGAAACTTCATATCTGATACACTTATAATCTGACTCTTTAGAAAGCAAAACAATCTCATGCATGTGGAATTCGAATCTTGGACCTCTGGAACAGTAGTACACAGCTCCATTGATCTACAAATAGCCTCGTGGCTATAAAAATACTTTTAAATCGGAAATTAACACTTAATCTTGCCACTTTCAAAAGCGACACTTTAAACTCAAAGTATTTCGTGGTCACAAATTTATGCAAAAAAAAAAATTTTATATTTAGCTGGTCTGCCCCTGCCGGGTGATGCAGAAGATTCCAATGTTGGTAAAGCAAATTCCGATGTTGATGATGATTGATGATACATTTAGTTTGCTATCGAATGGCATTCAAATTTTTAAAATCTATGATATGACGAAAATCGATTTTTGGTCACCTAAAATTCATTTTGGCTCACTGTACGGCGTTTCACGGATACTATTAAATTTGTATTCCTTAATTTTACAACTCCTCCCTACTGCACCACCGCCTCTCCTATGTGACCCAGCGTTTTCCTATTTGCGTTTTGCACATGTTTTAGATATTTTCCAACAGTATTATTAAATATAGTTTTCTTCATTTTACACCACCTCCTTATTGCACCCCCTCTCCTATACCTCCCAGCGGGGTGGGGGTGGTCTCATATTTGGAAATTTGAATATCAGATTCGATATTAGTGATCCCGAAAATTCCCTAGTGCGGATTTTCAGGGAAATCCCTTGAAGTTGAACTTTTCGGTCGCCATATTGATCCACCATCTTGATTTCCAAAATTTTGATGGCAGATTCAATATCAGTGACCTCAAAAACCCAAAAACAAAAATTCGGATTTTCAGTGAAATCCCTTGAAGTATTGAAGAAAATCTTTTCCGGTCGCCATATTGGATCCGACATCTTGAATTCCAAAATTTTGAATGTAAGCTCGAGATCTGCGACCCCGAAAACCTCCAATTGCCTTTTTCATAAAGATTCCTTGAAGTTGGAAAATTCGCTTTCTATACAAAACGGTAATTTCGATTTTTTCGACTTTGCGGCTTTTCCTTTGGGGTTTCCCCAATTTTCTTTTTTTTCAGCCTCCCCTGTATTATAGAGAACAAAACAAGGCTCTTACTAGCATTGTTTTCCTAAGCCCCCTGATCGGCCCACTTTCCCCACCTCCGCCATTCTAATGAGGATGGTAAAAGGCACCTTATTTGTTCTGAAAAAAAAATTTCCAGCTTTCATTTAATCAAAATTTCATGATATAACTGGAAGCGCTTCTGTTTTAAATATAAAAAACAAATCATTGCTTGTTTTATTGATTTGAAAAAAAACCGCTTCAAGTTAAAGCCTAAAATTGTACTTAAATAAAATCAAATCTTCTACTTTCAGAACCAATGGTTGACTTTTATCAGATCACCCTCATCAGAACGCTGCAAGGGAGGGGAAGGGAACGATCAGGGTGAGCGAGAAAACCCATGATACGTTTCTCCATGCATAAGAACCTTTCCTGTAAATTTCATGGCTCCCGGTGATGTACTCCACTTTTTGTGGTTGCCTCTCAGCCTATTATCCGTGTAAAAACAAAGTTGAGTGCTGTCGGTTGAATACACCTGGACCAGCGATTTGCAACACCTCCGTGATACAGAATTGGATTTAATTCTTGTTTTTCAGTGTAGAAGAAAAAAAGTATTTTGAAATCTAATCTTAAATATTGAAAATGAAGGAGGGATATTTGCAGCATTTACTATAATAGAGGTAGGACCGAACGTTCAAAGTATAGCATATCTTAAGCAGAATAAACAAAATAAATACACATGTATTATAAATTAGCAGTACCTACAATAAAGTTTGAAAACCATGAAAACCAATCCTATACAAAATTAAATTTTTCACAGTATCCTTTAAAAAAACAGATTCGCAAACACCGTTAACAAAATTTTAATTGTAAAGGTGTACTGTTTTAAAAGATACAAAGTTACCTAACTTGACGCCATGTATCATAGGAAATTAATAAAAATGAGTGTTGAACAAAAACACGTTACTGTTACTTTTGTGTCGTTTCAACACATTTTTTTCTTCCGATAGTTGGATCAACCAATCTTTAAAACAAATTTTGAAATACTCGTACGTATACAATTCACAATGATTCTAGCGCTCATCTAATTGCTTTCACTGAAAAAACAAAATCTCTATGTACGGAACTTTTATGTATGAGATCTTATGACCACCGCGGTTAGGGACCCTCCCACACAAAATAAATGTTTCGGGTGCATTCCTCTATTAAGTGCAAAATTAGCAACCCTAACTTTCAACGTCTAACAAGAAGTGCTAAAACGACCATTGCTGCCGAACTAGCGCTCCAACAAATTTTAAAAGCAAACAAGATACTCATTTGCAAAGAATAATTAATATATGAGATTTTTCACTACCGCCAGTTGCGGACAACTTAAAAGATTCTCTGCAGGTACATCCCAAAGTTAGGAGAAGTTATTAGCTGCTTATGGACCCACCTACCCTGATGGCCCTGAATCCCACTGTTACATCATGTATAACTAAACAAACGAGTAAGCGACGATGAAAGGGAGTAGGACAGCTCCCCATATATTTTTGGGGCCCAGGGTTCTTTGTAAGACCTAACGTACATACATATGTATGTACATATATATGAAATTCTTGGGCTAAAGTTTTATGACGCAATAATTTAAATTAGAATGAAGCTCCACAACTTGGAAAAGATGAGATATTTACTGAAACTGTTGACCATTTTGAAGTTTTCCTGAAAAATCGTGATTTCGCTAAGGCAGGATGATTTTATGAAATCATTGGCGTAGGCTTATTAGAACCTATTGTAATATAAAAGCCTCAGACTTTTATATCAGTCGAACAGTGATATTATATACATATATAACACGGAGTGCAGTAATATATACAGTATTAACACTAGAGCCAACATGCTGTCAAAATGACAGGTTCCATACTTATTGTAAAACTAGCAGACCCGTCCCAGCTTTGCCTGAGCTTTTTCATGTTTGTAAATTAAAATTATTGAAGAATTAATGAAAGTAATGTTATATGAGTTTTGAATTCCGTGGAATCGCATGAATAGGGTCATTTCGCGAAGTGGACCAACAGAAATTAATTTAAAACGATTTTCAAAGAAAAGTCCAAACAATTTATCAGTTTTCCGTTACAAATTCGCGTCGAAGAAAGAAAAGTGCATACTATTTGCATACTATACTATAGTTATGCCGCGTTAACCACTTCCGCCAGCCCCCAACACCCTCCTAAACTAAACGGACCTAAAAGATGTTGGCAAATGCGTGAAAACACATTTCACCCCCTTTCGCCCCTTCAGGAATCGAATTTTGAAAAATCCCTTCCTAGATGAGTGCTTAGGTCATAAGGGCAAGACATCCTTATACACTGCGGGACACTTGATTACCCTCACTTGAAATTTTCATGTAAGTCGTAGTGCTGTGGAACTATTTCTTGGAAACAATTATCACAGCATTTATTACCTCTTGTTACATGCTACCTGATGACGAACATAAGTAATTAAAAAACAGGGGAGGTAAAAATACCCATTTTCAAATTCATTTAATTCATTCAATTCATTTAAAAAGGGACACTTGATTACCCTCACTAATCTGTTTTAGAAATTCAAAAAGTGAAGGTGCCTGAAATTAGTAAAAGTGTATTTTATTTATCTAGTGCTGCTTAATTGCCTGAGTTACTTAAATTTTTATTGCATCGTAGCAAACATGGGTCGTGGTAAAACGCTGACAAAAGAAGAAATGGGCAAAATTCTTGCATTTAAGCAGGAAAATTTTTCAAATATAGAAATTGCGAAAAAATATTAGTCGAGATCCGTGGACAATCAAAAACTTCCTCAAAGATCCCGAAAATTACGGGAAAAACCGAAAAGGCCGCACTGCAAGAGCCACAACAGCACGAGAGCGTAGGTCCATCTTACGCGAAGCGTCAAATTCTGCAGCAACCATACGCAAAATAAAGAAAAAAGTCGGAGGTTCAGTCAGTGTCCCAACAGTTCGTCGAGTAATTCAACAGTGTCCGCATCTCCGACGGCAAAAACTACAAAAGAAACCACATTTACTTCAGAGGCATAAAGTTGGCAGATTAGACAGATTCTGTCGCTCTCTTGGAAGGACTATTACTATTAATAATGCTTAGTATTTTTCAATAAACAAATAAAGTAGTAGTAGCAATTCTTTCATCAGATTTGGGTTAATGTTGGCTGCCACAGCTTTTCAAGGAAAGCACGAAGCGCAGAGCGGAAATAAACAGAGAGTGCCTTAAACTGTGCCCAGTGTACCGCAAAATCGAACAGACATGATGATGGCCAAGCCGTTGGCTTGGCTGTTAAGTGTAAATTTTTTCCTCTTGCTTGGATGATAAGCCGCAGGCAGGTCGGCATGATACAAGCTTAGCGAACACAACTTTCACTTTGCCTTTGCGTTGTGACGAGTACGGTCGAGTCCTGTTCTATTGGTTTTGTACGTTTGTTTTAATATGGATAACATAAACTCAAAATCAGCCATTTTCAAGGCTAACCAAAATCAACCTTTTTTAAGGTTAAATAAAAGGGAAAGGTATGCACACAGCTTTATACCACATTGCCCCAGTAATTGCAACAAATGAAAAGTGAAAACCTTTAATTTCCCTTAACTAAATGGGCACATAATTGTATGATTACTTTCATAAATGGAAAATTAAGCTCAATTCGAACAAAACTCAAGCCATGTTATTCACACGCAGGCGACATGAACGATATCTACCAAATAGAAATCTAATCTTGAATGGTACCGAAATTAAATATCTCGGTATCACTTTTGATAAAACGCTCACTTTTAACAAGCACATATCTTTAGTTACACATAAGACTGGTCTTTTAATGAAAACCATGTATCCGTTCATTAATAAAAGATCGACATTGAATTTGGAAAATAAGCTCATAATATATAAGCTAATATTTCAAGCTCTCATACTTTATGGAGCTCCTATATGGTTTCAATCTGCACGGACTCATATAAATAAATTGCAAGTTGCACAAAACAAAGTCCTTAAAATGATATTGAATTTGCCATGGCATTTTTCCACTCTAGAATTACACGATAGGGCTAACCTAGAACTAATCATAGAAAAATCAAAACGCATAGCGGATAAATCTTACGAACGGTGCTCATGGTCACAAAATCCCTTAATCAAGGATCTACATATAATATGTAGGCACATAGACAATTAGCTTTAAGTTTATTTTATAACCCTTAGATTAGCGTAGTATGTAATATAGTAATAGTAACTTTAATTCTAGTCTTGTGGGTTTCATCAACAAAAGTGTTTTCCCCACAAATAAGATATCACCTCACAAATATTCCCTTCGGTTATGCCTACCTAATAAGATCATAGATGAATGAATTTATAATTCTAGCACTAAACAATCATCCATTCATATTTGTATACACATTTTTATATCGGCTTGCATAATAAATAAATAAATAAAATAAAAAATAAAATAATTGCAATATTTCTTTTAACGAAACAAAGGGAAAACATCCATGCGAAAGACACTTCTAAAAACTTTTTGGTTTGAGAAAATTAAAATTTAGTTCAATTCCTACAAAATTCTTGGGCATCCGCGGATGCAGATATTTTAAGGGTCACAATTTATATATAAAATATGAAATAATAAATAAATAAAAAACGGCCATATGACAAGCACATCTAAACACGTTGTGATTGATTTACAATAAAAAATTATAAACAAAACAAAACCTGTCAGCTCTCGTCAAATACTTGCGAGTGATCGAAATCATATTGGTTAATCAGCGAAAGTACCATTCGCGCGCGCAACATGTGGCACTTGCACAATATCTCTAAACAGGGAAAGTAGCATTTGACCTCGACGAAATTCCCTCCAAGGTGAATTTCTGCACAGACATTCTTTGAGGTGTCCCAAAACCAAATCCGCAAAAATCACAAAAATCACAAGATGACATTGTAGGTCAAATTTTTTTCAAACATCCATGTAGTCAATGTGAAAATTGTATAGAATTGAATTATTTACAAGATTGGTCTGTAGCATTTTTCCAGAAACCCGTGTATTTCACATTGCCCATTAGAAAATCAGCAGAGTAGCGTACTCAAATAAAATTCAAAAGTTTGGATAGTGAAGGCTGGCCCCCATTGAATCCGTCGCCATCAAACATCGCGTTCGCCGTCGCCGCACAACTATTGAATACATGCATTCATATGGGAGCTAACCCATAGCCGACCCATAGAGATAGAGATAGAGAGATAGAGATTAGAATCCCAGTTGGGATTCATTGAATCAGCTGTTTATTTGACAAGTAAAGGTTTGAATTTGATATCTGTGAATTGTTTTGGTGGTTTTGTAATTATTCGGTTTCCTGTTTCTTCGTTTGGATTTCCTGGAGGGTGCCGAGTTTTTCCCGAATTCATTAGTGTAGTTTCTTGACGAATTGGTACTAGATTTCTTGTTAATTCACCTTCGGAGCATACTGCGCCAGTTGACGGTTGGTCTCGAATTGTCATAAACAGCTGATGCGTCGAAGGATTCTATGGGTTCGGGTCGCTCTTGCTGGACTAAAAAAAGCTTTAAGCTCTCAAAGCTCTGCGACAAAGGCGACGGGCAACGGATTCTATGGGGGCCTGCCTTGAGTTGTTTGTGTATTCGTGCACCCGATGAGCCCAAGCACTTTGGCTGTGGAAAATGAAGACTAGGTTAAGCGCAGCAAGCTCTTTTAGGGTTCCGTAGCCAAATGGCAAAAACGGAACCCTTATAATTTCGTCATGTTCATCCAACGACCTAAGAATAGGGTTACCACCTCTCGCGGTTACGCCCGAAGTCTCCGGGTTTGTATCAAGATCTCTGGGCTCAGGGTTATGATTGATTTTCTCCGGGTTTTATATCTATTAATGAAAAAAAAGATTTTCACAATAGGTTTAGGTTCAGACGGCGTCAGTGTCATATCGCATTTGGACCAATCACAAAGTGACCAATCGGACAATTTTTGGCAACTCTCATGTAAACTCTTCTTTATAGTCTTCCTTCATTCTTTTCTTCGGTTGGTTAAGAATAGGAAACGTTAGTAGAATGTCTCACGCGGAATCGTTTACGAACACGTTTTAACAAGACTAAACCAGTATTTGAATGCTTGAAACTACCTTTTATTTCTGAAATAATTTTACTAAAAGTCCGAAGAATTACAAGAACTTTCAAAATTAGCAGGAAAAATATTATCATTTCCTATAAGTAATGCCTATGTAGAGAGAGTTTTTTCGATAATGGGGAATGTATGGACAGAGGTTCGTAATCGAATGAAAGAAGAGCTTGCTAAAGCTGAACTTGTAAGCAAACTCAATTTTGATACGAGCTGTGAAGAATTTGAAAATTTATTCGGCAACCAGAGGAAAATCCACTTAAAAAATCAGCATTATCCAATGAAAAATATTCGTGGAAAGACAAAAAAGTTTTAGTATTAGAACAAACATAATTAACATAATTAATATTGTGCAATGTATGTTCTGATGCCAAAGGTAACATTTAATACATGTGAAAATATACGCCTAAATAATTTTTTCTGGTTGTGAGTTGCCACTACTAAGCCCCCCAGCCATTGACTCTTGATTCGGTTCTACGGGTGGCAGCTTCAGGCGAGGTGGTGACCCTACCTAAGAACCTAGCTA
Organism: Neoitamus cyanurus; assembly: GCA_947538895.1. Taxonomy (NCBI): domain Eukaryota; kingdom Metazoa; phylum Arthropoda; class Insecta; order Diptera; family Asilidae; genus Neoitamus; species Neoitamus cyanurus. The sequence goes on from OX384541.1 coordinate 43,226,097, forward strand.
GGAACGGCAGAAAGATTAAATTGATGAAGCGAAAACAAATGCTACTACATGGCAAACTGACACAAATAAAAGTCCACTGAAGTAGCGATTGATGAGATAATAGTATTTTATAAATACTATACCTGACAAGTATTTTGAATGAAGATACGTTAACAAGTTTTAGATATCCACAATTATCAGTTTTCAAAAGCAGGAAGGGAGATTTTCAAGCGGAAAGGTCCGATTTTGATGAAACTTAGGAGGAATATTACCCTTGCTGAGACATTCAAAAAACCATTTTCAAACCGGGCTAATAAAAGGTTCTTGGGGGCGCCTTTTAACGATCAAATATGTCCATTTTCGAGTGCATTGTTTTAATTATTTCTCCCGTTATATTGAATATATTTTAGTTTTATGAACGCCAGTTTCTTAAGCAAGGTAAAAGCTCTCAAATAAGCTATCGATCCTATATACTTCCTTCAGAGTGTATGACTAGTATCACTACAAATCATAAGCAAAAATGCTGAATTTCTAAAAAAACCTAAAATATTTTTAGATTTTCGTTTGTTTTTCCATTCAAAATTATATATTTTGTTTTCACAAAAGTCACAAAACAAAATAAAAACAAATAATAACACCCCATTGTGCGGGGTTTCTTTGGACAGGTCTCCAAAAATGCAAGGTTGTTAAGTAACCTTTTTACTTAGGTGAATAATTCGAGAGATATTGACTCCTAAAGTCGGTAATAATTTTTACAATCCTGACGAAAAAAAAAATAACTTGCTGTAATACTTGGTAAAAGCTACGGAACCATAAGTTAATGCGTGTACAACACGCACTGGCCCGGTTTTTTATTTCCCCTTTGCGCTTCGTGCTTTCCTGAGCGAAAACTGTGGCATTCTTCGTTAATGAAATCTGATGAAAAAATGGCCAGTTCTTCAGCTTAGAACTCCTTAGTGTAAATACATACATATAAGCTCTTTGGTTAAAGTCAAACATAACCGAATATAAAATTAGGAAGTAGAAGAGATTTCCGATTGTTTTCCATTAAGCAATTAAAGAGAAAAAAGGAAAGGGTTAATATTTAATGAAAAACAAAAAACCAAATTCTCTCAGAAACTTTAAATTGTGAGAAACAAAAAAACACAAGATCTGAGAGCGAAGCAAGAGCTTTCATTCTCATTTCACTTTCGCGCTTTTTAATTTCAACGAATCAGATAGATATATCCAATGTTGTTACTATTATTTCTCATTGTTGTTGTTGTAAATAGCGTGCTATTTGAGCAGCACGTGGTTGCTTGCAATTATTCTCAGTTTGATTGGAGATATTAGAGTTGTCTAATGTTTACTTAAAATTTCATATTGACCAATCATCTTTCTTATTATGTGAGTGTTAATTGAGAAAGGAAGCAACAATTAGTCAAAATAAGTTAGCAGTCGTTTCTTGGAAAGGTGTTGTCGAAAATTGTAGGTCGGTGAGTCCGGAGGTAAAAATGTTTAAATTTCCAAAGTTTGTCAATACATGTACGAAAACAATAATCACCGTAATATAAAAGTTTCTAAAAGAACAAAATTTTTTCCTGGCAACTAGTCCGGTCAATTTAGAGTGAACAAGAGTGAAGGTACATAAATTCCCAACAAGCTGAAAGTTAGTAAAATTGTTCAAAACATAATTATAAATAAAATTTTAAAGATCCCCATCATTCCCGTGTATGGAAATAATTTTACTCAAGGTCAAAGGTAAAAAAAATGAGTTTTTCGCGATTTTCAGCAAAACGGTAAGTTTTATCATAAAATTACCCCAGACAAAAATTGTAGATCATAACATTATCTATAAAATATGTATCAATACTTTGTTTCCTAAGAGCCACCGTTTCTGAGATATAACAATTCAAAAAGATGTAAAAGTTGTAATCGTCATAATATGCATGAGTATGCCACGTATTAGTCCGATCAATTTAGACAACTTGTGTACTTTTACAACAAAAACTATAAAGACATTTGTAACTCTTTGCTTGCCGCCATCATGATTATGAATTGGTTCTTAAAAGAGTATTTGAATCAAAAAGACTAGAGAACAGGAGACTGAACTCCCCGAAAAATCAGTGGTGGGGGTGGGCCGCGAGACGTCCCCACCTTTTTCCAATATGGCGGAGCCGTGTGAATGCACTTGGTATCTGCGCATATCGTGTTCATTTATTTGAACCAAAGTCGGGAATTTTGCTTCCATAATTCGCAGCAGAACAATATCTCGCTAATCCCATTGAAACTGCTGGAAACGCTCGAATGACAACAAAACATCAACATAACATCAACCATACCACTGGACTGCCGCCATGATGGAAAACCGTGGAGAACGCTTTTCCTCCCACCCCCACCAATCGAGCTCGGTCCTTGTCTTCTTGATTTGAATCAAAGATCCACCAAGTCCCGATATTCAACTGTTCAAAAAACTCAGAGACAACTGGAAGAATTTTAATCCTAATACTATCGAAACATGCTCTCATTTTGTCAAACAGCATCTTTTTGACGCAACCATTAACGAATTAGTGACGTTTTTTAACCATGAACTACAAAAATCCATTATACGTGACGATTATCGGCAACTGATCGAACTATCTACATATTATTTTCTTGAGAGGAGATAATGAGAGTAAAATTAAAATTAGACCTCCTGGCGCAATACATTGGAGGGGGTCAGAAAATTAGTTGTGCTGTGGGGCAGGAGCTGAGAATTGAGAGCATAAACCGGTTTTTCACATATTCATCCACCAGCCTTCGTGAAAACATAAGCGAGGCACTGCTCAAGTGAAAACAAAGCGAACCAGAAGTCGTCATTAACAAACCCCAGCGTGAAAACGCAGTCTAAAGGGTTTCTTCCAGAGGGGGACAGGGGTTAATATTTACGGGATCGGTAATCACCCTCGGATATTATAAGATTTTACTTCGAACCAATTTTTCGCACGACCCGTACTTTTTGAGTTATTGAATCATCTCAAGAAAAAAACCGGCAAGTACGTGCCGTACACGCATTAACTTAGGGTTCCGCAGTATGTACTAAGTAGTTATTTTTCTTGGATTGTAAAAATAAGAATTTGCTCTCATTAAAATTAAATTTTTGTCGAAACTATAAGTACAATAATAAATAAGTAACTGCTAGGCTTTGACTATGTACTGCACATTGTGGGCGGACGGGCGTTTTGCTACACATGTTACACGCTACGAAATCAAGCCAATTTGAAGTGTATATAATGCAATGCAAGTAGATTGCTGCTATTGCAAACTGAAAATTGTGGATATCTAAAAAACTTGTAACGAATCTTGTTCAAAATACTTTTCATCTAAAGTATTTACAAAGTGCTACTTTCTTCATTTTTTTCAGATTTATAATCACATGGTTGGAAAGTTAGAGGCTGGACATTATTAACGACTTTACAACCTTATATCTCGCTTTTTCACCAACTTTCCACCAAAAAAATCCCTTAAGAACCTTTATTGCATTTTTACAGACCAGCAAACGTACCCCACACAATGGGGTGCGCGGAAATAGTATTTTTCATCACACGTGCGGGGAAACCACTACTATACCGCACGGGTTTACGGGTGGAAACTTCCCGATTGCCCACTGTAAAGCCTGTTGGAAATAACCCACTGGTAATTTTAAAGAACGCACGCGAGACTTAGAATAACGCACGGGTACCTGAAATAGAAACGCACTCAGAATATTTCTTCAAGAAATCCCATTTTTTTTTTATATACTCGCACGTGTTAAACATCCTTTTAATGCTTTTCAGGTACCTAAATAAATTATTTAAGCCGGGCATGAGTAAATATCACATGATCACCAGAGTAGTTAAGACTATGCAATGTAATAGTATATTGCTTTGAACATCTGTACCTTAGATTTCATAAAAACCTTTCCTTACTACTTTTCTTTAAGATACGTATATCTTTTTGAGAAATAATTACAGTAAATATTGTTTTTTTTTATTTGCGGGGGGTCTGCCCCCGCAACCCCCGTTCCTCCCCCGCGAACTCCTCCTTCCCCCACCTCCTTATCGAACCCACCGCCGCACAGTGGGCCAAAACGACTTGGTCGCTATCAAAAATCTGTAACTTTTGTGGTGTTAAAGATATCATAATGAAATTTAGGCTAATTAATTTTGACATTATTACCCCTTAACTGCCAACAAAAAATATTTAATTGGTTTACAGGGTGCCGCTAACTAAATCAAAGAAATTTGAAGTACTCCATAAATGTAGTATTAATGTTATTTAAAAACTTTTCACAACATTTTTAATTTATTCTTTAATTATTTTGTCATCTGCATGATCAATATTTAATAAATAAAAAAAGAAATTACAAATTTATGCAAAACAATAAAAATTTTATATTGGTATTTTCGACGAAAATTTTTTTTTTCAATTTTCGCGAATCTTTTCCCATTATCGTTTTCATTATTTTTAACAATATTTTTCTGTGTATTTGAAAAAAAAAAAAATTATTTACCACCCCCTCTCCTATAAATCCCCTCCCCCATATTCCCCACCGGGGTGCGGGTAGTCTCATATAATCAGGCATCCATTTATAAACCCAACCCCAAAATATCTTTCACCAATTCCTAACACTTTTCCCACAATAAATAAATTATTTCTTCATTTTCCGTGTCATGGAGCAACATGTCACCTTTATTCACTCTTTTCTTCGAATTTCTTTTCCCACATTCGTTTTTCTAATTTCAATGGCTTTTTGTTTATGCTATTGTACGTATCATTTTATAACCTCTCCCCACTGCACCATACATATGTATATCTTACAAAAATTCGAATAGTCTCACACAACTTTCTAATGCATCATTCTTTCATTTATTCCTAATATCCTTTTTTATGATGGTTTATAACTTTTTTTCCTGATATACAATCGTTTGTACTTCTATAGATAATTTAATAATAAAGGTCCAGTTAAAATTTGAAGTCAATCGGATGAAAACTGTTCGAGTTCTACTGCTGGCAGATTTTTAAAAGTGGTTCCGATAAAAACGCGTTAAAAAAAAATATTGAAAGAGTAGCTTCGGACAAATTGGTTTAGAGACATTACAACATCTAAGTACACCTTTCTACAAAGTTTCTTTTGATTCGAGGGATGTTTAGGCATTATTTAAGCCAATAGAAAAAAAATTTAAAACCCAAAATTAAGCTGGTAATAACCTCTTAAGTAGCTAAGATTTCCGTTACTTTCACCTACCTGCAACTGATGATTTTAAACACACACACAATTACAATTCTTCCTTATGTCAGGCAATTATAATAAAACAAATTAGGTGTCATAAAAATCAAAGTCAATAATCATCGTACGTATTTACCTGGATGTTATAAAGAACTAAGCACATACTGAATAGGGCGCATATGCAGAGTAAGTCAAAGTCAGTTAAAAATGTCATAAAACGTAATAATATAACTTCTTTAAATACAAATGATGTCGTTAATCCTGAACGTTCATTAGGAAAACTGTAATTTATTTCCCAAACAAACATTATGCAGCCTTAAAAGTCATAAAATGCCTGCATAAATGGGAACATTGTGTGGAAATATGCACGTGAAAGCAAGGTAGACTTTACTTCAAATGCAATTTTCTCCCAAGGCCGCAGGTGGCCGCAGCCAATTTTTGTTTTAAATGATAAAGGAGGGTTTATAGTTTCATTGGTATTAAGGAGAGCGTGGCCATCTGTGGCCATTTTTTTTAAAGTCAAAAAGAAATAAAAATTTGAACGAAAAATCGCCCTTTTCAACTAAAATTCTATTATTAAAAAAACTGTTTGACTTTTATCATAAGTTATTGGCCTAATAAGACCTCCTACTATGTAGTAAGTGATTTCATTAACAACAATTCAACCTCCCCATACAAACATTTTCACAATATAACTTGGAAATCAAAGAAAACTCGAACATTTTGTAAGGAAAATGAGCTGTTCAGAATTTTCTCTGACTTTAGCCATTCCAAACACATAGAGGGGGGGTGAATATTGAAAAAAACTTTTGCCATAAGGTGATACATTTAGTTTGCTATCGAATGGCATTAAAATTTTTAAAATCTATGACATGACGAAAATCGATTTTTGGTCACCTAAAATTCGTTTTGGCCCACTGTGCGCCGCACTTGTGATGAAATAGAGTGTGCAACTCGGGTGAAAACTAGCCGATTGCCCTTGATGGCAGTTAAAAGGTGACCTTCTCCTAAGTGAATTAAAAAAAGCAAAAGTTTGGGATTTTTTTACAAGAAAACAAAACAACATATGACCTTGAATGTTTTTTTTATTTGGAAGTCTTTAACAAAACCAGACAATTTTTTTTTATTTTTCATTTTTCGATCACCCGTCACCGCCAGAGGCCGCCAAAAAATCGGCCTTTTTCCGTAATTGCGTGATTGCGGCTTGCCAAATCATTTGAAACAGAAAAATCAAAAAACTACTTAAATTAGACATAAAAATCTATAAATCTAACTGGCAGCCATTTGAAGTCAAAAATCGAGAATTTTTCGAAAAATTTTTACATAAAGTGCTGTAAAAAAAAACTACTTGGTTTTTGTCTTATATTCTAACAAAATGAACCAAGGTTTATGGAAATCGGTGGGGCGGTTCAAGAGATATCGTGGAGTTACGATTGAAAAAATGAAGTCGAGAAAAATGCGTTTGATTTTAGATCGACTTCACCGGCTGAAAGTGCCGTGTGCCGGTTTCCACGGAATTTTCTTTTTGGTGTTTTTGATGTAAAATATTTTGAGTTTTTGGCATTTTCTCGAAATTTCTAGAGAAAAACTATCGATACGTTCAAGTGACCACGTAAAATATAACTGAATTGAATTTCTTCCGGCGTCCCAAACAGCGTGCTCGGGCGTCAGCAGCGCCACCGTTTTTTCTCTCAAAATATATAGCACTATAACTGAGGAGCGTCTGTTCAAAAGGTTATATTTACACATTTGCCAAATGTTCAGAAATTGAAAAAAAGCTTGTAGAATATTATTTGTATGGTCAGTTTTATTTATTCAATTTCTAAAATTGTAGCTTCTAATACAACTTATTATAGCCTACTCAAAGATTTTAATTTCTTTTTTTAGTGAGAGTTAAAAAAAACACTTTACAAATATAACCTTTTGATCGGACTGTTTGAAAATGTTCAGTAAATATAACCTTTTGATCAAAAATAGTTGAAGCTTTAAATTTTTTAATTTTTTAATTTAAACCGCAAAAACGTTCCATTTCACTCCACTACAGTATTATCAGCTTATATCAATGCTTGTCAGGCAACAACATAACATTTTGCTTGAATTTATGAACTAAAATTGGGTGAATATAACCTTTTGATTAGAACTTCAATTTTGGTGTACGATTTTATCTATGAAAGAAACGGTATTAAACAGAATGAAGATCGAGCATAGATAAAATTCAATATAGTGAGCACGAATCCACAAAAAAACAAAATTTTGTGTATTTGTGAAATATAACCTTTTGAACAGACGCTCTTCAACTCGAAAACCATATTTTTTTTTCGTGAAATTTTAGGACATGATTCTAGACATATTAAGGAACATTTGTCCGTAAAAAAAAATTGATTTTTTTTTTACCCCAGTTAGGAGAAGGTCACCTTCTAACATTGCCATCGTGGGCTATCGGCTAGTTTCCACCCTAGTTGCACAAAAAAATGTTCATCCCTCAGTTTTATGTATGGAACGGAAGTGCTTATTCGCACCGAACTGTGTCCATGTATGCTTCTATCCGTACAACCGAATAGAAGAAAGATGGCGGAGTTATAAGGCTGTGTCATACGGACAGATGAACGTGACGAAGCTGTGGTATAAGGGTTTCGTTTTTAGTATCCTAAAAAACCTAAAAATTATCCTATATTATTTATTAGCTTCATTGACGCGTTGGTGTATGTGCGAACGGGACTACCCCAGCAGGAAATTGGAGTTTACGTGAAATAGTGTATCGATGATTTCGTGCATGACTAAGGTATGTATGCCAATTTTTAGTTCCTAGTCATGCTAACAGGAAGGCATAGGAGTTTGTTTGTTTCGAGTGAGCTGAAGTTTTATTGCGGTTTTGTTTTTTCATGCTTCTCAGTAATGACAACATAAATTTTTAAGGAGAAGGTTTGTTTTATTAATGTAATTAAGCAACGCGCAGATGAAAAAACGGGTCTGGCAAGTAAAACTATTGGTGGGCCCTCCTGAGCAAAACAATTCAGTGTGCATAACTGCTAAGGATTGTGCGCAGGTCATTAAATCATATGGCTTAGCTCAGGAGCGGATGCTCCAGGATGGGGTTGTGAGTCCGCCTAACTCGCGACTGCATTGTTATAATAAAATTGTCAAAGGTCCAAATATTTAAACTTATATGAAATCATTGTGTAGATATTTTAATTATCAACTTAGCAGTGGCTCATCTTGCATAAATTAATTTTGTGCTTAGTAATATTAAAATTATCTGTGCAATGAGATATTTCAAAAATTATAAATGTTATTTGCGCTTCGTGAATATGATCCAAAAGAGGGAACACAACTGCGACGGGTAAAAGAAACACGAATTTTCGCGAACTTTTTGCACAGGTATTTAATTTAATGTTTAGGGATCGAAAAGAGGATATTTAGAGTATATATTCGACAATATGTCCACACATTTTTATTAATAAATAATAATCCGAGATAATGTGCATAACTTAATAAATTTTGTATATTTATAAATAAAAATGTGTGACCATATAGTCGAATATATTCCGCTATCCGATCCTTAAACATTAAATAAGAACTGTGTAAAAAAAAATTCGCCTATTTTTTGCCCGTCACAATTGTGTTTCCCCATCATTGCACGAAATTATTGATTACATCACCACCAATGATTTCAGCGACGCTTTCGTAATGCATTCAATCCACCAATTCAGAGACACGAAGAAGGCATCAATAAAAAAGCATTGATGAATTCTTGCATTCCATAGTAATGTAAAAAAGGATTAGCGTACATGACCCCTTAAATTCCGTGGTCATGTGGAAAGACATGCACGTCTTTCCAATGACATCGCCGTGAGAAATTTCATCTACAGTGACTCCAAAAAGTATTCGCTCACCACACTATCCAGGCAACTTTTATTAATAACTTTTAAGGCTCGAATGATAACACAACCAAATGTTAAGTAGATTTGTTTATTCATATGTTAACTTCAAAAGTAAAAAGTTTCAAGTTCATCGATTTCCAATTACGCTTTGTATTAATGGAAATGCCGGCAGGCTCCTCAATTCAACGCACAAAAAGTATTCGCTCACCACTTTCACACTCACACACTCCCGGATTAAAAGTACCGCTAATTTCACAAACTAATATCCAGACGTAGTCTGCAGCTAAGCAATGCTGTTCTGAACGTGTATCACGATGATTCATAGTGTATTTCGAAAAATTTTTAATGTTTTTTATAAAATGGGTAGAAAGCAAAAAGAAACAACTGAGGAAGAAAGAAAAATTGTGATAAACTCAGGAAATCAAGGACAATCATTGAGGGAAATTTCTAAAAACATCAACAGACCATATTCTACTGTTAAAGGAATAGTTAATAGCTTTTCAAATCGTAATACTGTAAATAATAGCATTAGAAATGGTCGCCCGAAAATTTTGAATGAAGCTGAAGAACGCGTAACAGTTAGAAAAATTGCACAAAATCCGAAATTGAGTATGCCAAAAATAGCAGGTTAAGTTCTCGTTGAAATTGAAAAGTCCGTTTCACCTGGGATTGTTCGGAATGTGCTTTACCGAGCAGGATACAATGGCGAACAGCACGTAGAAAATTTTTCATGACCGAAATAAACCGTAAAAAAGGGTTACGCTTTGCAAAAGAGCACAGAAATAAAGATGAGAAGTTCTGGGGAAGAGTCATATTTACCGACGAAAGTAAATTCAATAATTTCTGTTTAGATGGTAAATGCAACATATGGAGAAAGGTCAATACAGAGCTGGATAATGAAAATTTAGTTCCATCGGTAAAGCATGGTTGAGGTTCTATTTCTGTATGGGGTTGTATGAGTACAAGTGGGGTGGATGACCTGGATATAATTAATGTTATTATGGACCACAAAATGTATGTAAACATTTTAAAGGATCATTTACACAAAAGTGCCGAAAAAATGAGTATAAAAGATAACTTTATATTCACCCAAGATAATGATCCCTAGCACACAGCTGTGAATACCTAGCTCTAGTTGCTCAATAATGTTCCACAATACCTTCAAACTGCTCCAAAATCGCAAGATAAAACTCCCATAGAACATCGATGGGATGTTCCAGGAGAAAAAGTAAAAACTTGTCACATTTCTAATAAAATACAGTTGAAAACTGCTCTTTTAAAAGAATCGAATACTATATCTGCACAAATAACGGAAAATCTGATAAAATTCATGTCACATAGATTGGAAAGCGTAATTAAGCAGAAAGGAGGACCTACCAAATATTAAGTAAGACACTTATTATTAGTATTGGTAACGAAAGTGCCAAAAAATGGCGTTTTTTTTTTAATTATTGGAAGTGAGCGAATACTTTTTGTGCGTTGAATTGAGGAGCCTGCCGGCATTTCCATTAATACAAAGCGTAATTCGAAATCGATGAACTTGAAACTTTTTACTTTTGAAGTTAACATATGAATAAACAAATCTACTTAACATTTGGTTGTGTTATCATTCGAGCCTTAAAAGTTATTAATAAAAGTTGCCTGGATAGTGTGGTGAGCGAATACTTTTTGGAGTCACTGTATGTATGTTGGAATGGGTATACATACATGCCCTTTTATTGATGACTTCTTCGATGTCGCCGTCATGAGTAAATTTCCTGCTGGGACGATTTGTTACAATGTTTTGAATGGCTTGGCGCGCTGTGCTAGTAATAAGTTAGGAGTGTTGGGACTATACGTGGGCCTATGGTTCATTATCTGTTGTCGTTGTTGTTCCGTGCACTCCTGACCAAGCAGTGCGCGGCGGCTCACCAGTCACCGTTTACGTTGTCAAAGCTAAATAGTATTAGCAAAGAACTTAGAATACAATTATAAATAAAAGCTTTTTGGTATTAGTCTAACTTCAACTTTCAGCAAGCTTTCAGTTTACCTCACCTCCTCCCCGCAATGGCAACCAACAAGCTCATTCACGCTCCGTTCTTTTACTTTTTCTGTCAATGTTCGAAATTTGTGACTATTTGGTCCTTACCCCGGTCATCTCAACTCCACACAAGGCTTGCAACTGTTCCGTCGCTCTGACATACCTACAGTAATTATTTTCTCAAAATATATACTATGTGTGTATTACCACAGACATAAGTTAATTAAGGTAGTTTCAGGGCTTATACCATAAATGTTCTCTTGCTTCATTCATTGAAATACATTAGATATTCTTTCACAAAACAAATATTTGTTCTGAAATCAAAATTGGAACTATTTAAGGATATCGATAGCTCCGCCATGCATGCGGTTAATAATAAATAAACAACTATGTTCGAAATAAGCACATTAACTTTCAACTTTTCTTGTTTTTTCTTTCTTTTATTTCTTTCATTTGCAAGCTGGCTGTTTTTTTTTTTACAGCGGAAACAAATTTCAAAGCGGCTAGAATTATTAATTACATATATATTATATTAAATTTAGCCTTTGAATACAAAATATTGCTGTTCGTTTGTTGAAACAATTCGCACGCATGTAAAATTCGGAATTTGTTATACAGAATTGATTATGGTAAAAAGATCAACAGTTAGATGATGAATGAAGACATTAATTACCAAAAAGATAAATCACAAAGCAACCTTGGATGTCCTTGCTATTTGCTTACGGGTGAAATTCAAAGTGTTTTAATGAAATGAGGAAAGGTAGGTAAGTATGCACAAACCATAGGGGAAGCAAAGATGGAACATGTGGCTAATGATAAAACAGAACAATTCAAAATATATATCTTTTATCTTTACCATGAGAAGCTCTAAGAATTAAAAGTTTATAGTGTTAGTCTGTATATTTGTTTTTATCAGGCTCAAATTATAATGGTGGGTTAAAATAATATAATAATATTGAGAGTACATTTATTAGTTTTGGTAATATTCTCTGTATGTTTGAGATACGTGAAAACTCTCAACTTCAAAGCATTTCTTTAATAATGAGTAGTCAGAGCTTTTCATTGTTTCAGAATTTGAATCTGTCTTCAAAATTTCATTTTCAAGATTGTAACCAATTTTTTTGTAATATTCAAGAATGGATAACCTATTAGCAAAATTATTTTTATGAGAGCATATAGTTCAGCTATAAAAGGTGAAACGACACGATTCCAATCGAATTCCGTGATATAGCCCCATAGCTTGGGAATTTTTTATTTGAAATACTTATTTGTATTGTATTCGTATATATGGAGTATAAAGGAGTTTAAAACTAGTAACTATATACCATATGTTATATAGTTTATATTCTCGACTTTCTCGAGGGGACTCGTCCTCAGATAGTCGTCTATTGTTCGATTCGCTCCGACCGACCGGTTTAGTTGTCACGTCACAAAAGTCGCTGCGACTCCGAAAACACTTCGAATTTTGACAAATCCTCTGGAGGTCATATTATTAAAGGTATAAACTTTAAATATGTAAACAAAAATGGACTGAAATATGGGGACTCAACTGGAACGGAAATCCGTGTAATTGAATATAATGGTTCTTAGGGTCTGTAGTTTTGAAATAACTGCCTTTTTCGAAGCTCATGTCTTTACTTACACTATACCAAAATCTACACAAACATGTCAACAAATTTTGTCTATTTATCGGGGCTAATCTCGAGAACAGTTAAATCGATTTCGATGAGGCCTTTACTGGTAGGTACAGCATTTTATCGTTCATGATGCAGGCTACATTTTATCCCAAGGTTGTTTTGGGTTCCCGCGGGAAAAATGAAAAACCGTCTTCGCGCATGTAATAGTTTCATTAGGTCCACAACAGTTTTAATTTACAAATATGAAAAATCCGGCAAGGGGCGGGTTTACTATTGAATATATTCCAGAGGAGGCCAAACGGATGCGCAGAAGCTTTTTTCGACAATGTAAAATTGAAAAACAAACAGAATGAAAATATTTCATTGAACTGGTGCATCGAGAGTTAAATATCTTCCAAAGGATGCAAAAGGATGAATTGATGAATGAAAAGGATTATACGTCAATTTTACATGGAAAGAGAAAATTCCATTAGATTGAATATAATCCAGAAGAGGTCAAGCGGACCTTTTTATGAGCTTAAAAACTCTCATTTTTTTGACACTCTCTAAGAAACTTATATGGAAGTCCCCTGTCTGCAGACATGGTAATGCAAAAATCAGATCAAATGAAGGTGGAGTATTCCGGGATTTATATTGGGATCAATCGCGCGCTTAAAATTAAAGAAGACAGGTTACAACAACATTCCAGTATAAATCTCCTTTTTCCATTTAAAAATCGACCAATGAAGGGCAGTCTCAAACGTGTGTCTCTCTCTAAAACTAGACTGCGCTTCTATAAACAATTTTATTCATTTTGCAACAGTTTAAATTTACAAATGTAGAAATGCCCGGGCAAAGCCGGGACGGGTCTGCTAGTAGTAAATAATATTTATTAGCGTGAGTGAGCTTTTGTGGTTTTTAAACGGTTTTATTTAGCTTGCCCTGTTTGGGTCAAATTTAGTAGTTGAAATTTAACCCCCTTCATGTCGACAGATTGATCTGAAATTTAGTACGCACCTTTAGTTCTGATGACAATACAATTTAATATAATCAGTATTGTAAATCCAAGATGGCCGTCTCGGATTACAAATTTTCTCACACCTCCTCAATATGGGTATGAAATGAAAGGGCTTTACAAGTAGAACACAGTGCATGGCGGATCATAGAGTTGAGACAGTCTATACTTACATTAAAAAAAAACCGTGGGATGCGTGAAATTTATATCAACAGTCAACCGCTCATATCATTATAAATGCTATTGACATATTTACTCAAATTATGCTACGCCCCAATTTTATTTTTTTGTCTGATCAATGCCCTAGATCAGTGGTCGGCAAAGTCCGGCTGCAGAGCCGCATGTGGCTCTTTGACACCTTTAGTGCGGCTCTGACACAAATATCCACGGAAGGCGCAATAATATTTTCATTCAAAAAAAAACTAGGTAAAAGAAAAATTACATCTTATATTGATAAATTAAAATTCTTCTATAAATCGAGAACATGTAAAATTTTTTGTTTGCTAAATGTGAGAATAATATCTTTGTCAGTTTGTGAATCGATGTGTACACGATAATTTAGAGTTTTTATTTCCGGTTATGGAAAGTTATAAAGTTATGGAATTAGTTACCATTATCAACTCCATTTTAGCTAAAGCTTTTAATCATCGCCAATTCAAAGAATTTTTATTTAAAATGTAGAGTGAGTACGCTGGTCTTCTGCTTCATAACAAGGTACGTTGGTTATCAAGAGGGAACGTTTTAAAACGTTTTGCTTCCCTTTTTCCGGAAATTAAAGCATTTCTCCTTGAGACGGGCGTTCACTATCCAGAACTAACAGACGATCAGTGGATCCAAAAATTGTATTTCATGGTAGACGTTACGTCTCATCTAAATCAGCTTAATCGTAAACTACAAGGGAAAGGAAACTTAATTTTTTCGATGTTAGAAGAAGTAATAACATTCGAAAACAAATTATCCATTTTTGCTCAGGATTTTGAAAGGGAAACATTGTTTCACTTTCCGAGCCTGCTGAAGTATCGCCAAGCAAATAATTCCTCTATTGATAAACACCATTTTAAAACAATAATTTTAAATATGAGGGAACCATTTCTCAGCAGGTTTCAGGAATTTAAAAACAGCAGAGCAACTTTGGCATTTGTCAAAAATCCTTTTAATGCTATGATAACCGAGTTGAAATTTTCACCTTTTGATATTGACATTGGTAGCTTTGAAATACAATTGCTGGATTTAAAAAACAAGGAGATATGGCGCTCTAAATTCGAATATCTTTGTGTTGAATTGGAAATATTGGAGAAGAAAAAATGTGATCTTAGTTCACAGCACAAGTGGTCTGCTTTGAATGACCTGGAGAAGGAAGACATGATCATTTTCAACGCTTGGAATAGTATTCCTGACGATCAGCTGAAAAAGCTTGCGTTTGCTGTTCTTTCCTTTTTCGGTTCTACATATATATGCGAACAATCTTTTTCAAGCATGAACATTATCAGTCTTATTGATGAGAACTTGGAATCATGCCTAAAATTAAAAACAACAACGTACAAATCTGACTTACTCAAACCTTCCAAGGAGATGTAAACACATTGTTCGCAATAATAAATATTTATTAAGTATGAAATTTAGTTTTATTTATTGGAATAAAGGTTTACTAAACAAGCAGATTTGGCTCCCAATTTTTTTTAAAATTGTTGTAATGTTCGTTTTTGGCTCTTTGGCTAATAAGTTTGCCGACCACTGCCCTAGATTGATGAGGGGAGTGGTGTGATGACTGGTACCTAGGACCTACTGAATTATTTATTAGTTCTTAGTACATTATCTACATCATTATTATCTTTATTTCAATAAAACCGTTTAACTTAAAAAAAATTTTTACTTCTTTTTTTTAATGGAGTTTTGGTTTTTAATCTTTATATAATTGCCATTTACGCGCATAACAACTTTGTAAACATTTGGGGGCGGAATTTTTTCCCTCTCATGAGCTAGACAAGTTCCTGGTCCTGAGGTGAGATCCAAATTTATATTAAAATGAGAAATGAATTTATGATGAGAAATGTGTAATTATTTTATTTCGCTCTGAACAGACGAATATCCATGTTTTCAAACAAACTTTGCCACTGCCTGGTCAATCCTTTAGGATCAAGCGAGATCTTCTTCAAAATTTAAGTTTTACGCTGTTGATTTACGAAATAGCGAAATAGATATAATTTTTACTTTTTTTTGTCTCACATTCACAAAATAGCTATTTACAAAAACGAATTTTTGTGTCACTACATTATACAGAAGAAACCAGATTTTAGTCAAATTATTAATATTACTAACACAGCTTCTTTGTCATTATAATAGCAATATCTTTTTATTTCAGAGCAGAAATGTAAAGGGTGATATCAATTTAAAATGTTAACTAAATAGGCAAGTTTTTAAAATAATTGCCACGTCTTGCCTGCTACAAAAATTTGACACCACCAACTGTTAAAATAGCGTCATAAAAATTTGGTGTAGTCACATTTTGAGAAAAATAATATTTCTCTGAAAAAATACAGGGGCTTAGCTTAGCCCTAAAGCTTCCCGGTATGCGTGCCTAAATAGAGAAATGTTATCAATAATACCATATGAAGTCGCTTTTAGGATTGGCGATGGAGGGGTCGAATCCCTCTAATTTCAAGAGGACACCAATTTGAATGCTAAGCAGTTATCAAATTAAATCTGATAGAAATCTGTTTAAAACTGAAAGAGAATACCTTTAGACAAAATATGAAAACTATTAGTTCCAAAAGTAAATCTACTTTAATAAAATATGATATTCATATTAGATAAAATAGAAATTTGCTTACAAAAGTAGATAATTACTAAAAACAATATAAAAACTTTTTAAAATCGACGAGAAGTTATAATGCTTTCAAACAGATTTCATATACTAAAATTAATAATAAAAGCCGCCTTAAAATAATAAGGAGGCCTGGTTTCGAACAAAACCATCTACATGCATATTTAAATATATGCAAAATCTTCTCAATTTTATACAGACATTTTTTCTGTGTAGTACAGGCGGGTATTTTGGGTCAACAGGTAAAATCCTAAACATGCCGCCCGTTCTTATTTCAAATCTTTAGGTTTTTTTATTCATACAGATAAAATTAATTATGAAATGAATGAATGAATAAATAATGAAATATTGTAAAGCTTATGTATGTTTGCCACCCGATTTGCTTCTTTACAGAGATTATGTTAAGTCCAGAGGAAGGAGTCCAGGTAATACTAAAAAAAAATCCTGTGCGTAATATGATTTTTGGAAGCCTCGTGTATGGATTACTCATTACGAGCTCTTAGTATTTGCTAAGTAAATGCGAACATTTTTTTGAATGTTTGTGGGTAGGTTGGTAATTTACTGTTCACGCGGCATATAAGCTTAATAATGCTCGAGGATTAAAATAAGCGATTAATTAGACCACATTATATCGGCGCTATGTATATAAGCAAATTCTATGCTTCGCGGAAACAAATTCGAATAGTTAATTATCGGCTTAACTAAGAAATTGCTTTCTTCAAGTCGTCGTAAACATACCCAGCCTCATGGCACAGAGAAGTTAACGCCCTAATTTCGGAAAATAGACGCAGTCGAGGAACTTGTTCCCAAGGTATTTGGATACAAGTTAAATTCGTTTAATAATAAGGATAACATCAGTGTGGAAATTGAAAATCCTGTTACATACACTAAGTACTAAGTACACTTACTTTGACGAAATTGCTAGGAAATGTTGAAATAGAGCTTTTGTGTTCATGTAAAAGTTGAAAATGAAACTCTTTAGTAAAATATTTCAACGCGACGTAGTAGCCCACAAATTACTACTATTGCGCAACCTTATGATCCGAAATTGTAAAATAATTTAAAACATATTTTTCGGCCTGAGGATATTTCACTGAACTACTTTAAACTTTATGCTTTTTGTTTTACCGTGAATAGAAATTTTGATTCCTTTGCACAGTGTTTACACCTAACAACTGAGAACAAACGTGCCGACACAGGAGTTAAGGGAATTCCACCCAACGTTTTCTTATCAGCTACTGCAGACGCCACTTTCTTAGAAAACTACTAATTGAAAAATTTGACCGACACACTCTACAATCTATCTAGAGTCTACACACTACGTGATAGCAAATAAAAACTATACTCTCTCTGCAACCCGCGGTATACGCGAGAAGGCTTTGAAGAACTGAAACGTCGATTTTAACCTAACAGCCGGATCTGTCCAGCTTTTCTTCCCTCTCTGGAGCTCTGTAAGTGCTCCAGCAACTAAGCTTTCAATGCACACATACGCAAAAAAGGATGAGCTTGGGAACAAGTTACCGAGGTATTATCACAAATTTTCCATCCGAGGCATGCGTCGTTCCGTGACGTCATTAGATGCGTTCCTATATTTTTCTTCTCCATGATTTTCAGTACACAATGTGTGATTTCGGCAGAGCACTGCTTTTCCTTAAATCGCCCTAAATAGAAGGTCGTTGTTAAACCACCCTAAATGGAAGGTCAAATTATGTTCTACCATATAAAACTCGAAATATCAATTCACGGGAATATTGCTTGCGAAGTTCTTCCTCCCAAGCGGGTCGAGTCATTCAGCGCTTCCCATGCCACCAAGGCCAGCTTTCATTATTAATATTATTATGTTGCTTGTTCATCTTCAGCTGAAATTTAAAATTAGGCGATTTATAAGAAATTTAACTGAATTCATTAATAGCTTCCGCCGACGGCGTCGGTTCCTATAATATATGTACATATAAATTGAGCTTAAAGCTACATAGCTCTTTGAAATTGTCCAAGTGAATTTCAACTATCCAAAATTGTCGAATGAAATTATAAAACAAATCAACAAAATGTGTCAAACTCTCCAAAATAAAATGTTGCTATGCATATTGTCACAATTTGATCATCAGTCATCATCAATAGCTGTGGTGTGGATTTCTGACAAATGGAAAAAATACTTCGTGCTATAATAATGTATTAATGTAACTAACGGAATGAAAGAGAGACTCGTTAAGTACTTATAATCTTAACACACTTGTCAATTAGTTTATTTTCTAAACCTATAGGCCATCTCTTATGGTAAAGTACTAATGAAACCCGATTCACTTTCGATCTAGAACATTTGTAGTCACTCTTGAACACTGATGAGTGTTAGTCAGTAATTCAGTAATCCCTTCACAAATTATTAGTGAATACCTAATATCTATAAAGACACTAATCGTAATTGATTATATTGTTCATCAGTGTTTGAATAATCATTACACTAATAAATTTCACAATAATTCTTAATTATCTGGCACAATTATATGGTTGTGCAGTTTATGTATTACCTACTAGTTTGTCCGGATTCGGTGTTGCCCGGGATAATATTTATTAAATTTTTATTCCTTAATTTTACACCCACTCCCTACTGCACCCTCTCTCTTGTATGTTACGGCGGGATGTGAGTGGTTTCATTAAATCAGGCATAAATTTATACATAATATCCCAGACATCACTTTCACCTACTTCTAATACTTTTTTTTTTTAAAAAAAATAAATCAATTTTTCATTTATTTCCAATCGGAAGGCGTAAAGTTTGTGCGCCTCTCAAAAAGTTTCTCTTTGCAACACTCACAGTTTCTACACTTATTAATATTTTCATCCCAAATTTGTCACACGCATTGCTCCCTATATTTACTACTCCTATTAAAATTATTTTCACACCCTCATCCGCACCCGTCTTTTCGGAAAAAAATAAACAGTAAAGTCCTCCCTCTTTTACACTTTATTGCATTTTACTAAAAAATATAATTCACTAAATCTTGATATATATACGTAATTACACCACTCTCCAAGGCACTTGAACCCCCTCAAATTCGCTACGTGTGTTAATTAGTGAAATATTACAATTGTTCTTCAAAATCTCGAAAAAGTCCATGTTTCTTACTACATTTTCACGGGTAAAAATTGTTTTCCACTTTTGCAAATGTTTTTATATTTTCATTTTTCACGCGTTTTTAGATATTTTCCAATAGTATTATTAAATTTAGTTTTCTTCATTTTACCCGCTTCCATACTGCATCCCCTTCCTATATTTATGTCCCAGTGGAATGGGGGTGGTCTCATAATTGAAAATTTTGATGACAGAATTGAAATCAATGACTCCAGAAACCTCTTCGTGCGGATTTTCAAGGCATTCCTGAAGTTTGACTTTTTCGGTCGCCATATTCGATGCGCCATCTTGAATTTGGAAATTTTTGTGGCAGATTCTAAATCACCGACCTCAAAAACCTCCGAGTGCCTTTTTCATGAATATTTTGAAGTTGTAATATTCGCCGCTATATTGGATCCGCCATCTTGAAATCCAGAAAAAAAATTTTTTTCAGAAATTTATGATGACAGCTCATCAAAGTTCCATTGCAATCGGATGAATGGTTTAGGAACGCATAAAACACGGGAAAACAAACAATAATGTTCATATAAATCATATATAAGATATAAATAATATCAAATAAAAAAAAACATTAAAACAAGCTTTTGTTAAATAAAATGAAATACTTTTATCAGATGAGCTAGACTGTACAAAATAAAGTTTTCCTCTCAGCCACCTGTATGTGATTATAAGTGAAAGCTTTGGGGCGCTCAGGTTTTCCAGTTTTATAAACAAGTTATGGCCGATGCCGTTCAGAGAAGCTGTTCTTCCCGGATGCATCTTTGTATCACGTCTGCATCCTTCTACCACCTGCAACGACGTCCTATATAACCTTTCCACTGAGGAAATCCCGCGCAATGGCATTTCAATCAAACACATCGAGAAGCGGCGCAATGGATCGGAATCTAATTCGGCTTCCTTTAGGATCGTTGTTCCGGATTCTTTCTTTGATGTAGTTACGTCCGTACGTTCAATATGGCCTAGCAGAATTGTTGCAATGGAGTTTATCCCAAGGCGTCGGCCGGGATCAGGGATTTTATCAGGTCACTCATCAATGAGATCAGCTGCTGCCAATTCCGCGAACTAAAAAAAATGCTCGGTGAGGTGTCCATCTTATACGTAAATGTCAATCAAATGATTCCTTTGGCGTGGTTTTCCTAACCGAAACATGGTTATGTGCTGGAATTAATGACGCGGAAATATTCAATTTCAATTATATTGTGTTTCGCCGGGATTGCTACTCTTATTGAACGCTCCGGTTGGTGGCGGAGATTTATGCGCTGTCCGTCGGAGTTTACCCCTGAGGCCATCAGCTTGGTTCCTTATGATCGCCTGGAATTGCTCTGCATAGCTCTGCGATTTCCCCAAAAATGTATGTACGTCGTCACCACTTCCATATTCCTTCAGGATCGCCAGCTGCAGTATATGAACGTACCGTCTCCTATATCGATGGGCTCTCCAATGATTAGTTTCGGACGAGCTTTTATTGAGATATTTTAAATGAACATGGCATAAATGAGACTGTGACCTCTTTTTATGACATCATATCACTATGCTTTACGCAGTGTATTCCTATTTCAAGGCTAATACTTCGAATTCATTACAACCACCCCATAGTGCGGCAAGCTACCGTCCTATTAGCCTTTTAAGCAACGTGTCTAAAATATTAGAAAAAGTTATCAAACAAAAAATTACGAACCACATTGATGAAAACAACCTACTGCCTAACCAGCAATTCGGCTTCAGAACAGGGCACAATACGTGTCACCCACTATCAAGGATTATCAAGCTCGTAAAAAAAACTTCAAGATGAAAAAATCCACTGGCCTAGTGTTGCTGGATGTACAAGCAGGTTTTGACTCGGTATGGCACGACGGACTAGTATACTAACGCCTTTGCGGTTGGTAAGTTGCTTATTTGCCACTGCGTGCTTTCGACGGTCAAAAGAACACGCTGTAGAAAATAAAACACGCATCTTTATACAGGAGCGCAACCAGGGGGGGGCAACCGGGGCAATCTGCCCCGGGCCCCGGGTTCATGGGGGCCCCGCGCGGATCGCGAAAAAATAATCGAAAATGCTAAAACATCCTGCTTGGAGTTCCTTGAACTTGAAAAGTTACTATACATTTGTTTGAATTTTACACTTCGAAAACGGATTTTGATGAGTGGTCGAATCATCAGAGTTTTTGTCGTGGTTGTCGATTGTTTCATTTGACTTTACTCACTCAAATAAAAAATAGCTCTAGCAATATTCAAAATATTTAATAGTTCATACTTCGAATTTTTGCTAATATATAATGTTAATTTAAGAGCAAATTTTCAGCTTCAGTTGAAAGTAACAAATAAACGAGGATTTTCGATACAGAGAAAACAAAATTTGTAAAATATGAAAAGCTTTCGAAATGAGTGACAATGATGGAAACGAAAAATTTTTGATTTTTGGCAAAGAAAAATTTTCCCATGATATCGTTACGATAGAATACCCACTACGTTTCATGCGAGGGAAAAACCGGCTGAAAATCTAAACGCATTTTTTTCAGTAGAGATAAGTTGAGTAAGCCACATTTGTGCAATATGGGAAAGGAATCGTGCACAAGCAAGATCTGTGCATATGAATGTTTAGCAGGGGGTTCGGGCTCATAGCAGGTAAATTTCAGCGAGGAGCGCAGGCTTCCTCGATTTAGAAAAATGAGACAAAGGAAATGAAATTAGGAAAAAGGGAAAGATATCCGCGGTGGCGCACATGTGGGAATGATTATGTAGGTAAATTAGCAGAGATGAGTCATTACGTAATTTGGGGAAAAGTAGGTAGGTACGTTATCGTTTGTTGAGTAAATTAGGGATAAAGGGTAGACAGTTTAAGGAAGACTGAGGAAGTTCATTCCATGTAAGGCTGGAATGTCGAAAGCATGTTAGAGAAAAAGTGAAAGTAGTGAGATATTGATCAAGTGAAGTTTATAGGAAATTAATAAGGTTAACATTTAGTGAGTAGATAGCGTCAGTGGACAAAACTACAGTGATAGTGGAAAAAAGAAAACAGACAAAGAGTTAAAACTTTAAGTTAGTGGGAAGGTGAAAAGGACCAAAGGCAGCGGGAAGTAGGAAGAAGAAAGGGAGAGGATTTTGGATAAGGTGAGTGAGTAGAGATCCACGATGGGCGAGGACAGGTTGAACCACTTGCTGACAATCTCCATTGAATACGAAAAAGCGAGTGAAATCAATTATGAAAAAATTATGAAGGATTTCAGTGCCATCAAAGCGAGGAGGCAAATGTAAATTTAAAATGTAAAAGTTGGAATATAAATTTATATAATAATAATAAAAAAAAAATTTTAGAAGAAGGGCCCCCCCCCAAATTTTTTGCCCCGGGCCCCCAAATGTCTAGTTGCGCCCCTGTCTTTATAACAGAGCCGGTCAAACACGGCTCTTTAAACTTCGAGTAGCTCCTTCTTTTCTTGCAATAATAAATGAATGTATGTAAGGGTAAGGGCACTTTTTTTTCCTTTTCCCTCGGTAGCCAAGACAAGAGATACGGAAAAAAGGATCCCTGTGTGCCGCACAAGTAATTTTTCACGACAGGAGTATGCATTTCTCACTTGCACTTGCAGTAGCAATGAGGAGCTCAGAAATTTACCTGAGGAGCACTCGGGAGTCAAAAGAGCCGAGTTTGTAAATGACTTTTATTTTTCAGTCAAATAATAAAAGTCAGCAAATGACTTTTATATTTCAGTCAAATAAAAAAAGTCAGTAAATGACTTTTATTTTATCAATCTAATAATAAAAGTCATTTGTTAAAGAATTTTTCATATTGGCATATTGGAAACAGTAAAGTAAAGTTAATCATAAAATTATTTTTATTTTCGATTTTCAAAAATAAAAATCATATTGAAGACAAAGATGGAGTAAATAAAGTGCAGTAAGTAATTATATAAATAGATAGCTGAAAATACAATATATAAAAAGCGAACAACACTATCAAGCAAGGAAATTTTACATTAAAAGTCTTTTCTTCAATTTAAATGTTTCTATTTAATTTTACAATAGTAATTTTTTAATGCTTTCTTCTGCTAAACTTGTTCTCAAGTCAGTGAGCATCAGTTTAAATGCAGAAAAAGCCCTTTCCACGCTTACTTGTGTGGCTGGTACAGCATGCAACAACATTGCGGCTTTATATAAAAAGGGATAAACATATTTCTTTTCTTCCCAATATTCGATAATATTAGCATCTATATCTACGCGTTTTTCTACATAAGCATCTATTTCACCGTATGCTTTCAGAAGATTCACATTTATGCCTTCGTTTTCCAACTCCTCGTCCGATGAAATTGATATTTCTAAATTGTTGATGTTTTTCCTGAGAAGCGAGGATGTACTTTGATTGGAACATTCATCAAATATAGGCAATTCTCCAAATGATTGTGATGTACTAGCCGATGGTTGTAAAAGTGTTTTCTCTACCTAGAAATATATGATATCTATAAAAAGAGATATGTATTAAAAAACAATTTTGTTAGCATCGTACATTTTCTAAGGATTCCATTTGCATAGTGATCTTTTTCAAATGTGATTTAGCTTCTTCACGTTTTTCTCGCCGTAAAAGTCGCCGAAGTCTGGGATCCAAAAACAATGTTGCAGAGATTGTTGGAATATCCAGCAATTTAATTTCTCTTTTTTCCACATAATTCAATACAATTGTGGACAATTCACTTTCTACAGCTTTTAGCTGCAATTTCATTTCCAACCACAATTTGTAAAAATCTCCGAAAGTGAGTTGCTCTGTTTGTAGCTGTAAGGTCGCTATATTGAGGGGCTTCAGGGCAACTATAATATCTTCAATTTGCTTCCATTGGTTTAGGGTTAAAAATGAAATATCTTTGGATCCCCTTCTGCAAAACTCTTTACAATGTAGCAGATTTTCCAACATGTTGTAGGTGGAATTCCAACGAGTCGCAACGTCCAATGTTGGTTTTTTTAAATGTGACTCTTTCAAAGTATACCTAAATAAGCATAACAAAATAGAAATTTCAAGGAGTTTGGAATACATATGTACAAAGGAAAGTGACTAAATGTAATACGATACATACCTATACGTGGGTGTTCTTAGCATTTTAATAATTTTCCTTGCATCGCTGATAACATCTTGGTAGTGGCCAGCCAGGAAATCCTTGACAGCTAATTGTAGAGTATGTGCTGCACACTTTACGGATATAATCTTATCCAAGGATATTCCTGCTAAAATTTCGTCACATCTGTCTTCAATATCTTCATTACAATTGATATCACTATCACTGTCATCGTCATATGAAGATATTAATTCCACCGACTTAACAATATTTCTACCATTGTCGGTAGTAATTGAATATATTTGTTTCTTGTCTATTTCAATCTCTTCTAAAGTGTTCTCAATAACTACTTTTAAATTCTCCGCTCTATGTCTTTTTAAAAGTTCTACTACAGCTAAGGTACATACAATAATTTTCTTCTTATATATAAGTTGTATGTTTATACCCAACACTGCACGATCATAACGGCTGGCAATGCCTACTTTCAGAGAAATCAATCTGCCTTTCACTAAAGCTTTTACCTTTTCCTTTAACACATCATATTTTTCATCCACAAAATTCATGATGTTTTTGGAATTAATTTGAGGAATTTTTAATCCTCTAAAAATTTGTTCAGTGAGAACTTTAAAATGCTCACTATCAAATAATGCGAAAGGCACAGCATGTTGGGTTGCTAAACCGACACAAGCATCAACAGCCATATCAGCAGACATTTCAATTGAAAATTTTAGTCGTTTAGATGTTTGTTTTTGTTTCTCTGCAACACTTTTCACTTGCGAACATTTTTTTACTTCTTCCAAATATTTGTCATTGTGTTTTTTTTCTAAATGCCTTTATAAATTTGTAATGAAATTACCTCGAAAGGAATAACTACAAATCTTGCACGTAATTTTTTCTTCTTCCACTTTATAAAATCCACGAACAATTTCATTTACTTTTCTACCCATTTTGCACTACCGAACTTACTTTGTTAAAGTTTAACGCACGACAGACAGATGATGTGAAGGCGTAAGGGCCAGGTGTCACCAAAAATTTCAATTCAAATGCGCTTTACTCTAATTGCAATAGCTAGCTGCAAACAGTAAAAGTTCTTATAATGACGGAAAAATTGTTTTTGTAATTCTTGTTTTCGTCTCTCGGTTGTATATTTGAATTTTTACGGTTTTCTGAAAATCGTGGCAGATGACTAGTATGTACGCACCCAGAGAAGTTTAACAGAATTTTTAGGTACTTTATGATTTAATTAGTATCAAATAATCTTTGTATATTTGTTATACAATATATATAACATATGAAGAAGTGCCATTCAAGTTGGTATTGTCATTACAAACAACATAACAAAATATCATTCTTAATAAATAAGTTCTAGGTAAAGCAATATGGAACCATTTTTCACAGGGAATGTTTTTATTCAAAATACGAGTATACAAGTTATTTACAGAGCAGATCTACGAAAACGTTAAGCCAAAATATTGTTTGGTTTTGCAAGCAGAATGTGATTTAAGATTTAACATATAACATGTATATGAAAAACATTTCAAATAATTAATCAACGTTGTCTTCATCACAGTCGCTAATAACAATAAGTGGATCAGCATCGTTTTCGACAAAAATTACGTCTCCGTCACTTGTTTCATCATCTGAGAAATAAGTTGTTGTCAGCATTGCTGATATAACTGTCGTTATCATTTTTTATTGATTGTTGTATTTTAATGATATAAAATCCGAGTAACAATCAATTTTTTGTCCTACGTTTCTCTAACTGCGAACAGTAGGTTGCATCACTATCATAATCATCTATTTTATTAATGAACGTGTTTTTCATTTCACTCATTGCTCATAATGTATATATGTATGTATATAGTCTTCTCTACAGTCTACACACAGCTACTGCACAAAACCATATAAACGATTTGATTCTTTCTTACTATTGCAGTAAACATAGCTTACTTGTTGTGTTAATTGTTCATTGAGCAGTTGGTACCTTACAGCAGTCGAATATGCAAAAGCGGCGAATAGTTCTTTTTAAATTTGTGCAAACGTTTACGACCATTATAGGAAGAACGAAAATATACGTCGAAAGCATAATATTTACATTATTGAGTTAATGCCCATGAACACTTTGCTAATGGTGAAGAGCCAGTAATAATAGTAATGGTCCAGTAATCCATATTTATCGCATTACTTGTAATGATAATGGCTGTGATAATTCATTCTAAAGTAATGCATTATATCACAGCTCTGACTGCAACTTTATTATTTGTACCCATTTCCAGAGCTTCCAGACCTTAGTGGACTCTTACGGGGGTTTTAAGACTATGTTTGGAGTATTGCCGAAAATCATTTTCTGATTTTTATTTTAAGAGCAAAACTTATTTCAATCGAAATATGATTTTTATTTTTGAAAATCGAAAATAAAAATAATTTTATGAATAACTTTACTGTATCTCTGCTTCCAATATGCCAAAATGAAAAATTCTTTAACAAATGACTTTTATTATTAGATTGATAAAATAAAAGTCATTTACTGACTTTTTTTATTTGACTGAAATATAAAAGTCATTTGCTGACTTTTATTATTTGACTGAAAAATAAAAGTCATTTGCTGACTTTTATTATTTGACTGAAAAATAAAAGTCAAAATTTACCGGTTATTAATTACTTTTATTATAAAAGTTACAACGAAACGGTTATAAATTGATTTTTATTTTTTATTCGTAGAATAACCGGTTATTTGTGACTTTTTTTTTTTAAGTCATAAAAGTCACCAGCCCTGGGTTTTACTCCTCAAAAAACGATGCTGATTTCTTAACTTATTCCGACTTACGTATTAATTTCTAGTTCATATATATGTATGTATCATATAATAACTGCATCAGTCCAATCAAATCTCTTATATACAGAGATTCAAAGCTGTTCTGGAAATTTGTAAATTGTAAGCGTAAATCTGACGTTGGTTCTCAAAATACTGGTGATCCTCAGTTGATTGCTAATCTCTTTGGTGGCCTTTTTAGTACTGCCTTTCTGGATTTCGACTGTTATATAAGTGTTAATGATTTTAAGCATTTGACAAAGCTCGCACCGACTTGCCTTGAACTTCATTTTGTTCAGCCTCCTTATAGGGACAGGCTTTCACTAATTTCACTTCGCACTTTAGAGCAAAGACGTAATAATTCCAGAACTGTTTTTGCTTTCGACTGATTGCAGAGAACTATTATTCGCCAGAGTTGCAAGCAACATTTAATACCTCCAGCACGTTCTTTGCGGCATCATGATTTTTTCCAGATATAATTCATCGTACCAACTACGGTATGAACAAACCCATGTCATCTATATTGCGTCTATTTAATCAACATAATGATGTGATAGATTTTCATTTTTCTAGATGTTAAGTAACAGATCGGCTTTGTTAAGGTTAGTCAAACCTTTTTAGCTTTGTTTTCGACTTGTTAGGTTTCTATTTAAGTATCTTGTTTTAAAAAAACCTTTAATTCAATAATTCTATGTAATCTATGTTATTTGATGACGTTGAATAAATAAATTCTTCTCGTCATGTCCTTTCATTTTATAACCATGTCGAGGGGGTTGGAAAGGAAAAGGTGATATCTCATTTTGTGGTGGCTGCATATTGGATGTACCATAAAATTGAATATACTGTATTATATTGTCTTCGGAACCAAAGATATGTGCAAAATTTCAGCATGATCGGATATCGGGAAGTGGTCGAGAATTTGATCGCCAGATTTGTGCCCGGAAATTGGGTCAGTGCAAGCATCAACGTGGGTAGTAGAAGCAAAGAACTTAGAATACAATAAGCTCTTTGGTAGAAGGCTCCGAAGCAAACACTAAATCGAGAACCAATGCCGGGAATTAAACACACCGCTAATCTGTTGCAATCCAAGTCCACATGAGCTATCCATGAGCTGCTGCTCAACATCACGCCTTACGTTTATTGCAGAATGAAAGTCAGCATGATGGAGAGGAACACAAGCAAGAAGTGGGAGGTTGATTAATTGTTAATTGCTGTTACAATTAAAATACTAAAAATTAAATGCGCCCGCGATTTTATTTTAGTCTTATCAAAGCCTCAAATTGATGCACATAATTATTTTGTAGCCTTTAGTATATCATCAATTGTGCAATAAAACCGTTTAACTTAAAAAGTCGTTTACCTATTTTATAAGTAGTATGTACTTAAATTATAAGTTTATTCGTCCATACTTCTTCTCCGTTCGCCCGTAGTACTCCTGTGGCAATAACCATAACTCTTGGCATATTTACGTTATAAAAGCCGTGTCTTTCAATTTCAGTTACTAGCTTCTACTATAGAATAACAAAGCTACTCATAAAGAAGTTTCACCTCATATAAGAAACCATCGACTAAATTCGCTTTGCCTTGCGCTGAGATTACCTTAAAGTGTAAATTTTGTCGAAAAAAAACGATTTTTCTTTTCGGAAGGCGCCATTATGCCAAAAATGAAAATTTTGACTATTCCTTCGTTCATTACCTGTATTCATCCATCCTGAAAATAAATCATCCGGGTTTTTTGATTTTATATAATTGGACCAGAGATATCTTCCTCACCGTCAGACACCTTTTTGCGGAGGTCCTTCGGGAGATCATCTACAGAAACAAAGGAGCTCAATATTTTTAAAAACGATTTGCGGGATATGATAGTACACTAAATTCTCTAAATGTATATATTTGTTATGTATTTTTATAATGAAATGCCACTTCACAAAAAATTCTGGAAGAACACATTTTTTTACACTTACAACTAGGCATAACCCCTTAATATAGAAAAAAGGTGGTTTTGACTGGCCACCGCGTTCGCCTGATTTAACGTCGCCACATTTCTACTTGTGGGGATAATTTAAATCCAAATTGTACATTTACAATCCACAGACTCTGGCTCAACGTAAGGCCAACAAAGAACGTTAATTAACGACTATACCAAGACCACCACTCGAGAAAGTGATGGACAATGCCGAAATACGAGCCCATTATGTCGTCAGAGCATAAGATGAGCACTTGAAGCAAAATTCAAAAAGTGGCTGACATGTATAGTCCAGGCGGGATTAGGACATTTAGGTTTTTTTAAATCTTCCAGAAGGGCTTAAGGAATGATAATTTTGATATGCGCCAGTTCAAAAAGTTGTGATAAATCAAAATGTGAAAAGAATCCAAAATAAAATGGTTTTATTTAATTTTCTTTTCAAGGTAACTCGAGAACCATTAATTTTAGCGAAAATGTGAGAATCGAATGAGAGTTTTACAATAAAATTTCACAAAGGATAGGATAACTTAGAAACTCCAGTATGCATTGTTGTTGTTGCAAAATAGAAATTATTAACGGAAATAATTAAATAAAAAAGAGGTTTCTTCTTGAAATTTAAATTCGTATAAGGGGAAGACCCTAAAATGGTATTGAACGGATTTATGTTAGCGTAGTAATATTATTAACTTTGTGTTTTATTATTTCCTATGAATTTCTAATGCTGAGAAGTTTGCATGATCGATAAAATATGTGGAGACTTTTTTCGAGGCAATTAAAATCTGTTCCTGAAGAAAGATTTACTGATAAGTTTCGATTCATCGTGAGAAGGCGAAAATTTTAATAGCAAGTTTACGCCCCTATATGAGGGCAAGAATAAGGAACATGTTTGCACCAATTCCCAATGTGTAAAATATTGTCTCAGCTAGAAACTTGTTGTAGAAAGGGCCCCACATTTTGTAAGTGTCGCAGAACGATCCTATGCCGTTTTGTTAAAATTGTAGCAAGTGTACTACAGAGGCACTTGAATTATTCGAGCAAATTGTGTGAATCCATGAATCATATGAATGTGACTCTATTTAAATTAATTTAAAAAGCCATATATGTAAGAGTACGTTTTGGTAAATTCTTAAAAATTAATTTTTAAGTTGAGGAAACCATTTTTCTCTTTAATTGTTCATGGGGTACGAATTTATTTAGCTACGTTAGCATACAAAATATACATATATAATATATTTAATTGAAAATACATATGTTGAAGTTTTGAATTCTGGAGCTCAAAATACACCCAAAAGTTAGTCGCCTTTTTTCACAATATACCCTTCAGTTGCAACCACCTGAATGCAGTGTGAATTATCTTGCGGCACGGCAGTGCCCCCGCTAAGTCGAGCACCGCCGTACCATCCTTTTCTCGAAGCAGTTCAGGCCATTTTGGACCCCCCTATAACTTCGTTGTGGATAAAACTAGAATTTTCAGTAACCAAGCAGGCATTGTATAAACGCGGTATATTTCAAATTTCATTCAATTTGAACCAGTAGTTTAAGAATTATAACTAATCAAAGTTTCTTAATTTTATCACTCACTCATCGATCATCAAAACTCTAAGGCACTTCTAACAGACATAGAAGCTTCAAATTTAGAATACAATTAGTGTTTAGTGTATAAATCAAGGAAAAACTAAAAAAAAATGCAATTTCGGTCCAGTTTTCTAGATACACCAACTGCATAAATAACTTTGTATTCCCATATAAATATAGGACCCCAGATTAATTAATACATTTGCAGTGTACCTGCATAAGCATAAATAAAAAGAAAAAAAGGAAGACTACATACTAAAAGAAATGAGATGCCATAAAAAACATAACCTGTAAAAAAAACCAAGTCTCGCAACTCAGTTCTTCTATCGTAATCGTAAAAAGTTGAGCGATCCATGTAATACCAAGTCGGGCAATTTATTCAGTCCCTACTTAAGGGTCTTTCTTAAGGTATTACGTGATTGGCTAGCCTAACAACATAAGTCACTCACAAAAGTGGTTACAGAAACATGATTTTATCTTACTTCCCTTATGTGACTTCAGAATTTTTCTCCCTGACTTACAGTAATGTGAACTGTGAGAAATTACTCACAGTGACGTTTCCATGACTCACTAGTCACTGCGAGAGTTACAGAAACTGGCTGGGATTATGTCTTCATATTTACGCATGCATTGAACGACTAATACAAACACTGTCAATTCTAACACATGAGGATCATGTGATACGCATAATCTAGCTTACAGCCGTTGCGTGTTTAGTTCATATTTCTATGGTCTGAAAAAGCCCGGCGCAACGGCTCTAATACGACTACGGCACACGGCGGAACATTGGGAAGCAGGTTTATCCACTATCTAGCGTATTGTATATACTATATCAGTGAAGTGACTAGTCTAGTCATACGTTATACGAATGCTGGCAGTGAATTGTCGTCATGTTCAGTACGCGCGTTGTTAATACCTGGATGTCGATACATTTGATTTGTTTTGATAAATAGATCGTGACGTCGTTAAGCCGATTCAAACGTATTTAACCACGGTAGAAATATTAAGAGAATCTGGTTCAACAGTTTCTCTTCCACGGAAATTCAGGTTGCTGAAATCAGTGATGAGCACATTCATATACATAAATTGGAAATCACTGAGGAAAGGTGTAAATTGATTGCTGGCCGCGCTGTGTATAATTTTGTTGAATATGGAAACCGATGTGCAGTCAAAAACTCTAACTAGTGCGTTATCCACGCGAATCTTGGGTTTCATCTTTTTTGTGATATTTCTTGCTGCGATCAACAAATCAATCGGCGTACGGCGAACTTATGTGAAAATACTGTTGAAAATTTTCGAGGTGAGTAAAAATTGCATGATTTGTTTCAGAGAATGTAAATTGTCTCTTCAGTGCTTTGCATCGATCAGATGTTGAGTGTTGACACATTTTAATTGCCAATGTATCTAGCCGTAGTCACTCCACTCACGACTATATGCCTGGACTGGACTATGCACTTTGTACTGCAGCTTTTATTTCGCAGAGTCGCACTTGTCGCTACATCTTTGATAACGTTCTGCACCTCATAGAGATAATGAAGATAAATCAACAGTAAACGTATAAGTGATCGATTACTAGCTACTTTTTGAACCCAATCTAAGGCAGAGAAGAGTTATTATTAGCATAACTTTAAGTGTTGCGCAACGACCTTTAAGTGCCGTAACCCTTGTATTATACTGCTTTCGAGTATTCAATAAAAAGATGCCAGAGTTAACGGACTTTGAACAATTTAGTTCGTTACACCTAAATATTAAAATTCAAAAAGGCTTGAGAAGTCAGGAAGCTGTTGAATAACTTTCTAGACAGTCATACCAACAATTTTAAGAGCTCTGCGCAACGCGGAATTCAACCGCCTTAAGGGACAACACCACTGTGACCCCCTGTTTTTTTGCCGATTTTCAAGAATTTTTTTTTTGTGGGAAAAAAAAGACATATTCCAAATTTTTTTGTTTTGTTTTGTTTGTTCTTTATTAAAGATACATAAAAAAAAAAAAAAAATTTATCGCCACATGGTAGCGCTGGGGAAGCTCCCGCGTCAGGTGCTGTTGGCTCTGCAGTGATCCGCGGCCTGCAGCAGAACTGTCTTCAAAGTCGATCGGAAAAAAAATACCGATTTTTTTCGTTAATAATATGATATTTTGAAGAGAAGTACATAAGGATTTGAAAAAATATTGATTTTTAAAAAATAGGCACGCTTTTGAAATTTAAGGTCGATTTTCGAGCACAATTTCTCGTCGAAAAATGCTATAATTTTTTTTTTTATTAAGATATCGAAAAGATCCTATGTACTTCTTTAGATAATCTAGTTTTATTGATGCAGTCCAAATTTGAAGTTGATCGGATAAAAATTGCTCGAGTTATGCTGCAGGCCGCACTCAAAGAAGTGGTTTTGAGAAAAACGCGTTCAAAGTTTGAAGTTTGTTAATTTATGTGTGGACCCCGAGCTGCACCGCTCCACAAAATATTCAATATCTCCGAAAATAATTATTTTTTCGACCTGGGACCAACGGCATTCTATTCTTAAATGTATTTTAGATTTTTCTAGATGGTTTTCAAAAAATCGATTTTTTGAAACCGTCACAGTGGTGTTGTCCCTTAAGGGGGCTGATACATGTAAAATCAAAAATTTTTTTAATTTTTTTTTCGTCGGGAGTATATTCTATAAGGTGTTGAGAACGCGTGTCTAAGAGTGTTTCTTGATATCTCAATCCAGTCTCATGGAATCTCACATAGAAGCGCCGATGTCAGGTAGCGCGGGTTAGCAGCTGTCCATCGCTCCGTCTCCGGACCGCCCCGCTCCCCGCAGACCGGCACACATTTATCGATTCAAAAGAAGGAAGAACGGTTCGGAAACAAAAAATTTTTCCCGAAAATCAGTTGCTTGAACAAGAGGAAGGACAACTCTACGGCGCGGGCATAGCCGACTAATATGTAAGTAGAGAACTCGTCTTTTCACTTTCCCAAACTTTGAGTTCGAATTCCTCGAAACAACATTTTCGACTACTCGCTGCACGATAACTTTATTAAAAAAGGTTCAATCAAGCCGCTGAAAATTTTACTGTAGTTTCAAAAGACCCTTGTCTATTGGATGAACCTACATCCATAACCGATTTCGCGAATCCCCGACCGTAGAGGTTGCGAATTCAGCCATAAAAACAAGCACAATTTTCATCCAAGTCACATTTTGGGAAAAAAATTTATTTTATCCCAAAGTTAGGTTTACATTGAAGTCACAACTGTTTTTCGACAATTTGTTATTCCTGCTTCGTTTCAGACCAGCACTACCGCCGGGAGAACGCAGCGACTGAAATAAGAGGGGGCTTTTGAGTCACGGGCTCCGCCGCCATCTTGAAACGCCGGCACACGAAAAAAAAAACAATTAACTCGGTCCGCTTATTCCGTCCCTATCAAAAAAATTTTTTTAAAAAAACACACTTTCAATGTATCGGCCCCCTTAATCGTGTTATTGGGGTTTATCGCAAACTTATATTTTTCACATATTTAACATATATGTAGGTGTTATGTGTGACTTGTTACCACATAAAGTATTATAGTTGCGTCGAGCTGCCCGAGTTCTCGAATTGGATTCGAAACCACATGAGAATTATGTGCATTTTATGTGCTTTTTACGTGCTTTTTACTCGTATGTACCGTAAAAAAATTGTGTTACACATTTAAGTGCTTTTTAAAAGTCTCAAAGTGCGAGGTGCACCTCGACTCCGGATGAAGCCCCCGAACTCAGGGGCTTGTACGAACCAAAATAAAATTTTGTACTGCATATGTAATTCCTAAATTTACATTGTCTTTTAAAATATTAAAATAAGCCATTGTCCATTACACCTTCTATGAAACCTAGTTCACCTATACCTGATGAATCTCCACACCATGACTCCCTTATCAGTTATCACCGTGCTTTACCGTGCACTTTATATCTATTCCTCTAATTCCGAGCTTTGTTTTCTTCATACTAATATTCTGTCATCTGATTGCAAAACATTGAACTTGCTCTCATCAGAGGACAGTACCTACTTGTGTTTTCCTCAAAATTCTTTAAATTTGTTTTTATAATTTTGTGCAAATTCCAGCCTCGTTTTTTATTTGATTTACTAGCGAAGGGTTTTATTCTGGCTACTCTAGCTTTACACCCAGGACAATGTAGAATTTATCGCACTGTTTTTGGATGAAGGTCGTTATTACTTCTTCCTTAACTTGCGCTGCAATATCAGGTGAAATTATCTTTCGATTTATTTTCACTTCGCTTATGATTTCGCTATCCATTCTTACAGTTTGCTCGCGGGGCCGAACACTATCCGTACAACTTTGCCACGATTGACTGTTTTTAAAGCGTTGATGAAAGAACTGTTTGTGCCAATAATTTTTTCCCTGTAATTTTACTAAAATTCGAACGTTGCATCATTAAGTATAGACATAAAAAAATTTAATTTTCTAAAACAACTTAAATGCCTCTCCATTGCCATATCTCTTAAATATTTATATGAACTTAAAGTATCCAATTCAGAAATATATTTGAGCGATAAAACATTTAAACAAGGAAAACACCATACTGGAAAGCAGTAGGTAAAGCATTCTCAATTCAGTATTACCAAGCATGATTATTTCTGTTTAAAATTGCCAATAAGCTATACTAATTTTTAACAATAAGAGACATCTTAAATGCATTAATATGAGGTGCAATATACGCATACGTCGTCGTACAATATTGGAAACCGAAAGTGGCAGTACTGTTAGCTTTACGTAGCATTCTCGTAAAGTGTTCAAAGTGACCATAGCGGTGGGTGTCAAGACGGAAGAGTGGAAAGGATTTTACATTACGGGGGTTGGTATTGAGAGAGATGTTGTGGAGAGATTCGTGACAGTTGATGGGGCCATTTGGGACTTGGCGGACGAAGACTGTTGAGGATTTAACTACCGAAACGCGCCGAATACTCAACTGATGGCTTTATCTATCTACTACTACTTAATTGCAAATAAGGAAATTAGAAGACGCGGACGTACCTTCAAGAACTCTCTCTAGCACGGCGGTTGCTTCAAGAAAGGCGTCATCGGGGACGCCGTTGAGGACTCCGAAGTTGGCTCCTGATCCCTTTTGCTAAGGCCGACGCTGAATGCGCGGTCGGCTCGTAAGGCTGCTGATGCACGAGCAGTCAGCGGCTCCGTGCTGTTGCAGGAAGAAGATGGGGACAGAATATTGGGATCCTAATCCCGAACATCCAGAATATTGGGATCCTAATCCCGAACAAAGACAATGTCAACAACATCACGACGCAATACTAGGGGCTGGAGCATGGAAATATGAACTAAGCACGGAACGGCTGTAAGCCAGATTTAGCGTACCACATTTCCTGATGTGTTAGAATAGGCTGTGTTCGTATGGTCGCTCAGTGCAGGCGTAAATATGAAGCCATAATCAGAAGGGGGCATACAATTCAAAATTTTCTGAAGTTCCTGCCTTAATGTCTATGCCCCCCTTAACATCTATTTACACGCTACCATTCACCGCTTGGCCCAGCTTGGCCTGATTCTTATTTAGCTCTCCCTCATAAATGCTGTTGCTGTTCTCCTCTAGGTAGGTCCCATTGAGGTGGTCGCTCATGTACAGGGTTCATACACGATATAGCCGTTCCGTGCTTAGTTTGTATTTCTATGGGCTGGAGGTTAATAAGGAGGAAGATTAAATTTATCAACCCAAGAAAGGCCGCGCAATGCGAAGCGAAGGAACCTACGCTGAACAGATTCAATCCTATAAATGAGTGTAGGCTCAGAGGAATTAATTCCTTAACTATCGATGTCGCCAGCACGAAGCTGTTTTTCCAAAACATGACCTGGCATGCAGGCCACAATGCCCCCTTCCGCAATTGCCACTCGCTCTCCGCACCTGAAAAAGTAGCCCTTAATTATCGCCAGCAAAGGGCGAACATAAATAATGCACACCTCGGCATCTCCTCCACACTATCACCTCGCTAATTGCACAGAAAAAATCCTACCTCGCATAGATCAATTAATTACCGCCTAGGTAATCAACACTATGGACAAATTACATATGCATTCCCTCAGATGCTGTCTCAATGCAAGGGGGCCGACACATTGAAAGTGGGTTTGTTTTAAAAAAAATTTTGATAGGGAAGGATTTGAACGCTTTATCTGTGGCAAGACCCAGTGTAAGCTTTGCTTGCTTTACCCAATGTACGCTTTCGGCGCTTTGAAAGCGCCAGCCGCTTTGTCGGCTTTTGTCGCTTTATGTCATATTGAACGCTTTATCTGCGGCAAGACCCAGTGTAAGCTTTGCTTGCTTTCTGATTGTCCGGTGAAATTTGAGATTTGCTCCCACGCTTCTGCTTTTTGTAATGCGATTTCGGTATAAAATCGACTTTTTGTTATAAATATATGCAACTATATTTTTGCACCTCTTCTATTAATTTCACTATAACCCGAAAAGTGAGCTGTCAAAGCGGCAAAAGCGTAAACAATTGTATTTGGTATTATTAATTTCACCTTTTGAAGTTTTCACTTCTGTCGTGTGGTCTTAAGCACACACAATTGATTTTTTTTTTCGTGTGCCGGCGTTTCAAGATGGCGGCGGAGCCCGTGACTCAAAAGCCCCCTCTTATTTCAGTCGCTGCGTTCTTCCGGCGGTAGTGCTGGTCTGAAACGAAGCAGAAAGAAAAAATTGTCGAAAAACAGTTGTGACTTCAATGTAAACCTAACTTTGAGACAAAAAAAATGTTTCCCCAAATGTGACTTGTATGAAAATTGTGCTTGGATGTAGGTTCATCTCGTAGACAAGGGTCTTTTGAAACTACAGTAAAATTTTCAGCGTGATTGAACCTTTTTCAATAAAGTTATCGTGCAGCGAGTAGTCGAAAATGTCGTTTCGAGGAATTTGAACTCAAAGTTTGGAAAAGTGAAAAGACGAGTTCTCTACTTACATATTAGTCGGCTATGCCTGCGCCGTAGAGTTGTCCTTCGTCTTGTTCAAGCAACTGATTTTCGGCAAAAGTTTTTTGTTTCCGAACCGTTCTTGCTTCTTTTGAATCGAGAAATGTGTGCCGGTCTGCGCTGAGCGGGGCGGTCCGGAGACGGAGCGATGGACAGCTGCTCACCCGCGCTACCTGACATCGCCGCTTCTATGTGAGATTCCATGAGACCGGATTGAGATATCGAGGAACGCTCTTAGACACGCGTCCTCAACACTTTGTAGAATATATTATATTACCTACGAAAAAAAAAATTAAAAAAATTTTTGATTTTACATGCAAAAGCAATTAAGCCCTGAAAGCAAATTTCAATTGTCCTACGGGATCAACATTGCCTTGGATTCATTTCTCTGCTGGGGAAAAATGCTTGAAATCTTGTACCTAAACGAAATTTCAGCGTTTGAAATATCACTAAATATTCAAACTTTGGTTATTTTGAAAAAGGTATAAATATATGTTGTTTAAATTATTGAAATGGAAATTTTTTGGATGGGGATCGGTAGTTTGTTGGAGTGCGTTAAAAAGTTGGCTGCAAAAACTATAGATTAGTTCAGTCGTGACAACACTTACAAAATTAGTAACAAATTATTGTACGAAAAACTTTCAAACCGATTTGGATGAAATTATATTGGTTAGCCAATGGATAAATTTATGTTTTCCTGCCTTAGTTTCGAGTGAATGTGGCTGTTTTTGATCATTTCATTCCCTGTGCAACCTTAATGGCCCGGCTTCAACCGTTATTATATTCTGTGCTATGTGTTTATATTTTACATGCCTTTGCTTAGGATATTTTGGATATAAAGTTCAAAATCGAGATTGAAAGATGCTTGGGGTTTCCTATTATGTTATTACCGCACTTGGGACTACAGCCAGCACAATTCATACAATAAAGTTAAAATGATTTTTTTACCTGTCGTCTGACATTAGCTATGAAGCTCAAATTTTTAACTCTCCTTATACCCTCAAGAAATTTCTCGTTAAATATAAAGAGTGATACAAAAGAATATTTCCTTCTTCCCTTTTACTTAGTGATCTTTTTAAAGAATTTACTAAGTTATGTAGGGATGTTATTACTTGTCTATAATATAATATAATAATTAGTTTTTGGTTATTAAACATAACAATTTTTTACAGTATGGTCGGCAAAGTATTGAAACCGCAAAGCAAAGAACACACAAAAATGAGGTCTCAGATGGAGAGAACTTAGTCTTTAAACAGACCACTGACGATAAAAAGGACGCTTCTCAAAAATTCAAAAATAATGCTCATTTGAACAATGTGAAAAATGTTCCACACGATTACAATTCTGAGATCACTACAAATGGAAATTGTTTGATCAGCCGGGATACCCTTTTACGTCCTGATGGGGATATCAAACATCAACAACAAATAGAGAAGAAAGCAAGCAACGAAACAGAAAAAGTATGTTTTAATCACGTCCATAACATTTTCAGTATTGAATGTTATTCACATGCACTTCAGGAACAGATCAACTTTAATTTAGCCAAATGTTTGGATTACGTAAAAGCTGGAGTTGAGTCAATTATTGAAGATGAAGTCACATCACGTTTTGAAACCGAAGAACTGAAGAATTGGAATTTACTGACGCGGACTAACAGAAATTATGAATTTATTTCTTGGCGCCTCACCGTCATATGGATGTGTGGCTTCGTGATTCGATATTTTATCCTGATGCCTTTAAGAGTACTCATCTGTTTTGTTGGGGTAAGTCTATCAACAGTCCACAACTCTTTAGTGTTTCTTTTTCTTCTTCTTTTTATGTACTTTACCTTATAATATTTTTATTTATCTACACTTATTTCTTCTTATTTTTTACTTTATTTCAATGTAAACCAGGTTTCTTTTGCTGTTGCTTCTAACAGCTTTATTGCTCCTATTCTCTGAAGGATAATAAGACAGCCCCTTGCGAATCTTGCATATAAAACAACATTCAGAAATTTTATGCGATCACTTGCAGCATTGGTTACATTTCACACTATTGAACACAAACCAAAAAAATGTGGATTTTGTGTTGCAAATCATACATCCCCTTTTTGCCTTGGTGTATATATGTATATTATATTCTATATATTAATATATACATATATAGGTAAATCATGCATCAAGATGTTTATGTGTGTGATAGTCACTTCTCAAAGGCGGTCGCCATTTGATAAGTCTGGCCGTCCTGTGGTAATTGCAGCTTATTGGCAGGATTGCTTTGTGGAATGCCAGACTTCTTCCCGTGGTGGTGTAGTTGTCTAGTAACAAGATGGAATGAAGCAAACAGCTATTCTAGCTTTGTAACTCCAGGGAGGTGATCAAGCTATAATTAGATAGCTGAAATTCAGTTGACGGATTGGCTGGGCAGCTTACAAGTAACACATTCCCATTTAAACAAACAGAAGTTCAAATTATACAATGCTAAACTTACTCTACATTAACGCAAATCAATATCAAAATCAATACACTACAATACTAGAAAAAAAAATATTAAAAAATAAAACAGTCAACATTCGAGAGCATGACTCTACAAGCATACCAATCCTTGAAAGATTTCTTGGTTAATTTAGTGTGAGATGTGCGGCTTATGGCTTTCATCACACATTTCTCAAATTTCCTTGCCCTGTCAAAATTCCGTCTGGAAATAAGTGCCATTTTTTCTTTGGAACGGCATACTACGCTTTTATCAAATACATTGCCGTATATGCCTGGCCTGGCGAAATTTTCCAGATCGGCTATTTTGGAAAATCAAAGCTCCTTGATATCTGATATCTTGAGATCTGTTACTTTAGCGAAATGTCACCAGCTCATATATCCGAAGAACTGTCAAAGTGTCATCGCTGGAGTTTCTTCCAACTGCCTTTGGTTCCTTTCAGATAAGTATTTTAACTTATCTTTAGGAAATTCCTGGTTCTTTGTGGGCCTTTCTTTTTTTATTTCAGCCGCCATTTTGGATGCGGACGATGGACAACGTTTTCGTGTCACAGGATGTGGACAAATGCCATTTTTATATGTACAGTCGATCTGGTAAATATTATTTGGATTTTGTTGTTTTTTTTTAAGTGTTGCAGAAGCTGCAACACTGCCTTTAATAGAGCGGATCACAGACTCTTGGTGGGCTACTTTTTAGGCCACCATGGGCTAACCGCTAAGGTGTCACCTAAACAAGATATGCCTGTCTAATGATACAGAATGCCGTCTATGCCTTGAGGACGACAAAACTGCGTCGCACATCCTGTGTGCTTGTCCTGCTCTGGCAGGTTTAAGGAGAAGGATCCTCGGCCGGAAACAGTTAAGTTCGGTTGACGTTCGATTATGTCCGGTAACTCATCTACCGTTGCTTAGTATACCACATCCTCTTTTGCAGTAGCGGGAATTTGGCGTGAAAGACCTCCCTGGTCGCAGTGCCCACCTATAGGGTCGCTCCAATAAATAATAATACCTAGCTTGCCCGGACCCAGCGTTTCCCAGGATACTATTAGATTAGTATTCCTTAATTTTACAACGCCTCCCTACTGCACCACCGCCTCTCCTATGTGACCCAGCGTTTTTCAATTTGCGTTTTGCACATGTTTTAGATATTTTCCAACAGTATTATTAAATTTAATTCACTTCATATTACACCACCTCATTATTGCACCCCTTCTCCTATATCTACCAGTGGGGTGGGGGTGGTCTCATATTTGAAAATTTGAAAAGCAGATTCGAAATCAGTGATCCCGAAAATTCCCTAGTGCGGATTTTCAGGGAAATCCCTTGAAGTTTAACTTTTCGGTCGCCATATTGATCTTGAATTCCAAAATTTTGATGGCAGATTCAGTGACCCCAAAAACCCAAACCAAAAACAAAAGTTCGGATTTTCAGTGAAATCCCTTGAAGTTTAACTTTTTCGGTCGCCATATTGGATCCGACATCTTGAATTCCAAAATTTTGTATGCAAGCTCGAGATCTGCGACCCCGAAAACCTCCAATTGCCTTTTTCATAAAGATTGAAGTTGGAAAATTCGCTTCTTATACAAAACGGAAATTTCGAGTTTTTCGATTTTCCGGCTTTTCCTTCTGGGTTTCCCGAAATTTCTCCTCCTCCCCTGTATTATAGCGAACAAAACAAAAAAAAATTATCGAAATCGATCATGCCGTTTTTGAGTTTTAGCGAGACTAACGCACAGCAATTAATTTTTATATATATAGATAGATAATACATATATGTAAATGTAACGTTCGCTTTGGGACAGAACAAGACTAATGTAGCATTTTTATAAATAGGTACATAAATATTACAAAATTAGGCGTATATACGTATTATTAATTTCATTTCTCCCGTTTCGAATCATACAGGTATTATTTGGTCATAGATCTAAAACCTGGTATTACATTTAAGAGGGCATGTAGGTTTTCCGGATATCGAAATATCGATTTTTTTTTATTTCATATTATCACAGGTTAACATTCAGAGAATGTATTCCTAAAGCCGCTAAACGGAATCCAAAAAACATCCTTAGCTATAACACTCTACAAAGAACCTTGCCTGCCGTCGCTTGCTTATCAAACTTATTCGAAAAATTAAAGCGTTATTCTCGAAACCATGATTTCAAAGCCAGTTCCAGAGATATCTCAATACAGGATAATCCGGCTTCTTGATTTGTTTTTTATTTGAGAGACTATGAAATTCCGCATAGAGTGACCTTTAGCGATATCTCAATTATATCTATTTTTTTTGTTTTGTCACGAAAAGTGAAGTTCTATGCTAAAAAATGCTAATTCAACTTTGAGTGTCCTCCATTTTGTTAAAAATTCGAAATTAAAAAAATTATCGATCACTCCATGGGCACTATCAAACAACTTAGAACCCTGTAGTAAATTAAACATCTACATGTTCGATCCTAAACAGAGTACAGAGAGAGGCTTGCATAGGGATCACTGGGGCCTTCAGCTCCACGCCTGGTGCAGCTCTCAACGCAATGCTCAACTTGCGACCACCGGACATCACAATCCAGGAAGAAGCAATGAAGGCAGTCTGTCTTTTGAAGGGAGAAGGACTCTGGCACGACAATCACAGAAACGACCATGGTGATCTATCACGAAGGCTCTAAGAAAACTGTCACTAGTACAGTATGCCAATGGATGATATGCCACCGGTAACACAGTTCGATAGGAGATATCACGTTGAAATCCCGAATAGCGAGGACTGCGAAAACCCACACCATTTACTGGAGAGTTTTACCAATGTCTTCTATACAGACGGCTCGAAATTTCGCTAAGTCGCTAAGTTCAGGAATTTTCCCTGAGTTTTGGAAAACGTCCTATATCATTCCTATACATAAAAAAGGCAGTCGAGACAATGTAGCTAACTATCGCAATATCGCCAAGCGCTCAGATATTTCTAAGCTTTTTGAAAAAATTCTCTGTGATAGAATATATTTTTACACCCAAAATGATTTCTTGCAAACAACACGGTTTTGTAAGAAAAAGGTCTACTGTCTCTAATCTAGTCAGTTTTGTGTCATTTTGTTTTGATGCCATGGAAAACGCTGAACAGGTCGACTGTGTCTTTACTGACTTTAGTAAGGCCTTCGATAGGATCCCGCAAATTCTACTCTTGTATAAACTTCTATGTTTAGGTTTTCCGTTGGGCCTCGTGGATTGGCTTAAATCCCTTCTGAGCGCGCTATAACAACGCTTGAAAGTGAATTCACTCTTTACTCATTGCCTGTAAGACAAAGAAATGCCCGAAGTGAACAAAATATTGTCGCCGTTCAAGCCAGTGTTCGTGAAAACTCAAATGCGTCTGTGCCGCGCAGTTCTCAAGAGTTGGGGCTCTCCAGGATGACAACCTGACGAGCTTTGCGATTGGATTTAGGTCTGCATCCTTATAAGATGGTATTGGCACAAGAACTCAAGCCAACCGACCATCACATTCGTCGTCAGCTCGCTGATTGGTCACTGGAAATGTTGGAAACCGACGGCGATTTTCATCGCAAAATCATCTTCTCAGATGAGGCTCATTTCTGGCTCAATGGATTCGTCAACAAGCAAAATTGCCGCTATTAGAGTGAGTCAAATCCACGAGTGATTCATTAATCACCATTGCATCCACAGAAATTCACCCTTTGGTGTGGATTATGGTATGGCGGAATCATCGGACCTTATTTCTTTCGAAATGAGGCAGGAGATGCCGTTACCATTAATAGCAACCGCTATAACACGGCCTTGACCGATTTTTTTTCCCGGAATTTGATGAAATTGATGCGGAAGACCTTTATTTCCAACAAGACGGTGCACCGCCTCACACTTCCCGACTTAACATGGATTTATTGCGCGGTGAGTTCGGTGAGTCGTTAATTTCCAGAATGGCCCCATCGCTTGGCCGCCTGGGTCGTGCATAAAATTATCTTTCAAACAAAGCAATCAGTACTATTTTTGCTCGAAAAGTGT
Organism: Neoitamus cyanurus; assembly: GCA_947538895.1. Lineage (NCBI taxonomy): Eukaryota > Metazoa > Arthropoda > Insecta > Diptera > Asilidae > Neoitamus > Neoitamus cyanurus. The sequence continues at coordinate 43,270,618 of OX384541.1, forward strand.
GTGTATTATTCAAATTTTAAGTTCGGACGTTCGCACTGGGAAACCCTATATATGCCGAATGACCTAACTCCATGCCAAATTTCAACTTGAAGTGGTTTTGATTTTTGATGAGTGAGTCAGTGAGTGAGTGTTAAAAATAGCGATATTCGCACGTCAATATCACGGGAACTATTTAAGCTATTTCTATAAAATTCTTACTTTAGACTTCCCTAGAAGAAAAAGTCCAAAAGCTTTAAAGCCGCAGAGGTGCATATTGGAGAGATGTGCACTATACTCCCGGCATTGCGATACAGTAGAGCCCAAATCGTTATGCACACTATTATCACTAGTTTAACGCGGTTCGAATCGCAAAAGAAGTTCACACGTAAAGACGGACATCTTACAGAGCTAAACCAAGAGGTTAAAAAAGGAAGGTAATAAACACTCACAATAAAGTACTGGATTGTTTGTAAAGTCATTTAACTGGACAGAATTTGGGAAGATGCACATTTTGGTCAGATTTTTAATATTGTTAAAATAGCTTCTTTGACTTGTGATATTGTGGTTTTTAATACATTTGACACGTCTTGCTTGGTACAATAATTTGATACCACCAACTATTAAAATCGCGCCATAAAAATTTAGTAGAGTCACATTTTGAAAAAGAAATATTTTGTGAAAAAATACAACTGCAAGATGTGACTGCGTTAATTAAATCAAAACATGAAAATAAAATAATAGTTTGCAACCTGAATTTATTAATCACCCTGTTACTCGAAAACCGTTGATTTTCTCCTTCCCCCTGCCATACAATTTTTTGTTTGGCTAGGTAGGATCTATAACTCTTTTATCATTTCTGCATGCGTTATACAAAACACCCTGTATTATAACATTTAATTCTATACATTTTAATTAAAAGCAATATACAGCAGGTTTTTGGTGTGATAATTTGTCAAAAATAAAATAAGGTTATTTTCCCTTTACAACGAAATTGTGTACAATCAATAGGTAATATGGCTAACAATTTGTACAGCCCTAGTTGGTACTATGCCCGAAGGAGACAAGAAACGGGAAATGGTCCAGGCCGTATTAAAGCATTGTTTTGAGTTACTTTCAAGTGCCATCTCTGCAGTGATTAGTTACCACAATATCGAAAACAAACCCGTTAATGGAATTTGTGTTGCAAACCACACAAGCCCAATTGATGGACTTGTCCTCATGTGTGATAAGAATTATTCATTGGTGAGTTATTAGAAATAATCAAATATCGTTACCTTTTATCTTTTACTAATGATTTTATTTAAGTTTTCTTTCTCTTTTAGTTCATTTAGATTTATATGCATGTAAATAGGCTGTGCAATATTCTATTATCTATTATTAACCCGTTCTTAGTTTCAATCTGTTGCTTGGAAGTACAATTTTTAATTTTCTTACTGATTTGTATGATTATATTTAAGTGTGGTTTAAGTTAATAAGTTAAGTTATGACTTAAGTGCCTAAATGTTTCTTTTAGGAATAACTTTGAATTTTTAAGTAAAAAATACGAAGTCGAGTAGTTGTATGATATCTAATCGCTTTTGTTTTCTTCGAATAAACTCATGTCCCAAACCCATACTTAGTTCATGTCTAAATATGAATTCTAGATTTAGAATCTTTGATCTATTATGCGCAGTTCAAATCTGGCCTACAAATCCAAAGTGTGTCGTTTGGTTACTGAAAATTCAGGCTTCTAATTTTATCCACAACGAAGTTATAAGGGGGCGAAAATGGCCTGAACTGCTTCGAGAATAGGATGGTACGGCGGCGGTGCTCGACTTGGCGGGAGCACTACCGTGCCCCCAGATCCGCTGGAACTTTTAGATAAATAAAAAGTTGGGATTAGAAGTGCAAAAATATATTTTTAACTGTACGTATTTCATTTCAGATTTAGATTATGATTTAGAATTTTCCGGGAGCTATTCCAACATATAATGGAAAGCATTAATTTTAGGCAGTTCTTATTAATCACCTCCGTGCGGAATCCGTATACATATACGGACATAAAAGCAGAATGAAATTTCAACGCTTGCTGACATTGCGGGATGATCCAGTATCAAAAATACAAAAATACGGTCCAATTCCCCAAGCACAAGACGGGCTTTATCCTGATATTGCTTACAATACATTTTGCTGCTAATTTTGGCTACATTATGTAAGTAATAGTAAACATTCCAGTCGAATGAAATTTACTTGACGACTAAATTCTGGTCGCTTCAATCGTCTGAATTCAGTCAAACCAATTTTACTTGACACCATTTTTCGAAATGGTCGAACGAAACTGATCGTTTCAATTTGCATGACACTACCCCTGTCTGGTTAAGCACTTGCCGATCTTTAACCTCGGTTTTAATTGTACGTTAAATTGTGAAAATCGTCCTTATTATAATTTAACTCATTTGAATCAGACATTTTAATTTTTTCTTTTATATATTTTTTAATTGATATCGGCTTTTTTGTAATAGGTTCAAAGATACGTTTGCTTCAAATGCGTTAGATAAACTTTCTAGCTTGTTATGAAAACATGGCACACTCAACGTGCCGTCTTTATTTGCAATTAAGTGTGATGTAAACAAGAAAAGGAATATAATTCGCCATATGATGCTTGGAATGCCGTTATTCTCGAAAAATTCTCGAAGTCAGGAAATAAAAACAAAAAAACACTTGTCGAAAATTTATCGAGAAATAACTGCTTTGGCGTTATTCGATAAGCAGAACTGTGCAAACTTTAACATTACTTATTTTTTCACGTAATTGCATGGTGTGTTGTGCTGGATGTTCTTAGAGTTATTGGTGTTGTGCGTTCAGTGTTGTTGTTATGGTATGTGTATGTGTGTGGGAGAGTAAGAGGCAGTTTAGATAGAACCACGGAGCTAGTAAGACCTGTACATATCACGGAGATATTCTAATAAATAATCTGTATTTGAGGACTTTAGTGTTTTATTGCAACACCCGTTACGATATAAAACAGTTGTTATAATGAAGAATTTACATATTATTATGTTTATGCTAAATTTTTTAATTATTTGTAAAAATTTCTCATTTACTTATTAAATTTATTATATCCACATTGTTTGCTTGACAAGGTGCATCCAACCCTCTAGTGCTTTATACAGAAACACCCTGTATTCGAGTATATTCAAGATTAGTTTACACATCATATGCTAAAAACAGCATAAAATTGGTCTTGATTTTCAAGATCGAACTCGGTTTTTCTATGTAAAAATTCAGACTGAGGTTTTACTTGCATATGAGACTTCGATTTATCGAATTCATTTCGATTCATTAATGTTTACTCTCTCTCGATTCATTAATCTTTACTCGCTCTTACTAACCGATCCCAAATCGTTGTGTCGAATCGATATATCGTTCCGTTTAAGTCTTTTCCTATTCGACATTAACTCAAAATTGAATACGGTATCGAAGCTAAACTTCGCTTCAACGAATTGCTCTCGGTTCATTCTCGACCCGTAATGTTTGCTGGGAAAGATGTTTTTGGAATCCCCAAATGAAAAAATTTAAGAATTACCATAGCATTGCAATCATCCTTTAACTGATGTTTTTATAAAGTCTAGTCACTTAAATTATAGGAAAGGATATATACTCATAATTTTCACATTGTCTTTTTCAATTAGATTGTCCATTATTTTGCGTAAACTGACCCGGGAATCCCTAAAAACTTTTTTTGCTAAAAAACAGTTGGGATTAAATTGTTTGCCCTTTAATGTAAGATGCTGAAAAGATATGAATAATTTTTTGACATACTGTATGTACAATAATAAGCTGCAGATGTGGTTGACCGTGGATATGGTAGACAACTACTTATGTATGTAGTTCTTTTTTCGCTTTACACTAAGCCTTAAGCATAAGAAGATATGTATCATAATCAGTGGCGGATTAGCCACGTAGCAAGAGTAGCAAATGCTACGGGCCCCGCGCAATTGGGGGGCCCCGCGCACCAACGCTTTCTGACCGTAAAAAATTGTCAATTTAGATAGAAGCGTGAACATTTTGTTTTCAAATCAATGTATGTACAATACTTACCACGAAGGAGTTGGTGTTCAACTATAATTTAAAATTTTAGTACATTTCTAAAAGTGAGCGCTGATCACACCACAAATTATGTTTTGCATCGTACTGTACGCAAAATTGCAAAACTGACAAGGAAATTCCCGGATATTGTCATTGAGCTAGTCGTAATAACCCGACCAATTTGAAAAGGGTTATATTGACTACCACTCAATAAGAAATTGATGATATTTACGTTTGGAATTTAATTAATAATAGCACTTTCGATGTGAGGCATTCTTGAAAAAAGTTGTTTTGTTATTCGAGTTCGATTCTGGGTAGTAGGATAAACATTTATTAAAAAAAATTCGTCTAACCGTAGGTAACATGAGCAGATTGTCGTGGGCAAATCTATGATAACGCCAGCAATACAGTGGGAAATACAGCACATATTAAGCAAATAAATAAATATGCAGAATACATTCCCTGTCTTGCACACTTATTAAATTTGGTTGCTAAGTGCGTGCAGACTGCTGTACAGAAGCATCAATTTTCTTTGATTTCATTCAAAACTTATTTAAATATTTTTTTCCGCTTCTATACCTATAGATGGGGTCGTCTTACGCACGCACTTAAATAAAGTACGTCAAAAATTCCTATTTTGAAAATGTTGTCGGATACTAGGTGGTCATCCCGAGCTGATTCTACGAAGACACTTTTATGTGGTTTTACTACTATCAAGAAAATGTTGAAAGACATTTCCAATAACGTGGATGAAAAGGCAGATTGCCGTAATCAAGCTTACGGACTAGTTTCAAATATGAGTAAGTTGGAAACGGGAATAATGACAATTGCGTGGAACGGAATCTGGAACGTTTGGAAGCGACTAATGCTTCGCTTCAGTCGGTTAATCAAGACCTTAACACTGGATACGCCCTTTATGAATCATTACATGAGTACGTTCAAGCAATTCGATCCACATTTTCAGATATTAAGGCAAAAGCCAAAGATCTGACTAGCTGTGAGGAATATCAGCAAGGGACTTCAAGACGAAGCAAGCGAAATACAAAATACGACCATTAGAGCGGCTCAACTACACTCGACGACTTTGTTGAAAATCTAACACCTGGACAACGTTATGAAATTCAGGTGTTTATTGTCATTATTGATAACGTACTGACTGCTTTAGGTAAACGTATGAAAGCATATCATCAAATTACTGGCGCTTTCGGAATTTTCCTACAGCTAAAATCTTCAATCATCGTCAGTGCTTACGCAGATGATTTGGAGGACAGCCAAGGCGACGAATTAGTGCAGTTCGCTGCATTGCTAAAATCTTATGTTGCTAGTATTATTGACAGCAAGAAGCACGCGGCTCTGGAACTGCAATTTTGTTAAATAATTCTTTAGAATCTTGTTTCCCAAACGTAGAAATTGCCTTGCGCATTTATTTGTCTGTCATGATCACCAACTGCAGTGGTGAACGTTCCTTCTCAACATTAAAATGTGTTAAAATGAGTTAAGGAACACGATGAGCCAAGAACGTGTTAATCACCTCACTTTCATGAATATTGAATACGATTTTCTCAGAGAGTCGATATGAGTAGTATTATTTATAAATTTCCGCAAATTAAATCCAGAAAAGTTTATTTGTAACAGTTTTGTTTTATTTAATACCATAAACCTGGTAACCTAAAGTAAACCAAGGGCGCCTTGATAGAATTTGCTACAGGCCCCGCGTTGGCTTAATCCGGCACTGATCATAATTTCTCTACAGAGCTCTCCGTACTTAAAGGACTTCTTTTTTTTTAATGAATCTGGCGACCCCGTTGTGAGGTGGGTACAGTGACTTGAACGGAAATCTAGGTGTGGGGTCAGCCATGGCCAATTTACCAAGATGGATCTGAGCCCATGATCTCAGCAGTCCGGTCAACTCATCTCACCAAGCTACCAAAATGGCCGTGGCGTGGAACTAACGACCTCTGTGATGGTGGCTTGGCTCACTTTGCACTGAGCTACCGAGGCCCCCATGTAAATCAATTGCGAAGTCCTATCCTAATGTCACTAATGTTTCTATGTGTAGACAAAGTTTGCTCCTTGCCTTGCTGATACCAGGAAACTGAAATAGAATCATTAGCTATTTTATTAAGGAAAGTTGTTATCCTCAAAGTTTCCTTGCATAAACCAGGATATAGTGTCAGCAATTATACTTCTAATTAATATCTATACTAAAAAAATAGTCGGAATCGTGTTCAAAAAGAATCATCGAAGGATATTTTAAAAAGTTCTTTTTTCTTTTAACTTCTTTTAAGCATGCGGCTCATAATATTACCCGTCATGATTAGTGTAATTATTGCAAAAACATTCAAGACAATTTTACTAAATTCGGGTTAAAAGTTGCAATTCATACATAAAATGCTGATGAAATTAACTACGTATACAATCAAATATATATTCAAATTTTGTGTTCAGTTTCTTTCAAATTTCATAAATAGCCGTTATGTTTTACTAGATAAGTTGCTTTGCCGGTGTTTTTTTAGTTTTTTTTTTGTACGTCAGAAACTAAGTGCAAGGCGCAGGAAAAAATTCAAACATTTGGTGTACGTGATTTTTGTTGGTAAGCCACCTGTACTCACTCGCTTATTAAAATCTAATTTTTTATTATTTATGGGACAGGATTACTATTTCACATATATTTATTAAGACAAAACTGCTAACCAATTGGCACTTTCGCTACTGTTTATAATAACACTTTTTAATTCACCCTGGTGAGTGCTTTACGTGTAGTTCTTCATATAGAGGTGAAGGTAGTTTGTGAATTTTTCGAATCATCGTTAGCATGGTGCATGACTCGATCAATTAAAATACATTGCACGCTACTGCTTCTGGTTTACATGTTGTTTGCTTTCATTATCATTTCGAAATAAAGCCACTTAAGGTGCAAAATACTAATCTAGTGTATTACAGATTGCTCAGCGGCATGGCGGCTTTTTAGGTGTCTTGCAGAGAGCTGTGGCCAGAGCATCACCTCATATTTGGTTCGAAAGAGCTGAGGCTAAGGAAAGACATACTGTTGCCCAAAGGTTGCGACAGCATGTTTCAAATCCGAAAAACCCTCCTGTTCTTATTTTCCCTGAAGGGACGTGTATAAATAACACATCGGTGATGCAATTCAAAAAGGGCAGTTTCGAAGTTGGAGGAGTCATATATCCTGTAGCCATCAAGTAAGCATTTTTATTTTTAGTTTAATTCAATACCTACACATTTTCTTCTAAATCTAGGTACGATCCACGGTTTGGAGATGCCTTCTGGAACAGTTCACGTTATTCCATGATGCAATATCTCTACATGTTGATGACGTCGTGGGCTATAGTGTGTGATGTTTGGTACCTCCCTCCCATGTATCAAAAAGACGAAGAGTCAGCTATCGACTTTGCAAATCGAGTTAAAAAGGTGATTGCCAATCAAGGAGGCTTAGTAGATTTGGTTTGGGATGGACAGTTGAAAAGAATGAAGCCAAAGAAGGAATGGAAAGAAAAGCAACAAATCGAGTTCACAAAGAGATTAAAAGGGGAATGATATGGTGGAAGCTGCAATGAACATTTGTATAAATAAGACTATGTACATATTTATATAGAACTATTTCAATTTGTCAGATTCCCTGTTTGTAGTGAATCATTTTTGTTATTTGTTTAAGATGTATCTGGGTATTTCAATTCTCTTTGTTAAGATTAATTGAAGTTGCATTTTCTTATAATGTAAAATTAGCTTATTTGCTTTTGTTTTTGATAATATACAAGTGGTATATCAAAATAAATTCCTGCACATTTCATTTAAAACAAGATAAGTGCAACAAGGAAAATGCGTATTAAAAACGATGTTTTTCGGCACAGCATATTGACGTCGTTTTATGTCGACGATTATTTATTTATTATTTGCTTAATACAAGCTGCAGATTTCTACATTAAACTATAAATTAAACTAAGAACTACAACAAATGACCAGAATGAAAGCAATTATAAATTAGAAGGCTTATTATAGGGGTGGGTTGGAGAGTAAAGGGAATGCCTAAGGGAGGCTTTGTCAACAAGGAAGTCGAAGGCTGCTGTGTTGTTGACTTTCCGTAGCATTCTGGTGAAGGGCTCGAATTCGCCGTAATTAGTGTAGTCAACGCACCGCGAAAGGTGGGAAATGATCGAACGTTTCGGAGGTGGCGCCTGATTCAGTTGCTGAGGATGGATTAGCGGGGGAATTAAAAGAATTGTCGTCGGAGGGAGACCATAGAAGCCGGGGAAGGTTGAAGTCACCTAGGACTATAATGTCATCAAGCGGATTGGCTAGAGCAGGTAGGGCGTCAATAGCTATTAATTGCATGCTCATAGGCAATGAGAGGCTGAGCGGGACGAATGTAACAGCATAGAATGAAAATGGAACGACAGTTCAGCGGTATTTTTACAGAGACTGATTCAAACATAGATAAATCCCGGGAATTAACTTTGGTGGCGCTAAAACGATTGTGAACCGCGTGTAGAACGCCATGACCTGCAGTTCCGGATTCACTTAAATTACCGTCGCGTCGACGCGAAGATACAGAAATCGGACGAGAATAATTCGTTGCTATTGATGTCTGGAGTTAAATTAGTTTCTGTGAGAGCAAAGATATCGCAAAGCAAAGGGACTGGGACTTCAGGAAGATATTACGGGCTTTATAGCGCAGCCCTCTGACATTTTGGTAATAAAGGGTGATGGAATTTAACAGGTGTCTGTTATTGGGCAGAGGAGACCAAGTACGGGGAGAGGAGCTACCAGGACGGTTAGGAACAAAAGTAGTTTTTCGAATCAGTGCGGGAAATTTGCAGATGGGAAATACGCTTAGAACTAACGTAAGATGCGTAAGTAGAGAGGTCTTCGGAAACCTTCTGTGGGGGAATATTGAAGGCTGTATGGTATTTGAAGAACAGCTGGCTCAGGACAGCGGGATAAGTCGAGAGACCTTCGTTTTGTCGTCAATGCAGATATTATCGGCTTTGTCGTGAAGGTAAACCAGATAGAGACGAACATTTTCATAGATTCTGTGCTCACGTAAACGAGAAAGCAGATATCGGCTGTCTCAGAGGGGGTAATAGGAGAGGTAGGAGGAACGGATGGGACAGCAGGGTTCAATATATGTGAGCGAATGAAGTTGGGGAGTTGCCAGATTGAAGTTGGGGAATAAGCTCGCTTTAGGAGATATTAGGACTAGGACTATGACTATGAGGGATAAAACTACGGCGGCAGTTAGTATCCTTCTTAGAATTAGGTATAGGTTTTGTTGTGTTAACATTAATTTAAACCGACTTAGTCCTAGACTGGATCCTCCCTCTAGGAAGAGCAGGTCAAGGCGGGAAGCGGATAATTCTGGCTCGGAAGCGGACAAATGCCTCACTCTTCAATTGGGTGTTGGAACTGGTGTGGTGGATGACCCCCTGGTGGATCCAGGTACCCTGGACCAGCGCAGCGGATGGAAACTGCGAAGTTGGCGATGCTTCTGCAGGGTAGGTCCCTATTATTACGGCCGAGGACAGATTCAATCAGCTCTTGCGGGGGATTTTACTCTGCTTAAAAAGTCCTTTTCCGTTGAACCATTTGGAGACGCACCGTAGGATTTTAGATATGGCTAGCGATCATGTGTACCCTACCGGTTACTCGTTCACCCCCAAGGAGGTGAGATTACTGAGAGGTGTCACGTTGAACTACTCGGCGGACTCAGTCTTAGAGGAGATCGGGAGGTGCCCACCATGCTAAAAATTTTAAAGGTTGAGTGTTTCTCAACTAGATCGTCTCGTGAGGGAGGGTACGAGCTGGACACGTTTCTGGTCTATGCTCATTGAAGCCTCCTCAGATTGGTGATAGAGTTAATGAATTCCTTTCGGAGACGGATAGGCTGATTGGTATTCCCTTCAATGAATTTTTAATGAAAATCAAGCAGTTTGTGCCCGACTACTTTGGCTTGGATAATAATAAGAAACCTTGTTAAATTTTATTTATCTCTATTTGTAGAATGAATAGCCTATTTAAGTTGTTGTTTGATGGTGCCCCGTGTGGTGAGTGGAGGCGACCCATAGTTGATATATTTGGTGCTTGCTGTGCCATACGGTAGGGGGTCACTTTTTCCATTCCAAAATTTCCGACATTTTTTCCATTCATTCTTTTTTCCATGGTCTTTTTTTCCATTGTCTTTTTTCTCCATTGTCATTTTTTCGGTAAGGGGTCACTTTTTTCATTCTAAATTTTCCATTAGTACATTCTTTCCATCAATTATTTTTTCCATAACTGAATATTTGCCTTTAACAAAATGTCTACTGATTGAATTATTGCCTTTTACAAAAATTTTGGGCAATGGAAATTTTGGGCTATGGAAAAAATGGGATGGAAAATTTGGACATAGAAAAAATAGAATTGAAAAAACGACCCCCAATCGTGCCATACTAATTCCCGCCTTAAAGGAGCGAAAGGTTCTGTCCCCCCTGCAGGCCTTTCTGGTCTGCTGTCTGATTTATTTCCCGGTAGGAGTCTCTCTAATTCTACTGTGTTGCTGGCTGTCGATTTCGGGATATTGCCTCTTTGGTATCTCGCCCATTGACGCCCCGATTAGGGCCTGGTTCTCTGCTTGCTGGTTCCACTTGAAGCCTTAGAGCTCTGTTGTGCTCTTGAGTTGTGTTGTTTGTCTTGGGGTGGGGTCAGACATACTGTTTTCGGTTTGACTACCTTGTTTGCAGCTGTTTTCCCGTTGGGGGCATATCACCCATCTTTATTCCTCTTAAGTCTCCCCCTGATGAGAGGTTTCGGGTGAGTGTATTCGAAGGGATATTATCGGTATGTTCTTTTTCCTTAGGATTCCCGCATTAAAGATTTCGGCAATTAATGTCAACTCACTTATTCGCCGTGAGAGGCGTTGTTCTTTGGCCACGGATTTGGTTGATTCCTGGCCGGTGGCAGCTTTCTTTCGAAAACTTGCCTTTCTAGTCTTGAAGGAAGATATTCTCTTCGGGTCCATCTATATTCCCTGTTCGGCTCCGCCGAGTCTAAATGCCGACTTGGGTGCTCTTTGGGGCGTTATGGTTAACTATGAACACGTTATTATAGGTGGTGACTCCAATGCTGGACATGCTGCGTGGGGAGACCAGGTTGTTAAATCTGATGGTAATTTGCTGTATTATCGGTTTATGACTTAACATGTTTTTAGGCTCGGGCACACCTACTTTGCCCAGAAGTGGGTCTCACTTGGACTTCTTTATGGTTTCATCATCTCTTGCTTCCCGTTATGGAACATTCTGTTGGACCTACGCTTATGCTTCGGATCATCATGCTCTGAGTTTATCTGTTAACAGTTGGACTACGTCTTTTGTGCGGACCCTTATGAGGTCGTTCCGATAGACTGATTGGAGGTTGTTTAGAGATGATCTCAAGAGGTTGCTGGACGCTTTGTCGATCCCTTCGGATCGAAATCTCTCAAATGAGGAGAAAGACCGACTGGTGGCCAAGATCACGGATATTCTCAATAATTGTGAGGAGGCTCATTCAGAGCTGGCTTGAGGCCCATGACAAGCTGCCGTCAGGCATTCAAAACTTGTTTGACGTCAGGAAGCACTGGCTGCGTCGTCAAGTTTGAAGGTTGTCAAAGCAAACTGAATGCCATTAGAAAATGAATCTTGATAGGGTAAGAGTGAAATATGTGCTTAAAAATCAGTTTAAGAATGTTGGCATGACTCGCGAAAGCTTCTCCTATGGATCCCAATCAAACTAGTTGAACTCATTATTCGTCTCAAAAAACCATCTAGTAGATAAAGCAGTGCAAACTACAGAGGTTGAGGGACTTAAAAACCCAGGCAGAGATGCACAAGTCCTACGGAGATGCCTTTCCGGATCACTTCCAGCGTAGACACGCCAGTATAGTGATATCCACGGAACAACTGCATAGAGATGCAGGACCTCCTTCAGTTGTCTCTCTTCGTGATCTCGGCGTCATTTGTGATGGCGAGCTTAACTTTCGCTCTCACATCGACAATACATTAGCTAAAACTAACTCCGCCCTCGGGTTTGTGAAACGCTGGTCCATCGAATTGAAAAACCTATACGCTGCCAAATCCCTTTTGTCCGCCCCATCCTTGAATATGCCAGTCAGGTATGGTCTCCTACACAGACAACGTACATCAATAGAATCGAATCTGTCCAGCGCAGGTTCCTTCGCTTTGCTCTACGTGATTTACAATGGTCCGACCACCAAAACTTGCCTCCTTATGAGGATCGACTAAAACTGATCGATTTAGAATCGCTAAGTAAGCGACGTGACTATGCTGACATTACGTTTATTCACCTCCTCACCGATGTCATTGACTGCCCCTCTTTGTTGCAGCTAATATCCCCCCACACCAGTCCCCGTCGCCCGAGATCAGTACCTGTCTTACGCCCTTCCTCTCACTGCACCAATTATGGCTTTTCCGAACCAAGTCCAAGGATGATCCGTAAAGCCAATTCCACACCCTCGTTCGACTTTCACCTAACACAGTCCTCCCTTAAGAAAGTCCTTAATGGTCCCTCTTAAAGTCCCCTATTTTGTCGCTGTTAGTTAATAAGTCCTAGTTTAGTTCTAGTCTTTAAGTTCTTATGTATGTATGTATGTTTATATGGCTTGCATTAAGCTGAATTAAATAAATAAATAAATAAACTTCGCAGTCAATTTTCTGAATGATAGCGGACAAAGTAATCAGACCTTCTCTCAATCGTCAGCAACCCAAACAATTTCAAACCACTAAACATATCTCTGGAAGCCCTCGATGTTTTCTTGAAAAGCAAACTGTCATTACATGTAAAGATGGGATTACCTATGAGATCATAAAACCACATGATTATCAGCAAAGCAGGCCTTGATCCTTTTTCTCAAGGAGGCATATGCCACAGGAAGATTCCTGAAGAGTGGCTCCCATCAGAATAGTCCCTATTCTCAAGCCGTGCAGGGACTCCGATTCCATTACCAGCTACGGACACATTGCACTTATCAATGTTCTACTAAAGATAACAAACTATTTTGTGAAACTAAAAATCAAAGAAAAAATTCAGGAGAACAGAATGAAAACAGAATGGTTTCGCACCACACTTTTGCATAATAGAAAGGTAAACGTGTTTACGACTTAATACACAAAAATAAGCGGACACGAAATCGCACGACAAATTTGTAGGCCTGATATCCTTCGATCTTGATAGCGCCTATGATAGGGTGGATACCGGTAAGCTCTATCTGGCGCTACTGATGTGTAGCATCCCTCTTTATCAAATTAACTGGCTGACCAACTTTTAGAAACATAAGTTTGGGCCATATTCACGAATTCGATTTGAAGGAAATAATATCGGAACTACAGTATATTCAATGTTGGATGTCAGTAAATTAACTGACTTCTAGATTCGCGTGTTTTAGTCCAGGTCGATTCGATTGAGAATTTACTGTATTTCAATCAAAACGAATTCGGGCATAAGCTAATGCATTTGGTAGGTTATTCAAAGGTGGAAGGGGGAATCCCCCAGGGGAGCCTTCTTAGTTCTTTCCTTTTCAATATTTTCGCGACAGCTTTGAACAGTTCGGTACCACCTGAGGAGATCCAGTACGCTAGTGATTTTATTTTCATGGCAGCGTCCAATTCTCTAATAGTTCTTAAAGTCCTTTAGAGCGCTCTGGACGGATTTTCGCAGCGGACAGATTCTCTCAGCATGCAGCTAGGTCAGCCAAAGGGTTACAACATGCTCCTTGGTAAAAAAGTCTTCCCCTCTGGGGGGAGATATGGCTACCAGCCGCCAATCTCCATCCGAAAAGGCTGTTGTTGTTGTTGACTTGAGTTGAGTTGACCCTTCAAGGAAGGGGGGCCACTGGAGTGGCCTTGTGATACAGCGTCGAGCAATATGACCATGAGTCGCTGCGCTGAAGACTACATCAGCACTTCGTGGAAGATGTGGAACAGCGGCCGGGCATCTATCCAAAAAAGGCATCTCCATGGGACTTGCACAAATTCTACCAAATTCTCTCTTTTGACAATGACAGTTTCTATTTGCAGTGAAGTTTGCATCATTCTAAAAAGAGGGAAATTTCTCAAAATGTCCCATGTTCTCGATAGAACTCTCCAATGTTCCCGATAAAAAACAGGAACTTGAATTTTGTATGGAGAGAGCAGTGACAAGTTCTATATGGAACATTAAAAGAACACGGCGTATGTCAAATGACAATTTTGTTGCGAGTAGGAACTACGAACAGGCAAGTGCATTAATTTAAATATATTTTTGTTTTTTCAGGAGTTCTCCCAAGCTTTTCGGGTCTTTTAGGGCCAAGGTAATCTTGGATATCGGAATGTTATGTTTATGAGTCCAGTGATTATTAAAATCTTGTAGACACGCGAATAAATATATAAAAAATTTCAAAATTCGATTTTCCGGAAAGTGCCTACTGATTTTCATGAACATTTTTTGCATATTCAATCGTTTCATCAATATCCACAATAACACATGAACTTGACGAGTTGACAGAAAATCCTCCGTTTTACCCGATAAAACAGGCAGATTATTAAAAAAACGGCACCCACAAAATTCTAAATACAACAAGCGGCTTTTAAAATTACAGCAGTAGCACAGCACAAATTGCAATTTTTATATTTACAATATAAACACACTATTAGTTCGCAATACGTATAGCATAGTTAAACTTTAAAACTCCGTGAATATACTTTTTAAGGGGAATATCACAACATTTGGCAGTCATTCGAGAACTGTCATCAGCGCCCATTTTATCCAAGCTCACCAAAAAAAAATCAGAGTAGAATACTCTGTTACAGATTAATTTTGGTTCTTACTTGTAGCGCAACAGAATGGTCAACGAATGAAGCTAATGTGAACACATCCTATTTGTCAGTTGTTTTTACCTTACGACTCTAGCCCTTTAGCCTTAACTATTATAGACTTACCGGACCGTAAGGCACTTTAAGAATTTGTACTATTATATGAAGTCACTGATCTATAATATCACTGGATAGTGAACGCGCTCCATTCACTGTAATACGGCTTGTGCGCACAGTCGGCCATGTTGAGAGGTCAGAATCCCAGCAGGGATGACAGTCGTCGTATCAGTAGCGTTTGTTTACGTTTTTTACGAGTCGGTGTTTTTCATTATTGAAGCAAGTGCAGTGTAATGCAATATTAACAATTGTGCTTACGTGTGTATATTGCGGTGAGCGCAGAGTTTCGAAAAATCATCGCAGATTTTCTGTCCCCAAAAATGGTTGAAGCAGCAGATTCCTTAAGCCATTTACATGCCCATCCAATTTTAAAACATAAGGACTCAAAGTGGTCAGAACACAACTTGGATGATGCCGATGAAGAATGTAATTAAAATTACACTGCACTTGCTTCAATAATGAAAAACACCGACTCGTTAAAAACGTAAACAAAGGGTACTGTCTCACTGTCATTCCTGCTGGGAATCTGACCTCTCAATAAGGCCGACTGTGCGCACAGCAATTCAAGCCCATTAGCCCAGACTATAATAGCCTTAGGCTCTCTAAGATTTGTTGTCAAATTTACCTAAAATTGGTTAAGTTTCTGTCAAATCTTAACGAATCTTAAGCTCAACTACAATCATCTTAATGTATAACATCTCTCACTAATACAACCAATACAGTTAAATCACTTAATGTTTCAATTTTATTCACCACTAGCTTGCCCGGACCCGGCGTTTCCCGGGACACTGCACAACAGCCTCTCCTATGTGACCCAGCGGGGTGGGGGTGGTCTCATTAAATCAACCACATCATCCACAATCATACATCACTTTCACCTATTCCTAATACTTTTTTAACTGTAAACTGTAAAGTATTATTAAATTTGGTTTTCCTCATTTTACACCACCTCCTTATTGCACCCCCACTCCTATATCTCCCAGCGAAGTGGGGGGTGGTGTCATATTTGGAAATTTGAATAACAGATTCGAAATCAATGATCCCTAAAATTCCCTAGTGCGGATTTTCAGGGAAATCCCTTGAATTAGCGAAATCGGTCCAGCCGTTCACGCGTGATGGCTGGGAACCTGGGACCAAGGGAAATAGGGATTCATTTCTATATATATAGATTACTCTGCTGCCTTGGCTATCGATTGGTGCAAAAATTATTCCAATTTATGCATACACTTTTCTTCCACAGCCGTTTCAATTTTGTCGGCACCCACCGAAAAAACCAAGTTTTCACTATTTACACCAACTTTCACAAACGCGGGTCTATTTCCTATAGTGCCTCTTCTTCTTACCCCTGAGGTACACTTCTGGGGGTGTCAGCCCCCACCCCTCCCCCACAAAAAAAACATGTTTTCACCAATAATTCCCACATTTCACACTTTTCACCGAACTTTATTTCACCAACACATTCTACACTACCTCCCCTTTCCAACGATACCCATAACATGGCAACTGTCACGGCAATATATGAAATTCATTGGAATGACAGTGGCGCCATCTGCCGAAAATTGGTCGTACTAACTCAGAAACCTTCGTGGGCTCATGCACAACAACTTTGCTAAAGATCATCACATGATCAAATGCATAGTTTACGATTCTATAAAGGACATACAGACAAACATTCATTTTTATATATATGGTATAGATAGAAGATATAAGATATATTTAAATTTCCTTCGAATTATCAACCAATTTGAACACAAACGTCAACTTTGTCAAATTCCTTTAAGATTTGGTGCCTTTAAGTCTTGCCGAAAAATTTCGAAAAATTTTGAAAGTTGAAGAAAGATTGGATGACTTATTATAGTTGTCATGTGAGACTTCATATGAACGTACCACATCTTAAGCAGCCTTAAGGTCCCGTAAGGCTATTTTAGTTAGGGCTTATCTCATATTTTTGCTGTCAAAGTCAATACTAAAGTAAGTGACTAGACGGTAGACTAGTCATACGATTGCTGGCTTGGCAATCTGACAGTGAATTGTCGTCATGTTTAGTACGCGCGTTGTTAATACCTGGATGTCGATACATATTTTGTTTTGATAAATAGATCGTGGCGTGGTTAAACCGACTCAAAGGTATTTAACCACGATAGAAATATTAAGAGAATCTGGTGTAGCAGTTCTCTTCCCAGGAAATTCGGGTTGGTGAAATCAGTGGTGAGCACATGCATATAAATTGGAAATCACTGAGGAAAGGTGTAAATTGATTGCTCGCCGCGCTGTGCATAATTTTGTTGGATATGGAAACCGATGTGGAGTCGAAAACTCTAACAAGTGCGTTATTCACGCCAATCTTGGGTTTCATCTTTTTTGTGATATTTCTTGCTGCGATCAACAAATCAATCGGCGTACGGCGAACTTATGTGAAAATACTGCTGAAAATTTTCGAGGTGAGCAAAAATTTCATGATTTTTTTCAGAGAATGTAAATTGTCTCTTCAGTGCTTTCCATCGATCGGATGTTGAGTGTTGACACATTTTAATTGCCAATGTATCTAGCCCTAGTAACTCCACTCGCGACTATACCTGGACTGGACTATGCACTTTGCACTGCAGCTTTTATTTCGCGGAGTGCTGAACGCTTGTCGCTATATCTTTGATAACGTTCTGTACCTCATAGAGGTAATGAAGATAAATCAACAACAAACGTATAAGTGATTGATTACTAGCTACTTTTTAACCCCTATCTAAGGCAGAGAAGAGCTCTTATTATCATGAATTTAAGCGTTGCGCAACGACCTTTAAGTACCGGCAACCCTTGAATTATACTTCTTTCGAGTATTCAATAAAAAGATGCCAGAGTTAACGGAATTTGAACAACTTACTTACTTACATCTTTATATTAAAGTTCAAAAATGGTTGAAAATCTAGGAAGCTGTTAAATAACTTTCTAGACAGGTACCAACTATTATAAGAGCTCTGCGCAACGCGGAATTCAAGAACGTTAACCGTGTTATTAAAAGGTTTATCGCAATCTTATATTTTTCACATATTCATATGTAGGTCTATGTTGGTTGGTGGTGCGTCTATGGTTTTCTATGCCTCTTTTTCCAAGAAACGGTTATTTGGCGCCCGTGCTTAGACGAAATGGCTGTTTTCTGCGGGTGCGTTGAGTGTATTTTACTTGGGACTGACGGTGGAGCGACGGAGGCCCGTGTGCACTGCCTGATTTGAAATAATGTTAGCCGCGGCGCGCAGGTCGCGCAGTAACAACCGGGCCGCAGCCGCACCGGTCGTCTGCTACGGGCCTAAGCCCCTGAAGCGACGCCTTCCTAGAAGGGCAACTAAACACACAACAACAATAAAATGGAAAGGACTGACTTCCGTTTATGCCGCTATAGCAATAATAGAACAGCTACTATCTGTCAAAATAACTCACAGCAAAAAAATAACTGCTTCGATTCAAGAAAAGCTGTTTGTCTGCCTTCTCTATTTTTATTACTTCAACCAGATCAAACCTGTGATGAATGAATGAAATTATGTATTTCAAATTTTATCTGAATTCAGGTGCGATGTTCGGATATGGTTTTCATTTTTACGGTGAGAACCTAAAATACCTATTTCCAGGATAAAATGTCGATATCAAATTTAAAATCAGCGACCTCAAAAAGCCCAAAATATTCATTTACACGGAAATTCTTTGAAGATGAAAACTTTCGGTCGCCATATTGGATCCGCTATCTTTAATTTCCGTTTCAAAAGGTCGAGATCAGCGACCCCGAAACCCGATATAGGTACAGTGAGTCTAAAAAGTCTACGTACGAGTATAAGTTTTCAATGAAAAGCAATATTTCACCAAAACGTTATCTGGGGGCACGGCAGTGCCCCCGCCAAGTTGAGCGCGAAGCAAACACTGCCGTACCATCCTTTACTGGAACCATTTCGCCGCATTTTCAGGCCCCTATTTGAGAACCTCTGGATAAGACCAGAACGCAGAAATTTTCGTCATCCAGTAAGCTATAATCACATACTTAAAATCCAAAATTTCAAGTCTGTAGGTCATTTAGTTCCGAAGTTAAGCGAAAGCAAAGTTTCGCATTTATGACACTCACTCACTCACTCATGATCATCAGAATAGAACTAGTACTTCCCATAAACTCAGAGAGCTGAAATTTGGTACAGAGTTAGGGTTTAATGGCTACATAAAGGGAAAACTATAAAAACTAGGATAATCGAAGATCTGGAGTACCTGGTGACCCTGATTAGAAAACACAAGAGCCCAACCAAAATGCCTCCCCTTCTGCTTATAGCGTCCCACTGCTGGGCGAATGCCTCCCCTTCTGCTTTTAATCTGACTGTATTATAAATCAATATGCCCACGTTTCTACAAAAAGAAATGAAATCCCACCAAAAACATTCTGTAAAAAACTAGCCAAGTCTCGATGGAGCTGCTTGTTTATCTCTAAAAAGTAATGAAATCTAGACAAAGTCGTGCCAAGTCTAAGGTTTTACTGCGATTTCTTTATTATTATAGTTAATGTTGTGTGACTTGGCCGTTGAAGGGTACACAAGGTACAAAACCAGGTGTTCCATGACACCATTGCACCAATCTGTCGCCAGAACCGCTACCCATTGACGATATAACATTACGTGTAAACAAAATTGACTTGTACCCACTAACGTATAAAGAATGTTCAACGGCCAAGTCACACAACATTAACTATAATAATAAAGAAATCGCAGTAAAACCTTAGACTTGGCACGACTTTGTCTAGATTTCATTACTTTTTAGAGATAAACAAGCAGCTCCATCGAGACTTGGCTAGTTTTTTACAGAATGTTTTTGGTGGGTTACTATTTCATTATTTCAACACACCATATAATTATTTTAAAACTAGGAAATAACATTTTATTAAAAAACAATAGTAAAAAAAATTCAGTACTGGAAAAAAGCTTCACCAAACAAAAAACCTCCATATAATCGGCGCAAAAAGTCTTCGTACGATCGGAATAGTAAAAACTACCAAATTATATTAAAATATGCGGAATAAAGTTTTTTTAACTCATATTTAGTAGGATACCCCTTCGCTTTAATTATAGGCTTTAATCTTCTCGACATTGATTTGACAAGGTTACTGGTCACATCAGCTGATATTAAGTTCCATTCTTCCTGTAGTGCTGATTTCAGGGCTGGCTTACTTGTAATATTCCATTTTCGGACTCGCTTGTCTAGAGCATCCCAAAGATGCTCTATAGCATTAATATCCGGGGATTGTGGAGGGGTATGCAGTACACGGGGTGTATTATACAGGAGCCAAAGTCGAGTATTCGCTGCAGTATGCTTTGGGTCGTTATCGTGCATGAAAATATAATCGGTCAATATCCCCATTTTCTCTGCACTCGGAACTAAATTATCCTTGAGGATATTAATATAATGTTTGTGGTCCATTATACCCTCTATAAACACCAAATTCCCTACACTGAAAGCTCATACACCCCCAGACTAGAACAGAGCCTCCTCCATGTTTCACCGTCGGGCATAAATTCTGCTTTACCAGCTCTGTATTCGCTTTTCTCCATACCGTACATTTTCCGTCTGACTTAAATATGTCATATTTACTCTCATCTATGAATATTCACGTTGCCAAAAAAGAGGCTCGTTTTTGTACCTTTTCGCAAATTCTAGACGCTTTTTTCGCTTGATGTCACTAATAAAATATTTTCGCCTAACTGTTCGACCGTGATATCCAGCCGATCGCAAGACATTTCTTACAGTACTTGTCGATACATCAATGCCTGCATTTTCTGAGAGCTGTGAAGAAATGTTTGATGAACTTATTTTGGGATTATCCCTAACTTTTCGCAGAATTATACGTCGATTGTGATCATTTAGAACCCGGGGCCGGCCATATCGATGCTTGTTTTCAATTATTCTTCTTTTTGAAAACTTGTCCACAATGCCTTGTACCGTTGATTTGGGCCTTCCAGTGATACTGGCAATTTATCCTAATGATTTGCATTGGTCATGCAGTCGGATGATGATTTTTTTTCTCTTCTTCGCTCGTTTTTGGCTAATTATTCACTTAAGTGACGCAACACTAGCACGCAAAAGAAAAAGATCAGGTCGAAACTTCCTGCTGACTGACTAGTTGTTCATTTCCCCGACAAATGTTGAAAAAATAACGGGACTTCCTCCACGCACTTCTAGGAAAGTGCAACCGTACCAAGACTTTTTGCGCGGTTTACAGGGAGGATTTATGTTCCGTGGAACTTTTCTCCACTACTGATTTTTTTTAATTAGTGTTTTTGAATACAATGTTATTTCCTAGGTTTAAAATAATTATATGGTGTAAAGAAATAATCAAGTTATTATGACGTTTTCGTGAAATATTGTTTTTTCATTGAAAACTTATATTCGTACGTAGACTTTGTACACTCACTGTATATTTATTTAGGCGGGATATCCGTTCAATTCCACTGTAACCCAGAGCCGGGCAAACTCGGCTCTTTTAACTCCCGAGGACTCCTCAGGTAGATTTCTGGAGCTCCTCATTGCTCCTGCAAGTGCAAGCGAGAAATGCGTACTCCTGTCCAATACATCAAATGGTGGACATGGACTCACTCCTTCTCATTGCGTTAATAGAGCGACCCCAAATGCTCTCAGGTATACGGCTCCCATGAAGTCAAAGTTCGCCCGGCTCTGCTGTAACCCCTCAAAATGCTGTAATGAAAGGAACATACAAACTTTCCTCTATTTCTTCCCCTTGCAATAAAAAAAAGTTAAATGTCGTAGGTAGTACGTTTTGCATTGAAATAAGCAATTTACAATTTTAAGGGATCCCGCAGCTTTTATTAGGAAAATGGCTTTCGGTCGATTGCTCTGAAACTTTGGGAAAATGTTCTTTGAATCATCGTGAGCAAAAGTCCCAATGGCCAAATCTCGAATTTTCGAGTGACGGACGATCGAGATTGATATGTTCGAATGTTTTATATCCCAACATTGTTTTGATCCAAACAAATCGTTGGGGGATGCAAATGACAGCTTAAAGTCTCTATTTTCGATTGTCGTGTGGCGCTTTTTAAACTTAAACTGACTGAAGTATCAAGGCAAATGTTTTGACAGGGTGATTTTTGCTCTCCAAGTCACTCCCAATCCCTTATAATATTTGTATACTAGCTCCCCCACATATATTCTATGTTTTCATGTTTTCCCCCGCCATCACAACATCAGTTTCGATTGTCAGTAACTCGTAAATTCGAGATTTTTCAAACTTGCCAATGAGACTTTTGATCTGGATGATTCAAAGAACATTTTCCCAAAGTTTCAGAGCAATCGATCGAAGTCCATTTTCATAACAAAAACTGCGGGTTTCATAGATATGTTACAATGATATTTTAGAGCCACTACTTTAAAATAAAACTTTTAATTGAGGGGATTTAAGTTTTTTAGCCAAATACCATAAAAATCAGGTAAAAAAAAAAGTCAGACTTCGTCTAAGCCAGCCATATCTCAAATGGTTCTAAATGGTATATGCTAGCTTCGCCTTAAAACTTTGCACCAATCTTCCAAACACTGTATATAGATATAGATTAAATTGGCACGAGACCCATAACTTGGGCTCCAAGTACGGGTTTCAAAAATTTTTGCCATTCTAAATAATGGCAAATTATTTAAAAAAATCATTCTTATGAGTCTCTCTCATAAAGCCAACCAGACGCATCGAAATTTGAATTTAATTTTTCTTTTGATCTTTATCACTGTACTAATGAAGCCATGAGCAAACATTATAAGTACTTACTTTCGAATCCAGTTGTTATTACCGGCCTCTTATTATTACAATTACTATGGTTAGTATTTTCAATACTTTTTTCATTTGTGCGAATTAAAAATAACATACAGATATCTGCAATTTTAGTATGCAACAGATCATTTCCATAATATTGAGTGGATCATAAAAATGCACATTATTATTATAATTGATTTTTTAAATAAAATCGGATAACAAAAATTTATGTACGTCTTTATTTCATTTTTAAGGTAATTACGCAATAAAAGCATTTCAAGCAAGTTTATTAGCATGCGACCACTCGTGCGAAGTGATACCGTCACCCCAGAGTCAGCAAAAACACAAGAGTGATCCAGGGTTAATTACCAAACGAACTGATAGCGATAATTACTCTGCTCAGTTCATATAATTCTCAGATCAGAGGAGAGGAAGACCTTTGTGAAAATATATTATGTGACAGGGAGTAAGTTTGATACCTCCCAGGGTGGTATTTATAATATCTCTGAAGTGCATCAGCCGTTGTCAAGCAAGCGCTACGGAGTAATAAACAGAGGAGTGGTGATACCTTTTCCAAACATTATGATATCTCAAAGCAAAAATATGTATTGCTACTTCAATAAGTGAGAAAACTTATTATAGTCCAGGAGCGATCTGTTGATGTTGATGTTTCATATAAAACCTCTAGTTTCATTTTTAAAGCTTCCGCAAGGAATTAAGTATTGATAATTTTTATATGCGCCAGTTGAAAAGTTGTGGACAGTTATGAAAAAGCGAAATGTGAAAAGATCAACAACAAAAATTTTTTTTCTTGTCAACAAGGAAACTCGAGAACTATTAATTTTACAGAAAAGTTGAAGATGGAATAAATGTTTCACAATAACATTTCTCAAAAAAGATAGGATAAGATAGAAATTCCAGTATGCATCGTTGCAAAATAGGAATAATTTACGAAAATGATTTACAAAAAAAAATGTTTCTGTAATGTCTTTGGATTATTTAGATTATACGTACGATCTTGAAATTGAGGTAACGAGTACCCCTAACTATTATGAAACAACATCAAATTTCAAATCGGTTTGACAGTTTTTCGTATAATAGATAAAAACAAAACTAGAGGTCCTATATAAAACAGCCAACATACCCTTTTGTAAACCAGATCCTGCCTGGACTATTAGTCTTACCGTCGTCTTCGTCAGCCAATGGTTGAATTTATATTTTCCTCGTCTTGCCTTAGTTCCTAATTAGTCTGGCTTTTGTGACCATTTCATTCCCTGTGAAGCTTTAATGGCCCGGCTTCAACCGTTATTATATTCTGTGCTATGTGTTTATATTTGATATGCCTGTGCTTAGCATATTTTGGATATAGAGTTCTAAATCGAGAATCTCAGATTGGAAGATGCTTGGCGTTTCCTCCATGTTATGGGGATGCCGCACTTGAGACTGCAGCCAGCATGTTACTTTCTTTCTAGAACCATCATTCATACAATAAAGTTGATTTTTTTAACTGTCGTCTGCTTTTAGCTATGACTCTTAAATTTTTGATTCTTAACTTTTAACAAATACCCTCAAGATATTCTCCGTTAAATATCAAGAGTGATACAGAGGAATATTTCTTTCTTTCATTTTTCCTAGTGATAGAATTTAGTAATTTATATAGGGATGTTATTACTTGTCTATAATATAATATAATAATTAGTTATTGGTTATTAAACATAACATTTTTTTATAGTATGGTCGGCAAAATATTGAAACCGCAAAGCGAAGAACACGCAAAAATGAAGTCTCAGATGGAGAGAACATGGACTTTAAACAGACCGCTGATGACAAAAATGACGCTTCTCAAAAACTCAAAAATAATGCTCATTTGAACAATGTGAAAAATGTTCCACACGATTACAATTCTGAGATCACTACAAATGGAAACTGTTTAATCAGTCGGGATACCCTTTTACTTCCTGATGGGGATATCAAAAATCACCAACAAATAGAGAAGAAAGCGAGCAACGAAACAGAAAAGGTATGTTTTAATCACGTCCATAACATTTTCAGTATTGAATGTTATTCACATGCACTTCAGGAACAGATCGGCTTTAATTTAGCCAAATGTTTGGATTACGTAAAAGCTGGAGTTGAGTCAATTATTGAAGATGAAGTGACATCACGTTTTGAAACAGAAGAACTGAAGAATTGGAATTTGCTTACGCGGACTAACAGAAATTATGAATTTATTTCTTGGCGGCTCACCGTCATATGGATGTGTGGTTTCGTGATTCGATATTTTATCCTGATGCCTTTAAGAGTACTCATCTGTTTTGTTGGGGTAAGTCTATCAACAGTCCGCAACTCTTAAGTGTTTCTTAATTTTATGTACTTATAACCTTATAACATTTTTATTTATCTACACTTATTTCTTCTTATTTTTTTTATTTATTTTAATGTAAACTAGGTTTTTTTTGCTGTTGTTTCTAACAGCTTTATTGCTCCTATTCCCTGGAGGATAATAAGACAGCCCCTTGCGAATCTTGCATATAAAATAACATTCAGAATTTTTATGCGATCACTTTCAACATTGATTAAATTTCACAATATTGAATACAAACCAAAAAATTGTGGATTTTGTGTTGCAAATCATACATCTCCTATTGATATTGCAATTTTATCAACTGAAACTGTTTTTTCCTTGGTGAGATTTAGTTATATTATATGTGTATATATAAATCATGCATCAAGATGTATAATATATGTGCCTTCGCTTGAAAACATTACATTATTCATTCGAGTCCCATTTGCTTTATTTTTAATTTTATGGGTTATTTCAATGAAGGATTTAATGAAAATTGAGGTAAAGGTTACGGACTTATTACACCCTTATAATCAAACATGACTCAAAAATTGGATTTTTTATTGTAATCTGTCAAAATATGTAATTGTGCTAAATTTTTTATTGTGAAAATGATCGCCATCATTTTGATGTTGCTTTGCTGAAATATTTGGAAAACATCCACCATTCAAATTTTAAGTGGTCAACATGAAAAGCCAATCATCGCTATTGAATTGATCGAACTCTAATTTGTTATAAAATTTAATACATATTGTGTGAGCTGATCTTCAGGATATTGGACTGTTAATAAAATCTATCTTTAGCGTAATACACTGTCATATTCTATTTTAGATACAATAAAGTGGCATTACTCTTGTGTAGGTATTCAAGAATATAATGTAAATAAATTAATGCAAATTAAGATTCTATTCATCAGAGATCACTAAAGTATCAGCAATCTAAAACTTAAATGGAATATCGCTGAAGATTGCTCTGTGACTTATTATTAGAGAATGCCCTAAAGGTGATAACTTTGTTCGATAGAAACTATCAGCTTATTACTAAAAAAAAATTCATCGAAGTACCCTCACCGTTAGCTTAGTCCAAGCTTTCTAAATAACACAAACAAAATGTCTGTTCGCGTACTCAAAGTTTTATAAAACTTAACGCCAAAATGAATTCGCGTACTTTGTGAACTGGAGAAATTTCCGTTCCCCAGGCGGAGAACTTCATAAGGTTTTTATCCAGCAAATTTTCTGTGGATAAAATTGTGCTGTCAAATGCAAGATATTGACGGCAATAACAGCACTTTTTAATTGGATATAACGGAGCCAAATAATACAGTATAGTGTTCTGCGAGGATTTTTTTTTAATTTTCAGTCACTAATATATGTATCAATCTTTAGAATGAAGTTATACAAATTTGGAAAAATTTATTACATATCCGCGTTCGTTTACTTTTGGTACATTTACTCCCACTCTGTATAAAGTTTTTAGTGAAAAGTACGCGAACAGACCTAAGATCTGGTGCATTGCATGGGACTACTCATGATATCGTCCGGTATTAGTAATCTCAAACCACAGAAAACTAAATAATTAAAGAAAAGCTCTTTTATAATCTATCTTTTCGAATCTATTTCAAGCGCTCTTGCGCACAGAAATATAGACCAGTATACAATTGCATGTTCACCAAACACTTATCACTTTCCATCAACTGTTCGCAATTAAACATCTCTCTAAACATCGCTGGGAGAGGGTAGAACACTGTACACTGGTATCAATGTAAACCGGCTACAATTGGCCTCAAAGATCAATATGTACAATTTAATACACAAAAAACCGTTTGTCAGAATCATCACAACGCCCCACGTTTTGGGAAATAGCTCCCGGCCACAGATCACGTTGAAATTGTTGTAGCTCTCGACATTCTGATCCAATCTTCCAATGGGCACAACATGATTCTGTCTAGTTTCGGTGCTACACGGCATTGAAGGTGTCAGTTATTGCAGATAGTGAGTGAACTTCTATACCCATGGGCCGATTGAGTCCATATTTGCACCATATTTAAGTTATTTTGCGAGTGTTGTTTTAAAAATTCAACCTCGAATTCGGGGTCCTATCGAAAAAACGGCCTTCAAATCTACTATGCCCCCTAAGCATATTATAATATATGCCTATATTTATTAACCCTCACCCATTACAACTTCGCCGCTGTGCAATTCCGTCATATTGGGTGAGGGTTGCACGCCCAATTTTTGATTATCTGTAACTATTATAATTATCATAACTTATGCTAGTTTTTCCATTTTGAAAAACTGATGCAAAACGCTTGGCTAAGGTTGTTGATCCTATAATTTTGCGCGAAGAGCATATCTTTACTAAAAGAAATTCTAATGTGAGAAACTTATTTGAATTTCATTATTCATGTTCTGTTGTAACATCATAGTACAGTCAAATAGTACTTTGACCTGGAAAAAATTACACACTGGTATTTGACTTGCTCAATGTTATCTGGACCACTCAGATGTGAGCTCTCCTCCCTGTCGCTTTTGCCGCCATCTTAAAAAAATTTGAATCGTTTTATCTTATGTTTTATGGGTCCCAGAGAAAACTTATTGAAAAAAAATTTAATGAATTCACACATTTTCGGTAATTGCAGCGATACCGAGAAGTTGATAAAAAGAAAAGAAGAGTTTTTCGCTATTTCAGTATACTGGGGATCGGTTTTTCAGAAAATATTTCTCCCTATACATTTGCTACTCGCGATACCTTTCGTTTTAGTACGCCTGCTACCTGATCATACCGATGAATGTTATAAGACACTCTCCAAAATTCTTCCTCCGTTATGAGGTCTCGTCTCAACTCGCTGCTTGTGAAGTTTAATGATACTTTCAAAAGCTTTTATTTTAAACACGTCTACTTATTTTCGTAATTTAAATAAACACGTACGAACTAAATTCACCCACCGTGTCGTGTTTTAAGAACGTGGAACAAACCTTAACTTCCTTATCCTAACAAATTTTCTATCTTCTCTTTATTCACACTATCTGACAAAAGATTTTACAGGGCATAAGGCTACCGCCCGCTAATATTGCTTTGTTCGTACCTACATTTATTATACAGGGTGCTTCGGATAATACATACAGAATTGATAGAGATGATAGATCTCACCTAGGCAAACAAAAAAATTTGGCAGGAAGAGGGAGCATGTCAACCGTTTTCAAATTACAGGATGATTGATAAATTCGAAATTCACATTATTATTTTATTTTTATCTCTTGATCTAATTAACACAACGACATCAAAGTTGCGCCAAACTTAATATCTTAATATGCTTTCCAAAAATGCTACCAATGTTGATCGACCTCTATCACTGCGGGTACAGGCATTTGCGAAAGTGACAAAATGCTCTAAAATTTCCTTAAATTCACTCACCTTCCAGGTGAGATCTATAACTCCTATCTCATTTTCGCATGCATTACACGAAACACCCTGTGTTTTAAAATTTGATTTTATAATTTTTATTTAATAGCAATATACAGCAGGTTTTTGGTGTGATAATTTGTAATTTATGTGTGATATTCAAAAATAAAATAAGGTTATTTTCCCTTTACAACGAAATTGTGTACAATCAATAGGTAATATGGCTAACAATTTGTACAGCCCTAGTTGGTACTATGCCCGAAGGAGACAAGAAACGGGAAATGGTCCAGGCCGTATCAAAGCATTGTTTTGAGTTACTTTCAAGTGCCATCTCTGCAGTGATTAGTTACCACAATATCGAAAACAAACCCGTTAATGGAATTTGTGTTGCAAACCACACAAGCCCAATTGATGTACTTGTCCTCATGTGTGATAAGACTTATTCATTGGTGAGTTATTAGAAATAATCAAACATTATTACGTTTTATCTTTTACTAATGATTTTTTTTAAGTTTTCTTTCTCTTTTAGTTCATTTAGATTTATTTGCATGTAATTAGGCTGTGCAATATTCTATTATCTATTATTAACCCGTTCGTAGTTTCGATCTGTCGCTTGCAAGTACAATTTTTAATTTTCTTACTGATTTCTTTTCGTGCCGTTTCACGGTTCTAGCTAGAGCTGAGACATGACCTTATGAATTACGTTAGAGCTTTAAGTGTGGTTTAAGTTAAAAAGTTAAGTTATGACTTAAGTGCCTAAATGTTTCTTTTAAGAATAACCTTGAATTTTTAAGTAAAAAGTGCGAAGTCGAGTAGTTGTATGATATCTAATCTCTTTTGTTTTCTTCGAATAAACTCGTATCGCCCATACTAAACTCATATCTAAATTTGTCATGCGCTGTTCAAATCTGACTTACAAAATCCAAAGGGTGTCGTAATTATTTCGGAGACATTTAAATTGAAGCAAAGCGTAATAAGGCTGGGGTGACTGGTGTCATGTATCTTTGAAACGACCAGATTCATCGGCGATTGTTTAAGTCGAAACAAAATCGGTGTCATTTAATTAAATCGACCTATATGATGATGCCAGGTTCAACGTACACGAGAATACCACTATTTCTATTCGATCTGTTTGACATTATGAAAGTTTTAACTGTGACTTACAACTGAATCTACTGTTTTTAACCAACGCGTAATTTTTTTTATGTATGATCACGCACAACGTTTTACAAAGTAGTAGTAGTTTAAAAGATTTTTTTTTTATTGGATAAATTGGAAGAAAATATTGCACCTCTAAGGGAGGGTGTGTATCTTATGCTACGTCTTCGCCGATTGTGAACTGATTTTAACGATTATTTTTTTATTAAATAGGCTATATCTCGAGGGTGGTTTAAATTTGAAGAAAATGTTCCAAATTAAGGAATGAATTCCGTTGTTTAATACCCACTTCACGCTAACTGATTTTAATAAAACCTTGCACATTATGTAGGTGTGGTTGCAAAGCTCAGGACTGGCTTTTTTCTCATATTGCAATACATTTTGCTGCTAATTTTGGGTACCTAAGCAATAGGAAACATTCTAGTCGAAAGAAAATTATTTTACGACTAAGTTCTGGTCGTTTCAATCGTCTGAACCAGTCGAACCAATTTTACATGACACCATTTTTCTAAATGGTTGAACGAAACTGGTCGTTTCATTTTACATAGCACCACCCCTGTCCGGTTAAGCACTCAACTTGCCTTTGATCTTTAAGCTCAGTTTTAATTGTACCTTAAACTGTGAAAATGGTCATTATTATTTAATTCATTCGAATCAGATATTTTAATTTTTTCTTTGACATATTTTTTAATTGACATCGGCTTTGTTTTTAATAGGGTCCAGGACACGTCTGCTTCGAATGCGTTAGATAAACTTTCTAGCTTGTAATGAAATTATTGCAATTAAATGTGATGTAAACAAAAACAAGAATCTAAACCGCCATATGATGCTTAGCGCAATCCAAACAGGTATAAATAGGTGTACGTTATGCTTCTGTTGGAAATGAAAGATGTTTTTGGAATCCCGAACGTATGTGGTATGATTATGTTTTAGCAGGTTTGTGTTTTCTGTAACTAATATTTACAGCATATTCAGAAAAAATTAAAGAATTACCATAGTATTGCAATCATCTTTTAAATGATGTTTTATAAAGTCTCGTCACTTAAATTATTGGAAAGCATACATACCTACTCATAATTTTCTCATTGGCTTTTCAATTGGATTGTCCGTTATTTAGTGTTAACTGACTCCCTAAAAACTTTTTCTGCTAAAAAAATACAGTTTGGATTAAATTATGTGCCCTTTAATGTGAGATGTTGAGGGCGTGTGAATAATTTGTTGACATACTGTATGTATACTAATAGGCCGCAGATGTGGTGTGACGGTAGTTATGGTAGGCAACTATATATAGTTCTATTTTTTGCTTTACACTAAGCCTTAAGCGTAATAAGATATCATAATTTCTCTACAATGCTCTTCGTACTTAAAGGGCTTCTTTTTTTTAATGAATCCGGCGACCCCGTTGTGAGGTGGGTACAGCGACTTGAACGGAAATCTAGGTGTGGGGTCAGCCATGGCGCATTTACCAAGTTGGATTTGAATCCATGATCTCAGCAGTCCGGCCAACTCATCTCACCAAACTCTAGCTTCCCCCAAAATGGCCGTGGCGTGGAACTAACGACCTCTGTGATGGTAGCTTGGTTCACTTAGCACTGAGCTACCGAGGCCTCCATGTAAATCAATTGTGAAGTCCTATCCTAATGTCACTAATGTTTCTATATGCAGACAAAGTTTGCTCCTTGCCTTGCTGATACCAGGAAACTGAAATAGAAACGTTAGCTATTTTATTAAGGAAAGTTGTTATCCTCAAAGTTTCCTTGCATAAACCAGGATGTAGTGTCAGTAATTATACTTCTAATTAATATCTATACTAAAAAATTGTCGGAATCGTGTTCAAAAAGAATCATCGAAGGATATTTTAAAAAGTTATTTTTCCTTTTAACTTCTTTTAAGCATGCGGCTGATAATATTCCCTTATGTGCCACCATGCGAGTGTAAAGTCATGATTAGTGTAATTGTTGCAAATTGTCCATAGCAAACGCAAAAACATTCAGGGCAATTTTACTAAATTCGGGTTAAAAGTTACAATTCATTGGATTCCAAAAATATCTAAAAAAAAAAAATATCTGAGCAAAAAACATCATCGTGCAGTCGTCCATTTCCAATGTCCCCGCGAGGGTAATTATTATAAGGTTCAAATTAAAATATGTTTTATTCCATACCTTTTTACTTTGTTACATTTAACTCAAATAAAGGCGAATTTCCACTTTGATCTTTGGATGTGCATTGCGAATGATTCAGCCGCATCCACTCGTTACTCTTATTTGGTATAAAATACCAACAAATTAACTTTAAACCTTTCACCGCGGGTACAGAAGCACATTAACTGCAATCAAATATATATACAAACTTTGTGTGTGTAATTTTGCCTCGATTGTGACACGCTGAACGCTTAAAACTCAAAATTATTTAAAAAAATGAGTTTCTTTTAAATTTCATAAAAAATCTTTATGTTGTACACGATAAGTTTCCATGTATTGTCGGTGATTTGTTGATTATTTTTTGGTGGGTCCCAAACTAAGTGCAAGGTGTAGGATGAAATGCGAACATTTGGTTTACGTGATTTTTGTTAGTAAACCACCTGTACTCATTCGCTTGTGAAGATCTCATTGTATTTATTTTTGTGATGCGACAGGATTACTATTTCACATATATTTATTAAGACAAAACTGCTAACCAATTGGCACTTTCGTTACTATTTATAATAACACTTTTTAATTCACCTTGGTGGGTGCTTTACGTGTAGTTCTTCATATAGAGGTGAAGGTAGTTTGTGAATTTTTCGAATCATCGTTAGCATGGTGCATGACTCGATCAATTAAAATACATTGCACGCTACTGCTTCTGGTTTACATGTTGTTTGCTTTCATTATCATTTCGAAATAAAGCCACTTAAGGTGCAAAATACTAATCTAGTATATTACAGATTGGTCAGCGGCATGGCGGCTTTTTAGGTGTCTTGCAGAGAGCTCTGGCCAGAGCATCACCTCATATATGGTTCGAAAGAGCTGAGGCTAAGGACAGACACACTGTTGCCCAAAGGTTGCGACAGCATGTTTCAGATCCTAAAAACCCTCCTATTCTTATTTTCCCTGAAGGGACGTGTATAAATAACACATCGGTGATGCAATTCAAAAAGGGCAGTTTCGAAGTTGGAGGAGTCATATATCCTGTAGCCATCAAGTAAGCATTTTTATTTTTAGTTTAATTCAATACCTACATATTTTCTTCTAAAACTAGGTACGATCCACGGTTTGGAGATGCCTTTTGGAACAGTTCACGTTATTCCATGATGCAATATCTCTACATGATGATGACGTCGTGGGCTATAGTGTGTGATGTTTGGTACCTCCCTCCCATGTATCAAAAAGACGAAGAATCAGCTATCGACTTTGCAAATCGAGTTAAAAAGGTGATTGCCAATCAAGGAGGCTTAGTAGATTTGGTTTGGGATGGACAGTTGAAAAGAATGAAGCCAAAGAAGGAATGGAAAGAAAAGCAACAAATCGAGTTCACAAAGAGATTAAAAGGGGAATGATATGGTGGAAGCTGCAATGAACATTTGTATACATAAGACTATGTACATATTTATATAGAACTATTTCAATTTGTCAGATTCCCTGTTTTTAGTGAATCATTTTTTCTTATTTTTATAAGATGTATCTGGGTATTTCAATGCTCTTTGTTAAGATTAATTGAAGTTGCATTTTCTTATAATGTAAAATTAACTTATGTGTTTTTGTTTTTGATAATATACAAGTGGTATATCAAAATAAATTCCTGCACATTTCATTTAAAAGAAGATAAGGGCAACAAGGAAAATGCGTATTAAAAACGATGTTTTTCGGTAATATATTCCAAGTAAATAGACTTCGAAATTATTAATGGAATTTCATACCTACCATTCACCAAACGCCCTTCTCTCATCTGCTGATAAGATATTTCTTTTCGCATAATTTCGGCTGTTCGGTAATTATTATCATCTTAGGAATCGATTGGCGTGTCACGGTCATCACAATAGTCGTAAGGAATAGGTGTGTCGGATTTTTCGCTTGCATCTGTGATTTGCTAAGAGTAATTCTTAATTTGTCCACCATAATTGACTTGAATTGTGCTAAATGCGCAAAAGGAGCTTTTTAAGCATTCTGATATATTGTGATATTCCAATGTAAGGCAAAACACTTTGGTAATAGAGAGCAATGATGAAAAGATGTAAAGTGTTTATGTAATAATCAAAAGAGGCCTTGGCAACAGGGAACTTGTGACATAACAAGATTGAATTCAAAGTTCATGCCTTGGTCGCTAAGTGTAAAATTGTGGGCAACGGGAACGCTAGCTCGAGAGTATAAACAAAACAAACCGTAATCGACGAAACACGCCTCTCCGCTGCATAAAAGAATGAAAACATGGACTCATCAATAATAGCGAAATGAGTGACTCAGTAAGCAGTGCTGCTAGGCGCTATGAAAATTGCTGATCAAGGGATTGTTCGTACTTGAGTGTTAATTCTTGGTTACCAATAATTATTGATATTTGTAAATGTAGATATAAGACAAATTTGTATAAATATCCAAAGCAATTTCAATAAACCGATGATTGATTAACCAAGAGATGTGTACTTTACTAGCACTACTGCGCTTCAATTATCTAGCAGTTAGGTTCTTACGAGCTACTGATTTCCAACACTCCCTAAAAGTAGGCTTTGATCAACCTCCTTGCTATCAACTCAGATGTTAGGTTCTAACAAACTTCTTCTGGGCAGCAGTCAACTTCTGAACTTAGGCTCCATTCTAAAGAACAACTAAGTCTGAAACACCGGAATATCACATGGTGACATCGTAGGAACAAACTACGCGTTGAACCAGGCAATCTTTGAATAGGAACGATATTTGGAGCATTGCAGCCTTCACCCTGAGATGAGCAACGAGAGAAAGAGAGATTAATGAGATTAAATTGTATTATATTATCAAGCTTTACTTTCCGAATATTTATTGATTATTTCTTCAAAGCTTTGCATACTCTGTGATGTAACTAGTGAGAAAGAAAATGAACAAGAACACCTTAGTTCTGTTGTTGTAGGTAGTTCTGTAGTAAAGCGACTGGCGCCTGGTGAACAGAATTGCCGGTGGCATAGTCACCACATCCATGGCAACTTCTCAAACCCAAAATCGCTAATCTGGTAATTTATCTGGATTATCATTTCACTAGATACTGATCTAGAGCATGATCAGGATGGAAAAAAACACAGCTAATGACTAAAATTAGCGTGCAATCAATAGAAAGCGAAATACTTCGCAACACAAACACAATTCGAAATGGACCTTTTACAAGTTTTTGTAATGCCAAAATAATGGTGGTGCAAAATCCACTTCACCAGTGCTTCTTTAGAAATAAAATCCTAAAATTATAGGTCTATTTGGGAAACTACAGTGCCGCTCAAAGCATTTGCAACACCGAAAATATTTCTGCGTTATTGGTTGCAAAATAACAAAATCGGAGCTTTGAAGTTTTTGTTACTGTTTGGGTAATAAAGTGGTACAATATTGTTTATCAATTCTGTTCATTACTGAAATAGTGCAGGCATTTGTAAACAATCAGTTCCCGTTGCAAAAGTTTTGAGCGCCACTGTATAATATAATAAATTCAATGGCAGCACTTCTATACGAGATGCCCCTAAATTTTATAAATTTAAGAGCGGGTTTCGAAACAATTTGTAAAAGGCAGATAATCAGTCTGTAGGCATCAATTTGTAAAAGGTAAATAAGCAGTCAGTTGATGTTTTTATACTGCAAAAGTACTATTTTGTTAAATATATCTAAAACGGGTCGAAGAGGAATTTGTTCAATAATTTTTCGTTGATTAGGATAACAAAGTGCCTCGAAGCCCGCTATCAAATTTAGGGGCACCCCGAAGAGAACGCTCCCCAATTCAAATGATTATCTAGTTCTTTATTAATTCTAATAAGTTAAATGTGGGTTACTAAAAATTATAAAATTATTGTTTCTGTTGTTTGAACATTTCCAATAATTGTTCAGTAGCAGTCTTCTCCATATCAAGCGGCTTCGAATGATCTTGGCTAGGAAATTGGACCAAATTAGTCTGGGGATGTTTCAATGTAAGTGGTGTCCAAACGCCTTGAATGGACGGACAGGATGTGTGCCACATTTTTCGTAAGCGAAGCGAACTAGATGGGCCATTTTGAGTGCAGAGGAGATTAATCCATTTATTAACTTCTTCTTTTGAATTATTCCTACATGACACCCATTCTCTCTCCCCACTCACTGAAAAAGAGAATTTTCAAAATCATTTACAAACAAAACTTATTGCATACAGTATTCAGCAACCATTACGGGAGTCCTATGTCGTCGGGGTTTAACATAAACCACAACTCCTGGGTTACTTTTAGCAAAATCCAATAAATCATTTTCAAGGAAATCTCTGCAAATAAAGTAGGTATAAAAAATATTGTTACAAAAGATACAATTTCAAGGACTTGTTACATCTGAGTAAGATCAGTGAGAAGAGTTTTAGGGTGGCACATATACATATATTAGGTGTGGTGTTCAATAACCGACTGCAGTCGACAATCGATAGCCAACGATTTCCGAGAGCTCAATGAGCGCGCTTCGAGGCAGATTGTAAAAGGCACACAATCAGCCAGCAAGCAACAATTTGTAAAAAGTAAATAATTTCATAGAGTTGACATTTGTAAATAATAAATAATCAATCAGTAGACATTTTAAATACTGCAAAAGTATTAACAACTAATTTATTAAATATCCCAAAAAGGTGTGAGCACGAATTTTCAATAATTTTCCGTTTATTAAGGCAACAAACTGCCTCGAATCCCGCTCTCAAATTTAGGGGCAGAACCTAAAGGTAAGCCCTCTTTTAGTGTCTGTAATCAGCGGCTTTCGACCACGGCCTCAACTGATTGAACAGACCTATAGTTTCTCCTCATTACTAAAAACAATATTAGTGGCAATTCTATCATATCCGAGATTTTTGCATTTGAGAAGGAGTTTCTGAAGTTATCATTTTGTAGC
The DNA here is from genome assembly GCA_947538895.1 of Neoitamus cyanurus. Classification (NCBI taxonomy): domain Eukaryota; kingdom Metazoa; phylum Arthropoda; class Insecta; order Diptera; family Asilidae; genus Neoitamus; species Neoitamus cyanurus. The sequence goes on from OX384541.1 coordinate 43,307,341, forward strand.
AGGGAAGACGGGAAAAATAATGAGAAAAACCACCTGGCATCGTTTTCGGAATATTTACAAAAAAAAGTGCAATATATATATATATATGCAATAATAAAATAATTATAATAAAGCTGCTTTCGAGAAATATAGGTATTATGCAGTAAATGCGCAGTAAAAAATAATTAAAATCCTTTCCTTGTGTCCTCTATTTTGCCAACAGCGGATTATAGGCATTCGTAAAAGGAAAACACCTCCGATATGATAGAATCTCCAATTAGTTGTACCTCATTCCTCTGCTACACCCATTGCTTTTGCAAAATTTTAAAGTAATCCGCTGTAATTGACACACATATCTGCCAAGACCATTTTGAACTGGAGCTCTTGGAAATCCGGATTTCAGAAATAAGTGACTATTAGACATCTTCTAAAAACAGTAGACCTCAGTTACTGCCAGGTAACCTCTAATGTTGACATATCACGCTATGAACTGCTGACAGTAATTTCGGGCACGTTCTGTTCCACGCATTGAAATATAAACTAAGCAAGGAACGGCTGTATCGTGTATAAACTAAGAAATATAAACTAAGCACGGAATGGCTGGATCGTGTATAAACCCTGTACATGAGCGACCACCTAAAGATAGCTACGTAGAGGAGTACAGCAACAGCGTGTATGAGGGAAGCTAAATAGGAATTATAGCTATTAGTGAATGACAGCGTGTAAATAGATGTTAAGGCGGGCATGGCATAGACATTATGGCAGGAACTTCGGAAAATTTTGAATTGTAAGCCCCCTTCTGATTATCTCTTCATATTTACGCCTGCACTGAGCGACAAATACGAGCACTCCCAATTCTAACCCATCCGGGACTGTGGTACGCTAAATCTGGCTTACAACCGTTCCGTACTTAGTTATATTTCCATGGTCGCTCATGTACTTACAGCCTTTCCATGTTTGGCTTTTATTTCAATGGTGTACGCACTGACAGCAGTCAGATATTTAGTTGTCATATAAAAAGCAACGTCAAAAAGAGGATAAGAAGTCAACACTGTTGATCCTTAAAAATTAAAAAGTTCCTTTGAAAACTTGGTTCGTGCAGGTTCGTGGGCTTGGAGCCTTGAAGCTACGACTAGATAAGTCACAGACTCACAGCCGTGACGCCTATTGACAAAGAGCGAACAAAATAACACAACACAACCTTTAAAAGCTATTTTCTCGAAAATGTTTGGTAACGCATGGTGCTTTTAAATATGAATTGGAATAATATTAAAACTATAGCCAAATTCGACGGCGGTATGTATATAATTTATTCAATGCTATTTCTATATGTAGTTAATTTATTTTTAGCAATTTATTTTACATTTGTTTATTTTGAACATAGAAAGTCAATCTTTAATAATTCAAAAAGGATTTGGTTTTCTGTTATCGTCTATTGCTCCTCTTGAAGAACGCAATTTCTTTAAAAATTCTGTATCAATCGGCCAGGGGGAGTTCTTGTTACCTGGGCCCCAGTTTTTGGGAACGGGGTTCGAAAGATTTTGCTGTGGTAATTAACGGAAAAATAATGAAAAAATTCTATCTCGACCCGTTTTCGAGATATAGGGAAATTCGCGAGCCACCTAACGTTCGTAACTTTTAGGAAAATTTTATTATATTATATATTATAATTTCCCTTTTATAAACTGCCGGTGGAGTTAATTTTCCTTTTACATACTACCGGTGGAGTTAATTAGCACAGCAAAATGTTTCGAACCCCGTTCCCAAAAAGCGGGGCCCAGGAAACAAGAATCGTGACATCGGCCACGCGAGCAGGAAAGCAATATTATAAAATTTGAAAACAAAACGTATATAAAATGCCATCATTATATGTCCCCGAATTTATATAATAACAGCATAAAGGAATTTAAGTGATCTGCACATTCTGTCGCTTGTGCCATCCAGTATAAAGGCCGATTCGCGCATGTCAGTGCGCACTGACAACAACATGAAGCACGTATCCTAGACGGCACGGAGACTAACATGTGAGAATTGACCTTAAAGAAGCAAGAACAATCACCCGTTCTATAATGTTTCCATTGAAATTCCAATAGCAAAACCATTTAAGGGGAATGTTGACGCTGATCTGTGAAATTTGTTCTAATCCATATATCTAGATCTGTACCGCACTCAGTTGTCATTAGATTTTTTTTTCTCTTCCACTCACCATCACTTTAATCGCATTTCTGAATTGGGTTTTCTTCACAGTCAGCCAGAGGCTGGTATTAGCGTATTTTTTTCTTGTAACTAAGTTCTCTTAAGGAAAAGCTTGCAAGATATAAGTACCTAGCTTAGCATGAAACATAAAAGGCGATGGCTATCAATCAAAGACAATAATGTGGCCAAAAAGTAAAATTTAAAATTTAAAATTGAATTGAATTCAAAGGTTAAGGAGAGGGTGATAGACAGGGATCTTCTAAACTGGGCGATCATTTCCTGTGCGCCATTTAATAACCCAGATAGAGATGGTATATCCCCGATCATGGTTCAAGAAGCATTCCCCCTGACTACGATTTTCCGAACGGTCCTGGCCTTCGGGTAGATTCCTCGTAGCTGGCAGTTGTGCTGGGTTATTTTTATTCCAAAGCCGGGCAAATAACACTACAAGGCGGCTAAATCCTTCCGGCCGATTTCACTAACAAGCTTTCTGCAGAAATCGCTGGAAAAAATGTTGGACGCAATTATCAGATCCAACCATCTGAGAGATTTCCCGTTGCACGCAGCACAGCATGCTTATCGGAAGGGGAAGTTAACTGAGTCAGCCCTTCATCCATTCTACTACCTTCATTGAGAAGGCTTCCCACGTTAAAGAAGCGGCCCCGATGTCTCTTTGGACATTGCGGAAGCTTTCGACAATACCAGTTTCATAGCTTTGGCTTCTGCCTTCCAGGAACATGGAGCAAATCAAACCTTGACTAGGTGGATTAATAATATGCTGCTAAGTAGAATTATTTCGACCGAAATAGGTTCCCATAGAGTTAAAAGGAGGGCAGGTAGACGTAGAGGCTGTCTTCAGGGTCACATTCTATCTCGACTCCTGTGGAGCATGGTTGTGGACGGCCTCTTCAAGTGAGTGGATCGAAAGGGCCACTTTACAATAGCCTATGCGGATGACATAGTGATTCTGTGTAGAGGCAAATTCCTCAGCACTCTCTGCGATCTACAACAGCAAGCAGTGCTTGTTGTGGAAAGGTGGTGCAGGAATAAAGACCTGTCAGTTAATGCTGACAAGACCTCTGTCCTAATTTTCACAAACAGGAGGAAGCTTGAGGTTCTTAGAACTCTGAGAATCTTCGACAGAGAGATCAAATACGCGAAAAGCGTAAAATATCTAGGTCTAATCCTAGACAATAACCTTAACTCGAAACTCCACCTGGACTGTAAGACAAAGGGACATCTCAACCTTTTGGCAGTACAGAAGAGCATTCGGTAGTACTTGGGGCATCAGTCCCAAAATAATCCACTAGACATATACTGCTATCAGACCTACTCTCTGTTACGGTGCACTAGTCTGGTGGCATAAAACTAACCTAAGCTCCATCTTTCTTTCTAAGGTACAAATAAAGCCTGCTTAGCTATTACGGGTGCAATGAGATCTTCACCAACTGCAGCTATTGATTTGGATCTTTCTCTTACTCCGCTCGACATCATCTTGGAAAAAGAGGAGCCTTGGTTATAATAATCTCCGGCGTACTAAAAATCAGCTAGTGGGGCACTATAAGATCTGGGACAGACTGATACATACCAATAGTAACGTTCTCGGTCTACGAAACGCCTCGCTTATGTCAACGCGGAAGGTATAACGTCGTCATCCCCTCCAGAACGGAATGAGATAAAAACTATTTCGAGGGCATGGAATCGGACGCCAGCTCTGTGTGGTTTACGGATGGATCTCTTGCTGGGGGTTTAGGCCGAGTCGCAGCGTACGACCTCAATGAAGATCTGCACATCTCCCCCTCTCTAGGCAAGTTTGTCTCTATATTTCAGGCAGATTTTCTCGACATCCATCCTACGAGATTCAGAAGAGGAGCATTCGGGAGATAAACATCTCAATTTTCTCAGAGAGCCAAGCTTCGCCCAAAGCACTTGACTCGAATGTAGTCTCGTCTAAAATTTTCAGCGGTTGCCGCAACTCGCTTGATCTCATTGCGACTTCTATTAAAGTCTCAATTATCTGGGTTCCAGGCCCCTGCAACATCACAGGCAATGAGACTGCTAATAGGCTAGCAAAAGGAGGAGCCTGCTCAGCATTTATAGGCCCAGAGCCTTATATGGGTGGAGCACCATCTATTATCACTCGTTCTCTAGAAGAGTGGGCTCGATTAGAGCACAACTAGAGATGGACCACAAGACAGGACTGTAGACAGTCGAAGCTGTTTCTATGTTGGGTCGACTACTTCTAGAGCAGACGTCTACTCAACCTTAACAGATGTCAGATTAGTTTCGCGGTGAGTGTCATCACTGGTCACTGCAGACTGAATAAGCATCAACATTACAACAGTGCGAGAGCCGTTTTACTCGGAGATTTTAATGTAGACCCTAAAGATCTACATATGTTCACGATGCCCACTATCATGAACTTTGTTAGACAGACTGGTCGTTTAACGGCTTATACGGGGCATCGATATTGGCCGATGGCAGATTTTCTCCTCGGGGCATGGACCTTAAGTCTAAGTGCTGGGTATGGTTATCCACCTCGTCGCAACCTACATCTAATGGTTAAGGATCTTTTAGTGGGGTGTTTGGCACAAATATTTTGTCGCTTAGAATTGATCCGCAAATATTTGAAAATTCGCAGTAAACAAATTTGCCTTAAGGGGCTACACCAGTGTAGACGGCGGAAAAATGTGTCCAGATTTAGGACTCGTTTTCTCGGAAACTATACATGATAATTAAAGTCTGTTTTTTTTATTTGAAAGTGCTTGTATTATGCTGTTTATTCACTTTCAGTGTTTTACAAAATAAAGATAGCCGAGTCGACTATGTAGGGTCAAAATGGAGCATGGAATCCATGACATCGCCGTCGGTTCCCACCCCTCTGTCACAACTGCTTATCTAAAAAAAAAAAATTTAATTGCTATTAAAAGTAGAGTGTTTGTACAACCGAGTGACGATGGCCAATATGTAAAATTGTAACTACAAAAAAGTTTGTGGCGCTCTATTCGAATATACTGTAATTTTGCCTAAAAATTGGATAGTTTTTGGTAATTTATTGAAAACTACGAATTTTTTTAAAAAAAGTGGGATCGTCACTCGGTTGATAAAAGTGTCCTGAGCAACTATGTGAACTTTCATGCAATTCTGTCGATCAGTCGATCAGTTTTTGAGATATCGTGGGAACGGATTTAAAAAATTGTGTTTCGAGAAAAACGGCTTCAAAGTTTGAGGTGACCTTCTCCTAACTGAGGTACAAAAAAATCGATTTTTTTTTCCACGGAAAAATATACCTTAATATGTCTATAATCATGTCCCAAAATTTCACGGAAAAAAAAAATATGGTTTTCGAGTTATAGTGCTATATATTTGGTGACCTCCTAACTGGGGCAAAAAAAAAACCATTTTTTTTTTTTTACGGAAAAACATACCTTAAGATGTCTAGAATCATGTCCCATAATTTCACGAAAAAAAAATATATGGTTTTCGAGTTATAGTGATATATATTTGGAGACTTTCTCCTAACTGGGGTCAAAAAGAATCGATTTTTTTTTTTATTTTTTTTACGGAAAAATGTTCGTTAATATGACTAGAATCATGTCCTAAAATTTCACGAAAAAAAAAAATATGGTTTTCGAGTTAAAGTGCTATTAATTAATACTGTAAGTCTGCTCATTTCCTCATTATTGTGCGAAATATTCCACTCAAAAACTCTTTTTTTCTTTAAACGCATTTTTCTCACCTTCATTTTTTCAATCGTAGTTTCACGATATCTCTTGAACCGCTCCACCGATTTCCATAAACCTTGGTTCATTTTGTTCAGAATTAAATTGTTCACAAAGCTAACTAGGATATAAGACAAAACCCAAGTAGTTTTTTTTTTACAGCACTTTTTGTAAAAAATTTATCGAAAAATTCTCGATTTTTGACTTCAAAAGGCTGCTATTTTTTTTTTAGTCGAGCGATTCGTTAGATCCTAGTTAGATTTATACATTCGAATGTCTTATTTAGGTGGTTTTTTGATTTTTCTGTGTCAGATGATTTGGCGAGCCGCAATCACGGAATTACGGAAAAAGGCGAAAAAGGCTGATTTTTTTTGGCGCCCTCTGGCGGCGACGGGTGAGCGAGAAATGAAAAAAAAAAAAAAAAATCTAGTTTTTGTTAAAGACTTCCAAATAAAAAAAAGATTCAAGGTCATATGTTGTTTTGTTTTCTTGTAAAAAAATCCCAAACTTTTGCTTTTTTTTTAATTCAGTTAGGAGAAGGTCACATGTGTAGCGCATGCCATGCGCGACAAAATTCTTTGTAACTCCACTATTTTTTGAAATATCGGTCTGAAATTTTGAGGATATATTCTTGACCGATTACTCTTACGAAATATTGAAAAAAAAAAATGAAAATTTTGAAGAATCTACACTGGTGTAGCCCCTTAAAGTAGTCGAGTTAGGATCATTAAACTTATACTATGGTTTGTGCTTACATAGGGAGGAAAACCAATCCTTTTTTCTAGGGCCATTTGGATAAACAAATCAAAAGCGTTATATCAGGGGAAGCACAAAACGTTCGCTCAATGTAGGCCTTCAAATAAAGGTGCAGGGAATTGTTTAAAAAATGAATAATAAAATGCTACTGCTACTGGAGCCAAAATTTCCGGGAAAACATTCGAAGCTAAAAGTTTTCAGAGATTGAAATGAGGTGGTAGAATTTTTTTCTTCATTATGTCCATTTCAGAGCATAGTTGTAGTTGGAAGTATCTTACAGTTTTGAATATTTTTCAGTTATGATGTTTTGATGTCAACATCTATTTTCACTTTATTGAATAATATTTTTCAGCCCAATTTGATCACAACATACTTCACAAAGAGAGCTATGGTGATTTCAACTTTACGAAAAACGTGGACAAAAATATCAATGAAATCACGGAAGCCAAGCCAAATACCTTGCTTAGTCTGCTTATTGAGAGTCTTGTGCAATCTATATGTGATTTAGTTGCGGATGATGCCGATTTGGCGAGTGCATCATACGATGCCATTTGCAAATACTTAAAGCAATCCAATTTAATCGATGAATCTTACTCTTTTAATGAATTTGAAGAAATGCGTGGGCAATTTAAAATTAACATATACAAAATAATTAGTGCTGCGGCAGGTCGAAATCTTCCCGCCCAAATGCCCTATATGAATAGGAAATATAAAACAGTCGAAACATGTCTATCCCGTTATCGTAGCGAGTTTGAGGAAATATGCTTTATTGCAGGTAAGCTCCTTTCTAAACAAGTTTTCAAAAGTTTGATTATTTTCTAAAATAAAGATAAATTTTCTAGGAGGTGGCTATGGCAAGGTCTACAGGGCTCAAAACAAACTCGATAATTTCGAATATGCCGTGAAGAAGATCTTCATTTATTCTACTACTATTACCCTTCGACACCTGGCAGAGGTGAAAACCATTGCAGCTCTTAATCATCCTAACATAGTATCTTACAAAGCAGCGTGGTTGGAGCCTTATCTGTATGACGATGTTCCAAACCAACTTGACGAGTCCGATCAGGAATCAACTGAAGTACATTCACATAACCAGACCACTGACAAATCTTCCGATTTTATTAAGTTTGAAAATTCTACCAATTCAAGTTCACCTGCAAAATCAACCAATGAACAACTTACATCCATCTCTGGCTTACAAGTAGACGAAAAAAGTTCAAATGATGGAATTATTTGTTTATATCCGAAGAACATTATCGGGAGGTATCGTCGAAGAGCAAAAATGGCAATTTTATACATTCAAATGTCACTGTGTCAATTAACCTTAAAAGACTGGTTGAGAGAAAGAAATATTTGCAATTCTTTTGAACAGTACCACAGAAAATTTTTTAAATTTGGTTCCACTCCAAGACCTTACGATATTGTCTACGATATATTCAGTCAAATTTTATTGGGATTAAACTATATTCATTCCAAAAATATTGTGCATCACGACATAAAGCCGAGCAACATATTTGTAGACCTAGACCACGAAAATAAAATGTCTATTAAGTTAGGAGATTTCGGATTGGCGTGCCCACTCCAGGAAGAGCATAGGGGAATTCAACTAGGGACCCCGCTGTATGCTGCACCTGAACAACTGAGAGGAGACTGTGATCCTAAGGTAAGTTTGATTAATATTTGTGAGAAATTTTTACCTTACAAGGTAAACTATGAGTATAATGTAAAATTAATTTTTGTGCTACCTGAAGTGTTTTATGAAGAACTTTAACACAAAATTAATTTGTTTTTTGGCACGATTCTTGTTTCCTGGGCCCGCTTTTTGGGTTCGAAACATTTTGCTGTGCTAATTAACTCCACCGGTAGTTTGTAAAAGGAAAATTAACTCCACTGGCAGTTTATAAAAGGGAAATTATAATATATAATAGAATTTTCCCAAAAGTTACGAACGTTAACTGCCTCGCGAATTGACCTATATCTCGAAAACGGGTCGAAATAGAATTGTTTCATTATTTTTTCCGTTAATTACCAGAGCAAAATGTTTCGAACCCCGTTCGCAAAAGTGGGGCCCAAGGAAGACGAACCTCCCCTGTTTTTTGATTTTTCTTTATTGACATTTAATTTGGGCTTGCACAATTTGTTATGTCACTTCTTGAAAACGATATCTAGTAAATGATCACCATTTACAGCCACACACAAATCAGTTCTTATGTTGGGTATTTTGTATCACTGTTTGAAGTATTTCACGTGAAATGCCAGCGATCTCATTGCGAATATTGGCCTTAAGTTGTTCAAGAGGCTCTGGTCGATTAGCATACCTTGCTTTTTAAATACCTCCATAAGAAAAAGTCAGGGGCGGTCAAATCAGGTGAACGTGGTGGCAGGTCATAATCGCCGTTTTTTGATCAATCGATTGGGGAACATTGCCTTCAATAAATTGAATTTTTCGCGTGCAGAATGGCATGTTGCACCATCTTGTTGAAACCAGTAATACTCCATTCCATTTTCGTCCAATTGAGCAGCCAAAAATTCGCGTGTCATGGCTCTGTATTGCACTCCATTGGCGGTAGTCGTTGCACCATCTTCATCTTCGAAAAAACGCACCGATGACTTTTTCATAACAAACGCCGCACCAAACCGTCACTTTTGAGACGAGACAGTTAGTGATCTTCCATAATGTTGCTCCGTGTTAATGTATAGGAAGCCAGCAGCGCTAGCACATATGCCCCTCGTACAGCATCATGAAATCATCCAAGCAGTAAAACCCCCTGGCGGCTACAAAAATAAAGCATAATAAAGTTGGTCATACATTCCGCTCGATACAACGCCAAAGAATCACAATATCACCATTTCCTCATTTTATCGGCCAGAAAAGATCATGGCGAACGATAACAGTTTCCAAACAAAATCCAAGTCACCAATTCAGGAAGTCTCCCCGTGAACAAGAATAAGAATAAAACTAGAAGAGATTGCTAGGTGGAAAAACAAGTCGACAGTCCGCTTCTCCCACATTTAACCCTCTGGCAACAAAACAACATAAGGCGGGACTATACAGTCCGGTTGTAAAAACGCTCGTCTGTTTATGCCAGACCTGGGCAAACCCGGCTCTTTTGACTCCCAAGTGCTCCTCAGGTAGGATTTTTTGACTCCCGGTGCCCACCTCATTGCTACTGCAAGTGCAAGTGAGAAATGCATACTCCTGTCGTGAAAAATTACTTGTGCGGCACACAGGACATAGACGATGCTCCGAGTGCAAGCGAGAAATATTTTTTTGGTGGCGAGAAATAGTTTTTTGGTGCCTCCTGCAAGTGCAAGCGAGAAATACATACTCCTGTCCTGAATCAGTGATGGTGAACATGTACTCACTCCTCATTGCGTTAATGGAGCGACCCGAAATGCGAAAGGTTTATGGAGGTGTTTATGGAGGTATACTGCTCCCATGAAGTCAAACTTTGCCCGGGTCTGGTTTATGCCATAGCTGGGCAGAGTTTGACTTCAAGGGAGCAGTACACCTCCATAAACCTTTCGCATTTCGGGTCGCTCCATTAACGCAATGAAGAGTGAGTACATGTTCACCATCACTGATTCAGGACAGGAGTATGCATTTCTCGCTTGCACTTGCAGAAGCACCAAAAAAATATTTGTCGCCACCAAAAAAATATTTCTCGCTTGCACTCGGAGCATCGTCTATGTCCTGTGTGTCGCACAAGTAATTTTTCACGACAGGAGTATGCATTTCTCACTTGCACTTGCAGTAGCAATGAGGTGGGCACTCGGGAGTCAAAACAGCTACCTGAGGAGCACTCGGGAGTCACAGGAGCAGGGTTTGCCCGTGTGTGGTTTATGCCACATATGTACCCTCAGTGCACATAAATCACTCCAGATCCCACACAATTTGCTTCTTCTCACATATAACCTTCTGGCAACCACTCAACATACAAGTAAGACTCTACAGTCTGGTTACAAAAACGTTTTTCACAACACAAAGGGACATAAAGAAAACACTAATCAGTCATTACCTTATATTCATGACCAGATAGGTTCAACCCGTCCTTCGTATTCATCATTAAAAATCGAACATCATTTAACCCAACCACTTAAGTATATAGGCATGAGCAGCCTTTGTCTCATTCTTTATACAAAAAGTTTCGCCCAAATACAACTATGCACATGCTCTTGTCACACATTCCTTCTCTTACATGCATAGGTGCACTACCTCATTTCAATAACTTTCAAACCGTTAACAACGGTACTGCTACACTTATGGGAATTTAGTCCTGCGGGGATCTCGCGGACGTCATCGAATAAGGAAATAAAAGAGAGAGATTCCAGTTGTAGTTGATGCATAAACTTTATTCTACCAAAAATCGCAACATGTCGGCTGGAAGACAGAGGCAAGAAGAAGGAACACGAAGGCGGGGCTTCCTCTCGTTTGCCCTGCTAACTCCGCGCGTGGAATCCTTTTTACAGAAGTGACGCCACAGGCGTTGTTGATGTCGTCTCTGATGAATCCAGGTGAGCTGGTTTGAGGGTATCTGTGAACACTGTTTGATGCTGACCATTTACCTCAATGATGTAGTTCCGGTCATTAATGCATCGGATGACTCTATGCGGGCCAGAGTACGGCGGTTGCAAGGGTTTTCGGAGGGCGTCGATGAGTTTAAATACGTGAGAACAGATCTTTAAATTCTTATGGAAGAATGGTTGTTGTTCTGCTGTGTACCTGGATGCTGGAATCGGTTTGATGGCTTGAGTGAGTCGTCGCCCCAAAGAAATCGCCAGGGATCCGCATAGTCGTGCCGTAGAGCATCTCAGCAAGAGATGCCTGAAGATCCTCTTTGAAGGTCGTGCGAAGGCCCAGAAAGACCGTGGGCAGGAGATCAGGCCAAGGAATGCCTGGGCAGCACATAAGTGCCGCCTCTAACAGGCGGGCTGAAAAGTTCGTAGGCTGACCCATAGATGGCTCTACTAGTATCAAATCCATATGATTTTTAGTTAGCCCTAACCTTTAAAAGACGTGTGTATAAATTTGACAGCTGTTATATTATTAGTATCTGAGTTATAGCATTTTTAGTGAAAGAACTTTTGTTACTTTGAAAAAATGGATGAAAAGGAATTTCGTGGGTTAATAAAGCATTGCTTTTTGGCGAAAAAAAATACTGTTGAAACCAAGGCTTGGCTTGATAAACATTATTTGGACTTTGCACCGTGGTTTGCTAAATTTAAACGAGGCGAAATGAGCACCGAGGACGATGCACGCAGTGGACGCCCCAAAGAGGCTATTACCGACGAAAACATCAAAAAAGTCCACAAAATAATTTTTGATAACGGTAAAGTGAAGTTGATTGAGATAGCTGAGACCCTAAAGATATCAAAGGAACGTGTTGGTCATATCGTAAATGAATATTTGGATATGCGAAAGCTCTGTACAAAGTGGGTGCCGCGATGGAGCTCAAAATCGACCAAAAACAACAACGCATCGATGATTCTAAGCAGTGTTTGGAGCTGTTCAATCGTAATAAATCCAAATTTTTGCGTCGATATGTGACGATGGATGAAACATGACTCCATTATTTCACACCGGATCCAATTCCACAGAAATTTCGCGCCGATGAAGAGGTAATCGCCGAAACTGAAGCCTATTTTGAGGCTAAAGACAAATCTTATTATAAAAATAGTATCGAAAAATTGTATGACCGCTATAATCGTTGTATCGCCCTCGAAGGGAACTATATTGAATAATAAAGTCAAATTCTATAAAAAAAATAATTTTTTCTATGCTAGCCTACGAACTTTTCAGTCCGCCTGTTAGTTGTCTGTGGAACCGGTCAATCATGCCGTTAGACTGTGGGTGATATGGTGTAGTTCCAATTCGGTGAGCTCCTAGATACTTGGTCAGTATTGCGAAAAGAGCTGACTAGAATTGGGCTCCCTGGTTCTTGGAGATGAGCAAGGGAGTTCCGTAGTTCATCACCCAGCCGCCGACGAACGCTCTGGAAACGGTGGCGGCCTGCTGGTCTGATGGGGATCGCGAGAAGCCACCTGGTGAATCTGTCTATTACGGTTAGACAGTATTGAAAACCCTGACAGAGTGGTGATTTCACGATATCCAGGTGCACATGGTCCAACCGAGCGTCTGGTGTCTTGAAGTTGTCCAGAGCTGAGCGGTTGTGTAGCTGAACCTTGGTTTTCTGGCATGGGATGCACTGTTGTTCCCAGCGTGAAGCATCCTTGCGCATGCCTGGTCAGAAATATTTCTAGCACATGGTGCGACTCGTGCCTCTAATGCTAGGATGAGAGAGACCGTGGACCACGTTGAAGGCTGCTTTTCGCAGGGACGCCGGGATATATGGCGTGACGATGCCCTGGGAAGTGCTGCTGTAGAGTGAGTGGTCCTCGAAGAGGCGAGGTTGCAATGATAAACGAGGAATCCTGAGCAGGTGGGGCAGCTCGGCTGCTTTGATGGTCTCCGGATCCTCGGCATCGTGATGGTGCAGGTGCGAGACAAGGCGTCGGCTACTACGTTTTCCTTTCCCTTGACGTACACCAGGCGCGTATTGAACTGGAAGATGTAGTCCAGTTGCTTCGTCTGCCTCGGCGAAGCCTTGTCCGAGGGCTGTCGGTCGGCGTGAATCAGCGGGCGGTGATTCGTGTAGGTGACAAATGATCTGCCCTCGAGGAAGCGTCTGAAGTGCTTGATCGCTGTGAAGACAGCGAGAAGCTCACGGTCGTATGCGCTGTAGGGTTGTTCGGTGTCCGACAGTTTCCTGGAGAAGAAACCTAGGGGAGACCAAACTCCCTGGGGGAGCTCTTGCTCCAGAGTGGCGCCGATAGCTGTGCTGCAGGCGTTGGTCCTGAGAGCGAGGGGAGCGCCTGAGTGGAGGAACGTCAGCGTCGGAGAAGACTGATTTAGTGGCCTGGAAGGCAGCGTCAGCCTCTGTGGTCCAAGAGAGCTTGAATTTTTTATTCCTCGGTGGAAGACCTTTGAGGAGGTCATTCAGTGGAACCACGATTTTCGCGGCCCCGGGAATGCATCTCCTGTAATAATTGACGAGCTCTAGGAAGCGTCTAAGCTGAGGAGGTGTCTCTGGCTTTGGGAAGTCCTCGATGGCTTGGACCTTGGTGCGAGGAGGAGTGATACCCGCTGCTGAAACAGTGTATCCGAGGAATTTGACCTGTTCCTGTCCCAGCGAACATTTCTCCCAGTTGATGCGCAGCGTGGCACTGCGAAGCATCTCGAAAAGCCGGTGCAAGGTGCGTTACGTGGTCCGGAGAGACCACGATGAAGTCGTCCAGGTAATTTCTGACGAAAGGCAGGTCTCGCAGCAAGTGGTCGATCTTCCTGTGAAGAGTTTGCATTGCGGAGGCCAAAAGAGGACCTGGTAAATACTTACAGTCCAAACGGGGTAGCTATGGCTGTTTTTGGAATGTCCTCCTCTGCAATATACCCTGCAGAGGTCTATCACAGAGAATAGAAGACCCCGCCGCTGACCTGCAGTAAATCTTCGACGATGGACAGGGGGTAACGATCCGGAATTGTGCAGGCATTCAGTCGCCTGTAATCGCCGGTGATTTTCCAGGCAGCATTGGCCTTTGGTACCAAGTGGAGAGGACTGCCCCACTGACTGGATGAAGGTCGAACAATGCCCTGTTCGAGGAGACGTTTGATTTCTTTTCTCGCGACCTCAAGGCGCTGGCCGACGAGTCTGCTTGGGTGTTCGTGGACGGGTGGATCAGTGGTGATGGTGCAATGGGTGACAGCAAGACTCGGTAGCAGCACCGAGGTACTAGTGTCGCTGACTATGTCGGGGAAGCTGTGCATCAGGCGGTCGTAGGCATCGCCTCGGGGCCCGACGTTCGAGACGTTGTACGCCACGGAAAGACTGTGAACCTGAGCAGTGCTGAGGAAACCTGGGCCCGAGAGATTGGTCGACGAGCCTTTTCCCTTTGAGGTCAATCAGCAGACCTGAACTACTGATGACGTCCGCCCCAATGATTGCCTGTTGAATGTCTGCGATGATGAAAGGCCAGATGATGGGTCGGCGAAGACCTAGGTTGAGAATCATGGAGTAAAGACCGAAGGTGGCTATGGGTGAAAGGTTAGCGGCGTGGAGCGTCAACTTCTGTCGTTGCAGAGCCCTCTTGAAGTGCCTCCTTGGAAGTATAGAGATCGCGGCGCCCGAGTCGACCAAAAACTTGACGGCTGTGGTCTTGTCAAAGATGTGCAGACGGTTTTCTTTGGGTGGAATGTCGTCCACCTCCGCCGTCTGCGTTGGAGGAGGCTGCGTTCATTTAACTGAGGGTTGGGGTAGGCACAAGGATTCTTACTCTTCATAGCCTTACCCCATGGCACCTATTGTACCAGCACCAGATGGAATTGGGGTCCTCTGTTGCAGTGGCGCCTCGAGAGCTGTGCCCACCTGCTGATCTGGTTCTGTACTGTGTGCGACCACGTCGCTGTGCTGAATTGGAGGTAGCGAGCAACTGGTCAACGGAATACTGGAGGGCGGGCACCCTCTTTGCCAAATTGTGGTCCGTCGCTGAGATCGCAGGGAGACCCGAGTTCGAAACTGCTTGCCGGACAAGTGACGGTGGCATAAACTCTCGGACTGGTCTCCGAGCTCAATTGTTTTTAGTATTTTGAGCGTGCGGGTGACGTTAGGAGGCAGTAGATCCAACCACTTGACCCGCAGCTCGTCATCCGGCACCTTGTTGCCAGCTAAGGTCTTCATTCTGCGCAACAGCTGGGAGGGCAGCCTGTCGCCAAGCTCGAGCTGGCTAAACAGCTTATGGAGTTGTTTGTTCTGGGAGTCGCTAAGGCGGGTCAGGATGACTGCCTTCAGATTTTCATAAAAACATCTCTCGGGTGGATGTGCCAGGACGTCCAGCATCTCAGTAATGGCAGCGCTGTCGAGTGCTGAAACAACAAGGTCGTACTTACTGCGGTCTGATCGTATTCGATGAACGTTTAACATGGATTCTGCCTGAATGAACCACGCTACAGGGTTGGTTGCCCAGAAAGAAGGCAGCCTGCAGGAGGTAGTCGCTTCAATATTGGCGTCAAAAGCTAATATCGGACTCACTTCGATCAGCACGACTTTATGGTATTAGTCTTTCGTCTCAATATTATTTCTTGCGTCCAACTTTAATTGCGAAACAAATTTCTTTTGACAATTTCGGGCTAAATGTCCCGGCTGGTTACAGTTAAAATATTTCAACCGAGAGTTAGACGGGCAATTCCTAGCGTAATGTCCTGGCTTGTTACATCCAAAACACAACACACTGCTTTTGGAACCCTTTGCACACTGGTTCGTAAAATGGCCAAATTCACCGCATTCAAAACATTTAAAGGGATTGGCATTCCTTTGCGATGAGTTATCGATGATTTTCTTCGTCAACGGAGCTCGTGACGCTAGTGTTCTCATTACCGAGAAGTTGTCGTTGTTTGCTCTGATTCTCAATGTCCTCATATCGTGTTATATTAACGAGCAATTCATTCAGAGACTTGCAATTAGCGGCCAGCAGCGTATTAGCCATAGCCTTGTCTTCCAACCCCGACAAAATATATTTTATAATCTCCTCCTCTTTCATACCAATTTTATTGGCCAAAGCTGCTACATTGTTAAAATTTTTCTCAACGCATTCATCCTTCCTCCTTCTTCGCGTCATAATTTTTAGCAAGATTGACGTATTATCCTTTTGAGAAGGAAAGGCTTCACTAAACTTGCATTTGAATTGATCCCAGGTGGTAATAGCACTCTTCCCACACTGGTACCAGAACTTTGCAGCTCCCTCTAACCGGAATGCTGCATAAAGTATCCTTTTCCTGGGTCAAAAATTGGAATGAGGAGGGCCACCTCAATCATTCCGACTCGAAATTGGCTATGCTGGTTGTTACCATTGTCCGCGTTTCGACCAGCCTTTCCAACATTACCGTCTTTTGCATGCATCTCCACCTCAAATCAGTTCCTCTTGTTGACACAGTCACAGTTAACACAATCACTTTCACGAAATTCCACTCCACTCAATTATTCTTTGCACAAATCACCCACAGTCACCTTCTTGTGCACTTGTTCTTAGTTTGTCCTTTCCGAATAAAATCCGCAAGAAAATTCGCGCTAATTTTTAAAATAAATTTATTGGGTAACCCCACACCTGGAATTATAACACGACACTACTAAAATGTTGACAAGACTGTCTTCGCTTGGGACATCGACCCGTGACCATGCCCTTTGGTGCATTAATTCTTCAATTCCAAGCGCTGCGTTTTATATATCTCATTGGTAGCATACCAGGAGCAGGGATAATATTTAGGAGAAAAGAATAGCCGAAGCCGTCTACGCATGGTATCTATGAGTCCTCCCGAGCAGACAAAGAGCCATAAAACACTGCCGAGCGAACCTCTTTTCTGAGTCACTCAACGAACAAAGAGTTATAAAATAACCATCTGGCGAGGATCGCTCATTGGGACAAAGGGTAATTAGCATCTGTGTGCTCGAGGGATATTTTAGGAAGGTAAAGGATACTAAAACGCATTCATACCTCTAGCTCCTAACTGCCGGCCAAATAAACCTTTCCCTAACTTCTTCAGTCACTCACGATGACTCATACTTCCTATTTAATGCAACACTCTTCCTTGCAAATACGATCACCCATGGTCACGGGAAGACAACAAGTCTTATCAAGAATGTATGGATTGTAACCAGTAGGGCCAGCCTGAATCGCTATTATATTTATAATGTACAATTTTATTTTTTTCCTAGTACTTTTATGTTACTTATTACTGTTACGTGTTATTTCAGAGCGATATTTACAGTCTTGGTGTAGTGCTACTAGAACTCCTTGTGAAGTTTAGTACTGAAATGGAACGTTGTCGTACTATCGAAGAAGCACGAAAAGGCACACTACCGACAGAATTAAATGAACAGTCTTCGAGTTTAATACAAAGGTAAGCCCAAAGCGGAAATGAGTCACATCTTAATGCCTATATATTTTACAGTTTACTAAGTAACATTGAGATACGACCAACAACAAAGGATCTACTTGAGGCGATAAAAGAACGCAATTACTTTCACAATTTAAACTCAGTTTTAAAAGTTCATAAAAACACAAAGGAACAGGAAGCTGAAATCCATCTGCTTCGCAAAGAACTAGAATTAAAAGACGAAAGAATTAGTGAACTTAAACTTTTGCTCGAAGAGAAAGAGAATGAAATTTCAAGGTTGTCACAGCTCTTAAACAATTCTCACAGTAGCTCCTTTAGTTTCAAATCATAATAAAGGGCGTTATAATAACTTATAAGATATTTAGAAGAAAAAGAAAATAAGTAGATTTTACGAAGACTTTTTATTCCCCCAATTCCTTTGAACGTATTCTTACAAAACGCAAATGTATGAAACGAACATAGGATAAATTCAAAATTGCATGAAAACCGCTTCGATGTACAATTCCGCATTGTAGTCTCTGAAGCTGAATTGTGTGTATAGAAGAGGGTTTGATGCAATTTTGAATTTACCCATCTTCAACAGGTGAATATGGGAAAAACCCAATTCCTTGGCATTGTTTTTGATAGTAAACTCGATTTTCGTTTGCATATCGACGTGATCCTATTGTTGTGAGGTCACTGGGTAAATTCAAAAACGCCAAATTTCGTTGCATCATAAGGGCATCGCTGCTTATAACGACCGCATCATCGCGGTGAAGCGCAGCGCTAAACAGCCGATGTTGATGCCTTGTTTTGTAGTTTTTCAACGTCATTAAACAGAACTTGTTTTTGCCAGTTTCTGTGTCATTTCAGATAGATTCAATATAGAAAGGGCACAGCTCTATAGCAATATAATCTGCCGACCCTATCACTATATATATATAACACTACAGCATCGACAATCATGATGCGCTCGTTGCTCTGCTTTGACGCATCAAATGCTTCCATGATGCTTAATTGAATTTTTGACTCGCCATATGATTCACGGTAAATGCGTTTTTGAACTTTGGTGATCTGCGCATTGTGTTTTTGAATTTACCCACTGTTTTTAGCTTTTGTTCTATCTGTTCTTGAGTATATATCTATATGCGTCATTCTTTTACAAACCGAACACCATTTTAATATCGACATTTTAGAATCGTGAATATTGTTCCAGTCAAAGCCTT
This sequence comes from Neoitamus cyanurus, assembly GCA_947538895.1. Taxonomy (NCBI): domain Eukaryota; kingdom Metazoa; phylum Arthropoda; class Insecta; order Diptera; family Asilidae; genus Neoitamus; species Neoitamus cyanurus. The sequence goes on from OX384541.1 coordinate 43,326,144, forward strand.
GAGCAGCATTTTGAACAACAAATGCATAATTTTCAGAAAAATCACAGACTATAATACATTCATTCTCTGTTAGGGTCTGCTTTTTACTGCCCATGAACTCGTTTTGCTTTTTTACCAAGAATGAATGGAGAAGTAATTGCACCCGGCAAGGCGACTCCGCGCGGGGCGGCCCGACAAGCGCTCGAAAATAATCAATAACTTTGGACCTAATAGAGATAACTCCGTTTTTATTTTTTTATTTTTTAAGTGAAACAATAAGGAACAAAAACATATTTTTTTAATTTAACTAGACCTGGGGCAACAGCATAAAAAAACTGTTTAAAAAATTAAATTGTTATTAACTTTTTTATGTCAACAATAAAATAATTTTTTCAAAAACCATTGTAAAGCTGACGTAGAAACACGTAAAATAAAAAAAAGTAGGTCAATCCGATCATTACAACGGGAGATAATGAATTTCGAATATGAGATGATTAGAGAAAATCTAGCAAATTATGAAAAATCCACATGTGAATATTTTCGAAACAAAATTTTTTTGAGCCAAATCCTGAAATACGTGTTGATCAATTTTATGTAAAGAAGCTGTAAAAAATATTTCAGACGATTCTAAAATGTCAACTTTTTTCCACATGAAGTCTGCGATTTGTAAAAGAATGACCCATATACATCTCTCTGATCTCCACACAGCATTAAAAATGTCCACCGCATTGAAGCAATTCAGAAGCGTTTCCTTTAGTTTTCCCTACGTAATTTTCCTGGGAGTGATAGAAAGGTTCTTCCAGCTTACATGGAGCGATTAAAGTTGATTTCTATGAATTCTTTAGAAAAAATATATGCAGCTGCCGGCGTTTTGTTTATTTATCGCCTAATAGCTTGGGAAAAATCGAACATTTCATTGAAACACTTTTTGCTTACTAATATATGAAGCTTTATGTACAAACAATAATTCGATTACAGTTAGAAATATTCAATCCATTAAGAAATGTTTCATTTTAACCACATTAATATTAATGCATTAACTTAAATAAAACGCCTATCGATTTGATATTCCCGTGTTTACAATTTTGTCAAGATCCTTTTACGATTTTTTTATTATATATTTAACATACTTTGGTCACAAAAGTCTAATAAATATAATAAAATTGCATAGATCAGGAGTTGCTTTATTAAAAGTAAATAAATTTTGCATCGTCCGGACTTTGTTCCATAGGACAATAAGGACATTTTAAACTAGAATGAAATATAGTTAAGGACGAGTTATATTTAGTTGTCATCTACTTACATTGGCCCGTTGCTTAGTTTATTAAGTGCGTCTCGCGATATAACGTGCCCGCATGTCAACTTCATTGGAGGATTGTCTTCGGAAGTTTGTTGACGTAGAATAGGACAGGCAAATATAGAATGATATCTGTTTTCAGGATCCAAATCTATTTCAATCTGGAATATGGAAATGAATGACTTATAAGGTGCAATTTTTAAAAATTACAAATGGCCATCTTGACATTTTATTACTTACGGGAAGTTCATCTCTCCCACTCCAAATACCGAGAACTTGTCGGGAAAGCATAACTTGTTTAATATTTAATAAAGCGGGTAGAGCTGTACAACCAGCATTAACTATAATAGATAGTGCAGAATCCTTGTTTATGCCTAAAGTGTTACAGGCATCTTTAAGGAATATGTACGAGGCTTCAATCCACATTTCTGGTGATATTAAATGCTTGTATGGAGAATTTTGAATGCCAGTGGGCAAATATATAAGCATTCCCATTAAGTTTTGAATTTCTCTTTCAAACCTGATGACAAATTTCGAAAAGTTATTTCGAGCATAAGCAATTGCTTCAGCTTGAGCACTAACTCCTCTCGAAAGTATCTGCAAATATGCAGCCATACAAAGGACTATACCAATTATATTTTAAAAAAAGTAACCACCTGCATAAATGCTAATCTGTGCAACTTAAATTCTAAAGAACTCTGTTTAGCCTCAAGTTCAGTCGAATATTTCGTAGCCCATTCTAAAGCTGGACGAAGATCGTGATCCAAAATATATTCCCATATTTTGTAAATTTCTGCAAAAGGTCCAGCAGATTCATGTACCTCTCGAGCTAATTCTTCAGACATTCCAGATTCCTTGAAAAACAATTTAATTGTAAAATATTTAAAATAACAAGAACACCGTATGTACTTCTATTAGTGCTTGGGCTACATCTTCCATTCCTTGCCTATAATAATGTTGAGCTATGATTTTGTTCAACAGTTTCACATTTTTTTCATTAGTCAGGGCATCTGTTCGTGCGGTCGCGGTGAAATCAGATACAAAGTTGCGATCAATTACTTTTCCGACTTTGCTCACTGTTCCGTGCAAATCTCTGTGTTCTGTAGTGATTCGCTGTAATTTTTCCTTGGTTTTGACTACAGCTTCAGTTAAGATTTCAGCTTGCCTTTCAGATACTTTGGTATTTTGTTGATCTGAAGTTAAGAATAAGATCACGTTAGTTGAAAGTTTAAAGATGTCTAACAATACATTTTCATTAACAAAGGACAGAAGTACGGTATTCGAGTTTTATGTTATTCTTCTGTCGTTACCCGCAATTCCGCGTTTATTTTGATTCCCGCATCCTTCAACTTTCTCCTGGGTTTCTAGTGTTTGACAAATGTTTGAAAACATTCAATTTGTCTAAAAAAAACTCTTTTTACGTGGTCAAATGACCATTTCCAATTAATTTTGATTTTGTCCATTCTCAAATAACAATAATATTCCCCATTAACTTTTACTAACGTTTGCATATCAGCAGCTTTTTTCCATAATTTGACTAAATTAATAATAAATGCACGGCTTTCTAAAACTGACTGTAGAATAAAGAATTTTGTTTTAAATTTGATTATTTTAATTATCGTTTAAATGAGTTGCAGTTTGCTTGAAACAGCAAATTGTCTTAGGAGTAAAAAATACCGTTCTAAATGATGAAACAAGAAACTTATCATAAGAGAATGCTTTGAAGTAAAATATTGTGCGGCGAACATTACCCCATTATAAAAATACAAAAATTTTGCGAACAATGGGCAATACAGCATCCATTCTACGAAGTATGTGCATACTTGCTCTTTCCTTTGTATTACGTACCAGGTTCAAGCGCCTGCTTAATCTCCTCGAACAAGGTGATAACATCCCTAATAACTTTATCAGAATGTTCACGAATAGCAGTAAACTTTAGTATTACACGTTCTAACTCCTTGTCGACAGCTGAGCAAGACTCCATTATTTTCAAATGTTTTCAACAAGCAAATCAAAACACCTGTCACAATGAAATCCTTCTCCAACCCATCAAAATTTTCAAACTTGTCAAAGAATCTCTTCCTCTTGTTTTTAATAGACTCACCAACTGTTTATAATTATTTTAATTTAATACTTAAATTGGCCGCCACCACTGATATTGACCTCATTTACAAAAACGTATTTATGCCGCTGGAAATGGGTCAATTTCGTGCCGCCAAGATTTAGCGACGGTTCCCAAAGAAAACCATGGCGGAAAGAACGGGAAAAATAACAAAAAAAATTCCGCTTAGTTTGGAAAATATAGCGATTTTAAAATTTCAAAACATATGGAATCTTAAAACAAATTTTCTACAAAAACCCCGCCAATCTGAACATCCTGTCGCTTTACAGCTTTCCACTAGTCGCTAAATATTTGCTGCTTCTTCGCAAAATCTTGGCGGCACGGAAATGAAACAGTTCCTACCCATAGAAATACAAACTAAACACGGAACGGCTGTATCGTGTATGAAATGAACCCTGTACATGAGCGACCACATAATGATAGCTGCGTAGAGGAGTACAGCAACAGCGTTTATAAGGGAGAGCTAAATAAGAATCATAGCAAGCGGTGAATGGCAGCGTGTAAATAGATGTTAAGGGGGGCATAGACATTATGGAAAGAACTTCAGAAAATTTTGAATTTTAAGCCCCCTTCTGATTATGTCTTCATATTTTACGAATGTGGTGCGCTAAATCTGGCTTACAGCCGTTTCGTGCTTAGTTCATATTTCCATGGTGGCTATTCGCATCTTTCTTGGCTTGTACAATCGGAATCTGGGTTCGTGTACATGCTAAATACACGGTACAAACATGCACATTCCAATCAATATTTTATAAAAGGAAAATATTCCATTAGCAGATGTTTCGTAAAAGGCTAATTTTACGATTGTTTTGTGCCGATGTGCGATTTATTTAATTAAATTATAAATTATTTAGCATGCATGAATCCAAATTTCGAATATACAAGAACAAGGACGTTGCGAATAGCCACTCCGTTTGTGTTATTTAAAACAATATTATCGCAGGAATGTTTGCGTTTTTATGGTCGACACCCCATGAAACAATTAGAAGAAAAATTATCAGCGCGATAAATGGGAAATATCTTACAGTTATTATCATAAGCATATTTAAGCTATAAAATTTATTTAAGTAGTTTTTTTGTTGTCAAGACGATATAAGCGCTGATGTTATGTTAAAAATTTAAATTTTCACCTGACAAAATAAAAAAAAATTTAGCAGCATGAGGACGATTGCACCTTAAAAACAAGATTACTTCTTTTTCTTCTAGAAGAAAGTGAGATGAAGAACATGACACATATTCGTCCAGTAAATAACAAGCTGTTCGGTATTTATCTAATAGCTCAGTACTAAATAAAATGGGCTATCACTCCGGGCTCGGTGTTCGAGCCTGGCTCGGGGGAGGTTCTTGTTACTCAGGCCCCAATTTTTGGGAACGGGGTTCGAAACATTTTGCTGTGCTAATTAACGGAAAAATAATGAAAACATTCTATCTCGACCCGTTTTCGAGATTATAGGGCAATTTGCGAGCCACCTAACGTTCGTAACTTTTAGAAAAAATTCTATTATATATTATAATTTCCTTTTTATAAACTGCCGGTGGAGTTAATTTTCCTTTTACAAACTACCGGTGGAGTTAATTAGCACAGCAAAATGTTTCGAACCCCGTTCCCAACAATTGGGGCCTGAGTAACAAGAATCGTGCCCTGGCTCGGACCACGATTGATGTGCGTTTTTCCTGATAGCGTCAAATGGTAGTCCCAACAGTCAGGATATAAATAGGCGCGTTAATCACCCACCATAGCGAACATAAATAATTAAAGTAGCTGAATCAGAGCCTCGAAGTGTGGAGCACCTTGTGGAAAGCCCTATGTTTCCTACCTGGAGCCTGGAGTGAAACAGGAAATATTTTTTCTTGATTTGCTTTATGATCGAATTCTTCACGGGGATTCATATTCTTATCCTCTAGAAGGTGATACTAAAGCAATTCATCTAGACGTTTCGCATACGGGGTAACAATCCTTCTCGAAGGAAGTAACGTCCGGAATAAGAAGCTGATAATCTTCCGCAGTAATTTGTATCATCTTTTGAATATAATGCGGGAATCTTCTTGCTTGCTGGGACATTCTAACAAAACATCACTACTGTAACAATTTTATTTGCAGCCTAGGAACATCTTTATTTCTACACTAATCATTTTTTCTTTTTCTTTTCGCTCCTTGCTAATTCTAGACCAAAGATTTGACGCGCAGGTATTTTGTAAGTTTCCGTTAATAGGTTGTAAATAAAGCGGACCTGATTTCCCTGGATCTGGAGCTGCACATATTTTTGATTCGCAAGTTTTATAATGGTTGTACTGGCCGCTGCCCCTAGCTTACATGCTTTAACAAACTCTGTTATTATTATTCCATAAGCTTCCAAGTTCGTCACTAAGGTCACTTTCTTATTTCCGGATCGGGTGGCTAAGGACATGTGGATAGGTGCTTTGTTTCCGAACATCTCGTTCTTTTGCCTCATTCCGTAAGTATGCTTCATGTTGGCCAAAACTGTTTGGTAAACTTCATCAAAGGAACAAACCTCCTTTTTGCAAATGTTGCTTAGCACTTCATCCAATTTTATTATCTTAGTATTATCCACATACGGAAGCTTATATTTACTAATGTACTCTTTTAATTGCTTCTTTATATCGCCGTGCGCTATTCCATCACCTTTTCTGAAGCTAAGCTTTGAAAACAAATCTATAGTCTCATCCCCAACTGTGTACAGCTCCATCATTTCAGCGTGAAACAGTTGCGGCTCGTTTGAGGTTTGTTGGTCTTGTGCGCCTTCGCTTGGCATAAAATTAATTACATCAGGATGGTCGAAATCTATTGATACTATCTTCTCTATGCCCTTGGTTTCTTCACGAACGACAAGCAGACCGTTTTCTGACATTGCGTGCAGGAATTTCGAAAATTTCTTGTACGACGTCTGCTTCAAGTCTATGTTTTTAGTGGCAGACGGTATCACATGGAGCCTATAAAAGTTGCTTGTTAGAACAGGCAATGACAAATTCTTTCGATTAAATTTAACAGATGTTAAAAAGGCGTTTAGTAAAATATTATCCATAATTTGTGCCGAGTTACTTTCTTCCGGCCGTGAAGATTCCACCAACGTTTGCGAGTCAAAATGCATATCTTTAATTTCACTCTTCAAAAGTTCTGCATCTTCAATTCGTACGTCCTCTTTTACATCCACTTTATTATTATTTCTTTGAGTTCCTAATTCAGGAAAATCGTCTTCCTTCGGAAAAGTTACTTGACTATCTGAGTCTGGTATTTTCAGGGTTACTGAAGGATCAATACCCCATAGCTTATCACCGAAAACGTGAAGCATTTTTACACAAGGACCATAGCCACCAGCCATGTAAAGATCGTTACTACTTCTAGCCAGCCGGCCTATCCCAACTGCAGATTTATTTGAAGTAAGATTTACTGCCACCAGCTGGTCTTTTCGATAGTGACCGTAAGCATTCATACCACTCTCCTGTCGAATAACACCTGGAATTTAAAAATCGAACATTAGACGAAGAGGAAACATTGAATCAAATCTCTTTACCTGGAAGCATAAGATCGGCCCCATTTGCAAGTTTAGGCAGAACAGCAGGATGAGTTGTGAAATAAGGTATTAGGTCGGGAAACATCCAAAGTGTGTATAATGTTGGCACAAGATCATTCCTCTCATCCTCAAAAAACATGGGGCGTTTGTCTACTGAATAAACACTTACTATGATACCTCCATGAGTTATTATTTTTATAAAAGTGATTGCGGCTTTAGCTGGAAGTAGTGCTGACACATGATCACCATTAAAATTTGGAAACGATTGCAAAATACGTGCCCGCATTTTTTTTGTGTCCGAACCTTTGAGTTGGACACTGCTTTTTAGTTTAAAGGGTTTTATAAACATTTTCACAAACGTGTTATTGACGAAAATTAAAACCAGGCACAAATGTCAAACCTGCTAAGTGTGAATTTAGCGGTGGTTCTTAACCTTTTTAAAAAGTCCGCTGTGCCAAAAGCCGTCATTCAACGCTGCCGTGCTTGTCATTTGTCAATGGACGAGCAGATTTGCTATTTGAGAGTATTAAGAGCTACTTATTTGATTTGTTGAGCTTTCCACAAAAATGGCTTCAATTTTAAGCAGGTAAAGATTTCAGTTTATACAATAGAATATATGTTGTTTAAAATTATGTTTATTTACTTTTCTACTATCCGGCAATTGTTATATAAGAGTTTAAAAAAAATAGTATAAGTGGGTTTTGCTGGGTTGTGTGCTACGTTATTGTCTTTATATAGCAATTTTCTGGAATGATTGGGCCTTAGTCACGAATTTAATCCGATTTAAATCTAATCGTAAATACGGTATATTCCAAGTTGAATGATAGTAAATTCACTGACTTATAGATTCGTGTTTTTAATTGAGTACGATTCGAGTGAGCATTTATTGTATTTGCGACACAATTCCAATAGAATCGTATTCGGGAATAAGCCTCCTTTTTACACCGTTAACGAATAAATTATTATATTTTTGCTTTGAATAGGATTATATGTACAATGACCAAGGGGTGACCTAGAAATATGTTCTGTTGTAATAACTAGAAAAATGTTTAAGGAATTAATGTAGATTTCCATTTTTGAGGTAATTCTGCCAGTCGGTGAGATATATTCGTTACATACATTACAAGGAATAAATCCCAACCATAATATAGCTATACTTAGTGATTTGCAAGCCGCTTTCAAAATATTTAATTTGGCTGTTGTCTCATTTAAACTGATGGAACAGTGTCGTGAGCGACTGCCCAGGTTAGGCCGTCGGTTGTCCATCTCCCAGTTCTGTGTTCCAGGACAGAAACGTAAAGAATAATGAGAGGGCAGATGAACTGCCCAGGCAGGGCACAACTCTTAGCGAATTTCCATGTTCCCATTGGATCCGTTAAGAGGGATATTCAATCACATTTTCTAACGATATTATAATAAAATAAAAATAACAAGTGGGAAAGTTTTGGAACTTCACAAGATGACCTGGCCTGCGTACAATATTGGTATAATTCAAAATCTTCTTTAACGTGCTCGTCTAGATATTATCAGAATAGTGGCGGTGCAAAAGGGCTTATAGGGGGATATTCAGCTAAGGAACAACTTAATCTGCTTCCGCAATGCCTACGCTAGGAGAAACACCGCAAACAATATGTAAAAAAGCTGCAGCTTAACCTCCTCAATGTTGCTACAAATGATGATGAACAATGATTTGGAGCTGCGTCAGCACCGAGGGATCAGGTCCAATGTATTTCGTGGAGGGTACTTTACGAAAGGAGCAGTATAAAAATATTTTAAGGGACATTTTACTGCCTTATGTAGACTCCCTACCTTTACCCACTTTCGAATATACTTCATGCAGGATGGCGTGCCATACCTACCCTTCCTTGACCCGGAAATTCTCCTGATCTTAATTCCATCGAGAATTGCTGGGCCCTCCTAAAATTTAAAGTGTACGCCCGACCGAATACCAAATTGCAAATTAAAAAAATATATTACTGATATTTGGCAAAATAACGAAGATCTTAGGGAAATGATTAATTTTTGTGTCTGGAGCTTACCAACTCGAATAAGAAAAGTCATTATTAATAATATATAGGTGTGACTAAATATAAAACATTGTAAAGTCTTATGAATACCAAATAAACTATACTTGTTGAAATGCTTAATTTTTTTTTCGTGGAAATAAACTATCAAAACGTCACAAATATGAAATTTTTTCAAGTTCAATGGCCACATACTGTAGGCTATGAACAAATAAAATCATGAGGCCTAATTAAAAATATTACAGTGATGACGTACTTTATAAAACCACAAGAATTGAACCCTTAGAACAACTCCTCATAAGAACCGGACGAGACGACCTGAAAAGAGTGAGAGATCAGAAAAACAAAACAATTGCCTCAATTTATGACCAAAACTCTACCTCACCAATCGCTTGCTACTACTATTCCCCACTCAACTTATTACACCCGGACACTGAGAATCTTCTCCAATCACAAGACACCCAGCTACTTTCAAATTTTTATACTAAGGCAGACACAGGTCACCTCAGGCATTAGACACACTTAATTAACTCCCTAGGACCTTACCCCAACTATTACAGCTAACCCTATATACCCACCCTCAGTCAACTCACATCCTAGGTCTCATTAGAACTGACACCAAAAAATAAACTGGATCGGCATTTCACTGTTAACTGTAATTTAGTTCTTTAATAATCTCCCTCTCCGTCGCACCTAACATCTTTAGGTACAGGTACATCGTTAGCTAAATTAGATTCAGAACTAATTTCTAATTTTCAGGGAAGCAACTAACATAACTCCATAATTTACCTTCAGTCCTAGACCATTCATCTAACCCCTGTGTATAACATCTTAATTAAGATAAGTACGAGATCTGCTCAGACCATAGTGTCTAGATAAACAAGACATAGCAGGGCCTCTCAAGTCTCTCCAAATTACTGAGATAATGACTATGAATCGGAATAATCATTGTCGAGGTTTAGAGCAGACGGATGTTAGCCCAGGTATAACTCAAGTGAACTTCACATAGCTGAATTCAACTATGTTTTTCTAGTTATAAGTAGTAGTTAGATGTAGTTATCTAGTTTATAAGTAGATACTTTGATACACGCCCTGTTTCATTACTCAATGAAATAAATTAGAGTTGCAAAATACCTTAATTATCATTTATTAACTCGATCAAATAGACAACGTGGTTCATTAACTCGAGGCTCTCGATTCGATTGTCAGTGTTCTCAAACGCCATTCTCCACACACTCTCAGTACTCGTCAACTCTCCGTTCTATCTCTCTTTCTCGCTCTCACACTCCTCAATACTGTAACACGCCCACTGTATTTTAAATACGTCGAACGCAAGCGCGTTGCAAATTGTCCACAACCATTCTGATGTATGGTTAGGTCGCCTGAAGTCAGGTTCATTCATCTGGGTTAAGGGGACCTATATGGCTTAAATGGGGTTTTGCGGAGTCAAAAGATTTTTTTTTTTCAAGAAAAAAACCACATAAAATCAGAAAATGAGGAAACTAGTTTATTACTGAATACTTTAAGATTGTTTATGGCCTATAAAAATCACAAAAATACCCATGGGCTCTTATGGGTTGAGCGTCTCTTGCAATGGTGGAATTTCACCGTTGCCGTAGCTTTTTTCCAGAACCCCTGATCTGAAACACATAAACAAAACATTTTCTGTTAGATAATACTTGACTGCATAGAATGAATTAATTAGTTTTGCTTTCCTGCAATTATTTTTGATTTTGTGTAGTTTAGAGTTCAATTTTTGAAATTTTTCATTACTTACTGAACTAATAAATATTTTAAAAAATAATTATAATCTAAATATTCAAATATTTTTTAATTCATTCCATGACCAGATATATAATAAACCAGCCCACCAAATTTCAAACAATTTGAGCAAACGGTTTTTGAAATTTTCTACGGCAACGGTCAAAACACAGAATTCCGAGCAAAATCGAATTAAAGTTTGACTTTACAGAAGAAACACAAAGTTTATTAACGAAAATGCTACTTAGAAACGCACTGATTAAGGTTCGTTTGCACAACAAGCACAACAGAGAATCACAGGGAATGTAGTTGCTCTGCTGTGAACCAAAAATAGCGCGGATTTAGCGCGTCAATTAGGCTTCCGTTATTACAGAGTATTTGAAGTACTTTTTTTAATGACTAAATTCTAAAAGTAAAAAAAGGCATAACTTCGTTATTTTCTTACAGATTTGGGTTTAGTTTGCAGCGTTTTACTCGGAAATAGTTGAACAAAAAGAAAAGCCAAGAAAAAAGCCTTAAGCCTCGACGTTGGCCAATGAAAATTATTTAACTTTATGTGAATATTACCTTTTTTGATAAACAAAATAATTGGTATGGGACTCCATAGCCTTATACCCCGGCAAAGAAGTTTTATTTTTGGTGGATTTTTACAAAAACATACTTTACTAACTATTATTTGATGACGTAAAAAATAAAAGTTTTCCAAAAACTGTTATTTAGCTAACAGAAAATAAAAGTCATCTTATCGCGGGAATTTTATTGTCAGACTTAAAAACTAAAAGTCTTTCAATAACCCTTATTGAGCCAATTTATCATAAATAAAAGTCATCTAGTGACAATTATTTTCAGACTCCAAAAATAAAAGTCTTTAATAACTCTTATTGGGCCAATTTAAAACGAATCTCTTCTCGTGGCTTTTATTTACCAACTTACAAAATAAAAGTCTCAGTGTAAGTGTTATAAAATGATACATAAAATAAAATTGGATATTAACTCTTATAATATGATTTTGATAAAACAGGCCAAAAAAAAATGTTAATCTTTGACTTAAATAAAACGTTTAGCCTGTTAAGCCTTTAAATACACCTTATAACTCTTTCCGTTTCTGGTATATTCATTAGCACAGAAATCCGTAATATGACCGCACGTTTTTGTGTCACTTCGCTTGCACAAAGCCCACCCTCTCCCGCAGGCAGGGGTTAAGATAGATACTCTGTGAAAAGATTTGGGGGCATTTAGCTAAGGTCTTAGGGTACATAATGGTATAAAGATATAACATGTATCACTTATATGAAGAAACAGCCAATTATAACAGATAATATCCATAATGAATTAGAGTTAGGAATTTACACGTTGTCACATCAAGAATATTTTTCCTTTATAAATATTTATACCACCTTTTACCGCCCCTTGGGAGTTGAATTTTCTGAAATGCTAGTCAAACACAAAATTTGAAGGGTGGGGGAAACATGTTTTTGTTAAATTCTGATTTTTTAATATTCCGCAAAAGGGTTTCTATTTATAAATTTGTATAACCTTTCTCTACCTTGACATGTTGTACCTCTTTGTAAAGGCAACAAGATGGGCCATTCAATAAAAAAGGGATGTATTAACTTTCGGAGAAAATGTGGGAAAAACGTTTTAGGAAATTTAAGGGCATTTTTCCATTTCGCAACTGACTACATCTGCAGTGGTTTCGGAAATCACATTTATATATTAGTTACTAGGCATGAGTTTGAAGTTGAGGAGATCAAATAGATCAAAAGATAAAAATAAATTAGTTATGTGCATCCCGGATTTATTAATCACGCTGTAAATATATTTTTCCCAAACAAATATTTATACCTCCTTTTATTTGTGTTGTAGAAGGTTTATGCAAAGTTTAAAATAAATCGTATCTAAAAATATTTTTTCCCACACAAACACAAATTTTCAAATATTCTTTCTTAGTGGATGCTTACGTAACAAATGAAAGCTTTTGCTCAAATTTCGTGAATTTGAATGAATTTTTTTTTAATTCAGATTTTTTTTATATTCCGCAAAATGTTTTCTATAAATAATATAATATAAATTTCTATACCTTTTCTCTATACCTGGACACGTTATACTAAAGGCAAAAAAAGATGAGTAATTCAATTAAAAAAGAAGTGTATTAATTACATGAATCTCAGAGAAAATGTGGGGGAAACGTAAATTTTTAGAAATTTCAGAATAATGTTTCACTTTTGGAAGTAAATGTACTTGCAGTGGTAGAGGTAGATCAACATCAAAGTTAACCTAATATAAAGTTAAGAAGCAGAAGAGATTTCCGATTGTTTTCCATTAAGCACCTAAAGGGAGAAAAGGAAAGGAATAATATTTAATAAAAAACAAAAAGCCAAATACTCTCTGAAACTTTAAATTGTAAGAAACAAAAAATGCCCTCCGGAAAGTATAAAGGACGGAATGCGGTGGAAACACTTACAAATATGTGAACTACAAGATTTGAGAGCGAAGCAGGAGCTTTAATTCTCATTCACTTTCGCGCTTTTTAATTTTAACCAATCAGATAGATATTTCCCATGCTGTTGCTGTTATTTCCCATTGTTGTTGTTGTAAATAGCACATTAGTTGAGCAGCACGTGGTTGCTTGCAATTATTCTAAGTTTGAATGAGGATATTAGGGTAGCTCAATGTTAAATTATAATTTCATATTCATCGTTCATTGAGAAAGGAAGCATAAATGAGTGAAAATAAGTTGCCAGTCGTTTCTTGGAAATGTGTTGTGGAAAATTGTAGGTCGGTGAGTTCGGGGGTAAAAATGTTCAAATTTTCGAATTTTGTCAATACATGTACGAAATCATTAATCATCCTAATATGAAAGTTTCTAAAACAAGACTATATTTGGCAACCCTAATTTGTCTCTCAATTTGTGCAGAACTTTTTGTGTTTCTTACTCATCCAGAATTTTACTGATGTGTGGTATACTGATACTTTTCTGATGCATGTGAAAAAGATAGAATGATTTACCTATGCTTCTTTCTCATACAAAACACAGATTTTATCATGTTTTGTTCCTGTGCTTCCTAACTTTATATTAGGTTAACTTTGTCAACATTGGTGGCATTTTTGGAAAGGATATTGAGATAGTTGTTTCGCGTGAAGTTGATGTCGCTGCGTTAAATGGATCAAAATATAAAAACAAAATTATAATGTGCATTCCAAATTTATGAATCATCCTACATACAATTTTTTGGATGCTAGGTGAGATCTATCGCCTCACTCATTTTGGTCCCCGATAGATGAAACACCCTGTATGTAGATTGGCTCTAACGAGTAACTTTTAATTACTAGAAACTTTTTAAATGCTTTATGAACTCTAACACTCTTTTTCTTATCTTACAGGTCATTATGTTTGAAACATGCTCGAAATTTATATCTCTCATCAAACACAGCTCATATCAAATGTATTTCAATAAAAGTTGTTCCAGTTCAGCCATCCCCTAACGAATCGTACGATGAAAGAAACATGCGACTGAACAGAGAAATGTCGCCACATTTAACAATTTATAAGCCACAACTTACCACTATGCTGTCTATTACTCATCGAATGGCAGGTACGTAATTAAACCTCTGTAGAATTATGTCCGTATGTACAGGGATAATCTAATCTTACAGTCTTAAATATCTTTTAGTTTTCTTCAATTTCACTATAGGTGATTTATTAGGACCTAATATGAGTGCGCATTCTCGCTGACGAACTTCACGTAGGCTTTAATATCTTCACACATTAAAAGTTGTGAAAATGTATTATTAGCGTACGGCCAATTTTCAGCTTAAATAGTATTACCAGAGATAACTAATAGTCTAAGATCCCGCCTAAGATAGACCTTCATCCATCTGTTTTCCTAACGAAAGGTATTCGCGGTCAAGGTCAAGGTCTTAGGTAAACATAATGTAATTAATTTTTTTTGATTTCTACACTCATTTGTTTTCTCAAGTTGGGAGTTGGTATTGTACATTTACACTCATATCTTTTCTCATTGAAATATATACTAAAATAAAGATAATTTTATTGCGAACACGGTTTGCTTAGGTTGCCTAAGCAAAATCGGTCAAGACTAAACGATTATCGCGCTTTGAAATTCGAATATTCGAGCAACCGAGTGGTGCGCAACAGAGAAGTGTTGAGCCTACTATTCTGTGCGATAGTGGGGGAAAGGATAAAAAATTAATAACACATTATAATAAATCTATGATGATATTTTATAGAAATACTAAAGTTATTCAGCATCAGATTCATCAGAAGTTGAAAGATTATTTTCAAATTCTGAGGCATTGTCATCGTGCAAGTGCAATATATCTTCAACTTGCAAGGGGACCAAACGCCCAAACGAACTTTGTTGGTTTTAAGTAGGCATCCATGAACCAATCGCAATTTTCAGGTCATAGTACGACACAATGAGGATCAGTTGCATCAAGCCACATTGAATTGATGTATATTGCACGTAAGAGTTTTTTCTTCTAGGGATTACCCGCATGGTGGGAGCATATTTGAGTCGAACTTTTTAATCTTTTTTTTTTGTTGTCTCTCGTAGCCGAATAAATACAAAAAATACATCTCGCGTCATTTATACTAATGCAGTGCTTGATACCATACATAAGAGCAGTACACTCCTGAACAACGTTCCTTTTTTCGTTGATGAAAATATAGGCCCTAATAACGCAACCTTTTTTTGAACGGTCTGATTTTTTTTTCCGATAATCTGATGCTGAATAACTTTTATATTTGTAAACAAGAACATAAGAGATTTATAATAATACGTTATTATTTTTAACCCGTATTAGGGAGCACCTAATAATTCGATATTCGAAGCTTCGCCAATTCGAAGCTTTGGATTCCTACACAGTACTTACAGTCATACGGCGTTTCATACACCAAGAAGTGCACCCTTTGCTTTTTAGAATTCGTGCACCGCGAACAATATGAGATACAATAAGTTGTAAAAACGCGCTAAGTACACTACCTCATAGGTGGCGTGGAAACGTGTGCATATTATGACGATACAACTTTTACAACTTTTTGAATCGTTATATCTCAGAAACGGTGGCTCTTGGGAAAAAAAGTATTGATACATATTTTATAGATATTTTTATGATCTACAATTTTTGTCTGGGGTAATTTTATAATAAATCTTACCGTTTTGTTGAAAATCGCGAAAAACTCATTTTTTTTACCTTTGACCTTGAGTAAAATTTTTTTCATACACGGGAATGATGAGGAATTTTAAAATTTTATTTATAATTATGTTTGAACAATTTTACTAACTTTCAGCTTGTTGGGAATTTATGTATCTTTGAATGTCTAGATTGACCGAACTATGAAGAAGTAAACGTAAACACAAATCCAAGTAAGCACGAGGAGGAAATATGTGGGGCGGAACTAGTATTATGAGCAATATCAGGCTATATACCGTCCTGTGGTCGAAATATTATTTCAATAAGGCTGGCTGTCTTCCCACTATCGTACGTGAGCGTATCCTCATGAAAAGTGCTTGAGAAAACATCCCGTATTATCCCTGCATGCTCTGGCTAATATACAAATTTATGATTTTATTATGATTTATTTGCTCTAGACACCACAAAGAACACAATTTCCATGAATCCCAACCAACCAACCAATCTCCAACCAGCACTATAGAACTATCAAAGATTTATAAAGCTAAAATAATTCGAAGCTTCAAACATTTCTGCGAAGCTTCGAAGCATTCCAAGCTTCGAAAATCAACAGCTGTACTTTGTCACTGAATTCTTTGAGAAAACAAATGAGTGTTGAAATTAAAAAAAAATTAATTACATTATGTTTAACTAAGAGTAGCCTTGACCTGATATAATTAGACAACCCATCTGCGATTTTTTTGTTTACATATTATGTTTGATAAAAAATACCTTTTAACAGGCGGACTGAAAAGTTCGTAGGCTAGCATAGAAAAAATTATTTTTTTGATAGAATTTCATTTCATTATTCAATATAGTTCCCTTCGGGGGCGATACAACGATTATAGCGGTCATACAATTTTTCGATACCATTTTTATAATACGATTTGTCTTTAGCCTCAAAAGAGGCTTCAGTTTCGGCGATTACCTCTTCATCGGCGCGAAATTTCTGTGGAATTGGATCCGGTGTGAGATAATGGAGCCATGTTTCATCCATCGTCACATATCGACGCAAAAATTCAGATTTATTATGATTGAACAGCTCCAAACACTACTTACAATCATCGATCCGTTGTTGTTTTTGGTCGATTTTGAGCTCCATCGCGGCACCCACTTTATACAGAGCTTTCGCATATCCAAATATTCATTCACGATATGACCAACACGTTCCTTTGATATCTTTAGGGTCTCAGCTATCTCAATCAACTTCACTTTACGGTTATCAAAAATTATTTTGTGGACTTTTTGATGTTTTCGTCGGTAACAGCCTCTTTAGGGCGTCCACTGCGTGCATCGTCCTCGGTGCTCATTTCGCCTCGTTTAAATTTAGCAAACCACTGTGCAAAGTCCAAATAATGTTTATCAAGCCAAGCCTTGGTTTCAACAGTATTTTTTCGCCAAAAAGCAATGCTATATTAACACACGAAATTCCTTTTTATCCATTTTTTCAAAGTAACAAAAGTTCTTTCACTAAAAATGCTATAACTCAGATACTAATAGTACAACAGCTGTTAAATTTATACATGTGTCTTTTGAAAGTTAGGGCTAACTAAAAATCATGTGGATTTGATATTAGTAGCGTCATCTATGGGTCAGCCTACGAAATTTTCAGCCCGCCTGTTATTAGTAAAACAGATGGGTGAAGGTCCATCTTAGGCGGGATCTTGTACTGTAACAAGTAGATGTGAACCCGCAATTTAAAACAGCGCGAACGAAGCTTCTGTTAATAACAAGCTTATTGCCCTCTGATAGAAAGCTCTTTGTCAGCAACATCAATGTTTACAAAGCTATGAAAGCTATGAGAGGAAGTTCGCTTCAGTTTCATTAGGTTCTTCAAGTTCTTTGCGCAATGTTGCCTCGCTAAAACAGGCAGGCAGGCCGCAGGATAACATATATAAATACATGGATGTTAGGGATGAGCACACCATTAATTACAATAATTTCTTCTACCTGCCCCACTCTGATGCGATTTTTCAGAATGAGATGGATGAAGAAATATTGTTAATAATTTGACAGTGTGCCCCTATATTATCGTCCGTTTGTAAAATGGAAGGCAATGTTTAGTAATTTACGAATGCATTTTCGCAGCTTAGGTTTTTAAATGAATATATACTGCATAAGTGCCTAAATTAACAAAAGGGTGGTGCCGCATTAAACTGAGCCATGTAAAATTAAGATTTGAAAAAGGTTAAAATGCATAATTATAGCATATGACAAGATTGAGTTATTCAAATGTTTAATTAACCTCAATTGCAAAATAGTTATAGAAAATAATAAATCGAATGTTTATTAATTTGATGTGATAAAAAGGTGTGTCTTGTGTTGTATTATATCATACAATACCTATATATACATACAGAGAAATTATGTGCTGTATGATTCTTACTGAATTCAATTTTGAAGGGCTCTTCTTGCTAAACAGAAATAAAACAAATATTAAGTGTATTTTCCCGAGTAGGAAGAATTTCGTAGACGAGGATTCAAATATTATATTAGTTTCTTTTGTCGAAGAGATTTTATCAAGCCCAAAGAGTGGATGATAATGTGCTGCCTAGGTTTACAAAGATTTTTGGCGAAACGGTCTGCGAAAGAGATTAATTTGAAATTCCCCAGGCAAAGAAAATTGAATAGTGAACAAAATCATCATTGAATCTATATACCTCAAAATTGATCCCCTTTGGCAACATTATGCAGTCTAAGCGACTTTATACTCCTTGTGCTTCTTATTAAATAGCTTTAAATAAAAGCGTTATTGCCCCAGCTCATTAAACTGGACCGGAATGTAGTAGAAACAGTATAATGAAGACATTGAGCGATTATTTTCGTTGTGCCAGAAGTGCGCCTAGAATACGGGATTTAACTATTCCCGCAAAGGAAATAAGTCACAGAAGCAAGTCGCGATGTATGCATGATGTATAGTACATATTCGCACCATCAATTTATCGTTCAGTGATAGTGAACGATTTTTGCACTACCAATGTGCCATCCATTATCACTCATTGATAATGAAAATAAGTGCACTACCATTAGTCGATTAGTGGTAATGAAATAAATTTCCACTACCACTAATCGTTTAGTGATAGTGCAAGAAGCATTTTAAATAACACTGAGCCCCGTAGTGCTAATGAAATAAATAATGCACTACGCCCAACTCTGTTTCTAACTATCTCGCTCCAACCAAAATCCTTGCAGGCAAACAACATGTCATCCAAATCATGCCATTTAATTTGTTAAAAAATGTTGCACGATTATTTGTAAACAAAACTAAATAATAAATAATTACATTGTCACCAACTGATTTCTGCAATGTTATGTTCAACATTTAGTTTTTTCACAAAAATACCCCCGACACAATCATCTGTTACAATAGTTTGACGATGACCAGCAGATGGGTGTAGCATTTGCTGCCACAACTTTAGTTTATGTTGGCATATACGGGAAATATGAACTTTAGACAAAGGTAGAAACAATGATTTCTGTCTCTACCTCTGTCGCACCACAATCCTTAGATGATGAGTATCCGGGGCATTATAATTGGGCCTTTCGGCAAGCACGTTCTCAGTGAGACAGCGTGTTCTCGCATATCGTCTCACTTTCATATTGAGCAACAAAAATGAACGCAGCTTTTGAGCACCTGAGCCATCTGAGATGGATTTTCTGTGTCTCATTTGTCTGTTATATGTTGTGTGTTGCGACAGCCCTTGAGCAGCCCTCAGAATAATAGGGCCTTTCGGCAAGCACATTCTCAGTGAGACAACTGAGATAACATTTTGAGCATTCATCTCAGTTGGCTCAGTTGGGTAGAATAATTGGATTAATCAGGTGATTTTGGCATCGAATTTTTCTGGTGGTCGTTTCCGCACGGCACGACTAGCCAAGGCACACTTTCAATGCTAAAATCCTTGGTTTAGAAAGTGTCTTGGCTAGTCGTGTCGTGTTTACCAGAATAAGACCCATTATATATGATTATGCCGATTTTAAGAGGGACTTTCGCTTGGAAAATAAATAAAATAAAATTGTGGAAACGACCACCAGAAAAATTCGATGCCAAAATCAGCTGATTAATCCAATTATCCTACCCAACTGAGACAACTGAGATGGTTGCTCAAAATGTTCTCAGTTGTCTCACTGAGAACGTGCTTGCCGAAAGGCCCTTATGAAAAAAACTAAATATTGGGCGTGATATATCAGAAATCAGTTCGGTACAATGCAGTTATTTATTATTTAGTTTCGTTTAAAGATAATCGCGCAAAATTTGTTAACAAATTAAATGGTATGATTTGTTTTAATGGTTTGCGCCGGAACTGAAAATGGTTTCGTTTTTCAGAAGTGACTTATGCCTGCTCTCCAATGGGTATGCCATTTACCATTAACCAACGAGTGACCAGTTGACGGAATAGCTGACAAAATGCGTTCGTACATAATTCTATCAATGTAGATGTGAACTCAGAAAGCTCTGTTTGTTGTGATCGGTGAAATGCAAAGAAACGAACTAAGTTTTATTTTATTTATTTTTAAGAATTAGCTAATTTAGCAGAACTAGCTGCTTAATAAATTTCATTTCTTCGTTTCTACACACTTTTACACAATATTTACTTGAGCTTAAGCTCAGTTTTGCTTGAACTTTGACACCTTTCAAGTACTAAATACGTATCTAGGGCCCGAACCACTGCTAAAAAGTG
This sequence comes from Neoitamus cyanurus, assembly GCA_947538895.1. Lineage (NCBI taxonomy): Eukaryota > Metazoa > Arthropoda > Insecta > Diptera > Asilidae > Neoitamus > Neoitamus cyanurus. Next base: position 43,346,738 of record OX384541.1, read on the forward strand.
CTGAATTAAATGCGGCAACTCATATGGTTTAACTAACACAAAGGAAAAGTTAGAGCATGTCGACCAAAACACGAGCGAGAAGGGACACGCATTTTATAATGAGAAGGAAAAGGCAGCAGCATGGTTCGTGGTCGGTTTGTCGATGGCATGCCCATTGGAGAGCTGGCATTAGCCTCCAGTTCTTATGTCAGTGGTAGCAAAGCTGAAAATAGGGATGTTAATCTGTATAGCCCTGACTATAATAGCCTTATATTATGACTCTCTAAGATTTGCTGTCAAATTTCCCTAAGATTGGTTAAGTTTCTGTCGAATCTTAACGAATCTTAAGCTCAACTATAATCGTCTTAATGTATTTTTGACACTTGCAAAAAGTGAGATCTTAGTGGTATAATAAAACTATTAGGTCCGCAACTAAGTTCTCGCTGTTTTTTTTTATGAATATAAAACTTTATTATGAAAAAATGGTTACAAATGAGTTATTCAAAGTACTGCCCATCGCTAGCGACAACCTTTTCCCATCTTTCTGGCAGAGCTCGAATACCGTCACGGTAGAAGTGTTCGTCTTTTGAGGTTATCCATGAATCAAGCCAATTTACGATGTCGTCATATGAACGGAACTCCTGATTAGTCAGAGCATGTGCCATCGAACGGAATAAGTGATAATCGGACGGCGCAATATCTGGGGAATATAGCGGGTGGGGTAGGACTTCCCATTTGAGTGTTTCTAAGTAGGTTTTGACGGGTTTGGCAACGTGAGGCCGATCGTTGTCGTGCTGTAAAATCACTTTTTCGTGCCCTGATCGTATTGTGGCCGCTTTTCGCGCAGTGCTCGGCTCAATCGCATCAATTGAGTTCGATACCGTTCTCCAGTGATCGTTTCGTTCGGTTTCAACGTCTTTTCAGCGTTTTCGAAGATTTTCGGCCTTCCTTCACGCGAACGGTCGTCAACATCAAAATCACCGTCTTTGAAGCGACGGAACCAATCACGGCACGTTGTTTCACTTAGAGCAGCATCTCCGTAAACTTTTTGGAGTTCTCGATGCGCTTGAGCCGCCGTTTTCTTCGAATGAAAAACGAAAAGCAACACTTCCCCGCAAATGACGATTATTTGGCACATAATCAGACATTTTCACACAACCAAAAGTATATGTTCCAAAAACAAAATCACAAATGTATCAAAGCGGCTTGCTTACCATATGTCTAAGCTTGGTTCATGACGTTTTAGTAATGCTATAATCGACCAACTCTTACTACTGGAGCCATCTATTGAAAAACAGCGGGAACTTAGTTGCGGACCTAATAGTTGTGCACAATGTCCGCACATTTTGATGAAGAGCCACCAACCAATTTGTACACAAACGTCACTTTTGTCAAGTTCCTTTAAGATTTGACCGCTCCGGACCGTACCTTTAAGACGCCGAAAGATTTCGAAAATATTTCGAAAGTTGACGAAAGATTGGATAAGACTATTATAGTTGTCAGTGTGGGACTTCATATGATCGTACAAAATCTTAAGCAGTCTTAAGATCTCGTAAGACTAATATAAGCCCTGACTATAATAGCCTTAAGACTCTCTAAGATTTGCTGTCAAATTTCCCTAAGATTGGTTAAGTTTCTGTCGAATCTTAACGAATCTTAAGCTCAACTATAATCGTCTTAATGTATTTTTGACACTTGCAGAAAGTGAGTTCTCAGTGGTATAATAAAACTAGTTGTGCACAATGTCCGCACATTTTAATGAAGAGCCACCAACCAATTTGTAGACAAACGTCACTTTTGTCAAGTTCCTTTAAGATGTGTACGCTCCGGACCGTACCTTTAAGACTTGCCGAAAGATTTCGAAAGTTAACGAAAGATTGGATAAGGCTATTATAGTTGTCAGTGTGGGACTTCATATGATCGTACAAAATGTTAAGCAGTCTTAAGATCTCGTAAGGCTATTATAGTCAGACCTATAGTCAGGCCTTATATCAGCAACAACGGATCTTCAGTGTGCGGTAAATGAATGAAAGGAACAGAGCGAATTGAAGAGAAAGCCCGGTTTTATTCCAGATTCTTGCCAACCCGTCAATGTCTGCTGATTGTCTGTTAGTCCACAGTATGTAACTCCTTTTTTAATTTTATTGATCGTTTACCACATATTTGAAACTTCGCGAGTTTGACGAGTTTGCCTATGAGTATGCGTTTTATAATGCGCAGGTTCGAAACATGTCCATTTCATCATTTTATAATGCAATGACCACATACTTCTTTTGCACTGAAATTGAAATATAATTTGATGATAAATGTGAAACAAAGTTTGACTTACAAAAATAATGCTGCGATCAATGAGTACTGCCTGCAGCATGTCAAATTAAGAAGGTAGTCTTTCGTGATTATCAAATGGCTGAATTTTACTGAATTGTTTAATAAAGATATGCACAATCAATCGGTTATATTGAACGACAAATTTCATGCGGCGTTTTTTCAGTCCGACAACCTGAAAATGTCATTTGAATGATTCCCGGTTTCGTGATTACTATAGGTTTAATTTTTCGTTTTATAATATTGAAATTAAATATAGAATACACTAAAATATGTGTACGACAACATTGCTGCTGCAAACTAATAAAAACGTTACTGTACGTCACATACTTACATATATAATTAATTAAGTACACATCATGCACGCGCACACACAAACACACAAAAACACACACGCGCGTGCCACACAAATATATAGAAGACTATTATGCTCCGAAAATTCCTTGATTATGAGAATTATTTTTATTAACCGAAAATTATTCTTTCATATATATTTACATATTCTTTAATTTCTGGTGTTTCTTTTTGTGCAAATAAACTTATTTTCATATTTCATTCATTATTATAAATTTTGAATTGTAATCCCTCCCCCCTTCTAATTATGTCTTCATATTTACGCCTGCACTGCGCGACCAATACGAACACAGCCAATTCTAACACATCAGGGAATGTGGTACGCTAAATCTGGCTTCCACCCGTTCCGTGTTTAGTTCCACATTTCTTATCTAATTATCTTTCAATTTCACTGTAAAAGAAGCATGTGGCCATTGCATTATATAATATGACTAGCTTGCCCGGACCCGGCGTTGCCCGGGATACTTAAATTTTTATTTATATAGATTTTAAGCACCCTTCCTACCGCACCCCGCCCCTCTATGATCAAGCGAAGTGGGGGTGATCTCAATCAATCAAGCAGAAATTCATACACAATACCCCCATACATCACTTTTATCTATTCCTAACTCTTTTTTTACTATAGATGAATCAATTTTTTATTTATTTCCAATCGGCAGGGGTAAACCTCTTGCTGCTTTAACAAATTTTCGACTTTCAACACGCACAGTTTCTCTTTCTACATTTGTTAATACACAGGCTTTCTCATGTTTGTTATTTTACAAAATTATTTTTACGTCCTTACTCCTTACTCCCTCTCCGTCTTTTCGGAAAAAAATAAACAGTAAATTCCTATCTACATTACACTATATTACATTTTACGAAAAAAAAACTATGAATCATTAAATCATTATATGTATATTTACGTAATTATACTACTCTCCAATTCGAAATCAGCGGTCCCAGAAACGCCCTAGTGCGGCCTTTCAGGGAAATCTCTTATAAACTTTGATGACCGGTTCGAAATCAGCGACCTCTAAATCTCCCGATTGCCCTTATTCATAAAAATTCTTTGAAGTGGGCAATTTTTTGTGTCTAAAGCCATCCCCGGCGAGCGCACAACTGCAATAATTATCGCTGACAATTTGTTTTAATCGAAGCACGTCCAAAATAAAATGAACGCATGAATGACATAACAACATGCTTGTACTGTCAACACTGAAAAAAGTTTCAATTTAACAGCACAATCTCCATCTTAAAAAAGTTTCAATTTGACAGCAAAATCCCCATTAACAAAATGATCCGCCATTTATTGAATTCATTTGTTACAAAAAATGTGATAAATGAAGAACCGCTCTACCGATTTTGTGCAAACTTCACATAAACCATCTACTAAATAGTCTGAACAAAGCCTAAACATTTGGTTTGGATAGGTGAGCCCGTTCTTGAGTTATAAAATTACAACGAAAAGTGGCATTGATTTTTATATATACAGATAACATGCTTCGAACCTGCGCATTGGAAAACGCAAAGTTACTGAGAATTTTCGAAAATGGTACTTGATGAAGCCATTAATGATGAAATATCAGAATAGTGCAAATGGATGCTTTCTCTTCGAAAGGTATGATTTTGATAACAACTTTATCATCTCGTGTATCTTCTGTTTAGATATTTAAACATGAAGTAAATTTAAAAAAAAAATTTAAGAATTCTGTCATTTGTGAAATCCTTGTTTTTTTATATTCTCACCTTTTCCCCATTTATCGCTGTTTAACTTTTTTCAACGGATCGTACGCAGCCTCCCGAGCTCGGGGTCCCTGGGGGGTCGCTTCATTTGTCCCAGGATAAAGAGCACTTGCATACTTAAGAATTATAAAGTGATGTAAAAAAACAATGCGAAAAAAATGTGTCTTAAAAATTGCATACGGTAGGAAGTTACCCAGTATTAAAAAATAAACTACGGATGGCCACCTTTTAGCTAAGTTTTTTCTAGCAAGCACCAAGCGATAAATCTCAAATTCTTATCCTAATCTTTTACTTCAGGTATGGCACTAGCTGGATATGCAACAGTTCTCGGAGTCGGAGCCCTTGTACTGCCGCATGATTTTTCACACTACATTACTATGATAGAAGGATTACATCTTGGAGTTGGTTCTCTTCTGGCCATCAAATTCATTCTGGCATTTCCTGCTGCGTTTCACACATGCAATGGCGTTCGCCATTTGTGTTGGGATATGGGAAAGTTCTTAAAGATTCGCGATGTTTACTCCACCGGCTATATAATGATTGCTAGTTCATTAGGTTTAACAACTTTATTAGCTCTTCTGTAGAAATATTCTGTACATTATAAATGTACGCCTAATAAATTCTGAGGATAGCAATAACTATTTAATCTTCTTATCGTCAGAATTAATGATTGATAAATTCATTAATTGTATCTATTTCGCTGAAGCTTTTATACTTCTTTGATTAAAATAGTGACGATAGCTAATGTTGAGCCAATCTGAATAAATAATGAGCAGTCGAACAGTGTACATGAAATGTGTTTAATTATTCAGATTCAACATTTATTATTTAAATAGATCGTTTACAGATCGTGAAGGAGGATGGAAATAATAGAGGGACATAAACACCGAAGCAAATATGACAGGTCGTACAAAGATGTCTTTTCGGATGACTTTCAGCGTAAAAACGCTAGCATAGTGATTTCCATGGAAAAAAGTTCAGAGACATGCAGGACTGTCTATCACAGATTCAAGATTGTGCCTCCGAATTAAAAAAGGAACCGCATATTACTGCAATGCTAGCACCTATGTACCTACTTGCGGGAGAAGTGCAATGTTGGCTATCGAGGCGGTGCATAAAAATAACCAGAACACAGTTTTGGGTGTTGTAACAGATTTTGCCAGCGTAATGACCTTATTTACACCATCGATGTTTTGTTCGGCCACAGATAAATAACTATACAGATGTCGCCTCGGCATAGGAAAACGAGAACGCATTTCTGTTCCTGTCGTTATAAACAAGTTCGGGTGAAAATGTTTCAGCAATATGAATCGAAGCTGAAGCCTCTGCACTTGCCCACTTGGTCGAGCGCCAGGACACGAGAGCAGCGAGGTGTTCGTGGGCGCCGACTTGAATGAAAGTGAGGCGTGAGGGAATGCGCAAAGGGATTATTCACGGCAACGTAGAGAAATAGCGAAGCGAACGGGGAAAATAGTTTTCTGGTATTTCATCACGTTTCAATCCGCAGAAGTGGACTTATTCCGTTTTTGGACTGCGACTTGTGAGGATTTATTGTTGGAGCATTTTGGGTTTGCGATATAATTGACGATTTTGGATATTTTACTTGGCTTTGGATTTTAGGATTTTGATATTTGAATTTATTGACAATTTTTTGATTACTTACGTTGACGACTTTGGCTATTTTTATTGATAAATTATCAATTTTGGCACAGATATTATTCTTTGGCTACGTTTCAGGATTTCGATTTTGGTATTTGCTTTATATCTTTTCCTTGGTACCAATTTTTTTATAATAAAAATGGGTAAACCTTGCAATATAAAATGTTGTATAATATCTTGCTTGGCAACGGCAGATAAATACCCTGACAGGCGGTTCTTTCTGTTTCCCAAACCCGGTTCTGACAAATATAAAAAATGGATTGATATTTGCGCTGAATCTGCTTCCGAAATAGAAAAAAAGAAAAAACCATATTTGTGTCATATTCACTTCGCAGATATGTTTTTGGGGAAAAAATTTTTAAAAAAGAATGCTCTACCGACACTTTTTTTGTCATTTTTGCCACAACACAGCTCTTTTGCCGCTGATTCTGAAGCCTTGTTAGCAGAAAATAATATAAAGGTTTACAAAAGACAGAGCTACAGTAATATTGATGATGACTTAAATTTTGATGAACTAAATAAAATGTCTACTTTACCAATGACTAGAAGAAGTTCAAGTGCATCCCCAATTTCATGCAATGTATGCTTGAATAGTGTAAAGCAGGTAAAAGCTTTTAGCAAGAGTGTCGTAAAAGTTAAAAAACAAAATTTAAACCTAACAGGCAAAGTAAGAAAACTACAGACCATAGGGAGAAAACAACGCTGTTATATTAATAGGATTAAAAAAATGAACGCAGAAATGAAAGAATATACTAAAGATATTTCTAAAAATATAGATAGTTTATCTAATGTCAACGGAAATTCGAAAACATTTTCTAAAATGATTTTGCAAAAGCCGCGGGTATATTCTGAAGAAGAAAAAAAATTGTGCCAATTTTTATTATATAGATCTTCTGCCGGATATCAATTTATGCGGAATATACTACAGTTCCATTTGCCACATGTAGCTTCTTTGCATAAATGGGCCAAACTGAAGCACCTGTCGCCAGGTATTGATTTCGAAATTTTAAACGAAGTTAAAAACCAAGTAATGAATATGCCATTGAAGGACAGGGAAGTCGTTTTATCATTTGATGAGATGTCTATTGAGGAATGCCTTATCTATGATAATTTTTCTGATGTTATTGTTGGCTATCAAGATTTTGGATCAAATGAGAGATCAACAGATTTGGCGAAAAGTGTAATGGTTTTTATGGTGAGAAGTTTATGTGGCAAATTTAAACATGTTATGCATTATGTGGCTTGTTCCTCTTCTATGAAAAGCGAGGTGCTATATAATGAATTAATGAAATGTTTGAATGTATGTTATATGATGGATTTAAATGTAAGAGGAATAACATGCGATCAAGGTTCACTTAACCGAAAATTATATAAAAGTTTAAACGTTTCAGAAGTAAATCCAATGTTTTCCATACAAAATAGGGAAATCCATGCTATGTATGACGTGCCGCACTTATTTAAAACATTAAGAAATCGTTTGCTTATAAGCGATATCTGTACACCTGATGGAACAATAAGCTTTGATGTTATTCGATTTCTTTATAACTATGAAAGAGATAATGTAACAAAATTATGTCCGAAATTAACATTTTATCACATAAACCCCACAAACTTCCAGAAAATGAGCGTTAAATTAGCTTTGCGAGTTATTAGTCATAGTGTTTCTTCGGCTATTTTGAGTTTGCTCGCTTTAAATAAATTTTCTTTTGAATTAAGGGAAAAAGCCAAAGCTACCGCAACTTGTTTTCAAAACTTAAATAAACTCTTCGATATATTAAACGGCAAACCTGCTTTTACTCGGAGTTTTATTAATATCGAATTTTTACAGGAAATGGAAAAGTATGTTCTTAAAATGAAGCCTGTAAAAGGAACTTCATTTTGTTTTAATGGGTTATCTATGACAATTAAATCTATTATTACTATTACACGTTCAATTTTTTTAAAACATGATGATGTGTTTTATATATATGGACAAAAGTTTAATCAGGATTGCTTGGAAAATTTGTTTTCACAGATAAGAGCACGAAATGGCAACAAGAGTAATCCCAATTTATTTGAATTTAACCAGCTACTTGGTAAAGTAATAAGTTTAAAAATTTTTTATACTTCTTCATTTGCCAATTGTGAAAACGATAGTGACGAATATTTTGATTTTGATTGGTCGGCTGTGCTAAATATTCCAAGTTCTGATAAAAATATACCACCAGAAATACATGACCATGGAGAAGGTACTAGCTCTTCTCAGGAAAATATTTTTGATGGTGGTAACGATCATGATGAAACTATACATTTGCGAGATGAAGATGAGATTTTCAATTTTCCAGAAAATGTACAAATTGGAGCAGATGAAAACGCATTTAAATATTTTGTGGGGTATTGCTGTTTCAAGATAATTAATAGAATGAAAACACCGTGCGAAAATTGTTTGAAAGATTTAACGGAAGGAGGAAATAATGATGATATGTCAAATATTTTAATAAAAACTAAAAGCTTTTCTAGCATTAATAATGGTCTTACCACTCCCTCGAATCATTTTTTCAATATTTGTAAAGTGCATATAAAAATTTTTGAAGACACTTTTAAAAATCGTCCTCACATTGCAAATATTAAGAAATTCATCATTGAAAAATGTGTAATTTCAACGGAGAATTGGTTTGCATCCAACGAATGCTATCCTCATCGAATGAGTATTTTAGATTTCATGCTAAAAGTGTTATTAAGAAAGCATTGTTCGTGGGCCGTCGACCAATACCGTGCTAAAAAAAAAGAAACAAAGCTTTCTAATACAAAAATTAAAAAATTCAAAAAGTATTACGTGTAATATTAATATGTTTTGTTAATATACATATATCTGGAATACAATATACCTTTGTCATAATATTACACTCATATTGGTAAATAAATAAAACTTTGATGCAAATCAAAATATTCATTATATATTGTCACAGATAAATAGTTATTTATATGTGATAAATGTTATAAATAGTTATTTATCTGTGATATTGCTTATGCGCTTATTTGTGACAATAAATTGCTGAAAAGGTAGCTCCTCGGAGATTCAGATTGAGCCAATACTTTGTGGACAATGTAAAATAAGAATATATTCTAAAAGATTTGTAGCGCACGTTAATCGTTTTCGGAATATAAAATCTTTATTAATATTATCAAGGGGTTTCTGTATATTTCCATTTCTTTCGCTCCTTCAGGTCAAGAGACATAAGTTTCAATAATACCCAGCAACCTACTTGGCTGCGATTTGCTGCGCAACATATTTGGTTATGAATCTAGCTACAAACTTGGCTATGAGAACGATTTACTTGGCTATTGGAAATGTTGCTACCGTGCCTCTTTTTTAACATGGCATGCGACATCTGTATAGTTATTTATCTGTGGTTCGGCCCAGTCTTCGATACCGCTTTGCTCTATGTTACATATCGGCATGTGGCTTATTTTAAGATAAGTCAACATGCCGAAGAAATTAAGATCTGTAATATAAAGCATCCCTTAAGTGGCTTGGGCGGTAATTTGTTCTAATTATTGCCCAAATGCACTTAAACATTTTTAGAGCGAACCATTGACCAACAATCAATTTACTGCTCAAGTGCACATCCACCTCGGTCATCGAAAAGTATTTCACAACATGACGTTAACCCTAAGCAAGGCACGCGTCGTATTACATAGGGCCGTAGTTGTGAAGGGCAAAAAATGCAGCATGAGCGAAAGCGGCCGTTTAAGAGAAGTTTAACAAGAGCTGGTTGAGCTTCGAACGTTCAGATTGGCGAACATTTGGTTTCGTCCCAATTCCCAAGTTCTGGTCGTACCTTAAGTTCGATCAAGAATTAATTAGTTGAATTGTAATTTGGACGTACAAGTGGGAGGTCAACTAAAGACCCAACAGGAACTGAGCGAAGTCGCGCGCGCAAAATACTTTCCATCCTAACATAAGTTTTGTATATCGGAGTAAGCAGAAAAGTAGTCGTGTAAGCTAAGTGCCTTTATGAAGAAATTAAAGTGGAAATAAAATGGGAGCACAAGATGGAAGAAAGTGTTTGTATTGAATCAACCTAGCTAGTGTCTCGGGAGTTCAGCGAATTAATCGTCTGAGACGATTAACGTCCCTCTCTGTTATCTACAGGAGAAGTAAACGTACTGGATCAACTCCAGTTACACATATTCTCCAAATATTCGCGGGAATATGTGAAACAAATTTGCGCAGCTTGTAGGATTAGGGAAGCCTGATTCCAAGTTTCAGGAATACTTAGCGCTTGAAAATGCCCTGATCCTTGAACTACCAGTACTACTACGAATTAGACAACTGGGAGAGACACCCTACCCTCTCACCCAAAACAGAGTCTGGTTTTTGGGGGCCTCTAAGAGTTACTCGCAACGCTCCGGGGAAACCATCTTTAGTCACCTCTGCTACAAGCAAGCAAGCGGCTTTCCCGAAAAAATTTGTGCTAAACTGCACCTACGCGGAACCATCGGGTTCAACCCCTGACCGCAACTATAAAAAAAATAGAAGAACGCATAAATACTGCAAGAGCAGCCTGCAATACCGACCACCAGCGCGGGACAACCAGAAGACATCGCAGACACCAAATGTCAACACCAGCACCGAGGGACCTCAATATCCGGACCGCAACAGCGAGACGACAACTGTATAAAAAAATACACTGGTCCCACAGAGCTCTAATGCTCGACAGTTCGCGGCATCGAGTTACAGCAGGGTACGCGAATCAAGAATAACATCGGAACGGCTATGCACAGCCGTTCAAGGTATCAAACAATAACCAGCAGGTGAGCACGGACCTGCCCCAATCAAATCGCAATGTGGGCTAAGGGCAACAGCGCCCATGTAATCGAGGGACACTGCGTAGTAGTATTGTAGGGAGTGCAAGGGCTTCCAATACAACTATCTGCAGCTTCTGCTCCAAAAAGGGACACTGCTATAACGTGTGCAAGTCATTGGGTAAAAGAAATTGAAATGAAATATTTTCTTTTTCATACAAATATTTGTAAACCTAAAGGCGTAATTAACTTGACTGTAAATTTAATTATGGGATCAATTATATATTATTACTTTGGTATAAAATATATATTCCATCCCGGGGCGTTCTATATAGTTATGTATAATATTTATATTGTTTTTTTTTTTAAATGTGATTTCACAATGAGATTTCTGCCCAGTGCTCTGAATGTCAAAGTGAAGAAATTCAAGTAAGCGCGGGTAGACGGCGGGAGTAACTATGACTCTCTTAAGAGAGGAGAGAGTTGCCCGTTTCAGGGCGGCGCTGGAAGCAGACGAGCGTGTCAACGAGGGAGAAGTTACTGCGGAAGATCCACTCGAGCAGAGATTGAAACAGGATCTCTGGGACTTCATCGTAGCGCTGCCGGACGCCGAGTTGGATGAAAGGGCAAAGGAGGTAAGGCGAGCGATCCTTGGGCCGGAGCAGGAGGCCAGGCTTGCCTTGGACGCGTGGACCTCGCAGTTGGTTGTTAAATTTGCCCATCGTAGGGACGTGGGAGAAGCGAGGAGCGATATGGCCAGGGAGCGCCTGTTGGATGCAATCAGGAGGGAGCAGAGTCAGCGCAAGAGGAGGCGCCTTCCTTATAAGTTGGCGCAATATGACTTTCGATCCGATCAGAAGGCATATGCGGATCGCCTGCTTGATGGTCGTGACCTCTTCACCAACAGGGTGACACCACCTACGGAGAAACTTCGGGAGGCATATACGGAGATTTTCAGCACGCCCTCGACGGTGGACGACGAACCAATTAATAACGGAAACCGCGACATCGGAGAGATTAGTTTACCGATCTCTGTGGGCGAAATCACCACCGTGCTGGGAAGCTTCAAGTCTAATGCCCCGGGCGCTGACGGCTTAAAAATTTCGGAGGCAGCTAAAATTCCACCACATTGGCTTGCCCTGCTATTCAACGGGATGATTTTGCTGACCCACGTCCCTCCTTCACCGAAAAAGGGAAGAACACTACTAATACCAAAAAAAGACACGGGCCTAGAGAATGTTGGAAATTGGAGGCCCATAACAATTCCATCGGCCTTGCTTAGGGCGCTCCATAAGATCTTGGGGACAAGGTTTGGGCAAATCAAGATGCACCACTGCCAGAGGAGCTTCTCCAAGATCGGCGGGTGCTTTGCTAATTTTGCTGCGGTGGAAACACTCATCAGGGAGAAGAAACGGAAGGGCCAACCCCTCTGCCTGGTCTTCTTGGACCTGGCTAAGGCCTTCGACACTGTCTCGCACTAGAGTGTGGACAGGGCCTTGCGACGGCTGAATGTTGACCCGCTGGCGAGGAAATTTGTTATGGAGGGCTTTCGAAGCAATACCACAAAAAATTTTTGCGAGTCCACTTTCGTCGGGGAGTTCGAGGTGAATAGAGGCGTAAAGCAGGGTGACCCCGAATCCCCCTTTCTATTCAACGCCGTGTTGGACGAGCTGATTTTGGGACTGGAGAATAGGACGGGTGTGCCTTTGGGACCAACAAATAAAATTTGCACGCTCGCGTACGCGGATGACCTGGTGCTGACGGCAACAAATGTTGAAGATGCGCAGCGAATGCTTAATGTCTCGGTGGAGTTTCTGAGGGCGAGGGGACTGCAGGTAAACGTTAATAAATGCAGCTCTATAATATTAAAAACCGTCCCCGGGAGGAAGAAGGTCTTCGTAGCCGAAGAACCTGCGCTCACGATTGGCGAGGACCTCATCGCGGCTACCACCATGACGGACGCCTTCAGCTACTTGGGGCAGAAATTCACGGCTGTGGGCCTCGGCCTGCGATGCAGGGAATCTGGCCCGTCAACTCGCCGCAATTCGCTGCGCACCGCTGAAGCCGCAGCAGAAAATAACAATTATGTCTAAATACCTCATACCCAGGTATATAGCGAGCGTGTAAAGACCCAACATTAACCGCCAGGTGCTGCAATCGATTGATAAGAAAATCAGAGCGGCGGTGAGAGGCATCCTGCACCTCTTTGTTCATTCGTCGATAATGCGATATACGCGCCGCTGAAGGGAGGTGGCCTGGGCATATTTAATTTTGAAGCTAACATCCCGCGAACTATGTGCTCCAGATGGGAGAGAATTAAGGAGTTGTCAGACATGAACAGAAAACTATATGAACTCTCGGCACCTTGAGCTGGAAGAATCAGGAGCCTAGACCAGGCATGGAAGAAAAGGACGATGTCAAGCGAATGTTTACAGCGGGACTGGGCCAACCATCACGCATGTAGCGACTATATAAGTCAACCACCGACTTATTGGAACGGGAGAGACTATATCAACGCAATTCAGCTGCGTCTGAATCTACTCCCGTGCAAGAGCATCCCGACGAACCGAAGTAATGAACGGAGATGCAGGGCAGGTTGCTTGCGTAACGAAACGGTGTGTCACATCCTACAAAGATGTCCCCTTGTGCACCGCTACAGGGTACAGCGACATGATTACCTCGTGAAGAGGCTGAAGACTGCGGCGGGCAGGTGCGGGTGGACAGCTATAGCAGAACCAACGATCAGGGGGGAAGATAACATCGTTTACAAGCCAGACCTCCTCCTTCACAGGGGTTCAAAATTAATAGTATCAGATGTCGGCATCCATTGGGAGGGCGACATGTCGCTGGAGGCGTTCTACCACCATAAAGTAACAAAATACAGTACTCCAGGGTTTATTAGTAAGCTACAAGGAGATTTTCCCGATCGCGATATTATGGTTCTCCCACTAATTGTTGGCGCCCGGGGAACTTGGTGTCAGCTCAACTGCGGCATAGTGGGAGAGCTTCAGATGGATAATGGCGAGATAAGAGACGTAATTCAGACAACACTTAGAGGAGGCTGGATTGCGCATCAACAATTCATGAGAAGCGTGTGGAGAGAACCCGACGGGAGAGGAGGACCACCTTAGTCAGGAAAAGGGTGATCCCTGCCCAGGGAGAAACATACCCCATTATATTATTTGTAACAAATTATAATCTTTCAATTGAATAAATGGGGCATGGCGAAAATAGCCAAATGCCTCGTCATCTAATTACTGACGCGCATGAATGGATTAACGAGATTCCTACTGTCCCTATCTAGTATCTAGCGAAACCACAGCCAAGGGAACGGACTTGGAATAATTAGCGGGGAAAGAAGACCCTGTTAAGCTTGACTCTAATCTGGCAATGTAAGGAGACATAAGAGGTGTAGCATAAGTGGGAGATATATTAATTTTTTATAAAATTTTTATTTCAACAATAAAATACCACTACTCTTATTGTTTCCTTACTTACTTGATTAAATGGAACATGTATTAATTACTTAGCCATTATACGGATATATTAATTCATTATTCTTCTTTTTTTTACATACATATTTATATGAATTAATTTTGGTATTAACCAACCATTTATATAACCACACATAGAGCAAAAGGGCAAATGCTGACTGTTACAACAGAAAGAATCAACCCTATTGTACAAAATGCAGCCAAACAGGGCACTCTCTATCGTTTTGCAATTTTTGCTTTAATTTTTCCGTCGCTGCAAATAATTTGTCTGCCTTTTTCAGAGGACTTGCCACTTGCACCACTTGCCGGGGACCTTTTAAATTACCTGTACCAAAGTTTGAATCCCGCTAATCTAGTGGTATTCCAAACGATGAAATTTCGTTTAGGTACAAGATTTCAAGCATTTTTCCCCAGCAGAGAAACGTGTCCAAGGCAATGTTGATTCCCTAGGACAATTGAATTTTACTTTCAGGGTTTGTTTAATTGCTTTTGCTATGCTGGCCGCAGAAGGCTTATAATGGGTAGGGGACCAGTTTTCACAATTTTTTTTCACAAAGCCTTTTTTCCCAAAATCCATTTTTCCCAAAACTTTTTATAATAAAAATTCTTTTTCCCAACTTAAAAAATATCTCCTGACAGATGATTTTCCTTTAACAAAATTTTCCTCGGAATTATGGTTTTAGGAAAATAGGTTTCTGGGAAAAATGGATTTTGAGAAAAAAGGCTTTGTGAAAAAAAATTGTGAAAACTGGTACCCAATCCTTATAATGCATTGAGACAGCATCTGAGGAAATACGTGCGTTTGTACATATGTAGTTTGATTACCGCGGCGGTAATTAATTGATCTATGCGAGGTAGGATTTTCTGCGCAATTAGGGGGGCGATTCGCCAAGGGGTTAGTGAGATTTTTATTTGGGGGGGATGTCGAGGTGTGCATTATTTTTGTTCGCCCTTTCCTGACGGTAATTATGACTATTTTTGAAGGTATGTATGTGGAACGGGCGGCAATTGCGCAAGGGGTCATGGGTGCCTACATGGCAGGTCATGTTTTGGTAAAATAGCTTCGTGCTGGCAACATCAATAGTTAGGGACTTAATTCCTTAACTATTGATATCGGCAGCATGGCTAATTCCAGGTGGATCATAATACATTCATAATTTTTTTGAAGAGGCTTGATAATCCTTTTGTCCGCTAACTTTGGTTTTTTAGCTGTCTAAACTTTCAGTATTAAGAAATTTGTTAGATGTGGTCTGTTTCCTATTCATTGTACTACTCGTCTCAGGGACTGAGTATCATTAACAGTGAAACTAAAAATGTGATCAACAACTGTACAATATACGCTGCTCCTTAATCCGCTATATTTTGCTTGTAACCAAAAACGGAAAGATATAAACTGCCCGTTTGAAGGTTTAAACAATTAACCACCAATATGTATATATTACTAGACACTTAAACGTAGACTAGATTGAAGGAACAAGTTGTCGAGTGCCGTTTTTGGAATTGTCCTAAACGTTTGTGGAAATGTTCCATTTATGGTCGGAACGAGTGAATTAGGAAAGTATTGTTTACGGAAAAGAATATTTTCCCAAAAAGCTAATTTTTGGGAAAGTATTCTTTTCCGTAAACAATACTTTCCTAATTCACTCGTTCCGACCATAAATGGAACATTTCCACAAACGTTTAGGACAATTCCAAAAACGGCAATCGACAACTTGTTCCTTCAATCTAGTCTAGCTAATTTTTGGGAAAGTATTCTTTTCCGTAAACAATACTTTCCTAATTCACTCGTTCCGACCATAAATGGAACATTTCCACAAATTTTTAAGACAATTCCCAAAAACGGCACTCGACAACTTAAGCCAGATTGAATATTATAATGGAATTTGTGGAATCCGTCTGTAGAAATTTGAATGCGTATTTCAATACATTCGGAAAGTGAGAACATATGAAATTCGCATCGGCATTCCCACCGACGGATTCCACAATAGGCCCAAATTTCAACAAACATTTAATAAATTCAATATAACAATAATTTGTTCCCAAATGTTAGACTTGGGCATTTTTTATTTGAAATAAAATAAGAAATGATTAATTGAAAGTAAAAAGTTATTTCAATTAATTTTATGATGCACTCGTTATTCGAAATAACCAATTGAAATAAAATAGTTATTTGAATTAATAATATTTCATATAAAAATGTGTTTTCAATGGTGAGTACATTAGTAGTTCAGTTTATGCTATTTATTTATTATAAAGAAGCATCTTTATTTACAATAAGCAACACACACTCTTTAAAATGGACATCTGACAAGCATTCGTATTTTGCAATGTTAAACAGTGTTGCATAGGAAAAACGTCTTTCTACTGGTGCACGGGACGGTCAAGCAGTATTGTGTCTTAAAAATAATCGCTTAATTACAGGATATTCTCGAGCATTCTAAAATCTTTTCGAGAGTCACCGATGTATATGCAAATATATATCTAATATATAAAATTCTCGTGTCACAGTGTATGTAACAAAACTCCTCCGAAACGGCTTGACCGATTCTTATAGAAATATTATGTGTCTATTCAGTAGATCTGAGAATAGGACGTAAACTATTTTTCATACCCCTCAGTGATAAGGGTGGTCCATCCTAAAACATTTTTTTATATTTTTTGGACAAAATTTGTTGTTTTAGTTTTTTTATGATTCGGCATTACAAAATTTTCACCCTTCTATCACCAATCCCTATTTTTTAATAGCGATATTAGTACTTTAATAATTTTCAAACATATCAGTTACCACTCGATCAGTTATTCCCGCCAGGCGTCTACGGGTGTCACTTATCGTTTTACTTTCTCAGTGCAACTGTCATATTTATTAGTTCTTACTAGCAAAATTTTTGGGAATCATTTTCAATTAAAAGAGAAATTTATACGTATTTTATAATTGTGAAAGGTAGGTAAAATAATAAAAGAACAAATACATTGTGTTTTGTACAGTGAACAATGCCAGCAAGACGCAAAGGGTCTGATTTTTAATTTCCACATTTCGATAGTAGGTTCGAGATAAGCGACCCCGAAAACACTTGACGGTACACTCATCAGGCACATGTTCAGAAAGTTTTCGTAACGAAAATTATATATCTATCATCGGTTTTTCTGGAAAACTATAAGTGATACATACAATATCTTTAAACCGTTATACAGCTTCAGACCTTGGCGAAATGGCCCCGATATTATATTCACGGAGTGTCTTATCTCCTGCCCGTGGGAGTAGGGGGGCTTTCTGCATATAAAGTGACCCTAGAACAATCGGCTAATGAAAGGATTTCCGTCTTAATGAATACATTATGAAATGGTTCTTAGGGTCTGTGGTTTTGAAATAACTGCCTTTTCGAAGCTCATACCTTTACTTACACTATACCAAAATCTACACAATCATGTCAACAAATTTTGTGTACGTGTCGGGGCTAATCTCGAGAACGGTTGAACCGATTTCGATGAGGTCTTTACTGGAAGGTACAGCATTTTATCGTTCATGATGCAGGCTACATTTTATCCCAAGATTGTTTTGGGTTCCCGCGGGAAAAATGAATAACCGTCTTCGCGCATGTAATAGTTTCATTAGGTCTACAACAGTTTTAATTCACAAATATGAAAAATCCTGCAAGGGACGGGCTTGCTATTGAATATATTCCAGAGGAGGCCAAACGGATGCGCAGAAGCTTTTTTTCGACAATATAAAATTGAAAAACAAACAGAATGAAAATATTTCATTGAACTGGTGCATCGAGAATTAAATATCTTCCAAAGGATGTAAAGAGATGAATTGATGAATGAAAATGATTATTCGTCGATTTTACATGGAAAGAGAAAATTCCATTAGATTGAATATATTCCAGAAGAGGTCAAGCGGACCTTTTTATGAGCTTAAAAACTCTCACTTTTTAGATACTCTCTGAGAAACTTATATGGAAGTCTCCCTTCTGCAGATATGGTAATGCAAAAATCAGATCAAATGAAGGTGGAGTACTCCGGGATTTATATTGGGATCAATCGCGCGCTTAAAATTAAAGAAGACAGGTTACAACAACATTCCAGTATAAATCTCCTTTTTCCATTTAAAAATCAACCAATGAAGGGCAGTCTCAAACGTGTGTGTCTCTCTAAAACTAGACTGCGCTTCTATCAACAATTTTATTCATTTTGCAACAGTTTAAATTTACAAATGTAAAAATGCCCGGGCAAAGCCGCGACGGGTCTGCTAGTATATACATAAAAAAATATTTCGGAATATATATACTTCAATGCTTCAAGTTCAACTGATGGGATCAACGGCATAGTCTCATCAACATTATCTTCATTGAAGTTGGCCTATTGTTGATTTATATTCGAATCATAGACATTACTTATATGATTTTAATTTTTTGCCGGAATTCATAAAAATCATTCTCTGGTTTTTGTTTTAAAAACAAAAGTTAGTTTTATTATTTCAAAAATTATCCACACACAATAAATTGGAATACTGTGAATATTCAAATAATAATTTGTTTGCATTATACGAATATTTTAACTGTTCCAATTTCTTCAGCTCTAGTTCCTGGATGATCATTTTAAATTTCATATATGTATTGATGTTTTATTTCAAACAAGTTGCGTCCAGGCGTACGTAGATTTTACGAGTAAAGGTTATTTCCTTGAATTATTTGAAATAAATTATTTCATTCAACTTTTATTGCATTTTAAAATAAGTAGTTATTTGAAATAACTTTTTTTTTCAACTAAGTTTTATTTAATTTTGAAATAACTGATTATCCCATTTACCCATTACCCAGGCCTGCCAAATACCCTAGAGCCTAGAGGTCTCGTAATGATAGTTACTAAAACAAACTAGATACACTTGAACATATTACACCAAACTACTTTAAGGGATGATTAAGAATTTTTTTGGCGATACAGAGATAATGCAACATTTGAACATTTTCTAAATTTCATTGCAAAATATTGAAAAGTGAGCGAGTGACAGTGAATCTCCGGAGGCGCCTTGATAAAACCTTTTTTTGCGGTGCAACTCGCAACAAAATAATCAAAATGCATTTGTTAAAGGAGATGTTTCTCGAGGCAACGCTGGGAGGATTTTTTTTTTGGTTTTTTCAATTTTTCGTAGCACTTGGAAGCCAAGAAAAAAAAATCGACTGATTTGTTATCGTAAATTTAATAATTATTAAAACAAACCAAAAAGGCTCCCAGGGATACCTGGTTCATTATGTGAAGAAGTAGGTACTGTGAAAAAATTTCAAAGCGATTGGTCCAGTAGATTTTGAGTTATGGCGTACAAGAACTTCACAAATAACAAGTTTCAGAAAAACGCTTTAAGTTGTTCACACGGCATACAGCGATCCACTATTGCCTCGAATATGCACAACGCCAACTGAAAAGACGCTTCTATCAAGAAATAAATTTAGGGATTATAAATGAATACAATAGCGCGCCAGGTAAGTGCGCCGCACAGCTGTCAAGCAGGTATAGAAACCCGGCCTGGAGCAACGCAAATACTCATAACTTCATCAATTTTGCTCCGATCGACTTGAAATTTTGACACTAAATTCTTGAGATATTATGCATGCATGCAAAAATAAAAGAATAATAAAAAAGAATGCAAAATAAGTTTAAATACCGTTGCACGTGGTGCCCTTCGTCAAATGAGAGAAGTTCTCTTTACGGGATTCCTGTATACGTAGTAACTGTCAAGGTCACCAGCTGTGGTGATAATAATGAGTGGTCAGCTGTTCCATCTTTTTACGTTAAAGAAGATAACTGTTGTAGCCTTGTCTTAATCCGTGGCTAATATGTAGCCGGAGAATACAATCGGCAGGTCGGCAGGACCTTCAAGATTCCTAAATTATTGTGAATTGAGTGTAACAACTCGCGGAGAGTTGAGAGTTAACAAGATGAGAAACTACGAGTCTCCTTTGAGGCGTTGACGAATGACTTCTCTGATAAGCGATGATAAGATCCCTTTTGAAGATAAGGTGAACCTCAGATACGTCTATACAGGAAAAAATTCAATAAAAACATTTCTGCATAGTTTTTTAAGATTTGTTAATTTATTAACTGTTGACTGTAAGCTGCACAGCGATAACTATAAACTCCTCGACATTTTCATTGTAAATATCAAAGGTTACACTGATTCAAATTTGCTTTTTTCTCTTGTCTTTAATGAAATGAGTAGTTTTGTGGCTAATGCCGCTGTCGCCACAAATGGAAATATTAATTTTAATTTGCCTATTTTTTATTAATGTTTTATTGGCCACGTTTGCTCCGTGGCATAAAGGTTTGAGAATTAAATCTATGCAATAAAATCAATTCAATTTTCGCTTAAAAACGCGTATCCCATTCATTTAGTTTTCATTAATAGCAGTTTTACCATTCACTTCAAAAATTCAGATATTGCTCGCAGAAAAAAATCTCAACCATTGTAGCCACGGAAATTGTTATCGCCCGAATCAGAGAATTACGATTTAAACATGCATTGTTTATAGTATTGCAGTTCTCTTATACTTTCTTTAATATCGCTACTGCTCCGATGTTCGAATACTTTCTTTGGAGCTCCGTGATATAATTTCGGGTCCCATCTCTTTAAAAGTTCCTTAACTGTGGAAACGTCTATGATTCTGTAATGTAAGTACTCATTCACGGCAGGCATATACTTCCTTAAAAATAATCTGTCCATGTAAATAGAATTTCCAGCTAAAGGGCATATACCTTGAGGCACATGCCTTTGCAAGAAGTCCAAAACTTGGCATTCCGCTTCTTGCAGAGATATTTTAGACGCTCGACATGCTTCAGTTAGCCCTGTCTGGTGAATTTTTATGTTAAATGAGAAGTTAATTGCAATTTACTGCGCTGCATACCTTCTTGTGATTTTCGAAGCACCACTCGTTCATATTTCCTAATATACGATCATCTTGATGGATAATTATATCAGGCCCCTCAGCAATAACATTCAGGTCGCTGTCGGTAATTATACAACAAATTTCCATGATTTGGTCTTGGTCGATGTCCAAGCCAGTCATTTCTAAATCTGCCCAGACAATTGGCGCATTTTTCAGTTGATCCATTGATTGTCCTTAAAAGCACACAACGTAAAATATTGAACAATATTAAAACTAATTATGGTTTACTTGATAAACAGCGGAAAATTTTGGGAATTATGGACTTGACGCTACTCCCTAAAAAGTACGACATAACGTATCAAAACATGCGCCTATCCAAACGAACGATATCGCAGATGGTCGTATCGATGCCAACGTCAAACGAATCCATCCGATATCCCGAGTATCGATCTAAATTGAGACGATACGATACTACATCGATTTTTCTCTGAGCGACAAGATACCGATATATTCAGCTTGAGCATCTCTACCTCTACTGGCGACACAACAGCCAAGCAACGAACCGTTGCGTTGGTGAATGGTGACATGACAGAACCAAATTATGGGGGCTATTCTAGGTAAAAGATTTTTAGCAGATCTGCTAACCTGCTAATTTTAGAATAGCAGATGTCAAACAGAATCGGTATTCTGGATAGCAGATTTGTGGAGAATTGTTTGGGATAGCAGATCAAGCAAGCGGAGACTTGTCAGATTCGAACTGCCCAAATTGTGATAGACTTGTTGCTGCCTCCAGATTTGCTCCACATCTGGAAAAGTGTATGGGTGAGGCTATTCGTTTAGGATTCAGATGTAATTCGGGAGTGCTTATTTTGTTTTTTTAAGGAATGGGGAGAAATTCGTCTAGAATCGCTAGTAGACGAAGAGCAAATCCAAGGGAATGGAGCGGTAGCTATTTTGGATCAAACGTAAGCGACGACGAGGACGACGCCGACTGGTCTGGGGAAAAGCGCAAGAAGAAGCTGCAAACAGTCCGCACTAATGGTAGCAAAAAGAACGGCAAGTCCTCCTGAAAGTAGCTTAAATCTCTGCAATGCGTTCAACAAAAATGCAGTTCAACTTTAAAGCCAAAAAGCAAAATAGCATATCTAAGAGATACGTTTAGAAATACATAGAAGTGCTGCTGTTCCAGCACGCTAACGATGGCCTCTTGCTTGTAAGGCATGTCCAGTGTGTTTATTTAATTCCTTCAATATAAGTTTTTCTAGAAATTAAATCCTTGTTTTATTCATGGCTTTTCATTAGGAATTGCCTTATTTGTAATCGTCAGCTTTCAGAAAAATTCATGATACAGGCAGCTCTCCATAGTCACTGCTATCTAAGGTAATTAAACTCGTCTGAAACCGTACTTTTAGAAGCTGTTACAATAAAGCTCTCAAAATTCTCATAAAAATTTATTAGTTTCAACATTTCTCCTATAAAAAAAAGGATCAAATCAACAGGGTCAGGGGCTCTGGCATCCATTTCATAAAAAATCCGCAACTTCAAACGAATTTAAAATGTCAATACCACCGTACCGTATTACAGCTGACACAACACAAGTACGAATTAGCAGGTTAACAGCACCTCTGACAGGAGCTGTTAACTTAATAGACTTTGAAGGTTAGAACCGTCTGCTATCTTTTAGCCAGAATACCAAAATCTGTTAATTTAAGTCTCCACGCAAGTTAGCAGATCAGCTGTAGTTAACAGCTGTCAGTTCTGCTATGCAGAATAGCAATTTCTGCTATCTGAGTAGATAGCAGGTTACCAGCTGTTAACTTTTACCTAGAATAGCCCCGTATGAACGCGTTCACTACAATGAGTTTGATGACAGACCTTAAAGACTTATCACCGTGAAAACGCGGTCAAACACGGAAAGCTGGGAGCTGGGACATGGAACACTGAACAGTCTCCGGCGGTATATGGAACGTGCCGTTTGGTTATTTCTGGTGGGGAGAATGCTGTCAATGTGACATCCTAACGCAATATTTCTCCGATGTTGAACGCTTTGAAAAAAATATTTTATAATAGAATGGAACTCGACGACGATTATGATATGTTGGATGTGTTGGCCTACAACTGTACAAACCTTAAAGAGAATTTAAGCGATGTTAGTCCAGAGGAGCATAAACTCGTCCTCGAAAGTTACATACAAAAAGCCGATAGTACTTTCAAAAGTATCTCGGAATTTAAAGAAGGTACAAAATAATTCTTCGCAAAATTTATTTTATTAAAAATTTATATTTTTTTAAAGACCTTGACTGGTTCAACGTCACAGAACCTTTAACATTTTCCGAGTCCTTACTGGGAAAAATTGTAGTCTTAGACTTTTTTACGTATTGTTGCATAAATTGTATGCACATTTTACCGGATCTAAAAAAGCTGGAGGAATTGCACACTGTAGAAGATGGACTGGTGATTATTGGAGTTCACAGTGCCAAGTTTGATAACGAAAAAGACTCTGCTAATATCCTTTCGGCAGTGCAAAGATACGACATAACACATCCAGTAGTGAACGACAATTTCTCCAGTATGTGGATAGATTTAAAGATTAAATGCTGGCCTACGTTAGTTATCTTGGGCCCTAGAGCTAATCCACTGTTTATAATAATGGGCGAAGGGCACTTAGATTTGCTTCAAAAGTACGTATCAGCCGCAATTGATTTCTATGGAAAGCAAAATGCGCTAAAAAGGACGTCACTTCCGCTAAATCCTTCCACAGATTTAATTATGTCTTCAAACCTAAAGTTCCCAGGTAAAATTTGTTGCTCTAAAGGGGAAGCAAACACAGACTCCGCAGAGATATTTGCCGTGTCCGACTCAGGCAATCATCGGATACTCATAATCAACGCATTTGGGGATGTGTTGCAAAAAATTGGTGGTAAAACTAGTGGCTTCATAGACGGGGATTTTAAAACAGCCCGATTTAATGCGCCCCAAGGTTCATCATTTCTAAGTGATAATATTTTATTCGTGGCAGATACTGGCAATAACGCGATTCGTAGAATTGACTTGAAAACACATTCAGTGTCCACAGTTGTTGGTACTGGGAAGCAAGGGAACGACCGCGTAGGTGGAAAAATAGGTTTAAATCAAGAATTATCGTCACCCTGGGATGTCGCGTGCTATAAGACACGCGACATGGACATGTCCTTTCATATGGATGAATCTTCTGTACCTGAAAAAGACGTGGTTCTCATTGCAATGGCAGGAACTCACCAGATATGGGGCCTTTTTCTAGATGATGTAATCTGGTGGAAATTTAAGAAGTTCCCTGCGATGTCTTGTGCTGCAATTGTAGGTAATGGACAGGAAGAAAATCGAAATAATTCGTATCCACAAAATGCGTCCTTTGCACAACCGTCTGGACTTACAATTGATGCATCTACCAAAACCCTTTATGTAGCAGACAGCGAAAGCTCTTGTGTCCGCAAAGTATCACTCACTGATGGCAAAGTCCTACCTGTAGTTGGAGGTGATCGAAATCCTTTGGTAAGGAAGCATATGTTGATCTCTTATTACTAATCATTTTTACTAACGTTTTAGAACCTTTTTGCCTTTGGAGATGTTGATGGAAAGCAAATAACAGCGAAACTACAACACCCCCTAGCTGTGGCATTCAGTCCGTCCGAAAATGCTGTGTACGTTGCGGACACCTACAATCATAAGATCAAGAAAATTACCTCAGATAACTCTGGGATCAGTTCAGTTGCCACATGCACCATAAGCGGCGCGTATGGCGCTAGTATTCTATTTAATGAGCCTGGTGGCTTGTGTCTTAACAGCACGGGCGAACTTCTTTACGTAGCAGACACAAACAACCATTGCATTGAAGTAATCAACTTGAAGAACATGACCACAAAGTCCCTCAAATTGAATTTCGGAGTAAGCTGCAACATCACTATTGCACCTGATCACTCTGTTGTGCTGGGAAATTTAAAAATTAAGTCTGCTGGAGGCAAGGTTAAACTTTCCATCGGCATAAATATGCAAGAAGGTGTGAAATTAACTGAAGATGCTCCACAAGTTTGGAGTGTGTATTTGCCTACAGAACTGTATTTTGTTGACAAACAGAACGGAAACATTAAGCCGGGGAGCAAGGTGGAAATCGACATAACTGTACCAAAAAAGTCAAGTTCTGAAAGTGAAAGCATCAATTTGTTTTTAAAATTGAATTTGTGCTTGAATTCACACTGCTTCTCTAAGATTTACTGCATAAATATTCCGCTAGTGTTTGACGATGCGGGCTTGGATTGCATAATCGAGGACGCTACTATTATCGTTTCGGAACAAAGCATTAGTATCTAGAGTATAATGGTAATTAAATTCATTTTTAATAAGATTCTGTTTATGCACTCAGTGCAACTTTGGATTATTTTTATTGGAGGGGGAAAGTAGTCTCAAAACTGAAATATTGAATTTTTATGAGGTTCCACCGTTGAAACCTGCTTGATAAAACACTGCAGTATGAGGACTAATATCTGCACCCGATATATTTCTCACCTGGTTGGTTAATTTCACTGCTGAAGTAGATGACGTTATTTTGTGTACTGCAACAAAAATCCGTCATCCGCATCAGACACGGGCCTTGTCTTGGTTTCGAAGTTTCGACCCACTGTTTTCTAGTTTTATAATTTTAAATATCCCGAATGTTCTACTTTATCTTTTACAATTTCAGGAATATCAATACAACCGTTGCACTTGCAACAAAACATCTATTTTACGCCTTGATTAGTGAATAATCTACGAAATTTGTGTAGTATGATATGCAATTCTCTTGATCGAGTTGCAAGATTTTTTAGTCAAGTTTTTTGCCTATGTCTACTGCAAGGATTGCACTAATTTTTAAAGTTATGGTTACAAAAGTGTTTTCTTTTCATATTTATAATATAAGACTACTTAAGCCGTACTCGTCGTTATAACCGGCACAGACATGGGATATCGATATCCAGATATATTCGGAATACTCCGTTCATATCCTGAATATACCCAGAAACACAACTAGGTGTCGATGCCTCCAAAAACTCCTGGGTATAGTCAAAGTTAGCCTAATATAAAGTTAGGAAGCAGAAGATATTTCAGATTGCTTTCCACAACAACAATTAAAGGAAGAAAGGAAAGCGGTAACATTAAATAAAAAACTAAAAACCGAATTCTCTCAAAAACTTAAAATGTAAGAGCAAAAAAATGCCCAATGAAAAATTGTAAAGGATTGAATTCGAAGGGATTACCTACAAATATGCAAAATACAAAATCTCCGAGTGAAGTGAATAAACGCTTCCCATTTCACTTTCCCGCTTTTTCCAATTCAAGTGATATTTCTCATGTCGCTGTTATTTTCCATTCCCATTCGTATTGTTGTAAATCGTATGCTATTTGAGCTGTGCGTGTTTGCTTGCAATTATTCTCAGTTCGATTGAAAATATTATGGTTGCCTAATGTGTACTTAAGGAAGCGGTCGGAAATAGAACACGCTTTTCTATAGAAGAAACTATCACGTCGTACTGCAATTTTTTACCAACAAATGATATTGTTTCTTAAGTGTTCTGTTCTTTTAAAAATTAAATGCTTCTATTTTGGTCAGTAATATACAACCGAATTGTCGATAAAATTGTACTTATTCGGCCGGTTTTCTGTCATAGTCACTGTAAGGTTCATAGTACTAGATATATACATAGGGCGTCCCAAAAGGTAATTCATACCCTGGTTATTTGAGCTCCCCGTGAATTTTGAACCAAAATGCAAGGCCTTACTTCGTGCCAAAACAACTCTTCTCTAGACCTTTAGCGGGGGTGGAAAGAATTCATTAATGCCATTAGAAACAATTCTGTTGTCCCCTTCTCCTTACACAAGGGGTGGTCAAAATGTTAGGGCCTCCTTAATAATTGTTCTACCTCGAAATAGTCGATTTGACCGCTTCAAAAATAACCCGGTAGGGACCGACTGTTCTTCCTAACCTTTCTTCTCGGTAATCTAAATCTAAAATCTAGGGCTATAAAAGCTACTTACCAAAAGAACAAACACGATTTCTTTGGATTCAGATTATTTTGATATAGGAATGCATTTCAAATTTTTACAATGGCGATTATAAAGTTAGCGTGATTTTTGGTAAACATTTTTTAAGGTGACAAATCTTGCGCCTCCCAACTAAACTCAGCTATTTATGATAATTACATTTTAGCGCACTAGGCCCAAAAAAGATTCAATCATCATAAAGCATCAATAATACACACTCCAAATTTAGAATTGCTTAGGGGCGAAAACGGTGGAAAAGTGTAATCTGGGCGAACAAAGTCTATTCGAGGGGCAGTCATTTGGTATATTTTGTAAACAGAATGCGTTAAAATGAGTGTAGAAATATTAAAAAAAAAAACTTAAGACGATTGAACGACATGACATTACAGGGAAAAACAAAAAGCATAACGCATGGTCATGTTTATTAATAAATTATGTACTAAAAAGAAATTTCTTTAGTATCGTCCCCTTACCTATGCCACAACAATGAATGTGACAATTTTCCAGATTCATGATTTCCAACATTCGTGTTTCTGGCCCTCCTAAATGAGAATGCATCCTATTATTGACATAGTTTTCCACATCGCCTGAATATTTCCAGTTCTGGCACAACTTGGTATTGCACAATTATTTTAAATTATCGTACGAATCTTAAGATTCACTTTTGTGTATCCGCTTCAGAGAACCTCGAAAATTAAACTACATACTTCTAGAAGTTAAAAAAGGGCCATTTCAATTAACTATACCAACGATGCGAGTTACCTTAATCCGTTGAAGCTGAAAATTTAATTTTTTTTTTGAGTGAAAAACAGGAAATGCTATTCAAGTTCTTTATTTCCTTTTGCGTTTTGTCCGCTCATTAGCAGGAAGATTTAATATTCTTCGGCGCCTTCTCCTTCTCCGTCACCAGAATCCATGCCGACTTCTTCATAATCCTTCTCAAGGGCAGCCAAATCTTCACGAGCTTCAGAGAACTCACCTTCTTCCATACCTTCGCCGACATACCAGTGCACAAAGGCACGTTTGGCGTACATTAAGTCGAATTTATGATCCAAACGAGCCCAAGCTTCAGCAATAGCAGTGGTGTTGGACAACATGCAAACAGCGCGCTGAACCTTAGCCAAGTCACCGCCTGGGACGACAGTTGGTGGCTGGTAGTTGATACCGACCTTGAAGCCAGTTGGGCACCAGTCCACGAATTGGATTGTGCGCTTAGTTTTAATGGTAGCGATGGCAGCATTAACATCCTTGGGGACAACATCTCCACGGTACAACATGCAGCATGCCATGTACTTTCCGTGACGAGGGTCGCATTTGACCATCTGGTTGGCTGGCTCAAAGCAGGCGTTAGTGATTTCAGCAACAGATAATTGTTCATGGTATGCCTTTTCAGCAGAAATTACTGGAGCATATGTTACCAATGGGAAGTGAATTCGTGGGTATGGTACCAAATTAGTTTGGAATTCAGTTAAATCCACATTGAGGGCACCATCGAAACGGAGAGATGCTGTGATCGATGACACAATCTGGCCAATGAGTCGATTCAAGTTAGTGTAAGTTGGGCGTTCGATATCCAAATTGCGACGGCAAATGTCGTAAATAGCTTCGTTGTCAACCATAAATGCACAATCAGAATGCTCAAGCGTGGTATGAGTCGTCAAGATAGAGTTGTAAGGCTCTACAACAGCAGTAGAGACTTGTGGTGCGGGGTAGATAGCGAATTCAAGTTTCGATTTCTTTCCGTAGTCAACAGACAGACGTTCCATCAAAAGGGAAGTGAAACCAGATCCAGTTCCACCTCCGAAAGAGTGGAAGATTAAGAAACCCTGAAGACCCGTGCACTGATCAGCCAATTTGCGAATCCTATCCAGAACAAGGTCAACAATTTCCTTGCCGATGGTGTAGTGTCCACGAGCGTAGTTGTTAGCAGCATCCTCCTTTCCAGTGATAAGCTGTTCTGGATGGAAAAGTTGACGGTATGTCCCAGTGCGAACTTCATCCACTACGGTTGGTTCCAAATCAACGAAAACAGCACGGGGTACATGCTTTCCAGCTCCAGTTTCACTGAAGAATGTATTGAAGGAGTCATCTCCTCCACCAACAGTTTTATCTGATGGCATTTGACCATCAGGTTGAATTCCATGCTCTAAGCAGTAGAGTTCCCAGCATGCATTGCCGATTTGAACTCCAGCTTGGCCAACGTGGATTGAGATACATTCACGCTGAAAATAATGAAGAAAATGGAGAAATTATAGTCGGGTATTTAATCAAAACGGAAAATTTTATTAATCACAGCGAAAAATGAGATCACTAAACCAGTCACCGGCAACGCCCAAAGTACCCGGGACCGGCTACAAAATGGCCGTCGAATAAAACTTAAAACTTTTTTGCACTGCACTTGAAACCAATTGCACGGGGTTCCTCTGACGATTGTTGTAATATTTAATTAAACTTACTCACCATTTTTACTCAGTGGAATTTAAGAATCAGCAAAGATATTTTAATTAACAAGTATGCACTTCACCGTTTAGAACAGCCAGCTATGAAGCTCTCCAAACAGATAATGTGCGACAGAACCGTACGAGCTCGTATTTATACTATTTCTGACGTCACAATGACGCCACGCTTTCTTGGTTTTGATTGGTCAATTTTGAGCGGAACTCTTTAGAATTTCGGTGTGTTAGTGCAGCCATTGCAGTTTCATTGCGGTACTTCTTAGAGGGTGACACACTTTTTTTCAGTTTGCAATAATAATTTACAACAAAAAAAGATTTTCAACATTTGTGCTTAGGCAATTTTTAAGACCACCAAAATCATTAAATAATGAAGACTTTTTATGTTCTAAATTTATTAAGAATCCAGGTGCTGATTTTGAGTTAATTCAATACAATACCGATGCATAGCATAGATACTGCATAGCCGAATCAAATAACGCTCCCGCCAAATGCCATGAGCTTGAATCACAAATAAATATTATTATTATTAAAATTCAGATAAATCTTATTCTCAAGAATATTCAGAGACACCTTGTGTGTGAGATTTGAGAATGCTGCATGAAGTCACACTATTTTCACGCAGGTGCGATTGTGTGGTCTGAGTATGGGAGTGAGAATTAATGATGCCCACGGGGTAATGGGACACGTATGGAGTGGTGAGATGATGTCACCATTTTGATGAATAAGCAACTGCAACTGTATTCTACAAAGTTCAATGGCACATGTTCGCTTCGTTGCTTTTTTCTTGTTAACAAAGAATAGAACATACTTTGAATTCAATGCTTAATTCTGGATTTGTAAAACATAGAAATTTGGCTCATTTTCTACATGTGTTTCTCCTCATTAAATATGCAAGTGCATGAGTCAAAAGAAAGTCTAAATCCAGAGCGGTAAGCTAAGGCGAATAAAAATCGATACCACCCCATCCCACATGCAAGCCACCTTTGGTAGCTGCTGCCAACATGCCTTTATATGGACTGCTTCGTTGAAAGTGTGCGTGTACTCTTTAAATCAAGAAGGCTAAAAATGGAAATGTTACCTACTCACTACAGTGTCGTGAAAAATTATGCAGTTGCACAAAAAATAATAAGGGGCTTTTATAAGTCGACGGGGCTTTTTAAAAGGTCACATATATATTTGTTTGTATGATTTATTGAAGCCAAAAGTTAAGTTCAGAGTTTTTATATCTTTGATGCTAGGACGCAAATAAAAGCAGAGCACGGATGACAAATTTGCTGGGCTTAGGAACGAATCCTACTATATAACTTGAACCCTAAATTTAACAACGGACTTCGAGACAGTTTATGGCCCTAATTAAAAGAAAATTATTTAAAAAATTCCATTTTGTCCCGTTTGTGGGGCATTCTATCATATCTAAGGTATTTTCTTTTAAGTGGCAAAAGGAAAATCATTTAAATTGCTTATTACTACGCATTTACCGCATTTACTCTATAATTACGTTTCTCGAAAAGTACTTTATTAATTATAATTATTTAACATTGCTTCGTGCATGGCGGAAGCGTAGTGATGCATTAAATATGTAGTAATCATTAATTTAAGCTCATTTCCGTGTGGTTTTTATTTCGAAAACGGTGGGATTTCTAAAAAAAATTATTTTGTGTGTTTTACTATTTTGCAAATAACTCGAAAACGATCGCGGTAGATTTTTTTAGTTATTGTTCGGTATTCCCTGCTACAAATTACTTTAGAAACTGTTCCCAAATCGTAAAGCCTCGGATATGATAGAACTTCCCGGTTTCAAAATATGAAATAAAATTTTTGCTACAAAACGGACCTGTCCATTTTCAGTCCACTTAAATTTGCCTGAGAGCTGGTTAATATATGAAGATTTTTTATACTGGTATTTACTATTTATGCAGACTGAAATTTGAAAGGTTCGCGTATTCAAGTTCTTGTCTAAAACAGTTAATACTTTTGAAGTTTTAACTATTCGTGGGAAAAATTTCTCGAAACCCGCCCAACACTTACTATTGCCACGAAACTGTAGTTGACATTTGTAAAAAAGGCAAATATTCAGTTATAGTAGTAGTAAAAGGTAGGGCTATTGAAAAGATTAGAAGCAGCCAAAAAATTCGAATTATTCGATGCTTCGAATAATTTAATACTCGAAGCTACGCCAATTCGAAGCTTCGAATATTTAGAACTTTGAAAGTTCAAGTAATATGAAGCCTTAAAATTAGCGAATATTAAAATGCCTTAAACAAGTTGTGTACAATGTCCGCACATTTGAATGATGAGCTTATAGAGCTAGTAAAGAATTTCTCTTGATATATCATCCAATTTTTAATCAAACGTCACTTTGGAAAAGTTTCCTTAAGATTTGTACGCTCCGGACCGTACCTTTAAGATTTGCTGAAAGATTTCGAAAGTTAACGAAAGATAGGATAAGACTATTATGGTTGTATGGCACTTCATATAATCGTTCAAAATCTTAAGAATCTTTAAGGTCCCGTAAGGCTATTATAGTTAGGCCTGTACGGAAATCTGATGGAAAATCTTAGGGAGTCTTAAAGCCATTATAGATGGGCCTAATAATTTTTCGCCAGAACGGCAGAATGATTGTCATCTTCATTGACTACGTATACACGATATCCAAAGTCGCGACTTTGGCCTAACGTAGCCCAAAGTCGCGATTATCTTTGCCGTGTATACGGGCAAGTCCCAAATCTGGCCTAGCCCCGATTGATTTGGGCCTAGGCCTGATATATCTGTATGTGTGTGCTTGATTCCTCAAACGTCACAAAATCTTACTCGCGCACAGATAGCACACAAGAGCAAATTTCCTAGTCCACTTTTGTGTCGTTTACACGAGCAGCCGTGATTTTGGCCTACAACCGGTTTCTAGGCCTGATTTGGGACTGTCGTGTATACGTACTCATTGGCTTTAGTTTTTACTGTTTTACCGACACATCTGTCTGAAAGAGCCCGGAGAAACACCTACAAGACGGCACACGGAAGAACTTTGGGAAATAGGTTTATCCACTATCCAGTGTATTGTATATTTCCGTATAGTAAAATTGTAAGAACAATTTTGTAAAAGAAAAATTATTGTCAGTAGATATTTTGTAAAAGGTTAACATCATTAAGAAAGGCAATTATAGTAAGCTAAATACATACTTTACATACATAAACCAGATTTCAAGCAAATTTCTGCAGATTAAAAGTTGACAGCTATGTATAGTAAAGGCTGTTTTTCTCGGCATTGGATGATTGCTTTAAGTAAATAAAGAAGAGGAAAAATTCAATGTGACACCTGACAGTTGAGATAATTTCCTTCGGCTGAGTTGGGTGTCTCTGCGTGAAAGTATTAGCTTATTAATTCGTGAAGTAAATTCGCAAGAAGATATATACTCAATCATGCCAGATCTACGGGAACCCCTACGTGTTTCACCATTCATCAAGGCAAGAATTAAATTAAAGTTCATATGAATTGCTTAACCTGCGTTTTGAGAAATTATGTAATTATCTAGTATAAGGTTATGAATTCATAAAATCCTTTTAGTTTGGAAGATGGAGCCTTCTCACTGTTGGAATTGCCTATGGAGCCTACCACCAGAGCAGGTTATCCAAAAAGGAGGAGAAAGTGCGTGAAATCGAGGCGAAGCAAAAGGCCATCCGGGACGCTAAATTGGCAGAGGAGAAGAAGCGCAATGCAGAAGGTATTCCAGGCAAAAACAGAAACTCGTATAAAAGTTAACTTTTCACTTTTCAGCTGAACAACGTGCTCTTGCTGAGTTGTCCAAACCTTCAGGGAAATAGATCAATACATTCTTTGGAATAAAATAGAGCAAAAAAATAAATGAAAAAAGAACTAAATCTCTGTAACTATTCATTCGCTTAAAGGACGAAGATGTGGTATGAGGATGATGTGGAAGCTTCAAATTGTGTTGGGCATGTCTCCTGTGCGGATCTTTGTCCACTTATTCTATACTGAACTGATCCTAAAAACGCTTCGTACCTTTTACCTAAATTGCTAATATAAATTTGTAATAGTATACTTATAATTCGGATACTAGATTTGCCCCACTGATATATACAATACACTGGATAATGCATAAACCGGTTTCCCAATGTTGCGCCGTGTACTGCATTGAAGCCGTTGTTCCAGGGACTCAGCAGCCATGCCGGTAAAACATGGGCCAGTGAAGTCAGTAGAAGGTGAATTATACAGTCGTTAGTTCTTTGAATCTTTGACAAGCAATCATTGCCTACTTCATAAAAGTCTGAAACTCCCTGGAGAAAAGGCTTACATATATGCGGAACCAACGAATATTTATCTAACGAGAAAGAACACTCGGGACGTATTTCCTTATCTTTCAACGACTTTGGTAGCGTTATCCGGACCAGACGTTTCATTTTGTTACAAATAGATAGTTATAAGAAGGAATTAGTGAGAACAAGACAAAACTGTGGGGGGAAATACTATTTATTTTGAGCGTTTTCTATTTTTCAGTAAGGTACAAACGTAACTAACACACCAATGATATGATATATGATGTTTATCCATCATTTTAAAACGGAAGAACAGTTATCCTTAATAGCTTTTTAAAATATTCCAAAATTTTTCAAGTCAAGTCATTGATTTTATGTGATGATTTCATGATGTACCTCGTAAGACTTCATATTAGCAATATAGATGGCGATACTGCCATCCATACGTCATTTTAGGTGAAGCCGAGTTGGAATTTCGAATTGAAAATTTTTACCACTCCTCAGATAATTGAAGTGTGAGAATGTAAATGACGGTGATATAACCTTCTCGTATGGACTTCATGAGGGGTCTGGATTGGATTTGAAAATGTATGTGTGTGTAAATTTTGAATTTTTTGAACAAACACAAATCCTTTTCTGCGCCCCAAAGATATACTAATAGGAAATGCTTCTTAAAGAATGTTTTTTTAGGGTTCCGTAGCAAAATAATAATACACACAACTGTGGTTAACAATTTATTTATTTAAAATGTACATTTACGTCATAAACGTATTTGGCCAGAGGCACGGGTCTTCTCCGGGCCTGGCGTGTCCGTGCATTCCCGTTCCTCCTGGAATTAAAATAGGTGAGTATGAGTATTTTCAATACTCAGTGAGGACAGTTTGAATACGTGAAGGCTGGTCCCTATAGAATCCTTCGCCGTCAAACGTCGCGTTCGCCGCCGCTGCACAACTATAGGCCGGCCCCCATAGAATCCTTCACCGTCAACTTTGCAGCAGAGCTTTGAGAGTTTATAGTATATTACGATACAAGGGCGGTAAGTAGCCGATTGCCCACGTTCAAATTTGCCCAGTCCCACCTGATGGCGCATAATGCGTGTTTCCCCCTTCGACAAAACCCAAAAAAAAAAAAAAACTTGCAACAAAATATTTTTAATTTTTGATTATTTATTTTAATCTTTTCACAATTAGCTCATTTACTTGCGACAAGAATGCGCACTTCAGGGTGTCCTGGTCAACCTCGGGCAGTTGCTGCATATATGTCTCCAGCACGCGGTAGTACTCGGCATTCCTGCCAGTTGTCCCGGAGATCATACTGTGTACATTCTCTATAATACTGTCCAGTCTGTAAAATAAACTTTTATTATAAATTACAAATTGGAATCTTTTACATACCGTGAGAATTGTTCCACAGCTTTTCTCTTCCTTGAAGAGCTGGATGGGGTCTCCACATCCGAGGCCGTGCTGGCTAGGAGAAAATTTGGCTGCTCTGGCGTGCACACCACTTCGGTCGCAAGGGGTGGCTCCGGAGTCTGCGAGAGCTCTCCGGCTGAGAGGGGCGGCTCTGGAGACTCGTTGGTCGGCTCCGTGACGACCGAAGATGGGCTACTGCCCACCCCAAAGCATGCCTCGAATTGTGTATTCGAAACTGTGCTGTGCTGATTTCCCCATTCACTAATTTTTACTGCTTAATTTATTTTACTGCTGTAGATGTAATGAACCTAATATTTACCTCCGCGGCGCGAGATGAACCCTTAAATACGACAAGGCCTGATAGTAGCGCCATGTGCTGTCTGCCTCCACAGCGCCACTCCCAGACTTTGGTCTCTTTCCAAATTCCCTCGCGAAACGGTCGCGAAGAGACCTCCACCTATCTTGACATTGTTTCACTGAAATCAAAAATTATTATAAAATGGACTTGAGGTAAATAACTCAGAACATTAGCACTTACGTTCTGCTCCAACACAAACGGCTACATCCCTCCAGGCCTTTTCTTTAAGGAGTTTGTTCCGGTATGATTTGAGCGCCCTATTGTAAATACATGGATGACGCTCTACCGCCTCAATCAACTTGAATTCAAATTGTTTTCCTGTAAGCACATTAATTAATAAATTTTAGCGTTAATTAAATGTTTGTTTTCTTACCATCCATTTTTCTTCAATTCAATCAAACGGCAAACCGAATAATTGCAAAATCACCAAAACAATTCACAGATTACAAATTCAAACCTTTGCTTGTCAAATGCACAGCTGATTCAACGAATCCCAACTGGCAGTTGTCAAAGCTCTCTCAGCAAAGCTCCCTCAGCAAAGCTTCCTCACCACCGACGGCTGCTGCAATAGTTGTGCAGCGGCGGCGAAGGTCTCTATGGGGGCCGGCCTTATTGAATACATGCATTCATATGGGAGCTAACCCATAGCCGACGCAACGTCAGCGCGTTGCGAGATAGAAATTTAGAGGTACCTTCAATAATTTCGTCGAGGCAGTGCGTCGTGAGAGAGCTTTGACAAGTTGGGATTGGCCAGTTGGGATTCGTTGAATCAGCTGTTCATTTGACAAGTAAAGGTTTGAATTTGGTATCTGTGAATTGTTTTGGTGATTTTGTAATTATTCGGTTTCCTGTTTCTTCGTTTGGATTTCCTGGAGGGTGCCGAGTTTTTCCCTAGTCTAGTTTCTTGACGAATTGGTACTAGATTTACCTTGTTAATTCACCTTCGGAGCATACTGCGCCAGTTGACGGTTGGTCTCGAATTGTCATAAACAGCTAATGCGTCGAAGGATTCTATGGGTTCGGGTCGCTCTTGCTGCACTAAAACTCTCAAAGCTCTGCGTCAAAGGCGAAGTCGAAGGATTCTATGGGGGCCTGCCTTGACGGGCTAAAAAAGCATTAAGATCTCAAAGCTCTGCGTCAAAGGCGAAGGGCAACGGATTCTATGGGGGCCTGCCTTCATCCTTTACTGCAACCCACTAACGACAAACACAGTAAGAGGATCTCAACACTTAACGATCGACGACGAGTGAAACACACACTTTAGCGCTCTAAGCGTATGGCGATATGGTGGCAAACTACCTTGCGGAATGCTCCTGGAGGCGAACGAACAGCCAAGCACCCACAGCATCCCAAAACGTGCACAAACACGGCCACCATGGATACAGAGCGAACGTATATCCGACTCCCTCAACCAAAATCCACTCCTATTCCTGAATCGACTATTATATGAGAAGCACTACACTAAAAATCCTCACGAAATTTACGAAATGAAGTGTTCTGTGGTGGGTTGTGCCCAAAAGTGGGCATTAACTCGTTAATCCGTTAATCGTTAATTAACGAAGTTAACAATCTGATGAACGGATTAACTTTTAAGTTAACTTCAAAAAATGTTAACGCTCTTGTTAACTTCCGTTAAATTAAACTTCCGTTAACTTTAGTCCGTTACATTAGTCGTTTGTTGACATGCTGTCGTCATTTTGTTTGTTTGAATTACGCGCCATGCCACGCTCGTATGTTCGGCGACTGTCGGCAAGTCGAATGGTGAACGATATGTCGATATCATATATGCGAAGTGCGCGTGCGAGTGTGATGCATATATTGCAAATTCTCAACAGTCAGGAAGCTCATGGAAGCAAAAGTTGAAGATGCTCTGATTAAAGAAAGGAAAGCAAACGAAAAGGATAATATTATTATATATAAAACAGCGGAAGCAGCAATAATGAAGAAGAAGGGGATGATTTTTACAGCACTGTTATTCAGTCTGAAGAAAATAGGTCTAGAAGCTAGAAATCTCTGAAAAACAGCTCAGAATTGATAAGAACATGACTGGACACGAAGTCAAAAGAATTTTTTACGGATGCTGCCTTTTTAGGTGAACCAGTGTTAATAAATCTTTTTATTAAATATAATACTGCTATCCCATCTAGTGCTGCAGTAGAACGTCTTTTTTCTACGGGCAACGATATTTTACGGGCTAAACGATCATCGCTGTCGGATGTCAATTTTAATATGCTAATTTTTATGAAGGGGAACATGCATCTAAATTACCTAATGCAAAATAACGATGAATAAAAGCCTTATTCCTACCTACTTTATTATCGACATAAATAAATGTGTGTTTAATTCTTCTTTCTATTTTTTTTTGTTTTATTTACCTATTTCTCTCAGCCCAAAAGCAGTATAAGTTTTAAATGGTTAACTTTTAACGGTTAACTTTAACTTGCGTTAAATTTTCGAAAATTTAACGCTCTACCTATTATCGAAGTTAACTTTTTATCTAACGAATTAACGAAGTTAACTTTTGGATTAACTGTGCCCACCTATGGTTGTGCCAACAAAATGCATTTGCTGCGTGGGAAATCGCTTTTTACCCGACTGCGCCAGAAGGACGGGAGATGCTGTTCGAGTGTATGTATGTATGAATGTATGTTTGTGTAAATGTAGATTTCGTTGTCACGCTCTATAGCCTAAATAGCTTGATGGATTTTAATTTGAGAGGTGTCGTTAGATACATCTTAATTGCGAGAGTGACACTGGATATATGAAAATCATAAAAATTAAAGGGGCCGATTTTTGGCGCTATATTATACGTCTTAAAAAATTGTTTTTCCCTCAAAATCTATCGAGTAGGTTATCAACATAACGGGTTTTTTAAACGGCTTACAATAATATATACAAATTAGATTTTTAAATGTGATTTGGAATGAGAAATGTTAAAAACAAACAATTATTGAAAAAAACAAAAAAACCTGACTGCGTGAAAAATTGTAAACTTGAAATTTTCAAACTTACTTAATAAATGAACTGAAAAGATGGAAATAAAAAAACCGAACACCCGTGGGAGGCTACCAGCACAGCCTAACAAAAATATGCGTAGCCTCCGACCGCCAATTAGGTACACTTTTTCAGTTTATTACAAATATTGACCAGTTAGATCAATTGTAAAAGTAGGTACTGATTATGAGGGAAAATCGTCTTGGGAGCGTGTAAATAGATTATAAGGAGGACATAGACATTATGGCAGGAGTTTCGGAAAATTTTGAACTGTGAGCTGTAACTGATTATATCTTCATATTTGGGCCTGCACTGCGCGACCAATACGAACACAGCCAATTCTAACATATCAGGGAATATGGTACGCTAAATCTGGCTTACAGCCGTTCCGTGCTTAGTTCATATTTCCATGACCTGAGTACAAACCATTTGCTTGCTTTCGCTGTACTTCGGCCCCTCAGGCATTCATAGAGTGGGGCTTGAAGATCCGCAGCCTTAGGTATAAATCGTCTATAGAAGTTCAATGCTCCAAGAAATCTTCTAAGTTGTTGTCTTGGGTCGAGGAAAGTCTTTGATGGTCTTGACGCGTGACGAGGGTGGACGCATACCGTCTGCAGAAATGGTGTAGCCCAAGAAATCCACCTCAGACAGTCCAAAAGCACACTTTGCGATATTAATCACAACACTATGTTGTGCCAAACGTTGGAACAAAATGCGAAGATGATCAGCATGTTCTTTTTCATCGACAGAAAAAACCAGTATCGAGGAAGGGAAACGCAAAATCAAAACCCTTTGTAACTTCATCAATGAAGCGTTGAAACGTCTGCGCAGCGTTGCACAGGCCGAAAGTCATAAACGGAAACTCGAATAACCCGAATGCAGTAATCACTGCCGACTTTTGAATAAAAAATGACAACTGTGCGCACTGCAATTCAAGCTCATTCGCTATCAAGTTATACTATATATATCCGTGATAGTCATTTATACTATATATATAAAAATATATATTATTTATATATTATATAGAAATTAGGCGAGAGCCAATTTAACCTCACTCATCGGGGGTCGGTTACCCAAAAAACCAACACAGAAGGAAAAATTAGGCTAGGTGGCAAACAATGCCTCGGCAGAGACATATACTTGCCTTCGAAAAGTAAATGTCGGCACATCCAGAACTAAACCGAGCAAATGCACCTCCATCAGAGTGCCTCCAGACGAAAACAGTTCTCTCCAACCACAGTTGCAAAAAACCACAAAAGCAATGAAAACTAACTACAAAACAGCACCGCTAATAATTGATGGCAGATTCGAAATCAGCACCCGCGAAAACCTCCCAGTGCGGACTCTCAGGGAAACACTTGAAATTTAATTTTTCGGTAGTCATATTGAATCCGCCATCTTGAATTTGGAAATTTTGATGGCAGATTCAAAATCAGCGACCCCGAAAACTCTCGCGTGCCCGCTTTCATAAACATTCCTTGAAGATGGAAAATTAAGCGCCGTATTGGAACCGCCAGAAAAACGGGATAAAAATTAAACAAAACCGTTGTGTAAAAATTCAAAGTCAATCAATCGACTATTTTTCGAGTTTTGCGGACACAAACAAATGGAAGCTGAATGTTTATCTTTCTTTTTTCTTTATATATAATTCTACTGTACGTGTGTTGTCACCGAACTCCTCCTAAACGGCTGGACCGATTTCAATGAATTTTTTTGTATGCGTTTGGGCGGCGCCCTGGATGGTTTAGATTCACAAATCAGCCCGGCAGATGGCTCTGCAGTCGGTATGAATGTAAAAATTTCATATATTGCCGTGGCGTGTGCCATGTTATGGGTATCGTTGGAAAGGGAAGGTAGTGTAGAATGTGTTGGTGGAAGAAAGGTTGGTGAAAAGTGTGAAATGTGGGAATTATTGGTGAAAACGTGTTTTTGTTGCGGGGAGGGGTGAAGAGTGACACACCCCAGAAGTGTATCTCAGGGGTAGGAAGAAGAGACACTCTAGGAAATTGGGCCGGGTTGGTGAAAGTTGCTGAAAATAGTGAAAATTTGGTTTTTTCGGTGGGTGCCGACAAAATTGAAACGGCTGTGGAAGAAAAGTGTATGCATGAATTGGAATAATTTTTTCACCAATCGATAGCTAAGGAAGCAGAGTAATCTTCTATATATATAAAGATGAATCCCTATTTCCGTTGGTCACGCCATCACGCGTAAACGGCTGGACCGATTTCGCTAATTTTTTGTTGTTGTGTTTGTTATTGTCAGGAGAAGGTTCTTATGAAAGAAGAAATTAAGAATATTGCGCGGAAAATTACAAAATTATGTTTTTGGTTTGGGTTTTTGGTTGATATAGGAGAGGGGGTGCAGGACAACGTCTGTCGGGTCAGCTAGTATACATATATAGATAAGGCCCATTATTTGGGGCCTTTGAACAACCAAAGGGATCGGGTGATTATAGCTAGACTATAATATTTCGTAGAAGTCTGAAGGTAAAAAAGGTTCATTAAAACAGCCATAATTGAATTCCAAATATACTGCACGGAATCATAAATTAATTTGTATTCCATATTTCGGGGACAATGGATAGTGGATAGTGGATAAACCTGTTTCCCAATGTTCCACCGTGTGCCTGCCGTATTGAAGCAGTTGTTCCGGGGACTTTCAGACAGACGTGACGGTAAAATCTTCATTATCTGCGATTATGGGCCGGAGAAGCTGACAATGATTGATAAATTTAGGAGTTTAGGAGGCAGAATTTTGATATTGCCTGAGAGATCCCGGAGAAAAGTATGTATGTCGAACACCACCACCACCGTATACTCTACCCCGTATAATATGTACTATTTATATTAGTGCGTCTGCTGTGAAATTTGGAGGTAATACAAAAGCGGATTTCATATGTTCTTAGTTTCCAAAAGTATGAAATCCGCATTTTCAATCTGGTCAACGGATTGCACAATAGGCCCCGACCAATACTTTATCTACCGTCTAATAAACCTGTTTTGCATATCCTAGAAACATTTTATGAGACTCATATCCAGCCTGCGAACTAACTACAATCTTTCTACTGGTTACCTAATGGCACCACAATTATCAAAAAAATATCCTCCGATGAAACGATCGGGTTGATGTCCCACAGCAAAATGTCTTCAATGTTATGGTTATGATAGTTGAACAGGGATTTATCCACGATACCCTGCGCCGTTCAATCTTAACATATTGCAGCAGTTTCTATGGTGAATTTTATTTTTATTTATTTAATGAAATAAATGCACACAAATAATTGCTTTTATATTAAAGCAAGGCCTACAGCTGTCCCAATGCCGAGAGCAAAACTTGCATAATCAAGAGCCTGTACGGCGCCCATTGTATTTAGCATAACACCCAAGTCCCATATCAGATGCCTTATTCCACCCATAAAGTGGAAAGTAAAGGGAAGAGCAATGATGAATTTTGTTGCTGTTATAAGTCCTTGAGGAAGGTCGCAATCTTCTATCCAATTCACGTAATACGATAAGTCGTGAGGAAGCAACAATGTTCCAATTCCAAATGTAATAAAATAGCAGCAAAGAATAATGCCTGCGGAGCGCAATTGAAGAAAATTGGTTTACATTTTAAATGGGCTTGTTAACCAATAGACGTCTTACCGGTAGTTCGATGAAAAAGAGAACCCAACATGTGCACTTCAAATTTGTATATGGTCACATGGGGAGATATAGGCCGCTTGAGACATTCATTTTTTTCATCGATGTTGCAAGGCAATTTTG
This sequence comes from Neoitamus cyanurus, assembly GCA_947538895.1. NCBI lineage: Eukaryota > Metazoa > Arthropoda > Insecta > Diptera > Asilidae > Neoitamus > Neoitamus cyanurus. The sequence continues at coordinate 43,389,253 of OX384541.1, forward strand.
GAGGTTTTATTTGCTCAAATTTTATATGTTTAATTTGGCTTAACGCTGGGCCATACATTTTTGACTTGATTAACAAACCCCTCATTCCTCGGAGGCCCCTGCATTTAAAAGTAAAACCTTTAGCCAAATATCTTCTTGCGTTTTACCAAACCTTACCACATGAAAGACATGGTCGCACCACGAATACAGTTATTTATAACAAAAATACAGTTCAACTTCTATGACAGCACGTTTATTATTTGTTTAAGACACGGTATAGAAAGACAAGACATTCGTCCGCGTACTTTGTGAACAGAGGAAATTTCCGTTCGCCAGGCGGAGAAATTCATAAAGTTTTTACGGTTTTTACACAGCAAATTTTCTGTGGGTGAATTTGTGCTGTCAAATGCAAAAAATTTACATTTTTAAAAGCTTTTATTTAACTTGCACTGTATGTATATTGTATGTATGTATTTTCGCGTAAAATCTTGCTACTCAATTTTGAAGCAGATATCTTCAACCGATTGAGCTGAAATTTTGCATACACGTTTAGTTTGGATGACAATACACGATAAGCTGTGTGACGTCATTCTAAATCCAATATGGCGGACCATCCAAGATGACGGAATAGTTATTTTTAATGCATTTCTACAATATGGGTATCAAATGAAAAGGCTTGTTGAGAGTAACTCGAAAAATAATGTGACGTCATTCTAAATCCAATATGGCGGAACATCCAATATGGCGGAACAACCAAGATGGCGGAATAGTTATTTTTTATGCACTTCTGCAATTTGGGTATAAAATGAAAGGGCTTGCCGAGAATAATTAGAAAAATATTCTGACATCACTCCTAATCCAATATGGCGGACTTTTAGAGTTTTTTTATGCTTTCTTATAGTATGGGTATTAAATGAAAGGGTTCGCTGAGAATAAAAAGGCAGGTTAAATAACTAAAAAGTAAAAAATAAATTAAAAGCACAAAAACCTTCTAAAAAGAAGAAAATAAAATTTGTACATTATACACAATTTATATGATCATAAAAGCTTGTCGCGCGATTTACTTGTGTAAATAAACTAGTAGCTATTTAATTGAGTAACTTAATCTGCTAAGTACGCGACAAGCTTTTATGATCATATAAATTGTGTATAATGTACAATCACAATCACAGAAACGACCATGGTGATCTATCACGAAGCCTCCAAGAAAACTGTGACAGTGACAGATTGGTGTGAATTATAGAAATATGAACTAAGCACGGAACGGCTGTATCGTGTATAAACCCTGTACATGAGCGACCACCTAAAGATAACTGCGTATAGAGGAGTACAGCAACAGCGTTTATAAGGGAGAGCTTAATAAGAATTATAGCAAGCGGTTAATGGCAGCGTGTAAATAGATGTTAAGGGGGTCATAGACATTATGGAAGGAACTTCGGAAAATTTTGAATTGTAAGCCCACTTCTGATTATGTCTTCATATTAACGCCTACACTGAACGACCATAGGAACACAGCCAATTCTAACACATTCTGCAAAATTGAAAAACTGGATAACTCGGCACATGGAGACAATCCATGCGCAGAGATGGTCCCAGTCACAAACCTGCAGACACACTAAACTCTTCATAGAACATCCCAATAAGTGCACTGCAGAAACTCTGCTTAAATTAAGCAGAAAATAATGTGAGAATCTGGTAGTGACCTTAGCAGGGCATAATACATGTGGCAAACGCCTGCTTACCCTGGGAATCGTCAATTAACCGACATGCGCGTCGTGCGTGAGGATGAGGACTGCGCAGAACACTTTCTCTACGATTGTCCCGCGTTCTCCCAAGCGCGGCGCGCTGTATTCGGTGCTGACGTAATTAGGATGGAAGATATCTGTCCTCGACCCCTGTCCGAGGTTCTTCAGTTCATCAGAACAACTATTTCAGAGGCTAGTTCGTGATTGTGCTGAATTTAACTTTTACTATTCCGATGTAGGCAATCATCGTTATGTTAAGAGAAGAACTTGCTATAGATGTAGTTGTACCAAGTAGGCCTAAGTAGTCGCTGTAGGAATATGCATCAAAGTATTAAATGGTGCTCGCCTCGGTAAAATACAAGCGGTTTCCATGAATTTAATCTTGCATGCAAAAATCAATTGCAGAGAAAAGGCCTAAACAGAAAGGCCGAGGCTGTGCCATGGAAATATAAACTAAGCCCGAAACGACTGTAAGCCAGATTTAGCGTACCACATTCCCTGATGTGTTAGAATTGGCTGTGTTCGTATTCGTCGCACAGTGCAGGCGTAAATATAAAGACATAATCAGAAGGGGTTCTCAATTCAAAGTTTTCCGAAGTTCCTGCCTTCCTATCTATGCCCCTCTTAACAACTATTTACATGCTGCCATTCACCGCTTGCTATAATTCTTATTTAGCTTTTCCTCATACACGCTGTTGCTGGCAAGGCAATTCTCCCTACATTCGACCCCGTGAGCTGGGAAAATACAGATGTCAGGCTTTGGATCGCAAAGATGGGAGACTTTGGCACGACGCATGATTGGGACATCAAAATAGATGAGGTACAGTTGGATATTAGTAATACAATCCATAACGTCACGAAACAAACCCCTTCAAGTCTTATCTTTAAGGGGGTCGTCTACCCAATAGGTCGCGTTTCGAGCGCTATATTCTACAGTTCGTTGTGTGGAAAGAAAGCGAGATAGAGAGTTGCCGTTTGGTATACGTCTTTATTCATAAGTCATAAGCATGAGTAATTTTTTTTGAAATTTCGAAAATTGCGGAAGTTGTGGTCCACCGTCTCAGACGGTGAAAAATCGGCAACGCTGCAGAACTCCGGTGATTGTAGGCGACTGAGGTATCTGAAAGCAAGCAACAACAAAAATCAGTATCCACACACTCTTAGCTATGGCCCCTACCAGAATTAGAAGAAAAAATCCAGAAATCAGACTTTGGCGTAATTTTGAAAAAAAAAAAAAAAAATTTTTCGTTTTTATACCGGGTTTTTTGATTGTAAAAAAAAAATCTTTTTTTTCCATTACCGCCATTGAGGTACCGGCCATAGCGGCGCATGCACTAAAGGTCTGTGCCAAATTTCAACAGAATCGGTTGGGAACTTTCCGAGATATCACCGGAGTTTCCCGGAAAAACATTGTTTCGAGAAAAACGAGATTGAAAATCAAAGGACCGGAAATCGAGAACTTATTGATATTTATCTTCAGTCTGCGATGCCTGGCATATGTTCTTGAAACCCTGAAGATCAAATTTATGTAAAAAAAACAAAATCGAAATTTTCAGATTGTCTGGGTAGACGACCCCCTTAAGTACTAGAGTGTCGGACTCAAGGATAATCCCCTAACAGCGGAATAACTCCTTTTAAATGAAGAAAACGGTGATCCAGTTGATCAATCTGATGTTCAGGTAAAGCTAGAAGAAAATCGAACTAACATGATGTTTAAATACGATGACAAAAGACGCAAGGCAATTGTTTTAAAGCCAGGGCAACTAGTCCTAGTTCGTTCTGATGTTTCTTCTGCTACATGTAATCATAAGTTGACACCAAGTTATAAAGGTCCATATGACATTAAAAGGGTTCTCAAAAATGACCGGTACGTGGTTGCTGCCATTAATGGTGAACCACAATCCAGTCGCAGGTTCGAAGGCGTTTTCCCTATAGATATCTTAAAGCTAGTACCGCCAGAATAGAGCCTTTTATGTCTTGTTAATTGATCCAATCATTGTAAATAAATACATTGTACGTGCATATCCGCTAAATAGCTTAAATAATGATTCAAAATCCAAAAATTTTGTTTCGTATTCCTCATGATTATTATTGTTATATATAAAGGAAACACAGCTAGAAATAGACCACCTAACTGCTGTATAGAGTTAAGATTTTATGTATTCATGTAACAAAGAATTTAAGTATCAGCTCTTCTCATATTAATTTTTCTCTAAAACTTAAAACTTTCCATATTTCTTATTACATGAGATTGTTTGATTCCTGTAGATCATTAAAATGAATAAATGCAAAATATAGAATCAAGTCATTGTCATGGTATACGAGAATTGCCGTTTTAAGTTGATTGTTACAGTTTTGCTCCCTGCGTAAATTGAAAAAAAGTTGTAACTTCTCTGGGCAGATTAAATTAGTTTAAGCTTAACGCTTATAAGAAGTGCTGATAAGAAGTGCAGTATCCAAAATGAGAGCAATAAGTGAAGGAAAAACAGCGGGTATTGTGGAGGATTTAAAAAAAAGGCGAACCGCTCCGAAAAGTGACTGGAAAGCACAGAGTCAGTCACCAAACGGTTAAGAGAATTCCCCAGAAAAATAATATATCTGCTTGTGGATAACTAGGAGGTGTTCCAAGGGTAATAATTGACCGGGATAGCCGAGCTATAGCTCGACTTTTAACGTCTGGCAACGAAAAAACGCCGAAAGAAGCTGCTTCAAGGCTGCAGGTGAAGGCTTCGCAGTGGACTGTTCGACGAGTTTTGAAGAGAATCGGTCTGCAAGCTTCAGAACGGAAGAAAAAGCCGGCAATTTCACATAAAAATCGCAAAGCGCGAAAGGAATTTGCCGCAAAATTCTGTAATTGGAGTATTGCCGATTGGAAGCAAGTAGGATTTTGTCAGTCTCAGTATCCTGAGCAAATTCGCAGCAGTTGTCTGGTCTGATGAGACTAAGATTAACCGCTTCGCATCGGATGGAAGAAGCTGGTACTGGAGCAGAGACCCTAGTTTAGAGCATCCCAATAAAGTCAAGCAAACCATGAAGCACGGTGGCGGAAGTATCATGGTTTGGGGATGCTTGACCTCCAAAGGCGTCGATCCTTTGGTGAAAATTGATGCAATTATGCGGAAGGAGCAATATTTAAGCATTATTCGTGAAAATTTGCCCCGGGGTCTGTGCCAGTTGGACATTCCTTTAGATAAAGTGATTTTCCAGCAAGACGGAGACCCGTAGCATGCAGCGAAAATCGTAAAAGAATGCTCCAGAAGCAAAAATTTTCCACGGTATCATCGCCTGCGCAAAGTCCTGATATGAATCCCATAGAACATGTATGGACTTACATATGTTAAAAGACAGCTGGCAAACTATGCTGAACCTCCAGCAGGCGTAAATGATTTATGGGATCGTGTTCAGGACATTTGGAGCAGTATTCCTGCCTGCATCGTGGAAAATCTTTACTCTAGTATGCCCACAAGAGTAAGACAACTGAAAAAAGTCAAAGGCTCCTGGACTTCTTATTAAATTTTTTGGAACAAAATCGTTTTTAATTCAAGTGCAAAACTGTAACAATGGATATAGTTAAGTTAACATGTTACAGTTTTGCTCTTCAGTGTATACGTAAAAGTATAAATCGCAGCCAAAGAAACTTAATGACGAGGACGTTATACTAAATAGCGCGGCCGAGATGTAACAATTTCGACCGACATTTATATGCGACAACAGGAGACCAAACAACATCCAATTCTGTTATCTATTCCATGGCGACATTTCCGCTCGCTCTCTGTTAGGTTGACCCTGAGAGAAGAATGGACAATTCAATAAAACTAAGAAAGAGGTATGTATTAATTACATGAAATTCGGAGCAAATGTGGGAAAAAAGTAACTTGCAGTGGTGAGTTTAATGTCGCTGCGTTGAGTAGTGCAAAAGATAAAAACAAAATAATAATGTGCATATCGAATTTATGGATCACCTTGGAACTCCTAAACGGTTGAGATTGCCTGCCCTACTCTGCCTTACTTTTTTTTGTCTACATATCACCCTCTTCATTTTGGTAGATGTTATGTGAAAAGTGAAACACCCTGTATAAGCAAGCAAACACCCGTAAGTGTATAATTTATCATGCTTGCTCAGCTCATTTCGAGTTGCAAAAATATTACTAACATCAATTTATTTTATTTTACAAGGCGTACACTATTAATACTCTCTTCACATTCAGAATGTGCTTCGAAACGATTCATTTCAATCTTTTTATTCTATTCTATTCTAAGAACTTTTCACTTCAAAGACTCTACAAAAGAAAAAATCTTTTTCATATTTTACGTAAAGTGAAAAGTGGTTATGGAAAGATGGCCCAAGTTCTAATTAAAGGTGTACGCTAAAAAAAAGTCGCGTCCTTTCATGCAAAAATGGGCATAACACTTTTTAATCTGAAGCTATAAAATGTCTGTAGATTCAATAACGAAATAATTAAAGTGCGTCGAGCTGCACCCCCGATTACTCGAATTGGATTCGAAACCACTTAAGAATTATGTGCTTTTTATGTGCTTTTTATGTATTGCAAAAAAAATTTTGTGCTGCACATTTAAGTGCTTTTTTAAAAGTCTCAAAGTCCGGGGTGCAGCTCGCCGCCGGGTGAAAACCCCGATCTCAAGGGTTTGCACGAATTGGATTCGGCACCACAATCAAAATAAAGTTTTGTGCTGCATATGCAATTCCTAAATTTACATTTTCTGTTAAAATATTAAAATAAGCCATTGTCCATTACGTCTTCTATGAAAACTAGTTCACCTACACTTGATGAAGCCCCACACCATGACTTCCTTATCACCGTGCTTTACCATGCACTTAATATTTTTTCCTCTAATTCCGCGCTTTGTTTTTTTCATGCTAATATTCTGTCATCTGACTGGAAAACATTGAACTTGCTTTCATTAGAGAACAGAACTTGGGTTTTCCCCAGAATTCTTTATGTTTGTTTTATAATTTTGTGCAAGTTCCAACATCGTTTTTTAAAGAGAAACTTCTATCGTCTTCTTATGACCGTGGTTGCTTTAGGTGTCAAATGACAAAAAACGACACCGTGACGTAACTTTTACCGACAGTCGTGACGTAGTTTCGACACGAACGCCGGCTTACCTCACCCTCCCTTAAGGCATTTCTTTCTTTTCTCCTTAAATGTATGCTTAGCCAGAACGATTCTCACCCTCCCCCGTCAGTCCACGTGTGTAGGCGAATACGCGGAATTACCTTCGTTTTTTATGAAAACAATGACGTCAGTGACCACGTTTTACACCTTCGGGCGAGTGAAGTGGCCTTTTATTTGATGGTTAAGTGGTCTGAAAGATGAAGGAGGAGGAACGAAATTCGTAGGAATAATTTTATTTTACTAGGAATCTATAACGGCTACGGGAAAGTGTTTTTACATATTGTAGTGCAAATCGGGATAGCTTAGAGCGACTCCAAACAGACCGACCAAATATACAGGGTGCGATTTGTAGGGGCGGAATTTGGATGTGCAAACACTTAGATAAGTGGCTTTATTGATCGGCATAGTGTGGACACACTTAAGGCGCATTCTGGGTTAGACCGCTCGTTCGCAATTGAACCCAACTTCGAAAATTCTCAGAAGAGGCCAATAATTCTGCTGAGGCGATCCATCAAAAATTCTTAGAAAATCGCACTATATCTACCTGTATTCTGTGCCATTGTGCAAGGGTAATCATATTGCGCAATACCTTACCGAAACTTTTTCCAGAGATTAAACTATATTATCCTTAGCGAAAGGAATTTAAGGAAAACAATCTTATATTGGTAAAAAAGCCGCCGCGCCGGTCCATACGCTAAGCACGAATACGTGGAATTAGCTTCGTTTTGTATGACGTCATTGGCCTACGTTTTGTATTTTCGTG